>CM056050.1:55641341-57038696 GCA_029574335.1 Rana kukunoris
CATTAGATCATATGGTGAGAATCAGAGTGATCATATAAATGCAGGCCTAGCCTAGTTCACCTGGCTGCTGCTGGCTTGATCGACCTGGGCTGGACCTGTGCTTGGCTGCCTTGCCACTGCTTGCCAATCGTGTCTAAGCACTGTCTGACACGCACGAGCTCCAAGGGTGGCCTGGCCGGGCGGCGCGGAAGGTGAACTCCTATGTTCCTTCACCCTGCAGGAGAAAGTGGGCGGTACTGGCGCGCACCGCACGGGACGATGGGATGACGCCGGTCACGTTCTGCTCGGCTCCTCCCCTCCCTCAGACTCGTGACACGCTCTCTCCACTCCTGGTCAGTGACAGTGAGTGAGTCGCGCCCGCGGAAAGGAATTGGAAAGTACGGCACTGAATGCAGCGGCGAGCATGGCGGCCGCAACCCCCGCCGGCGGCCGGCCCGCCGCTGCTTTTACCGCGACAGGCGACACACACTGTCTGTACACAAAACTGACTGACTAGAGGCATAGGGCAGCAGCCAGGCGTCCACCAATGCAGTATACAATATTGCAAAGTGCGGCCGCGATTGCGGCCGCGTCTGCGGCCTAATTGATTGATTTGACTGACAGGCAGCCGGCCTACCGGGAATTTTCCCGGTATCCCGGTAGGCCAGTCCGGCCCTGTCCCTCACCCCCAACCATGGCCTCTCAGTCTGGTTCAGTAGAAATCACAATCATGGGAAAGACTGCTGACCTGACAGTTGTGCAGAAAACCATCAGTGGCACCGTCCATAAGGAGCGAAAGCCTCAAAAAGTAATTGCATAAGAAGTTGGATGTTCCTAAAGAGTGCTGTATCCAAGCACATTAATAGAGAGTTATGTGGAAGGGAAAAGTGTGGAAGAAAAAGGTGCACAAACAGCAGGGATGACCGCAGCCTGGCAAGGATTGTCAGGAAAAAGGCCATTCAAAAGTATTGGGGACTTTTACAAGGAGTGGATGGATCCTCGACATGGACTTCAAACGTTGTATTCCTCTTGTCAAGCCACTTCTAAACAACAAACAACATCAGAAGCATCTTACCTGGCTAAAGAAAAACACACCTGGTTTATTGCTCAGTGTTCTAAAGTCCTCTTTTCTGATGAGAATACATTTTGCATCTCATTTGGAAACCAAGGAGCCAGAGTATGGAGGAAGAATGGAGAGGCACACACTGCATGAATGAATGAATGAATGAATGAATGAATGAATGAAAAACTTATATAGCGCAGCACATGCGAACTGAATCGCCTCTGGGCGCTTGTTGTTCCTGTCTCCTTTGATATCAAAAGAGATGTGTCTTGATCTTTCTCCTAAAAGCTAGGTGATTCTCCTCCAACCGAATGCTGGCTGGTAAAGCGTTCCATAGTCTGGGACCTTGGACCGCAAATCTTCGCTCTCCTTTGGCCTTGTAGTTGGCTTTCGGAACCTGGAGCAGGTTCTGATTGGTGGATCGCAAAACACGATTGGGGTTATGAGCTTTTATTTTTTCGCATAGATATTGGGGAGCATTCCCATGGACACATCTATGCGTAAGACAGAGAGCTTTAAAAGCAATTCTGTCTTTGACTGGTAACCAGTGAAGGGATCTCAGTGAAGGTGAGATGGATTCCCAGGGTTTTTTCCCAGTCACAAGTCTGGCGGCCGTATTCTGAACGACTTGCAGACGAGCGATTTGGTACTTGGGGAGTCCGAGGTAAAGGGCATTTGCATAATCCAGTCTGGAGTTAACAATTGCTCCCACCACGACTGCTAAATCTTCTTTGGGGATGAACGGAGTAAGTCTGCGTAGTAGGCGCAGCAGATGGTGGGATCCGCTGACTACTGACCCTATTTGTGCGTCCATTGTCATAAAGGAGTCAAAAATGACCCCAAGAATTTTGACTTTGGCGCTAGGGGTGATAATTTTGCCCAGAATAGGCGGGGGTGTCCATGCTGTCGAAGGTTGATTCCTGCGCTTGGCGTGAAACAGGAGAAGTTCTGTTTTCGCTCCGTTGAGTTTAAGATAACTCTTTGTCATCCAGTCCTCTATCAAAGAGAGGCAGGTCTCTAAATTGAGGTGGTGATCCTTTATGTTGCAGATGCGGAAATAAAGTTGCGTGTCGTCTGCATATGAGTGATAGAGCAGTTTTTGGCTGCTGATAATCTCAAAAAGAGGACGAAGGTAGATGTTAAACAGCACCGGTGACAGAGGCGATCCTTGAGGGACTCCGCATGTTACTGTGCGTTTCTCAGATGTGAAATGTCCTAGCTTCACTGTTTGCGATCGGTTTTCCAGAAAAGAGGAGAACCAAGATAAATCGCCTTCTGCGACTCTGGCTACTTCAGCAAGCCGCGTCAGTAACCGTTTGTGGTCTACAGTGTCGAAAGCTGCGCTTAGGTCCAACAGAACCAAAAGACAAGATTCTCCTTCGTCTGCGGCCTCGAGAACATCGTCCCATATTTTGAGCAATGCGGTTTCAGTCCCGTGTCCGGGACGGAACCCTGATTGTAATGGGTCAAGTAGCTTGTGGGTATCCAGATGCTGTTGCAGCTGTTGTACCACTACTTTTTCCATTACCTTTGAGAGTACATTGAGGCTTGTTATGGGCCGGCGGTGGAGTGGGTCCTTGGGGTCCAGGGAGGATTTCTTCAGGATGGGTTGGATTATACCCTCTTTCAACTGTGAGGGTACTATGCCCTCCACGAAAGACTGGTTGATAAGCTGCGTGATGGGAGGAGCCAGGATGTAGGCGCATTCCTTCAGCAGTTTTGTGGGGATAATGTCATTTGGCGCTGTGCCATTACGCAGAGTACAAATGACATTCTTAGTGGTCTCAATGGAGATGGGTGCCAAGGTGAACTTACCTGATATAGGAGAATTACTATGGGTGTTGTGTGAGAGGCTGCAGGGGGGACTGGGGGGGGGAATTATTTTGCTGAATGCTTTCACGGATCGCCTCGATTTTATTAATGAAGCAATCCGATAGTTCATTGCAAAATTCTTGTGTATCTTCATTGGGGGCTTCAATACATCCTGGGTTCATGGTCTGAGTGACCAGCTTGAAGAGTTTGCGGGGGCGGTTTAAGGCACCGTTGATAGCCTCAGAAAAGTATTTTTTCTTGGCTTGGAAAATTTCTTTGTGGTATTTACTTGTCGCCGCTTTGTAGATGGATAGGTTTAGCTCTGAAGAGCTTCTTTTTCAGGCAGATTCGGCCCTTCTGCGTTCTTGCTTCAGTAACGACAGCTGGTTGTTAAACCAGCTGCGGTTGTTTTTCCGGATGCGGGTTCGTCGTTTCGGCGCTACCAAGTCGGCTGACTGTAGCATGGCCGAGTTTATGGCTTCCAATGTTTCAACGGCCGTTTGATGCGGCTGAGTTGTTTCTATTTTTTTCCTTAAAGTGGTTTTGAAGAGTTCCGAGTGGAGCTTCTTCTGACATCTAGTCCAGTGTGTTGTCACTGGATTTGATGTTTTTGTTGTGGGGGGGATTGTGGAAATGAATTTAATTGCATGGTGGTCTGTCCATGGCAACTTTTCATTTTCCAAAATTTTTATTTCCAGATCTTGTCTGAAAATAAGATCAAGTGTGTGGCCTGAAGCATGCGTGGGCCCACATACTAGTTGCTGTAACCCTAAATCTTCCAGGTGGTCGATACAGGCATCAGCAACGGTGTCTTGTGAGGAATTGGCCCAGAGGTTGAAATCCCCGAGCAGCAACAGGTGTTTGCTGTTGAGGGTGTAAGTGGAGAAGAAATCCGTCCATGGTGATAGCAGCTGCGATTTTGGGCCCGGTGGCCTATAGCAGAGCAGAATGTGGACGGTCTCCTTTGAATTGTAGTTGCAGAGTAAGGGTTTCCATGAATGGAAGAGGGTTTTGAAGGGCTGGTTTTGTGATTGCAAGATGAGTCTTGTGGATCACCGCCAGGCCTCCCCCTCTTTGCCCTATTCTGTTTTCCGTGATAATACGGTAGTTTTCTGGCACCAGTTCTCCTAGAATGGTGTTACAGTCGGCTGCGAGCCAGCTCTCTGTAATAAAGAGGCAGTCTAAATCGTGTTGTAGAATGAAATCATGGATTTCAAGTCTGTGTTTTTTTTTTCAAATAGCAGTTTTTTATTTATTTTTCCACAAAGGTCAATACAAAATGTAACAGCATATCAGGTGTAAGAGAGAATAGAATGTATAAAATTCCAGCTTAATGAACTTACACAGTGGTTCCATAATTATTTGTATGATCAGTAACTTGTAAAATAGCCATAAATCAAATAATAGGGAAGGAAGAAAGGGGTGAGAGAGAAGGGAAAAAAAAGAAAAAGAAAAAGGAGAGGAGAAAAAAGGGGGGGGGAGGCAGGCAATAAGGGCGGGGGTAGTGTTGTACCTGTCGTCGGCTCACGGTGGGTCCTCCTCTACATGCCACCTCTCCCAGACCAGGTCATGTTCCTCCAACCTGTCCCGAATCCTAGCCGTCATCTTTTCCATGAGTTCTACATCCTTGACCCTAGCATAGAGGGCCTCTTGGGATGGGGGCATTGTTTTTTTCCAATGGAGTGCTATCAAGCACCTCGCAGCCATGGTTATGTGTCTTAGGAGTTTTTTGTAGGGTTTAGCTATGTGAGGTTGGGATAGGCCCAATAGGAACAGCTTCGGGGAGAGGGGTACGGGCGCCTCCAGGAGGCGGCTCAGGAGCTCTTGGGTCTGGGTCCAGAACGGGACAATCGTGGGGCAAGTCCAATATATATGGAACAGTGTGCCCTTGGCTTGGTTGCAGCGCCAGCATCGGTCAGAGGTGGAAGGGTAAATCTTATGGAGGACGTCCGGGGTCAGGTACCAAAAGAACAGCACTTTATACGTATTTTCCTTGTAAAGGGTGCAGATTGAGCTTTTGGCTGCCTGCCTCCAAACGGCTCCCCACTCCTCCTCCGAGAGCTCCTCCCCCAGCTCCCTCTCCCATCGGAGCATGTAGGCATGTTTACCTTTGTTTTGAAAGGGGTATTCGTTTAGGATTTGGTATATATCTGATATAAGGCCCCTTCGGGCTGTGCCTTCGAGTATGATACGCTCAAACGGGGTTGGTTTCGAGAATAGGAGCCGGGGGGCTATTGTGAGGGCGTAGTGACGGATTTGTAGGTAGCTGAAAAAAGCTTGTCTTGGGATGTCGTGTTTGGATTGGAGTTCGGCGAAGGAGTGCAGGGTGCGAGATCTGGGGTCTACTAAATGACCCAAGTGGAAGAGATTCCGTGAGGCCCAGGGCCACGACATCTGGTGGGAGAGACTCGTCGGTAATTTAGGGTTATAGAGAAAGGAGGTCAGCAGGGAACTATCGGACTTAAGTCGACAGTCTTGGGTTAGTCTCCTCCATGTGCGTTGAAGCTGCTGCATGGAGCCCAGTAAACGACCGGGATCCACTGTCGCGTTTGCATTCCAGAGGAGATTATTAGGGTGTATTGGTGCCAGCCAGATCTTTTCCACCTCCGTCCACCTGTTGTAGGACTTCTGGGGAAACCACGATGCCACCGCTCGGAGTTGTGAGGCCTGGTAATATTTAACCAGGTCTGGGAAGGCTAGGCCTCCCTCGGTTCGTGCGGCCGTCATGACCGAGCGTGGGACCCTGTGGCGCCTGTAGTTCCACACAAACCGGAGGAGGTCCGCTTGCAGGGAGCGTAGGTGAGTACATGGGACTGGTATAGGGAGGGTCTGGAAAAGGTACAGCAGTTTTGGAAGGATCACCATCTTAATGGCCGCTATCCGGCCCATAAGGGATATCTGATGGGACTTCCATTTGTGGATCAGCGCCCTGATTGAGCTATAGAGGGGAGGGAAGTTGGCCTGGTACAGGGATGCAAAGTTCGGGGTCAGATGGACCCCCAGGTATTTCAGGGAGGCTCTCTCCCAGTTATATGGGAAGACGGATTGTAAGTGTAGGGTCTCTGGCTCGGGCATGTTAATCGGCATGGCCATGGACTTGGAGGCGTTGGTTTTATATCCCGAGAGGGCCCTGTAGCGTTCCAGTTCCCTATGTAGGTTGGGCAGGGAGATGCGGGGGCGCGTTAGTGTCAGAATGATATCATCAGCAAAGAGGGAGATCTTAAATTCCCTCCCCCTTACTGGGATACCCCGAATGTCCGGGTTGTCTCGGATCGTCGCTGCTAGAGGTTCGACGCAGAGGGCAAAAAGAAGGGGGGAGAGGGGGCACCCCTGACGGGTTCCATTGGTGACAGGGAAGGTGGATGAGGTGGCGAAGGGAGTTTTCACCTGTGATATCGGATTGGTATAGAGGTGTCGGACCGCCTGAAGAAAAGGTCCTCCAAACCCCATATGTCTTAGTGTGGCGAGCATGAAGGGCCAGCCAAGGCGGTCAAACGCCTTTTCTGCGTCCAAACTCAGGATCAAAGATTCCGAGCCCTCCCTACCCGCCACATCGATCAGGTCAATCACCTTTCTTGTGTTGTCCCCCGCTTGACGAAGGGGGACAAAGCCCACCTGGTCTTTATGGACCAGGGAGGGCAAAACTACATTTAAGCGGAGGGAAAGGACCTTCGTAAATATTTTGAGGTCTGAGTTTAATAGGGCTATCGGCCTGTAGCTAGCGCATAATGAGGGGTCCTTGTCTGGTTTAGGAATGAGGGTAATAAATGATCGCTGCATATCCTGCGGGATGGGGGTCTGTTGTAGAAAGGCGTTGAAAAGCTTTGTCATGTGAGGGAGAAGTGTGGGGAGGAAGGTCTTGTAGTATTCGTATGGGAACCCATCTGGGCCCGGGGATTTGTGGGCGGGTAGGGCCTTAATGGCCAGGGTGAGCTCCTCATCTGTGATCGGGGCGTTAAGAGAGGCCAGGTCGTCCGGTTGCAGTCGGGGAATGCCCGCCCGTGTCAGGTATTGTGTCATCCTATCTAGCAGGTCGGGGGAGGGTGGGTTATGTGGGATTTCTGGCTTGTTGTACAAGTCTGTGTAAAAGGCAGCGAATGCATCCGCTATACTTTGAGGGTGGGATAGAACGTTGCCCGATCTGTCCTGGACCTGGTGCGGGGTGGAGGCGACCGAGCGGTCGGCTAGTTTCCTTGCTAACAGGGCTTGCGCCTTGTTGCCCTTGTCGTAGTATACCTGTCGTAAGCGAACCAGGGCTTTCTCGACTCGACCCAGCGCGAGGTCCCGGAGTGTCGACCTTACTAGGGCGATGCGCTTAAGAAGCGGCAGGGAGGGTGAGGCCTGTAGACGGGTTTCTAGGGCATGAAGCTGTGCTTCCGCCTGCTTCCTAGCCGACTCGGCGTTCCTCTTAAGGGCTGAGGAGATGGCTATACAATGTCCCCTGATTACCGCTTTATGAGCGGCCCATAATGTGGTGGTGGAGACGTCTTGCGTGTTGTTTTCGCTGAAATAAAGTTGCAGGGCAGATTCTATTTCCATTTTGGAGGGGGTGTGCTTCAAGAGGAAATCATTCAGACGCCAGTTATAGGGCCTGCGGGTGGGGGCGTTCAGGTCAAGGGATAGGGTGATGGGGGCGTGGTCGGACCAGGAGATGGGCAGGATCCGTGCGGAGTCGGTAACGCGTAGCGTGGTATTATTGACTAGAAAATAATCTATGCGCGAGTGTGTGTGGTGAGGGGATGAGTAAAAGGTGAACTGGCGATCTCCCGGGTGAAGCGCCCGCCATGCGTCAAATAGAGCATGCTTCCTAGTTAGCTGGCGGAAAAGCTTAGAGTCCCGCAGAGCCCTAGCCTGGGGGGCCCGGGGGTTCACCACCAGACGATCCCAGGTCGCTGAGTGGGGTAAGTTAAAGTCCCCCCCACCACCAGTAGATCGTGAGGGGAACGAGCTAGACGGGTGAGAACCCGGCTCAAAAATCTGTGCTGGTGTGCGTTGGGGGCATACAGGGTACACAGGGTTATGTCCCGCGAGTGCCATGTACCTCTCAGGATGATAAAGTGGCCCAGGGGATCAATGTAGGAGTGTGTGCAGGTAAAGGGGGTGCCCCGTTTAACCAGGATTGCGACCCCTGCCCGTTTTCGCGAGCTGAAGGCCTGGTATGTTAAGGGGAAATATCTGGATGCGAACGTAAAGGAGTCGCCCTTGGAGAAGTGCGACTCCTGTACCATTATAATCTCTGCCCCTGATTGCCTAAATTCCCTGAGTGCTAGATGTCGTTTCCTATTGGAGTTAAGCCCGTGGACGTTCATAGATAGTAACTTAGCCATATTGTGGGTGGAGTGACCGTGGGTTATACTTAGCTGGAGTCAGGCGTGCTGCGTCCGGATCTGGGAGGGTGAGCGGAGGGGCCACCGAGCCGACAGCCACCGAGGCGTGCCGTTGAGTTCTGCCTGTGTGGAGGGGGAAAGAGAGGTATCTGAAAGGAAGGAGAGAGATGAGAGCAAAAAAACAGAAGAAAAACACAACAACATTCAACAATGGGGGCCCGAGTGGCCCGAGGGCCCTCGGGTCCCAACAGTTCCTTAAGGACCTCCCGACCTGACAGTCCAAAAATGTGGGTCGGGGGGGGCGGGGGGGGGGTGTTGGAGAAACTCCACCGGGGGGGTGGGGGGAGAAGGAACTCTCAGGCTATCAGCCATGGGGGGGGTCCGTAAACAGAAGGGCAGCCTCTTCGGGGTCTTGTCCAAGACAGGCCCGATATGTAGCGTTGGAGTAAGGCTGGGGCAACCGGGGGAGGTAAAAGAAAAAAAAAAGCAGAAACAGAAGGCCAAAACAAAACAAAAACAGGAGGGGTTCTTGCAGCGCTCAGGGCGGCTCTTGTGGTCAGGATGACCGTCTCACTTGGGTCTGTGCCTGGGGGAGTTGCGGACAGGGTCCCTGCCCCTAGGGCGCTTGGGTGGGGGGACTCTCTGCCAAACCACAGGTGGGGGGGTGGCGTTGCCACGAGGTCCCAGTCCACCAGCTGGGGAACGGGAATGTCCAGTGTTTTGCAGAAGACATCCAGGTCTTCGGGATAGCGTAAGGTGGCGGAAGTCCCCTGGTGGCTGGCGGAGAGGCTGAAGGGGAAGCCCCAACGGTACACTATGTCTCTGTCCTGTAAGGTGCGGAGCAAGGGTTGTAGGAGACGACGTTTCTGCAGGGTGATCCAAGAAAGGTCCGGGTAAAGCTGTAATGGGTTGTTGTTGAAGACTAGGTTACGTATGGGGCGAGCTTTTCGCATAATGGCTTCCTTCAGCGGGTATGAGTTCACCCGGCATATGACGTCCCGCGGTTTGGAGGCAGGGTCCTTTGGCTTGAGGGCTCGGTGAGCTCTATCCATCTCAATAGGCTTGTCTGTTGGTTCTCCCAGTATGTTGTTAAATAATTTCTGGAGGGTAAGCTGTAGATCTTCCGCCCCGTCTACTTCGGGAAGACCGCGTATGCGGACGTTGTTGCGGCGCCCCCTGTTGTCCAGGTCTTCAATATGCCGCTGCATATCTCTAAGCATAAGATGATGGTCTGATGCCTGAACTTGGGTGCGATGTACCGCCAGTTTGGTCTCCTGGATCTCCTCCTCTGCCATCTCCACTCTGTCAGCTAGGTGTTTGAGGCCTGTATGGAGCGCCTGAATTTCAGCGCGGCATGTTGCCTTAACATCTTCAATTAGTTGTTTAAAGTCGTCTTTCGTGGGGAAGGCCTGCAGATATGACTGCCATGGCGGAGGAGGGTAATGAGAGGGTCCCCTGGCGCCATGTGGAGGGTGAAGTGGGTCAGAGGGGGACAGCTGGTGGCTGGGAGCTATTTCTCCATGTCCTCTAGTCCCAGGGGGGGGGCTGTTGGGAGGGATCCCATGACGTGGACCAGGCCTCGGCCCGTTCTCCCTGCTGGGCAGGGGTCCCCTCGTGCCACGGGGCGTTAGTATCAGCCATGGAGGCATATGAGGGGGGGGAAATACCTCCCCGATCCCCGACCCCGGGATGGATGGCCGGATGGATTTGTCCCCAGGCTGCAGGGGGGGTGGGTTGCGGCCTAGCACTGACAGAGGGGGTGCCTTGTCCTGGGGATCCCATAGAGGCCTGGGAGTTGGCGGGGGTTTGCAGGGCTGGGAAGTCCTCCTGAGTAAGTGTGGGAGAGGAGGAGAGCTGAGCTCCGCTTTGTGGTCCCGGGTCTGAGGCAGTGCGGGGCGGGCGGGGGAGGGCTCCCGTGTCTCGAGTGTCCCGGCCTGGGGGGTTATGGAGAGCCACGGCCTGCGCCTCGTGGTCCGCTGTGGGAGGGCAGGGGTGCGGGGATTCACTCACCCGGTGCTGGGAGCCATCCGGGCTCAGGGATGAAGCCGTGGTCTGCGATCGGGTCGGGGATGGCTCTCGATGCTGAGGTGAGCGTGGGGGAGATGTCCCTGTGTTGGAGGTGGCTGCGTCCGGCGCCATCTTGTCCCCTCCACCCGGCGGTCTGTCGGGCGATTTAAAGTACCTTTCAAAGGTCGTGGTGGAGCCTGGCGGGGGTTGGGATGACCCCCGAGCCTTGCTGGATCTGGTGGTCCGCGATCCGCCCATGGACGGCTACAGTTTCCCCCGGTTTTTTGCCGATTTGCTGCGGGCTGGAGAGGAGCTCTCAAGGGATGCTTCCTTCCAGGCTGGCTTCCGGTCACGCCCCCTCAAGTCTGTGTTTTACTGCCGATCTAGTGTTGATCAAAGCACATGAAATGTGCTTAGGCTGGGGTAAACGGCTAAAATTTTTGATGGTCGATCGTCGATCGATCCTCAAAAGTTGCTCCATTCTTAGGGTCTTTTTGGTGATGGCTGGCAGTATTGCGGCGCAACTCCTCAGATCCCAAATGGTTTCTGCAGAGTACCGCAGATTAGCCATGGTAGCCATTCACCGGGGGCAAAGTAGTTATTTTTTTTGGTGACGATGGGGGGAGGATTCAGTGAATCCTCCCAGCTTGATCCAGAGGAAGGCAAAAAACCCCTAGCCGTGCTGTGCCAATTTGCTTTGGTAGGGGAAAAAATTCCTTCCTGATCCCTGAACGGCGATCGGGCGAAACCCCTGGATCAAGTGTTATTAAGTTATGAAACAGGGGGGTGAGAGCTGTCACTGCTGCTGGGGTGTACCAAGATGGCCGCCGACCGGGAGCAGGACAAGGGACCCAGGCTGGTGTGTAGTCAGCTTGATGGACTGGGGTGGGGGTGGACTGGTTGTTGAGGGGTGGATGAGTCCTGCAGGGGGCTGGGGGCGAACTCCTGGGAGGTTTCTGGTGACTTGGAGGGGATTCTGTGTGTGAAATGCGGCGCGGTGTTTAGGCCGCAGGTGAAGCCGCGGACTTTCCTGGATCGCGGCCCCGCGTTTGAGAGAGGCCTGGCGCGGAGGTCCCGAAAAAAGTCCTGGAATGGCGAAAATTGCCGTGGAGAGGTGGCAGGAGGGTGCCTCTGATGGTGATGGCTGTATGGGGGGCGTATGGAACAGAGTAAAGGAGCGGGGGAGCGGCTGGTTGTTGGGGGGGGCCGGAGCTGGAGGAAGCGGATCGCGGGGGAGTTGTTTCTCCGCTGGGGGAGATTAGGCTGCCGCCGTGGCTGTCCTAACAAGGACGGCCACCTACGGGTCCTGGGGAGGTGTAGATCGCCCTGAGTAGCAGGGGCTTACCTGGAGGGTGAGAAGCGGCCAGGGGAGGCGGATGAGAAGGCCTGCTGAGGCGGGGGGGTGGAAAACCCTGCCTGTCTGGAGCCCAGGAGCCACACGCCCTAGAACAGGAGGAGTGTGTTGATGCAAGATGCTTAAAGTCCAGTGTGAAGTTTCCACAGTCTGTGATAATTTGGGGAGCCATGTCATCTGCTGGTGTTGGCCCACTGTGCTTCTTTAAGTCCGGGGTCACCACAGCCGTCTACCAGGAGATTTTGGGGAACTTCATGCTTTCTTTCACAGACGAGCTCTATGGGGATGCTGATTTCATTTTCTAGCAGGAATTGGCACCCACACTGCCAAAATCACCAAAACCTGGTTCAATGACTGTGGGATTACTGTGCTTGATTGGCCAGCAAACTCGCCTGACCTAAACCCCATAGAGAATCTATTGGGCATCGCCAAGAGAAAGGAGAGTCATGAGATCGAACAATGCAGAAGAGCTGAAGGCCGCTATTGAAGCATCTTGGTCTTTCATAACACCTCAGCAGTGCCACAGGCTGATAGCTTCCATGCCACGCTATATTGAGGCAGTAATTGCTGCAAAAGGGGCCCAAACCAAGTACTGAGTACATATGCATGCTTATACTTTTCAGAGGTCCGATATTGTTCTATTTACAATGCTTGTTTTATTGATTGCATGTAATATTCTAATTTTCTGGGATTCTGGATTTGGGGTTTTCATGAGCTGTAAGCCATAATCATCACAGTTATGACAAATCACGGCTTGAACTATCTTGCTTTGCATGTAATGAGTCTATCTCATATATTAGTTTCACCTTTTAAGTTGCATTAGTGAAATAAACTCTTGCACAATATTTACATTTACATCTGTATATAAGTGATCCTGCATTTCTGGGTATGGGAGCCAATAATCGGCTCCGACGGACTCGATGTCCACCGGTACATGCTGATGATTATGTACATAGGCAGAACGGTGGTCTGGCTATGTAAACAAGACAGATCGCCGTTCTGTCAGTATGGAAGACATTGATCCTGTGTTACAAAGCAGGTACAGGGATCTATGGCTTCCCTTAGTAAAAGCACCTCCCTTATGCCCTGTACACACGATCGGTTCAGATTATCTGATGAAGCTGACTTTCATCAGTCGTGCCTACACACCATCAGTTAAAAAAATGTTTGTGTCAGAACGCGGTGACGTAAAACATGAAAAAAAATGAAGTTTAATGCTTCCGAGCATGCGTCGACTTGATTCTGAGCATGCGTGGATTTTTGACCGATGGGTTTCCCCACAGACGATCAGTTTTTTAACCAGCAGATAATTTTAAAACAGGTTCTAAGTTTTTTCACTGATGGGAAAAAAAAAGATGGGGCCCACACACGATCGGTTCATCTGATGAAAACGGTCCATCAGACCGTTTTCATCAGACGAACCGATCGTGTGTACGCGGCATTACAGTAAGAAAACACTTGTTAGGCACACATTTATCCCTTTGATTGCCCGTGATGTTATCCCCTTCCCAGCCAGTGTCATTACTACAGTGACAGTGCATATTTTTAGCACTGATCGCTATATTAGTGTCACTGGTTCCCACAAAGTGTCACTTAGTGTCCAATTTGTTTGCCGCAATATCGATGTCCGGCTATGAGTCGCTGATTGTCGCATTTACCAGTAAAAGAAAATATCCCCGGATTTCATTTAAAAAATCTGGTCACCTTACATTAACTGCTTGCCGACCGCCCGCCGTCATATACTGCGGGATGTCGGCTCTGCTGGGCGAGAGCCCGTAGCTATACGTCCGCTCTAAAGCGGCCACTAGGGGGCGCGTGCGCGCGCCCGGCGGGCATGATCGCCGCCGAGCACACGCAATCGCTCGTTACAGAGCAAGGATCGGGAGCTATGTGTGTAAACACAAAGCTCCCGGTCCTGTCAGCGGGGGAAACACTGATCTTCTGTTCATACAATGTATGAACAGAAGATCAGTGATTTCCCCTAGTGAGGCCACCCCCCCCATACAGTTAGAACACACCCAGGAACACACTTAACCCCTTCCCTGACCCCTAGTGTTAACTCCTTCACTGCCAATGGCATTTTTATAGTAATCCAATGCATTTGTATAGCATTGATCGATAAAAAAATGCCAATGGTCCCAAAAATGTGTCAAAAGTGTCCGAAGTGCCCGCCATAATGTCGCAGTACTGAACAAAAATCACCCCCTATTTTGTAAACGCTATAACTTTTGCGCAAACCTATCAAAAAACGCTTATGTTTTTTTAATGAAAAATATGTAGAAGAATACGTATCGGCCTAAACTGAGGGAAAAAAAAAAAATGTTTATATATTTTTGGGGAATATTTATTACAGCAACAAGTAAAAAATATTGCATTTTTTTCAAAATTGTCGCTCTATTTTTGTTTATAGCGCAAGAAATAAAAACCACAGAGATGATCAAATACCACCAAAAGAAAGCTCTATTTGTGGGAAAAAAAGGGCGACAATTTTGTTTGGGAGCCACGTCGCACGACCGCGCAATTGTCAGTTAAAGCGACGCAGTGCCGAATCACAAAAAGTGCTCTGGTCATTGGGCAGCAATATGGTCCGGGGGTTAAGTGGTTAAGGACAAAGGGGCAGTATCTTAAAAGTGTTTATTTGCCATGTATATCCAGTATACACACACAGCATATAATATATATATATATATATATATTATATATATATATATATATATATATATATATATATGTATGTATACAGAGCTTTTTTTCTCAAAAAATAGGTGCAGGAACTCAACCACGACCCGTTCAGATTTCACAAACAGTAGAAGGGTCTTAAAGGGGCATTAAATACCAGAATTGCATTGCATACAGTGTGCAGAGTTCAGGGGGTTACAAAGCAGTCACTTGTAAACACAGAAACCAGACTTCTGTGTTCACAAGTGATTGTAGTGAGCGGGCACCAAAGGGTCTGAGCCAAAGGTGGTGGAACTGAGTTCCACCAAGTTCCCCCAGAAAAAAAGCCCTGTATGTATATATTCAGTATGTGTGTATATGTATATATTTATATAGATAAATAATGTTAGCTTTAAAACCTAAAAAGCTAAAGCAAACTAAAGTAAAACTGACTCAAAACCAATATAGTTTTCCTATAACATTATAACATAACCAGCAAGTAATCAATTTTAGCAAACACTGCGTATGAATGTTCAGAAAACATATAAGGAGTATTTCAGACGATCCTTATTAACATGCAAAGGCTTTTGATGTGAAGTGGAGATCAATCTCCATGTGCAGAAATGCAGTTTGGCTGAAATTACATTATAATTTGGGTGTAATGAAATCCCTCTATGGTGGGGACTTGTCGTGAATGGCCGTGTCGTGCTTGTAGATATCACAACAAATTTAGAAAATCAATAAAATATTGCAGGCAATGTGTGTTATTCAATTTCTAGTAAATAAGCAGTGCCAGAAAAAGCTGAGAGAAAATATTATCAGCAAATGGAATTATAATACATTTAATCAAGTGCATGTGTTTAAATTATGCACTACGCTCAGCCCAAGAAATAATCCAACTCAACGGCTTAACCTCCCTCTAGCAATAAATTATTACATATTTCCTGCACTACTCTAGATAAAACACATTTTCAAGTTGACTTTGGTTCATTATACTCTTGAATCCCAGACCAGGGGAGAGAACTAGGCTATATATACAAAACAATTCATTAATGGATAAATGTACCTTAGTGATAAAAATAAAAATAAATTGCTATGTCCTCCATACCAGGTTAATGCAATAGCAGTGATGCCACAAGCACAAAAATACATATTCTATACTCAACATGCTTTCAGTAGAGCTTACAGAAGCAGAAAATGCTAAACAGAAAAGGATTGTTTGGCTGCCCTTTGCCTTTGGTTTTCTTTAGCTGATCCTTGCAAGACAGTTGCGGGTAAGCATTAGAAACAATGGTTTCCTACACCTAAGTGGAAGAGTAAAAAAAATTAGCCCCTTTTTACAGTATATTTATGCAATCAGTCAACCTCGTGCACCCAGCTGATTGGACTCAGGAGGGAGTGCGTATTACCTCTGCAGAGACATACAGAGAGCACAGGTCCTTCTCCACGGGTCCATCTCCACGGGTCCATCTCCACGGGTGTCAGGGATCCAGGCCTGTCTTCCGATCCTCGCACATGCGCAATAGAGCGGCGCTCCGGCGTGTACCCGTGCGGGAAAGGCGCGCACACGCGCGCATGCGCGGTCTGGCGACGCAGCGTGCACATGGGCGCGCGCACGGGCGCGCACCTTCCGGTAACCAATCAGAGGCCTGACCAGGCCATTTAAACCAACCCCTGTCTTATGGCAGGTTGCTGGTTTGTCTTCAGCTTGTGCTTGGACTCTCTGCCGATTACCTGAACCTTTGACCCGGATTTCCATACGACTCTCCTCTCGCCCTGAAGTTGGCCTTCCGTACGACTCTCCTCTCGCCCTGAAGTTGACCTTGGCTCTTGTTCCTGGATACGCTGTCTTCTATAATCCCTGACTTCTGGCTTGACTTTGGACTTGTTGACCTCTCCAACCCCTGAACCTCGGCTTGCTCTCTGGACCTGTTCTCAGTCTGATCCGCTTGCACCTGCCCGGTACCCCTCCAGTTACCTGCTCCACAGTTCTTCAGTACAGCTTCTGCTACCTGCCTTGCACCTGTCTTGTGGCTCCTCGGCTGCCTGCTCTGCTCACCGCCATCAGGAGGAGCTTCAGTTCCAGTCTGCACCAGGATCCCGGCTACCAACCCGGACCTCACTGGCGCTGGTGCCTCCCGGGGCTCACCTCCCCTGTCCCAACTCCAGGGGACGGTCGGCGCCGGGTCGCAACGGTGGGCCACCCTCGGCATCTCGGCTTCGGTGAGTACACAGCCTGATAGTACAAACCAGCCAGATGTCCGAAGCCGACAGGGTGCGCTCTCCCTTCGAGACCCTGTGCCAGCAAGTCTCCGCCCTCACCGAGGCTGTCCAAAAGCTTCAGGAAGGATACGTGCAAATTGATGGTCGCCTCCAACAATTGGGCAACCTGCCTGGGGCCGTACCTCCATCCGTGGCTCCATCCCCTGGGGTCGCTACGTCTCAAGCCTCTCCCGCTCCGACTGTGGTTATGACTCAACCCGAACCCCGGGTCCCCATCCCGGAGCGATTTGCGGGCGACCGAAGAAGATATCGGGCCTTCAAGAACGCCTGCTCCTTATATTTGGCTCTTCAACCTAGGACTTTTTGTTCTGAACCCGTAAAAGTATGGTTTGTGATCTCCGTTTTGGCCGAAGAGCCGCAAGCCTGGGCGCACAGTTTGATGGAGCAAAGGAGCCCCATCCTGGACTCAATTGATTCCCTCTTTGAGCACATGGCTAAATTATATGACGACCCACAGCGCACAGCCACGGCTGAAGCCGTTCTCCATAACCTGGCTCAAGGAAGAAGACCCGTGGAGGACTACACGGCCGAGTTCCGTAAATGGTCGGCCGACACGGGCTGGAATGAAGCCGCCCTGAAGTACCAGTTCCGCCTGGGGCTCGCTGAAGGCCTCAAGGATGAGCTGGCAAGGACTGAAACCCCGGCCACGCTGGAAGATCTGATCCAAGCCGCTACCCAGTTAGACCGGCGCCTATGAGAACGGCGCTCTGAGCGCTTTCAAAACGCACGTCCCACCTGGACACCCCCAAGGCCCTCTCCAGCTCTTCCGCCTCCAGCGGCTTCTCCAGTCTCCACGTTTCCTGACCCTGAGCCGATGCAGCTTGGACTTGTCCGGGCACCTCTCACCTCCGAGGAAAGACAGCGTAGGCGCCAAGCCAATCTATGCCTGTACTGCGGAGCGGCTGGCCACTTCCTCCGCGGTTGCCCCATAAGACCTAGTAAGTCGAAGCCGCCACCTGCCTACAATTTCCATGTTGCTAACTTCTCTCAGACTCATGTTGTGCTTTTTATTTCTCTACAGCTACCAGCAGGGGCAACCAGGCTCCCAGCCATTGTTGATTCGGGGGCATGCAGTTGCTTCCTAGATTCCACCTTGGCTCAGAGACTTCATGTGCCACTTCGCATTAAAGATCATCAGTTACAGATCCACCTGGCCGACGGCTCGCTGCCCCGATCCGGACTTATTACTCATGAGACTCAACCCATCTGTGCCACCACGGACTCAGGCCACCGAGAGTTCCTATGTCTGGATCTTATTCCGTCTCCTCTATTCCCCATCATCTTGGGCCTCCCTTGGTTACAGGCGCATCAACCCTGCATTGATTGGCTAAAGAAAGAAGTCAGTTTCACATCTTCATACTGCACCCAGAGTTGCTTTCCACCTTCAGTCACCGTCTGTTCCGCTATCACAATCCCACCAGAAAACCTTCTGCATGTCCCCTCCGTCTATCTTGAATTCAAGGATGTATTTGATAAACAGCAAGCCCCCTTTCCACCTTTCCGCTTTCCACCTTCAGTCACCGTCTGTTCCGCTATCACAATCCCACCAGAAAACCTTCTGCATGTCCCCTCCGTCTATCTTGAATTCAAGGATGTATTTGATAAACAGCAAGCCGACTCTCTCCCACCTCATCGGCCATACGATTGCCCTATTGACTTACTACCTGGATCCGAGGTCCCTTTCGGGCGTATATTCCCATTATCCGAGACCGAATTAAAGGCCCTCAAGGCCTACATTGATGAAAGTTTAAAAAAAAACTTCATTCGCCGGTCCTCCTCTCCAGCCGGGGCAGGTATCTTTTTCGTGGAGAAGAAAGACGGCTCGTTGAGGCCTTGCATTGACTACCGTGAACTCAACAAAATTACCGTCAAAAACAGGTACCCGCTGCCTCTGATTCGAGAACTTTTTCAGCGCTTCCGGTCCGCTCAAGTTTTTTCCAAGCTAGATTTGAGGGGCGCCTATAACCTCATTCGGATCAGGTTCGGAGACGAATGGAAAACGGCCTTTAGGTCTCGATTTGGACATTTCGAGTACTTGGTGATGCCCTTTGGGCTTTGCAATGCCCCAGCCACCTTCCAACATCTTGTCAATGACATCTTTCGTGAATATCTAGATGATTTTTTGGTGGTCTACTTGGATGATATTCTCATCTTTTCAGCCTCCCTTGAATTACACCGGTGCCATGTCAAAGTGGTTCTTGCCATACTAAGAAAGCATAAACTTTACCTGAAAGCAGAAAAATGTGAATTTGAGAAGGCCTCAGTACAATTTCTAGGATTTATTATCTCCACCAGTGGGGTCGCTATGGACCCGCAAAAAGTAGAGGCCATCCAAGCGTGGCCAGCTCCGGTCGACAAGAAGGCGGTCAGCTCCGGCCGACAAGGCGGTCGCTTCCACTGGTCACCAGAAGCTCAGGAAGCCTTTGAAAAGCTTAAATCCGCCTTTTCCTCTGCTCCGGTCCTACGACATCCGGATCCAACTCTACCCTTTACCCTGGAGGTAGACGCTTCTGAGACGGCCACCGGGGCCATCCTATCACAGAGACAAGGGGTGAAGGCTCTGCTACATCCTGTGGCCTACGCCTCTCGGAAGCTAACTGCCCCCGAGAGAGAAACTACGATGTATAGGGGATAGAGAGCTGCTTGCCATTAAGGTGGCCCTAGAAGAATGGAGATACTACTACTGGAGGGGGCGGCTCATCCCATCATGATCTTCACAAATCACAAGAATCTCGAATACTTACGTTCAGCAAAACGCTTAAGACCCAGGCAAGCTCGGTGGGCGCTTTTCTTTTCAAGGTTCAATTTCCATATTTCTTATCGACCCGGCTCAAAGAATGGAAAAGCGGATGCCCTTTCCAGGATGTTCCTCGAAACCCCTTGCACTGCAGAACACAGTACCATCCTGTCACCTCTGAATTTTCTTTTACTTTCCCAAGTGGACTTGTTAAATTCTCTCAAAACGGCTTCCAGACAGTGTTCCGATCCGGAAATTGAGGCACTGGATAAACACGACGACTTACTATGGTCAAGGGGGAACATTTTTGTACCAACGGAAGCCAGACGATTGATCTTGAGTACCTTCCATGACCACAAGTTAGCAGGACATTTTGGGGCACGGAAAACGGAAAATGTGAACTGATTTCTCGGTCTTTCTGGTGGCCCAGGTGGAGACAGGACTGTAAAATCTATGTTGCTTCATGCATTCGTTGCCAACGAAACAAGGGTCCCAATACTAAGTCCTGGGGATTGCTCAAACCCTTACCTATTCCGGAACGTCCATGGGCAGAAATTTCCATGGACTTCATTGTGGACTTGCCCTCCATCTGGAGGCTTTACTTCAATCCTGGTCGTGGTGGACCGACTCTCTAAAATGTCCCATTTTGTGCCCATGGTAGGAACTCCCTCTGCGGCAGAAACAGCCAGGACTTTTTTCAAGGAAGTTGTCAGGCTCCATGGGGTTCCCAGAAGTATCGTCTCTGACAGGGGCAGCCAATTTACATCCAGATTCTGGAAAGAACTTTGTAAGGCCTTGGAAATCAAGAGCTGCCTCTCCTCGGCCTATCACCCCCAGAGCAACGGCCAAACAGAGAGAACGAACCAAACTTTGGAGCAATACCTGCGATGCTTTTGTTCCTCCTCTCAAGACGATTGGTCGTCCCTGCTACCATCCGCAGAGTTCTCCTACAACAACTCGGTCCATTCCACCACCAATCAGACCCCCTTCTGGTCCAACTTTGGATTTCACCCATCCTTCCTCCCGGATGATCTACCAGAAATACCTGTCCCAGCTGTTCAGGAACATCTAACATCTAGTACAACGATTTTATTCTCTAGGATGTCTGTTTCAGAAAACATATACAGTGGGGATCGAAAGCTTGGGCACCCCAAGTAAAAATTTGTATTAATGTGCATAACGAAGCCAAGGA
The DNA here is from genome assembly GCA_029574335.1 of Rana kukunoris. Classification (NCBI taxonomy): domain Eukaryota; kingdom Metazoa; phylum Chordata; class Amphibia; order Anura; family Ranidae; genus Rana; species Rana kukunoris. The sequence continues at coordinate 55,661,754 of CM056050.1, forward strand.
AAGATGGAAAAATCTCCAAAAGGCATCAAATTACAGATTAGACATTCTTATAATATGTCAAAAAAAAGTTAGATTTTATTTCCATCATTTACACTTTCAAAATTACAGAAAACAAAAAAATGGCGTCTGCAAAAGTTTGGGCACCCTGCAGAGTTAATATCTTGTACTGCCCCGTATGGCAAGTATCACAGCTTGTAAACGCTTTTTGTAGCCAGCCAAGAGTCATTCAATTCTTGTTTTAGGTATCTTTGACCATTCTTCCTTACAAAAGTCTTCCAGTTCTTTGAGATTCTTGGGCTCTCTGTCACGCACTGCTCTTTTAAGGTCTATCCATAGATTTTCAATTTTATTGAGGTCAGGAGATTGTTGGATCATTATCTATTTGTAGAAGCCATCCTCTCTTTAACTTCAGCTTTTTCACAGATGGCATCAAGTTACCATCCAAAATTTGCTGAAATTTTATTGAATCCATTTTCCCTTCTACTTGTGAAATGTTCCCTGTGCCACTGGCTGCAATACAACCCCAAAACATGATTGATCTACCCCCATGCTTAACAGTTGGACAGAGGTTCTTTTCATTAAATTCTGTGCCCTTTCTTCTCCAAACGTACCTTTGCTCATTCCGGCCAAAAAGGTATATTTTAACCTCAGCGGTCCGCAGAACTTGTTTCCAAAATGGATCAGGCTTGTCTATATGTTAATTTGCAAAGTTCAAACACTGATTTTTGTGGTGAGGACGTAGAAGAGGTTTTCATCTGATGACTCTTCCATGAAGACCATATTTGTACAAGTATCTCTTTATAGTGGAATAGTGTACCACAACTCCAGTGTCTGCCAGATCTTTCTGGAGGGATCGTGCAGTCAAACGTGGGTTTTGAATTGCTTTTCTCACAATCCTGCGAGCTGTTCTGTCTAATATTTTTCTTGGTCTTCCAGATCTTGCTTTAACTTCCACTGTTCCTGATGACTGCCATTTCTTAATTACATTCCGAACAGAGGATATTGACATCTGAAAACGCTTTGTTATCTTCTTATAGCCTTCTCCAACTTTGTGAGCGTCAACTATTTTCAGTTTCAGTTTTCTAGACAACTGCTTAGAAGAACCCATGGTGCTGATTGTTGGGGCAAGGTCAGATGAGTCTGGGTATTTAAAACCTTTGAGATTGACATCACCTGGTCTTTCCAGACGATGATTGAGAAAAATCCATGACACTGGCAGGTCTCAGCTTTGCAAAGGGGGCAGTGCATGATATAAATTTTTCAAACTTGTTATTTACAAGTTAAAATCTCATATTTACACAAAAACGCAATAAAACATAAATAAAAAATGAAATGTAATTTTGAAAAAATAAAATAAAAATATCTCTTTAAGAGCTATGGGCAGAAGTGACATTTGGCATCGCTCCTGCCCTGCAATGGTATGGGGAGCGGCGGGAGTGGGCCCTCTAAGAGAACTGAAAGTTGGATTTTCTTTTTTTTTTTCAAAGTTCTCCTGGTGTAACAGAAAATTAAAAAATAAGAAATAGTTTTCTTTGAATTTAACTTTTGAAAAATTAGCATCATTCTCTGATCTCTTCATTTCCGTGATGAAGATAAGTCCAAATGTTCATTATAATATAGAATATTCTGGCATATAACCCTCAATCATATTAAGTAGCGCTCATATACAACATCTGCTGCACTTAACAACTCCCAGCTGTCAGTACTATTAATAACACCAGGGACAGATTTCTGTCTGTAGTAATAGAGATAACCAACAGAGTACAGTTGTGCTCATAAGTTTACATACCCCGGCACAATTTATGATATCTTGGACATTTTTCAGAGAATATGAATAACAAAAAAACATTTCTTTCACTCATGGTTAGTGTTTGGCTGAAGCCATTTATTATCAAACAAAATTTCCTCACAAATAGAGCTTTCTTTTGGTGGTATTTGATCGCCTCTATGCTTTTTAATTTTTGCAATGTAAACAAAGATTTTTTTTTAAGAAAAAACAATATGTTTTTACTTTCTGCTATAAAACCTATCCAATAAAAAAAATTCTTTATAGATTTAGGCCAATATGTATTCTGCTACTTATTTTTGGTATAAAAAAAATCCCAATAAGCGTATATTGATTTGGGTTGGGCAAAAGTTATAGCATCTATGGGATATTTTTATATATTTATTTTTACTAGTAATGGCGGCAATCAGCAACCTATAGCGGGACTGCAATATTGCGGTGGAAATTCGGACAATAAGGCCGCGTACACACGATCAAATTCATCTACTGGAAACGGTACCGTTTCAGCCGACAAATTTGATCGTGTGTACGGGCGGACAGACAGATTTTGACAGCAGACAGATTTTAAAGCATGCTTTAAAATCTGTCTGCTGGGAACCCATCCGTCCGACATGTCTGCTGGTTAGTACGCTAACCAGCAGACATATCTGCCCGCACATGCGTCGAATGGATTCGTCACCGCGACGTCACCGCGCTGTCTGCCGGCGGGGATTTTGGTTTGATCGTGTGTACAGCGATCAAACCAAAATAGCCCAGCAGACAAATCCAATCAAATTGGCCTGTCAGACCGATTTGATCGGATTTATTTGGTCGTGTGTACGTGGCCTAACTGACACTTTTTGGGAACCAATGACACATAATACCCAAATACCCAATGGGCCTGGTATGGATGTGGGGAGCCCACACTGTTTTCTTTTTCAGAACTTTTTTATTGCCGGCATTCATTCATTTACATTTCATGGCTCCTGGCTTCCTGACCCTTTCCTTAATAACCAGCTACTGTATTCTTCACACAGAATTTTAACCAGTCGATAATTTTTTGGAATTCATTAGTAAACGAATATACAAAACAAAATTAAATGAATTTCAAGTAAATTCAGTGGCATCGTAAGGGGGGGGGGGCTGACCTGGGCTATAGCCCAGAGTGGGATCTCAAAAAGCTCAGGGTCTCGTATTGTTCATTGAGAATTATTCATCTCAAGTCCCAAGGCCTGGGGTTAACGAGAACTCTGGGCTATAGTATGCAGTTTGCACACATTTAGGGCTGGACTGTTTTACGTCATACACAGTGGGAATCTCCCACTGTGTCACAGAGATTAGGTCTGAAATGTTCGGCAGCCACTGTAACAAAGTCCTCCTAGACTTGTGATAGACTGAACACCGATCCAATTGAATCATAGGAGCCGGTCTAAGAGGTGTAAATGTGTTACAGTGGCTGCCAGGATATTTAAATCCAAGCCCTGGCTTGACACAGCGGGAGCTTACCGCTCTGTGTGTGATCCATCCAGGCACTTGTAGGCTGCATTGATGGGCACTATTAGGCTGAATTGATGGGCACTGGTAGGATGTATTGAAGGACACTGGTAGGCTGCAGTGGTGGGCACTGGTAGACTGCATTGAAGGGCACTGGTAGGCTGCATTGGTGGGCACTATGAGGCTGCATTTGGTGGGCAATGGTAGGCTGCATTGGATGGGGACTGGTGAGGCTGCATTGATGCATTGATCTCTTGTATCATGCCTGCAGTCTCTGACCATCTTTTGTATCATGTCTGCAGTCTCTGACATCTCCTGTATCATGTCTGCAGCCTCTGACATCTCCTGTGCCATGTCCGTAGACTTTAACCATCTCTTGCATCATGTCCACAACCTATCTCTTGTCTTTTATCATGTCTCCAGTCTCACAGGGGGGTCTGGGAGTGCTGCCGGGATGGGGGTCATGGGAGAAGTCAGATATGTGTGGACTGTTGATGGGAGACTATAGGATAAAACCAGAGCCACCAACCTGGAGCCGTCTGACTGATCCCTGCCCGGTGCATCTGAGAGGAGGTTAGTGACAGCACCGCCACTCCAGTCTGGGGGGTCACTCATGTAAGGGGGAGTAAATATAGTAATGTAATGGGGCACTGATATAAAAGTTTCCCCCTTATATCAGTAAACCCCCCTCCCCTTACCTTAGTGTATTCTTTCTTGTAGAAGGTGGTCTTTACAAAGTAAGAAAACTATGCTGCACAGATAGAAAACCGGGCATAGTTTACACCATACCTTTGTTACATTGCACGCGGCATGAGTATTCTGATTCCTCGTACACACAATCAGAATTTCGGACAAGAAAAGTGCGATGTGATGGGAGAAATTTCGACCGTGTGTAGACCACATCGGCAGAGGTGTATTTAGGTTTTGTGCTGCCCTAGGCCTGACTAAACTCGTGCACCCCCTAATTTAAATATGACCCACCCCTTCCTGTCACGGCCACACCCTGTGTTGTTTAAGACCCGCCCTGAAATTTTCGAGTGAGGACACTAGTTCTGAGGGCCTGGGGGGGGGGGATGTGGCCAATGGATTCCCTTAATTTACTTAGATTTCCTCTTACTTCCTGGTTGCCCATAGAGCAGGAAGTGAAGGGAAATCTTTGCAATGGGACAAGGATGGTAAAAGTGTTGCCTATAGTTCTACTTTAACCACTTAAGACCCGGACCAAAATGCAGGTAAAGGACCTTGACCCTTTTTGCGATTCGGCACTGCGTCGTTTTAACTGACAATTGCACGGTCGTGCGACGTGGCTCCCAAACAAAATTGGCGTCCTTTTTTCCCCACAAATAGAGCTTTCTTTTGGTGGTATTTGATCACCTCTGCGGTTTTTATTTTTTGCGCTATAAACAAAAATAGAGCGACAATTTAAAAAAAAATGCAATATTTTTTACGTTTTGCTATAATAAATATCCCCCAAAAATATATAAAAAAACATTTTTTTTCCTCAGTTTAGGCCGATACGTATTCTTCTACGTATTTTTGGTAAAAAAAAATCGCAATAAGCGTTTATCGGTTGGTTTTCGCAAAATTTATAGCGTTTACAAAATAAGGGATAGTTTTATTGCATTTTTTTGTTAATTATTTTTTTTTTATTACTAATAGCGACGATCAGCGATTTTTTTCGTCACTGCGACAATATGGCGGACACTTCGGACAATTTTGACACATTTTTGGGACAATTGTCATTTTCACAGCAAAAAATGCATTTAAATTGCATTGTTTACTGTGGAAATGACAGTTGCAGTTTGGGAGTTAACCACAGGTGGCGCTGTAGGGGATGTGTGACCTAATGTGTGTGTTTACAACTGTAGGGGGGTGTGGCTGTAGGTGTGACGTCATCGATCGCGTCCCCCTATTACAGGGATGACGCGATCGATGCTACGGCCACAGAGAAGCACGGGGAAGCCGTGTGTACACACGGCTCTCCCCGTTCTTCCGCTCCAGGGACGGATCGCCGCACTCCAGCGGCGATCGGGTCCGCGAATCCCGCGGTCCCGATCCTGGAGCTTCGGACCGGGTCGCGGGCGCGTGCCCGCGGGCTCGCGCCCGCGACCCACGGCTGGGTACTAAAATCAACGTATATATACGTTGATGTGCCCAGCCGTGCCATTCTGCCGACGTAAATGTGCAGTAGGCGGTCCTTAAGTGGTTAAGTAGATGGTGCAGCAGAAACTTATAGCACAGTGAGGAAGGTTTGTAGTCCAGGATGACAAAACAGTCAAAATTAAAAGCGCTGCTTTATGGGGGCGCTAGACTAATTTTCCTAACAGTGTAGCGCAAGCCGGCAGGGGACTCTTTTCGTGCTGCCCCCCTGCAAAGTGCTGCCCTAGGCCTGGGCCTTGTTGGCCTAGGCCAGGATACAGCTCTGCACATCGGACTTTTTCTGTCGGAATTTCGGACAGCAAAAATTTGAGAGCTGGTTGTCAAATTTTCAGACAGGAAAAGTTCTTGTTGGAAATTCTGATTGTCTGTATGCAATTCCGACGCTCAAAAAAACACGCATGCTCAGAATCAAGTCGACGTGTGCTCGGAAGCATTGAACTTAATTTTTTTCGGCTCGACATAGTGTTTTATGCCACTGCGTTCTTGATGGTCGGAATTTTGTGTGACCGTGTGTATGCAACACAAGTTTGAGCCAAAATTCAGTCGAAAAAATCCACGGTTTTCTTGTCGGAATTTCCGATCGTGTGTACTCGGCATAGGAGTATTTGTATCTTAACCACTTCCAGCCCAAGCCCATCATATGACAGCCTTGACACTCAGTGGTAATCTGAATGATGCCTGCAGCCTCCCCTCCAGCCACTTTCCAGTGCTTCTCCAGGCTCTCCTGTGCCAATCAGGGACCAGAGAAAGAATCGGCTGCCGGATGATGATCATAGAGATTTGCGGTGACCAGATATTTAGCAGTCACCTCTAGGACCGTCGGAGGCCCGGGCGCAACGTTAACAAAGCCGCTATCGTGGCTGGAAAGCATGGGATCGTAAATCATTTTTTCTTTTGATCTCATGCACTCCAGCCTGAAGGAGAGATGTGGGATCCTATTAACCCCGCATCTCTCCATAAAGAGGACCTGTCACACTCCATTCCTATTACAAGGGATGTTTACATTCCTTGTAATAGGAATACATTTTTTATTTTATTTTTTAAGTGTAAAAAGAAAAAAAAGAAAGTAAAATAAGTAATAAAAAGAAAAAATATATATTTAAAGCGCCCCTGTCAACAGTTACTTGCGCACAGAAGCGAACACACATGTAAGTCCCGCCCACATATGTACACCCTGTTCAAACCACACATGTGAGGTATTGTCGCGTGTGTTAGAGCGAGAGCAATAATTCAAGCACTAGACCTTCTCTGTAACGCTAAACTGGTAACCTGTAAAAAAAAAATTAAGCGTCACCTATGGAGATTTTTTAAGTACCGAAGTTTGGCGCCATTCCATGAGTGTGCGCAAATTATAAAACATGACATGTTGAGTATCTATTTACTCCGCGTAACTTCATCTTTCACATTATACAAATAAATTGGGCTAAGTTTACTGTTTTGTTATTTTTTATTCATGAAACTGTAAAAAAAAGATGTGATGCTACTTTAAAGGGTTAATTGACAACTATAAACATACAGATTATGTGTCTGACTAAATTTAGATAAATAGTGACAGAATCTGCATACAATAACCTTAAGGGATGAGTTGACAACCCTGGCTGCAGGCCTGTGAGGCCTCGTACACATGACCGAGGAACTCGTCGGGAAAGACACATCGTTTTCCTTGTAGAGTTCCTTGTTAGGCTTGTCGAGAAACTTGACAAGCTGTCTTTGCGTACACACTGTCAAGACCAAATCTCCTCCTTCTCAAACGCGGTGACTTCAATACATCTCATGTTACTGTGTGTTAGGTAAAAGTTTGGTAAGAGACATTTGCACTTTTCAGTCTGTTACAGCGTGACAAATGTGTTATTTCCATTACAAATGCTACTTTTACTGAAGGTGCGCCGGTTCCTAAGCATACACACCAACGTGTTTCTCGTCGAAAACCAGCCCGACGAGGAACACGACGAGGAAAAAGAGAACTTGCTCTCTTTTTTCCTTGTCGAGTTCCTCGACAGTTTTCTCGATGAAAAACATACACACGACCGATTTCCTCGGCAAAAAAGCTCTCCCACCAAGTTTCTTGATGGATTCTGTCGAGGAAACCGGTCGTGTGTACGCCGCCTTACACGTCTCCCACTCATCCCCACTCCTTATTGAAACTTGCCTTAGCTCTGCTCCTGCAAGGCCTTGGCATACATACATTTTGCTTCATTATGCATGTATTTGTTCAAACTTCATGAAAATGGACCCAAATTCCATATGTTTATGAACTGTCACGCAGAATGAGGCTTTCATTTGTGCACCCAGCATGCCGAATGTATCATCTTAAATACACATCTACAGGCGAGCTCTCATTTTCCGTGGAAGCAGGCAGTCCAAAAAGCATTGCTTTGTAATTAGTATTGCTAGCTGCATGCAAATATCCTCTTGGCTGGTTTACTATGTGAATGCGTGTACAGCATGATACAGGACCAGGATCCCTGATGAATCCATAATAATACATAAAACATAATATGGCCAGTAAAATGAGAGGCCTTTGTCATCAAAGTGTCTAAAGAAAAAAAAAAGCAATCAATCTGATTGTCATTTCATTATCCCATGCTGCAATTTACAAAGGTACTTGGCTGCTCTAAAGCAGGGCTCCTCAAACCTTTTAACAAAAGGTCAGTACAATGTCTATCAGACTGTTTGTTGGCTGGACTATGACCAGTAGGATTAAATAAATGCCCCAGCGTTGAAAATCAGTGGTTGTAAATACAGTAAATGCCCCAGCATCAGTGTAAGTAAATAAATGCTAAATCCACCTTTTGCAAAAAAAAAAAAAACTATAATAACAATAATACTAATAAAACATTATAATAAATGCACATGTATTTGCCAAAATTAGGGAATTTTTTAATTATTTTTGCAAATGGGTCTTCAAAGAATTGCAAGTTCCATCAGTAAATTACAGGTGCAATGCCAGGCTCTTGGAGATGAGATCGTAGTCAGAACTCATTAACAAATACTATTTAAATAATATTAAAATTATATTAGTTAAATAACTAACGAATACACACACTTTAGTGAATACCTGTGGTTTAAATTGTTTATGGCCTTTTATTTATAGGTATAAATATTAAGCCAATTCATATCAACAATAAATACATTTTCTAAATAATCAATACACTTAGCATGTATTTACATCTTCTTTTTTTTCTTCAATATTTTTTATTGAGTATTTTGGTTTACAAGTAGAACAAAATGAGAATAAAATGAGTACATTCCAGTTTTTCGTCAAGAATGGTTATACAGAGTCAGAAACAGCAAACAGCATATTATCAGACATTACAATTTGGCAGCTTAAGCCAGACATAGCAACAGTATTAGGTTTCACAGAACATTTCTCAAACATGCAAGGTGTAAGGAGGTATGTTGATGCTAGAACCCTGGTAGTCCGGGCGGTCTAAACCGACCTCCGGAGTCACAGAAACAGTGCTACGTTAGGCCAATGTGCCCATGGATGCCACTTCTTTTGAGCTTCCGCCAGACGACCCTTGCTGGAGGCCAGTGTGAGCTCAAAGTTGTGGTGGAGGTTCACTAGGTCAATAACATTTACTATTTTCGGGGACTCGGTCGATTTCCAGAGTCTGGCAATACTCAGCCGAGCTGCCAGCAGGATGTTAGTGACTACTAGTTGTGTGTCCCTTGGTGTTTGGTCAATGTCTATGTTCAGGAGTGCCAGAGGTGCTGATGGGAATATAGGGTGACTTGCTAGGTCCGAGAGAATTCGGAAGATGGTAGTCCAATAATTGGTAATGGACGGACAGGACCAGAATATGTGCATTAGATCACCCTTGGCATTTCCACATCTCCAGCAGGTGTCGGGGCTATTGTTGCTAAATTTAGCAAACCTAGCCGGGGTGAGGTACCAACGTAGCGACAATTTCGTAGTAAGTTCCCTTAGTGCCGCATTACATGTCGCTGTATAAATGGACCGAAGTGCAGACTGCCATTGGTCTGCAGACAGGGTTTGTCCCAAGTCTGCGTCCCATTGGAAGTGTGGTTTGGATTTCTCTAGTACCGTTTTTTGGCGGAAAGAGTTGTAGAAGAGGGAAATTCCTTTTTTTTTTGGATGGAGCAGAAGTCAGGAAAGACCACGTAGAAGGGGGGATAGGGTAGCACGGGTTGGGTATCCGAGATAGGCAGTGTCTGATTCTAAGGTAGGTAAAGACTTCCGACTGGGCCAGGTGGAATTTGGTTTGTATTTGGGGAAATGTAAGCAACGTTTCCTCATGTATAATGTCTTGAAGGAGGGATATACCGCTGGATGTCCAGCGTTTCAGATCTAGATCAATAGTACAGTGCCGGAGGCACTGCAGTGGTATGGGAGGATGGAACGGCAGAGGGTGGAGTTCACCTTGGTGAACTAAAAACTTCCAAGCTAAGGCTGATGCTCGCATTGTAGGAGGGAGTGAATTAGGCACCAGAGCTCCGTGAGGTATTCCCAGGGTCCATTCACGGAGATTATTAGGGTTTATCAAAGTGGATTCCAGCTGTCCCCACAGTGTAAGAGGGGACGGCTGGAACCAGTCTGAGAGTTGTGTAAGGATCGTAGCCCAGTAGTATTCCTTAAAGTCAATGGATCCTGCCCCCCGGCATGTTTATGCCTGGAGAGCAGTTGTGCCGTACAGCGGGGCTTCTTGCCTTGCCATAGCAGTGTGTTCAGGGTGGATTGTAGGGAGTGGAAGTAGGATCCTGGAATAGGAATGGGAATTGTCCGGAATAGGTAGAGGAGCTGCGGCAGGTGCATCATTTTAAATGCTGCGAGCCTCCCAGACCAGGAGAGCTCATGTTTGGCCAGGTCTTGAACGTCTTTCTGGAGTTTGTCAAGGAAGGGTAGGAAGTTGTATTTAAATAGATGTTTGGTGGCGCGAGTCAGTCGGATTCCCAAGTAAGAGATCTCCCGATCTGCCCACGTAAAGGGAAATTGTACTTGTAGCAGGTTTTTAGAAGTGGCGTCAAGGCCCAAGTCTAGTATGTAGGATTTGTTAGCGTTAACCTTATAGTATGACACTTCGCTGAACCAATGGAGGGTTTTATTGGCTTCGCCTAGGGACGTTGTCGGGTCGGTGAGCATGAGCACAACATCGTCTGCAAACAAACTGATCTTATGAGTGGTGGGGCCCAATTTGAACCCAGAGATCCGTGGATTTTGTCTAATGTGTTCCGCCAGTGGTTCTATGAGAAGATTGAAAATCAGTGGGGATAGCGGGCAGCCCTGTCTGGTGCCGTTGGATATGTTGAATGGTTGGGAGATCATGTCGGCTGAGAACACTCTTGCCGAAGGGGTTGTGTACAAAGCCAGTAGAGCTGTGAGTATATGACCCTGGAATCCAAATTTCTCAAGTACGCGTCGCAGGTACCCCCAGTGGATTCTGTCGAACGCCTTCTCTGCATCCAACGATAGGAGCAGAGAAGGCGTTCCGCTAGACTCCGCATGATGTAGAATGTCTATCACCCGTCTTGTAGCATCCGACGCTTGTCTACCTATCGTGAACCCGGACTGGTCTCTATGAACCAATGTGGGCATAATGTTGATAAGTCTCGTAGCAATCGTTTTAGCATAGATTTTTAGGTCTACGTTGAGGAGCGATATTGGGCGAAAATTTTGGGGGGAGGTCGGGTCTTTGCCCGGTTTGGGCAATGTAACCACTAGTGCTTGTAAAGATTCCGCAGGGAGTTTGGAAGAGGTGATCGCTGTATTAAAAAGTGCGGTTAAAGTAGGTGCCAGCTGTTGGGCAAATTGTTTGAAATATTCCCCTGAGAGACCATCCGGACCAGGGGATTTGCCCATTGGCAGGGATTTTATGGTTGCTAGGATTTCAGGGGCAGTGAAGGGCTCATTAAGTCGGGCCAATTGGTCCGTTGTGAGGGATGGCAGACTAACGTGATTGAGGAAATTGTCTATTTCGGTCAGGGAAGGTTGGTGAGTGTCACGGTCGTTGCTAAGGTTGTATAAGTCCCCATAGTATGCGCTGAACGCGTCGGCTATTTCTTGAGGGTTTGTGAGTTTTGCATTCGTGTGGGGGTGGTAAAGATAGTCGATTTTGCTTTTAGCTTGGCGCCTCTTAATGCGTTGTGCTAGAGCTTTGCCCGCTTTGTTGGACGTGGAGTAGGTATTTGCTTTCCACTTCCTTTGATAATGTTCAAAGGAGTGGAGGAGAAGGAGTCTCAGCTCCTGGCGTAGGGAAAGGATAAGGGCTGTCCTAGTTGGGTCTGGATTGGCTTTGTTTAGTTGTTCGCAGGAGTCTATCTGGGAGACCAGAGTGTCCAATTTGGCAGCTCTGCGTCTCTTGTGTGATGCACTGAGTTTAATTAAGATCCCTCTTACAAACGCTTTGTGCGCGTTCCACACCACGCCTGGATCGGACACGGTTCCCGTATTCAGGTCAAAATATTCTGACAGGTGGTCAGAGATAGTTGGGGAGTAGGAAGGGTGTTGTAAAATATAGTTGTTGGCCCGCCACACATACGTGGGCCTTGTGCTAGGAGGGTCCGAAATGGTGATGGTGATAGGGGCATGGTCCGACCAGGTCGCAGTGTGGATCACAGATGCGCTAATAGATTGCAACAGCCATTTGTCAACAAGAAACATGTCAATACGTGAGTACGTTTTGTGGAGGGGGGAGAGGAAAGTGTAATCACGTTCTGATCCGTGATGACACCTCCAAACGTCAAACAGGTCGATTGATTTTATGAATTGCTTTAGAGGGGATTCTCTACGTTTCGAGGTGGAGGTAGAGTCCATAGTTATATCGGGTATTAAATTAAAATCTCCACATATAATCAGGTGGCCCCTTTTAATGGGGTGAACAATTTTCTTTTTTTTTTGAAGGAAGCCGATCTGTTTGACGTTGGGAGCGTAAATGTTAACCAATGTATAATCTGTACCATTGACATTACATAAAAGAATGACATAACGCCCATTTGGGTCGGTTACCACAGAGTGCAGGAGGAATTTGACCGTATCTCTGATTGCGATGATCACTCCCCTCTTTTTGGAAGTGAAAGGGGCTGCAAAAACATGGGGAAAGTGTCTGTTGGAGCACAGAGATGTCCCATTGGACAGAAGGTGGGTCTCTTGGATACACAGTATATCGCAGTTTAGGTCCAGCGCAGTTTTCCATAAGGAGTGCCTTTTAGCAGGGTGGTTTAACCCATTTACATTAAGGGACAGGATCTTAGTCGCCATTGGGGAAAAACGGCCGGGGAACATGTAGGATAGCCAAGGTCACTTACTGTTTGGAGAGCAGGGTGAGCTTATCTGAGTGTAGAACGCAGTACCGTCTGGTAGGAAGTCGTTGGTCAAGGGTCTGTCCCGTGCTAGTCTCTGTGGAGGTAGAGGAGGTGCTGCAACTGAGAATCAAGAGTTAAATAACTGAACAAACAAGAAACAACTGGTGGTATTGCTGAGTGCGGTTTTGGAGTGGCTGAGCCACCAATACAGTTAGGAAGCGGAGTGTAGGGACCAAAAGGTCAACTAAACCGCCGGTTTGGGGGGTAAAAGTCCCAAGGCTGAAACAAGTGAAACAAACGAAAAAAAAAGAGAAAACAGCATACGGCTGGATGCCAGGGAGAGCATCTGTTAAGTAGATATGGAAAAGCAAGCTCGGAATAATCAGTCCATCTGTTCTGTATCATCCTCTTGGGTCACAGGGGCACGACGTGCAGGTCTGGGTCCTCTTTGAGCTTTCAAAGCAGATGGATCTTGCGGTGGTTCAGGGAGGATACCCCATGAGTGTAGCATCTGTAGACCCTTCTGCAGGTCTTGGATCACATGTGTGGAGCCATTTTTCGTTACAAGCAAGGTAGCCGGGTAACGCCATTTGTACTGCACTTTGTTGTTGTGGAGACCCTTTGTGACTGGGTTGAGTTGGCGTCTGAGTTGTAGAGTATATTTTGATAGGTCCGGAAACAGTAGGACCCCTTCAAACGGGGCCTGCAGTGGTGGGCCTCCCCTGACGGTTGCTAGTAGTCGTTCCTTGACATGAAAGAAATTAATTCTCATCAGGACGTCCCTCGGTACCTTGGCAGCTAGGTGCGAGGGTTTGGCTATGCGGTGGATCCTGTCAATTATAAGATCCCTGGGAGAGGCGTCAGGTAGTATGGCATGAAGGAGTTCCCTGGCATATTTGGGAAGGTCTGCTGGCATTATGGATTCAGGGACCCCCCGCAGTTTCAAGTTATTCCTCCTGGACCTGTCCTCTAAATCTGCTAGCTTGGCCCTCATCCATTTCTGTTCATTTTGTATGTCATCATAGGAGTCTATGAGATTGTTCACTGTGGTTGTGCAGTCTCCCATACTGTTTTCCAGGTGTGAGACTCTGCTATCCAGCCCTTGCATTTCTGTAGTGAGTTTTGAGAAAACTGAGGAGAGGTCTGTCATCAGGGAGGACTGGAGGGACAGTAACATGTCCTTCAGTGTGGTATCTACCACTGGTTGGCCTGTGGTGGGGAATTGTGCCATGGAGGAATGCAGTGCCTGATTCGCCTGTAGTAGGCCGCAAGCCGGGGCCTCGATTTGCGGATGTATCCGCGGCGGGCCGCGATCGGTGCGGAGCCGCGCTTTCGCCGGGCTTCCCGTTATGGGGTTATCTCCCGTTTTGGACACAGGAGGTGAGGTAGGGCGAGGGGGGTCCTGTAGACCTTGTATAGGGCTTGTTAGGTCGGATCTTGCCCCCATCGCCGCCGCGCCGGCGGCGCCATCTTGGGCTTGACTGACCTGGCCTGTGTAGTGGAAGAAGGCTGTCAGCTTTTGCGGGTGCTGGTCCGTCTTCCGTTTCCCAGACATCTTCAGCAGGTGTCCAGAGGGTCTTAGGAGGATGACTGGTATAAAATCCGGCCGTAGAACGAGCTGCTATTGATCTGTTCCTCTCCCTGGCAGACGAGCTCATGAGCTAGGCATCCATCTCGCTTGCTGGCCGGCCACGCCCCCGTATTTACATCTTCTTAATAAACATATAACTATATATATATGTATATATATATATATATATATATATATATATCTTAGCCATTTAAGCTCAAGCTATAATTGTAACATCAATTATAATATTCCCTTACAAAAGTAAGGGATAAAACCTTATAAATACAGGCCACGACAGGGAGAGAGGGTGGGATGTGCTTATCTTCTGATTTTCGTCATCTTCTGCCCCACTAATGATGCATCCTTTTTTCTTTTATAGACTGAGACTCGTGCAAGGGGACCGTTATTGGGGCAACTGTCAGCTTATCAACCAATCTCTGGTAAGTAATTATATATATATATATATATATATATATATATATATATATATATATCTTTAATTAATTTACATTATAGGTCTGCCACGATCCCACAGATGGTGGGGGCGGAGACATTTAATGCCCCGGCCTTCACCTTTAGTCTTCCTCCAGCTCTCTGTTTGTACCAAGGTATGGTATTTTAGTTAGAGAGCTGAAAAAAATGTGAATGAACTATGAGTGCAGTGATCACAACACTCCATTGAGAACTACAAGTCCGTCTGCCACGGCATCAGATAGAACCTGTGGTTTATTCATTTACTGGTTTCTTAGAATAATTGATGCATTTGTGCTGGTGGAGCCCCGCACAACCATGCCGGCGCCAAATCAGACAGGTGCTGCAGCACCATTTTAGGGTTTGGGGCTCCAACTTCTACCTTGTTGAAGGTTACATGGGTGTAACATGCAACATGTTCTTAAATATGGATTTAGCCTTTTAATTGCCCTGACATTTGTTAACAGTGGAAGTAATAAATGCTCCTGCCCTAGTGGCTAGTAGGATAGGGTGACCAGACATCCCCAGTTTCAGGGGACAGTCCCCGGATTGAGGACACTGTCCCCGGACCAAGTCTGTCCCCGGCGTTGTCCCCGGATTGGATTTGAACAGGGACTGGGACAATTTTAAAGACAGTTAGTGCAGAATAAAAAAAACAATCTGAATTACACCCCCGCTCCGTCTCTTCTACTAGCTTAGGGGGGTGTATTTTTTTCATTATCTGTGCCCCTTTCTGATGATCATGTGCTGGTCAGAGCGAAGGGAATATTTCTTCAGTTTCGGGTGCATGCCCATTCAGCTCCACTCGCGTTTTCTTCTGCCTTGGCTCAATTCCCGGCCAGCCATCTGCCTGCTTATCTCCTTGCCTTCCCTGGCAAAGTGATCTTCCTCCGCACCCCACCCAGTAGTAGCCAGGGCCGGAGAGTAAGGCTTGACAGGCTGTGAGGCGGGCCTTGCCCAATCGACAGGCAGAAAGTCGCTATTACTAGTAAAAAAAAAAAAAATATGTCCCCAGATTTAATTTAAAAAATCTGGTCCCCTGTTAGTAGGAGTAATAATTACCCCATTGTCAGTGGAAAGTAGATGTAATAAATACTCTGGCATCGGTGTTCGGTAGACTTCCCTTAGGGTCAATGCTTGGTGGCAGTAATAATTGCCCTGGCATCTGTGGTCAGTATGAGTAATAACTAACCCTAGAATCAGTGATCAGTAGGAGTAATAAACATATCGTGCGGGGGCGTGTCCGGCCGGAGAAGGAGATGGACGCTTAGCTTTGCAGCTCATCAGCCAGGGGACACTAACTCTCGCCATCGCCGCACAACCACCGCTATCTTCGCCCATCCTAGCTCCACAGACCCCGGAGAACACGATGAGCTCCTCCAGGAAGAGAAACATGGAGCACCAGCCTCTCAAACTGACCGAATTCGCCTACAAGCCGGCGGAGAGGCATGGTGTCACACAAGATGGCGCTGACCAGGCCGCGCAGCGCGGCTCCTACACGGACCTCCCGGACGATCGATCGGAGGATCATCACCAGGCAGGTACCTCAGACCAGCTCCCTGACCCACAGGAGGGTGATATGTTCCCCTCCAGCCCTGCAAAAGTTAGAATGAGGATGGACGCGCTGCCGCAGCGGACGCCGCGGCAGCAAATCGAGGCCCAGGCTTTAGGCCCCCTCCTATCCAGCAAGGCCCTGCACTCCTCCATGGCCTCCTTCCCCACAGCAGGCCAACCAGTGCTGGACACTACCCTAAAGGACATGTTAATGTCGCTGCAGACATCCCTCATGACTGACCTTGCCTCTCTATTTACTAAGATCACCTCAGATGTACAGGCCCTGGACACCAGAGTAGTCAATGTTGAGGAGGGCATTACAGAATGTACAACCAAAGTGAATGAGGTCATTGACTATTTTGGGGACCTCAAAGACGAACAGATATGGATGCGCGCCAAGCTGGCCGATTTAGAGGACAGATCCCGCAGGAACAACGTTAAATTGAGAGGGGTGTCTGAAAACATTGCACCTGGGGACCTGCCACGATATGCCATGGAGCTAATACACCTTATTGTACCCGAAGCATCCCCGCAGGAGGTGGTCATTGATAGGATCCACAGAATAGCCAAACCATCCCACCTGGCAGCTTCTGTCCCGAGAGATGTCCTGATGAGGGTTCACTTTTACCACATTAAGGAACGATTGATGATGGGGGTCAAAGCCAAATCCCCCCTACCTGCGCCTTTTGCTGGCATACAATTTTATCCAGATCTCTCCAAATACACCCTTCAGCTCCGCAGACAACTAAGCCCAATCACTAAAGCTCTTCAAAACCACAAAGTGCAATATAAGTGGAGATACCCGGCTACCCTCCTTATTGTGAGGAATGGCCAGACCCACATGATCACTGAGCTAACTAAAGGTCTACACCTTCTCCACAACTGGGGGATACTGGTGGAACCACCCCAGGCTGCCCAACTTGAGAAGAGAGTATCAACTACCCGTAGAAACCTGGATCCCAGCCACGTTTGAGAAGCGTATACGCTACCACAAGAGGTGGCCAAACAACAGTACCTCAGCTCCCCTGGGCCCTGACGCCTGTCACCTTTGACACCAACTGTTCAATACCCCCACTTGGAGGATATAGAAGTGTTTTCACCTCTTTCCACGAGTTGTTGACTCTTTTTGCTCTTGTTTTTATTTTTTTTCTGTTTTTGCTTCTTTTCCTGTTATAGCTAAACCTGTAGTACCGCTCTAACTACAGCCACTGCTTCACTCGATCCTAGGCTTCTGGACTGCACCTTGTCGAGACTGTTTCTACTGCCAGGACCCCACCAGATCGATTGTCACCACCGAACTGTAAGTGTTAGCTCACACTGCACCCTAACCTACCGAACACAAGATGCCATTCTCAATCTTATCGCTTAGCGCGAATGGCCTAAACTATCCTTCCAAACGTCACTCACTATGGAAAACCGCTAAGACTCTCCACAGTGACATCATATGTATTCAGGAAACACATCTGACACCACCTGATCTGCACCTCTGTTCCCACCGTCAGTTCCCACACGTATTCCATGCCCCCCACTCCACCAAGTCTAGAGGTGTTATGATTGCACTTAAAGACTCATTGGATTTCCACTTATCAGCATCTATTGCGGACCCAGATGGGCGCTTTCTGATCTTGGTTTTCACCACCAACCAAGTCACCTACACCCTTGTGAATATTTATGCCCCCAACATACGTCAATTGAAGTTCTTCCGCAAAGTACTTGCCACCGTCAAGTCTGTTCAAAAAGGACAATTGATCGTATGCGGGGACTTCAACCTAGTCCCGGATATCCTTTTGGACTCCACCTCTACAGCAAAGAGGCGAGGATCGCCCCTTAAGATTTTCCTTTCATAAAATGACCTGTTTCATATTTAACGCTGTCAACATAGCTCTGAGAAGGACTTCACTTTTTTCTCTTCTAGACACCGCACATACTCTAGAATAGACCTTTTCTTGTCTGATAAATAGCTTTTGCAGAAGGTATGCATGTCTAAGATCCACACCACGACATGGTCAGACCACGCCCCTATTTCAATATTAATTGAAGATTCTAACATGCAATGTAACACATTCCTTTGGAGGGCTAACAACTACTTACTCCAAAGTGACAAACACGCGCCAGTGATCCGTGAACAGATCACTGACTTTTTCAAGGTAAACGCTGACTCCGTGTCTGACCCTGCGGTGGTGTGGAGTGCCCACAAAGCGTACATGCGGGGACGGTTGCTATCCCTGAGCTCACACCATAAGAGAGAGAGAACGCAACGTATAGACAACCTGACGGCTCAGATAGCGACATTAGAGACATCCCAAAAGACAAACCCCACAGACACGCAGATGAAACTCCTACTGTCACTTAGACAGGAATTAAAAACCTTGCTCCTCCACTCCTACGAGTTCCTCCAGAGGAAACTCAAAGCGTCCTCGTACTCTACCTCCAACAAAGCAGGGAAAAAATTAGCACAACGCATAAAAGGCAGGCGGACCAAAACTAAAATACACCAACTCCTCCACCCCCACACGAACCTCTCCCTAACAAACCCACAGGAC
The DNA here is from genome assembly GCA_029574335.1 of Rana kukunoris. Classification (NCBI taxonomy): domain Eukaryota; kingdom Metazoa; phylum Chordata; class Amphibia; order Anura; family Ranidae; genus Rana; species Rana kukunoris. The sequence goes on from CM056050.1 coordinate 55,680,574, forward strand.
ATAGCTGATGCATTCAGTACTTATTATGGTGACCTGTATAATCTGAAGCGAGACCCCAACACCTCGCAACCCACACAAACAGACATTGACCACTTTCTCCAGGCCGTTGATCTCCCTTCCTTGACTGTACAACACCTAGAAATGCTCAATGCCCCGATCACCACACAAGAAGTTAGTAGAGCAATAGACTCCCTGCCCAGTGGTAAAGCACCTGGCCCGGACGGTTTGACAGGAGAATACTACAAACAGTTCTCCTCCGACCTTGCACCTCACCTTACCGCTGTGTTCAATAATGCTGCCTCCTCTGCCTCTTTTCCGACTGAATATTTAAAGGCACTGATCATAACCTTACCGAAGCCAGGAAAGGACCCAAACGTTCCTCAAAATTTCCGCCCGATCTCCCTCCTCAACCTTGACCTTAAAATTTATGCCAAGACCATAGCCACACGACTGATTGAAATCATGCCAGAACTCATTCATAAGGACCAAACAGGATTTACGAAAGGCAGGCAAGCGTCCGATGCTACCAGGAGAATGCTTAACCTGATCCACCACGCAGAATCCACCGGAACGCCTTCTCTGCTCCTGTCTTTGGACGCAGAGAAGGTGTTCGACAGGGTTCACTGGATGTACCTTGAAGCTGTCCTCCATAAATTTGGCTTCAAGGGCCTAATCCGAAACTCCATCTTAGCATTATACACCAACCCTACGGCCCAAGTATTTACTGAAGGCATGCTCTCCTGCCCTTTCCCCATAACAAATGGCACACGCCAGGGGTGCCCCATATCCCCACTGATCTTCAACATGCTCATGGAACCCCTAGCTGCCCATGTCCGCTCCTGTAGCACCATATCAGGCCTCCAAATTGGCTCCCACTCCCACAAAATCAGCTTATTCGCGAATGATGTTATACTTATTCTCACCAACCCCACCTTCTCCCTTGCGGAAGTACAAAAACTATTGCAATGGTTCAGCTCGGTATCCTACTACAAAGTGAACACAACTAAGTCGTTCATACTAGACATTAATATTGATGCCACAACTAGAAATCTCCTTCAACTCCAACACCCATTCGCATGGGCTCACAAAGACATTTCGTACTTAGGCACTCAATTACCGTGAACACTCAAAAATCTCTACCCCTGCAACTTCCTGCCACTTCTACAAACCATCCAAAAGACCTCCCAATCTATAGCGAAACAGGAGCTTTCTTGGTCAGGAAGGCTAGCAGCCTTTAAAATGATGTGCCTACCCCAAATTTTATATTTATTTAGGACCCTCCCCATCCCACTTCCTACCTCTTTCTTCAAATCTCTCCAAAAACTGTATAACAAATACCTATGGAACGGGAAGAAACCCAGATGCGCTCACTGAACACTGATCAAACATAAGCTCGTAGGAGGTACGGGGTCGATAGACTTTAGAGACTACCACACAGCAGCCATTTTAGCTCAACTACCCGGGTGGTTCCAGCCGCTCAAGAACCCAACCTGGGGTCAAATAGAAAACCACTCGCTTACCAAACCCAATCTAAAAAATTGGCTTCTGAGCACCCCCTTAGGCACACAGGTTCCGCCATCCTTGCCGCTGCCTGTTAAAGCATCAGCTCAAGCGCGGGGAAGGCTGGTCTCCCTACACGCTTCTAACCCTATAGCATTTCACCCTCCAATTCCCTTGGAATCCCTGCATTTCCTTCTACCTGACTTGCCACTCGCACGATGGTCCCTCAAGGGGATCCACCATCTCCAAGATCTATTGCACAAAGACCGTCCCAAACCTTTCGCCCAGCTGCAGACTGAATATGACCTCCCAGACTTTGACTGTTTTACCCATCTCAGAATATGCCACTGCTTAAACACCATGCCTCTTACTCTTTACTGTATTCCACCCAAAACGTGGGACTATCTCACCGATCCCAACTCAAAAATTAAGGGCATCTCTCACTTCTACAACGTCTTACACGCCAAATCCACCTTTTCCAAACTGATCCCTCACCTCAAATGGGAATCTGACCTTTCACACACCTTTACGGAAAACCAATGGCACTATGCCTTCAAATCTGCCTACAAGGCCACTAAATCCTCGGCCCTCTGGGAACTAACTCAGAAAATTTCCCTCAGATGGTATCTCACCCCTTCAAAGTTAGCTTCATTTAGCAATAAATATCCCAACACTTGTTGGAGATGCAAAATCACCAAAGGGGACCTGTTACACATCTTTTGGAAATGCCCTGATATCACCAACTACTGGACTGACGTTTTCCAATTAATTTCCGATGTGACCAACGTCAAGGTGCCCATATCACCTGCCCTAGCGATTCTCAACCTAACCATAGATGATATCCCCCATCCTGTGAGACATTTAACCACACATATTCTCCTGGCAGCCAGGCTTAATATTGCGAGACATTGGAAGTCGGATACGACCCTTTCCGTGACACAGGTGATAGAAATTGTGACATTACACTTTAGTTACAAGACCGTCACGGCAGCCAGCACTGACCTCTCTCTCAAAACTAGGGCTCTCTGGCAGCCCTGGATCGACTGGACAGAGACTGCACCCACCATGCAAAGATAGGGCACCGCACTCTTCTACCACTTTTCTTGAACGAGCAGTACCCATGATGTTCACACTGTTGTCTCCTGTTTACCGTTTTTCTTTTTGGACATTGTACCGCACCAGCTATGTTAAGGTCCAACAACAATGCACAGTGGACCCTTGTTTTACATCAACTCTCCTCTCATGTGCCACTAATGTTCCCATAAGGGGTGTCACATCAGAGGGCAGGTAAAAACGTCTGTTTACAATCCACTGTGCTAAATACGCTATGTTATATTACCTGACACCTTGCTTAAAGACTACGTTTACACTTGCCAATGTCTTTCTTTTGTTCTGTTCTTCAACGTCATTACACGACGTCTGCAATTTATTTGTACTCTGTATTACCTTTGAAAACGCAATAAAATCTTTGAGGAAAAAATAAAAAAAATAAACATATCGTCATCAGTGTTTGGTAGGATTAAAAAAAAATGGCCAGCATCAACAGAAGTGATAAATATCCTGACATCAGTCGTTAGTAAGAGTAATAAATACCCCTGCATCACCTGGATTAATAAATGCCCCTGCGTTCATGGTAAGTAAAAGTTATACATTTTCCAGTATCAATAGTTAGTGGGAAAAATTATACCCCATTATGTACAGTAGTATAGCATGGTCCCATGTCCGCTTTTGTCTAATGAGAACCTCCAGAGTTAGGGAAAGCTGATATCATTCTATGTAAAGTGGGTTACAAGGCATAGTGGGTGTAATGCAAGGTAGATTCATGGGCACCAGACACTTCTTGAATGCAAAGAGATTTATTTTCTCTTGAACAGAACTGCGAGACAGAGGGTTTTAGGCCAGGACACCCTTAAGTAGTTGCAATGGTAATTAGCAGACTCCGAAACTTCTCTAGGTAAACAGCCATACAGAGGAAGGCACCCAGCTGGATAAAAATCTGCATGTGTAGGAGTGCTGTCTCCTTTGACAACAGTCTTATAACAGCTTCTAACTCAAGTTGTAACAAAGTCCTTTACTTCCTCTGCTATCACTTCTTGTATATCTTCACTCTACTGAGCTCCCAGTCTCTCTTACTAGACTTGCTGATCCACTGCCACTGGGTCGCCTGAGCTTTTCCAACCTTCTCACTAAGTATTTTCCTCAAGCATCACCCCCGCTTCCTTGCTGGGTCCCTAGTTTGGCACTCACAGATACTCCTCAAGCATCACCCCACTGGCCTGCTCGGGCTATGGCCTGGCACACAAGGCTGCTCTGCAAGTGTCACCTCTGCTGACTCGGTCCCTAGCTTGATACCTGCTGAGGTTTCTTAATTCTTCACCATCCCCAGTTGGTGAGAATACTGGTCCAGTAATTTCTTCAGCTACTCACTGTGGTCCCTGGTAAAAAGGTGGTTGGTCCCTTAGTGGCGACAGCTTCCCCTCTACCTCCAACCACGACAGGTTTTCTGAACCATTTTGGTTGGACTGCAAGCCGAAGTCCCAACCCTACTTTCTCTTGCTTCTGGGTAGGCCCTTGGACAGCATAGCAGCCAGATGTCCCCAGGATGGGCCTCAGTCTCTGGCCTTACAGCCGGGGCAGCACAACACACATTTATCATGCTGAAGTTAGAAGCCGATTGGCTACAATGCACAGCTGCACCAGATTCTGAGTGCACCAGTTTTAGCATACCTCCCAACATTTTGAGATTGGAATGAGGGACACCTTCTAGCAAACGTATGTAGGCATAGAACAAAAGGTCAGTTAAACCCACAAGGAATTTTTTTACCACTACTATTCCTTTATAATGGCTTTCAAAATATACAAATGCAGCAATTTAGAAATTGGATGAAAGAATTAGCTCTGGGAAACATTTTATATACAACTATATGGATCAGACCAAAATGAGGGACAAATGAGGAGGACAGAGGGACATTACTCCCAATCAGGGACAGTCCCTCAAAATCAGGGACATAGCAGAAATTCATGGAACACACGTTCGCCCAAAAGGATCTGCAAAAACTCATGCAACCGTTCTGCTTTATAGATTGGTAAAGGGGGGTGGGGGGCAGACCGTGACTAGTGGGAGCAGAAAATGCCCCAAAATCAGTGTGCACAAACAATGTCCCATCATTGGTTTGGATGGAAGGAATAGTGCCTAATTTTTGGTGTCAGTGAGAAGAATAGTACCACATTGGTGGTGTCAGTTTGTGAAATAGGGCGACATCCGGTCCCTGGGCCACAGTTTTAACCACTTCCCTACCCACCCATAGTAATATGACGTCCACAGATGGGATCTCCCATCCTGGCTTCCTGGCCGTCTAGGGGGCGCAATCACGGCAGGACTGCGGATCTGTGTGTGTAAACACACAGATCCATGTCCTGTCAAAGGTGAGGCGACCGATGTGTGTTCCCAGTACAGAGGAACACAGATCGGTCTCCTCCCCTTATGAGTCTCCTCCCCCTACAGTTAGAATCACTCACTAGGGAATATTTTTAACCCCTTCAGCGCCCCCTAGTATTAACCCCTTCCCTGTCAGTCACATTTACACGGTAATCAGTGAAGTTTTATAGCACTAATCGCTGTATAAATGTGAATGATCCTAAAAACATGTGAAAAGTGTCGATATGTCCGTCACAATGTCATGGTCACAAAAAAAAAAAAAAAAATCTAAAAAAATGCAATAACTCTATCCCCTACTTTGTAGATGCTAAAACTTTTGCGCAAACCAATCAATATACATTTATTTTTTTACCAAGAATATGTAGAAGAATACGTATCAGCCTAAGCTGTGGAAAAAAAATGATTTTTTTTTAGAGATATTTTGAAAAAGTAAAAAATATTGAATTTTTTTCAAAATTGTCGCTCTTTTTTTTGTTTATAGCGCAAAAAAAACCCGCAGAGGTGATAAAATACCACCAAAAGAAAGCTCTATTTTTGGGAAAAAAAGGACAGAAATTTTGTTTGGGAGCCGCGTCTAACGACCACGCAATTGTAAGTTAAAGAGGCGCAGTGCCGAATCGCAAAAAGTGCTTTGGTAAGGAAGGAGGTAAATTCTCCCGGAGCTGAAGTGGTTAATGGATGTCACATAAAAATAAGTTGATATTAGCAGAATATTGGTACCAATGTCATGCATTGTAGGTGTTAAAAGTTCTAATTTACCAGTTCTAATTTACCAATGCAGAAAATCTCGGATATAGTCATAGAGGGGTTAATATGTAGAAATGTATGTTTATATACTGTGACTTTGAAATCCATCTCAGTAACATTATAATGAACGTGTGGTCATTTACTGTAAATAAACATTTTTTTTCCCATAATACATTTGGGGCACTGTAATAAAATTCATGTTTTGTTCTCCAGAAATAGTCATAAAGTAAATGTTCCGTAGCAAATTAACATTAAAATTAATGGTCTGTAAAACAATGAAAAATAGCCAGTAATGAGAAAAGGCTGAATTAAATAAAATGTTATGAAATTCTAGTTACTAATTAAAAATTGTTGCAGGTAGACCTAGAAGACCAATGCAATGTTGTCACTTTGTAGCCATGAGAGATCAAGTCTTACAGCAGACATATACTTGAATGTTAACTCAAAGCTAAGCTAATTGTCTTACTGTAATTATTAAACATAGAATAACCACTTGGCCTCCGGAAGATTTACTTCCTGACCAGGCCATTTTTTGCAATACGGCACTGCGTTATTTATTTATTTTTGAACAGTTAACTTTATTGAAATCATGTATAGAAAGTTACATAACATAAAGGAGTAGGTAACAATGAAGTGTCATGAGCATATCGACAAATATTCATTAATATTAAAATCTTAAACATCAGTATCAGTTTTTATATTAGGAGAGAATAAATGATTGAACATAGGATTGCGTTATTTTAACTGTGTTATTTTACCTGACAATTGCTGTACCCCCCCCCCCCCCCCCCCCACAAATAGAGCTTTCGCTTGGTGGTATTTGATCACCTCTGTGTTTTTTTTTTTTTTATTATAAACAAAAAAACAACCGACAATTATTTAAAAAAATAATAATATTTTTACTTTCTGCTCTAAAACAAATCCAATTTAAAAAAAAAAAGTTAAAAATATAATTTCTTCATTAATTTAGATCGTTATGCGACATATTTTTGGTAAAAGAAAATCCTAAAAAGCGTATTTGCTTGGTTTGCGCTAAAGGTATAGCGTCTTCAAACTATGGGATATATTTGGGGATTTTTTAGTAGTAATGGTGATGATCAGTGACTTATAGCGGGACTGTGATATTGCGGCTGACAAATCAAACACCTAACTGACACTTTTGACACTTTTTTGGAGACCAGTGACATTATTACAGTGATCAGTGCTAAAAAATGCACTGTCACTGTACTAATGACACTGGCAGGGAAGGGGTTAACATCAGGGGTGATCAAATGGTTAAATGTGTGCTTAGCTGGTGATTCAGTATAGTGGGGGAGGTGCTTTAAAAAAACAAAAAACAAAGGAAGTGGCTCCTTCTAAGTGCAGACAGTTTAGAATTTAATAGTGCAAATAATAAAAACACTCACATTAAGGCAAGTTTGTGCCAGCATGTAGAAGTAGTCCTGCAGCAGTGTGTCTCTAAGACGCTGGTCCGGCAGGCTGTGCCACTTGTTTCCCTGTAGGAGTCATCCACTGGCTCTGTGTGTAATCATAGGTCCAGGGAGGATGGCTGGAACTCTCGTGGACCACAGCGGCGTGTGACATCACAGGATTATGAACAGCGATATGTCTCCTCCTCCAGTCACTCGGACCCCCCACAGTTAGAAACACTCACAAGGGAACACATTAACCCCTTGATCGCTCCCTAGTGTTAACTCCTTCCCTGCCACTAACATGTATACAGTAATCAGTGCATTATTATAGCACTGTTCACTGTATAAAATGCTCCCAAAAAAGTGTCAAAAGTGTCCGATCTGTTTGCTGAAATGTCGCAGTCCTGCAAAAAAAATCGTAGATTACCACCATTGCTAGTAAAAAAAAATGCCATGAAAATGCCATAAATCTATCTCTAATAGACTTCAAAATAAGGTGGGCTTGGGGCGCAAGCACTGCGAAACCAAGCATACCCAGATGTACTACAATAGGGAATGAATATTTGCTATTATAACACTGATCCTCCTCCAGGCCAATCAGGAAGAGGGTCTTGAGACCCATCACCTGATTGGCTGAAAGAACAGGCGATCCTATTGGATGCCTAGGAGGAGGGGAAGAGACACATGGTGGAAGCTGCCGTGATGGTAGAAAGGAAACAGGAGCCGCTGCCCGATGCCTGCCACCAGCCACATAGATGGGGTAAGTGCCTGACCGACCAACAGACAGCAAACGGGGGGGTTTAAAAGTGCTGCCGGCCACCCGGGGGTTGGTTGTTTGCCTCTCCCCCCCAAAAAAAACCCAGCCGCTGCTGCAAGAAGTGGCTGTGGAATGGTCTCAGTCTATATCAGACTCATGTCCATAATGGGGGTGGGAGTGACACAGCCCCAAATCCACAATGGCTCAAAAGTGATATGGTCCAGAAATATTTAGACAGAACAAAGGTGGATAAAGCACCTGGACCAGATTGCATCCACCCACGGATCCTAAAAGAATTGAGCTCTGAAATTTCAAAGCCACTGTATCTAATATTTAGGGACTCATTAATGACAGGAATAGTACCACTGGATTGGCGTAGAGCCAATGTGGTGCCCATATTTAAAAGGGGAACAAAGTCTTTACCAAGTAACTATAGACCTGTTAGTTTAACTTCTATAGTTGGGAAGATACTGGAACGTTTAATAAAAGACCACGTGGATGAGTTCTTGCTGGAAACAAACTATTTAAGCAGCAGACAGCATGGATTCATGAAAGACAGAAGTTGTCAGACAAACCTGATTTCCTTTTATGAAGAGGTAAGTAAAACCCTGGACAGAGGCGTGGCAGTGGACGTGGTATACTTGGATTTTGCAAAAGCATTCGATACAGTTCCCCACACACGGCTCATGTGTAAGGTAAGGTCTACAGGATTGGATATATTGGTTTGTAAATGGATAGAAAACTGGCTGAAAGACAGAATTCAGAGAGTTGTGGTTAATGATTCTTACTCTGAATGGTCCAAGGTTATCAGCGGTGTACCCCAAGGTTCAGTGTTGGGTCCCTTACTTTTCAATATATTTATAAATGATATTGGGTCTGAGATCAAAAGTAACTTTTCTGTCTTTGCAGATGACACCAAGCTATGCAGTGGAATAACGTCCTTACAGGATGTCTCCAATTTACAAGCCGACCTCAATGCTCTGTGTAAGTGGGCGACTATGTGGCAGATGAGGTTTAATGTTGATAAATGTAAAGTTATGCACTTGGGGGCTAAGAATATGCATGCATCATACATGCTAGGGGGAGTTCAACTGGGGAGATCTGTAGTGGAGAAGGATCTGGGGGTTTTAGTTGATCATAAGCTCAATAATGGCATGCAATGCCAAGCTGCGGTTTCCAAAGCGAGCAAAGTCCTTTCTTGTATAAGAGAGGTATGGACTCCAGAGAGAGAGATATAATTTTGCCCCTGTACAAATCATTAGTAAGACCTCATCTGGAATATGCAGTCCAGTTTTGGGCACCAGTTCTCAAAAAGGATATCGGAGAACTGGAGAAAGTGCAGAGAAGGGCAACCAAACTGATAAGAGGCATGGAGGAGCTCAGCTATGAGGAAAGATTAGAGGAACTGAATTTATTCACTCTTGAGAAGAGGAGAATAAGGGGGGATATAATCAATATGTACACATATATAAGGGGTCCGTATAGTGAACTTGGTGTTGAGTATTTCACTTTAAGGTCAACGCTGAGGACAAGGGGGCACTCTTTACGTCTGGAGGAAAAGAGATTTCACCTCCAAATATGGAAAGGTTTCTTCACAGTAAGAGCTGTGAAAATGTGGAATAGACTCCCTCAAGAGGTGGTTCTGGCCAGCTCAGTAGATTGCTTTAAGAGAGGCTTGGATTCTTTCCTAAATGCACGTAATATAACTGAGTACTAAGATTTGTAGGTAAAGTTGATCCGGGGTAAATCCGATTGCCTCTCGGGAGATCTGGAAGGAATTTTTTCCCCTCCTGTAGCAAATTGGATCATAGTTCTGCTTTTTTTTTTTTTTTTTGCCTTACTCTGGATCAACTGTGGGTATGGAGTTGGGTGTATGGGATTGTACTGTGTTTTATTTTGTTTGTTTTTTTATTTGTTTTTGTTTTTTTATGGTTGAACTGGATGAACTTATGTCTTTTTTCAACCTAGCTAACTATGTAACTATGTAACTATACAGAGTGTCACATGGTACAAAGCCACAACTAAACCCAGACTATAAGAGAAAGCAGACAACAGAGCAATATGGTACAGAGGTATGATCTATGCTGGGATTGATCATTCCATTCAGATCCAGTGAAATGAAAGTTGGGGTTCAACTTTACAACAGAATTCCAGGTATGCCTTTTTTGCAAAGTTAAATTGTTCCAGCTTAGACTGATATAAGTATGCCTATGCCATACCTGTGGGATCCCTACCACAGTGATCGACACTATCTTCCAAGGCCTGTTCCTTAGCACAAGCTCCATTCACAGAGCACCTTGCATTTTTCTCACTGAATGCAAGGTGTTCTCTGATTGGATGGGGTATAGAGGCGGGGCAATGACATCACAACTCCACCTCAATTAATCAGAGAATGCTTTGCATGTGTTGAGAATTATGCAAGGCATTCTGTGAATGGCACCCATATCAGTGAAACAACCCCCTGATTTCACTATGCAGCTGGGCAGCCAGTGGACACTACTACTGTGATTATCCACTGCCATGGGGATCCCACAGGTATGGTATATGCAAACGTACATTGGTACAAGCTGCTCAGTTTTAAGATATAGACTAGGTTCTATTAGAATATATATCTACATATATACCTGTAGATATAGATAAATATTTGAAATGGCACCACACTCACTCTTTTTGGACCACAGTAATTGGCAGCAGCACCGTAAACAAAGGTGATTTACTGAACAACAAACAAACACTTTATTTTAACTGGCTCGTTACTTCTTTAATCAGGGTGTGATTGTGCAAATTGCTTATTTAAAGGGCGCAATCAATGCACCTAATGTGTAATTTGACATATGGGAACTAGGGAATCAAATAATAGGAGATGTTAATATTTTATTTGGCCTTACACAGCTCTGCCAAATGAAATGAATGTAATTACATTTCTGGCAGCACAAGCACGGTTCATTATGTTTTTATGTTTTTGTTTTTTTTTTTGCTTTTATATTACATGGAATTGTTTACTAAACTCCACAGAGGTTTGAGTAAAGGGAACATTTTATTTACAAAGACAAATTAAAACTACTGTAAAAAAAAAAAAAAAAGTTTTTTAACATTCATTATTAATAGGGTTGTCCCGATGCCTCTTTTTTAGGACCGAGTACAAGTACCGATACTTTTTTTTATGTACTCGCCGATTCCGAATACCGATACTTTTTTTAAATGCAGCCATGCGCCCCAAATGCAGCCTTGTGTCCCCCCCATATGCAGCCATGTCTCCCCCCCAAATGCAGCCATAACTCCCCCCTCATATGCAGTCATGTCTCCCCCCCATATGAAGCCATGTCTCCCCCTCATATGCTGTCATGACTACCCCCCCATATGCAGCCATGTCTCCCCCCAAATGCAGCCATAACTCCCCCCTCATATGCAGTCATGTCTCCCCCCCATATGAAGCCATGTCTCCCCCCCATATGAAGTCATGTCTCCCCCCCATATGAAGCCATGACTCCCCCTCATATGCAGTCATGTCTGCCCCCCATATGAAGCCATGTCTCCCCCCTCATATGCAGTTATGTCTCCCCTACCGTCTAGTTGTTCGGCGCTCAGCAGAACATAACAGCTTTCATTTGAATAGCTGCTGTTCCCTGCCGCGTGTCGTCATGGCCCCTCCCCCTTGTCCGGACACTTTGATAGACAGATCACCTGTCCAATCCTGGGAAAAGTCCCCGACAAGGGGGAGGGGCCATGACGACGCGTGGCAGGGAACAGCAGCTATTCAAATGAAAGCTCTCCAATGATCCAGTGTGATTTTATACATACCTGGGGACTGCTCTGCTCTCCGCTTTCTTCTTCGCTTCCTCTCCGACTTCCTCTACGCCTCCTCTCCGCCTCCTCTCCGCCTCCACTCCGCCTTCCTCTCCGACTTCCTCTCCGACTTCCTCTCCGCCTCCTCTCCGCCTTCCTCGCTGCCCCCTCAGTCTCCTCTGCGATCGGTTCCCGCCCCCACTCTGCCCCCACTCTGCCCCCACTCCGAAAAAAAAAAAAAAGTATCCGGATTAGGCATCGGGGGTATTTGCGTGAGTTCAAGTACTCCCGCAAATACTCGGTATCGGACCCGATACCGATACTAGTATCGGTATCGGGACAACTCTAATTATTATTATTATTATACAGGATTTATATAGCGCCAACAGTTTGCGCAGCGCTTTACAACATCAGGGAAGACAGAACAGACAGTACAGTTACAATACAATTAAATACAGGAGGGATCAGAGGGTCCTGCTCGTTAAAGCTTACAGCATTTAATCAGTGATTAGCTTTGGTCTTTGCCAGGGGTGCCCAACCTTTTGAAGAGCAAGGGCCACTTAAGCGACTTCGTAACTGGTCGCAGGCCACAATAAGCAGAGAGGGTGGATGGCAGCCCAATCGGCTCTATAGAGCCCACTCTACTCTTAGCACACCAAACCCGCAGGTAATAACACTCTATAGCTCAGTGCAGGTAACCCACAGGTGCACTTCTCTGCACCTGTGGATCAGTTTGAAAGCAGCCCAGTAAACACTGCAGAACAGATATGCCCATACAGTGGCATAGCGTGGGTTGTCAGTGCCTGGGGCGAGGCAAGAAATTTGCGCCGACACAGACACAGACACAGACACAGACTAGGGTTGCCACCTTATCCCTTTAAACCTGAACACATAAGAGTTACACGACGCGTGAAAATCAATGTTTTCCTATGAGAGCCATCTTAACTGGTCTGACACAAGTTGGTCTGACTTTGAAAATGCTCCCTGTACTACTTTGGTCCGACTTTGATTCCTAGTTAGCGCATTGAATATCACTGAAGTTGGATCAAAGTTGGATCGCCATATTAACTGGTCTGACTTTGACATGCAACTTGTGCCCTGATGATCTTAAAGGGAAACTCTGTGCAAAATGAGAAAAAAATATGACACGGGTTCCCCCTCCAAGAGCATACCAGACACTTTGCAATGTATGAACAGCAATCAGTCATTTCCTCTAGTCAGTCCACCCCCCCTACAGTTAGAACACATCCAGGGAACATACTTAACCCCTTCCACCCCCCTAGTGTTAACCCCTTCCCTGCAAGTGGCATTTTTATAGTAATCAATGCATTTTTATAGCACGCTATAAAAATGGCAATGGTCCCAAAAATGTGTCAAAAGTTTCCGAAGTGTCCGCCATAACGTCGCAGTATCGAAAAAAAAACGCTGATCGCCGTTAATTACTAGTTTAAAAAAAAAAAAAAAAAAATGCCATAAAACGACCCCCTATATTGTAAACGCTATAGCTTTTTTGCGCAAAGCAATCAATAAACACGATTTTTTTTTACGAAAAATTTGTAGAAAAAATATTATTAAAAAATATTATTATTTTTTCAAAATTGTCGCTCTATTTTTGTTTATAGCGCAAAAACTAAAGACCGCATAGGTGATCAAACACCACCAAAAGAAAGCTCTATTTGTGGGGAAAAAAGGACGCCAATTTTGTTTGGGAGCCACGTCGCACGACCGCGCAATTGTCATTTAAAGCGACGCAGTGCCGAATCGCAAAAAGTGTTCTGGTCTTTGATCAGCAATATGGTCCGGGGCTGAAGTGGTTAAGTGAGGATTGAGTTAGTAGGAGCCTGTACTGTTAAAAAAAAAAAAGGGTGCTCACTTCCCCCAAAAATAAAAAATGCAATATAGAGGCTAAGGGAAGGAAAACACATTTTCAAGTGAAGTTCCTCTGACATCCAGCAGTGGTTTTTGATGTTACCTTTATTGTTCCTTTATCCTCTTTTAACATCAAAAAAATATTTCTTAAAAGATTTTGTAATCATTGCATAACAGGACTAAATGATGATGTTTTATTCTCTGCCTGGTGCTCATCTTTAAAAATAACTGAGAAAATTAAGTATAGTATACATTGTCAAGTATAAAACAGGCTTTAACAATAATAAAATATATTTTGAAACCATTTTGCATCACTACAGGCATCTAAGAAGACATTTCAGATACTGATTATTTTTGGCCCAGGCTCCCCTACCCCCAACTAGCTGCAAAGAAGGAGGTATTCCTCTGACACAGTTACTCTTAGCAGTCACAAACAGCATTGGTTATATAAAGAATGTAGCCATGATTGCAAGCCAGCATGTTGGGGCAAAGTTTTATGTTGCACTGCTGGGAGTCATATTTTTTAAAGGAATTATTGAAGGCTAACTTTGTTGATAGAAAAAAATTGTTGCTAAATGCACAGGATAGTCAATACATTTTAAACTAACACAGAACCTGAGATCGCAATGATGTGTATATTTAATTTTCTTATTCTATATTTACTTGGCTTCAGTTACACTTATTAACTGTATACACTACTATAGTGACTGTGGGTACAGTAGGTGCAGCTTTTCCTTCCCGCTGTAGATGGCGCTGTTCAGCTGGCTGCTGTGCACAGGGAAATGGAGGCTGAGAGGAGCTTTGTACCTCTAATGCCTCGTACACACGGCTGGACTTTCCAAGAAAAAAAGTCAAACAGGCTGTTTTTTTGGAAAGTCTGGCCGTGTGTAGCCTCCATCGGACTTTTTTTGTCTGAAGTCCGACGGACCTTAGCTAGAGAACCTGTTCTCATGGCAGACTTTTGCACGGTCCAAGGTCCGACCGCGTGTACAAGGCATAAAGCCCCTGTAGGTGTCTTTAGGGAAGCAGCGGTCCGATTGGAAGTTGCTGCCCTGGCTGACCTCCATGGCCATCTTTAGTGAAAGCAATGCTAATACAGTTGTGCTCAAATGTTTGCATACCCTGGCCGAAATTGTAAAATTTGGGCATTTATATTGAAAATCCTGCCAAAAACTGTCTTTTATTCAAGGATAGTGATCACATGAAGCCATTTATTATCACATCGTTTTTTGGCTCCTTTTAAAATCATATTGATAACAGAAATCACCCAAATGGCCCTGATCAAAGTTTTGCATACCCTGGAATGTTTGGCCTTGGTACAGACACAGAAGGTGGCACACACATGTTAAATGGCTATTAAAAGTTAATTACCCACATCTGTGGCTTTTTAAATTGCAAATAGTGTCTTTGTCCAAATAGTCAATGAGTTTGTTAGCTCTCACATGGATGCAGTAAGCAGGCTACATACTGAGCCACGGGGAGCAGAAAAGAACAGTCAAAAGACCTGTGTAACAAGGTAATTAAACTTTACAGGATATAAAAAGGGATATAAAAAGCTATTCAAAGCCTTGAATACGCCAGTCAGTACTGTTCAATCATTTAATAAGAAGAGCAAAATTTGGGGATCTCTTGATACCAAGCCAAGGTCAGGTAGATCAAAAAAGATTTCAGCCACAACTGCCACAGGAACTGTTCGGTAAACAAAGAAAAACCCACAGGTAAGCTCAGGAAAAATACAGGCTGCTCTGGAAAAATATGGTGGTTGTTTTTAAGGAGCACAATACAATGATACCTAAACAAAAAAAGCTGAATGGTCCTATTGTGTGTACAGAAATCTAGTACAAGTACAACCACGCTGGAAAGTACAAACACGCTGGAAAGTTTTGGGAAAGTTTGCAGAAAAGTCCTGCCGTGTGTATGCTATAGGTGTGGCCAGCCAACTCCCTTCAAACAAAAATCCACGAAAAAGTTTGTTTGAAGTCCGATGGTGTCTACAGGGCCGCCATCAGGAATTTTGGGGCCCCTTACACAGCTTCAGCCATGGGCCCCCTGGAGCAGAGAAACGGGGGGGGGGTGCTGCCGCATGAAATTGAGAAGCGGGGGGGGGGCTGCTGGCGCAAGTTGAGAAGCGGGGGGGCCTGAAGAAATAAAGAATAAATATAAAAAAGGGGGTAGCCATTCGGGGCCCTGGGGACCTCTATGCCCTTTAATAAAAAGAGAGAATATATATATATATATATATATATATATATATTTTTTTTTTTAAAGGGTGGGTTGCCAACTGGGGCCCCGGGGACCTTATTTTTTTTTTTTTTTTTATAAAAGGAAATTACAAAAAAAGGGGCTTTCCATTCGGGTCCTCTGGGCCCTTTAATAAAAAGAAACCTCTGGGCCCTTTAAAAAAAAGAAATAAACATTTATATAAATAAAAATAAAAAAAACCAAGGGGGTTGCCTTCCAGGGCCCTGGGGACCTCTGGGCCCTTTAATAATAATACATCTATATATTAAAAAAAAGAAATAAAATAATATAAAAAAGTAAAAAAAATATATAAAAAAGGAGGATTGTCATCCGGGGGCCCTGGGGACCTCTGGGCCCTTTAATAAATAATATATATAATATATATATATTTATATATATATATATATATATATATATAAGAAATAAAAAAAATATATAAAAATTATATATTTTTTTTATAAAAAAGGGGGGTTGTCATCTGGGGCCCTGGGGATCTCCAGGTCCCTGTGGACCTCTAAAAAAAAAAAAAAAAGAAAAAAAATTGGCCCTTTAATAAAAAAATAAAAGAAAAATATATTAAAACAATATATTTTTTTATAAAAAATAAAAGAAAAAAGAGGGGGTTGCCATCTGGGGCCCTGGTGGCCTACGGGCCCCTAGACCCCTAAACAAATGGCCCTTTAATAAAAAAATAAAATAAAAATATATTAAAAAATATATTTTTTTATAGAAAATAAATAAAAAAAGGGGGGTTGCCATCCAGTGCCCTGGGGGCCTCCGGGCCCCTGTGGACCTCCGAACCTCTAAAAAAAAATATAAAAAAAAAAAAATTGGCCCTTTAATAAAAAAAAAAATATATATATTAAAAAAAATATATTTTTTTATAAAAAAAAATATTTTTTTATAAAAAAATATATTTTTTTATAAAAAAAAGAGAAAAAAAGGGCTTGCCATCTGGGCCCTGGTGGCCTTCGGGCCCTGGGGACCTCGGACCTCTAAAAAAAAAGAGAAAAAAATTGGCCCTTTAATAAAATATAAAAAATATATTAAAAAATATCTTTTTTTATAAAAAAAATATATTTTTTTTTATTAAAAAAAAGGGCTTGCCATCCAGTGCCCTGGGGGTCTCCGGGCCCCTGTGGACCTCCGAACCTCTAAAAAAAAAATAAAAGAAAAAAATTGGCCCTTTAATAAAAAAATTAAATAAAAATATATTAAAAAAAATATTTTTTTTATAAAAAAAAATATATTTTTTTATAAAACAAAAGAAAAAAAAGGGTGGCCTCCGGCCCCTGGGGACCTCCGGACCTCTAAAAAAAAAAGAAAAAAATTGGCCCTTTAATAAAAAATAAAAAATATATTAAAAAAATATATTTTTTTATAAAAAAAATATATTTTTTTTATTAAAAAAAGGGCTTGCCATCTGGGGCCCTTGGTGGCCTCCGGGCCCCTGGGGACCTTCGGACCCCTAAAAAAAAAAAAAAAAAAAATAAAAAAAAAATTTGTTTTTTTTTTTTTTTTTTTTAGTGTGGTTCCCATCCGGGCCCCTGGGGACCCCCGGGCCCCTTACAGGTGTAATGCCTGTACCCCCCTGATGGCGGCCCTGGGTGTCTATGAGGCTTAAGGGCAGGTAAAACTAGAGACAGCCATTCCATATGCACCTTTAAAGTGAATGTAAGCCCACTCTCATCTTTTCTAAACTACTGCCATGGTGCTGATCTATAATAATATACATGCCTCCTGCATGTATCCTTACCTGTCAAATGTCTCCCCTCTGTCTGTTATAAGAACTGAAGAACTGCAGATTCTGTGGGTGGATCTGTTGTCTGGAGCTTGGTGGGAGGATTTGTGATGTCAGTAACTGACTTCTGCTATGATCACTAGCATCCAGTCAAAATCCAGAAAAGTAACCACATGACTTCAGACTAGTGAATGAGTGTAAATAACCTGTCACTCATGGCAAGGGGGCGGAACGGACTAAGGTTTTTCTCTGCAAGTCTGTTTTATTTCACTGAAAAATAAAAGAGAATTGCTCAGAGCTGGATTAACTATGTGTGGCAAGACTGGACACAGATGGTAGAAAATCTTATACTGTACACTGTGACATCAAAAACAATATATAAAAATATATAAAAAAAATTGGGTTTACATCCACTTTAAGCCTCGTACACACGGTCGGACTTCAAACAAACTTTTCTGTGGATTTTTGTCCGAAGGGCACACCCATAGCATACACAGGGCAGGACTTTTCTGCAAACTTTCCCCAAATTTTCCCAACATCACGTGTTTTTTCTGCTCTTTACCGACACCCTTTGGTCAACTTCTGCTATTGTTGGTTGATTTTAACATGCGTGTTTGTACTTCGGACAAAAGTCAGATGGATTTCTGTACATACGATAGGACTTTGCACCGTAGGACTTTTGTTGCCAAAAAGTTTGTCCGTTTGCAGAGCAAACTTTTGTCCGATGAAAACCGAAAAAGTTTGTCCGATGGAGCGTACACACGGTAGGAGTTTTTTGAAAACTTTTTCATTTTGAATGGGGCTTGCTCAGGTTCTGCAGTGTCCCTACATCATGTTCCTATCCAGTGGTCTAGTTTTACCTGACCCACATATGTGACAACCAGCACTACATCAGCCCTCGTGCCACTTTGTGTCCTCACGTTCCCTGTCACTGCTTCTAGGTGTTGGACAAAAGAAGCCCCCTCTTCAGCTTATGTCTCGCACTATGTCTTTTATGTTATTTATTATTATTAATATTTATGTATGTATTTGTTTTATTTATTATTGTTTGTATTAATATGTCTTTGTTTTTATGTATTTATTATTACTATTATTTATTTTATTTATTATTAAACGCTATTTAATGTGCTACCTAACAGACATAGGCATGTGCACAGGGTGTGCCAGGTGTGCCCAGGCACACCCTAATCACCCTGTGCAGCATAGATTCTCCCTACTGCTCTAGCTCCTTCCTCTACCCCCTGCACTGCTGCCGGCTTCCCTCCTCTCCTGCTGGCTGTTGTTGCAGGGATGTTTTAGGATGAATGGGGGAAGGGGCCAGTAAATATGTTATTTATTGGCCCCTTCCCTTGCTGTATGAAGTTAGTGAGCAATCTGTAGGTAGTGTTTGAGCTTTGGGGTGCACACCCTAATGCCATAGGCTGTGCACACCTATGCTAACAGGTGAACCATGCCTGTGCAATGTGTGTTGGCACTGCTGCTTATAGTCTTCTCTAGGGTGGCGCGTGACAGGGTGATGACACAAGAACACAGTTGGAAGACAGTTGTCAACCCATACTAGAAAGTGCCTCAATTAGGGCTTTCATGGCAGAATCGACAGGTTGTTGTTTATTAAAAGCTATGGAATCATATTAGCATGTTAGATTTTAGTTATTGGGTTTCGATTTTCTTTAGGGGTCATCAGACTCAATAGTCTTGGGGGCTTGTAAAACACCCAAGAATTAAAGGTAAGTTTTGTAGCTTTATTTATAGGCTTGGTCGCCCAATGCGGGAATAAAGTCCTCTGCGCTATAAAACAGTTACATAAAGATGTAAGAGGAACATGATATAATCGCTCTTGGCCTTTGGACACATTGTCGGATTCCTCATTATTGTTTAAACATTGGGGAGCATCGCCAGGTCTATTGTTGCACTTTTTTATGGCTCAGAAATATACGGTGCCAGGGAATAAGTTGGGGTTTTAATAAAGGCTAATAAAAAAAGATCTGAAGAAATAGGATGGTTGTCAATTCTTTGTTTTATCTAAAAACATAAAAATAAGGTAAAGTATATTGTGCGATATAATGAAACACATAGTTTACAGGATCTGGGTCTCTGGACTGTCATTAAAGATTGAGCAGCTGTATATTCTTTCTGCCCACAGGAGATTCCGCAAAATCAGCCTGGTTTGCAACCAATAAGGGCAGGAATGGAAATAAAAAAATAAAAGAAAAAGTATTATTTTTTGAACTGAGATAAATTTTACAGGAATTTATCTTTTTGTTTTTACCTTTTTTTAAAGAAAAATACTGCTATACAAATACAAATGTATACATTTGAATTCACTATTTATATTTAAAAAAAATATTGGAATGGGCTGTGTTATAAATTGAGACAAACCTAAAATAGAGCTAGCATCAGATTTTTTTTTTATGCATGCCAAATAATGTATAATGCCCTGTACACGCGATAGGTTAGTCTGATGAAAATGGTCTGATGGATTTTTCTATCAGTTATCCAATGAAGCTGACTGATGATCAGTTGTGCCTACACACTATAGGCGTGCACAGGGGGTGTGCCGGGTGTGCCTGGGCACACCCTAATCACTGCTTGAGGTGTAGATTCCTTCTGCCAATATTGCACCAATGCCCCTGGCAATGAATGAGGCTCATATTTAAAAAAAAAAGATTAAAATAATAAAAATAAAAAGCTAATGACACTGTCTACGGCCCTACTGACACCAACCTCTGCTCTACTGACAAGTCCACTGTTCTACTGACACCGTACATGTTTAAATACATTTGGGGTGCACACCCTAATGCAATAGGCTGCACACACCTATGCTACACACCATCAGTTAAAAAAACGATCGTGTCAGAACGCGGTGACGTAAAACACAACGATGTGCTAAAAAGAATGAAGTTCAATGCATCCAAGCATGCGTCGATTTAATTCTGAGCATGCGTGGATTTTTAACCGATGGACGTACCCACAGACGATCGTTTTTTTGTATAGGTTTTTTATCCATCAGATAATTTTAAAACAAGTTCTATTTTTTTGACTGATGGATAAATAAACAATGGGGACCACACATGATCGGTTTGGTCTGATGAAAACGGTCCATTAGACCGTTTTCATCAGACTAACCAAAACCCCACGGATGAACTTCACTTTATCCACCCCCCAACCGCTACCCGCAGAGGCAGCGTCCTGGGGTGTACACATGCCATAGGCGTGATGCTTTTCATCAGAGACGTATTATACTCCCTGCTGTTTTCAGTAAACAAATACATTCAGATTCATGGGGCTGCTTTGCAAGCAACCCACAACCATGTGCAAAGGGGGATTCAAGGGGTTAATGCAGTTCTTGCTTGAGAATCTTCTGCCGGCAGCCGTTGAGGCCCTCTAACAGTTGGCATTTAAAGTGGGGTTCCACCCACGATTTTTTTTTTTTTTAAGTCAGCAGCTACTAACACTAGCTGCTGACTTTTAATAAGGACATTTGCCTGTCCTACTCGCCCGCGATGTCAGCTGCCCTGAGTCAGATCCCTCGATGCTAGAAGCTCCCGGCGCCATCATCCTTAGTAAGGGAAACAGGCAGTGAAGCTGTGCGGCTTCACTGCCCGTTTCCTAATGCGAATGCGCGAGCTGTGCAGCTCTTTGTGAATGGGCCGGCTGCTCTCTGGGATACACACAGTTCCCAGAAGGCAGAGCGCCCCATTCACAGGAAGACACCGCAGGAGTCAGATTACGGACTTCCGCATGGCAACCACTATTTCTGGTAAGTAAGTACAAAAAAAAAATCTATTTTATTTTCTAGTTTTTTAGGATTTTTGAAAAAAAAATTCAGGGTGGAACTCCACCTTAAGTAAGGAGGACTCTGAGGTCTGGTCTGCATGTGGTGCATAAAAGCTGCTTGAATCCCCTTTAGCTGAAAATAAGGAAAGACTCCATAGAAGAGAGAAGAACGAATGACTCTGGATTGACAGTGAAATAATGCAAGCAGTGTATAGCGGGCTGTAGTTGTTGGGAAACCCACTAGTGGCGTGCTGGTCAGATGATGCTACGCTTCTAGCAGGGGCTGTGGCGCTGGGTACCGGCACTGAAACCAACTATGCTGCTGGACCTCCGATGGTTGTGCAGTGCGGTCACTGGACTCATGGCTGCTGAAAGGCTGTATCGCTACATGATAGCTGGCAGCACGTGACTGGATTCTCAGGCACCCCCTGGGGCAAGAGCGACAGCTCCCTAATTATGGTCAAATGTATAGACTCCCAGCATCCTCCATTGCTCTGGCTCTGATGAAAGTTGTAGCTTCCACGCTGCAACCTTTTAGATCACTTTCACAATGTGTCGCATTTCGACTGCTAGCGGGGCACTTTTAACCCCTGCTAGCAGCCAATTAAGGGTTAAAACCGCCCGCAATGCGCTGCTAAAGCCGCGCTGTCCCATTGATTTCAATGGGCAGGAGTGGTGGAGGAGCAGTAAACACACTGCTTCTTCACCGCTCCAAAAATGCGGCTAGCAGGACTTTTTTTACCGTCCTGCTAGCGCACCGCTCCAGTGTGAAAGCACTCAGGCTTTCACACTGGAGACAATGGAGCATCTGTTTGAGGGCGGATTGCAGGCGCTATTTTTAATGCTATATTACTACATATCCCATGGTCCTCAGCTTCAGGGTCAAGAAAGGTGCCCCTCTCTAAATGGAGGAAGACAATGCATGGATCTACTCATGAACACTAGGGAGAGAAAATAAGCAATTTACTGTTTATCCATGGATGTCTCCCTTCACCATTACTTAGTAGCCCTGCACCTGGTTACACTTTTTCCCCTCTGTTTTCACCTGGTGATCTGGCCAGTAACACACCTCCTGTATTAGTGAGAAACCACTGTGGATGAAGGACTACAGGGGGCAGATTTGGACAACAGCATTGTCAGTCTGACTAGAGGGGGGCGTTAGAAGAACTAGCAGATTTAAATACACTAACAAATTGAAGCCATACTCCCGCTATACTTTATAATCAGTTACCGCAGTTTTATTTCCCCTTGGGATAAAGGTTTTACATGAATAAAAAAGATGAAAATTTTAAGCACCCCTTTCAAGTGTTAAATGGTTTGTCTCATCCCTGTAATTGCAAGGGAGATTTTCTGTTGAAATGCAACAGACTTGCTGGCTGGATCACCAGATGAAAATAGAGGGCAGTATATTTAAAAAATAAAATAAAACAAATGCAGCATCACATCTAAGACTTGGTAAGGTGCAATATAATAAATGTTTGCTTTTGTATTTATTACTGCTTTAGTAGTCCTGCACTGTATGTGATGATGCTAAGGGACCACTTACAGCTCGGAGCTTTGTGCAGAAGAGAACAGTGCTGGAGTCTGTTGGATGGAAAGCTAAGGTAAGTAATGTATCATTCCTGCACCCCTAGAATTAATGAGCATTTTAACCCTTGCAGTGTGTTTGTATGTGGGGGTGGTGGGTTTAGATGTTGTCAAATTCAGCCTTAAAGCGTATTATATGGTTTCAAGGACTATGGTATACAGTGAGTAGGCTCAGGTTCTACAAATTCTACTATAAGGAAAAGTTAAACCAGGACTGCTGAGTGACTCCAGGCTGGCCCCTTTTGCATGCTTAGTTGCTCTCCATTTTTAAAGTGGTATTAAACCCTCCTATCCTTTACAGCCAGGGAAGCTGCTTCTGTTTAATCCGCAACTTCCATGGTGCTGCACATGTGATTAGTTATGACATCAGCCATTTGATGGTTTGACAGTTTGGTCAAGGACACAGGCAAATATAACAGTTAGCAATACTGGCATTCCAGGAATGTATCTGTTTTTTTTAAAACTGTTAAATCGATGGGTTTAGTTCTGCTTTATGATTTACTGCTGTTTGGGGGCTCTGGGTTCCTTGCTAAAGAACATTTATTTTTTACCAAGTTGTTATGGGTAAAGTTCTTCTTTAAGTAGTTTTTTTTCACCCTTTTTAATGCAAACAGATTCGGAGACCAGCCCGTCGGGAAAGGCGACCAGCCATTCATCCCGACGGGCCGTCGAGCAAATAGAGAACCTGCTCTCTATTTGCTCGACGCGTTTCCCGATGGGCGGGGCTCGCCGAATCTGTACACACGGCCGAGGTTCTCGGCAGAATTAGGCTCCCAGCGAGGTTCTCGCTGGTTTCTGCCGAGAACCTCGGCCGTGTGTACGGGGCTTCACACATGAATATGCTGTGATCTTAACCATTCCATTGTAACGCTGTCTGTATGTTTAGGATCGTGCTGGAAGATGAACCTCCGGCCCAGTCTCAAGTCTTTTGCAGACTCTAACAGGGTTTTCTTCTAGGATTGTCCTGTATTTGGCTCCATCCATCTTCCTATCAACTCTGACCAGCTTCTCTGTCCCTGCTGAAGAAAAGCATCTCCACGACAAGATGCTGCCACCACCATGTTTCACGGTGGAAATAGTGGGCCAGATTCACAGAGCCATTACTCCGGTCTATCTCCTGTTAGACCGGAGTAATATCAAATTACCCGCATCATATCATTAGTTTGAATCCTCAAACTATGATACGACGGCTTCGGGCTTCGATCCGACAGGCTTACGTCTTCGTACGCCGTCGGATCTACGCTGCAATCTTTTTCCGCCCGCTGGGTGGAGTTCGTGTCGTTTTCAGCGTCGGGGTATGCAAATTAGCTTTTTCCGGCGATCCACAAAGTTACGATCGTCTGTCTCATTCTCTTACGGCATCTGTAGTCATCTTTTTGCTGCGTAAAGTTAGGGAAGCAAAAATCTGGTCGATAGTTAGACAGCCCATGTTAAACGACGCTACTCAAAAAAAACCTGACATAACGACATTATTTCGCGCAATGCACAGCGGGAAATTTCTGAACGGAGCATGCGCAGTTCGATCGCCGCGGGGACGCGCCTAATTTAAATGCTTCACGCCCCCTAATCGCGTATTTCGATTCCGCCGCGAGAAATACACTACGCCGCCGTACCTTACGGGCCGAAATCTACCTGAATTCGTCTTAGAGCCAGGTAAAATACGGCGGCGTAGTGTATCTCTGATGCTTTGCGCCAGGGCAATTGTACCTGAATCTGGCCCAGTGTGTTTAGGGTGATGTTCAGTGTTTTCTTTTAGCCACACATAGCGTTATGCTTTTAGGCCAAAAGGGTAAATTTTGGTCTCATCTAATCAGAGCACCTTCTTCCACTAATCAAACACAGGAAATGCGCACCAAGCCATAAATAGGCTCTTCCTGACCCAAGATGGCTCCCAGAGTCACAAGGAATGGCAGCATCCAATCGGATAACTTCCTTAGTGATGAAGGAAACCATATAGGAACCATGGTTGGTAAATGATAAGGGAAATTGGCGCTGCTAGTGACAGATGTGTCACAGAGGACAGGAAATGTGTGGTACAAGCAAAAAAATATCTTGTGTCGGTTATCTGTAGTGGGGTGAGGTCCACTGATTATGAACTCCCATCCGCCCTTGCTATAAAGAATTAGGTGCAAAGACATGAAGAATACCCTTTTTGATGACAGGGTGATATCCCTGTATATGTAGGGAGTAGGTCTAAAATTCTGTACTGTCAATCTCCACTGGTTTCCAGAAAATAATGTATTAGACCAAAAATAATAAAGTTCGAGTATGGGAATACAGCCGAAAAAAAACCCCACAGGTATGGGAATACAGCCGAATAGGAACCATGTTCCTTTTGACATCCCTTCCGACTGCAATGCCACTGCGGTCTAGCCCCACCTACAGTGGAGAAAATAGAATACACAGGGAAGAACAATTTAAAAAACTTGGACCTCCTGGTCTATGTTTCATTATTCATCTGCATCTCAGGTCTGGACTAGGGGAAGATATCTAACCAACTCCCAACGAGCCATGATGGAGAGCCCTTATTGCCTCTTCTCCCCATCAAAACCCCCCAGCCGTTCTTCTTTCCTACATTCCTTCTCATCAGTTTTCTAATTTGTCTAATAGTTATCCACTATTGGGCTCTCCCCTAACAGGTTCAATTATCCCCTTTCTATTAGCAGACAAAACTGACAGCTGAAATGTATCACCTGTCACTATATCTCCTGAAGAAGTCGAGATCTGACCAATTTAGTCAGGCTGTCCCCTTCCCAGTTACCTCTCAGATGACCTGAGATAGTAGAGCTCATTCGCTAGTGTCTTTTGTCTTTCACATATCTATATATCTATTAGGGTTGCACTGATACTAATATCGGTATCGTGCCGATACCAAAGCATTTGCACAAGTATCGGTATTCGTGCAAATGCTCTGATGCTTGATCTGATACCTGTTGTATCAGGCATCCTCAAGCTCAGCAGGGGGCAGCCTCGCAGGTGATCCGTGCAGCGGTGGGGTGAGTTATTGTTTATTGAATATTTTTGTTAAGCATTAAATCACATAAGTATCAAAACGCTACCCAGCGATGGGCCAGGTGCCATTTGCCGTACATACAATAACAACAGTAAAATCACAGACATCAAAGCCGTTAAAACAGAGAAACATTAAAACATTAAAGAGCAATAGCATAAATCAGATAAAAATGGAAAAAACAGTAAAAGAGCCCCAAGATGAAAAAGAACCCCTGTCACCCCGTCAGTTTCCACCCCCTGTCACACAGCCATCTACCCAGCCTCAGTCCACAGAAGGGTTTTCAGTCCCTTCCGGAACTGGAGCAGGCAAGAGCCAACGGCAGGAGGTTCCACTCTCTAGGTCCCAACCTCGAGAATGCTCTGCCCGCCCCACTTTTTTAATCTAAACTTTGGGACCTCCAGGCGGAATTGAGTGGCCGCTCTCAATGAACGGTCAGTGAGATGTCTTGTCAATTTTGCCTGGAGGTAAGTAGGACCTAATTTATTGAACGCCTTAAAAACTAAGATTAAAACCTTGAATCTGATCCGCTGCCCCACAGGCAGCCAATGTAGTGCTGCCTGGTGCCCAGAGGTCGGGCAGTGGCCTCTCAGATTGAGGGCTAACCTTACGGCTCGATTCTGGACTTTCTGTAGGCGTTTGATCTAGTAGAGAGGTAGAGCCTGCAGCCCCTTACAGTAGTCCAGATGTGGAAGGATGAGAGCACGCACCACAGCGATCCTGGCCTGATCAGTCAGATAGGGCAGAAAGCAGTGAAGCAGCCTCATTTTAAAGTGGCAAGTTTTGACCACCTTATCTCCTTGAATAGTTTTTCTGACAGCCGCTTCTCCTCCTCTCCCTCCTGCAACTGTCAGGTGCTTTATTAAAAGCTATACAGGGAGATCGGTGCTTTTAACAGCCCCCATTGCAGCATCAATCCCCCGACTGTCCACCTGTGTCCTCCTCCTGGTCCTCATCCCTCTCTCTGTTGTCCTCCCCCTCTCTCCATGTCCCCAGCTCCTCCTCCCTCTCAGTAGTGTCCTCCTCCCTCTCTCCGGGTCCCCTGTGTCCTCCTCAGGGCCCCCCCCCCCCGCTCCAGATCTATCAGAATGGAGAGCGGAGGAAGGAGCTGGTAAATATGTAACGTACTGTATACTTCCTTCTCTGAATGAACATAGTCAGTGACCTATGAATTTAGAGGAGCCGCTGTCTCCTGCCCATTCAGCTGAGCTTCAGTGCAGCTGAGGCTGCAGAGAAAGTCCCTTCCCCTGTGTCAAAAGGGAGATGTCAGAAATTTGTTTAGACACCTGGGCCCAGATTCACAGAGCGATTACGCCTGTCTAACTGGTGTTAGACAGGAGTAATTTCAAATTTCGCGCGCCGTATCACTAGTTTGAATCCTCAAACCATCATACGGCGGCTTCGGGCTTCGATCCGAGAGGCTTACGTCTTCGTAAGCCTTCGGATCTACGCTGCGATATTTTTGGGGCCGCTGGGAGGAGTCCGCGTCGTTTTCAGCGTCGGGATATGCAAATGACTTTTTACGGCGATCCATGGTCTTCGCAATCGCTTACGTCATTTTTTTGCTACGTACTGCTAGACCAGCTATTTGCTGGTCTAACGGTGCGTAGCCCATGTTAAGTATGGCCGTCGTTCCCGCGTCAAATTAAATTTTTTTTTTTTTTTTTTTACGTAACTCGTTCGGGAATAGGAATGTCCGTAAACGACGCTACTCAAACATGAACGACGTGATTTCGCGCAATGCACGGCGGGAAATTTCTGAACGGAGCATGCGCAGTTCGATCGCCGCGGGAACGAGCCTATTTTAAATGCTTCACGCCCCCTACTCGCGTAGATGGCTTGCGCCGGGAGAAATACACTACGCCGCCGTAGTTTACTGGACAAAATCTACCGGGATTCCACGTAGAGCCAGGTGAAATACGGCGGCGTAGAGTATTTCTGATACTCTACGCGAATCTAATTGTATGTGAATCTGGGCCCTGATATCTCACCAAATCCCCCCAACAGGGCTGATAAAATAAAAAATAAAAAAAGAATTGTAATAAATAAATATGTAAAGGTTAAATTGTAAAATGTGTAAAAATAATAAAAAGTAAAATAAAAATAAAATAAAAAAACACTGAAAATAAACCATTGTAAAAAAATAAATAACAAAATAACAAAAATAAATTGTAAAATATAAAAATGTAAAAAAAATATATACTGTATAAAAATAAAAAACTACTGACACAGTCCACACCTCATCAGTGCCACATATCAGTGCCCACCTGTGCTGCATATTAGTGGCACTGTGAGTCACATAACATTAAAAAAAAAATATTGGTAATCAGTATCAGCGAATGTTTGAAAAAAGTATCGGTACTTGTACTCGGTCTTAAAAAAGAGGTATCAGTGTAACCCTAATATCTATAATATCTATACAAAATGTTTGTCGCTATTGGAAGATCTAAACCATGCTACCTTTGTACTTGATATACTTTGTACCTGTATCTCCTGTAAATAAATAACTTCAATAAAGCAAGATTGAACTAAAATGAGTTTTGAAATCCTGTCAACATTTCCTATTCCTACACCATAAAAATGATTTATCATTCTTACAGGCGGCGAGAATGGACATCCCCTCCTCCCGCCGCCCTCTGGTTGTTCTACCGACTCACCTCTATGATTGGTGAGAAGGAGACAGGATCAGCCGGCCCCTGATGTTTACCATCAAGATTTCTGGTGGACCAGATGGTCGCTGGAGTCTCTATGGTCGTTCGGTGGCCGGGCACGCTGTTATGACATCACGCCCGACCTCTGCATTTAAATAATCGGTGCCGCCTCGGACATCATTTTTTTTTTACGATTTTAGGGTTCCCAGCCTAAAGGTGAGATGTGGGGTCTTATTGACCCAATATCTCACTCTAAAGAGGACCCGTCATGCCATATTCCTATTACAAGGGATGTTTACATAAGAATAAAAGTGATCACATTTTTATTTTATTTTTTAAAGTGTCAAACCAAATAAATATATAAAAATTAAACAATAAAAAAATAAAATAAAATTTAAAGGGCCCCTGTCACCGTGTGTTTGCACGCAGAAGCGAACACAAACGTAAGTCTCGACCACATATGAAAATGGTGTTCAAACCACACATGTGAGGTATTGCCTCGAACGTTAGAGCAAAAGCAATCATTTTGGCCCCAGAACTCCTCTGTAACTCAGTTTGGCGCCATTCCACGAGCATGTGAAATTTTGAAGCGTGACATGTTAGGTATCTATTTACTTGCCGTAACTTCATCTTTCATATTATACAAAAACATCGGGCTAACTTTACTTTTTTTTTTAACCACTTAAGACCCGGACCTTTAGGCAGCTAAAGGACCTGGCCAGTTTTTGCGATTCGGCACTGCGTCGCTTTAACTGACGTGCGTGCGTCGTGCGACGTGGCTCCCAAACAAAATTGATGTCCTTTTTTCCCCACAAATAGAGCTTTCTTTTGGTAGTATTTGATCACCTCTGCGGTTTTTATTTTTTGCGCTATAAACAAAAATAGAGCGACAATTTTGAAAAAATGCAACATTTTTTACTTTTTGCTATAATAAATATCCCCCAAAAATATATAAAAAATTTTTTTTTTTCCTCAGTTTAGGCCGATACGTATTCTTCTACCTATTTTTGGTAAAAAAAATCGCAATAAGCGTTTATCGATTGGTTTGCGCAAAGTTTATAGCGTTTACAAAATAGGGGATAGTTTTATTGCATTTTTATTATTTTATTTTTTTTACTACAAATAGCGGCGTTTAGTGATTTTTTCATGACTGCGACATTATGGCGGACACTTCGGACAATTTTGACACATTTTTGGGACCATTGTCATTTTCACAGCAAAAAAATGCATTAAAAATGCATTGTTTACAGTTAAAATGACAATTGCAGTTTGGGAGTTAACCACAAGGGGGCGCTGAAGGGGTTAAGTGTGACCTTATCTCTGTTTCTAACTGTAGGGGGGTGTGGCTGTAGGTGTGACATCATTGATTGTGTTTCCCTATAAAAGGGAACACATGATCAATGACGCCGCCACAGTGAAGAACGGGGAAGCTGTGTTTACACACACCTCTCCCCGTCCTTCAACTCCGTTGACCGATCGCAGGACTCCAGCGACGATCGGGTCTGCGGGTCCCACCCCTGCGGTCACAGAGCTTCGGACCGGGTCGCGTGGACGCGCCGGCAGCGTGCGACCCCACGACATATATCGGCGTGAAGGGGTCCTTAAGTGGTTAAAGCACAAAACTTTTTTTTTCCCAAACAAGCAGGTTCAAAAAATTGCTGTGCAAATACCGTGCATTGTATAAAAAAATATATATATATATAATGTTTGGGGATTCTATGTAATTTTCTAGCAAATAAATTATGATTTTTACATGTAGGAGAGAAATGTCAGAATTGGCCTGGGTGGCAAGTGGATAAGCTTATAGAGATTTTAGTAATTATGTTTACATGAAAGTGGTGAAAGGCTCTAGGACTGAATTGGTTAATGAAATGCACTATTTACTGCGTAGTTAATCAAGTGTTCTGGTTATTATTAATAATGGAACCACTAGAGGGTGCATCTATCTGTGTGCAGACAAGAACCACAACAATGTACAGTACTTTAGAAATCTTTCAAAAACTATTTTCGACTCAACAGAAATGTTGTATTTTAACTTTTAGCCCAAAAAATAAAATGAAACTGAAATTTCCTTATGGTGACCTTGCTATCAGCAATTCCTCTGTGTATTGCACGACCCCGTATGTTGAAATCCGCAGATTTTATTTTTCTTGACTTTTCACAGGATTGTGGAGCTTTTTTCTATTCCCGGATTCCGAAAACTGTCGCGGAATGGACGTCACTGATAAAGACAAACATATGGTGATAACAGAAAACCTAAACAAACTGAGAGCTGAGAGATCGCGTCTCATAACAACACAACTGCAGAGTGCCGCCTATACTGAGATTTCTGTTATCCTTCCGTGTTTTCTTTAATCCTGTTGGGTTTATGGGGATTGTGTATTGAAATTAAAAAACAAAAACAACTGTTTTTCGGGTTCTAAAAAATTACGTTTTTAACCAATTCATTACTTAGGCACTTAAAGCGGAGCTCCACCCAGGAAAACAACATTTTCCCATGTTGTTTAAAAAACTGAAAAAAAAAAAAACTGAAAAAAAAAAAAATACTCACCCGAAATACCTGTTGCTATGCGGAAGTCGGTAATCTGCCTCTTCCACTCCGCGGTGCCTTTTCTTCTTGTCCTTCTCCTTGTGAATGGGGCACGCTGCTTTCTGGGAACTGTGTGTGTTCTCAGAGAGCAGCGCGCCCATTCACAAGCCAGCGTGAGACTCACGCAGGCGCAGTAGGAAATGGGCAGTGAAGCCGTACGGCTTCACTGCCTGTTTCCCATAGTGTGAATGGCGGCGCGGGACCCGGAGCGATCGTGGGACCGGCATCGGGGGGCCCATCAGCGCGGGCAAGTAGGACAAGGTAAGTGTCCTTATTTAAAGTCAGCAGCTACACTGTTAGTAGCTGCTGACTTTAAAAAAAAAAAAAATCGCGGCTGGAGCTCCGCTTTAATCCCCCTTCGTGCCCAGACCAATTTTCAGCTTTCAGCGCTGACGCATTTTGAATGACAATTGCGCGGTTATACAACACTGTACCCAAATTATATTTTTATTATTTTTCTCCCACAAATAGAGCTTTCTTTTGATGGTATTTGATTATCTCTGCGATTTTAATTTTTTGTGCTATAAACAAAAAAAGACAGAAAATTTAGAAAAAAAACACAATATTTTTTACTTTTTGTTATAATATCCCATTTTATTTTATTTTTTAATAAAAAATTTCCTCGGTTTAGGCTGATATACGTATTCTTCTACATATTTTTGTTAAAAAAAAATCGCAATAAGTGTATATTGATTGGTTTGCGCAAAAGTTACAGCGTTTACAACATAGGGGATAGATATATGATTTTTCTTTATTTTTCTTTTTTTTTTTACTAGTAATGGCGGCGATCTGCGATTTTTTTTGTCAGGCCTGCGATATTGCGGCGGACGCATCGGACACTTTTGACACAATTTTGGGACCATTCACATTTATACTGCGATCAGTGCTATAAAAATGCACTAATTACTGTATAAATGTGACTGGCAGTGAAGGGGTTAACACTAGGGGGACATGGAAGGTGTTAAATATATTCCCTATGTGTGTTCTTACTGTGGGGGGAGGGGACTGACTGGGGGAGGTGACTGATGCTGTGTCCCTATGTACAAAGGACACAGATTGGTCTCCTCTCCCTGACAGGACGTGGAGCTCTGTGTTCAAGTTGAAGTCCCCGCACAATATCAGATGGCCTCTTTGGACAGGCCATCCTTGCTCCAGGGACACCGGGGGTCATGATGAGCTCCTCCAGGAAAAGAATCACAGAGCACCAGCCTCTCAAACTGACCGAATTTGCCTACAAGCTGCGGAGAGGCACAGTTTCAATGTGGAGGACCGCTATGACCCTCCACAGTGACATTTTATGCATACAGAAAATGCACTTGCTACCGTCGGACCTGCACCTATGCTCCAACCGACAGTTCCCACACATGTTCCATTCCCCCCACTCCGCCAAATCTAGAGGTGTCATGATTGCACTTAAAGACTCAATGGACTTCCACTTGCTAAACTCTATTGCAGATCCCGCCGGACGTTTTTTTAATTTTGGTTTGCACCATTAACCGAGTTCCATACACCCTTGTGAATATCTACGCCCCATACACTCGACAATTGAAGTTCCTCTGCAAGGTGCTTGCCACCGTCAAACCTGTCCAAAGAGGCCATCTGATATTGTGCGGGAACTTCAACTTGGTTCCGGACATTCTTTTGGACTCAACCTCGGCAGCAAAGAGGCGGGGATCACCCCTAAAGAACTTTCTTTTTCGAAACATGACTTATATGATGTCTGGTGATGCCATCACGGCTCTGAGAGAAACTTTACTTTATTCTCCTCTAGACACTGCACGTATTCTAGAATAGACTTATTTTTGACTGATAAATGGATCTTGCAAAAGTTGTGCAAGTCTGCGATTCACACCACGACATGGTCAGACCACGCCCCTATTTCGATATTAATCGATGACTCTAATGTGCAACGAAACACATTCCTCTGGGGAGCTAACAACTACCTGCTCCAAAACGACAAACACACACCAGCAATCCGTGAACAGATCACTGACTTTTTAAAGTTAAACAACAGCTCCGTGTCTGACCCTGCGGTGGTGTGGAGTGCTCACAAAGCGTATATGAGAGGAATGTTAATAAAACTAAGCTCACGCCTTAAGAGAGAGAGGACGCAACGTGTAGATGACCTGACAACTCAGATAGCGACACTAGAAACAAATCACAAGACAGACCCTACGGACTCACAGTTGAAACTCCTGATATCCCTAAGACAGGAACTCAAAACCCTGCTTCTCCATTCCTATGAATTCCATCAGAGGAAACTCAAAGCGACATCGTACTCCACCTCTAACAAAGCAGGGAAGAAACTGGCACAACGCCTAAAAGGCAGACGTGCCAAAACTAAGATCCACCAACTCTTCCACCCCCATACAAATCTTTCTTTGAAGAACCCCCAGGACATAGCTGACGCATTCAGCACTTACTATGGCGACTTATACAATCTAAAACATGATCCTATCACCCCGCAACCTATGCGCACGGACATTGACAACTTTCTACAGGCCATTGACCTCCCCTCCCTGACTGTACAACACCTAGAAGCGCTTAATGCCCGCTCACTATACAAGAAATTAGCAGAGCAATCAACTCCCTGCCTAGTGGTAAGGCACTGGCACAGACAGTTCTCCTCCAATTTAGCACCTTATCTTACAGAAGTGTTCAATAACGCTGCCTCCTCTTCCTCTTTTTCGAATGAGTATTTAAAAGCATTGATCATAACTTTACCAAAGCCAGGGAAGGATCCAAAAGTCCCTCAAAACTTTCGCCCGATATCCCTACTTAATCTCGACCTCAAAATATTGATTACTGGGCATTATGCCTGACCTCATACACAAAGACGGGATTCACAAAAGGCAGACAAGCTTCTGACACCACTAGGAGGATGCTTAACCTGATCCACCACGAGG
This sequence comes from Rana kukunoris, assembly GCA_029574335.1. Lineage (NCBI taxonomy): Eukaryota > Metazoa > Chordata > Amphibia > Anura > Ranidae > Rana > Rana kukunoris. Next base: position 55,714,587 of record CM056050.1, read on the forward strand.
AATCCACCAGAACGCCTTCTCTGCTCCTTTCTTTGGACGCAGAGAAGGCGTTCGACAGGGTTCACTGGACATATCTTGAAGCTGTCCTCCAAAAATTTGGTTTTAAAGGCCTAATTCTAAACGCCATCTTAGCACTGTACACTAACCCTGTACACTAACCCTACGGCCCAAGTATTTACTGAAGGCATGCTTTCCTGTCCTTTCTCCACAACTAATGGCACACGCCAGGGGTGTCCTTTATCCCCACTCATTTTTAATATGCTCATGGAACCCCTGGCGGAACATGTCCGCTCCCATACCGCCATTACAGGTCTTCAAATTGGCTCACAATCCCACAAAATCAGCCTATTCGCGGATGACGTCATCCTTATCCTCACAAATCCCACCTCCTCCCTGGCAGAGGTACAAAAACTATTGCAATGGTTCAGTTCGGTATCTTACTACAAAGTCAACACGACTAAATCGTTCATATTGGACATTAACATTAACGCCACAACCAGGAATCTCCTACAGCTTCAACACCCGTTTGCATGGGTACACTATGACATTTCTTTCTTAGGCATTCAACTACCAAGGACACTCAAAAATCTCTACCCTTATAACTTCCTACCGCTACTACAAACCATCCAAAAGACCTCACAATCCATAGCAAAACATGAACTCTCCTGGTCAGGGAGGCTTGCAGCCTTTACAATGAGTTGCCTACCCCAAATTTTGTACTTCTTTAGGACCCTCCCCATTCCATTACCGGCCTCCTTTTTCAAATCCCTCCAAACGATGTACAACAACTATCTTTGGAGCGGGAAGAAACCCAGGTGCGCCCACTCAACATTGACTAAACACAAATTTGCAGGGGATACAGGATCGATAGACTTTAAAGACTATCATACAGCAGCCATTCTAGCCCAGCTGCCCGGGTGGTTCCAACCACTCAAAAATCCGACCTGGGGTCAAGTGGAAAACCACTCTCTCACTAAGCCCAACCTGAAGAATTGGTTACTAAGCACCCCCTTAGGCACCCTTGTTCCATCATTCCTGCCTCCGCCTGTAAAAGCATCAGCTCAAGCGTGGGGAAGACTGGTCTCCCTGCTTGATTCTAACCCTGTCACATCTCATTTTCCAATTCCCCTGGAATCACTCCAATTCCTCTCACCTGACTTACTGCTGACAAGGTGGTCCCTTAAAGGGATTCATCACCTGCACAACTTACTGCACGATGGCCGTCCCAAACCTTTCTCTCAGCTACAAACTGATTATGACCTCCCAGACTCTGAACGTTCTACCTATCTAAGAATATGCCACTGCCTAAACACTATACCTCTTCCTCTTTACTGCATCCCTCCTAAAACATGGGACTATCTCACTGACCCTAATTCTAAGATCCAAAAAATAGGGAACTCCCCCAGGGGAGGGGCCCCTCCCCTGGGGGAGTTCCCTATTTTTCTGATTGACCTGGGGTGTTGGCAACTCTCGTAAGGTCACGTTTCTATGATGTTACATTTATTTTAATTCTAAGATCAAGGGCATCTCTCACTTCTACAACATTCTCCACAACAAATCCACCTTCTCCAAACTGACTCCTCATCTCAAGTGGGAATCTGACCTCTCATACACTTTTACAGAAAATCAATGGCATTGTGCCTTTAAATCAGCCTACAAGGCCACCAAATCCTCAGCCCTCTGGGAACTCATTTAGAAAATCTCCCTTCGATGGTATCTCACTCCCACCAAATTGGCATCCTTTAGCACTAACAACTCCAGCGCTTGTTGGAGGTGTAAAATCGCCAAAGGGGACTTACTGCATATTTTTTGGAAATGCCCTGATATCAAAAATTACTGGACTGGCATTTTCAAGTTGATTTCCGACTTACCAACGTCAAGGTACCCCCTTCATCTACCCTCGCAATTCTCAACTTGATCATTGAAGAAATCCCTCATCCTATGAGGCATATAACCACACACATACTCCTTGCAGCCAGGCTCAACATAACAAGACATTGGAAGTCGGATCAGATCCCTTCCATAGCACAGGTCATAGACTTAGTGACACTCCACTTCAGCTCTGAGACTATCACAGCAGCCAGCTCTGGTCAATCTCCCAAAACACGGGCTCTCTGGCAACCCTGGATCGACTGGACAAGGACCGTAACACCACATAATACTACGGTTCCACAATCTTCTGGTATCTTTCTTGACCGAGCAGTACCTATATTATGCATACTGATGCTTACTGTTTTTCTCTTTTTGAATACTCACCATACTAACTCCATTAAGGACAAACTACGCCTCACGGTGGATTTCTGTTATATATCCCCTCTCCTCTCATGCGACACTAATGTTCCCATGCGGGGTGTTGCGTCAGAGAAGAGGTCCAAACCTTTAAATCCACTGTGTTCCTTACCCTATGTTAAATTTCCTGACATATATTAGTGAATGTGATTTGTTTTGTTAGTGCATGTACCTCAACGTCAATGCACGACGTTCAAGCCTTATTTTTACTTTGTATCACCGTTGAAAAATGAATAAAATCATTGAAGTAAAGAAAAAAAAGTTTGATGGAGCATACACGTGGTAGGAGTTTCTATTCAAAAGCTCACATCAGACTTTTGCTGTCGGAATTTCCGGTCATGTGTACGGGGCATTATAATTTGATTCCATTGGCCATAATATATGGACATTACTCTCAGGAGTCACTACTTACCTTCTTAGAGACACGTTTCCTGGTAACAGGAATGGGAAGGATCCTCAGGATCCTTTCTTAGTTCTCCTTAGTTCCACAGGGGTCTAAGATGCAGGGAAGTCCTTAAGATTGTAAATTTTCCATGTATTACTAAGATTAGGCAATTGGTCGCCCCTGAGGATCTTGGCAAATTCCTACTTTGAAGCTACTCTGACTCTGACCGTAGATGTCGCAACCATTAAAATGGTGTACAGTTCCTCTGGGTCTCCCTTACCAGTGACACAGTGGTCTGTGATATTGATAGCCTGTGATCCTAGCTGTGACCAACCCATGCTTTAGATGACGATTTTCTTCCATTCAGTAGGTTAGCGAGGGAATTGGACATTTACAGGTACCATTCTTTATCTGTTACAAGTTATACAACTCCATGTTTTATTGATTTTACTGACTGTTTTGTCTTCTATGTTTTCATCAATCTGATCATTTTCAATAAAAAGATTGAAAGAAAAAATACACTAAAGTCAACTCTATGCACTGCAGTGCATTGCAATGCCATGTGGTGCAATGATCTGCCTTGCCGAAATGTTACCATTTTATGCAACAAACCTGTACATCAAGGGTGTCCACCCAGTGACGACAGCTCTCTGATGTGGTCCATGACTGCCTGTTCTGAGATGGCTGATCGGCAAGCTCATAACACGGGTTGTTACCCCACCATTCCATAGTATCTGTGTTGTGGATGGAACCGGCGGTAGATGTATCAAGCAACTTTGGGTTGGAGCAGAGCCACATTAGCCAAAGCTTCCGCTGTAGCACCGACTCCTGTGCCAGGCGGTGTGATATCAAATGCACTCCACCTAGGACAGCAATGTTTTCTACAGGCGGTGATGCCTACAGAAAGTGGTGATTCCTGCAGATGCAGAGAGTTAAGGTAGGTCAGTTTAATAAAATCACACTTTTGGCATCACAGCAATGGGCATAATATCAGAATTTTGCAGAGTTGTAGAATATATGAGCATAAGTCTTGCAATGGTTTTTAGGCTGCTTTCACACTGATCCGCAGCTGCATTTGTATTCAGTCCCCTTTACTCTGATACCCCTAGCTAAAATCGAGTGGAACCAATTGCCTTCCCGACCCTCTCCTTAACAACCAGTTATTGTTAAAGACGCCGGCTCAAAGAATTTGCATCTGAACAGCTGCTTTGGAAATTCGCAGTGAAAATAAAGGGGAAATTTGCACCGGCCATGTGTGAACGGAGCCTTAATCCTCATACACACGATCCGACTTCCACCGGACAAATTCATGGATTTTTGTAGAAGGGCGTTGGCCGTGAACTTGTTCTGCATACATACAGCAGAACTTTTTCAGCCAACATTCACGAAACTATGCTGTTTTTCAGCTCTTTAGTGCTACCCTTTGGGCAACGTCTTCTAATGTTGTCTGATGGTTAGCATTGGATCGGAGCATGCGAGTTTGTACTTTGGACATTTGTTGTCGGACAATTTGAGAGCATGACCATTCAACATTTGTTGTCGGAAATTCCGACAATTGTCCGATGGATCGTACAGACGGTCGGATTATCCGACAAAACACGTCCATCGGACAATTGTTGCTGGAGTATCCAATGGTGTGTACGGGCCTTTAGGATTTCTATTGCTGAAAAACTTGGATGGGGTGAAGGGAGATATGAGACACTCCAGATTCACTGAATATTTGCAGGAGCCTCCCTGCAAAGTCTCTACGTAGGAGCAAGTGCAGATAGCAGAATTTCATTATTTTTAAAAGCTATCTCAGACAGAACTACCACTGGCTCTTTCACCCAAACGAAATGACACACAGTAACTAGGACCCTGAGCTCAGGTCAGTACTTACAATATCATAGAATCACCAGATGCCTCATTCCATTATCCACCGGACACACTTCAGTGAGTGACAAATAAATGCTCATAATGCCCCAGGACAGCCAGTCCCCTTTTAACTTCCCTCAGGCATACTTCAGTGAGCTTCCCAGACCAAGACTTTAGGTGAGAATTCCCTTGATTAGCTTCAGAAAAAAAGGTCTTTAGAACTAGGCCCCTCGTCTATGCCACAGCTGGGACCTTGATGAACATGAAGCCAACTCCAGCAGTCTGCTCAGAGAGGCAGAGCCTCTCATGTTGGAAGCTCCTCCAGTAGGACAACAATCCAACAGGCCTCTGACTATGTATGTGCTCTCCATCCACCTACTGGGCACACCTCCCCAGGGATTGGTTGTAGCACAATAAATACTCAGGTTACACATTTGCCTTGCCCAGGGCTTTTTTTCTCAAACAATAGGTACTGGAACTCAACCACAAACCCCCCTCCCCCCAAAACCCCTGCCCACACACACCCTCCAAATCACATAAAATAGTGGGTGTGGTCAGATTTTACAAACAGTAGGAGGGTCTTATAGGGCCATTAAATACCAGGATTGCATTACATACAGAGTGCAGAGTTTAGGGGGGTTACACACAGAGTGCAGAGCTGTCACTTGTAAACACAGAAACCGGACTTCTGTATTTACAAGTGATTGTGGTGAGCAGACACCAAAGGGTCTGAGCCAGAGGTGGTGGAACGGAGTTCCAGCAAGTTCCACCTGAAAAAAAGCCCTGGCCTTGCCTAACCTCCTGTACTCCTGAAGCCTTCTGAAAGCAGGGGAGAGCAATCAAATCTGCAACCTGTGAGATCCAGAACAGCTCAAAGCAATCAATACTACTCCACAGATTAAAGAAGAGCAAAAGAAAATCTAAATTTGCCTAACATCCTAGCAACCTAACTAGGAGGGCGCTGTAGTCATATAGGCCCCGATTCACGTAGCACTTACGCCGATGTATCTCGAAATACACCACGAAAGTGCACATATGCGCCGTCGTATCTATGCGCCTGACTCTGAAAGCAAGATACGCCTGAAAATCTGCGTCTTACGACCAACGTAAGTTTCCTACACCGACGTATCGTGGTCGCATATTTACGCTGGCGGCAAGGGACGCTCCCATTGTTTTACGTTTCGAATATGCAAATGAGTGAGATACGCCGATTCACGAATGTACTTGCGCCCGGCGCATTAATATACATGGTTTACGTAAGTCGTGCGTCCGGCGTTAACTTACCCCACATAAAGCAGGTGTAAGTCATGCAAAGGTATGGACGAGGGTACAGCCGTCGTATTGTACGTCGTTTACATAGCACTACGTGAATAGGGCTGGGCGTAGGTTACGTTCACGTCGTAGGCAGTGTTCGACGTATCTTAGCCATTCGTCCCGACGTGATTCTGAGCATGCGCACTGGGGAATGGCGCATGTGCCGTACGTTATTCGTAACTTGATGGCGCTCGGCCCTTCATTTACATGAGGTCACGCCTCATTAGCATGCCTCACGCCTACTTCCACTTACGACGAGTTACGCCGAGGGAACCCAGCGTAGATTTGGGGGCGAGTGCTTTGTGAATACTGTACTCGCCGCTCTGTGCTGGGTCGGCGTAGCGTATATTCGATACGCTACGCCGGCATAAAAATGCGCAGAGGTATGTGAATCTGGGCCATAATCCCTACTTAATAGGGATGCGGTGTAAGTATAAGATAAGTGGTCAGTCCAGGGCTAATATCTATGCATTACGCAGTACAACTAAGCAGGAAGCAGAAATGTAATGAGCCCACATATACATACTTACAAACTGTACACAAAAAAAAAATCTCTCACAGATATGATTATAAACATCATTAAAATACTGTATACTATCTAATCTATAAAACAGTAAAAAGACTAAAGTCCCCCTACTGTGTCATGAGAGAAGTTTTATTTATGAATTCATGTTTCATTCCTGCTCATTTTTCAGGAAAGGATCTTCGGGATAATAGGCTCATCACACAGACCAGATGCTGAATGTGACATCTGTATTTACTTTTAACTCCTTATATAGGGTGACAAGATATAAGAATTCCATTCCCACTGCTGGAACACTCGGTGACAAGCTGCGCCAGTGACATAAGTGAGCCTACAGCAGCCTTGCCTGGGCCAAGCCACAACGGAGCCAATCTGCCACTCGACGCTAATGACCACGGTGCTGTATAAATCCTGACAGCGCTATAGAAAAAATATTGGAATGAGCTCTGGGTTTATTTTCCCAAAAGAGTATGGGAAAGTATAGCTGCAGCCATCTGGCCAATCCCATATAGGACTGCAAATAGTTGAGTATTTCCTGTGTCTGTGGTCCTTTTCCCCCCGGGACTGGAAGCCTTCCACATTCCTGGGAACAGCAAATAGAGGAAGGACTTTGAAATGGTATTCTAAAGACAACATCTGTGCAGCGTGCAGTGTACACACAGGAAGACACCACTGCATCGCCTATAATTTGATGCCTTGAGATTGTATCAGACTCTACTAAAGAAGAATTCCGATTAATTGCATGTGTCTAAAATGGCAACATGACATAATGCCTTCATAATGTAAGAGAAATTGGAATTACAAAACATTTGTTCGATCCAATGCAGTAATGACGCGTACACACGATCACTTTTTGTGATGAAAAAAAACGACGTTTTATGTGACGAAACAAAACAACGTTTTTCAAACTTCATTTTCCAAAACAACATTGCATACACACCACCGTTTTTCCAAAATGCTCTAGCAAAGCGTGGTGACGTACGCCACGTTCGACGGCACTCTGTTCCATTGAAGCTCCGTCTCATAACTTGCTTCTGAGCATGCGCGGGTTTAAAAACTTTGTTTTAAACATCGTTTTGCCCACACACCATCACTTTTTATGACATAAAAAATGACATTTTGAAAAACGACACAAAAAATTCAAGCATGTTCTAATTTTTTTTTTTTGGTCGTTTTTTTGAAGACATAAAACAACGTTTTGCCCACACGCGATCATTTTAAATGACGTTTTTTAAAACGTCGGTTTTTTTTCATCACAAAAAGTGATCGTGTGTACGCGGCATAAGTTTCAACAGCACGCTTGTCTGTCCTATCAGGGCCGTCTTTAATATTGATTGGGCACTGGGCAAACATTTTCTTGGACCCTCCTGAATCTACTTATCAACTGTTTGAGGGCAGTGTCGGCTCAAGGGGCAGCTACTTTGGGCCCCTCAACAATGACTGGGCCCTGAGGCAGCTTCCCCTTTTGCCCTGAGTTAAATACAGTCCTGTGTCCTATGTGTGTTTGATGGATTCTTTAACACCGGGCACTTTTATCCCCTTCCCACCCAGGCCAACAGCTTTCAGTGCTGTCACTATGACTAAGCACTGAAGCTACAGTGCGAAACGCGTTAGCTTTTGTCCCAATTTTTGCTGTGGCGTGTTCATTTTGTGATCGATTTTAATTAAAGGAACATTTTTGGAGTGCGGCTGTCAGAGTTTCTTCTGTATTTTTGCATTGCTATTGCATTTCCGGCACCCATGGTTTGGTTTCAGTGAGGAGGCTCTTTGATCACTACTGAGCTGTTACTCTCTTTTACTGAGGAGACAGCACTGAAGGGCACTGATGAGGAGGCACCAATATGCAGAACTGATGGGTACTGATAGTCTGCACTGCTGGGCACTGATAAGGCAGAACTCATGGGCACTGATGAGACAGCACTGAAGGGCACTGATGAGGAGGCACTAATATGCAGCACTGAAGGGCACTGATGAGGAGGCACTAATATGCAGCACTGATGGGCACTGATAGGCGGCACTGATGGGCACTGATAGAAGGAACTGATGGGCACTGATAGCTGGCACTGATGAGCACTGATAGGTGGCACTGATATGCAGCACTGATTAACACTGATAGGCGCACTGATGGGCATTGATAGGTGGCACTGATCAGTGGCACTGATAGGCAGCATTTATGGGCAATGATAGGCGGCATGGATAGGCAGCACTGATAGGCAGCACTGACTGGCATTTTTTATGGGCATAACTGATAGGCACAAATTGGCATCACCAATGAGCACAGATTGGTGTCGCTGATTGGCACAAATCCACATAATCTATAGGCACTGACTAGCATCACTGATAGGCACTGTTGGGGTTGCACAGATAATCAGGGCACTGATGATCAGTACCTTGATTATCTGTGCAGATCTCACCTGTGAGGAGATGCCGCCAATCGCCTCTCTTAGCAGTCTGTCAGTGTGAGGCGAGGAGAGACGATAAACAGCACTTCCATGTTTGCATGTGATCTGCTGTGATTGGACACTGCCGATCACATGGGTAAAGAGCCACATCATCGAGACACTGCACAATCACCACACCCTTGCAGGCGCGCAAGCACGGTGAGACTGGGGGAACATCATATGACTTTGTCCCAGAACGAGAGGGGATCCCACGCCATATAGACAAAAGACGGCAGGCAGGATCGTTCTGGGACGACGCCATATTAGGAGGTTAAAGAATGTGTTAACCCAACATTTCATATTCCAGATATGTGCCTGCCGTACGACATACTTGTATGAAAAAGTCTCCTGTTCTCTTTTGTATTGCTTTGTTTGTGTACAATACCTGGTGATCCTCTCAGTCTATTAAAAACTGACCACATTAGACACGAGAGCACAGTTTTCTAGCTGTTTTAGGGGAACAATTTATAGATGGTATGACAACAACGTATGTTATTTACAATACATACAGTGTAAACACTATTTTTTCTGAACCATAGGGTCAGAAATGTGGGGGCCACCACCACACCAAATCTATCTTTTTTTTTTGTTTATACTGTAGTGTATCGGTGTCTTTCTGTATTGGTTCTGGCAATATATATGTATATCTCTCCACTAAATATGTGACACTGCAGAACACTATAGGGGCTCACTGAAACTTCATAACACAAATCAGCAAATATATTCTAGCATGGGTGGAGATTAGAATTCACCACTGGATCAAAATGCTTTTTGTGTAATTATTCACATGTCCCTTAACCACTTGCTTACTGGGCACATAAACCCCCTTCGTGCCCAGGCAAAATTTCAGCTTCCGGCACTGCGCCGCTTTAACTGACATTTGCGCGGTTGTGCGACATGGCTCCCAAACAAAATTGATGTCTTTTTTTTCCCCACAAATAGAGCTTTATTTTGGTGGTATTTGATCACCTCTGCGGTTTTTATTTTTTGCGCTATAAACAAAAAAAGAGCGACAATTTAAAAAATATATATATTTTTTTACTTGTTGCTATATTAAATATCCCAATAAAAAAAAATAAAAAAAAATTCTCAGTTAAGGCTGATACGTATTTTTCGACGTATTTTTGTAAATACAAAATGGGGAACAGAATTATGATTTTTTTTTATTATTATTTTTTTTACTAGTAATGGCGGCTATCTGCGATTTTTATTGGGACTGCGACATATCGGACACTTTTGACACAAATTTGGGACCATTCACATTTATACAGCGATCAGTGCTATAAAAATGCACTAATTACTGTATAAATGTGACTGGCAGGGAAGGGGTTAACACTAGAGGGTAAGGAAGGGGTTAAATGTGTATCCTGGGTGTGTTCTAACTGTGTGGGGGGAGGGGGGTGACTGGGGGAGGTGACCGATCTGTGTCCCTATGTACAAGGGACACAGATCGGTATCCTCTCCTCTGACAGCACGTGAAGCTCTGTGTTTACACAGACGATCGTTTTTTTCTATAGTTTTTTTAACCATAAGAAAAATTAAAAACAGGTTCTATTTTTTTTCACCGATAGATAAAAAAACGTTTTCATCAGACGAACCAATCGTGTGTACAGGGCTTAACACTTGTACACATGAGCGGAATTTCCGACGAGAAAAGTTCGATGTGAGCTCATGGTTGGAAATTCCGACCGTGTGTAGGCCCCATCTGACTTTTTCTGTCGTAATTTCCGTCAGCAAAAATTTAAAAGCTGGTTCTCAAATTTTCCGACGGGAAAGTCGACGCATGCTCGGAAGCATTAAAAATTAATTTTTCTCGGCTCGTCGTAGAGTTGTACATCACCGCGTCCTTGACGGATTTTTTTGTGTTGGTATGCAACACAAGTTTGAGCCAAAATTCCGTCGGAAAATAATCCATGTTTTTTTTGTCGGAATTTCCAATCGTGTTATAAAACCCAAATACACATGGAATTTTATTTTTCTTCCTCAGTCTATATATTTATTGGTAAAAACAAGAACTCCATCAATAGCTCTGAGTGGGAGAGAATACAAGAAAATAATCAAGAATCAGGTCTTCTCTGAGAGGTTACACCAAACTGTTATAGAATTCACTTATAACTATTTAGGTTACTACAAATACTTTATGGTGACCGGTTTTGTCCAAAGTGTGTAAAGGGGTTCTCTCAAAAGTTGACATCAATGAGATAGTTAAAAGTGGCAATTTGCTCATGATGACCCTATTACTAAGGGTTTGTACATCCCTTTTCCAAGGCTTATTTTAGCGGGTACGTGGGGGGAACAAAAATCTGATGCCTCCAGCACTGAATGTATGTAATGGCAAATGGAACTGGCGGTATGCTGGAGGGTCTATTGATGCTGGCTGCTGAGAGACCTATTGTCCCTGGGGTGGGCCTATTTTTGCCGGGAAGAAGGGGGTCTGTTGTTGGTGGGGAGTTCTATTGCTGCTGAGGGTCTTATTTTAGGCAAATCTACTGTTGAGGAGCGGGCCTGTTGCTTGCTGCTGGAGGAGGGTATTTTGATGCTGACTGCTGGGTGGTCTATTGTTGCTGATAGGGGTTTATTTTTGCTGGGGGGGGGGTCATGGTTTCCTATCGTTGTTGGGTGCAGGGGATCTATTTTACTGCTTTTCTTGTTATCTTTAACAATTCTTATACTAATTATTTAGCACCACACAATGATAATTGGTTCTGTATTTTCTAAAAGTGTCAGTACTAGGAGGTGGGTAAAGGCGGGGGGGGGGGGGGGTGGCAACCAAGGGATGGAAACAAGGAATGACCCATGGGGGGGTTGTGCCTGCACCTCTAAAAAAGAGCCCTGCCCTTTACTAATATATATATTATATATTATATACTATGTAACGTAGAGCATTGTTGGAAGCTAAAATGTATTATTTTTTTCCCAGCATGAGCATGATTGTTGATGACAGCTTGGAGTTGGACATGTGTGTAAGCCATCACATATACATTTGGTGCCCATTTCTCTGGATGCTTGTGGTTTAAGGACAAGCACACAGAGCATAACCCAGTTTTATTAAACAATAGTAATGTATTGGTATTGATAGGTGCCTCATATTTGCATAAGATTATTAGCTTCTCTGCCAAGCTTCTCTGCCTGAGAAGCTGATGCATGGGGCGATGGGCGAAACAGAGGGATGGTGAAAATAGGTGGTTGAGCCATGGTTTTATTGCCCCTCCCCCCCCCAACTGCTCAGCTGCAAGTTATCATGGCCAATGGCCGTATTATAATATACAAACATGCTCACAGTTCAGCGAAAATTGTTCAGGAGGCACCACCGCTGCCAAATGAGACCCATTCAAATGCATGTGGTTTTCCCACAGTGCTGCAGGCTTTCAAGAGTTAAAATGGCATCCAGGAGGCGACACTTTGCCTCCAAGTCACATGTCAAATGCCTCTAAAAAGCGACCCACCGCAGACTGGTTTTCAGAGAGCGGCGATGGCTACAAGTGTAATTGAGCCCTAAGGGAATGTGTACAAATTTACACATGTCAAGTTTTTACAGTGTGTTCTTTTTCTCACTTACCATGCTTACCCTATTCTCTTAGTTTCTTGCTTGTCCTTCTGCTCCCTCCTATTTTTTCAAATTTCACTGGTTGTCTGAGGCCCCATACACACGAGCGGACAGATTTGTTCAAATCTGTCCATCCGACAGATTTGAACAAATCTGTCTTCTGGGATTTTGGTTAGCTCGCGTGTACACACGAGCAAACCTAAATCCCCGCCAGCAGACGGCGCGCTGACGTGTCGGTGACGTGGCGGTGACGTTGACGCCGCCACGTCACCGCACCAGGAAGTAAAACACTTCCGCGCATGCGCCGAATCCATTCGGCGGCGGTGCGGGACGACATGTCTGCTGGTAAGTGTACTAACCAGCAGACATGTCGGGCGGACAGATTCCCACCTGATAGATTTCAAAGCATGCTTTGAAATCTGTCGGGTGGACAAATCTGTCTGCTCGGTCGTACACACGATCGAATCTGTCTGCTGAAACGGTCCAGCGGACCGTTTCCAGCGGACAGATTTGATCGTGTGTACGAGGCCTCAGGGTGATCAGTTCACAAAAGGGCGTAGGTATACAGAACAAAAGAGTAAGGCCCTTTCACTCTGGGGCGGGAGGTGTGGTGGCGGTATAGCGCCGCTCTATTTAGCGGCGCTATACAGTTGGAATTGCAGTGGTAATCGGCCGCTAATGGTGCGGTTTTAACCCCCGCTAGCGGCCAAAAAAAAAAGTTTAATACCACGGTTTCCCATTGCTTTCAATGGGAAGGAGCGGTGGAGGAGAGGTGAACTCACCGCTCCAAAGATGCTGCTAGACTTTTGGAGCAGTCCTGCTAGCGCACCACAGCCGCTGTTTAGGGTCGGTTTGCAGGAGCTATTTTTAGCACAATAGCGCCTGCAAACCACCCCAGGGTGAAAAAGGCCTTAAATATGGTAACATCAGACTTAATAATATGTAAAGGATCGCTGTATCGAAATGATATAATTTTCATAAAGAACCATTAGCTGTAATTTTTTTTCCATTTACTTAACAAGGCTTATAACACAGAGAATTGGGCTACTCAGAAAACATATAGGGCCAGATTCAGAAAGAATTGTCTACGTTTCGGAGGGCGTAGCGTATCTCATATACCATACGTCGCCGTAACTTAGAGAGGCAGGTTTCGTATTCAGAAAGAACTTGCGCCCTATGCTACGGCGGTGTAGTGTAAATGGGCCGGCGTAAGCCCGCGTAATTCAAAGTAGGCTTGTAGTGGGTGTGTTGTATTACAATGAGCTGTGACCCCATGCAAAAGCGATGTCCGTGGACGTATCCCAGTGCGCATGCTCCAAAATCACGTCAGCTAGAGATATGTCGAACACTGCCTACGACGTGAACGTAACTTACGCACAGCCCTATTCGCGTACGACTTACGCAAACGACGTAAACGACGTACAATTTGACACTGTTCCGACGTCCATACTTAACATTGCCTGCGCCTCATATAGCAGGGGTAACTTTACGCCGGTCGAACGCCTAACGTAAACTACGTATATCAATACTCTGGGCGCAACTACATTTGTGAATCGGCGTATCTAGCTCATTTGCATATTTTTAATGGTAACGCCGAATGAGTCCAGCGTAACTATGCCCCTACGATACGCCAGCGTAGGCAAGTTACGTCGGACGGCTGAAGCCATGTTTTTCCGCGTATCTTGCTTTCTGAATCGGGGTAAAGATGCGACGGCGCACATTTGAAATTCATTCTTTCTGAATCTGGCCCATAATGTATAAAAGCCAAGAATCTAATTTGTATATCAATGGCTGTTATCAGTTCCTTTAAAAAAGGTGTTTTCGGGAACTTTACTAAGTTCATGAAATGTGGACCAGCTTGGGCGGGATTGTTTCCCCTTCTTCAACTCACTACTGCTCAGTGGTGTTGTCCATCACAGCGACAGGCCAATTGTCAGATGATAGAGGTAGAAGGGGGTTGGCCAGAGCTTAGCTCTAAAGCTAAAGTGGGTTGGTCCTGCCGAAACCCTTCCTCTAAATATGCGTGGACTACCAACTTGCTGCCCCGATTCCCAGGACACACAATCAGCTGGACAGAGGGCTAAGAGATAGGACTGTCCTGGCAAATCCTAGACAGATGGCATTTATGGGTAAGTAAAAGACTTGGTGGGGTTGCTGGAGATAGGTTGCACATCTTTTTTTATAAGTAACTGTAATAAAAAAAAATCTCTTTAAATTGTAGAAATAAGCAGGAGCACCCAGAGTAAACCCATGCAAAGACAAAGAGTACTTACAAACCCCTGTGCACCTACAATTAAGCCTAGGGCCCCAAAACAAGATCCCTTACCACTGTATTACACAATCTACAACACATACTGTATATATTGTAGGTATGTGTGAATGTTGTTAGTTACTCTTATGCCCCGTACACATGATCTGGCTTTTGCCCGGCCAAATCACACTGGAATTCTGACGGAAAAATAGAACATTTTCCACTGTATATCTAAGCCCCGATGGAATTCATCAGAATTTCCAATGAAAAAACTCCGATAGGGCTACACACGAATTTGGCGCGAACGACCCGATTTGTTTGTTTTCGACGAACGATCGAACAGACGATGTTCGATGCGAACATGTGTTCGCATCGAACGCGAAGCTCATCCCTATTCCAGTATCCTGCCATATGAAGTATCAATAATGTCCCATCTCATGTAATACATGAATTATGATCCTATTAGCCATCCTACGCCCAAAAGGGCACAGGGTGGACTTAGACCCAGGAGTTATTAGTGTTCCTGGCACAGGAGTATCTCTCATCCTTCCAAAGTCTCTGATTGTCACGGTTCATTCCGTTACACTCATTTTGTTGTAAAGTATGAAAGATGATGGTATGTTGAGTAAATAGATAACTAAAATGTCATGCTTTAAAATTATGCACGCTTGTGGAATGGTGCAAACTGTGGTACTTAAAAATCTCCATAGGAGACCCTTTAAAATGTTTTACAGGTTACCAGTTTAGAGTTACAGAGGAGGTTTAGTGCTAGAATTATTACTCACACTTTGACGTTCGCAGTGATACCTCACATGTGTGGTGCGATCACTGTTTACATATCTGGGTGTGACCTTGGTATGCATTCATCACTGAGCACTAGCCTGGGGGGAAGGGGGCACTTTTACTTTTTTATTATTATTCATTTTATTACATTTATTTTTATCACTTTTATTGCTGCCAAAAGAAATATAAGCATCCATTGTGACAACAATAAAGCAGGTATTGTTTCATAAAGCGGAGGTTCGGTCGAATTTTTTTTTTAAAAGTCAGCAGCTACAAATACGGCAGCTGCTGACTTTTAAAAAATAGATACTTACCTGTCCAGCGCGCCCGCGATGTCAGCAGCAGAGGCTGAGCAACCGCTTGGTCCTCTGCTGCTTCCGCCGCCATCCTCTTTAAATTGTAGAAATAAGCAGGAGCACCCAGAGTAAACCCATGCAAAGACAAAGAGTACTTACAAACCCCTGTGCACCTACAATTAAGCCTAGGGCCCCAAAACAAGATCCCTTACCACTGTATTACACAATCTACAACACATACTGTATATATTGTAGGTATGTGTGAATGTTGTTAGTTACTCTTATGCCCCGTACACATGATCTGGCTTTTGCCCGGCCAAATTACACTGGAATTCTGACGGAAAAATAGAACATTTTCCACTGTATATCTAAGCCCCGATGGAATTCATCAGAATTTCCAATGAAAAAACTCCGATAGGGCTACACACGATCGGAATATCCGATGGAAAAAGTTTGTTGAACTTTTTCCATTGGAAATTTCGTTCATTTGTACAAGGCATTAGACAAACAGAATCCTTAAAAAAAAAAAATAGGCCTCGAAGAATTGGTTAATAGATTGCAATTGATGTCTGAAGGCCCTTCAATAAACTAAGCTAAGCTAAGTCACTATAAGAGAAAAACATTCTGTTGTCAAAATGTGCTAAAGGAATTGCCAACAGAGAGCTCAACATCTGTAACTGAGTTTGCTGGTGCCAACAATTGTGTCATCGGTGGTTTGAAAAAAAAAAGTCTTATTCACACCCACATTTCTGGAAAGAATATTGTCTTTGGCTTGGCTAAAGTTAGCTCCATGTGGTGGTCTCAGTTCAGCATGAAGCACAGCTGATATCCTTCAAATTATGTACATGCCTATTCTGACCTTCTTGATTGCCTTTGGAGACTATTAAATAGCAAGGAAAAGAAAGTAAAGCAAACGAGTGATGGAAATGAAACGTTGTTTAAAGGGGTTAAAAAGTTTGTTGTATTTTAATTTCTAAATTGGTTCCTTTAAGCTAGTGCATGGTTGGTTCACCTACCCTTTCCTTCGATTTCCCTTCTAAATGTTTTTTTCTTTGTCTGAATTCTGATCCTCATGAAGCTTGCCCCCATCATCCGAGCCATTCTGGCTGGGGGTTAGTCAGCGTGCTTTTAGCAGAGGCCTTAGGCCTCGTATACACGATCGAATTTGTCCGCTGAAAACGGTCCGATGGACCGTTTTAGCAGACATCTCCGATCGTGTGTATGGGCTAGCGGACAGATTTGTCCATCGGACAAATTTCAAAGCATGCTTTGAAATTTGTCTGCTACAAACCTGTCCGTCGGATATGTCGTCGGATATGCGTCGTATCCTGTGAATGGATTCGACGCATGCGCGCGGAAGTGTTTACTTCCTGGTGCGGTGACGTGGCGGCATCAACGTCACCGCCACGTCACCGACACGTCAGCGCGCCGTCTGCTGGCGGGGATTTTGGTTTGCTCGTGTGTACACGCGAGCAAACCAAAATCCCAGCAGACAGATTTGTTCAAATCTGTCGGACGGACAGATTTGAACAAATCTGTCCGCTCGTGTGTATGGGGCCTTAGAGAACTAGACAAAAAAATTGCAGTTGTTGCAATTTTTTATGTCATGTGGTATTTGCCCAGTGTTTTTTCAAGCGCAGATCATTTGGAAAAAATACACTTTAACCCAGGGGTGCCCAACCTTTTGAAGAGCAAGGGCCACTTAAGCGACGTATTAACTGGTCGCGGGCCACAATGAGTGGAGCGGGTGGATGGCATGTCCCTGTCTGCTCCGCATATGCAGAGCGGACACTGCCCAAGATACTTTTTAGCAGATCGTATTGGAGGTAGAACACAAGTCGGTTTATGTCTGCCACTCCTTAGAGGTGAATGGAGGGTCCAATTGGTCAGACTGAAGGTGTCAAAGGGGTCCAAAGCTGCTTTCACACTGATGCACTGCGGTTTACCCGCACCACGGGTGCAACGCAGTGTACCTTTTGGCTTCCCTGTACTTTGCAGTAGACTTCTATTATATTCTGCAGGTTTGGTGCACTTTCAGAAAACTCACCAAACTCACAGGTAATTACAGAAGTCTATGACTCAGTGGGGGTAACCCGCAGGTAAACTGCTCTGCATCTGCGGATTTGTTTTGAAAGAAGCCCAGTAACCACGGTAGAACAGATATGCCCATAAACTGACCTTTAATAACAGTATTCTTTTCCATCCCAGAGCAGGAGGTCGAGGGCCACATCAGAGGGCTCCGTGGGACATATGTGGCCCCCGGGCCACTGGTTGGGAACCCCTGCTTTAACCACTTCAGCCCCGGACAATATTGCTGGTTAATGACCAGGCCACTTTTTGTGATTCGGCACTGCATCGCTTTAACGGACAATTGCGCGGTCGTGCGATGTGGCTCCCAAACAAAATTGGCGTCCTTTTTTTCTCACAAATAGAGCTTTCTTTTGGTGGTATTTGAATACCTCTGTGTTTTTTTTTACTCAGTTTAGACTGATACGTATTCTTCTACATTATTTTAATTTAAAAAAAAATCGCAATAAGCGTTTATTGATTGGTTTGCGTAAAAGTTATAGCGTTTACAAAATAGGTGATAGTTTTATGGCATTTTTATTAATATTTTTTTTTTACTAGTAATGGTGGCAATCAGCAATTTTTATTGGTACTGCGACATTATGGCGGACACTTCGGACACTTTTGACACATTTTTGGGACCATTGGCATTTTTATAGCGATCAGTGCTATAAAAATGCATTCATTACTATAAAAATGCCACTGACAGGAAAGGGGTTAACACTAGGGGGCAAGGAAGGGGTAAATTATGTTGCCTGGGTGTGTTCTAACTGAAGGGGGGTGGGACTGACATGGGGAAATGACAGATCGCTGTTCATACATTGTATGAACAGACGATAAGTAATTTCTCCCCCTGACAGAACCGGGAGCTGTGTGTTTACACACACAGCTCCCGGTTCTCGCTCTGTAACGAGCGATCGCGGGTGCTATTGGCTGAACTGCGAGATGACGTATAGCTACGTGATTTTGCGCAGCCGAGCCGACCTGCCACCGTATAACTGCGGCTACTGGTCGGCAAGCAGTTAATGAATTTAAAAAAACAAAATACAATTTATAACCTCATTGTAACGGTCACCACCGTTTATGACCTTCCATCCACCCACGACAAGCTTATCCGACACACTGCGACATTCCTGCATACACGATCCATTCCATTTCCCATAATCAAGACGAGACTCTGCTCTGTACTTGTTTCCAAATGTATGAACACTTTAATGGTTTCTTCTCAGCTTTTTATACAGTACAAGATGTTACAGTTAATCACAGGACAATGCAATCTCCACCCCTCTATTCACACTGGGGCTAATTCTCTAGCAGACATTTCATTCTCAAAAATTCTCCAAAATACAATTACACAATGCCTTGACCTCAATACACATATCTAGACAGACGTACTGTCTCTAAAGGGTCTTGACACCTAGGCAACAATAGGCTTTAAACCCTGTTATCAGACAATTGAAAGATCTAGCAGCAGACCTGAGTTAACACCTTTATACAATGTAATGTCTTTCACAACCCGGGCCACTTAGTATTTTAAAAGCCTATTATACAGAGGGATGAGTCACTGTCTTGTTGACCTGGTCTCAAGTCAACATGAACCATTTTGAAATATTCCTGTATAGGGATGAGCCGAACACCCCCGGGTTCGGTTCGCACCAGAACGTTCGAACAGAGTGCGGGTTCGCATGAATATTTCGAACCCCATTGAAGTCTATGGGACCCGAACGTTCGAATTCAAAAACGGTCATTTTAAAGACCAAAATTCAATTAAATGTTGGAAAACGTGCTTCAGAACCCGGGTCTTGCCCCAGGGAACATGTATCAATGGAAAAAAAAAATTTTAAAAGGCCGTTTTTTGCGGAGCAGCCATTTTAATGATGCTTAAAGTGAAAAAAAAATTCCTTTAAATATCACACCTGCTGGGTGTCTATAGTAGTGGCACGTGTTTAGAAATGTCCCTGCACAACATGAAAGGACCAAAAAAAAAAGTAATTAATGCTACTTGCGCAAGTTCTGTGTGGCAACATTATGTTGAATATTTTAGCGGTGGTGGGGGGCCATTATTGTTGTGTGAAAGAAAATTTTTAGAAAAAAGGGCACCCCTCAAACATACTGTAATTGGAGCGCAACAAGGAGCCACGTGCAAAGTATTGCATCAAAAATTGTTATTAGGCGCCCCTGTTAAACAGGGGCAGAAAAATTGTGCATTGGGCACAACACAACACTTGCAACCCCTCCCAATAACTCCAATTGGAGCGCAACAAGGAGCCACGTGCAAATTATTGCATCAAAAATTGTTATTAGGCGCCCCTGTTAAACAGGGGCTGAAAAATTGTGCCTTGGGCACAACACAACACTTGCAACCCCTCCCAATAACTCTAATTGGAGCGCAACAAGGAGCCACGTGCAAATTATTGCATCAAAAATTGTTATTAGGCGCCCCTGTTAAACAGGGGCTGGAAAATTGTGCCTTGGGCACTATCTGTGCTCAGGTGGTATATAGGAGCACACGTACAGTGGCACTATCTGTGCTCAGGTGGTATATAGGAGCACACGTACAGTGGCACTATCTGTGCTCAGGTGGTATATAGGAGCACACGTACAGTGGCACTATCTGTGCTCAGGTGGTATATAGGAGCACACGTACAGTGGCACTATCTGTGCACCCAGGCTTTGGCCAATTAGGTCTCTTTGTTTTTTGGGCGCTGTGATTGGCCAAGCATGCGGGGTCATGGTGCATGCTTGGACAATCATCAGCGCACAACGCCGCAGTGAATTATGGGCCGTTGCGCGTCATTCGAATTTGGCGCGAACGACCCGATTTGTTTGTTTTCGACGAACGATCGAACAGACGATGTTCAATGCGAACATGTGTTCGCATCGAACGCGAAGCTCATCCCTATTCCAGTATCCTGCCATATGAAGTATCAATAATGTCCCATCTCATGTAATACATGAATTATGATCCTATTAGCCATCCTACGCCCAAAAGGGCACAGGGTGGACTTAGACCCAGGAGTTATTAGTGTTCCTGGCACAGGAGTATCTCTCATCCTTCCAAAGTCTCTGATTGTCACGGTTCATTCCGTTACACTCATTTTGTTGTAAAGTATGAAAGATGATGGTATGTTGAGTAAATAGATAACTAAAATGTCATGCTTTAAAATTATGCACGCTTGTGGAATGGTGCAAACTGTGGTACTTAAAAATCTCCATAGGAGACCCTTTAAAATGTTTTACAGGTTACCAGTTTAGAGTTACAGAGGAGGTTTAGTGCTAGAATTATTACTCACACTTTGACGTTCGCAGTGATACCTCACATGTGTGGTGCGATCACTGTTTACATATCTGGGTGTGACCTTGGTATACATTCATCACTGAGCACTAGCCTGGGGGGAAGGGGGCACTTTTCCTTTTTTATTATTATTCATTTTATTACATTTATTTTTATCACTTTTATTGCTGCCAAAAGAAATATAAGCATCCATTGTGACAACAATAAAGCAGGTATTGTTTCATAAAGCGGAGGTTCGGTCGAATTTTTTTTTTAAAAGTCAGCAGCTACAAATACGGCAGCTGCTGACTTTTAAAAAATAGATACTTACCTGTCCAGCGCGCCCGCGATGTCAGCAGCAGAGGCTGAGCAACCGCTTGGTCCTCTGCTGCTTCCGCCGCCATCCTCGGTGAGGGAATCTGGCAGTGAAGCCTGACGGCTTCACTGCCCGATTTCCTACTGCACATGCGCGTGGATTGCGGCGCGCCTTTACTGGGAACAATGTTTCCCAGAAGACTGCAGGGGGGGGGGGTGACGTCACAGGCTGGATTCCCCTTCCCCGCAGGGACCAAACCTGGAAGTGGTGCAAATACCAGGTATCTGCACCCCCTCCCCCCTGAAAGGTGACAAATGTGTCACCAGGGGGGGGGGGAGGGATCCAAAAAGCGGAGGTTCACTTTTTGTGTGAACCACCACTTTAATAAGGCCCAAAATCTCTCCTCTACAATGTAAAGCATTAGATCAAAAAATGCTTAAAAAAATGGCCTTGTTTGTTGTTGCTTCGGTCCTCCAAGGCCATAAAGATGAGAGGAGGCCAACTTTCCTCTCTTCATCTCTGTGGGCAGCTGCTGCCAGCACCGGATCGGTTCCAGGGCTTCATGATCAGCCAGGTAAGCCCAAGAACAACCGGAAACCTTTGGGGGGGCAACCCTAGAGAAAAAGGCCAGCTGTGGGGCCTTAGGCTGCATTCACACCTAGGCGTTTTGTCGCCCTACGCCCGACGCTGTAGCAGCCTGAAATACGCTGGAGGGCAAATTTACATTGTCGGCTATGGAGATGGTTCACATCTCTACGTCGAAACGCTGTACGCCTGAAGCTCAAAACAAGTCCCGGACCCTTTTTTTCAGGCGTCTTCGGCGTTCGGGCATAGCCGACAATGCTAAAATCACCCCTCCAGCGAAAAACAAGGAGCGACTTGTCGCCCGCTAGTCGCGGGGACAAAACGCTGATTTCATGTTGCCGCAATACGCCGCATACCGCCTACGCCTAGGTGTGAATGCAGCCTTAGACTGTCCAACATTCACAGTTGCTTAAAGGAGAAGTATAGTCAAAGCATGTTTGGCTGTACATCTCCTGTGGATCACAGGAGTGCAGTTCGTTCTGTGACTCGTTTTATGAAGCCTGCTGTCGGCTTATGTCACAGAGCCGGTCCAGGCTGGGGCAGGATCTTGAGAATGCAGAAGCCGCCGTGTTGGAGGAGAGGACACTGAAGCCACTGCCTGCAGCCCACCCCCCACCACTAGACATGTGCACACTGAAATATTTTGTTTCGTAATTTCGTTTTCGTCAAAAAAATACATTTATTTAGTTACTCCCAAAATTCGTTTTTATTTATTTCTTTTTTCGTAAAAAAAATGCATTCGTCCGAAAATCCAAATTAAGGTTGAATCTGTCACTGAAGAAGGCTTATGGTGTCTGTCGAATGTTCTAAGAAAAAAAAAAAAAAAAGATTTGACTCTTCATGTCTTTCTATGTCGAATCTTCATGTCTCTCTATGTCGAATCTGTCATTGAAGGCTTATGGTGTCTGTCGAATGTTCTAAGAAAAAAAAAAAAGATTCGACAGAATCTTAAAAAATAAATAAAATATTGACTCTTCATGTCTCTCATGTTAAAAAGATAACGAAAATACCTGAAATTTGGACGAAAATGCATTCGGGCGAAAACGAATGCACATGTCTACCCACCACCTAGATGGGGTCCGCCGTGCTTAAAGACACCAGAGCCGCTACCGCCACCTAGATGGGATAAGTGCCAGACCGACCGGCTGACAGTGGGGGAGACAGCACAGTGCTGGTGTTTGCTGCCCCCCCCCCCTCAAAAAAAACACCAGCTGCCACTGTCACAGGCAGTACTCAATTGTTCTTGCTGCAAGTGCACTAATACAGCTACAATCACCTCCAGCATTGGGTAGCCAATTCTTCTGCACAGTAAAACGTTAAGGCCCCGTACACACGAGCGAATAGATTTGTTCAAATCGGTCGGACAGACCGATCTGAACAAATCTGTCTGCTGGGATGTATTGGTTTGATCGTGTACACACGATCAAACCAAAATCCCCGCCGGCAGACAGCGCGCTGACGTGGCGGTGACGTTGACGCCGCCACGTCACCGCACCAGGAAGTAAAACACTTCTGCGCATGCGTCGAATCCATTCGACGCATGTGCGAGCAGATATGTCTGCTGGTTAGCGTACTAACCAGCAGACATATCGGGCCGACGGGTTCCCAGCCAACAGATTTTAAAGCATGCTTTCAAATCTGTCGGCTGGCCAAATCCGTCTGTTTGCCCGTACACACGATCGAATCTGTCTGCTGAACCGGTCCGTCAGACGGGTTTCAGCAGACAGATTTGATCGTGTGTACGCGGCCTAAGACAGAGATGGACAGCAATATGAATCTTTTCATTGCAGTTTGCAGTGCTGTCTAACCTTGGGAGCATACTTACAGAAGGGGAGGTTCAATGGCTTTTACTTCATCCAGTCAGCAGGCTGGAGGTGGGAGATAATTGACAGCAAGGTGAGACATACAATATATACAAGACAAAAAAAATCAGATTCTGAAATAATAGTTTTACTTTAGAATACTACTTTAGTGAGCAATAGTTCACTGTCTTTGGCTGTACATCAGCACATTCCCACCCTGAAAGCAATCTGAGGATCTCAAACAATAGATGAAAGACAGATGCTCCAGCGATGGACTTTTTAGCACTTGTTCTCTTCTTTGCAGTAATTTATGATGTGCAAAATTCTTTTGGACTCTACAATGACCTGAAGATGTTTTTAATTTAATTTGTGATTTTGATATCTCTATTAGGTCTTGATCAAAGAAGAAAGAAAGGGTTTGTTCATTTTTACCATAGGCCTTTGGGATAGCCAGAGATTTGAGGGGAGGAAAGTCGAATCTGGCTAATGCCCTGTACACACGATCGGATTTTCCATTGGAAAAACCTTGAATGGTTTTTCAGACGGAATTCCGCTCAAGCTTGGCTTGCATAAACACGTTAATAACATGGTGACGTACAACACTACGAGAAAATGAAGTGCAATGCTATTGAGCATGCGTCAAATTGTTTCCAAACATGTGTTGGAATTTTGCGCGTCGGAATTGCTACAGACGATCGCATTTTCTGATAGGAATTTTTACTGTCTGAAAATTTGAAAACCAGCTCTCAAATTTTTGTTGTCGAAAACTCCGCCAGCAAAATCACATCAGACTTTTTCTGTCGGAATTTCCAATCGTGTGTACGGGGCCTTAGTCTAATTTTGCTTTCTTCTTGAAATCTCATCTGGTGAACTTTTTGCCAGATCAGTCCTTCTGCCATTCTCATGGGATCTTCCTCACTCACAGTCTTTGGTTTGTGTGGTGTACTTTTTGCCCACAGAAAGCTGTCTCTACCATCAAAAGGCCAGTTGGTTGTGTTCGCCTACTGTACCACATGTTACAAGTCCTCCCCTGGTTTCTGGACTGTAATACACCTTTGTGGCTGCAGTGCATGTGAGCGTTGTGTCCTGCTGTTGAGGTCATCCTGCAGGGCTGTGGTTATTTCCAGGATGGCAGCAGGGCTGAATCTAAAGATGCAATACACCTCCTCATCACCCATGCCAAAGAGGCTCATGCGTGTTCGGTATATCCTCTCCCGTGCTCTCCTCCTTCTACGCCCCTCTAAAGCCACTAGTAGTGCTATGACCATGCCTGCCCCTGGCATGTTAGCATACGGATGTGTTGTCCTGCAAGTGTGTTTTCTCAGCTCGTCCGTAACGGTGCTGCTGTATTAGCTCTCCTGCTGACTTCCACATGTCTGGGGCAAAGTTACCCCTGCTTTATGAGGGGTAAATTAACGCGGAACACGCGGAATAAACGCGGCGCATATAGCGTGACGCGCGTAAATATGCGCCTACGCTTCGCAGACTTAGAACAGTTACGACGGTCAGACGAATCCTAATTTCAGGCGTATATGGTTCTGTGGCTGCGGCCCATGGATACGATGGCGCGTATTAGCACATACACCGCGCATCTCCATATACGCCACCGCAACTTGTTTGAGAATCTGGCCCACAGTGTATATATGGGCATATCTGTTGTGCAGTGGTTACTGGGCCGCTTTCAAACTGACCCACAGATGCAGAGCGGTGCACCTGCGAGTTACCTCCACTGAGACTTCTGTTATTACCTACGAGTTTGGTGAGCTTTCTGAAAGTGCACCAAACCTGCAGAAGTCTATTACAAAGCCAAAGGTACACTGCGTTGCACCCAGGGTGCAGGTAAATCGTAGCGCATCAGAAAAAAAAGAGTATAGTGGGCTGTGTCTGTATCCACTCTGCATATGCAGAGTGGACACGGACCTTCCATCCGCGCCCATTCCGCTCATTGTGGCCCGCAACTGGTTACCAAGTCGCTTAAGTGGCCCATGTGCTTCAAAAGGTTGGGCACCCCTGCCCTAAGGTAATACTTAAAATCTGGCCTTCTAGTGGGTTTTGAGGACAGGAGTTAAGAACCACTGGTCAATGGAAACCCAGTTAATGGTGGATTCACTGGGAAGTGGTAACAAGGAGGTATCTGTGGTGAAGTGTGTTTGTCCCAGAGCTAGTGTGGTTCGGCTGGGGACTGTTAGGCATTAACACTGATACACAATCTAAATATAGTTCTTTGATGCCTACCAAGACCAGCAACCTTTATTTTACGGGTACTAGATTATGTATTATTTCTGTTAAAGAAAATGTTAATTGGTTAATCTGCTAAAAAATGGCCAACTGGCCACATTTTCTCCAGATCTATGTCATTCGTTATTTGCTCAGAGTATATGTTTGGGAGTTTCAGGGTAATTATGTATGGGGTGTGTACAGGGCCGTCTTTAATATGGTTTGGGCCCTGGGCAAACATTTTTTTTGGGCCCCCCTTCAGCTTATTTTGGGCCTGGCTGGTTCGCATGTATGTGTTTTGGCGGCCCTCATTTGTGCAGGCACAGCAGCCCATTGATTTGAATGGGCTGCCATGCCTTTGTTTCCTGCAGAAAAAAGGTGCATTCAGCATTTTAAAAATCAGTTGCCTTGAAATCCATTGTGCTTTTGCACCATGCTACTTGCCTGCAGTTCTTGCACACATAAACGCACTGTGTTTTTAAAAGCGTGACCTAAACGTCTAAAAATGCAGCAAGTTTGCGGGAACTGCAGATAAGTCACAGCAGACAGCAGAATGGACAGACAGTGCTGTATTTCATTGCTTGATGGGCATAGGTGTGCCGTGTGCTCAGCCTATTACATGAGGCATCAAATGAATGGGCTGCTGTGCCTGCACAAATGTGGGCCACTAAAACACATACATGTGAACCAGTCAGGCCCAAAATAAGCCCATCAAGCAGTTAAATACAGACAGTAATGCCATGTGCTCTGAGGCCTTACTCGGCCTGGACTGCAGGTCTGGTCTGTGACTTAAAGAGTTCCTGTATTTTACACATGGCATGGCATGGGGTCCCATGGTGCTAAAGCAGCCTCGGGAAGAGCAAACTGGGGATGTTATAAAATCACATTCTAATTCACTTTTATATACAAGCAGCACCCAGTGGCAGGAAGGGAGATGTGCACGTCTAAAGGGAAGCCAGGGGTTCTGTACATTTTAAAACACTGGGAAGGGAAGCAGTACTGTCACCTGGCTGCGTGCCGCTGATGATTTTCAGCCTGATTTGTGGGCAGCACAGGGGCTTAATGGGCGGCAGGGCCGCCATCAGGAATTATGGGGCCCCTTGCACAGCTTCAGGCATGGGCCCCCTGGAGCAGAGAACGGGGGGGTGCTGCCTCCTTAAATTGAGACGCGGGGGGGCTGGGCTGCTGCGAATTTAAAAGGGGGAGGCCCTTTACAAAAAAAGATTTAATAAAGAAAAATATATATAAAAAAGGGGTGTAGCCATCCGGGGCCCTGGGGACCTCTGGGCCCTTTAATAAAAAGAAAAAAAGAAATAAAAAATTAAATATATATAAAAAAATATATTTTTTTTTAAAAAGGGGGTTGCCATCTGGGGACCTCTGGGCCCTTTAACAATTTTTTTTTATATAAAAATAAATTACAAAAAAAGGGGGGTTACTATCTTATAAAAAAAGTGGGGTTGCCATCCAGGGCCCTGGGGACCTCTGGGCCCTTTAATAAAAAAAAATTATAATAATTTATTATAATAACATTTATATTATATAATATGTGTGTGTGTATATATATATATATATATATATATATATATAATTAAAAGAAATATATAAAAAACATTTTTTTTTATAAAACCAGTTTTTTTTTTATAAAAAAGGGGGGTTGTCATCCGGGGCCCTGGGGAACTGCGGCCCCTGGGGACCTCCAGTCCTCTAAAAAAAATTGGCCCTTTAATAAAAAATAAAAATATATTTAAAAAAATTGGCCCTTTAATAAAAAATAAAATAAAAATATATAAAATAAATATATTTTTTTATTTAAAAATAAATAAAAAAAGGGGTGGTTGCCATCTTGGGCCCTGGGGGCTCCGGGCCCCTGGGGGCCTCCGAACCCCCTTTTTTTTTTATAAGGGGGTTGCTTTGGGCCCCCAACAGTGACAGGGCCCTGGGCAGCTGCCCCTGTTTGCCCTATGGTAGAGACGGCCCTGGGTGTGTACATCTGGGATATCCTAGCAATGCATTATAATTGCCATTTGTTATTAGACATGTGCATTCGTTTTCGTCCGAATGTATTTTCATCCGAATTTCTGGGATTTTCGCGTTCGTTTTTAAAAAATTATAACGAACGTGCAGAATCTGAAATCGGAAAGATCCGACATAAAAAATGCTTTGGGCCAGATTCTCATAGAAATTCGCTTGCGTATCATAAGCCATTTACACTACGCCGCCGCATCGTACTAGAGCAGGTGCCGTATTCTCTAACCATTTGCTCCGTCGTTTGCGTTGGCGTAGCGAAAATGGCCCAGCGTAAGCCTGCGTAATTCAAATGAGGCGGCTTGTATTTAAATTAAGCGCGCCCCCGCGTTGAACGAACTGCGCATGCGCCGGCCGGGGAAAAAGCCCAGCTCCAGCTCACGTCGGAAAGCGTCGTTTAAACCGACATCAAAACGACGTGATCGACGCTTACGCAATGCCCTATTCGCGAACGAGTTAGTAAAACGACGTAAGCGATGGAAAAAGCCAACGCTGACCCATACTTAACATGGCATCCGACGGCACCCGACGGCATCCGACGGAACTTCGTAAGGTTACTCCACATCGAAGCTGGGGTAACCTTACGCGGACGAAAACAACGTACGCGACGACGGGGCGGCGTAAAAGCGATCGGGAATCGGCGTACTAGCCTCATTTGCATATGCAAATGAGAAAACAACGTAAAGGCCACCTAGTGGCCGGAGTTGTCATTACAACTACGATCCGCAAGTGTAATGGTTTTACGCTTGTCGGATGTTGAAGCGTATCTATGCAAAAGTGATGCTAAGCATCACTCGCATAGATACGAGGCAAAAAAAACGGCGATACGACGGGGTATCTGAGATAGGTATCTGGCCCTTTATTCTCATTTCTTTCCAACAACAGTTCGATACAGATAGAAGATTCGATATGGCGGTGACAATGGCGATCTGAATTTCGGAAGTAACTAAATAAATAAATTATTCGGACGAAAACGAAATTCCGAAACAAAATATTTCAATGTGCACATGTCTATTCCTTATGGCCTGTACACACGATCCGAAAATTGGACAAAAACTGTCATCCGAGAAAGAATCGTACCATAATCGGATAGTAAGTTCAGAGCTTTTCGAGAGACGATCATTGAAATTCATCTGATATTATTCAACCGGACAAGCATGAAAATGTTCCACGTAAGATACCAGATTGTATGATTTTCGTTTAGTCAGTATATCTGTTGTCTAAAATTACAATACAAATACATTACAACACATAACGTCATCTCTCCGCAGGGGATGTGTATTGAGAGGTTGCCTGCTTACCATAATTCCTTTATGTTTAACTGTAGTCTGTTTCAATGTACAAGTGTTCCATTCCCATTGGTTGTTCCTTGTCCCCTACCCCCTCCCCTCTATGACAAAGCTAAGGGGAGTTTCCCTAACTGTGTGTAAAAGTGTTTGGCCCGGATTCACAAAGCACTTACGCCAACGTAAATCACTTAACGCCGACGTAGTGCAAATGTGCGCACGGCGTATGTGTGCGCCAGACCCATAAAACCAACAAACGTCTAAAAACAGGCCATCCTACCCCAACGTATCTTGCTTACGGACAAGCATGAACATTTTCCACGTAAGATACCAGATTGAATGATTTTCGTTTAGTCAGTATATCTGTTGTCTAAAATTACAATACAAATACATTACAACACATGACGTGTTGCCTCGTACACGTGACCGGTTTTCCCGTCGGAAAAACTGCGGTGAGAGCTTTTGGCCAACTGTGTGTATGCTCCATCGTAGTTTTTCCGACGAGAAAACTGGCAAAAAAAAAAGAGAGCAGATCTTTTTTCCCCTTTAGGAAAAAATCCTAGTAAGAAAAACGTTCGTCTGTATGCTTTTCCAACGGGAAAAAAAATGTGCATGCTCAGAATCAAGTATGAGACAGGAGCGCTCGGTCTGGTAAAGCTAGTGTTCGTAATGGAGATAGCACATTTGTCACGCTGTAACGGACTGAAAAGCAAAAGAGGTTGAAAAGCGTGAATTGTTTCTCACCAAACTTTTACTAACACGAGGATCAGCAAAAGCAGCCCAAAAGGTGGCGCCGTTGGAATTGAACTTCCCCTTTATAATGCTGTTGTATGTGTTGTACGTCACCACGATTTGAACGGGCGGAATTTGGTTTGACCGTGTTTACCCAAGACAAGCTTGGCCAAAAATTCCATTGGGAAAACCATCAGTTTTTTATCCAACAGGAAAACCGTTGTGTGTACGTGGTAAGAGGCCCACATATTAAGGGCCACATGCATTCCTCAGGCCACAGGTTGGGCACCCAGTCTATAGATACTTAAAGGATCACTAAAGGAATTTTTTTTTTTAGCTTAATAGCTTCCTTTACCTTACTGCAGTACTGATTTCATGTCCTTATTGTTCGTTTTTGCTTTGAAGTTGTTGTAATCCTGCTCTGTTCTCCACACTTCCTGCTTGTCTGTTTCCTTATAACCACAGTGCTGGGAGCTTTCTCACGGTGGTCTAAGCTGTCATTACTGTGTGTCTAAAACTTCCCAGAACCAATCAGATTCATTTTAAAAAACAAAACACTGCCTTGGATTTGTTTGTTTTTGTTCTGTGTGTCTATTTCTACTTCACAGAAACATGAAGCCTGTTCAAAAGTGAAACTAACCTGCAGGCACATTATATGATTGTTTTTTATCTATTTTTAATCATTTTGAAAAGGAATCAGTTAACTTTTATGTCTCTATACCCTGTAAACAGTCATTTCAGCCAAAAAAAATGTTTTTCCTTTCGTGACCCTTTTATTCAGCGCAAAGACAGCTTTTCCATCAAGCACCAAACATGTTTAGTGAATTTCTAATTGTTAAATACAACATTTCTATTTTTTTCTATGAATCTTTCAACTCACTACAGACATTGGCCCAGATTCACGTACATCGGCGCATTATCGGTCCGGCGTAGCGCACCGCCATTACGTTAGACTTGCGCCATCTAGCCGCGTAATCCCCCGATTCACGTAGCTTTTGCGCAGGAAATTGCGCAAGCGTAAGGTTTTTTCCAGAGGCGTAAGGAGGAGTAATACAAATTGGGAGGGACGTGGGCGTGTTACATTGAAATGAGCCGTGACCCCATGCAAATGAAGGGCCGGCCGGCTCGCGCATGCGCGCGTGAAGGAGACCATGTCAGCTCCGCTGTGCGCATGCTCACAACTCGGGAGCGGCGCAATCAGTGAAATTGGAAATGGACTAAGGCAACGTTGTGAACTACGCAGACAGCATAAATAGACACACACAAACGCACTTGCATTGCAAAAGTACATCCCTTTGTGTCCCTTCCCATTTAACCAAGTGCTTTTGTTCCTGTTGTTCGTTGCAGTGTGTCTTGTAGTTGTCAGATTAGTGTTCTGTGTGATCAAGTGCTTGTTGGTATATTTGTGAAAGTGTTTTTTGATAAGTGTTTGAGAGGCTGTTTGTTTGATTGATATATTTCTGAGCGTTTGTTTTCTTGCTTTATTTTTTATTTTTTATTTTTTTGTGACTGTTTCTTGCTGAGTGCTAGTGTGATTTTTGGGTGTTCGTTTTCTCTTTGTGTGTGTTCTTGCCTGATTGGTTGTGCTTGTATTTGTGACTGATTTTTGGTGACTGGTAGTGAGTTTGTTTGGAAGTATGACTGAGAGAAAAAGAAAGCTGAATTTTACTGTGGGGGAAAAAATAATTCTTGCCCGGGCCATTAGCGAGTATGGGCGTTTTCTCCACGGCCCGCAGAGTGCCACCACCACCCCGGCCAGGAGGAGGGAGATATTGGATAGGATCACGGAGCAGGTGAATTCATTGGGGGAGGGGGAGACACGGACCCGGTCTGGGATTGACAAAAAAATAAATGATCTCCGGCGTCAGGTGAAAAGAAAACTGGCCGCAATGCATGCCCATGCCAGGGGCACAGGAGGGGGCCCACCATGCCGTATTAGGCTTACAGCGACGGAGCATGTGGTGGCCCTGACCTTTCACCGGCATGAAGTGGAGGGCCTGCCAGGCTTTGACACAAGTCCGGTCCCCGTGGTGCTAGGTAAGGTTTTTTTTTCTATCAGGTGTGTAGCATGTGTGGGGGAGGGGGTGAAAGGGAATATGTGCCAAGTGTGTGGATCCTCCAACCTGTGAATGTTTTGTGTCATCCACAGATGTGCAGGAGGGTGCAGGGCCATCTGGCCTGACCGCTCCAACCCCAGGACAGCAGCCTAATGAGGCCCCCCCAACAAGGCCACAGTCCGCGGAGGAGGTTCAAGAGGAGGAGGACGATCAAGAGGAGGAGGACGATCATGAGGAGGAGGATAATCATGAGGAGGACGATGATGAGGAGGAAGAGTCAGGCACTGGACGAGTGGTTTGTGCGGACTCTTCCCCTCTGGCTGGCAGAAGCCTGCCCTCCCTAAGGGGGAGCCCCCCCCCCCTCCTCCCCCAACATGGCTCCCCTCACAAGGGCCTCCCCTTCTCCCCGCCCACAACCATCAGCTGGAGGCAGGATGTCATCCCAGAGCACCAGGGGGGCGCCCAATCTCCTGCCCGCCAGTCTGCGAAGGGACCAGGCCCTCCAGACCCGCCATCTGGGACAGCTCTGCCAGACTTTTGGGCGGGTGGAGGAGAGCCTGTCCTCCATGAAGGATACGCTGGGTAACCTGGAAATGGTGTATGAATGTACAGTGACATAATTGGAGCCTTGACGTGGCGTTACTGCTCACCAGTCGTGCATGGTGGACTGGTGCCAATCCAATTTGATGAGGATGTGGGGTGTGTGTGCTAGGGACCACAGTGGTGTGCATGCATGCATTCTCATTGTGCCATGATTAATGTGTGTGTTTAACGTGCAAAGATGCCCAATGTGAGCTGTCTCCTGACTGCTCTTCCCTCAGAAGACGGGGTATCCTCGGTTAGGGGTTGATTGTCTGGTTGGGGGGTCAGGTCATCACGTAGCTCAACCTGCAGGCCCTTCCTCACTGCGAGATTGTGCAGCATGCAACATGCAACGATGATATGGCACACGAAGTTTGGGGAATACAAGAGGGTACCCCCAGACTTATCCAGGCATCGGAAACGTGACTTCAGGATGCCAAAGGTGCGCTCCACCACTGCTCGGGTTTAGATGTGTGCTTGATTGTATCTTTCCTCCCCTGGGGTTTGGGGGTTCCGGATAGGAGTCATGAGATGGGGTCCCAGTGCATATAGAGTCACCTGGAAGGGAAAAGACAGGAGCATGTTAGTCATGCATGTGCCACTTGTGAGGTGTGCATCACGGGAGGGGATAGTCATGCCTGACTCCCATGTCACTCACCAACCAGCCAGGTGTTCCCATACACGTTCTGATCGAATTCCATTCGGATGTGGCATTGATTGTAGATGTAGCTGTCATGGGTGGATCCGGGGTGTTTGGCACGGACGTGCCATATGAGGCCTTGGGCATCAACTATCACCTGTACGTTGATGGAGTGCCAATTCTTCCGATTGCGGTACATGTGCTCTGTCTCATGGGGGGGCTGGAGTGCCACATGTGTGCAATCAATGGCCCCCACAGTGCGTGGGAATCTGGCAATTCTGTAGAAATCTGTCATTGCCTTCAGCCGCAGGTCCTCAGTGGTGGGTTTGATGATTAGGTTGGCCAAGCGTGTGAGGATTGCAGGGACAACCTGGTGCACACATCTGCTCATGGAGGATTGTGACATCCCAGCCACCACTCCACTTGTACGCTGAAAAGAGCCACTGGCAAGGAAATGGAGTGTTGCCAGTACCTTGACCAGTGGCTGCACTGCTTGTGAGCGTTGTGTTGGGCTGGTGATGTCCTCCTGCAGGGTTGTGGTTAATTCCAGGATGGCATGAGGGGGGAATCTGAAGATGCGATACACCTCAGAATCACTCATGCCAAACAGGTCTATGCGTGTGCGGTATATCCTCTCCCGTGCCATCCTCCGTGCCCTCCTCCTTCTTTGGTCATCTAAATTCACTAGTGCAGCTATGAGCGACGATGCCCCTGGCATGTTGGCAGTCAAATTGTAGTGCAACACGTGTGTGTGGTCTGCTCCTCAGTAACGGTGTTGCTTTCTGTGAGATGTAGATGTTTTTTCAAAATTTAGACCAGCTTTTATGTGCTCTAACTTTAGACAGGACATTTTGCTGTTGCGCACATCGCGTAGCCTGCGCAGCAACTGCGTTTTTTTGTGGATCCCCGCAACTCCCTCATTAGCATATTTGACTAGCAAATCAATGGTGTGCCTAGCGCATTTTTGCGCAGACGGATGCGTCTGTCTAACGAAATTACGCCGGACAAAAAAAAGTAGATTTCTGGCGTAAATTGTTTTCTGAATCGCGCGCATCTAAACGCACGCGCACATTTAGACTTACGCACGCGCAACACCAGTTGCGCAGGCGTAATCACTCTGTGAATCTGGGCCATTCTTTTTAATAAACCCCTGCAATAGAGTCTAGATGCAATATTTAAACTCCTTAGGAATGAAAAAAAACATTGTGCCAAATCTCACAAACATAAAAGCAATTATAAGATACGGAGAAGATGCCCTCTTTCCATTCAGCATTCCTTAATATATGACTTTCATTCCAGTCTAAGTGATTATGGGTTCATAAGGAGTTTAAATAAGCTCTTTCCAGTCTTCTGCTTGTTGCATATATTATTTTGTACACTGAAGACAATAATCACATAAATGATAATGCAAATAAGGGAATGGTAAAGCTCATCCACAGTTATTTAATTACAGAATATTATACTAGTGTATAGAAATGACTAAAGTACTTCCCTAGATTAAATAGAAAACGTAGGATTTATATGTCCCTCTAGCGATTTCTGTTTTTTCTCACGCAGCAGACCGATAAAACTGGGAAAACACATCTTCATTTTTAGTAGCAGTGTGACTGATCCGAGCAGCACTGAGCTACATACAGAAATGCCAAACTGGGAATATAAACCTGTGCTGGCAATTACAGCGAGCCTGGCATCAGGTATATTTTTTTTATATTACATGTACACTGTATTACCAAAAGTATTGGGACGCCTGCCTTTACACGCACATTGGGCCAGATTCAGGTAGAGTTAGGCTGGAGTATCCATTGATCCGCCAGCCTAACTGTCACTTTAAGCCGGCGTTTCTGTTTTCTGTAACCAGAAAACAAGAAACGCCGGGTTGGAGTTCCGATGCGATCGGTGCAATTGAATTTCGCCATCGCATCGTTACTTCAACTTAAAAATGGCGCCGGGGGCGTTCCCGCTGATTAACGCTGAAAAAATATGTTAATCAGCGGGAGTCGGAAATTCACGATCTTTTTCGGGCGCGACGCAGTGACTTTACGACGTTTCCGGAAGCGATACGCAACGTAAAGATAAAGCAGCCCCCTAGTGGAGTATCCTATGTTAAGTATAGGCGTCGTCATCGCGTCGGAAAAAAAAATAATCGCGTCGCTTGCGTAAAACGTTCATGAATGGGGATGTGACGTCGTTGACGTTCACTGACAGAATTTGGAGCATGCGCACTGGGATGCATTGACACTCGACGCATGCGCAGTACGTTCGCCGCGGGATGGCGCTTAGTTTTAATAATACACGCCCCGTACCCCGCCCAATTTGAATTCCGCCGGCTCATTTGCGATGCGCTGCCGCAACTTTAGGAGCAAGTGCTTCATGAATAACAGCACTTGCTCCTAAAATTTCGCCAGAGTAACGTAAATGAGAAGCGTTACTCCAGAGCAAAGATGCTCTCATCTACCTGAATCTGGCCCATAAACTTTAATGGCATCCCAGTCTTAGGGCTAGATTCAGGTAGGAGAGCCTATCTTTAATTTGGCCTAACGTATCTCATTTACGTTAGGCCGCCGCAACTTTTTCAGGCAAGTGCTTTATTCACAAAGCACTTGCCTGTAAAGTTGAAGCGGCGTAGCGTAAATCACCCGGCAGAATTTAAATTTGGCGGGTAGGGGGCGTGTATCATTTAAATGAAGTGCGTCCCTGCGCCGAACGAACTGCACATGCGCCGGCCGTGATTGATTCCCAGTGCGCATGCTCCAAATCACGTCGCTACTTGTCAATGAAAGCGACGTCAGCGTAACTGACACCCAGCTCAATTGTGAATGGAAGTACGCAAACGATGTAAATTACGTTGGTTCCGACGTACATACTTATCATTGACTGCGCCAGCTATAGCAGGGATAACTTTAGGCCGTGCGTAAGTCTTACGTAAACGACGTAAGCAGATACGCCGGCCAGGCGCAAGTTCGGGAATCGGCGTATAGGCTCATTTGCATATTTTAGACGGGAACGCCACCTAGCGTCCAGCTTAAAATATGAAAATAAGATTCAACGGCGTAAGAGACTTATGCCAGTTGGATCTTATGGAAATCTATGCGTAACTGATTCTATGAATCAGTCGCATAGATAGGAGGGCTCAGATGCAGAAGTAAGACGGCTTATCTGGAGATAGGCCATCTTATTTATTTCCTGAATCTGGCCCAATGTCTGTAGGGTTGAGTTGGTCCACTCTTTGCAGCTGTAGCAGCTTCAACTTCAACTGCAGCAGCCTGTCCACAAGGCTTAGGAGTGTGTCTATGGGAATGTTTAACCAATTTTCCAGAAGTGCACTGATGTTGGATGAGAAGGCCTGGCTCACAGTCTCCACTCTAATTCATCCCAAAGGTGTTCTATCGGGTTGAGGTCAGGCCAGTCAAGTTTCTCCACCCCAAACTCGCTCATCCATGTCTTTGTGGACCTTGATTTGTGCACTGGTGCGCAGTCATGTTGGAACAGGAAGGGGACATCCCCATACTGCCTTCCCAGAAGTGTTGAAGCTCTTATAGCTGCAAAGGGTGGGCAAACTCAATATTGAACCCTTCAGACTAATGCCGCGTACACACGATCACTTTTTGTGATGAAAAAAAACAACGTTTTGAAAAACTTCATTTAAAATGACTGTGTGTGGGCAAAACGTCGTTTTATGTCTTCAAAAAAACGACCAAAAAAAAAATTCGAACATGCTTGAATTTTTTGTGTCGTTTTTCAAAACGTCGTTTTTTGTGTCATAAAAAGTGATGGTGTGTGGGCAAAACGATGTTGAAAACGACGTTTTCAACCTGCGCATGCTCAGAAGAAATTTCTCATATGGGAGCGCTTGTTCTGGTAAAACTACTGTTCAGAATGGATTAAGCACATTTGTTTCTTTTTAAAAGTAATGAAGAAAAGAATGCGCTGCATTTTAACCAATGCATTTAAATGCTACACTAAACTCCTTGGGCCAGATTCACAGAGCCGTAACTCCTGTCTAACTGGTGTTAGACTGGAGTACTTTCTATTTACGCGCATTTTTTCACTAGTTTGAATCCTCAAACCATGAAAAGACAGCTTTGCGCTTCAATCCGACTGGCTTACGTGTTCGTACACCTTCGGATCTACGCTGCAATAAAATTGCGGCCGCTGGGTGGCCTTCCCGTCGTTTTCCGCGTCGGGGTATGCAAATTAGCTTTTGCCGTCGATCCCCAAAATTACGATCTTCAATCGCAATCTCTTACAGCATCTTTAGTCATCTTTTCGCTGCATAATGTTAGACCAGCTTTGCGCTGGTTTAATATTAGACAGCCCATGTTAAGTATGGCCGTCGTTCCCGCGTCGAATTTCAACGTTTTCCGACGTCTTTTATTATGTTTTACGTAAGTCGTCCGGGAATAGGAATGTTCGTAAACGACGCTACTCAAAAAAATTTTCTGAACGGAGCATGCGCAGTTCGATCGCCGCGGGGACGTGCCTAATTTAAATGCTTCACGCACCCTAATCGGGTATTTCGATTACGCGGCGAGAAATAGACTACGCCGCCGTATCGGACGGGCAAAAATCTACCAGAATTCGTTGTAGAGCCTGGTAAAATACGGCTGCGTAGCGTATCTCGGATACGCTGCGCAAATGTACGTGTACCTGAATCTGGCCCCTTGTTTGTTGTGGCTCATCTTGTTACATAGTTCTGTTAACCTTTTTACTTTATTAGTTATTTATTTATTTATTTTCTCTCTCTTTTTTTCTTATGCACATCATCTCCCTATTTTTTTTGGTGTATAATTTTTTTTTTTTAAATGTTTACCAAAATTTGATTTGTGGTTGATTTTGGAGTGTGTGAAGTGACCCCAACAACATATATATATTTTTTGTATAAATTACCCACAAGGAGGTTGTTGTCCCTTGTTAATGTTGATTTTTTATTTTTTTTAAATGTGTCTGCCTACTCACTCAACGATCTCTATATATTGTTAAAAATACACATGTACAAATTTTGCCCGCAAACAAAAAAGACATTTATTCATGTATAAAAGCACTAAAACAAAATTATACACATCTGGCAAACAAAAATAGAAACAAAATAAAAACAAAGAAGCCAGGAAGAAAGCAAAGGAGACCCTGCTTGAATTTGTAAAGACAAGGGTCCACCAAAGCAACACTGAAGTCTGTCAAGCAAAAATGTATTCGATTAGGGGCACCATCTCATCACTCCTATTAGTACAATTGGTAAACTCACAGCAAAAAAAAGCTGATATGTTTCGGCAAACAGCCTTAGTCATGGAATTGCTTGAATGTCTCAAGCTGCCTTGCCTGTCCAAGGAGGGTACAGCACCCAGGGTGGCAGAGTCAGAGAATGGAAGTCCTGCTGGAGGGGGATTGGTGTCTGCCCTGAGAGAAATCTGGCACGCTCTTGGACAGAGAGGAGAAGTCTGGCAGAGTCTTAAGCCTCAATGCTGAATGGAGATCTTTACCATAACACACTCTCTCTTTCTGAGCCAATGCAATAAAATTGAAGAAAAGGACTAAAGTTACTCTCGCCCTTCTTCATTGAGTCCATCTTCACTGCACTAGTGGATCCATCCTGGGGTAATGGTAGCCTCTTCTTGCTTTGGGGGCATGTTCTCCCTGTCCCCAACCAAAAAGTGGGGGAGCTACATATTTATTGTCTGAGCGTTCATTTGGGCTATAATCAGGGCTGTCTTAATGAGAGGGCACACCTGGGGCACTGCCCAGGGGCCCCAGCTGTATGGGGGCCCCTGAACTTTCACCAAAGCAGCTGGTCCTTGAGCCCACGCTGCCCCGAAATTGGGGGCCCTATGATGCCACTAAGTGATGGTTACACAGGGGAGTCAGGCTGGCAGTGGTGCGCCATGCTGTGCAGAATGATACCTATTATTTCACAGCCAGCAGGGAGGGGCAGTGCCGAAGAGCCAGTGATGCTCTGACCCCGCCCCATGCAGCTTGAATGCGCGGGGACTCAAATGAAGGGATGTAGAGGGGCCAGAGTGTAGGTGGTATCAGGGATGTAGTGGGGTCACAATACAAGGGGTATCTTATGGTATATGGTTACAGTGCTGGAGGGAATATCTAGGGTGTAGAGGGATCAGAGTGCTGGGGGGATATCTGGGGTGTAGACGGGTCAGAGTGCTGGGGGGATATCTGGGGTGTAGAGGGGTCAGAGTGCTGGGGGGATATCTAGTGCATAGAGGGGCCATAGTGCTGAGGAGGCATCAATCTAGCAGATATGTTATATGCACAGGACAGCTTTGTTACTTTTAAGTATGTAGTATTTTCCCACTGTTACTTTGCTGTACAGAATTATTGTTCATGTACTAATGTGGAGCTCCACCCAAAAGAAGAAAGCTCCGCTTGTCTGCCTGCTACCTACTTGATATCTGTTTACTATGCACTGTCTCCATTGTAGGGGCCCCAGAGCATTACTTTGCCCAGGGGCCCCAATACTATTAAGACGGCCCTGGCTATAATAACAAAGTAAAGATATTTATTTATACAGATCTATTCTCAGACCTAAAACTGGATTTGTGTTCAAAAGAGGGACTGTCTTTTTATTACTGGAACATTTGGGAGCAATGGTATTGTAGATAAAGGAAGAAGATAAATAAATAATAAATGCACATATTTGAAGTTTTGTTAGTTCTGATATAAATTTGGTGTATAGAGGTGGAAGTGAAAGAAAATTGCTGTGTATGGAAACGATCTTGCACTTGGGTGTATTCAAGTGTCAGGTTCAGAAGTTTAAGCCATAAACGTGAAACCTGAGTACTCTCAGCTCTGTTCTCTAGTCATAGCTCATTTATATCAGTTCTAATTTGGGTAAAATAATACAGATTTTACATAGTGAGAGAGGTCCACATCAATAATTCTAAATTTTTAATATCCAGGTTGTGACCTGAAAGACTAATTCTAGTAGTACTCAGTCTGCAAATTATATTTGTTATACCTCTAGTGGATGGCTGAGAATTTGGGCTTTATTTTCTTGCATTAAAAAGCAGGACTGTACTCACCTACACTTCACCGATACAATACTTGTGAGTTCCCATGCTGGTGGTCACATCTATTACCTAGCTTCTTCTGGGCTCGGCGTCTTTGGCCATTTTGATCAGTCAGAATGACATAACTCTCATGCACAGGGGATTTATTGATCCAGCAGATCGGTACAAACAATTAAAAGAGTGTGAACAGGGTATGAAGCTTTTATTACAGAAGAGACTTAGCGTATTAGAAAAAAAATACACTTAATTTGTCCAGTGAAAGTGAATGCATAATAATTGTGTGCGAATGGGGCTAAAATAGTCTTGTGTTAGTGAAATGTTTTTAATTGATTTAATATGGAAAATACTAGGGTTATCCCAATACCGATACTAGTATCGGTATCAGGACCGATACCGTGCATTTGGGCGCGTACTTGTACTCGCACAAATGCTCCCGATGCTTCACCCGATATTTTTTTTTTTTTGTAGAGTGGCCGTAGAGGGCGGGAGGAGTCAGTGGCTGGGGAGGGCAGGAGAGGAAGGAAGAGTGCGGGCGGAGTTTGGCTGGAGAGGGGGCAAGCAGAGTCTGTGGAAGGAAGTGCGGGCGGAGTCTGGCTGGAGATAGCGGGCACAGTCGGTGGACGGAGTCGGCAGGAGGAGAATGAGTCCTCACCTGCAGTTAAACTTGGTAAGCTGGCAGGGGTTTGGGCGCAGCCGCATCAGGATTGGTGATCGGTGCTGTCACATTCGGTCGCCGTCAGCGGCTGAACATCCCTACGCTCATCTTGGCTGCAGTAAGCAGCAGCAGACATCTTGTTACACCCATCCTGAGCTATATGGGCTGGGTGTAACAAGATGTCTGCTGCTGATTACTGCAGCCGAGTGCAGGGTGTACCAAGATGGGTGTTGCAGCATAGTTTTTTATATAAATTCAGTATAATTTTTCGTAGCATTTCAGTGCCAGCCACCTGTCAGTGCCCACAAGTGCCACCTATCAGTGCAATCAGTGCCATCTATCAGTGCCCACAAGTGCCACCTATCAGTGCCACCTACCAGTGCAATCAGTGCCACCTATCAGTGCCCATAAGTGCCACAAATCAGCGCAATCAGTGCCATATATCAGTGCCCACAAGTGCCACCTATCAGTTCAATCAGTGCCACCTATCAGTGCTATCAGTGCCCACAAGTGCCACCTATCAGTTCTATCAGTGCCCATAAGTGCCACCTATCAGTGCCAGCCATCTGTCAGTGAAACCTATCAGTCCCCATCTGTCAAACTGCCACATGACATTGAAAAAAAAGTATCAGTATT
This sequence comes from Rana kukunoris, assembly GCA_029574335.1. Taxonomy (NCBI): domain Eukaryota; kingdom Metazoa; phylum Chordata; class Amphibia; order Anura; family Ranidae; genus Rana; species Rana kukunoris. Next base: position 55,756,166 of record CM056050.1, read on the forward strand.
CGGTATCGGCGAGTACTTGGAAAAAGTATCGGTACTTGTACTCGGTCTTAAAAAAGTGGTATTGTGACAACCCTAGAAAATACCGTATTTGGCCACTAGATGGTGCAAAGTATCATAGAATAATTCCATGATAATTAGTGTCATCTAGTGGCCAAGTGCAGTATTTTCCATTTTAAATCAATGAAAAACATTCAGGGCTAATTCACAGTATGTGCGATGAAAAGTGTTTTGTAACACACATTGTAAAACACCAGTCACTGAAGGATGCACAGAAAACAACTTTTTTCAGTGTGTCCTATTCATATTGCAACACAGCCTGGAACTGCAAAAAAAATGCAGACATGTTACATTTTATCGCTGTAAAGAATCACATGTCACTGTACAGAAGCACAGCACATCTCTGCTGTACAGTGACATTAATGTCAAAGTCCAGTGTAAAAAAAAAAAGTAAGCCGCATGATGTACCAAATCACGCACTACACCACCCCCTACCATAGTCGGAACCTCTCCAGCAGCAGAGAAACTAGCCTTTTTTGCACAGAAAGAATGTACATGCACTTTCACTGGGAAAAAAATTCTATACTACCCCCCGTAGTTTCCTCTACAATTAAAAAAAAAAGACCTTCCTGCTCGCAATTTTTGATAACTAGGCTAATGCTTTGTTTTAAATTGTATAAAAAAAATATATACAGTATCTCACAAAAGTGAGTACACCCCTCACATTTTTGTAAATATTTTATTATATCTTTTCATGTGACAACTCTGAAGAAATTACACTTTGCTACAATGTAAAGTAGTGAGTGTACAGCTTGTATAAGGGAGTAAATTAGCTGTCCCCTCCAAATAACACACAGTCATTAATGTCTAAACCACTGGCAACAAAAGTGAAAATGTCTAAATTGGGCTCAAAAAGTCAATATTTTCTGTGGCCACCATTATTTTCCAGCACTGCCTTAACCCTCCTGGGCATGGAGTTCACTAGTGCTTTACAGGTTGCTACTGGAATCCTCCAATCTTTTTATGTTTCTGCATCACCAGTGGGGCCCTCCTGGGTCTCCTACTATGCGTTCTTTTTCATTCAGATGGCGACGCATGGTGCGAGCCGACACAGTCTTACCCTGTACGTGAAGGTAACCTTGTATTTGTTTGGAAGTTAAAGTGGAGGTTCACCCAAAAAACATCCGGGAGTAGGCGTTCCTATTCAGAGGTTAGATGATTGACGTCTGGTGAAAAACTTCCCCTGGCGCATAAGGCGCGTCACCAGTTTTCCGTAAGTAGGCAACCTGCGAGTAGGCTCTATACGGCGCTATACGGCACGTGCACCCACCGCGTAGAGCTGACTGCGCAGGCGCCATATAGAGCCGACTCGCAGGTCAGCTACTTACGAAAAACTGGTGACGCACCTTATGCGCCAGGGGAAGTTTTTCACCAGACGTCAATCATCTAACCTCTGAATAGGAACGCCCAGTCCCACGGGAGCCAGAACCCGGAAGCCAGGGGGAAAATAACAATAAAACGGTATGCACGGCAAAAAAAAAAATAGAATACTGTAGATGTCGGTGGTATGCTGGATGGAATGGTATATAGATGTTTTTTAGGGTGAACCTCAGCTTTAATTGAGGTTCTTTATCCACCATTCAAACAATCTTTTGTTGCAATCTTTGATCAATTTTTCTCTTTCGTTCATGTCCAGGGAGATTAGCTAAAGTGCCATGGGCTGTAAACTTCTTGAGAACGTTGCGCACAGTGGACATGGAAACTTTCTGGAAATGGACTTGTAACCTTGGGATTGTCCATGCTTTTCCACAATTTTTGTTCTTAAATCCTCAGACAATTCTTTGCTGTGTTCCGTGTGGCATACAGAGACACACCACAGAAAGGTTGAGTACATTTTTCTCAATTTTAAATGGTTGCTGGTGTAATTTGTATATTGTCAACACCTGTTAATTGATACAGGTAAATTTAATTACAGATAACAGGAGCATCACAAACTTGGAATGCAATTATTTCTTAAAACATTGAAAGGGTGCCAATAATTTCGTCCAGTCCATTTTTGGAAATTTTGGGTGAAGTGGCACATTATCTGATAGAAATGCGGGGGTGCCAACATATTAGGCCATGACTGTAGATATATACATACACTTATAGGTCACTTTATTAGGTATACCTTGCTAGTACTGGGTTGGATCCCCTTTTGCCTTCAGAACTGCCTTAATTCTTTATTGCATAGATTTTCTTGCAGTGATTAAAGGTGTTGTAAAGGTTCCTTTTTTTAAATAACAAACATGTCATACTTACCTGCACTGTGCAGCTCGTTTTGCACAGAGTGGCCCCGATCTTCATCTTCTGGGGTCCCTATGCGGCTGTTTCGGCTCCTCTCCGCAAGAGCAAACCCCCTACTGGGAAGTGCTCTCCCAAGGGGTGTAGCTTGCGGGCCATAGCCGCCGACTGTTTTACTCGGCCCAGCCCCCAGTTCCCAGTAAAGTCACCCCAGACGCGTTTCGTCATTACGACTTCGTCTGCGGGTGTGACCCCAACGGTACAACATCCCAGCTATTTATTGATCCTTTGCTCAGCCTGTTAAAGTGGTTGTATACCCTTTTTTTTTTTTTTTAACTACAGGTAAGCCTACAATAAGGCTTACCTGTAGATAAAATGAATATCTCCTAGACCTGTGCGGTTTAGGAGATATTCACTTTGCATGCAGCCACTGACATCAGCGGCGCATTCGCTGTGAAGGCCCGGCTGAAAGTCCAGCAGACGCTCTTGGAATTTGCTGGGAAGAAGACTCCCGCCTGCATGCGCGAGAGTGATGTAATCGCGGTTTCGGCCACTCTCAGCGAACACGGGAGAAACGCAGAGGGAACATGTCAGATTCCCTCGGCACGGACCGGGATTAGATGTGGGCGGCTCGTTCTAAGGTGAGTATTTCATAATGAGCTAGTGTTACCAGTACTCTTTTTTTAACATTTTCTAACTAATAAGTCCAAGTGTTTATTAACCACCTAAAACTCATTTAGACTAGAATTAATCATTATATACTAATATATCATCATTCTATATACACATAATTAAATGGCAATAAATTACATGGACCCAAATGAATCGTACAAGCAAGATTAAATCAACAAGCTTATTACTCCAACCTAGTATTAATCAAACATTGCTGGCAATACAGTATATGCATTAATCATACATATCATAGATCCAGCATATATGAAACACAAAATGAAACCACTTAATGCATATAGTGTTATTAATACTAATAAAATGAATAGAATTATAAAATCACTATAAAATAAAATGAATTGGTTAGTATAAAATTTCATAAATCTATACCTCAGGATGGTACTATACCTTCACCTCAATATTTACTAATAAAACAATTAATGTCAAGTTCTACATTTAACCCTTTAGTTGTGTGTCAGTAAGATATATCCAGTGTGTTTACATTTCGATAGTTCCCTCACCATGTTAGACCCTCTCCACACTGGTTTAACCCGATCCACACCCCAAAATTATAAACTTGAATGGTCTTTTTAAACCTGAATGGTCTTGATTGTGAAACTATTTAAAATGTAAATAGGTAGATGAGGCATAGAGGATCAAATCGAAACACCACATCCTGGTTAATGAACAACAGAAAAAATGTGGAAGGGTAACAAGCCCTGGGACTTTAAATGTGTCATAATAAATTGTAGATCCAAAAGATATAATAAACATATACAATCCATAAAAAGGAGATACAAAACACTTGAGATCCCTGGGATTATTCATGGCTTCAAAGAAAAACCGCAGCAAAGCCTGTGTTAGAGGTGCCCGACATGTTTCGCTCAAAAGAAGAGCTTCATCAGGAGCATATAACAGGAAAGACTAAAAAATAAAGAAATAATAATCCATGAACATTGAGCATTGTAAATCATGCTGTAATAATAGTAACATTGGACAATACCATAATTGTCGAAAAAAAATATATACAAACTACATTGACTGAAAACAATCAAACATTAATGATAACCAGATTTGTAATAGCAATACAAGATACAAAAACAAAGATCAAGATAACTGGTTTAACAATCATCCAGTAAATTGACCACGAGCAGTCTTACCTATCTGGGCCACAAGTAATCCAATCGAGTTCAAATACCACAGTTTTGTAACAATAAAAACATGTATGTAACTTTGAAGAGACTTCAATAGTTCTTGCCAACTTCAACCCGCATAAAAGGGGACCCCACTGGACCCGGTCTGTCCAAATTAGATGATCAAAAAATATAGTAAATAAAAGTAACAATAGTGAATCAAGGGAAATTTAGGCCTGTATAGATTCAACCATAAGGGCCAGATAATCAAAATAAAACACTAATATAAAAAAAATATATATATATATATATATGTATACCTGAACTAATAAGAAGGGTCAGTTCAAATCAAGCTGGAATAATGTGCTCCAGCACGTAAAAGGTTAATCACACCACTGGTCTAAGCTCAGCAGAAGATGACCTTATAGGATAGAATTGCTGTTGAACATAAAGCCAAAACATAGCAAGCCATCAGTGATAATGGTGTTAATTAAAACACCTGTCAAACAATTAACAAAAAAGTAAATATCACAGCCCCCTAAAAAAAGGGGGATAAAAATGCCATAAAGCCATGAAGGTAATACCTGCAGTTGGAAACTGAATCAGCTCAGACAGGATAAGATGAAGCTGTAACCAGTACCCTGCCAATGCAGGGCCAGCAACTGAACAGCCAAAGCTGTGCTTTTAAATACCCCCCTGAACGGCGTGTGACATCACCGCCGGGGGTGGGCTCAATTATGAGGTGTGCATTGCCTGCAATGTTGTATAGTGTGAGCCTCATACAAGGGCGTCCGAGCCTAGTTCCTCCAGCCCCCCTCAATGAGGCTGACGCGCATGCGCTGGGATGCACGACGAGCGTCACGAACGGTGCTGCAATCGTCGGCTCCATATTGGATGCTGGCACCCGTCCTTATATGGATTGTATATGTTTATAAATAAATTATTGTCTGTTTATTATATCTTTTGGATCTACAATTTATTATGACACCTTTAAAGTCCCAGGGCTTGTTACCCTTCCACATTTTTTCTGTATTTAAAATGTAAAGACACACTGTGATCCTTAAATCCAAATTTTAGATTCTGGATATGTTCAGTAATCCTAATCCTTAGAATTCTCTTTGTGCCGCCTATATACATAAGCCGAAAGGGCATTCCAAAGCGTACACCACATGAGTGGTGTTACAGTGGAACCTTGGATTACGAGCATAAACCGTTAAAGTAAAATTCTTGTAATCCAAAGCACTCGCATATCAAAGCGAGTTTCCCCATAGAAGTCTATAGAAACTATGATAATTCTTTCCACATTAATTTTTATTGCATGCAATACCGCCAGAGAGACTCAGAAATACTTAGAGACAGCTCGGCTGAACTAGAAAACCCTCAGAAAGGCTCGTAGACACTCAAGCATTTCCAAGTATTTCCAAGCGATTCTGCATATTTCCGCATTGCTACGAACGGCACGGAAAGGCTCCGAGTGTCACCGTCGACCCTGCACCTCTGGCCAAATGTGGTACTGCACACCACAAAGGCTTGAATCCTGCTCATTTTGCAAGTTGCTCATCTTTCAAAACGCTTGTAAACCACGTTACTTGTAAACCAAGGTTCCACTGTACATGTAATAAATTCACTAATTTGGAATTCTCTATTGTTGGAAGTGGAGGTGAATCTCTCCAGACCCCTTATTGGTCTAGTGACCTTTCTACATGCTCTACACTTCCTGCATGCAATGGTGTATTTAGGTTTTGTGCTGCCCTAGGCCTGACTAAACTCGTGCACCCCCTAATTTAAATATGAGCCACCCCTTCCTGTCAAGGCCACTCCCCTTTCTGTTTAAGACCCGTCCTGAAATTTTTGAGTGGGGAATGGATTCCCTTAATTTGCATAGATTTCCTCTCCTTTCTTGTTTGGCTATGGGGCAGGAAATGAAGGGAAATCTCTACAATGGTACGGAGATGGTAAAAAATAAACTAACAGGGGCTATAACCCTCCCTTACTCTATCCAAAATGGAAAAAAAAAGTTCTGATAATTTTATGGAGAGGACTGAGGCGGCGTACACACGGCCGAGGTTCTCGCTGAAAACCAGCGAGAACCTCGCTGGAATGTGCATTCCAGCGAGGACCTCGGCCGTGTGTACAGTCTCGGCGAGCAGAAATAGAGAGCACGCTCTCTATTTTCTCGACGGCCCGCCTGGATGAATGGCTGGTTGCCATTCCCGACGGGCGGGTCGCCGATTTCGACGGCCGGCAGGGAACCTCGACGGGCGGAACGATGTGTTCTGCCCGTCGAGATTCCCTGCCGTGTGTACGCGGCCTAAGAAGATATAGCCATGCCAATAGTGCAGCAGAAAACATATAGCACAAAACATATAGCACAGTGAGGAAGGTTTGTGGTCCAGTCTAAATTAGAAGCAGCTTGTGTTACACTAACAGTGTAGCGTAAGCCAACAGGGACTCTTTCCGTGCTGCACCCCTGCAAAGTGCTGCCCTAGGCCTGGGCCTTGTTGGCCTAGGCCAGGATACAGCCTTGCCTGCATGCAAGTCCCAGGCAATGGGAGCCCCACCCTGTTGCTGAGCAGAGTCTAGCAGCTGTCTGTAGGCGATCTCCAGCTCCCATTCCTGAATGGCCAGAAACTCCAAATCTTCCTGTAACCAGTGCCCTTCCGAGACTTTCTTCCTCAGGTGTCCTGTCCGTTATGCTGGGCCTTTCAGCTCTATTCATTTCGACAAGTTCTGCGATAATGTCCCTTTTCTTACGGTTGCTGGCCGGTCTGCCCCGGTCTCCAGTAAGTCCATGAGGGAAGAGAGCTTCAGCCGTTCATACTGTGTCTCCATTGTCCTGTGTCCTTGTAGCCATCATTCTGGCGATGGAATCATTCCACTGCTGTGCCACCACTGTAACGGTCACCACCGTTTACGATCTTCCATCAACCCACCCAAGACAGCTTATCCGACACTCCGACAAACCAGCAGACAAGATCCATTCCATTTCCCAGAATAAAGACGAGACAAGCTCCATTCTCTGAGTCAAACAAATGAATGAATTTAATGGTAAATCTCAGCTTTATATACAGTTCAGGCATGTTACAGGGACAATTAAACTCTCCACCCCCTCATCACACAATGGGGCTTCAATACACCTTCAGATGGGCTAATTACTAATCAGTATCCAGACATTTCGGCACCGGTCTGACATAATTAACATGACTTATTTACTAAGTCACATTCCACATCTAATCATCAATAGTATCTTCACACAATGAAAAGGGGTCTGTAGAGCAGACCTATATAACACAATGGACAAGCCTTGGAAACAGACCTAATTAACACAATGGACACAGAATGCAATCACAGCAAGACACTTTACCATCCCATAATAGGCAGCCTCAATTAGCATCTCAACAGCCTGTTACACAGAGGAATGAGTCACTATTGACCGGTTGTGGACATCATTAATCAAACTGTAATATTCCAAGATATCATGCAAACATGATTTATCATTTCTCAGTCACCCTATGCCCAAAAGGGGCACAGGGTGACCCTAGACCCAAAAGTCATTAGTGACGCTGGCACAGGAGTACCCGCCATCCTTCAAAAGTCTCTGGGCGTCACGGGCCATTCCGTTACAGCAGTATATGTCTTTGGAAGGCTGCAGAGAAGGGCAACAATATGGTTACCTTTGATGTCCTTCTCCGATGGCATGTAGCTGCGCTATGATTTTTTAGAATAGCTTTCATGTCTTCACACATTTGCTGGCCTTCTTCTAGTCTCATATTATAAAGCTTTCTTGGTAGAAAGAGCTTACTGTTGAGGCTTGAACTCTCATTGAGTTTTTGTAATGAAGTCCACATACCTTTGTCCATTTTTTCTGTTCTTGTATGGATAAGCTGGTCATCTTCCTCTAACAAGCTTACAGTCGCTTTTCCCTGTCTGTCTTTTTTGTCCCAGTCTTCCGCCTCACAGTTTTTGGGTTTGTCTATATTCAGCACTTGCCACAATCATCCTTAGTGAAAAACATTTCTAGTTTGAACCTCCACATCTGTTAATTGTCATTGTTCAGCTTTGTAGTTGCAAACTTCACATCTGAACCACTTGCCACCTTTCAGCAGCTTGTATACAATACTCACAGATCTGCAGAATTCTTTGCTCCAGTGCCTGCTTGGTACGCTGGTTTTCTTGCTGGGTACGCTGGGTGCGCTGGGCCCATAACTTGTTGTGCAGAGTATTGAAATAATGTGCTGGAAGCTACTTGTATACAGCAACCCGCTTTTATTTTATGGAGGATGGCAGAACACATCTTTACAGCATGGAGACAGGAACAGGGAGAGAAGACAAACAAGAGCACTGAACAGAGGAAAGATAATACTTCCTCTCTTTTCATTACTATAGATACACATTATAGAACGCTGCAGTGCTGAACAGAGGATAGATAATACTTCCTCTCATTACATTACCATAGCTACACACTATATAACACTACAGTGCCACCTGCTGTATAGATAGGTATAATGCATGTGTATAGTTCACACAGTATATAAAGCTACTATGCTATTGTTCTTCCAACAATACTTACCTGCATTGTGAAGTGGTTTTGCACAAAGCAACCCTGATCTTCTTCTTCTTGTGCGCTCCTGGCTCCTCCACCTTGGCCAGTGTCCTTAATTAGAAGACACTTACTAAGGGTCACTGGTGCGTGTTCCCTCCTGAGCCTCTCAACCAATGGGGAGAAAAGGACCCGGGACAGCTGAGGCTCCCGTGCACATCGCTGGATCGAGAGGGGGCTCAGGTGAGTATAAGGGAGGGTCTGTGGGGGGAGCAGCACACAGAAGTTTTTTTTTACTTTCATGCTTAAGCCTTTACAACCAGTGGTGTCACTATGGGGATGCGGGGGTGAAGACTGCATCCAGGTGACACCCACCAGAGGAGTGACACCATCAAGTAGGAAGTAATATTTGACTCCAATGGTGTCACACCCATCCATCACAGCCCACTGAAATTTGCCTGCCTAGTGTCCTGCAGGGCACTGTGGGAGGCTAGACAGGAGAGAGCCCAAAAATGGGGGTGAAACCATGTTTGCACTAGGTGACATCAACCTTAGTGACAACTCTGTTTATAACCACTTTAATGTATACCCAAAGGTCTCCTTTTACTGTTGGCGCCCCTCTGGATCGCTTTTCAGGGGTGTTTGACAGGCGTCATGGAGGTTAAATTTCGCTTCCTCGCTGCCTTTTTAACTCTCAAAATGCTGCCACAATCAGTCGCAGGACAGTTGCAGCGCAGCCCTATTCACTTGAATTGGTCACGCTTGCCAGCAGTACCAACCACCGCAACATGTCATTACATTTTTGCCGCACCTGCAAAGCCAGGCATTGTGGCCAAGGCATGTGTACAGTTTTGAGTAGCTGCATTTTTGTGTTTAGGTGGCCAGTTGGGGGGAGCTGTAAAACTGTGGTTTAACTGCCTGCTTTTACTGACCCACAGCCATCCATGTGCATGGGCCCTAACAATGAGCATCTCTTATTTGTTCCCTTTTGGTGCTCAAAAAAAGAAATCTGTTGATCCTTAAATCCAGTTAGCTGAACTCTCTGTGTGAACCACACAACACCTAATCCCAGTGGCGTATCTAGGGTATGGCAGCCATGGAAAGTGCCATGGGCGCCATATGAAGGGGGGCGCTGTTGAGTGGCTAGGCCGCAAGGCACTTACCAGGGTCTGAGGGTCTCTTATTCCCTCCTCCTCAGCATAGGCAGGATCTCTTTTTCTGCACCTTTGCTAATGAACAATGGCAGCGCTATCCCTGCTGCGTTCAGCCACAGCCCTCCCCTGTTCTCCCAGGCTCTCCCATTCCATCTGGTCGGATTGGCAGGGCACAAAGAAGAAGAAGGAACATCAGTTTCTCGCTCTACTCTGTGAAAACTGAGGCCTTAAGTGATGAAGATTTCATCACTTTCAGCACCAGTTCTGTATTTACCTGGCCTTGGAGGGCAGAGGAGAGATCGGGGGTCTAATAAACCCCAGATTTATCCATAAAGAGGATATGTCCAGTGATGGCCCGTCAATAGGGGGCGCCCGGGCGACGCCCCCCCAAGTCAGTAAAAAAAAAAATTATTACAAAAAAAATTCTAAACATGTCCCTTTAAAAAAAGCAAAAAAAGGTCCTTATGTGCACTGTTGCCAACGAGGTGCTACATTGACAGGCAAAAAATGCCTTTGCCACAGCCACAGCCTTTGTCACAGCTTCCGGCCCGATGGACCTGTGGCCGGGCGGGAGCACGGCACCCAGTATATGCTGTGCATAGTGCCGACATCAGGAAGTGACGTCGGCACTATGCAACTCAGAGGGACGCATCACTGAGAGTTAAGTTACTTGTGTATAAATTCAGCGCGTTCGGCGCCTTCCAAATCCCCCGCTTATTTTTTTTAAAAGCTAAAAAACAGCTTCCCCCGGGAATCCACCATCACCCCCCCCGCTCATTTATATATTTTTAAAATGTTCGGCATCAACGGCAATTCGGCATGCCTTAATACACCCAGCTCCACTACCTCTCCACACACAAATACATAATGTCTGCAGTGACAGTCACTCATATCGTTGACAGGACCTTGCATCTGCACCAAAATGTAAAATAATTTGTCTGATTTTGTGAAAGTAACTCATGGTTTCAATTACTGCAGAAGGAGCAAGCTAAATTTCCTAATGTTTTTTTTTATAACTGCCTGACCTTCATAGACAAAAAAGTTTTACTTTTCTTACAGACCTGAAGTCTGAATGTTTAAACACCTAACTCCTAAAATGTTTTATTAAATATACAGTGCCTAAAAAAAGTAGTTATACCCCTTGACATTTTTCCAAATTTTTTCTAATGTTCGGCATCAACGGCCCAACAAAACCAACCGGCAACCCCCCCCCCCACATTACCATTTGTTTGTATTTCATGAAAATAGCGACAGGCATCCAATTGAAAGCCCCCTCCCACACCACTTATTAAGATTTTTTTTATGTTCGGCAACAATAGCGTCCGTATCACCCCCCCAATGCAGTATGACCGCAGTCTCTGGTAATCTTGTGCAGTATGTCTGCAGTCTCTGGTAATTTGATGCAATATGTCTGCAGTCTCTGGTAATTTCATGCAGTATGTCCACAGTCTCTGGTAATCTTGTGCAGTATGTCCGCAGTCTCTGGTAATCTTGTGCAATATGTCCGCAGTATCTGGTAATCTCATGCAGTTTGTCCGCAGTCTCTGGTAATCTTGTGCAGCATGTCCGCAGTCTTTGGTAATCTCGTGCAGTATGTCCGCAGTCTCTGATAATCTCATGCCCATTTAGAGTCCTTCATTACTAACAGTGTAATTTTTTAGTTTGTTTGCGCAGATCTGTAAGGCCGCGCTATATACCATGATTTGTGATGAGAAGTGGAATACAGTGGGTAGATTATATAAGGGGTGTGGCTTATGAGAAGTGGGAGGGACCAACCATGGAGAGGCAGGGTCTTGCGCCCCATCCTAAAAAAATGCTTGCCATAGGTGCTATTTTCACTAGATACGCCTCTGCCTCCTCCTAATGTTATGGAAATGAGGAACAGCAGGTTACTGTAGTTCTAATGTGCTAGGGTGACAATGCGATAAAGAGACCTAAGGACTGGTAAGCTGCAATACAGTATATTACATTTTTACTCTTGGATTTAGATAAGCTTTGAAAGGCTAAATGGCCTTTCCAACAACAAGAACGAAAATAGTGGATTATTTATTCAATTTAATTTTGATGGAAAATCGAAATGGAATTGGGATTGAACAATTAGATTTCCACACTTATGGATAGCTTTATCGTCTAAAGCAAAAAAAAAATGTAAAATTATCAAGCTGACCATACATGTGGAAATCCAATCAATGTATTTCAGTCTCAAATCTGTTTTCCAGATAAATTGAATAAAATGAACAAATCCACTATTTTCACTCTATTGCTGTGCAATGAAGTTGAAGAAATCCCAAATGAATATGGTGGAAAATCGATTTTTATTAGATTTCCGTTTTATTAGATTTCCATGAGAATGCAATTTTTTTTTTAATGTATTAAATTTGTCTTAATCTGGGGGGGGGGGTTTGCTCGGAGAAGGGGTGGAGTGTCTTTACTCTGAGTGGAAGAAGACCTTTACAATATATTGAAAAGGGTGTGGCCAAGGGGTAAAATGCCCCACTGGCCCTATCAGCCCCCAATCTTGAATCATCCAATTAAAGCGGAGGTTCCGCGGGTTTTTTTTTATTTTATTTAATCTGCAAAGCATGGTAATAGAGCTAGCTAGGTACTACTCACCTGCTAGCCGATCGTACGTCCGTCCGCTTCGTCTAGAAGAAGAACTTATAAAAAAAACTCCAGGACTTTGCCATCTTGCTTGTGGGCATTTTGAATCCCACAAGCAAACACTTCCTGGAATCCTAGTCACATGACGCGATTTGCGCGTCATGTGACCCGCTTCCCGCGTCACGTGACACTCGATGGTCTCCTGTGAGTGTTGAAACGTCAGTCCCAGGAGACCTTGCGCACAGCTTCCAATTACGCCTCGTCGGGGGAAAAGGAGCGACACGCCCACTCCCCGCAGGGAAGAAGACCCGAAAGAGAGGCTGAAGACAGGTAAGTGTTCAGATAGGAAAAAAAAAAGACAATGCTAGAGGCATGTTATAAGGCTGCAGACATGATTGCTATAAAGTTAAGTTTGAGGGTGAACCTCCGCTTAAATGGAAATATGGCAGTCAACTGATTAATGGGAGTTTTTTTTCATTCTTTTAATCACTTTCCTTTGTAGGCAGCCCAAAGGTGGTTGAAATTGCTAGGTGTATTAGCAGCATGACTCCTATAAAGGCCAGGGCTGTGTTGTGGGTGGAGCCTCTCCTGCCTCTGCATCACCCAGACATTACCTGCACAGTCCAGGACTGAGCTGTCAAAACATTTTTTGAAAATACATTGTACAAGAAACATGAGTCTAGTGCATTAATAAAAATTGTAGTTAACCCCAATTATTTCTTTAACCACTTACGGGCCAGAAGATTTCCCCCCTTAAAGGGGTTGTAAAGATATATATATTTTTTTTTCAAATAAAAAACATGTCATACTTACCTCTACTGTGCAGTTCGTTTTGCACAGAGTGGCCCCGATCCTGGTGTATTGGGGTCCCTAGGTGGCTGTCTCGGCTCCTCCCCGCAAGAGCTAGTCCCCTTCTTGGGAAGTGCTCTCCCAAGGGGGTTAGCTTGCGGGCATGCTCCTGTGATACAGCCGCTGGCTGCATCCGCCAACTGTATCACTTGGCCCGCCCTCCAGCGCGCCGCATCATTGATTTGATTGACAGCAGCGGGAGCCAATGGCTGCGCTGCTATCAATCTCCAATGACAAGCCACCTCAAGCTGGGGGAAACCATCGTGAGAACGAGCCCACAGAGTTTCGTGGCTTAGGTAAGTTAAACAGGGGGGCTGGGTGGCCCGAAAGTGCAAGGTGTTTTTTCACCTTAATGCATAGAATGCACTAAGGTGAAAAAACATGAAGCTTTACAATCCCTTTAACCACTTCCCGCCCGGTCAATAGACAATTGACGTCCGGGAAGTGGTTCTGTTATCCTGACTGGACGTCTATTGACGTCCAGCAGAATAACATGCCGGCGCATGCACCACGGCGATCGGTGATGCGGGGTGTCACTCTGACACCCCGCATCTCCAATCTCGGTAAAGAGTCTCCAGCAGAGGCTCCTTACCACGTGATCAGCCGTGTCCAATCACGGCTGATCACGATGTAAACAGGAAGAGCCGTTGATTGGTTCTTCCTCACTTGCGCCTGACAGACGCGAGTAGAGGAGAGCCGATCGGCGGCTCTCCTGACAGGGGGGGTTCACACTGATTGTTCATCAGTGCAGCCCCCCCTCTGGTGCCCACACTGGACCACCAGGAAAGCTGACAGGACCACCAGGGAAGCCTTTAACATGGATGGCCAGGTACATCCCCCATGGCCATCCAGTGGGCCACAAATGGGCACTGACTGTCTCCATATTAGTGCATAAAAAATGATGCTCAGCAATACCACCACTATAGTAATCAGTGCCACTCATCAGTGTCCCTCAGTGCCACCCATCAGTGCCCATCCATGCCCATCAGTGCCCACCAATCAGTGACCATCAGTGCCCATCTGTGCCACCTATCAGTGCCACCCATATGTACCCATCAGTGCCACCCATATGTACCCATCAGTGCCACCCATAAGTACCCATCAGTGCCACCCATGAGTGCTCATCAGTGCCACATACCAGTGCCACCTATCAGTGCCGCCTATCAGTGCCCATCACTGCAGTCATATAAGTGCTCGTCATTGAAGGAAATGTATTAATCTATAAAAAAATAACAGAAACAAATAAAAACGTTTTTTTTTTCTGTCTTTTTTTTTATACGTTGTGCAAAAAATAAAAATCGCGGTGGTGATCAAATACCACCAAAAGAAAGCTCTATTTGTGGGAACAAAATGATAAAATATTCAGTGTAGCATGACCGCGCAATTGTCATTCAAATTGCGACATCGCTGAAAGCTGAAAATTGGCCTGGGCAGGAAGGTGCGTAAGTGCCTGGTATTGAAGTGGTTAATAACCGTTCCATTTTTTGCGATACGACACTGCATCATTTTAACTGACAATTTTGCAGTCAAACAAAATTGATGTTCTTTGTTTCCCACAAATAGTGCTTTCTTTTGGTGGTATTTGGGTGAAGAATATCGATTGGAAAAGTGAGATCAGCCAGACAGGAAAGAGAGAGTGGAGATAGAGAGAGGGAGAGAGAGAGAGCTGCAATTTAGAGATAAAGGGAATAAATTCACCTAGAAGAAAAAGTTTACACTGCAGCAGAGATAGAACTTGTGTTTGAGGTACAAATAGGGGGGGGGGGGGTTATGGATATGATATGTACCTCAAAAATGTATGAAATGCATACCTTTGTATAGAGATGAATGTGTTTTAGTAGATATTTTTATATGGAAGAAAATAATAAAGAATATATACTGTAAATTGAAAAAAAACAAAAAACAAGCCGGCCGGCTCCCAAAACATGCAGCCTGTATCTTCTGGGTCTGATCACAAAGCACGTTGACGTCAGAACGTCGCCTCCCTACGTTTCGTCTCGAAGGGGACATGGTCACGGGATAGGCAGGAGAGACATTGGGGGTCTAATAGACCCCTGATGTTTCCATCACCTGCCCAATGCTATCACATGGGGACTTTTAGCCCCTATGTGACAGCAATAAAGTTACGCAAAGTATATAAATAATAATCATCATCATAATAATAAATGTAGTGAGAATAAATGAGACATAATAAAAAAAATTAAAACAACACCATCACCCCTTCTATAAATGTAAACACAAATGCATGCTTTGATTGCTTATGAGAATGTAAAAGACAATTGCACCACACATGAATGAAAAACCTATATAGTGCGGCACATGCAAACTTAATCGCCTCTGGGCGCTTGTTGTTTCTGTCTCCTTTGATATCAAAAGAGATGAGTCTTGAACTTTCTCCTGAAGGCTAAGTGGTTCTCCTCCAACTAAATGGTGGGTGGTAAAGCGTTCCATAGTCTGGGACCTTGGACCGCGAATCTTCTATCTCCTTTGGACTTGTATCTGGCTTTCGGTATCTGGAGGAGATTTTGATTGGTGGATCGCAGAACGCGATTGGGGTTATGAGCTTTTATTTTTTCGCATAAATAATGGGGAGCATTCCCATGGATACATCTATGCGTTAGACAGAGTGCTTTAAAAGCAATTCTGTCTTTTACTGGTAGCCAGTGAAGGGTTCTCAGTGAAGGTGAGATTGATTCCCAGGGCTTTTTCCCAGTCACAAGTTTGAACGACTTGCAGACGAGCGATTTGATACTTAGGGAGTCCGAGGTAAAGGGCATTTGCGTAGTCCAGTCTGGAGTTCACAACTGCTCCCACCACGACCGCAATATCTTCTTTTTTTTTTAAAGTGTATTTTTTGTGCGTGAACTCGAGAGAGGAGCCGGACTGCAGGAGTTGGGAGTAGGCAGACCCTCCCCCCGGAGGCAATCTGCTATCCTTCTACATGCACCCGGTGGCAATGGTGGGTGTGAGGACCTCCCCCTCACCCCGCCCTACCTGCTCCGGAAGTGAGGGGGCCTAGCCCGTTTAGCCAGCCCCGTAGGTCCTTCGCCTCTCTTTTTTAGGAGACCGCATGGCCAAAGTGCGTGTGTGTTAAACCAATTTCGTGTGCGTGCAAGTGTGGTGGTTTTGTGGGGGGGGGGGTGGACGTACTAAGCACAGGCTTACCTTGCATAGCACACCCAGCGGGAGCCAGGCTGAGACCACCAAACTCAATTCACATGTAGCCGAGACCAGGATCCGAACCCTTGGCTGCAGAGGTGAACGGCTTATCAGCGCAGTGCCAATCACATTGGGCCACCAGAGCTCCCTATCGCAATATCTTCTTTTGGAAGAAAAGGAGTAAGTCTGCGTAGTAGGCGCAGCAGATGGTGAGATCCGCTGACTACTGACTCTATTTGTGCGTCCATTGTCATGTCGGATTCGAAGAGGACCCCGAGACTTTTGACTTTGGCGCTAGGGGTGATGATTTTGCCCAGAATGGGCGGGGGTGTCCACGTTGTTGCGGGTTGATTCATAAACTTGGCGTGAAACAGTAGAAGTTCTGTTTTTGCTCCGTTGAGTTTAAGATAACTCTTTGTCATCCAGTCCTCTATCAAAGAGAGGCATGTCTCTAGATTGAGGTGGTGATCCTTACTATTGCAGATGCGGAAATACAGTTGCGTGTCATCTGCATATGAGTGATAAAGCAGTTTTTGGCTGCTGATGATTTCAAAAAGAGGACGAAGATAGATGTTGAATAGCACCGGCGACAGAGGGGATCCTTGAGGGACTCCGCATGATACTGTGTGTTTTTCAGAAGTGAAGGGTCCTAACTTCACTGTTTGCGATCGGTTTTCCAAAAAAGAGAAGAACCAAGATAAATCGCCTTCTGCGACTCTGGCTACTTCAGCTAGCCGAGTCAGTAATAGTTTATGGTCTACAGTGTCAAAAGCTGCGCTTAGGTCCAACAGAACCAGAAGACAAGATTCTCCTTCGTCTGCGGCCTCGAGAGCGTCGTCCCATATTTTGAACAATGCTGTTTCCGTCCCATGTCCAGGACGAAAACCTGATTGAAATGGATCAAGTAAGTTGTGGGTGTCTAGATGCTGTTGCAGCTGTTGTACCACTACTTTCTCCATTACATTTGAGAGTGCATTTAGGCCTGTTGTGGGACGGCGCTGGACTGGGTCCTTGAGGTCTAGTGTGGGTTTCTTCAAGATGGGTTGGATTATGCCCTCCCTCAACTTGGAGGGCACTATGCCTTCCTTGAATGACTGGTTTATAAGCTGCGTGATAGGAGGCGCCAGGATGTCGGCGCATTCCTTCAGCAGCTTAGTGGGGATGATATCATTCGGCGCTGTGCTATTACGCAAAGTACCGATGATATTCTTTGTGGCATGGATAGAGATGGGTTCCAGTGTGAACTTACCTGATTGTGGTGAATTGCTGTTGGTATTATGTGAATAATTGGGGGGTTGAGGGGGGTATTGTTTTGAATGCTTTCTCGGATTCCCTCGATTTTATTAATGAAGTAATCCGACAATTCCTTGCAAAATTGTTGAGTATCCGAGTTGGGGACTTCAAGGCATTCTGGATTCATGGTCTGAGTGACCAGCTTGAAGAATTTGCGGGGGCGGTTTAGGGCGCTGTTGATAGCCTCGGAAAAAAACATTTCTTGGCTTTAAAGATTTCTTTGTGGTATTTTCTTGTTATTGCCTTGTAGATGGAGCGGTTCTCCTCAGACGAGCTTCTTTTCCAGGCGGCTTTCGCCCTTCTGTGCTCTTGCTTCAGTACCGCCAGTTGGTTGTTGAACAATCTGGAGGTATTTTTTCGGATGCAGGTTTTATGTTTCGGCGCTATTAAGTCAGCTGACTGTAATAGTGCTGTGTTTATGGCATCCAGTGTTTCTTCGGCCGTAAGATATCACCTCAAATGTCACAACAATAATTATAGATCCCTCATTTGCAGTTAAGAGGAGCTTCAGTCTCTCCCCCCAAAAAAAAGAAAAATCAGCAGCTACAATTTCTGTAACTGATAATTTTCAATATTAGGACAATCACCTGTCCAGGGGTCCCGCGATGTCCTTACCTGAACCGATTCTTCAATCAGCTTCGGGTGCAAGTACCAGCATCTTAGGTAAGGGAAAGCAGCAGCGAAGTCTTCTGGCTTTTAAAGCCGCTCTCCTACTGCGCATGCACTAGCCACGCTGCACTATGTGAATGGTCCTCACAGACTTCTGTGACCTGTGATGTGTCGAACCTTTGCACAGATTGCAGCAGCGATTACCAACACTTCAGTGTCTGCTACTCCTCTCTGTATATCTCCATTGGCTTCCACTCACCCAACAATCTAAGTTCAAAATACTGACAACAACAAAAAAAACAACAAAGCCATCCACAACACAAAATACCAACCACATTGTTCTCTTCATTCCTCTCAAGACCTCCCGCTCTCTGGGTCCCTTGTCACCTCCTCCCATGCTCTCCTCCAGGACTTTCCCAGAGCCTCTCCCATCCAATGAAACTCCCTATCCCAATCTGTCTGATTGTCTCCTACTCTGTTTGCTTTTAGATGATCCCTGAAAACCTTTCTCCTCAGAGAAGCCTATTCTACCCCCACCTAATGCCGTGCACACACGACCATTTTTCATGGTGTAAAAAAATGCTTTTTCTTAAATTGGTCATTAAAAACAATCGTGTGTGGGCTCCAGAGCATTTTTCTCGACATGAAAAATGGGCATTAAAAATTTAGAACATGCTCTAATTTTTTTCGTCGTTCTTTACGTCGTGAAAAATGGTCGCGTGTAGGCTTTAGCGTTGGGAAAAAAATGCGCATGCTCAGAAGCAAGTTATGAGACGTGAGAGCTCGTTCTGGTAAAACTAGCATTTGTAGTGGAGAAAGCACATTCATCACACTGTAACAGACTGGAAAGCACGAAGACTGAAAAGCGCAAATCGTCTCTCACCAAACCTTTACTAATACGAAATTAGCAAAAGCAGCCCCAAGGGTGGTGCCATTCGAATGGAACTTCCCCTTTATAGTGCCGTCGTACGTGTTGTACGTCACCGCGCTTTGCTTGAGCATTTTTTTTTCACGATCGTGTGTATGCAAGGCAGGCTTGATCAGAATCATGTAGAGAAAAATTACGTTTTTTTTTCATGAAAATTAAATACGGTTGTGTGTACGCGGCATAATAACTGTATTTTTATTTTCTCCATCAACTCTTCCACCCACAGTTATAACCTTTTGTATCACTTGACCCTCCCTCCTAGATTGTAAGCTCTAAGGCCAGCCATACACTGAGCAAATTTCTTTACTGCAACCACGAGTTGCCAGAAAGAAGTTTGCTCGATTCCCCCATCAACACCGACATTGTTGGTGCACTAATCCATCCTGCCGGCCATTGTCTTCTTCCAGCAGTGGGGGCGGGAAGGGCAGGGGAATCCACCCCCACCGTGAGAAGACAGTGATTATCTCTAGCGGCTATAGCAGCTGCTTGCGATAATCGCAAGGGAATCTGGCAGGCTGGTTGTACCCAAGTGATCAACTTGGTACATTCAGCCTGCCCATTAATGGTTCGAATCTCGGCCGGTTCCCCTGAACCAGTCAAGATTTAACCACTTAAGACCCGGACCTTTAGGCAGCTAAAGGACCTGGCCAGTTTTTGTGATTCGGCACTGCGTGGCTTTAACTGACAATCGTGCGGTCGTGCGACGTGGCTCCCAAACAAAATTGGCGTCCATTTTTTCCCACAAATAGAGATTTATTTTGGTGGTATTTATTTTTTGCGCTATAAACAAAAATAGAGCGACAATTTTGTTATAATAAATATCCCCCAAAAAACTATAAAAAAAAAAAATTGTCAGTTTAGGCCGATACGTATTCTTCTACCTATTTTTGGTAAAATAAAAATCGCAATAAGCGTTTATTGATTGGTTTGCGCAAAATTTATAGCGTTTACAAAATAGGGGATAGTTTTATTTCATTTTTATAAAAAAAATGTTTTTACTACTAATGGGGGCGATCAGCGATTTTTTTCGTGACTGCATCATTATGGCGGACACATCGGACAATTTTGACACATTTTTGGGACCATTGTCATTTTCACAGCAAAAAATGCATTAAAAATGCATTGTTTACTGTGAAAATTACAATTTCAGTTTGGGAGTTAACCACTAAGGGGCGCTGAAGGGGTTAAGTGTGACCTCATCTGTGTTTTTAACTGTAGGGGGGTGTGGCTGTAGGTGTGATGTCATTGATTGTGATTACCTATATCAGGTAACACACGATCAATGATGGCGCCACATTGAAGAACGGGGAAGCTGTGTTTACACACAGCTCTCCCCATTCTTCAGCTCCGGGAACCGATCGCGGGACTCCATCGGCGATCGGGTCAACGGGTCCCGCGGTCACTGAGCTGGGCACTTAAAGAGGACGTACCTGTACGTGCTTGTGCCCAGCCGTGCCATTCTGCCGACGTATATGTGCAGGAGGCAGTCCTTAAGTGGTTAAACCGTGTATGGACAGCCTAAAGAGCAGGGCCCTCTGATTCCTCCTGTATTGAATTTTATTGTATTGGTACTGTCTGCCCTTATGTTGTAAACGCTGCACAAACTATTGGCGCTATATAAACCCTGTATAATAATACTAATTAGTAGGAGCGAGATCCTGTACCCAAACAAAATGGCCTTTATTACTAACTATTAAATCATAGGTATTGGAATTTCCTTTCAAATTTGGCTAATTTGGAAATTTCCAAAATAACGAATTTGTCGAAATTAGTTGAAAAACTAATTTGAAACAAAACAAATTGCATATGTCCAGTACCCCCCCCCCCCTCCCCTCCAAAAAAAAAGACATTTTGAATATTGTAAATAATAATTATGATAAACACTTAACTATTACTATTAAATTATAGGTATTGGAATTTCCTTTAAAATTTGGCTAATTTGGAAATCTCCAAAATAACGAATTTGTCGAAATTAGTTGAAAAACTAATTTGAAACAAAACAAATTGCACATGTCCAGTACCCCCCCCCCCCCCCTCCAAAAAAAAAAAAAGAAAATTTGAATATTGGAAATAATAATTATAATAAACACTTAACTATTACTAACTATTAAATCATAGGTATTGGAATTTCCTTTCAAATTTGGCTAATTTGGAAATTTCCAAAATAACGAATTTGTCGAAATTAGTTGAAAAACTAATTTGAAACAAAACAAATTGCATATGTCCAGTACCCCCCCCCCCCCCTCCCCTCCAAAAAAAAAAGACATTTTGAATATTGTAAATAATAATTATGATAAACACTTAACTATTACTATTAAATTATAGGTATTGGAATTTCCTTTCAAATTTGGCTAATTTGGATAATTACAAATTAACAAATTTGTCGAAAAACAATTTGGGAACGAAACAAACTGTATATGTCTACAACCCCCCCCCCAGGTGGAAATCCTATTTAAAGAAGTGGTGGTGGGGGTCGCCCGATGGATTCCAGGGTTCCCAGCACTGCTCCTATATGTGCGTTTCGGAATGATATTTCGGCTGTATTGGATACAATGACCCCGATGAGGTCATACGTCTGTAGCTATCCCTCATGTCCCCTATAGACGGCAGTCAGGAGACAAACTTCTCAACTCTCCAAACTTCTTTTCTTTCCCTAAACTTTTCTCAGTGTTTGTCCCTGGAGTTCCGCAGACAGCTGGAAGTGGGACCTTCACCCAGGAGCTGCCCATAGCATGGTCTTTCCAGGATCTCCTCCATCCTGATCCCTGCACACACCCCTCCTAGTCCCTATTCTTTTGCTGTCTTCAGAGCAGCTTTCAAGGAATTTGGACAAAGGGAGAGCCATGATCCCACCTCCCTCCACTGACTTTATCTAGGAATGTGAAGTGACCTGAGGGTGACCTTGCTGGGAGTCCCTGAGTGGCATAATCTAGAAGGAGGGAAGGGAGGAGGAGGGGGGGGGGATCTGTAGTCCTGTAGTCTGGGACTAGGACTTGATCAGCCATAGTGATCACAGAGGGAGGGGGGAAGACAAGGCTGAGATCTGCCGGAAATGTCTGCACATTGCTGACTGCAGACACAGACAGGGGGACAATGCAGCTGGGTGACAGCTCTGTACACACTTGGGGGACCGTCTGCTCCTAGGATCCCGAATCGGGCGACTCGCTGCTCTTCTGCAATAAACTTTCCCCCCCAACTCCGCTCTTCTCCTCCATTCAGGATCGTTACAATGGGGCTGCCGACTCTGGAGTTCAGCGATTCCTACCTGGACAGTCCCGACTTCAGGGAAAGGCTGAAATGTCATGAGATTGAGCTGGACCGGACCAACAAGTTTATTAAAGAGCTGATCAAGGATGGGAACATGCTGGTCGGGGCGCTGAGAAGTAAGTCAGAGTCACCCCCTTCCCTGGCTGCATCGCCTTCCCTGCATGAGTTACATTGTTGCAGATCACATTTCACTCAATATTTGTCTTGTAGGAAGTTATTGTTATTATGTTGATCATTCACACGTTGGATGTTGTGGCATGTTGCATATATTTACATTATTTTTTGGATTTATAGACCTCCAGCACAGTGCTTTATATTGCAAAAGCAAGACAATATAGTCTGCAGAAGTGAAATTCAATAGAAGAGGGCTGCTCCTAAGAGCTTACAATCTAATAGATGTATAGCCTGTTGTACTGTGGATTATTTAAATACAAGAGGAAATACCTGGGGGAGAATTAGGCTTTAGTTGCAGTTTCCAAAAGTAGTGTATGCGCTACTTATGGCGCTTTGCGAATTCAGCGCGTTCAAAATGAATGGACTGAAATCGAACCGTGGAGAACTGCATGTGATTTGCAGCGAAACGCACATCCTGTGTGATTCCTGGTGGGAAGCAACCATGCCCGAACTGGCCTATGGGCCGCAGGTCACAACTCTGTAATGTTGTAATGTAGGGGGGGGGGGGTCTGTATGGGCTGTATTGTAGAGGTGGGCTGTAATGTAGGGGGGTCCGTATTGTAGAGGGAGTTTGTAATGTAGGGGGGGGGGTCTGTATTGTAGAGGGGCTCTGTAATGTAGGGGGGTCTGTACTGTAGGGGGGTCTGTAATGTAGGGGGGTCTGTACTGTAGGGGATCTGTACTGTAGAGAGGGGGTCTGTACTGTAGGGATGTCTGTGTAACATGCAGGGGGTCCAGAACTGTTAGGGGGTGTCTGTGTAACAAACTGTGGGGGGCTGTGTAATGTAAAAGGGTCCAGAGGTGCAGGGTGCTGTGTAATGTAAAGGGGTCCAGAGGTGCAGGGTGTTGTGTAATGTAAAGGGGTTCGGAGCTGCAGGGTGCTGTGTAATGTATAGGGGCCCAGAGGTGCAGGGTGCTGTGTAATGTAAAAGGGCCCAGAGGTGCAGGGTGCTGTGTAATGTAAAGGGGCCCAGAGGTGCAGGGTGCTGTGTAATGTAAAGGGGTTCAGAGCTGCAGGGTGCTGTGTAATGTAAAGGGGTGCAGAGGTGCAGGGTGCTGTGTAATGTAAAGGGGCCCAGAGGTGCAGGGTGCTATGTAATGTAAAGGGGCCCAGAGGTGCAGGGTGCTGTGTAATGTAAAGGGGCCCAGAGGTGCAGGGTGCTGTGTAATGTAAAGGGGTGCAGAGGTGCAGGGTGCTGTGTAATGTAAAGGGGTGCAGAGGTGCAGGGTGCTGTGTAATGTAAAAGGGTCCAGAGGTGCAGGGTGCTGTGTAATGTAAAGGGGTGCAGAGGTGCAGGGTGCTGTTTAATGTAAAGGGGCCCAGAGATGCAGGGTGCTGTGTAATGTAAAGGAGTCCAGAGGCGCAGGGTGCTGTGTAATGTAAAGGGGTGCAGGGTGCTGTGCAATGTAAAGGGGTCTAGAGGTGCAGGGTGCTGTGTAATGTAAAGGGGTCCAGGGTGCTGTGTAATGTAAAGGGGTCCAGAGGTGTAGGGTGCTGTGTAATGTAAAGAGGTCCAGAGGTGCAGGGTGCTGTGTAATGTAAAGGGGTCCAGAGGTGCAGGGTGCTGTGTAATGTAAAGGGGTCCAGGGTGCTGTGTAATGTAAGGGGGTCCAGAGCGCAAACCCCCCCCCCCCCCCCCCCCCCGGGCTGCTCAGTCTAAAATGCCTGGGCCTATTTTTTGTCCCAGTCCAGGCATGGAAGCAACCCTCATGCATTTTTAGTGCTTTTTGCATTTTGCAGATTTGCGCTACAGTCCATTTAACATTGTTTCCTAAGGATCGCGTTCTGTAGAGCAAATCTGCAAAATGCACTAAAAATGCATAGGTGTGAATCCGGCCTCAGTGCACAGTTTTTCCCCCTGATTTTTCCAGCAACATGATTCAGCGTAGATTGGAGTATTTCTAGTCATTGTTTGTGTATAAGGCCGGATTCACACCTATGTATTTTTAGTGCATTTTGCAGATTTGCACCATGTTAAATGGACTGTAGTGCAAATCTGCAAAATGCAAAAAGCACTAAAACTGCATAGGTGTGAATCCAGCCCAGGGGCGGACTGACCATTGAGGAACTCGGGCACTGCCCGAGGGCCTCATGCCACTAGGGGGCCCCATCAGGGTTGCCAGGCTCAGTAAAACCAGGAATAGTATGTAAAAATCTGTGTTTTTTTTACATCTGCCCCTGATATGTCCAAAACTGACATGCTTTTGATGTGAAAATGCCGAGATTTTAGCTGCCCAGCCTCTGTACTGCCTCCTGGCTTGGTGGCCATCTGTAAGCCTGGGGGGCCCCATAATCTTCTATTGCCTGGGGGCCCCATGAGTTGTCAGTCCGCTCCTGATCCAGCCTAAGCTGTGGCGGCTTGTCCATACATGGCGCACGGTGCCGCCTCACCTATCCATGTGTCCAGCCCCCTGATCTACATATCAGAGTGCCGGTGACACGTCATATTCGGCTCCCTATCATACAATGCTGCGGAAGTGAGGAAGCGGCAAACTGCGGATGCGCGATGCGTTCCAATGGATTTACGACAGTACACACCAGCGAAGCCGTCATTCAGGGCGACATGGACTTAGGGGAAAGTGGCCAGTGACTACGCTCAGACGGCTCGCTCCGCTCGCTCGGCCTCCTGTTTTTTTTTTTTTTAACATCCTCCAATCCACGGGGATGTTAAGGAAAGAGCCTGGATGCCGAACGAGGTTTTGCTGGTGTGTACTGTCGTAAATCCATTGGAACGCATCTCAAATGCGTTTGGAACGCATCGCGCATGCGCAGTTGGCCGCCACAGCACTTCCGCAGCATTCTGTTATAGGGAGCAGAGTATCAAGTCACCGGACTATGGATTTCAATGGAGGGGGGGACGGACGTTAAAACACCTGATTAGAGTCAGAGGCCCTAATAGGCTTCAAAAAAGGGTGGCCTCAGAGCTGTGTGACATTACCAAATACATTTTCGCTATTTTTACATTAAAGTTCCTCCCCGGCAATCAGGAGGCAGGTCAGGCCAAATCAGTTAGGCGATCCTACTGGATGCCATGCACTTTGGCGGGAAGAGGAGAGACATGGCCAAGGAAGCTTGAGGAGTGGACACCGGAGCCGCCGCTGCCCACACTCTAGGAGTGGATGAGAGGACACCACAGCCCCGCTGGGGGGGGTGCTGTTAGTGCCGTGCATCCCCGGGGGGGGTGGCTGTTGGTGCTGCGCTGCTTGGGGTGTTGTTTGTTTGACGCCCCCCCAAAGGACAGCCCACCAGCCGCCACTGGGTCTAAGGATTCATTCAGACGGGTGTTGACGCCCATTCTGTATGCAGGCTGCATTGGTTATTCCACTTGCATCCACCCTGAGCTGCACACAGGCAGCCTATGGGCTCATCTTTTTGCAATAGGTTTTTATTTGACTTTTTTTTGTTTTGCAACATATGAGATCAGTCAATGAGCACATACATACCAACAATAATTAGGTGTACTTCTAATTTATAAAACAATAGCATAAACTGGTGGTATGCATAAGATACAATATTAGAATGAGAGAGGAGGTAATAAGGGAAGCTTTATTTTCCAAAGATGCAAAAAAAAAAAAAAACTTGTACCATTTCTTGCTTTTTGTTTTTGGAAGATTGGCGAACAGTTCAATCCTCATTCAGGTGTTTATTGCTGTGTTACTGTTCGGGAGATGTCCCCTCACTTCCTGTCTTGGTGACACCAAGGGCATTGCTGTGAGTTGAACTTCCTGTTTCTGGTACCAGTGACATGTCACCAGCTGCTCATGGATTCTCCAAGGAAATCTATGAAGAATGCTCTCCAGAAGAGGTAAACAGGAAGTTTGGCTTTGTAATAGTGGGCTGTAAAAGTATGCAAGGAAGCACATCTTTAAAGCAGATGTAGGCCCTTTAGTTTATTAACGCATGATGTATCACCAGCAATTGTTATCATTTTGGTTTTAAACTTTTTTTTATCTGTTGTTGCATCTCAGTGCTGTTGACCTACTGCTGTCCCTTTGCAATCACCTACTATCTACATGTACTTCAGCTCAGGGCTTTTTTTCAGGGGGAACTTGGGGGAACTCCACCTCTGGCTCAGACCCTTTGGTGCCTGCTCACCACAATCACTTGTAAACACAGAAGTCTGATTTCTGTGTTTACAAGTGACAGCTCTGCACTCTGTGTGTAACCCCCTGAACTCTGCAGTATGTATGTAATGCAATCCTGGTATTTAATGCCCCTTCTACTGTTTTTGAAATCTGAGGTCGTGGTTGAGTTCCTGCACCAATTTCTAAGAAAAAAGCTCTGCTTCAGCTAGGGTTGCCACCTAACCAGGACTCGCCCTGACAGTACAGGTTATGAATCATGTGTCCGGGTTTCAGTTAGTGTGACCACATGTCCCGGATTGCCCGGGACAGTCCCGCATTTTGCAGGTCTGTCCCGGGCACCTTCATTCCAGGACAATACAGTGTCCCGGAATGAAACCGACACAGCCACCCCCTGGGCCAATCTGATGCCCCCCAAAAATGGCCGCCACATCACCGCTTTACTCACCGAGAGTACTTAACCTGTGCTGGGAATGCCTGGAGGAGAACAATCCTGCCCCCTACTTGTGATTGGAGAAATCATAAATCCTGCCTCTTGTGTCAAATTCGTTACAACACAAGCTGATTTTTGGGAAGGGGGGGGGGGTGTCCCTGAATGGTAGTTTAGAAATGTGGTCACCCTAGTTTCAGTCCACCTGAAATCCTGACAAATTATTCAGACAGGAATGTGGCTCGGAACAGGGCTTGACAGGAGGGTAAGGGGGCACTGTGCATGCCAAATTACTATTCCATACCTCCCAACTGCCCCTGATTTAGAACAATGTTCCTCTTTCCTCCTAATTTGTCCCTCATTTTGGTCTAAACTATATAGTTGTATATAAAATGCACTAGCTTTCAAAAAGTGTTTGCCGACATTCATCCAATTTCTGAACTGTTGCATTTGTAAATTCCAAAAGTCAGTATAAAGGAATAGTATGTGTAAAAAAAATAAAAACGGAGTTCCACACATTTTTTCGCAGTGCGCTCTGCTAGTGGCCAGGCAATCTTCTGGGACCTGTGACGTGAAGTGTCACAGAAGAATGCTGAGAGGGAGGGGCCACCTAGGGCGAGAGGAGGAGTCGCCTACGTGCCCAAGAGCAGAAAGGAGGAAATGGGACAGGAAGTCCCAATTTAAACTAAGTACCCACTACCCCCCCCCCCCCCCAAAAAAAAAATGTGGCAAATGTGGCATGTCAGGGGGCGAGGAGTTTTTAAAGCGGAAGTTCCCCTTTTGTGTGAAACTCTGCTCTAAGGGGGCATGGCAGGGGGGTCCTATGCCTACTTACCTTTGTTAATAGGTGTCCCTTATTTCCATCTCAAAATGTTGGGAGGTGTGCTGTTCTTTTTGGAGTGCCTCAGGTCTGTTACAATCCTATCGTGTATACTAAAAAAAAAATTACTGTCTGCTGCTAAAGTGTTCGGGTTTGGCTTGAAGAAAAAATGGCAACCCTAGCTTCAGGAGAAGTTCCATGTAAATTTCCTGATGGTGACAACAGTGGGCCATGCCTGCATAACGTATGTCTGGGGGCTTCCTGTCAACACCCCTGTGTTTTATCCTCCCCAGATAGCTCTCCCTTGTTTCTCTCTCCCTCTAAGGCCTGGTTCACACCTATGCAGGTTGCTTTTGAGCGTTTTTGCACTGCTTTTTGCTGCAGTTTTCGACACACTTTTTTTACCACAAGTGCATTTTTGTGCGTGAACTCGAGAGAGAGGAGCCGGACTGCAGGAGTTGGGAGTAGGCAGACCCTCCCCCCGGAGGCAATCGCCATCCTTCTCCATGCCCCTGGTGGCAATGGCGGGTGTGAAGGGGGGCCTCCCACTCACCCCGCCCTACCTGCTCCTCTTGGGAGCCCAACTGGGGCCCAACGGGACCCCAATGGGGCAGAGGGACTCCCCCTATGAGGGAGTGAGGGGGCCTAGCCCACCCAGCCAGCCCCGTAGGTCCTTCGCCTCTCTTTATTTTAGGAGACCGCATGGCCAAAGTGCATGTGTTTTTAAACCAATTTCGTGTGCGTGCAAGTGTGGTGGTTTTTGTGGGGGGGGGGGTCGGCGTACTAAGCACAGGCGTACCTTGCATAGCACACCCACCAGGAGCCGGGCTGAGACCACCAAACTCAATTCACATGAAGCCGAGACCGGGATCCGAACCCTTGGCTGCAGAGGTGAATGGCTTGTCAGCGCAGTGCCAATCACGTTGAGCCACCACAGCTCCCTTCAAAAAAACGCTGCTTTTTGCGGGTCCCTGGCCCTTTCAAAAAACGCAGAAGCACAAAAAAGCACTGATGTGAACATGTTCCATAGGAAACCAAATTTCCCTGCATTTCTGCAAAATGCATCAGTGTGAATGGAGCCGCGTACACACGATCGTTTTTCCGCATGAAAAAAACCCGATGTTTTTCAGCATGTCCAAAAAATGAAGTTTTTCCAACTTCATAATTAAAAACTACGTAGCCCACACACCATCGTTTAAAAAAAATGATGAACAAAGCGCGGTGACGTACAACACATATGACGGAACTCTAAAGGGGAAGTTCTATTCGCCTTTGGGCTGCTTTAGCTGATTCCTTGTTAGTAAAAGACGATTCGCGCTTTTCTGTCTGTTACAGCGTGATGAATGTGCTCACTCCATTATGAACGGTAGTTTTACCAGAAAGAGTGCTCCCGTCTCATAACTTGCTTCTGATCATGCGCGGGTTTAAAACGTCGTTTTTGCCCACACACACGATAATTTTTTACAACCCGAAAAACGTCATCGTTTAAAACGACGTTAAAAAATGCAGCATGTTTAATTTTTTTTTTTTTTTTTTCGTTTTTCAGAACCTGAAAAATGAAGTGAAGCCCACACACGATCATTTGAAATGACGTTTTTAAAAAAGACGTTTTTTTTTCATGCCGAAGAACGATCGTGTGTATGCGGCATTAGTCTCCCTGCTGGCATTGGCTGTGTGTGTGAGTCACTGACAGTCTGTAAACATTGTGACAGAGATGCAGGCAATTGTATACTCCATGCTCACTTTGTGTGACATTGTACCATGAGTCACAACCTGAAAGGAAAGTCCAATATTACTTCCAGGTAGTGCAGAGGTGGTGCAGGCTGTGGACAGGGAACCCTAGTTCCCTGAATCTCTATGTGGTTTTGAAGCAATGGGGGTTATTTACGAGTGCAAGTGTAAAGTGCATATGAAATTTCACTGAAAGTGCACTTGGAAGTGCAGTCGCTGTAAATCTGAGGGGTAGATCTGAAATTAATGGAGGCTCTGCTGATTTTATTATCCAATCGTGTGCGAGATAAAATGCTGTTTTTTATTTTCCTTGCATGTCCCCCTCGGATCTACAGCTACTGCACTTCCAAGTGCACTTTCAGTGCAATTTCAAGTGCACTTTGCACTTGTAGTGCAAAATGTATTTGTCTTTCGTAAATAACCCCCAATTGTATGTATTAGGCCAGCGTGTCTCTACCATTATCAATCACAGCACCCTTTAAAAGTATTCAAAGGCCCCCCCCCCGTCATGAACTGTATATTTAGGGTTGCCACCTGTCCGGTTTTGACCCGGACAGTCCGGGTTTTGACCCGGACAGTCCGGGTTTTGACCCGGACAGTCCGGGTTTTGAGACATGTGCCCGGGTTTCCACCCACCGAAAACCCGGGCACACATTCCACCGTCATGTGGCCAGCCAGCCGCCAGTGACAGCGGATCTGACTCTGGCCGCAACATATGGAGAGAGACGCCGAGCATCCCGTGCCCGCTATCACTCACACAGTGTCCGTGTTATCATTAGGTGTGCCGTGTACATCATGCGCTCTCTGAGCCCAGCGGGTCACAGAACTGGTTATGACATAGGGGTCTGTGATTGGCCGGGTGGAGGCTGCTGGTCACATGTGGATCTGGGCTGGACTGTGGATAATCGCGCCTGCTTGTTCCCGAGTCCTGTCTCTCGCTGTGAGTCTCCGAACATTGCACTCATCTGCTCTGTCAGCCCCCTTCATGTAAATCACCCCTCCTCCTCTCTGTAACCCCCCCTCCTCCTCTGTCACCCCCTCCTCCTCTCTGTAACCCCCCCTCCTCCTCTGTCACCCCCTCCTCCTCTTTGTAACCCCCCTCTTTCTCTGTCACCCCTCCTCCTCTCTGTAACCCCCCCTCCTCCTCTGTCACCCCCTCCTCCTCTCTGTAACCCCCCCTCCTCCTCTGTCACCCCCTCCTCCTCTCTGTAACCCCCCCTCCTCCTCTGTCACCCCCTCCTCCTCTCTGTAACCCCCCTCCTTCTCTGTCACCCCCTCCTTTTCTCTGTAACCCCCCTCCTCCTCCTCCTCTGTCACCCCCTCCTCCTCTCTGTAACCCCCCTTCTCCTCTCTGTAACCCCCCTCCCTGCTCTTTGTCACCCCCCTCCCTGCTCTCTGTCACCCCCACTCCTCCTCTGTTAGCCCCCCTATCTGTCAGCTACCCCCAAACAACGCGCACTCCCTTCTTCCCCCGCTCCAGTGGGGCTAATGTCCTGCAGTTGGGTCATACGGCACTGTCTGTGCTCTCTCTCTCTCTCCCACCCAGCCGCCGGCGCCACCAGAGACAGTGAATGGAGGGCCACTGGACTGGGACGGTTTTGCAGGAGAAAGCATGATATTACAGACTGCGCCCCCTAACAGGTTCACACACGCATCTTTGCAGTGGCTCTTGGAACGTAAGGTTTTTTCTTGTCCCGCTGTAATGGAGGTTTCTATTGGGGGGCACAGGCACTGTCTGATATTTAATCTGTTATTTTCTTCTCTATTTGTGGGGTGCCTGTGGATTTCTTTGATTTTTTTGGGGCTTGTTTTGTAATTAAAAGTAGCTTGAAAGGGTTGTAGAAATGCACAGCGCCACTTTGTGAACAACTTGTATGGTGTTGGGTTCAGTAGAGCTGATTCAGGTTTTTGGATGGAGGTACACTGCCTTAGTGACACCATCCACTGCCCTACTGACACCACCAATTGCCCTACTGACACCATCCACTGTTCTACTGACACTATCCACTGTTCTACTGACACCAACCACTGCCCCACTGACACCGTCCACTGCCCCACTGACACCGTCCACTGCCCTACTGACACCAACCACTGTTCTTCTGACACCATCCACTGTTCTTCTAACACTATCCACTACCCTACTGACACCATCCACTGTTCTCCTGACACTATCCACTGTTCTTCTGATACTATCCACTGTTCTTCTGACACTATCCACTGTTCTACTGACACCATCCATTCTGATTACTACTCTCTTTGTGTACCCCCCAAGATGTCCCAGGTATTTTACAAACCTATAGCATGTACTACAAAAAACTTGGCGTGCGCCGCAAAAGTGTTCGGGTTTGGCTTGCAGAAAAGGTGGCAACCCTATGTATATTGTGGTCTGAAGGACAGAATATGCAGTGGATAATAATGTCACCCACTCCATGGTGTCTCCCCGTTGCTTTAGATGCTGCCCATCACGTACGAGTCAGTCCCCTTTACATCATAGTCCCCTCATTACATCAGAGGCTCCAAAACAAGATTTCCCAATATATTTGGGGTGGTAAATATCCTAGGATTAATCGCCTAAGGCCTTGTACACACAGTCAAATACATCCGATCAAATCGGTCTGACAGACCGTTTTAATCGGATTTGTCTGCTGGGATATATTGGTTTGATCGTGTACACATGATCAAACCAAAATCCCCGCCGGCAGACAGCGCGGTGACGTGGCAGTGACGTTGACGCCGCCACGTCACCAGGAAGTAAAACACTTCCACGCATGCGTCGAAACCATTCGATGCATGCGCGGGCAGATATGTCTGCTGGTTAGCGTACTAACCAACAGACATGTCGGACGAACGGGTTCCCAGCAGACAGATTTTAAAGCATGCTTTAAAATCTGTCTGCTGGAAAAAGCCGTCTGTCCGCCCGTACACACGATCGAATTTGTCTGCTGAAACGGTCCATCGGACCGTTTTCAGCAGATAGATTCGATCGTGTGTACAAGGCCTTAGGCCTCGTACACACGATCAAATCTGTCTGCTGGAAACGGTCTGCTAGACCGTTTCAGCAGACAGATTCGATCGTGTGTACGGGAAACAGACGGATTTGGCCACCCGATAGATTTCAAAGCATGCTTTGAAATCTGTCAGCTGGGAACCCGTCCGCCCGACATGTCTGCTGGTTAGTATGCTAACCAGCAGACATGTCTTCTCGCACACGCGCCTAATGATTTCGACCCATGCGCGGAAGTGTTTTACTTTCTGGTGCGGTGACGTGGCGGCGTCAACGTCACCGCCACGTCACCGACACGTCAGCGCGCTGTCTGCTGGCGGGGATTTTGGTTTGCTCGTGTGTAGACGATCAAACCAATACATCCCAGCAGACAGATCTGTTCAAATCGGTCGGATAGACCGTTTTGAACAAATATATTTAATTGTGTGTACGAGGCCTTAGTCTGTACACAGCCTATATGTGTGTATATATATATATATATATATATATATATATATATATATATATATATATAAAAGATGTCTTCAAACAGTTTCAGCACTTTTTGGAAAGTTTTTGAAGAACCCTTTTATATATGTACAGTCCACATAACACTGGTTTAGCATGGCGTGACTTCTTGTATAATGGCACGAAATGGTGTTGGACGCTGCAATGCCATTTTCATCGTCAAATAGTTTGGAGTGGAAGATTTTCCCAAGTATGGTGAGTTTCCCTGAATGTGGACAGCCATTGTCACCCTGCAGGATGCTGCCGCTCTGTAATGTGAAGTTTACTGCCTCGTAACTTGATACAGCTTTCCAAATGCTTATATCCTGAGGGCACCGTCTCCCAGGCTGGGAATGAAATTCCAAGCAATTCACAGAAAAAAAAAAGAGTCTGACTTGAGCTGGAATGCTTTTTGTGTGCAAAAATGGTTTTAGGATTAGTGCATGTGCTATTTCTTGGTAGCACACCGCAGTTTAGTTGCGCTGCAGAGCGCGTCCATCAGGAAGTGCGCCATGGTGGTGTCTTTCCGTGTACCAGCACACTTGCATTGCGATAAAGCGTTAACACCAATCGTGGTGAGAGAGATGGCACCGAATAGATGAAGTAAACAGACTATCGGATACTAGGAAGATTTTCCTTATTTAATCTTTTGGACATTTTATATATTTTGAGCTCTTTGCTATTCTGGTGTAATAAGCATTTATTGACCTTTTTTGTTCCTTTAAGAAACAAAACAGTGATTGCATCAGAAGTCACTGTGAAATCGCCAAATTGTTTACATTTGTCTGACTGCCATGTGGGACACTGAACTGCTTGTGAATCAGCTTCTTGTGGGAATTTTGCAAGGGACTTAACCTTGTTAATTAATTGCAGACAGTGATTTAAGAACTCATACTCACTGTATATACCGGTGTATATATATATATTATATATATATATATACACAATATATACTGTACATCTATATATATATATATATATATATATATATATAAATATATAAAATATATAATGTATATTTATATATATATATATATATACATATATATATATATATATATATATAGCTATATATATATATATATATATATATATACAGTATATATCTTATACTGTGTGTATGTATATATATATATATATATATATATATATATATATACAGTATATATTTTATATATATATATATACTGTATATATACTGTGTGTATATATATATATATATATATATATATATATATATATATAAAATATATATTGTACATCTATATATATATATATCTTTAATATAAATATATATATATTGGCCAGATTCAGATAGACTTACGACGGCGTATCTACTGACATCACATGGGAAAGAGTAACTCAGAATCTGCTAAGATTCGAATCTGCTAAGATACGACCGGCGTAAGTCTCCTACGCCGTTGTATCTTAGCTGCCTATTTACGCTGGCCGCTAGGGGCCTGTACGCTGATTAAAGATTCGCCATTTACGTAAGGCGTGTTCAGGTGTAAAGACAAAGCTGCAGCAAGACGGCGCAGCCAATGTTAAGTATGGACGTCGGGACCGCGTCAAATTTTTCAAATGTTACGTCGTTTGCGTAACTCGTCCGTGAATGGGGCTGGATGTAAATTACGTTCACGTCGAAACCAATGAGTCTTAGCGGCGTAATTTGGAGCATGCGCACTGGGATACGTCCACGGACGGCACATGCGCCGTTAGTAAAAAACACCATTTACGTGGGGTCACACTTAATTTAAATAAAACACGCCCACATCAGAAACATTTGAATTCGGCGGGCTTACGCCGGCCCATTTACGCTACGCCGCTGTAACTTAGCTTGATGAATACAGCACTTGCCTCTCTAATTTACGGCGGCGTAGCGTATCTGAGATAGGCTACGCTACGCCCGCACAAAATTACGCCGCTCTACGTGAATCTAGCCATATATATCTATCTATATATATATATAGATATTGCCCACTGACAAAGAAATGATCAGTCTATAATTTTAATGGTAGGTATATTTTAACAGTGAGAGACAGAATAACAACAATATCCAGAAAAACGCATTTCAAAAAAGTTATAAATTGATTTGCATTATAAGGAGTGAAATAAGTATTTGGCGCCGTTGCAAAACATGACAGTACTTGGTGGCAAATCCCTTGTTGGCAATCTCAGAGGTCAGACGTTTCTTGTAGTTGGCCACCAGGTTTGCCCACATCTCAGAGTCAGGAGGGATTTTGTCCCACTCCTCTTTGCATATCCTCTCCAAGTCATTAAGGTTTCTCGGCTGATGTTTGGTAACGCAAACCTTCAGCTCCCTCCACATATTTTCGATGGGATTAAGGTCTGGAGTCTAGGAAATTTTTAAAACATGTTCTATTTTTTTCACCGATGGAAAACAAACCGATGGGGCCCACACACGATCGGTTTGTCTGATGAAAACGGTCCATTGGTCGGTTTTCATCAGACAAACCGATCGTGTGTACAGGGCTTAACAATTTAAAGTGGAATTCCAGGCAAAACCTAAGTACAGTGGAACCTCGGATTAAGAGCATAATCCGTTCCAGGAGAATGCTCATACTCCAAAGTACTCGCGTATAAAAGCGAGTTTCCCCATTGAAGTCAATGTAAACAAAAATGATTTGTTCTGCATTGACTTCAATGGCATACAATAGCGCATGCAGCCAGAGGCAGGGGGCGCCGGAGGGCCTCATAAACGTCCGGAAAGGCCCGAGAACAGTTTGGCTGACCTTGGAAAGACTCCGTTGCCAAGCCTTTCTGAGGTTTGCCGAGGTCAGCCAAGCTGTCCATGGGCCTTTCCATGCATTTCCGAACTACGAAGATCGGCTGCGATTGGCAGCGTTTGACTTCGGCGCCCCCCACCTTAGGCCAAACGCGGTACTGCACACACCGCTTTGGCCTGAATCCTGCTCGTATTGACGACACTCGCAAATCGAGTTAGGATTTTAGGAAATACAGTGCTCATATTGTGAAACGCTCGTTAACCGCATTACTCACCATCCGAGGTTCCACTGTACTCTTAGATCTATATACTTACCTATTTTCAAGCAGCTCTATTCTAGTCACATGATCTACCCTGTGTCAGCCAGTGCCTGCCTTTTTTCATCAACATTACATGTGGAATGATGAGATTGCTTTATTTTTCCAGTTCATCTCACAGGAAAAGAGAAGGACATTGCATTTCTGACAAAGTTAACAGGTATTTTCTGTATTTGCTAAAAATGTTTTGGCTTAGGGTGACCACATTTCCGTACTACCATTCAGGGACACCCCCCTTCCCAAAAATCATCTTGTGCTGTAACGAATCACAGCACAGTGATTGGACACAAGAGGCGGGATTTATGATTTCTCCAATCACAAGCAGGGGGCGGGATTGTGCTCCTCCAGGCATTCCCAGCCAGGACAAGTACTGTCAGTGAGTAAAGCGGTGATGTGACGGCCTTTTTTGGGGGCATTAGTTTGGCCGGGGGGTGGCTGTGTCAGTTTCATTCCGGGACACTGTATTGTCCTGGAATGAAGGTTCCCGGGACAGACTTGCAAAATGCGGGACTGTCCCGGGCAATCCGGGACACGTGGTCACCCTAATTTGGCTGTGTTCACCTTGCCCATGTGCCTGTGTCTCTTGGTAGTCCAATTCAACCAGTATACTCACCCATTTTCTCCCTTATCACCAGCTGCTTTATTAAAGCCCTTGTTGGCTTGCTGTACTCAGGTATAGGAAAGTTCCCCTTTTACATCTGAATCTGCAGAATTCCTGTTTTACAGTTGAATTCGTGGGGGTTCAACCTTTACATCTGAAGCCACAAAGTTCCTCTATTACATCTGAACTCGCAGAGTTCCCTGCAGACTCTGATGTAAGGGAGAACTCTGGGGGCTCTAACATAATGGATGCTCTGGGAACCCTGATTTAAGGGGGAACACTGAGAACTCTGACGTACGAAGAAGACTCTGATGTAAGGGGGAACACTGAGAACTCTGATGTAAGGGGGAACAATGAGAACTCTGACATACGAAGAAGACTCTGATGTAAGGGGGAACACTGAGAACTCTGACATACGAAGAAATCTCTGATGTAAGGGGGAACACTGAGAACTCTGGTGTACAGGTGAACTCTGATGTAAGGGGTGCTCTGAGAACCCTGATTTACCTTTGTGTGCTCAATCAGAAGCAGGAGAGAGAAAGGGGGAGACTTCAGTCAGACAGGGATGGATGGTAAACTCACTCACCCCTTGGCAGTCAGTACCTCATATCCAGATGTATCCGAGGCGGCTGGACTTCAATATTCCAGTCCCCTTTTTCAGAGCGGAGTTTGAAGTGTGGGCAGACACAGAGGGGTAGATGCAGTAAGAAGAGGAGTAGATCGAGCCCTCTCTCCTCTCCCATCTGTGCGTGTGTGTGGGTTTTTTTTTTTTAGTGCTGGCTTTGGGCAGTGTAAAAGAGAGCGTAACAGACACTCTCGGCTTACACAACTGCAGCCAACAACCCTACTGGGATGCCATAGTCCAGTCTGAATAATGTGTCCGGGTTTCAGGCCATCTGAAACCCGGATTCATGATTCCAAACCCGAACTGTCCAAGTAAATCTGGACAGGTGGCAACCCCAGGTGGACTACTGCAGCGAGAAGGGGGTGAGAGAGTGCAAATTAGTCAGTATAACTTGCTGTGGGGTGGGCCATCAGGATGTAATGACCGTGTCCCTGTAATGTAAGAACTTCATCCCTGTAGGATATGCTCCCCCTCAGAATCCTAGAACCCACACCAATAAGGAAATCCATGAAAAGGATATTTCACAGGAAAACACATGCCATGACATGTATGTCGTTAGCGTTGTGTTGTGGTTCAATGGGCCCCACTGGAATTCATTAAATGACATTACAGGTCAATGCACCATAATTCAATATGCGGGACATTTTCCCAAGACACTGCAACACAGATTGGTACGAACGATCCCTTTTAACAGCAAGCTCTCAGATGTCCATGACTTTTGATTAAATTGTACAATGCATGGAAAAACACCAAGGGCCAGATCCACAGAGCCAGTACGCCAGTGTATCTCCTGATACGCCGGCATACTTTCAAATTACCCGCGTCGTATCATTCGTTTGAATCCTCAAACCATGATACGACGGCTTTGGGCTTCGATCCGACAGGCTTACGTCTTCATACGCCCTTCCTCTGATACACTGCGCCAGGTCAATTCTCTGTGGATCTGGCCCCTAGTGTATAGGACTTCTAATTACAACTTGTCAATGGGTTTGGGCTTCAGAATCTTTTTGCCATTGATTAGTTTCTATGTCTAAATGTAAGGAGCATGCAACCCCCCCCCCCCCAACCCCTACCATGCCTGTGACACCCCCCGTTCGGTTCGCACCAGAACCTGCGAACAGACCAAAAGTTTGTGGGAACTTTAGAACCCTGTTAAAGTCTATGGGACTCGAATGTTTGAAATCTAAAGTGCTAATTTTAAAGGCTAATATGCAAGTTATTGTTCTAAAAAGTGTTTGGGGACCCGAGTCCTGCCCCAGGGGACATGTATCAATGCAAAAATAAGTCTTAAAAACGGCCGGTTTTTCGGGAGCAGTGGTTTTAATAATGCTTTATGTGAAACAATAAAAGTGAAATATTCCTTTAAATTTCGTACCTAGGGGGGGAGGTGTGTAAAGTATGCCTGTGAAGTAGCACTTGTTTCCCGTGCTTAGAACTGTCCCTGCACAAAGTGTAATTTCACTTTTATTGTTTCACTTTAAGCATTATGAATTTAGTAGGCAGTAGAATGTTAAAAGCAGACTGACTGACCAATAGGACGGCTTGGGAAGTAAGAAGAAAATGTCAAGATTTACAAATATAATTTTAGCTGGCTAAATCTACAGTGATCGTTTTTTTTTTTGTTTGTTTTTTATCATTCGTTCAGTTTCACTTTCCCAGGCTTGTGACAGGTTTAAAGGGCATGCGGATATCTCCATCGCACCACCCCTCAAATACACCTATTTGAGGGGTTCTGCATATTTTTCTGTTTGATGTGATAATCAGCCTCACTGACCTATTAGGAGGCTTAGGTGGTAAAAGGGGCAGGGCCAAGCTAAAGTTTATTGGTAAAGTCGATATTTGCATATCGTGTAAGCGGATATCTTCAGATCTCCTGAGCTTTAGGACATGCAGTTTTGCTGAAGGCATCATTTTCACAGTCTGAATTACCTACAGTAGATGTGTGACAAGTTTATTATTAAGCACAACTTTACTTTTGATTAAGTTTTTTAATTCAACGTTCAGTTAAAATTATCTAAATTCATTCCAGGTGCATCAAAACCAAAGGTGTACAAAGTCTTACAATTTGCTTAGAAAAGTAGAAACGCTTATCCCTTGCCAGCAGCTGCTGAATGTGACTCTTACCCTTTGTGGGTAAACAGTGATCTCTTTGCAGAGGTCCGACACGCCCCCTTACTGTGTGAAACCTATAGCTGTGTAGTCAGCAGGGAGCATGAACTTTGCCGATTGTAGATATATAGTACAGGTCTGACTAAGTAAAGGGATGTGTTGGACTTTTGCAATAAAATCACTGTTTTCTTTTACGGAGAGCAAGGGTCATACTGTGGCAGGGGACAGACTTTTCTTCTTTGTGGCTGTGGCTGCTTTTGAAAAAAAATTACCTTTTTGGCATTGAAAACTTTATTTTGATGCATCTGGAATGTAGTTACAGTAGCAGGTTTAAACTGAATGTTGAAATGGTTTTTAATAGTTACCCTCAAATTACTGAGTAGAAGGCCCTGACAAATATACTCACATTCAGCCCTGCATCCAAGTTCTTAGTTGTATGGCCATGACTCACCATTCATTTCAATGGCTGTTCAGTACTCATGGTAGCCCTTAGACATCCAGTTGGGTATATCCAATAATATATTGGCTGAGTAGGGTACACATGTAGTAGTGGCTGGAAGCAGCTGGGTCTTCGTCTTCGTTGTACAAAGTGTAGATATTTGCCAGAACACCACAGATCTTCAAGTTGAGTCCAAACGGCTTTATTGAAGTATAATCCCTTCACAAACAAGAGAATGTAACATTCCTGAGTCAAGCAGGACCCCTTCCTCAGGCATGTGATATCACATGCTTGAGGAAGGGGTCCTGCGTGACTGCGAAGCGCTGCATTCTCTTGTTTCAGATGATAATACTTCAATAAAGCCTTACCTCCCAACTTTTTGAGACAGGAACGTGAAAAAGTGAAAAAATTATGCAGCAAGCTAGTCCATTTTGCTGAAATTTCATTGCAAAAACTCAAAATAGTCCTCAGTAGTTTCTATGGCCCCCAAGTGCTTGTATGCATGCCTGACAACATCAGGGCATGCTCCTAATGAGACGACGGCTGGTGTCTTGGGGTATTTCCTCCCAGATCTGGACCAGAGCATCACTGAGCTCCTGAAAAGACAGAGGTGCAACCTGG
Organism: Rana kukunoris; assembly: GCA_029574335.1. Lineage (NCBI taxonomy): Eukaryota > Metazoa > Chordata > Amphibia > Anura > Ranidae > Rana > Rana kukunoris. Next base: position 55,796,834 of record CM056050.1, read on the forward strand.
CGGCACCTGATGGACCAAAACATAATGTCCCAGTGGTGTTCTTTTGGATTTAAGTCACGTGAGCGTGGGGGCCATTTAATGATATCAATTTCTTCATCCTCCAGGAACTGGCTGCATGCTCTCGCCACATGAGGCCGGGCATTGTCGTGCACCAGGAGGAACCCAGGACCCACTGCATCAGTGTAGGGTCTGACAATGGTTCCAAGGATTTCATGACTATACCCAATGGCAGTCAGGGTGCCATTGTGTAGCCTGTGGAGGTCTGTGCGTCCCTCCATGGTTATGTCTCCCCAGACCATCACTGACCCACCACCAAACCGGTCATACTGAACGATGTTACAGGCAGCATAAAGTTCTAAGTGGCTTCTCCAGACCCTTTCACTTCTGTCACATATGCTCATGAAGTCTGTTTCTGATTGTTTTGTCAGAGACATTCACACCAATGGCCTGCTGCTACTTAACTGACTAGATTAATATCCCAGGAGTTCTGATTCAAAAGTGTCCCTTTATTTATTTTTTTGAGCAGTGTATATGGTAAAAAAAAGCACTTCTGGATTTAATTAGCCTTAATGTCCCCTTTATGGGGCGTGGCAGGGGGCATGTTCTATGCCTACATATGTTTGCTAGTAGGTGTCCCTCAATCTCAAAATGTTGGGAGGTATGTTCTTGAATTCTGTACAGTAAACTTTTTTTTTAATAGACCCTCATTGCTAAAACAGATCTAAAGACTGGGGCAGTTTTGCAGATTCCATTCCATGGGTCATTACGAATGGCTCCACAATGAATCAGGGATTATAGCAGGAAATACGATTAATCCTCATTTATATTTCCTGGTAAACCATATTAAAATAAATAAAACAAAAAGCTAGGATTGTTTTCCCTGGCTGCTCGCAGACTATTGTAGTTCAAATGACCCAGTAATTTGGTTAGAGTTACAAGCCAACTCAAGTTTCATAATGATTTTCCTTCTTTACTATGTGATAGATATTATTAACTAGAATGTGACCTAAGAATGGAGACCGTTACTGGAACTGCGTTTAACCCCAATCATGTTACCCGTGACAAATATGTGCCTATCTTGCCATAAAATATTAAACCTTTACTTTTATTGAGTTAACCTTTGTGTAGAAAAGGTGGGCGCCAGTTGTAGAGGGCTGTCAATTTGGTTTGTCTCTGACATCTTGGAAGCTGGGAGAGAAATGTTATATGTACAGTATAATTCCAGTACATGGTCCACTGCATTCCAAATTCAGAATTTAACTGGAAGGTTAAAGAAAGAAACTTAGGTACTGTGGTACCTTGGATTACGAGCATAAACCGTTCCAGGAGAATTCTTGTAATCCAAAGCACTCGCATATCAAAGCGAGTTTCCCCATAGAAGTCAATGGAAACAAAGATAATTTGTTCTGCATTGACTTTTATGGCATGCAATACCGCACGTGACCAGAGGTGGGGGGGGCGCCGGAGAGCCTCAAATACTCGGGGACAGCTCGGCTGATCTCGAAAAACGTCAGAAAGGTTCGGAAACACTCGGGAATGGAGTATTTCCAAGTGATTCTGAGTATTTCCAAACGGCTCGAAACGGCTCCGAACCATTTCGAGTTTACCCGCACCTCTGGCTAATTGCGGAACTGCACACCCCATTAGCTTGAATTCTGCTTGTTTTGTGAGAAAAAAAAGTTGCTTGTTATTCAAAACGATCGTTTCTGGGTCATCACTGATACTTGGAATTCTAACAGGAGTACATTTTTCCACAACCAGCCCTTCAGTCGAGCTACTGTTGTCTAGGGTTGCCACCTTTTCTTCAGGCCAAACCCGAACACTTCAGCGTTGCACAGCAATTTTGTTTTCCTAGTATGCATAAACTATGCATAGATGTTGCTATTAAATAATATTTCTAATCATATGAAGTTAATCACAAGAGTCCCCCTTTACATCAGAGTCCACAGAGTTCCCCCTTCACATCTGAGTCCACAGAGTTCCCCCTTTACATCAGAGTCCACAGAGTTCCCCCTTCACATCTGAGTCCACAGAGTTCCCCCTTTACATCAGAGTCCCCAGAGTTACCCCTTTACATCTGAGTCCCCAGAGTTCCCCCTTTACATCAGAGTCCACAGAGTTACCCCTTTACATCTGAATCCCCAGAGTTACTTCTTTACATCTGAATCCCCAGTGTTACCCTTTCACTGTAAGGGAGAACTCTGGGCACTCTTATGTAAGGGAGAACTCTGGGCACTCTTATGTAAGGGAGAACTCTGGGGACTCTTATGTAAGGGAGAACTCTGGGCACTCTGATGTAAGGGAGAACTCTGAGCACTCTTATGTAAGGGAGAACTCTGGGGACTCTGATGTAAGGGAGAACTCTGGGCACTCTGATGTAAGGGAGAACTCTGGGCACTCTGATGTAAGGGAGAACTCTGGACACTCTGATGTAAGGGAGAACTATGGGGACTCTGATGTAAGGGAGAACTATGGGCACTCTGATGTAAGGGAGAACTATGGGCACTCTGATGTAAGGGAGAACTCTGGGCACTCTGGTGTAAGGGAGAACTCTTGGCACTCTTGTATAAGGGAGAACTCTGGGCACTCTGGTGTAAGGGAGAACTCTGGGCACTCTGGTGTAAGGGAGAACTCTTGGCACTCTTGTATAAGGGAGAACTCTGGGCACTCTGGTATAAGGGAGAACTCTGGGCACTCTGGTATAAGGGAGAACTCTGGGCACTCTGGTATAAGGGAGAACTCTGGGCACTCTGATGTAGGGGAGAACTCTGGGGACTCTGATGTAAGGGAGAACTCTGGGGACTCTGATGTAAGGGAGAACTCTGGGGACTCTGATGTAAGGGAGAACTCTGGGGACTCTGATGTAAGGGAGAACTCTGGGCACTCTGATGCAAGGGAGAACTCTGGGCACTCTGGTGTAAGGGAGAACTCTGGGCACTCTGGTGTAAGGGAGAACTCTGGGCACTCTGGTATAAGGGAGAACTCTGGGCACTCTGGTATAAGGAAGAACTCTGGGCACTCTGATGTAGGGGAGAACTCTGGGCACTCTGATGTAAGGGAGAACTCTGGGGACTCTGGTATAAGGGAGAACTCTGGGCACTCTGATGTAGGGGAGAACTCTGGGCACTCTGATGTAAGGGAGAACTCTGGGGACTCTGATGTAAGGGAGAACTCTGGGGACTCTGATGTAAGGGAGAACTCTGGGGACTCTGATGTAAGGGAGAACTCTGGGGACTCTGATGTAAGGGAGAACTCTGGGGACTCTGATGTAAGGGAGAACTCTGGGCACTCTGATGCAAGGGAGAACTCTGGTTACTCTGATGCAAGGGAGAACTCTGGGCACTCTGGTGTAAGGGAGAACTCTGGGCACTCTGGTATAAGGGAGAACTCTGGGCACTCTGGTATAAGGGAGAACTCTGGGCACTCTGATGTAGGGGAGAACTCTGGGCACTCTGATGTAGGGGAGAACTCTGGGCACTCTAATGTAAGGGACTCTGGGCACTCTAATGTAAGGGAGAACTCTGGGGACTCTGATGTAAAGGAGGACTCTGATGTAAGGGAGAACTCTGGGGACTCTAACATAAGGGATGCTCTGGTGTACAGCAAGGACTCTGATGTAAGGGGGAGCACTGTGGCCTCTGGTGCAAAAAGGGAGCTATGATGTAATGAGTGCTCTAAGAACCCTGATTTACCTTGGCCTACTTACTTAGAGGCAGGAGAGAGAAGGGGGAGGGGGGACTTAGTCCAGTCTGAATAATGTGTCCGGGTCTCAGACAGTGTGAAACCCGGACACATGATTCCAAACCCGAACTGTCCGGGTGAATCCCGAACAGGTGGCAACCCTACTGTTGTCACCAGTCTGAGCAATCTCTTTGCAGGGCATATTAAAAAGCAAATGCATGTCAACACACACATTGCAAACCCTAAACATTGAAAATGTGGGCGCGTTGCGACATTTTTGGCGTTCTATAACTCCTTAAGCCCCGGACCATTATGCAGCTTAAAGACCAGGCCACTTTTTGCGATTTGGCACTGTGTCGCTTTAACTGACAATTGCGCGGTCGTGCGACGTGGCTCCCAAACTAATTCAATATCTTTTACTTTTTGCTATAATAAATATCCCCCAAAAATATATAAAAAAAAAATGTTTTCCTCAGTTAAAGCCGACACGTATTCTTCTACCTATTTTTGGTAAAAAAAAAAACGCAATAAGCGTTTATTGATTTGTTTTTGTGCAAAAGTTATAGCGTCTACCAAATAGGGGATAGTTTTATTGCATTTTTATTAATATATTTTTTTTTCTAGTAATGGCGGCGATCAGCGATTTTTATCGTGACTGCGACATTATGGCGGACACTTTTGACACTATTTTGGGACCATTGTAATTTTTACAGCGCACGGTGTTAAAAAAAAAGGAATGGTTACTGTAAAAATGACAATGGCAGTGAAGGGGTTAACCAGGAGGGGGCGAAGTGGGGGCTAAGTGTGCCCTACGGGAGTGATTCTTACTGTGGGGGGGGAGTGGCTGGGCATGTGAAGTCATTGATCTTCGTTCCCTATGACAGGTAACAGACGATCAGTGACAGGCTCACTAGGAAGCACGGGGAGTGGTTTGTTTACACTTACCTTTCCCCGTTCTTCCTCTCTGTGACCCGATCGCGGGACACCGGTGGCGATCGGGTCCGCTGTTCCTGCGGGGATGGTTACGGAGAAGAGGACCGTGTCGTGAGCACGCACGTCTGGGTTTTTAGAGGGGACATACATGTACACCCTTGTTCCCAGCCGTGCAATTTTGCCGACGTATATAGTGGTGCGGCGGTCCTCAATCGGTTAAACAAAGCACGCTAAAACTAATAGTTCTGATTTACTCTCATATACTTCCTTTCCCACACCCCAAGAATATATTTAGAAGAGCTGCCTCCCCTTTACTCAGCTTACAATTAATTTCAAGAAAGGGATGTCCAGATGTCGCTAGTTTATCGAGGATGTAAGAGTTCATGTCTGGTTTCTATTAACTGTCATCAATTCCGCTTCTTTCCCCTTTCACTGCTTTAATGTAGCAGAACTTTGCGCTGTAGGATTGTGCAAGACGGAAGAGAGAACGGCGGTGAAACCCGTCTGAGAGAATACAAAGCTTTGCATCTTGCAGCCTGAAACTGATTTGGACGCTTTGGGGCTGAAAGGGAAACTTTAGTCCTTTTTTGTTTTTTTAGATACTCATCATATGAAGGTGGTCAGTGAAACATAATTGTACTGTATAAAGTTGCAGCAAGCTGTTACTTAACCACTTAAGTCCCGGACCATATTTTTTGCGATTCGGCACTGCATCGCTTGCGACGTGGCTCCCGAACAAAATTGGCGTCCTTTTTTTTCCATAAATAGAGCTTTCTTTTGGTGGTATTTGATCATCTCTGCGGTTTATAGTTTTTGCGCTATAAACAAAAATAGAGCGACAATTTTGAAAAAATAGTATTTTTTTGCTTTAATAAATATCCCCCAAAATATATAAAAACTAATTTTATCGAAACGTATTCTTCTACATATTTTTCGTAAAAAAACAATAAGCGTTTATTGATTGGTTTGCGCGAAAGTTATAGCGTTTAAAAAATAGGGGATAGTTTTATGGCATCTTTATTAATATTTTTTTTTTACTAGTAATGGCGGCAATCAGCGATTTTTAATGGTACTGCGACATTATGGCAGACACTTCGGACACTTTGGGACCATTGGCATTTTTATATCGATCAGTGCTATAAAAATGCATTGATTACTATAAAAATGACACTGGCAGGGAAGGGGTTAACACTAGGGGGCGGGGAAGGGGTTAAGTATGCTCCCTGGGTGTGTTCTAACTGAAGGGGGGATGGGTGACTGACTTGGAGAAATGACTGATCGCTGTTCATACATTGTATGAACAGGCAATCAGGCATTTCTCCCCCTGACAGGACCGGGAGCTGTGTGTTTACACACTAGGGGGGCGGGGAACGGGTTAAGTATGCTCCCTGGGTGTGTTCTAACTGAAGAGGGGGTGGGACTGACTTGGGGAAATGACTGATCGCTGTTCATACATTGTATGGACAGGCAATCAGGCATTTCTCCCCCTGACAGGACCGGGAGCTGTGTGTTAACACACACAGCTCCTAGTCCTCGCTCTGTAACGAGCGATCGAAGGTGCCCATCGGTGATCGCGCCCGCTGCGTCAGGGGTGAGCGGGGGGCGCACCCCTATTGGCTGCTCGGCGAGATGACGTAGATCAACGAGATCTCGCCCAGCAGAGCCGACCTGGTGGCTGGTCGGCAAGCGGTTAAAGTGATTGTAAACGATCACCTTGTAAAACAACCTATTCAGTTTAAAATAGAAATTAAAAGCAAATCATTTTTGTATAGTGTGGTATTTGGGGGTTGTTTAGCTCAAGTGTAGCACCCGCCAGCGATAACAATCCACTCTAGAAATTCAATTTTGGTATAGCCGCGGTTTCCCATTGCTTTCAATGTGAAGGAGCGGTAAGGAGCGGTTAAAACCGCTCCAAAGATGGGGCTAGCATGACTTTTAGAGCGGTCCTACTAGCGCACCGCTCCAGTGTGAAAGCCCTCCGGATTTCACACTGGGGAAACAGCAGCCGCTGTTTCAGGTTGGTTTTCAGGCGCTATTTTTAGAATACACATACACACACTGAAAAGGTACTGGAGTGGTGGGCAGCTATAATCGTGGGATTTTTTATTTTTAAAACACAGATTTTACATACTGTCCCTGTTTTACTGAGGCTGGCAACCCTGATGGGGCCCCCTAGTGGCATAAGGCCCTTGGTGAGTGCCCGAATGGTCAGTCCGCCCCTGCGTACAGGTGCACCCACATTTGCCTGCTGCCATTCCTAAGCAAGCTCTGCACTGGTGGTGCCCCTGATCCCGCAGCTGAATAAACTGTAAGGCCGCGTACACACGATCAAATTTGTCCGCTGAAAACGGTCCGATGGACCGTTTCAGCAGACAAATCCGATCGTGTGTACGGGCTAGCGGACAGGTTTGTCCATCGGACAAATTTCAAAGCATGCTTTGAAATTTGTCCGCTACAAACCTGTCCGTCGGATATGTCCGCTGGTTAGTACGGGAAACCAGCGGACATATCCTCCCGCACATGCTCGTATCCTGTGAATGGATCCGACGCATGCGCGCGGAAGTGTTTACTTCCTGGTGCGGTGACGTAGCGGTGACGTGGCGGCGTCAACGTCACCGCCGCGTCACCACGCTGTCTGCCGGCGGGGATTTTGATCTGATGGTGTCCGCTCTAAACTGTCCGTCGGACAAGTTTGAGCGGACATATCTCATCGTGTGTACGAGGCCTTAGAGACGGTCGTGGCGCTTGCTGGACTTTCTTGGGCGCCCTGAAGCCTTCTTCACAAATCCAGTGGAAATGTTTTTTATTGGGCTAAAGAGGTTGTAAAGGTAAAAAATGTTTTCCCTAAATAGCTTCCTTTACCTTAGTCCAGTCCTCCTTCACTTACCTCATCCTTCCATTTTGCTTTTAAACGGTATTGGACAGGTGATAAGCAGTGCCTGGTTTTCTCCACACATACCGCTTAGAATTAAGGACAAAACTTTCTATCTTGGTCTCATCAGATCAGAGAATCTTATTTCCTTCAGGTGTTTTTTAGCAAACTCATTGCGGGCTTTCATGTGTCTTGCACTGAGAAGAGGCTTCCATCGGGCCACTCTGCCATAAGGCCCCGACTGGTGGAGGGCTGCCGCGATAGTTGACTTTCTACAACTTTCTCCCATCTCCTGACTGCATCTCTGGCGCTCAGCCACACTGATCTTTGGGTTCTTCTTTACCTCTCTCACCAAGGCTCTTCTCCCCGAATACCTCAGTTTGGCTGGACGGCCAGCTCTAGGAAAGATTCTGGTCGTCCCAAATGTCTTCCATTTAAGGATTATGGAGGCCACTGTGCTCTTAGGAACCTTAAAGGGGTTGAAAAGGTAAAAAAAATATTCCCCTAAATAGCTTCCTTTACCTTAGTCCAGTCCTCCTTCACTTCCCTCATCCTTCCATTTTGCTTTTAAAGCGGAGGTTCACCCTTAAATCTCTATATACTGTTATATCCAGCATACTGCTGACATCCACAGTATGCTGGATTTGCTGTTTTTTTTTTTTTTTTTCGGGCTGTACTTACATTTTTTTCTTGTTTTCACCCGACTTCCGGGTTCTCGATCCCCCCCCGGGGGTGTAGGCGTCGCATAAATGATTGACGTGCGGGTAAAGCACGTCATCGCCTTCCGAAAATATCCGACGGGGACTCGGCACTTTACGGCGCCTGCGCAGTCAGCTCTACGCGGCAGGCGCAGGCGCCGTATAGCCCAGTAAAGAGCCGAGTCCCCGTCGGATATCTTTGGAAGGCGATGACGCGCTTTACCCGCACGTCAATCGTCTCCTGGGAGGATCATCACTCACTCCCAGGAGACATTGCGCAGAGCTCCCCGTCGGGGAAAAGGAGCGACACGCCCACTCCCCGCAAGGAAGAAGACCCGGAAGTGCAGCTGAAGACAGGTAAGTGTACACATTGAAAAGAAAATGACAACGCTACAAGCCTTTATTAAGGCTGCAGATAGGTTAGCAAAAAAGTTAATTTTGAGGGTGAACCTCCGCTTTAAATGTCCTTATTTCTTCTGAGAAATCCTCACTTCCTGTTCTTCTGTCTGTTACTCAGCACATGGTAATGCAAGGCTTTCTTCCTGGTGTGGAGAAAGCCTCTTGAGGGGGGAGGGGGCAAGCAGGCAAGTCAGGACACTCTACTTTGGAGCTAGAGAAAGGAGCTGTGTGTTAGTGGGCATCCTGACACTCCTGCTCGCCCCCTCCTCCCTCAAGAGGCTTCCTCCACACCAGGGAGAAAGCCTCACATTATGGTGTTGAGTTACAGACAGAAGAACAGGAAGTGAGGGTTTCTCAGAAGAAATAAGGTCATTTAAACCCAAATTGGAAGGATGAGGTAAGTGAAGGAGGACTGCACTAAGGTAAAGGAAGCTATTTAGGGAAACATTCTTTTTTTACCTTTACAACCCCTTTAATAGCTTTTAGTCTAATTAGAAGAACTTTGAATGAAGTGACACTTGTGCAAGGTATGATCTCGAACAACATAACAAACGCTTGCTGTAAAAAACACAGGCTGTCAGTCATATTCAATTATAACACAGAGATCCAGCAAGGGCGGCTGTAAAATGTTTGATACTGCTCTGATTTCAGTTGCTCCTGGGGGAAGATTAGTGAAATTGTGTTCATGCCTCAAAAATCATGAAAGGGATTGAAGATGCGACCATGCATGTCTGCCAGGGGCGTGTTAAATCTTCCCTGTTTCTGTGTGAGAGTTGGCTGTGATTTACCATTCAGCGATGTGTATAGCTAAATATCAACAGGAATATCGCTAAGCAGATAGATGTGCTGTGAAACTACATAGAGTGACGCTTTCTGTCCAGGAGTCAGTGGTCCTATCATCTGTCTTCAATTATAGACTTGTAGATCAAGTTCTCTTACAGCTACTGATGAAGATGGTGACCTAGGATGACAAGGAATACCTTATTCTAAACTGTGGCCCTGGGGCCGGATGTGGCCCTTTGCTTGCCTTCATCCGGCCCTTGGGGCACTATTCCATCCACTGACACCAATAATGAGGAATCACTTTTTTGCTGACACCAACAGTGGGGCACTATTCCTCCAACTGACACCATCAAAAGGGTGCAATTCCTTCCATTTACACCAACTATGAGGCAGTAGTCCTCCCACTGACACCAAAGATATGGTATTGTTTACTCCCACTGGACACCTTGACATGTTTGACTCCCAAAAGACCACAGTCCGGCCCCCCTAAAGTCTGAAGGATAGTAAACTTGCCCTTTCTATAGAAAGTTCGGAGACCCCTGTTCTATACAATGAATAAAAGGGTCAGAACACCCAAAAGTGTCATTTTTAGGTAAAGCCCATCTCAGGGCAAAACTCCCTCTCTCCAACCCCCTTTTACCCACTTAGTAGATATTAACCACTTAAGCCCCGGACCATTCGGCTGGCCAGAGACCAGGGCACTTTTTGCGATTCGGCACTGCGTCACTTTAACTGACAATTGTCATGTGACGTGGCTCCCAAACAAAATTGACGTCCTTTTTTTTTTTTCCACAACTAAAGCTTTTTTTTTTGTATTTGATCACCTCTGCGTTTTTTTTGCGCTATAAACAAAAAAAGAGTGACAATTTTAAAAAGAACACAATATTTTGTACTTTTTGCAATAATAAATATCCCATTTTTTTTTTTTTTAAAAGCTATTTTTTTTTCTCAGTTTAGGCCAATATGTATTCTACATATTTCTGGTAATAAAAGTCCCAATAAGCATATATTGATTGGTTTGCGCAAAAGTTATAACGTCTACAAAATAGGAGATTTATGGCCATTTTATTATTATATTTTTTAGTATTTTTTATATTTTTTATCGAGAATGCGACATTATGGTGGACACATCGGACACTTTTGACACATTTTTGGGACCATTGGCATTTATACAGCGAACAGTGCTATTAAACGCACTGATCGCTGGCAGGGAAGGGGTTAACACTAGGGGGCAATCGAGGGGTTAACTGTGTTCCCTAGTGCGTGTTCTAACTGTGGGGCGAGGGGACTCACTATAGGAGATTGTGGTTTCTAGCTATTAGGAACTCACGATCTGCATCTCCTCTTCTCACAGAGAGGACACACACACGTCCCTGTTCTTCCTCTCATGCCTGTGATCGCACGTGACCAGTGGTCATTCGTGACTGCCGATCACGAGCATCGGCACCCTTGCAGTGCAGCGGGCGCGCGCCTGCTATCCCGCTTAAAGGAGCCGACATATAGCCATGACGGCTCGTGGGATTGTGGCGACCTGCCACAGTATAATGATGGCGGTAGGCCGGCAAGTGGTTAAGGACTGCCATAGACACCAGGAATTGGCTAAAATGCAAGCTGTGGATGGCCCTATCAGTACCAAGTGGCTCAACAAAAGTAGGATGCATGGATAGGGGGGTCCCTAATGGACAGGCCGCCACTGGAGCATAAGGATTAAAAATAATCAATGTTGATTGGGAGAGTGAAGTTCCATTTTAATGTAAAGGGCAATTTTACTGTTATTATTTAATACTGCTTTAACTGTAGCAAAGAATAAACAGGTCCCCTGTTGTGCTAGACAGGACTGTGCTGTGTGGCAGGGCTGTGTAAATTCCAGGACTGGATGGGCAACAATAAAACTGCTGGCAGGTAAAATGAGCATATATACTGTATGTATTTCATGAGTTTGCCTGGAGTTCCGCTTTAAAGGGGCAGTCAGAGGGTGGCTTCTTTTATCTTACACTGGCGCGATTCCCCTGCTGTAGTTCCTGGCTTCCTGCCCACCTTGGGGTGTTCCCACTGCTCTAAATGCTTTCTTCATAATATAAAAGGAATTCCAATTCCAACAGGGAAAATGAGATCTTATTGTATGAGCTTTGGCAGGTGTGTGACCCGGGAACTCCAGTCCATATCTCTCACCACTTGAGTCCCTGAAGGATGTAAGAAGCTGTTGCTTGGATCAGCCCTTCAGCATCTACTTGGGTGGACCAAGTCTTGCCCCCGTTCACTGTTGTAGGTTGGCTCCTGTTTTGTGTGCCGAGTTGCAGTGCAGGAGAGGGAGCCAAGTGTTTGTGTTTCAAGAAATGATTGGGCGGCTTGCCAGCTGTGACGGCATGAAAGGAGGCGAAGCAATGGAAAGAATATGGATCCTGTGCTCTTCATCAGCTTTCCACTCGTCCTTCATGTGGAAAGACAAAAACCAGCAGCAACAGATGTAATCATTTAAAACCGGAAAACAAAAACACAGTAGTAATATTCATTTGGATAAAAAAGAGAAGACGTTTCATGTCCTCTAAGGTAGCCACTTCTAACTTCTTTAACTGTGAAAAATTCATTTCCCTGCTGCTTATAACTAGGGTTGTCCCGATACCGATACTAGTATCGGTATCGGGACCGATACCGAGTATTTGCGGGAGTACTTGTACTGGCGAAAATACCCCCGATGCCTAAATAGAATACTTCCCGCCACCACCGCAAGCCGCCGCATACCACAAAGCCACCGCCGCCGCATACCGCCGTGTATTGTAATCGCCGCATTACAGGCACCTGTTTGAATTCTTAATGCCCGCCGCGTATAGACACTCCCCTTCTCGGGATTGGACGGATCTGTCCAATCCCGAGCAAGGGGGAGTGTATATGCACTGAGCCGTGTGTATAGACACTCCCCCTTGCTCGGGATTGGACGGATACGCGGCGGGCATTGAGAATTCAAACAGGTGCCTGTAATGCGGCGATTACAATAATACGGTATGCGGCATCATCTACTAAAGGTATGGGGGACAGGACATGGCTGCAATATGTGGGGGATAGGACATGGCTGCAATATGTGGGGGACATGACATGGCTGCAATATGTGGGGGACATGACATGGCTGCATATATGGGGGACATGACATGGCTGCAATATGTGGGGGACAGGACATGGCTGCACATATGGGGGACATGACATGGCTGCATATATGGGGGACATGACATGGCTGCAATATGTGGGGGACATGACATGGCTGCATATATGGGGGACATGACATGGCTGCAATATGTGGGGGACATGACATGGCTGCACATATGGGGGACATGACATGGCTGCAATATGTGGGGGTCAAGAGACATGGCTGCAATATGTGGGGGACAGGACATGGCTGCAATATGTGGGGGACATGACATGGCTGCAATATGTGGGGGACATGACATGGCTGCATATATGGGGGACATGACTTGGCTGCAATATGTGGGGGACGGGACATGGCTGCAATATGTGGGGGACATGACATGGCTGCATATATGGGGGACATGACATGGCTGCAATATGTGGGGGACAGGACATGGCTGCAATATGTGGGGGACATGACGCAATATGTGGGGGACATGACATGGCTGCAATATGTGGGGGACATGACATGGCTGCAATATGTGGGGGACATGACATGGCTGCAATATGTGGGGGACAGGACATGGCTGCAATATGTGGGGGACATGACGCAATATGTGGGGGACATGACACGGCTGCAATATGTGGGGGACATGACATGGCTGCAATATGTGGGGGACATGACATTGCTGCATATATAGGGGACATGACATGGCTGCAATATGTGGGGGACATGACATGGCTGCAATATGTGGGGGACATGACATGGCTGCAATATGTGGGGGACATGACATGGCTGCAATATGTGGGGGATAGGACATGGCTGCAATATGTGGGGGACATGACATGGCTGCAATATGTGGGGGACATGACATGGCTGCATATATGGGGGACATGACATGGCTGCAATATGTGGGGGACAGGACATGGCTGCACATATGGGGGACATGACATGGCTGCATATATGGGGGACATGACATGGCTGCAATATGTGGGGGACATGACATGGCTGCATATATGGGGGACATGACATGGCTGCAATATGTGGGGGACATGACATGGCTGCACATATGGGGGACATGACATGGCTGCAATATGTGGGGGTCAAGAGACATGGCTGCAATATGTGGGGGACAGGACATGGCTGCAATATGTGGGGGACATGACATGGCTGCAATATGTGGGGGACATGACATGGCTGCATATATGGGGGACATGACTTGGCTGCAATATGTGGGGGACGGGACATGGCTGCAATATGTGGGGGACATGACATGGCTGCATATATGGGGGACATGACATGGCTGCAATATGTGGGGGACAGGACATGGCTGCAATATGTGGGGGACATGACGCAATATGTGGGGGACATGACATGGCTGCAATATGTGGGGGACATGACATGGCTGCAATATGTGGGGGACATGACATGGCTGCAATATGTGGGGGACAGGACATGGCTGCAATATGTGGGGGACATGACGCAATATGTGGGGGACATGACACGGCTGCAATATGTGGGGGACATGACATGGCTGCAATATGTGGGGGACATGACATTGCTGCATATATAGGGGACATGACATGGCTGCAATATGTGGGGGACATGACATGGCTGCAATATGTGGGGGACATGACATGGCTGCAATATGTGGGGGACATGACATGGCTGCAATATGTGGGGGACATGACATGGCTGCATATATGGGGGACATGACATGGCTGCAATATGTGGGGGTCAAGAGACATGGCTGCAATATGTGGGGGACAGGACATGGCTGCAATATGTGGGGGACATGACATGGCTGCAATATGTGGGGGACATGACATGGCTGCAATATGTGGGGGACATGACATGGCTGCATATATGGGGGACATGACATGGCTGCAATATGTGGGGGACGGGACATGGCTGCAATATGTGAGGGACATGACATGGCTGCATATATGGGGGACATGACATGGCTGCAATATGTGGGGGACAGGACATGGCTGCAATATGTGGGGGACATGACGCAATATGTGGGGGACATGACATGGCTGCAATATGTGGGGGACATGACATGGCTGCAATATGTGGGGGACATGACATGGCTGCAATATGTGGGGGACAGGACATGGCTGCAATATGTGGGGGACATGACGCAATATGTGGGGGACATGACATGGCTGCAATATGTGGGGGACATGACATGGCTGCAATATGTGGGGGACATGACATTGCTGCATATATAGGGGACATGACATGGCTGCAATATGTGGGGGACATGACATGGCTGCAATATGTGGGGGACATGACATGGCTGCAATATGTGGGGGACATGACATGGCTGCAATATGTGGGGGACATGACATGGCTGCATATATGGGGGACATGACATGGCTGCAATATGTGGGGGACAGGACATGGCTGCAATATGTGGGGGACAGGACATGGCTGCAATATGTGGGGGACAGGACATGGCTGCAATATGTGGGGGACAGGACATGGCTGCAATATGTGGGGGACATGGCTGGGGGACATGGCTGCATTTGGGGACACAATAAAAAAAGTATCGGTATTCGGTATCGGCGAGTACATGAAAAAAAGTATCAGTACTTGAACTCGGTTCTAAAAAAGTGGTATCGGGACAACCCTACTTATAACCATGTTCATCTACCGCTTATGGTTCAGCATAATGGTTAGTGGGAAAAGGGCTCCTTACATTAAAGGTTATTGCGAAGATTGCCCCTTACATTAGTGGTCAGTATGAAGAAGGCTCCTTATATTGGCGATCATTGGGAAGAATGTTCCTTATGTTGGTGGTCTTTGAGAAGAATGGCCCTTACACTAGTGTTCAGTGGCCTTATGTTGATAGTCAATGGGAATAAACCGTCTTATATTGGTGTTCATTAGAAGGAATGCTCTTTAAATTGGTGTTCAGTGGGAAGAATGTTCCTTTTGTTGGTGGGTAATATGGAAGATTGATCCTTACATGGTCATTGGAAAGAATGCTCCTTAGGTTGGTGATCAGTGGGAAGAATGTCCCTTATATTGGTGGTCAGTGGCAAGAATGCTCCTTAGGTTGGTGATCAGTGGGAAGAATGTCCCTTATATTGGTGGTCAGTGGCAAGAATGCTCCTTAGGTTGGTGATCAGTGGGAAGAATGTCCTTTACATTGGTGGTCAGTGGCAAGAATATCCCTTACATTGGTGGTCAGTGGCAAGAATGCTCCTTAGGTTGGTGATCAGTGGGTAGAATGTCCCTTACATTGGTGGTCAGTGGCAATAATGTCCCTTACATTGGTGGTCAGTGGCAAGAATGTCCCTTACATTGGTGGTCAGTGGCAAGAATGCTCTTTAGGTTGGTGATCAGTGGGAAGAATGTCCCTTACATTGGTGGTCAGTGAGAAGAATGCTCCTTAGGTTGGTGATCAGTGGGAAGAATGTCCCTTACATTGGTGGTCAGTGGCAAGAATGTCCCTTACATTGGTGGTCAGTGGCAAGAATGCTCCTTAGGTTGGTGATCAGTGGGAAGAATGTCCCTTACATTGGTGGTCAGTGGGAAGAATGTCCCTTACATTGGTGGTCAGTGTCAAGAATGTCCCTTACAAACAATGTTAAAAAATGCAGCATGTTCGATTTTTTTTTTGTCCTTTTTCAGAACCTGAAAAATGCTGTGAAGCCCACACACGATCATTTTAAATGACGTTTTTTAAAAACAACATTTTTTTAATGCAGAAAAATGATCGTGTGTACGCGGCATATGATTTGCCTAATTTTTTTCTGCGTTTTGTTGTGTTATGGGGCCAATGAATGTCAATAGCATGCATGCAACGTATGCTTTAATGCGTTGATAACAGGTATTCACAAGCCTGACTGTTAACTCTATTTACTCTAAAATCTACATTCAAAAATACATTAAAGTGCATGTCAACAATGGCGCTTGACAACTCCCCTGCCTAACAAAAAACACACCTCTACACATATATAGATCTAAATTGTCCCTACATGTATTATTATTCCCAGTAAATCCATAAAAGGATGAAACCCTATTTATTTCTATATATTTATTTCTATATGGTGTAACGTACGGTATGATTATGTCTTTCTTTGTGCTATAACATTTTTTTCTGTAAGAAAGGCTCAGGATAAAGAAACGATCTCTTGAATATGACCTTGAGGCCGCTTCACCAGATCTAGTCTCAGTAATTTCACCAATGTACTTAGTTAATCAATGTGAAAGAATCCTATTAAGGCATCCTTTCCACCCCAGTCATTTTATGACCACGCTGGAATTCCTGCTGGCTATCCTGTAGTGTACTCTGTGTCCACATCACAAAGCTGTCCAGCCAGTGCAATGCCATTTATTCATATTTATGGCTCCTACTACCTTGATTTTAAAGGAGAGCTCCAGGCAAAGGTTTTGGGATTGCAGTTTAGTTTCGTTGATGTGTTTCTTGAAATGTCAGTTTAAATAATCTACTTTAAAGCAGTATTAAGCCCAAAACCAAAAATGTAATACAGGTGCATCTCATATAATTAGAATATCATCAAAAAGTTCATTTATTTCAGTAATTCAATTCAAAAAGTGAAACTCATGTATTTTATATAAATGTGTTACACCCATTAGTGCATTACCAGAGGTAGTTTAATAATAAGAAATTTAGGGCTGTCACTGATTAAAAATGTTGTGTTCGATTAATCAATTTTTTTCATTGATTAATCGACTAATTTTGATTAATTATAACGCACATACATTTTTCGGATCACCACCATATATAGTCCCCACTGTAATATCCACAGACATCTCCCCCACTGTAATATCCACAGACATCTCCCCCACTGTAATATCCACAAACATCTCCCCCCACTGTAATATCCACAGACATCTCCCCCACTGTAATGTCCACAGACATCTCCCCCACTGTAATGTCCACAGACATCTCCCCCACTGTAATGTCCACAGACATCTCCCCCACTGTAATATCCACAGACATCTCCCCACTGTAATGTCCGCAGACATCTCCCCCCACTGTAATGTCCACAGACATCTCCCCCCACTGTAATATCCACAGACATCTCCCCCACTGTAATATCCACAGACATCTCCCCCACTGTAATATCCACAGACATATCCACAGACATCTCCCCTACTGTAATATCCACAGACATCTCCCCTACTGTAATATCCACAGACATCTCCCCCGATGTAATATCCACAGACTTCTCCCCACTGTAATAACCACAGACATCTCCCCCACTGTAATATCCACAGACTTCTCCCCACTGTAATATCCACAGACTTCTCCCCACTGTAATATCCACAGACATCTCCCCCACTGTAATGTCCACAGACATCTCCCCCCACTGTAATGTCCACAGACATATCCCCCCACTGTAATGTCCACAGACATCTCCCCCCACTGTAATGTCCACAGACATCCCCCCCACTGTAATGTCCACAGACATCTCCCCCCACTGTAATGTCCACAGACATCTCCCCCACTGTAATGTCCACAGACATCTCCCCCCCACTGTAATGTCCACAGACTTCTCCCCACTGTAATATCCACAGACATCTCCCCCACTGTAATATCCACAGACATCTCCCCCACTGTAATATCCACAGACATCTCCCCCACTGTAATATCCACAGACATATCCACAGACATCTCCCCCACTGTGATATCCACAGACATATCCACAGACATCTCCCCTACTGTAATATCCACAGACATCTCCCCCAATGTAATATCCACAGACATCTCCCCCACTGTAAATATCCACAGACTTCTCCCCACTGTAATATCCACAGACATCTCCCCCACTGTAATATCCACATACATCTCCCCCACTGTAATATCCACAGACATATCCCCCACTGTAATATCCACAGACATCTCCCCCACTGTAATATCCACAGACATCTCCCCCCACTGTAATGTCCACAGACATCTCCCCCCACTGTAATATCCACAGACATCTCCCCCACTGTAATATCCACAGACATATCCCCCACTGTAATCCACAGACATCTCCCCCACTGTAATATCCACAGACATCTCCCCCATTGTAATATCCACAATCACCCCCACTGTAATATCCACAGACATCTCCCTCACTGTAATATCCACAGACATCTCCCCACTTTAATCCACAGACATCTCCCCACTGTAATATGGTCCACATCTCCCCACTAGGCTAACCTAGGCCACCGCCGGGTGGCCCTAGTTGGCCGCCGCCCCGGGAGCTAGGCCAAAGCCATGGCCTTTCCTATGGCCGAGGCAGCAGCAGAGCTCTGCGGATCACGTGGTGTGCCGATCCGCATATGCTGACCCGTTCGGATCACGGATCATTTACGATCCGTTGCACCACTCGTACCGATCAAAAGAATTTTGATTGATCCAAAAAAATTACGATTAATCGAGGAATTAAAGGAGTTGTAAAGGAAAACCATTTTTTGCCTAAAATTAATGTCTGCAAGGTAGACAGACAGAATAGTGTAATGATTCTGTTAAAAAAACAAGTAAACACCTATTAAATTCCTTCATCTATATCACCTCCGGCGTTCTAGTTTCTGTTCTCTCATTCACTTCCTGGTTTGTGTCACTCATTCATGTTAGAACTACATCTCCCAGTATGCATTGCGGCACACCCAGTAATTCACACCTCCGTGTAGTTCCCAGGAGGGGGCGAGCACGTCACTGACCACCGCAGTAAAGCCTCCCTTTACGGTGGTGAGTAACAAGCAGACAAGCATGAAGTGAACAGAACAGAGAAGAAATAGAGCAACTTCTGAGCAAAAACGAACAATGAGAAAGTGAAAAGAGGAATGTCTGCAGGTAAAGGATGCTTATAATGAAAAAAAAAAAAAAAATCCTTTACAACCCCTTTAATCTTTAATTTCCACAGCCCTAAAAAAATTGTATAAAAGTGGGTACTCACAAAATACAACTGACAAAAAGCCATAAACACAGTGCATGGGCATGCACAGAACATGGCTGAAGCAAGACGGGTGAAAATGGAAGCGGCTGCAGCACTGACATTGCGGCGCTGGAACAGCTTTGTTTTAAGGTAATTTTCACATAATGTGCTGGTATGCGATGCATACCAGCACATTATGACTTTACCTTGCAGGGAAAAAAAAATGTCCAGTGGATTACAACTCTCTTTTTATCACATAGGGGACACAAATTTGAGAATTTTTTTGGTGACAGGTTCTCTTTAATGAGACATCCGGGGTCTGTGTCCCTCTGTGTCCCCTCTGTGCTCCACTGAATGTAATGCAATGCTGGTTGCACTGCATTACATTCTTTCCCGGCCTGGATGGCAGCAACTTCCGGGGCAGCAACAAGAGAGGGAGGAGAACGGACCTCTCCTTCCTCCCTTCAACCCAATGCTACCCGCTATGCCAGTCCTGGGCCCACAGATGGGCAAGTGGAGCCTGGGGGCGCGCACAGGGTGTGGGAAAGAATTCGGGCAGAAGCCCAGATGTCAGAATGCAATTTCTTGTCGTCATGGCGACCTGGCACCTGAAATTGGGCAAGCCCTAATATACATACAGTGAAACCTGACTCGGTTTGCGAGTGTTGTCTCGCAAAACAAGCAGGATTCAAGCCACAGTGGTTTGGAGTACGGCACTTGGCCTGAGGTGGGGGGGGGCGCCGGAGCCGTTTGGAGCCATTTGGAAATGCTCAGAAAAAAATACTTCCTGAGGTTTTCCCAGTTCAGCCAAACTGTCCTCTGGCCTTTCCGAGTGTTCCCCCCTCTGGCCACATGTGGTATTGCATGCCATTGAAGTCAATGCAGAACAAATTATTTTCGTTTCCATTGACTTCTATGGGCAAACTCGCTTTGATATGCGAGTGCTTTGGATTACGAGCATTCTCCTGGAACGGATTATGCTTGTAATCTAAGGTTCCACTGTACTATATTGCTTCTTGGGGGTTGCATCTCTTTTAATTAGAAGTGGCACACTTGCTGTCTCAGCCAAGTCAATGTATAAATGGTAATTCTTGGAAGAATATGCAGTCTAGCACATCCCACTTACAGTTACAAATACACATACGTTGCTTTAATGTTTTCCTTGGAAGCTTTTCTCAGTTTCGTTGGCACTGATTACCTTCTGGCATCAATTTCACAACTCACTCTTACAGTATGGAGAGAGCCCATAAATCTGTACATCTCAGAGAAAAGAAAATGCCTAGCCGTCCCTCTTGGGACGCAACGTGCAGGGCATCTGTTTTATTCCATATAATAAGTTTGTATCAAAATGTATTATTCTTGGATTTTACTAGAATACTAAGATACATTGTTTATTCAAACAGTTTCCTGGAGAGCTGAACCAACAGATTTGTATTCATGAGATATATTTATGTGGTCTTACATGGGATTTATAGGCGTAGCTGCGTCTGTTGCTGGCGGCGGACACGCTTTCTACATGCTTCTTGTGGCCCTTATTTCTTAATGACAGATTTTCCTTGGCTGGTCCCTTACAAGTCCATTATTCAGCCGCTGACACTGTGAAACATGAAGAGTCACTGTAAGCAACACATTGATCAGATGAAGTGTCACCTTCCGATGCTGCAGCACATGCCGGTGACGGGACGCCGTGCCAATCTGTGATCACGCCGAGCAAAATTCTTTGCGAGGGCGATCCATTCTTCTCTGCTGACTGTTTCATCTGTTCACAGGCTAAGTGGCCACTAAAGGAGATTTGAAAAAAGATTTCAGTCCCATGTTACTAAGGTTTAAAGGGGTTGTAAAGGATTTTTTTCCCCCTAAATAGTTTCCTTTACCTTAGTGCAGTCCTCCTTCACTTACTTCATCCTTACACTTTGCTTTTAAATGTCCTTATTTCTTCTGAGAAATCCTCACTTCCTGTTCTTCTGTCTGTAACTCCACACAGTAATGCAAGGCTTTCTCCCTGGTGTGGAAAAGCCTCTTGAGGGTTTAGTTACAGACAGAAGAACAGGAAGTGAGGATTTCTCAGAAGAAATAAGGACATTTAAAAGCAAAATGGAAGGATGAGGTAAGTGAAGGAGGACTGCAGGTAAAGGAAGCTATTTAGGGAAAATAATAATTTCCTTTACAACCCCTTTAACGACTTTAGGACCACCACATCACACCCTCTTACTGTCCAGGACATTTTTAAGTCCCCTTTCACACTTATACGACTTGTCCCACAATTTTGGACTGCAAAATCGTATGACAAGTCATTCTCCATTATTTTCAATGACTACCATTCATAGTGGCACGACTTTAAGTTGTGCCTATTTCAAAGTAGTCCTTGCACTACTTTGGTCCAATTTTGATGCTACTTACACAGGCATTCATTGAAAATGCGGCCGCGAATCGCGGTAAAATCGTGGCCTCGAAATTGCGGTAAAAGTCTGAAAAGGGGCTCCGGTTTCACGGCTGTGATACTTTGACTGACAATTACTCTGTCGTGTAAGGCCGCGTACACACGATCAGATCGGTCCGATGAAACTGGTCTGAAGACCAGTTTCATCGGACCAATTCGATGGTGTGTACGGCCTATCAGACCGTTGTCCGTCGGACCAAAGTTTTAAAACTTGCTTTAAAACCTGTCTGATGAACACCTGTTCGTCAGACAGATTCGACGGTTAGTACACAAAAGCATCGGGCCAAAAACCCGTGCATGCTCAGAATCAAGTCGACGCATGCTTGAAGCATTGAATTTCGTTTTTTCATCACGTCGTTGTGTTCTACCTCACCGCATTCTGGTCTGATCGGATTTTGGTCCGATGGTGTGTACGCACATTAGACCACTTCAGCCTGGTCCGATGAAAACGGTCCGTCAGACCAGTTTCATCAGACCAGAATTGCGGATTTGCCGCGGGAATCGGCCGCTAGTGGTGCGGTATCTGCAGAGGCGCATTGCGGGCGGTATTGCCGCGGTTTAACATTGTTTTAAATGGGAAGGAGCGGTATACATACCGCTCCTCTCACCGCTCCAAAGATGCTGCTTGCAGGAGATTTTTTTCTCTCCCGCCAGCGCATCGCCTCAGTGTGAAAGCCCTCGGGCTTTCACATTGAGGTTGCTGGGTAGGAGTTTTTCAGGCGGTATAGCAGCGCTATTTTTAGCGCTGTACCGCCTGAAAAACTCCTCAGTGTGTAAGGGGTCTATGACTGGGATGCCATTAAAGTTCATGTGCGTGTAAAGGCCGGCGTCCCAATACTTTTGACAATATAGTGTATGTGTGTAAGGGAGCAGGACAGGTTTAATGAGACCTAGTTTTAAATCTCATGGTCTGGAATGGTTTATTTTTGTGAAAGTTACAAGTGTCTTTTACAGCTTTCCTTTCAGTCCTGAGCCATAAAATATAAAAGGTAATGAAAAACGGATGTAAATTCCCCTGCGATCCAAGGCAGGAAAGTAGAGAAAATATTCATAGGTCTGAACTTTGTTTTGTTTTTTTCAGTCAAAAAAACTATAAAATCTACTTTGCTATTACAGTAGTGATCTAGTTGCATTGCCCATGAATTTACATATTAAAATGAAGCCGGGATCGGCTTTGCTCAGCTGTTCCTAACAGTGAACCGGAAGCGATGGCATAACATAATTTCAGATTTACTTAGAAACCATAGGCGCCAGTTTTTAATAATCTAAAGCATTTAAAAACACTGATCTTGGTGTTCTGAATGCTTTTAAGTGCAGAGGAGGGATTTGGTGTCTTTTAGATGCCAGATCTCTCCAAAGCGTACCTGTCACGTGCCTATTGTTGTCACAAGGATGCATCAACTTAAAGGGACACTAAAGTCAGGGCGTTTTTAAAAAAAAAATAACAAACATGTGAAACTTACCTCCACTGTGCAGTTCGTTTTGCACAGAGTGGCCCGGAAAGCTGTCTTCTGGGGTCCCTCGGCGGCTGTCTGGGCTCCTCCTCGCAAAAGCTTTCCCTCTTTATGCGAGGGCGCTCGCATGGAGGAAAGCATTTGCGAGCGCGCTCCCGTGATACAGCGGCGGCTATAGCCGCCGACTGTATCACTCGGCTCCGCCCCCGGCGCGCCGCGTCATCCGCTCTGATTGACAGCAGCGCTAGCCAATGGCTGCGCTGCTATCAATCCGCCCAGCCTAGCCAATCAACGGCCAGGCTGGGAACCGATGAGGACAACGTGGACGCGGCCGGGAGATTCGAACGGACAGGTAAGTATAACGGGGGCTCGGGGGGGGGGGGGGGGCGGTGCTGTGAGATGTTTTTTTACCTTAATGCATAGGATGCATTAAGGTAAAAAAACGTGTACCTTTACAACCCCTTTAAAGTGGTTCTAAAGGTAAAATGTTTTTTACCTTAATGCATTTATCTTAATGCATTCCCTACATTAAGGTAAAAAATGTTTTGCCACTTGCCACTGGCTCCTGCTGCTGTCATTGAAATCTTCTGAGCAGTGGCGGCCCGTCCATTAGGGGCGCCCAGGCACCGCCCCCCTATAGCCGCCACATCCTACTAATGCTTCCGGCCGGTACCCCCTATTCATACGTCTGGCCCCTTTCAGGATGCCGGGCAGATGAATTGCAGAGGCAGGGGGTGCTTTTTTTTAAACTCTAGTAGGCTTCAAAAAAGGGTGGGCTCGTAGCGCAGGGCATTGCGCCATGAGCCCATCCAGGCAGCGCTGTATCCTGGCCTAGGCCAACAAGGCCCAGGCCTACGGTAGCACTTTGCAGGGGGGCAGCACAAAAAGAGTCCCGCCTGCTTGTGCTACACTGTTAGTGTAGCGGCAGTCTTATGGGGCAGGCTGGGCTGAGAGGCAAATTAGTCTAGCGCCCCCATAAAGTGGTCGCACTGCTTCTGGTATGCAGACGGCCGGCATTCTGCAACTGTGGGGGGGGGGGGGGTCTGCTGCATCATTGGCATGGTTAAATCTTCTAAGTCCTCTCCATAAAATTATCAGAAATTTGTGCTTAAAGTAGAACTATAGGCACTTAACATTATTTTTCATTTTGGATAGAGTAAGGGGGGGTTATAGCCCCTGTCAGTTTATTTTGTACCATTTCTGTCCCATTGTAGAGATTTCCCTTCACTTCCTACCCCATAGCCAAACAGGAAGTAAGAGGAAATGTATACAAATTAAGGGAATCCAGGACGGGTCTTAAATAGAAAGGGGCATGGCATTGTCAGGAAGGGGTGTGTCATATTTAAATTAGGGAGTGCGCAAGTTTAGTCAGGCCTAGGGCAGCAGAAACCCTAAATACACCCCTGCATCCAGGTGTTACAACAGCAAATGAATACCGCTATTCGCTATTTGCAACTCTGATACCCATCACCCGATTGGCTGAAAGGACAGGCAATCCTTTTGGATGCCTAGGAGGAGGGGATCAGACGCATGGCAGAGACGAGAAGGAGAAGACACAGGCGCCGATGCCCGCCACAGCCTGATGCCCACCGATACCCCAATCCCCACTGCTGCCTGATGTGCCGACCGATGCCCGATCCCGGCCGCTGCCCCATGTGTCCGCCTATGCCCGATCCCTGCCGCTGCCTGATGTGCCTGCCGCCTAGATGGGGTAAGTGCCGGTGGACCGGCAGACAGCGAGGGGGGGGGGATTTGAGGTGCTGGTGGTCCCCCCCCCTCCCAGAAAAAAAACACCACCCGCCGCATGTCTGCCCCCACAACAAGCACTTCCTAAGGGGGATACACAGAAAAGGAGGAGCCAAGATCACAGCTGGGGGATACCAGATGAGGAGGTCCAGGGATACTCTGTGCAATACAATTGCACAGAGAAGGTGAACTTAACATGTTTATTTTAAAAAAAATTTAAATTGCTATTAAAATTGCTTTTAAGGTATGCTGCTGAATTTCTTTTTCTCCAGGGAAGGTGGCTTCATAACACTTTTAGGGCCCTTTCACACGGGACGGATCCGTGATGATCTGCCCCGTGAACCTCCGCTTGCTCAGCCGGCGGGTGACAAGGCACTGTCCATGTTCACCTGATCTGATCCGCAGACGAATGGAAAAACAAGGTTTTCCTCCGTCTGCAGAATCGGAGAATTGCGGACCCAGATGAGATCGGGTGTCAGCGGATGTTCATCGGAATCTCATGGGGATCAATGCATGTCCCTTTTTCATCCGTAAACGGATGGATGAAAAAGCGGACATACTGTACGGTCCACATGTGTGAAAAGGGCCTAAGGCTGCTTTCACACTGAGGCACTTTGCAGGCGCCATTGCGCTAAAAATAGCGCCTACAATGCGTCCTGTAACAGCCGCTCCTTTCTATCCAGTTTGAAAGCCTGAGGGCCTTCATACTGGAGCATCGCGCTGGCGGGAAGCTAAAAAAAGTCCTGCCAGCCGCATCTTTGAGGCGCGGTTAGAGCGGTAAAAATACCGCTCCTATAGCGCCCCTGCCCATTGAAATCAATGGGGTAGCGCCTTTTTTGGCCGCTAGTGGGGGTTAAAATCTCACCACTAGCACCTGAAAATCGCAGCAAACATGCCGGTAAAATGCGGTTCAAAATAGCGGCGCTTTACCGCCAGTGCACTAAGTGTGAAAGTACCCTAACGTGTGTAATGCACTGAAAAAGTATGGATCCAGCTTAACAATAAGGAAAGTTGACGGGTCACATTTTTGGCAAAGTACTGTTTAATAAATAGGAGAAGAGTCACTATCACATTGTTTTCAGCAGTTCACATTCCTATAACAATAATTCCAGTGAAATCATTTCAATCGTTTTCCCAGTTGTACTTTTAATAAAGAGTTGAGATCATAATAATAATAATATTGTTTGCAGATTTAGAAATTGGGGGTTTTTCGGTGCAAGAAAACATTGATAAGCCGGCTGCTTTGTCTTTGCGTTTTCACAATGTAATGAAATCACAGTCTATGTTACTTTATAATAAGTATGTTCTGTTTCCTGTCCTTTAAACACAGAAGCGCCTATAATTAAAGGTTCCCGCATGAAAACAGAAATCAGTATTTATAGATAACAACCGTTTTCATTATGCCCCTTCAGAGATTTGTTTATTAAGTAACAATGTAATGATTGGCAACATTGTGCAAAGTACAGAAGCCATAGCTGCCAATCAGAAAAGGCAAATGGCTTTAAAAATGTGGTCAGGTGACATGCTTACTGCCTTTTGGTTGGTCACACATTTTTAACAGTTGTCTCCATGATTTTATGTTGCAATGTTGATTTTATTCCTACAGATTTTTTTTGAGGATGATATACACTTTAGTTATTTTAGGACTAACTTTTAGGAGTTTTTTTTCGTTCAACAAGAGAGCAGAGTGAAAAAAACTCTACGGCCCGGATTTACGTACCCGGGCGTATCTTTGTGCGGGCGTAGCGTATCTTCTTTACGCTACGCCGCCACAACTTAGAGAGGCAAGTGCTGTATTCACAAAGCACTTGCTCCCTAAGTTACGGCGGCGTAGCGTAAATGGGCCGGTGTAAGCCCACGTAATTCAAAGTAACAAGGCAGTGGGCGTGTTTTATGACAATGAACCGTGACCCCATGCAAATGATGGGCCGAACGAACGGCGCATGCGCAGTCCGTGGACGTCTCCCAGTGCGCATGCTCTGAATCACGTCGGATAGAATGCCTTAGTGACGTCGGCGCGCAAAGCCTACAACGTATGAACGTACCCTACGCCCAGCCCTATTCACGTACTACGGAAACGGCGTAAACGACGTAAAATTTGACGGCGTCGTTCCCTAGCCCATACCTTAGCATTAGCTGCCCCTCTTATAGCAGGGGAAATTTTACACCGGACGTAAGCCTTACGCAAAGCGCGTATAAAGCGCGGCCGGGCGCATCTACATTTGCGAATCGGCGTATCTTGCCCATTTGCATATTTTTAATGGGAACGCCGAATGCGTCCTGCGTAACTATGCGCCCACGATACGCCGGACGACTGAAGCCATGTTTTTCGGCGTATCTTGCTTTGTGAATTGGCGCAAAGATGCGACCGCGCACATTTAAAAATTACGGGGGCGTATCTGGAGATACGCCAGCGTAACTCCTTTGTGAATCCGGACCACAGATTCTGAATCCACACAAGCGTTGTAGAAGCAGGAGTCTCCCCACTGTGCCATTGTATTCAGCTTGGGAGGAGCCGCTGTACTAACAATTCCTACTGGGCTATTGTGTTCTGAAAGTGGGACGCCCCCCCAACAGAACACACAATTCAGCGCTCTCAACCATTGGTTGAGAGCGCTGATCAGGTGCTGATCGGCAGACCTTTTTCGGCAATGCCCCTTTGGCAGAAGCCGCTTGAAAGGGCTTGCTTCTATCAGGCCGCCTGCCAAACACATGGGCCAAATGTCACCTGACCAATGCCACCCAATAGTCAGCTTGTGTGTACTAGGCTTTAAAGTGGAAGTAAACCCTCCTATTATTTTCAGCCAAGGAAGCTGCCATCTTTGCCTCTGTTTAATCTACAACTGCCAAGATGCTGCACATGTGATCAGTTATGACAACAGCCATTGGATGGTTTGACAGTCTGGTTGAGAGCACAACCAATTTTTAATTTCTAATTGCCATGTGCATTGCCAGCACCCTCGGTTTCTGAGAAGAAGATTGTATCCGAACGAGACCTGCCTGGAGCGGCAATTTCTGTCTCTCTGAGCAGCCAGGTGCTACATGCAGGCAACCAGTGTAAGTGTATGGGGACGCAGAGGATGAACACAGCCACTTGTCTCAATTTGGCTTTATGCACACTGTCACCTAAGAGCGTTTTTAACGCCTGAAAAGTTAAAATTTTATGCTGAGACATTATTGCTTCAAGACGTGATTGACACCGTTTCAAAGATTCATGGTGTGCTGGCGATAAATGCCTAATGCAATCGTTTTTCGGCATGAAAAAAAACAACGTTTTTAAACGTCATTGAAAATGATCTTGTGTGGGCTTCACGTCGTTTTTCATCTTCTGAAAAACGACAATTTTTTTTTTTTGCATGCTGCATTTTTTTTCACGTCGTTTTAAAAAATGTTGTTTTTCAGGTTGTAAAAAATGATCGTTTGTGGGCTAAAACGACGTTTTAAACTCACGCATGATCAGAAGCAAGTTATGAGACGGGAGCTCATTCTGGTAATGGAGTAAGCACATTCATCACGCTGTAACAGACAAAACAACGCGAATCGCCTTTTACTAACAAGGAATCAGCTAAAAGCAGCCCAAAGGCGAATAGAACTTCCCCTTTAGAGTGCCGTCGTTTTTCAGGCTCTAGAGTTTTTTTCAACTTGATCATTAAAACGGCCATGCCTACACACGATCGTGGAAAAAAAATGCTCTAGCAAAGCGCAGTGACGTACAACACGTACGACGGCACTATAAAGGGGAAGTTCCATTCGGATGGCGCCATCCTTGGGGCTGCTTTAGCTGATTCCGTGTTAGTAAAAGACGATTGGCGCTTTTCATGCCTGTTACAGCGTAATGAATGTGCTTACTCCATTACGAACGCTAGTTTTACCAGAACGAGCGCTCCCGTCTCATAATTTGCTTCTGAGCATGCGCGGGTTTTTCATGTCATTAAAGCCCACACACGACCATTTTTTACAAACCCAAAAACAACAACGTCGTGAAAAAATAGAGCATGTTCGAGAAGAAAAATTGTCAGTTTTTCAGAACCCGAAAAATGCTCTGAAGCCCACACACAATCGTTTTTAATGACATTTAAAAAAAAACATTGTTTTTTACAACCCGAAAAATTATCGTGTGTACGCGGCTCATTGTTCTCTTCCAATAGTAATATTGCGGAGTTCACCTTTAATTGAAAGCGGTGGTGAAAACTTATACAGGGTTATTACAATGTACGTTGCCTTCATTTGTACATCGTCTTAATTTTTAACAAGTGAAGCTTATAAGTAACAGAGTGACGCGGGAGTCTAATAGCTTGTGCGGTCACGGTGCTCTGGTCCGGATCAGATATTTGCATTGCATTTCTAGCGCTCGGTTTTGCATTACAAGATGCTTAGCTGCAGGGCAACATTCCCAGCCTAGAAAGGAATTAAAAAAGTGCGTACCTAAGGCTTAAAACCGCGCGTGTCCAAGTGCAGCGCAACTGGAGCAAGACCTCCTCATGTCCGCTCCCCGCTGAATTCCTTGATCTCAGTATCTGCTGCTAATGACTGATTTTGCGGATGCCACAGGCTACAACAAACAAAAAGCTGTTTCAGTATTGTGACTAAATGGCAGAAATGTTTGCGCGCTGTAACCTCTTCTGTGCCACAATGGGCTCCATTTATACTGTCCTTTTAATAGCCGACTTACATATTCATTCTGTATTCATGATTAGCGGCCCATTCACACTCATCCATTTTATTATTGTAAAATTCATATATTTACTGCATAAAATACATTTTAAATCTTGTTCATTCCTTTGTGGCTGGTTAACGTATACACGCTAGCACTTGGTGAATTTTCAATGTTGTGCATTTTTGTGAGTTTACATGGCTTTATTTTAAGTTTTCAAATGCCACAAGGACTTTGCAAATTTCTTGTATGGAGACGTGCGGCGAATTCCCATGTTACATGTGACTGTTGCAGCTGTCGGCACTTGCTAACCTTTAGGTCAATGTTATGTCTACTCACCTTCTCCTAGTTAGGGACTTAGATTCTGCGGCATTTCAGCAATATTTATTGGGTATATACTAAAATAGTCCAATCACAAATGAAACACACAAACTTGTGGGTGCTTTTCCGGTTTGGTTCCTATGACACCCTAAACCACTCATTATTTTTATTTAGTGTTATTGTTTTATAATTTTGTAATACTAACTGTATGTCTTCTCATTTGTATAGCTGTAATAGTATGAATTGCCATTGCATTCCCCTGAAGAAGCTTTGTTAGCGAAACATGTTGGGACCATTTTCACCTTGGCTTAATTAGAACCCGCTATATTGTGACCACCATATCTTGCTATGCGAGTTCAATAAGATCAGTATTTTATTGATGTATATTCAAATAAAATATTTTGTATTTTTTATATATTATTGACTAAAGACGAGTTCCCTCTCATTACTATATGGATATTTATTGCACCGACAAAATTCCTTTTTTCTCCTCTCCCCTTCATTTTTCAAATATTTATTGGGCATAGTGGCAGCTTCACCTATTTTTCCTGACAAGCTATGCCAGCAGCAGAATCACCAGTGTGCTATGAGCTTTATGGTTTAAAGCAAGATCCCAGTTGGCATCTAACCCATCGGAGACCTTCTCCTTGGTTAGAACTAATAACGTGTAAACAGGATTTGTCATGTACATATACTTCATATGATGGTTGTTGGAGCGTAATCTGGAAAACTAACGTTTTGTTTGCCCTCAATCATGGTAGAAGAATGTGTGTGTGGTCTCTGTCCGCTTATTTCAATGGATCATAGGATGACAAGTTACTGTGAAAATTATTTCTCTCCTATCTACTTCTCCGGGGGTTGTCTGTTGGGGTAGCAGAGGTAGAGACTGCTGCTGGACCGCGGGACCCAAGTGGACCACCTAAAGCACGAGTGTTTATTACCTACAAGATTGTGCACTACTTAAGGTGGAGTTCCACCCAAAAATGGAACTTCCGCTTTTCGGGACACCCCCTCCGGTGACACATTTGGCACCTTTCACGGGGGAGGGGGGGCAGATACCTGTCTAAGACCGGTATTTGCACCCACTTCCAGGCATAGACTCCCATTGGAGTCTACTCCACTTCTCGCCCTCCCCGCTGTCTCCTGGGAAACACACTGTTCCCAGGAGAGAGCAGGGATCAGTGACGGCGCGGCGCGCTACTCGCGCATGTGCAGTAGGGAACCGGACACTGAAGCCGCAAGGCTTCACTTCCTGATTCCCTCACCAAGCATGGCGGTGGCAGCATCCCAGGATCGAGTGATTGCTCAGCCTTGTCTGCCAACATCAAGGGCACGCTGGACAGGCAGCTGCAGTATTTGTGGGAAGTTCCATTTCTGGGTGGAACTCTGCTCTAAATATCATCATATTCATGTTTTATGATATAAATTCCACTCTATCCAGGGATGGTAGAGGTCGGGTATAGGTAAGAACCCATTTTTGTAGGAGAAATTAGTTCTAACTAAGGAGAAGGTCTTCGATGGGTTAGATGTCAACTGGGATCTTGCTTTAAACTATAAAGCTGATAGCACACTGGTAATTCTGCCGCTGGCATAGCTTGTCAGCAGAAATAGGTGAAGCTGCCACTATACCCAATAAATGTTGCTGAAATGCTGCAGGTCCTTAATCCCTAACTAGAAGAAGGTGAGTAGATACCTGTCAAATCCAGGTGTCTGCTCCCACTTCTGGGGAAAGACTACCCAACGTCTGGCCCCTCCTCCATCCCCCGCTGTCTTCTGGGAGGCACACCAGTCCCAGAAGACAACACGGACCATTCAGAGCGCGCAGCATGACTCACGCATGCACAACAGGAAACAGGCTGTGAAGCCGTAAGGCTTCACTTCCGGTTTCCCTTAGTAAGAATGCCAATGCCTGGACCCAGAGCCAAGGGACAGGTCGACTTTGGGTGCTGACATCACAGGGTCTCTGAACAGTTAAGTGTCCTAATATTAAAAGCCAGCAGCTACAGTATTTGTAGCTGCTGACTTTTAATTTTTTTTTTTTTTTTTTTTATGTTTACTATGTATTACGAAACGAAAAGGAAAAATAACCAGGGAATTCTGTTGTCCTGCTGTGATCCTATGATCCTTTACTGGACACCTGAGTCCTGCACCACCATATTTGTTTTCTTTGGTTTCCCTGATAATGCACCACCAGGACCACCCTCATCCAGCCACTTTTTGAAGCTGATTCCCCACTGGAATATGTGATGTGTATATCTCAGGAGGCTTCAGAAGAGATTCTTGCTCTGGTGAGAATGGAGGTCGATGTAGGGTAAAGTCTAAAGCCGCGTACACACGACCATTTTTCATGTCATGGAAAAAAACTAAGTTTTTCTCGACGTGATTCCTCTCAAGCCTGCCTTACATACACACGATTGTGATAAAAAATGCTTGAGCAAAGCGCGGTGACGTACAACACGTACGACGGCACTATAAAGGGGAAGTTCCATTTGAATGTCTTCACCCTTTGGGCTGATTATCCAAATTTTCCGTCTCATAACTTGCTTCTGAGCATGCACGTTTTTTCCCCCGTCGTTAAAGTGTACACACGACCGTTTTTCATAATGAGAAAAATGACAAGAAAAAAATAGAGCATGTTCTAAATTTTTTATGCCCATTTTTCTCGTCGAAAAAAATGCTCTGGAGCCTACACACGAGTGATGATACATTTTAAGTTGTATGTAAGTAATTGTCAAAGGCCCCTTTCACACAAGGTGGATCAGTAATGATTTGCCTCCGTATGCTCCGTAAGCTCAGCGGGGATCGCTCCATTGATCCCTGCTGAGCCGGACGGATAACAGGGCGGCCCCCGCACACTGTAAAGGGACTGCCCTGTCTTTTCTCTGCTCTCCCCTATGGGGGATCGGACAAATACGGACCGTATGTCTGTCTGTGTTCATCCGATCCGCACACGGAAGGAAAAATAGGGTTTTCTTCCGTCTGCAGAACCGGATCATTGCGGAGGCAGACGAGATCGGGTGTCAGCGGATGTTCATCCGCTGACACCCGCAATCTCATGGGGACCAATGTATGTCCCTTTTTCATCCGCAGGTGTGAAAGGGGCCTTACAGTCATCCAACCACTTTTTGCAAACGATATGACATTCAGATGTCTATTTTTTAATCACCCAAACACTTACTACTGTACAACTTATATTAACAATACCCAGTGCCGATCCTGACCTCCCTGGGACCCTAAGCAAAATTACATGTCACATTAAAGTTGAGAAGCGGGGGGAGGGGATGTTCTGCTGTCGGAAATTACATCTTGCATTAAAGTGAGAAGCGCAGGGTGCTAACTTCTTACCTCTTCTCCCATACAGCCAGCTTGAAAAGTGGGGTGT
The DNA here is from genome assembly GCA_029574335.1 of Rana kukunoris. Taxonomy (NCBI): domain Eukaryota; kingdom Metazoa; phylum Chordata; class Amphibia; order Anura; family Ranidae; genus Rana; species Rana kukunoris. The sequence continues at coordinate 55,830,223 of CM056050.1, forward strand.
TGAAAAGTGGGGTGAGGGGCTGAAAATTACTTCTCACCACACCATGCGGGGCCTCTAGTAATTTGGGGGGCCCTCCGCAGCTTTGCGGGGCCCTAAGCGGCTTGCATAGTGAGCCTATAGGGCGGATCGGCCCTGACAATACCCATTTTAATTATTTTTTATTTCTACAAGTATACTGTTCAGTTTTGCTCTATTTTCTTTAGGATCAGTTCCACCCTGTAAATTATCACGTCATCACGTCACAGACCGAAAGAGACCAAAGAATGTTGTCAGCCAGAGCAGCTGGTTAAATGTTTGTATTTACAAGAGTGGCCATGCACAGCTCAACCCTGCTCCTGAGCCAACGTAGGCGTACTCTCCATTTTTTTCCCTTGTTAATTAGGCCGTATAGAATGCTTTGTTTATTTTGTTAGCGTTTCATTTTTGTTGCTTTGGCTCATGACTGTTTGAGTAGGAAGCTTCGAGAGGAAGTCACTGAAATGACTGCCTTTTCTACACATTTGTCCTTTAGATATTTAACACAAGATTTAGTTTCATACGAAGAGCATCCGGGAGATATAAAGATAATCAGTCAGGCAGGAAAGCCTTTTGAAAAGTGACACTGAATAATGATTAGTGTATGTCTGTTATTACATGTGAAGCTGCAGAAAGTGCCTCTTGTTCTGTAACGTGTAAACAGGATTTGTCCTGTCCATATACTTCATATGATGGTTGTTGGAGCGTAATCTGGAAAATGTAACATTTTGTTTGCCCTCAATCATGGTAGAAGAATGTGTGTGTGTGGTCTCTGTCCGCTTATTTCAATGGATCATAGGATGACAAGTTACTGTAAAAATTATTTCTCTCCTATCTACTTCTGCTGGACCGCGTAGGGTGACCACGTGTCATGGATTTCCCAGGACAGTCCTGCATTTTGCAGGTCTGTCCCGGGCACATTTATTCCAGGACAATACAGTGTCCCAAAATGAAACTGACACAGCCAACCCCCGGGCCAATCTGATGCCCCCAAAAAAACGCTGCCACATCACCGCTTTACTCACTGACAGCACAATCCCGCCCAATGCTTGTGATTGGAGAAATCATAAATCCCGCCCAGGGCCGGCCCTATCATGGGACCCGATGGTACCATTGTACCAGGCGGCACTTTTAGGGGGGCGGCAAGTTGCCGCCCATCCGCCATCCCGATCCGCCCGCTCCATTCCCCCTGCACCCAGGGCCATCACTACCACGGCCACTGGTTCCCTAACTCAATTTTCGACAGGAGTAGTCCTTGCAGCGGCAGCCGCACAGTCCTGTGGATAGGGATGACAGGGTGGGTGGTAGAAGACTGACAGAGAGGATGGAGATGACAGGGTGGGTGGTAGGAAGCTGACAAGGAGGATAGGCTATCCTCCTTGTCAGCTTCCTACCACCCACCCTGTCATCTCCATCCTCCCTGTCAGTCTTCTACCACCCACCCTGTCAACCCTATCCTCCTTGTCAGCTTCCTACCACCCACCCTGTCATCTCCATCCTCTCTGTCAGTCTTCTACCACCCACCCTGTCATCCCTATCCTCCTTGTCAGCTTCCTACCACCCACCCTGTCATCTCCATCTTCCCTGTCAGTCTTCTACCACCCACCCTGTCATCCCTATTCTCCCTGTCAGCTTCCTACCACCCACCCTGTCATCTCCATCCTCTCTGTCAGTCTTCTACCACCCACCCTGTCATCTCCATCCTCTCTGTCAGTCTTCTACCACCCACCCTGTCATCTCCATCCTCTCTGTCAGTCTTCTACCACCCACCCTGTCATCTCCATCCTCTCTGTCAGTCTTCTACCACCCACCCTGTCATCTCCATCCTCCCTGTCAGTCTTCTACCACCCACCCTGTCATCCCTATTCTCCCTGTCAGCTTCCTACCACCCACCCTGTCATCTCCATCCTCTCTGTCAGTCTTCTACCACCCACCCTGTCATCTCCATCCTCTCTGTCAGTCTTCTACCACCCACCCTGTCATCTCCATCCTCCCTGTCAGCTTCCTACCACCCACCCCTGTCGTCTTCCTACCACCCACCCCTGTCGTCTTCCTACCACCCCCTGTAAACTTCATCCCCCCTGCCATTTTTCTACCACCCCACTCCTTAAAAATTACTGGTGCACATCACATACGATGGACGCAGGGACATTTTTTTGTGGGGGGGGGGGGCACGTAGCTGGTCTTACCTAGGGCACCAAATTGCCTAGCACTGGTCCTGCCTGCACTGTGAGGCAGATTGCCGCCCGTTCTGCCGGCTCCACTCCCCGCTGCACTGTGAGGCAAATTGTTGCCAACCCGTTCCGCCCGCTCCACTGTGAGGCAAATTGATGCCCGCCAGCCCACTCCCCGCTCCACCTGTTCTGCCCGCATGCTCCATTCACTTGGGCGTCAGGCCCAGGTGAATGGAGCATGCGGGCAGAACAGGGGAACAGTCAGCAGGTGAGCGGGCAGCAGAGAGATTACATTATCTCTCTGCTGCCTGCCTTTACTCTGGGACACAGCAAGTGGCAATCCGCTACGTGTGGCAGGTAACGTCATGGCAAGTGTCAATCTGCAATGTGTGGCAGGTGACGTGACAAGTGAAAATCCGCTACGTGTGGCAGATGACATTGTGGCAAGTGACAATCCGCAATGTGTGGCAGGTGACATGGCAAGTGACAATCCGCAATGTGTGGCAGGTGACATGGCAAGTGACAATCCGCAATGTGTGGCAGGTGACATGGCAAGTGACAATCCGATACGTGTAGTAGGTGACTTGGCAAGTGACAATCTGCAACGTGTGGCAGGTGACGTTGTGGCAAGTGACAATCCGCTACATGTGGCAGGTGACATTCGTGGCAAGTGACAATCTGCAATGTGTGGCAGATGACAATCCGCATCTGGTGACAGGTGACGCAGCAAGTGACAATCCACATCTGAAGGCAGGGGACGTTGGCAAGTGACACGCTCGGGGCCCCCACTGATTCTGCAATATGGTGAGTTGAAGTATTTTATTTTATAAAACAATGTAATAATAGAAATAATGCACTTAAAGCATTTGTATTATTATTATTATTATTATTATTTTTTACTAGTAATGGCAGTGATCTGCAATTTTTTTGTGAGACTGCGTCATTGCGGTGGACAGCTCGGACACTTTTGACACATTTTTGGGACCATTGACAGCTATACAGCGATCTGTGCTATAAAAATGCACTGATTACTGTGTATATGTCACTGTCAGGGAAGGGGTTAAATGTGTTCCCTGGGGTGTTTCTAACTGGGGGGGGGGTAATGACTGGAGGAGGAGAGAGATCTCTGTTCCTAATCACTAGGAACAGCAGATCTGTCTCTCCTCCCCTGTATACACGTATAGAGCCATGACAGGTACTTTTTATACTCCCATACATGTATAGAGCCATGACAGGACCACTTTAGGTATCATAATATAAAATAATGGATGTGGGGGAATTTTGGTGGGCGTGATTTCTTTTTGGGGGGGGGCAGCTTTTCATTTTTGGTACCAGGCAGCACAATGTCTTGGGCCGGCACTGATCCCGCCTCTTGTGTCCAATCACTGTGCTGTGATTTGTTACAGCACAAGCTGATTTTTGGAAAGGGAGAGTGTCCCTGAATGGTAGTTTGGAAATGTGGTCACCCCAGTACTGCGGTACCCAAGAAGACCACCTAAGTGTTTATTACCTACAAGATTGTGCACTACTTAAAGCGGAGTTCCACCCAAAAATGGAACTTCCGCTTTTTGAAACCCTCCCCCCTCCGGTGACACATTTGGCACCTTTCAGGGGGGTGCAGATACCTGTCTAAGTATTGGCACCCACTTCCGGCATAGACTCCCGTGGGAGTCTACAACACTTCACGCCCCCCTGCTGTCTCGTCGAAAAAAAACACTGTTCTTTTTTTTTGTGTATTTTTGTGCGTGAACTCGAGAGAGGAGCCGGACTGCAGGAGTTGGGAGTAGGCAGACCCTCCCCCCGGAGGCAATCTGCCATCCTTCTCCATGCCCCCGGTGGCAATGGCGGGTGTGAGGGAGGATCTCCCCCTCACCCCACCCTACCTGCTCCGCTTGGGAGCCCAACGGGGCCCAACGGGACCCCGACGGGGCAGAGGGACTCCCCCTATGAGGAAGTGAGGGGGCCTAGCCCACCCAGCCAGCCCGTAGGTCCTTCGCCTCTCTTTTTTCGTGTGCGTGCAAGAAAAAAAACACTGTTCCCAGGAGAGAGCAGGGACCAGTGATGGCGCGGCATGCTAGTCGCGCTTCCACAGTAGGGAACCGGGCAGTGAAGCCACAAGGCTTAACTTCTTGATTCACTCAACGAGCATGGCGGCGGCAGCATCCGAGGACCGAGCGATTCCTCAGCCTCGTCTGCCGACATCGAGGGCACGCTGGACAGGTAAGTGTCCATTTTTTTAAAAGTCAGCAGCTACAGTATTTGTAGCTGCTGGCTTTTAAAAAAAAAAAATATTCAGGTGGACCTCCGCTTTAAAGAGACCCTGTCAGCTCGATATAAAAATGCTCCCTGCAAAAGATTCTGCTGCCTAAAATGTCTTCTATTTCCGACACTTCCAGGAGTGTTGGATGCATGGTCTCCCCTTACTTTCTGGAGCTATCCCTTCCAATCCCCTACATCTTTTTTTTTTTTTTTTTCACAATCAAAATTTTATTGAAAGTAAACACAGCATACAGTTGACTTTAAACATTATAAGAATAAACGTTTGAAAACAAACATCAGTTGACAATGAATTGTTGCACATTTACACATTTACAGCCCAAAATTCAGGCTGAAATCGGACCTGAAGCGGTGAACCAGCCCGCACCGGACCCCTGCTGTGAACCCCATGAGGCGACGGTGTGAACTGCGCTTCGATGTTTGGGAAAAGATGTGCCTCTGAAACAGTGGATTTTAGAGGTATCATGATATTTACATGTATGGAGAATAAAAGATACTGTCCTGGCCAACTAAGGACCCCAGTGCTGTAAGTGCTAACCACTAAGCCACTACCTGACATACAGATCAGTTTAATATCTTGAATTATATCTGTTGAGCAACCAAAATGTTTTATAATTATTTCCTCAGCTGTTCCATAGCACTAATTACAAACTGTATTTGTGCCCGCATGAAGGATACTCCCAGTGTACTGTAACTAAATTGTCTGATTGTCCTAGAACTGTTCCAGTTAGGCTATGTTTAGATGTGCAGCTGTAATAGTCATACATCTGAATGGCGATGAACAGTAGATTGCTTTTTAGAGGCGCTTGACAGGCAGTGAGGATGCGATATATAGACAAGTGTTTCTCAACTCTAGTCTTCAAGGCACCCCAACAGGTCATGTTTTCAGGATTTCCCTCAGATGAAACAACTGTGGTAATTACTAAGTCAGTGAAACTGATCAAATCACCTGTGCAAAATAATGGTAAACCTGAAAACATGACCTGTTGGGGCTAGGGTGACCACATGTCCCGGATTGCCCGGGACAGTCCCGCATTTTGCAGGTCTGTCCCGGGCACCTTCATCCAAGGACAATACAGTGTCCCAGAATGAAACTGACACAACCACCCCCCAAGCCAAACTAATGCCCCCCAAAAAAGGCTGACACATCACTCACTGACAGTACTTGTTCTGGCTGGGAAAGCCTGGAGGAGTACAATCCCTGCCCCCTGCTTGTAATTGGAGAAATTACAAATCCCGCCTCTTGTGTCCAATCACTGTGCTGTGATTCGTTACAGCACAAGCTGATTTTTGGGAAGGGAGGGTGTCCCTGAATGGTAGTTTGGAAATGTGGTCACCCTAGTTGGGGCGTCTTGAGAACCGGAGTTGAGAAACATTGATATGTACTTAACACAGTCACTGTTCAGTCGATAATTTGTACTCCAGCTCCATTGATTTTGTAATCAAACTTTATGGAGCTGGTGGTGCTGGCTAAATCAGCAGAAAATTTGAGTTGTGTATGGCTCGCATTAGTTGCCTGAGCAGTGTAAATCACAAAGTTCATATCCTCTGTCTGTACATAGGGTTGCCACCTGTCCAGGATTCACCCGGACAGTTCAGGTTTGGAAAAACGATATAAATCTCCTGCGCTCCGGTATTTCTTGCTTATGGGGACATACAATTCAATTGTACAGTGTCTTTCCAGAGTCTTGCAGCCCTCCTTAGAATCGTGGGAATTCAAAAGGAACTAAAAAAGAAAAAAGAATGGAGGGCGCACCGACCTAGTGTGATACTGTTGCACAATTTTTATTAAAATACTAAAATCAATAGTTATACTCACAAAATGAGTTAGAAACAAGCTTTAAAAGACAATCCAACAGCGCCAGCAGAACAGGACGGTTGCTTCAGTCTAAAAAGGTATCTGACCGATAATCAGGCTAGGCTTACGTTTCGGGGGCGTACCCCTTTCCTCAGAGCCCCGGTGGTCTGCACTGCCGCAGTGCAGACCACCGGGGCTCTGAGGAAAGGGGTACGCCCCCGAAACGTAAGCCTAGCCTGATTATCGGTCAGATACCTTTTTAGACTGAAGCAACCGTCCTGTTCTGCTGGCGCTGTTGGATTGTCTTTTAAAGCTTGTTTCTAACTCATTTTGTGAGTATAACTATTGATTTTAGTATTTTAATAAAAATTGTGCAACAGTATCACACTAGGTCGGTGCGCCCTCCATTCTTTTTTCTTTTTTAGTTCAGGTTTGGAATCATGTGTCCAGGCTTCAGATTGCCTGAAACCCAAACACAATATTCAGACTATGGCTTCCCAGCAGTGTTGCCGGCTGCAGTTATCTAAGCTGAGAGTGTCTGTTCCACTCTTTCACACTTTCCAAATCCAGCACTAATAATCCTCCTGCCCCCCCAACACACACACAGACGGGAGAGGAGAGAGGGCTCGATCTGCACTTCTTTCCCCCGCCCCTACCCCTCTGTGTCTGCCCACACTCAAATGCCCAGTGCTGTGCCTCAGAAAAGGAATGTGGGTTGGGAAAGCCTCAGATACATTTGGATGAGAAGTGCTGACTGCCAAGGGGTGAGTGAGCTCACCATCCATCCTTGTCTGTGACTGAAGTCTCCCCCCTACTCTCTCCTGCCTCTGAGTGAGTGCACTAAGGTAAATCAGGGTTCTCAAAGCACCCCTTACATCAGAGTTCCCCTTTACACCAGAGGCCGCAGTGTTCCCCCTTACATCAGCGTCATCTCTGTACATCAGAGTTCCCCCTTAAATCAGGGTTCCCAGAGCATCCCTTATGTAATGTTATGAGTCCCCAGAGTTCATCCTTACATCAGAGTCTGCAAAGTCCCCCCTTAAAGTGAAAGGGAATTCTGCAAGTTCAGATGTAAAAGGGGAACTCTGTGGATTCAGATGTAAAGGGGGACTCTTGTTATTAACTTCATATGATTAGAAATGTTATTTAATAGAAAAATATATGTACAATTTATACTATAAAACAAAATTGCTGTGCGCCGCTTAAGTGTTCGGGTTTGACTTGATGAAAAGGTGGCAACCCTAGGGTGAAGTGATGTCTGCAGGCAGCTTGAGGGCTTGAGTCTCCCAGTTGGAGGAAAATGTTTTATGGAGTAATGTCCATCTGTCCCTCTTTCCTCCTCCTTTGTCCCTGATTTTGGTCTGATCCATACAGTTGTATATAAAATGCACTATTTATCTTTTAAAAATGAGTTTTCCAGTGCTAAACCTTTTATCCAAATTCTAAATTGCTACATTTGTAAATTTTACAAAAGCAATATAAAGGAATAGTAGTGGTAAAAAAAAAAAAAAATTGTCAATTTAATTAATCCTTTTCTTGGTTAATTCTCCTTTAAGGGGGTTTGGCAGGGGGCATGTCCTATGCCTACATACAATTGCTAGTAGGTGTCCCTCGTTCCCATATTAAAATGTTGGGAGGTATGTTTTTATACATTGCATTGTACGTTGCTTTGGTATTTACTCCCCGGAATTTGAATGTCCCTGCCCAGTGAAACTCACTAATTAGTCCTGTTTGGGTTGTACTGCTGGCTGGGTGTCACCAGCTGCTGCTATCCAGTTCAGAGAAGGAGGAACACTGGCACAGGGTACAACACAGGAGACATGTTCAATCAATTGGACTTCTGCTGTCAACAACTGGCTTATTTGACATCATATACTGAATATAAGGCTGCTTTCAAACTAAGGTGCTTTGCAGGCGCTATTGCGCTAAAAATAGCGCCTGCAATGCGTCTTTCTATCCAGTGTGAAAGCCCTCAGGCCAGGCACATCTTTGAGGTACGGTAGGAGCAGTTAAAATACCGCTCCTATAGTGCCCCTGTCCATTGAAAACAATGGGGTTGCGCCTCCAACCTCCCCGCAAAACGCAGCAAAGTGGTGTTTTTGCAAGCGTTTTTAACCCTTTTTCGGCCGCTAGCGTTAGCCACTGAAAAAAATGGTAAAACGCAGCTAAAAATAGCATCGCTTTACCGCCTCATTGGAAGATTACCTCTCTCTTCATAGTGACAACTCAGACAGCTATAAAAACATGATAGGTGTTCTAATCCCACTCTACTCAAACCAAAATGAAACAGGGAGCGGTTGGAAGCCAAAGAACCTTTTTGGGGGCGGAGCATCGCATGTTTTTTTAGTGCGCATTTTGGCATGTTTTTTGTGCGTTCGCGGCACAACACGCCCCCTGCTAACCCTGTTTCTGGTACTTGTAACAATTAAGCATTTCCAAAGTGCTTGGTAAAATGCACTCTTTGGCTGGGATTCAGAAACGATTTATGTTGGCGTATCAAAAGATACGCCGTTGTAATTTCAAATGTGCACTGTGGCATCTCTGCGCCGATTCACAAAGCGAGATACGTCGAAAAACATGGCTTCAGCCGTCCGACGTAACTTGCCTACACTGCCGTATCGTGGGCGCATAGTTACGCTGGACGCATTCGGCGTTCCCATTTTAAATATGCAAATGAGTAAGATACGCCGATTCACAAACGTAGATGCGCCCGGCCGCTTCATATACGCGATTTCTGTAAGGCTTACGTCCAGCGTAAAGTTACCCCTCATATAGCTGGCGCAGGTAATGCAAAGGTATGGGCCAGGGAACGACGCCATCAAATTTTACGTCACGTACGCCGTTTACGTAGTACTACGTGAATAGGGCTGGGAGTAGGTTACGACGTGATTCTGAGCATGCGCGCGCATGCGCCGTTCGTGCGGCTTTTCATTTACATGGGGTCACACTTCATTTTAATACATCACGCCCACATCCTTGCTACTTTAAATTAGGCGGGCTTACGCCGGCCCATTTATGTTACGCCGGCGCAACAAAAGAAGCAAGTGCTTTCTGAATACTGTTCTTGCCTCTCTGTTACGTCGGCGTAGCGCATATCAGATGCACTACGCCACTCTAAAAATACGCCGATGTATCTGAATCCGGCCCTTCCTGTGCGTTTTGTCACGCATTCTGGAAACGCCAAAGTGTGATTTCGGCCTTAATGATGGGTTATGATCAGACTTCATACCAGCAGCATAGAGAGCATTCATCACACAAGATCCTTATTAAAAGCAGAAGGCAGAATCACAGCAATTATGTTAATAGAAGGATCTTGGGCAGGACTAATGGATTCATAGCTGAGCTAATTACTGAGTTTTTTTTTTTCACCGTGAGAGTTGTACAGAGCGCTGCTCCTCTTTCAGGCAGATTATTGGCACCGCTCCCAGTTTCTGCATACTCAGAAAGTGGATACAGTAAGTGGCTCGGTGTTTATACAAGACTTTAGTACGGTTGTAGAGCAGTCCCAGGGTGAAAACATGGGTTTGTATAGCTATGCAAATGAGCCATGGATTGGGCTCCAGGCTCCGAACGTCCCTCGAGAGCTTTTAATTGTTCGGTCTGATGAAGGATAAGAATGCATCCACACTTCCACCATGTTATATATATATATATATATATATATTCGGGCTGTTCCTGGTTAAAATTTTCGTGTTCGTTAATCGATTATTTTTTTTATCGATTAATTTACTAATTTCGATTAATTATAATGCACATACATTTTTCGGATCACCACTATATATAGTCCCCACTGTAATATCCACAGACATCTCCCCCACTGTAATATCCACAGACGTCTCCCCCACTGTAATGTCCACAGACGTCTCCCCCACTGTAATGTCCACAGACATCTCCCCCACTGTAATATCCACAGACTTCTCCCCCATTGTAATATCCACAGACATCTCCCCCACTGTAATATCCACAGACATCTCCCCCACTGTAATATCCACAGACATCTCCCCCACTGTAATATCCACAGACATCTCCCCACTGTAATATCCACAGACATCTCCCCCCACTGTAATATCCACAGACATCTCCCCCAGTGTAATATGGTCCACATCTCCCCCAGTGTAATATGGTCCACATCTCCCCCACTGTAATATGGTCCACAGTCATCTCCCCCACTGTAATATCCACAGTCATCGCCCCACTGTAATATCCACAGACATCTCCCCCAGTGTAATATCCACAGACATCTCCCCCAATGTATAGGAAGATTAGTGCTTGCTTAGTCTTACCAGAGAAGGCAGCCGAACACGAGCAGTTGAGGCCAGGTGATGAAGTCAGCACGCCGCTCTAGGCTCATCTAGACCGCGCTAGGCCTAAGCCATGGCCTTTCTTATGGCCAAGGCAGCAGCGGAGCTCCACGGATCACATGGTGTGCCGATCCGCATATGGTGACCGGTTCGGATCACGGATCATTTACGATCTGTTGCACCACTAGTACCAAAAAAAATGTTTTGATCGATCCAAAAAAATTGGATCGATCAAAAAAATGTGCGATTAATCGAGGAATTCATCTTTAATTTCCACGGCCCTAATATATATATAATGTGACAGGAAGTCTGGTAAATCTGTGGGTGTTGTCACAGACGGGAGATACATTTCTGCATTGTTTAGACAATTCACCAATTACTATTAGGTGTCCGCTGCAGAAATAGCCAGAAAGGTTTAGGGCGTTGGAAAACTTCAGCTATTCAGAATGAGGCAATTAAGGCCTCTATAAGTTATAAGTTATTCAAAGGATGACTACTGATTTCTGCATCGTGAGGGTTTTTGAGTTAAGGAGAGCAGTAAAAAGACTTCTGAAGGTGAGGTGGTTGTTGATTTTTCTGTGTGATAAAAATCAAAAAGACTATTGTTTTTCTGCTGTCTGGCACAGCAGTAGGCTGTGCCAGACTCCATAGATAGGTTCCTGTGTTGTGAAGATAGATGCCCCAATTGGCAAGGGTTTATTTTATGTTTTGTTTTGTTTATTCTGTTTTGATGCTTGCACTTGTTTCCAGCAATATGGAAGAATAAGAGTCGGTTCACACTGGGGCAACGCGACTTCCAGAGGCAACTCCAACACGACTTGAGCATGAACCACAGGGCGATCTGGGGCAAAATAACAACAGGACAGGAGACTTTCCAGTGGCCAATCAAACAATCAGCTCTGTGAGAGGGAGGGGGAGGGAGGGGTTTGTCTGAGAAATGTATGTTATCTTCCTGAAAAGTTGCTTAAGTTAAGACCGTGATCAGACTTGGAGGTGACTTCCATTGAAATCAATGGGTACAAATCGCCTAGAAGTCTGATTGAAGTAGTACAGGAACCTCTTCTGAAGTCGGAGCGACTGCAGTAGTGTGTATTAAGACGGCTCCCATCCACTTACATTGCTTTTTTGGACAGCGCGACTTGGGACGCGACTTGGGACGACTTGAGGCGCCCCAAGTCGCCCCAGTGTGAAACGACTCTAAACCATATGCTTTGTTTTCAACCATTCTCAACTGCCTTTCTGTATAGTTCAGCGTGTAGTGAACCCATCCAGGGGGTCACACACACCCGCTACAAAGCGAATCCCTCACAATATATATATATATATATTTATACAGTGGATATAAAAAGTAGACACACCCCTGTTAAAATGTCAGGATTCTGTGATGTAAAATGAGACAAAGATAAATTATTTCAGATTTTTTTACCTTTAATATGACCTATAAACTGTACAACTCAATTGTACCACAAACTGAAATCTTTTAGATGGAGGGAAGTAAAAATAAAATAAATAAATAATATGGTTGCATACGTGTGCTCATGTTCCCGTACATATATGTTGGCAGAATCGCACGGCTGGGCAAAGTAACGTTTATTTAGGTGACTTTTAAATTCCCGCCATGCGCCGCTGACGTACAATGATAGTGATTCCCCTGCCCTGCCGCAAATTCTGAGACCGTGGCCGCGGGAACCGCAAACTCGATGTCCGCCGGTGTCGTGCAATCGGGTCACAGAGCTGCAGAATGGGGAGGAGCAAGTGTAAACAAGCATCTCCCCATTCTAGTGACACTGTCACTGATCGTCTGCTTCCTCTCATCGTTAGACGGAACAATTTGTGTTGGGAAAACATAGCGTTTCCCCCCCTTTTTACTTGCCAGCGTGTTGTTTAATTTTTTTAATTCAGCGACTTTGGTGGGTTTTCCAGAAAAACGGCCTGTGTAAGGTTATGATTGGTCAATTGGATTTAAGTCCGGCCCTTGACTAGGTCACTCCAAAACCTAAATTTTGCTTTGTTTGAACCATTTGGAGGTGGACTTGTTGTTGTGTTTCGGATCATTGTCCTGCTGCATAATCCAAGTGCTTGAGGTCACAAACTGATGGCCGGACATTCTCCTTTAGTCTCCTTTCACACGGAGCGGACCATTTTTCGGTCCGCTCCGTGTGTCCATCGGCTCAGCGGGGGATCCCGGCTGAGCTGTCAGGCAGACAGGGCGGTCCCTGCACACTGTGCAGGGACTGCCCTGTCTCTCCTCCGCTCTCCCCTATGGGGAATCGGATGGAAACGGAATAGGACATTCTTCCGTCCGAAAAAACGGATGCGGATCTTGCGGACGTTAGCGGATGCATCATCCGCTAACAGATCCGCTCCCATAGGGGTTCATTACAAGTCCGTAAACAGACTTGTAATGAACGGACGAGCGGAGCGGACGTGTGAAAGGACCCTTAGGATTTTCTGGTAGAGTTCAGATTCATGGTTCCATCAATTATAGTAAATTATGCAAAGCAGCCCCAGACCAACACGCAACTACCACCATGTCTGACTGTTGGTATGATGGTCTTGTTATGTAATGCTGTATTCATTTTATGCCAGATATAACGGGACGCACACCTTCCAAAAAGTTAAAATTTTGTCTCATCAGTCCACAAAATATTTGCCTAAAAGTCTTGGGGATAATCAGGATGTTTTTTGGTAAATGTCAAATGAGCCTTTGTGTTCTTTTTGGTCGGCAGTGGCTTTGGCCTTAGAACTCTCCCATGGATGCCATTTTTGCTGAGTCTCTTTCTTATGGTTGAATCATGAACACTGATCTTACCTGAGGCAAGTGAGGCCTGCAGTTCTTTAAATATTGTTCTGGGTTCATTTACGACCTCCTGGATGGGTCGTCGTCATGTTCTTGGAGTCATTTTTGTAGGCCGGCCACTCCAGGGAAGGTTCACCACTGGTCCAAGTTATCTCCATTTGTGGAGAATGGCTCTCCCCGTGGTTCACTGGAGTTCCAAAGCCTTATGCCTTGTTTCCGACGGGAATTCCAAGGGGAAAGCCGAGAACCTGCTTAGTTCAGTCTTTCCCCTACACACGGCCGGTTTTACCGACAGGAGCTTTGGCCAGGAATCCCAGCTGTGTGTATGCTCCATTGCAGTTTTTCCCATAGGAAAACTGGCAAAAAACGCCCGGCAAAAGTCTGCGGTTTTTGGGCAGTTTTCCTGTCGTAAAAACTGCGAGGAGCATACACACGGCCGGCATTCACGGCCAAAAGCTCTCCTCACAGTTTTCCCGTCGGAAAAACTGATCGTGTTTACGAGGCTTTAGAAATGGCTTTGAAACCCTTCCTAGACTGATACAGGTATGTTTCTAATCAGTTTTTGTGTGATCTGTTAGCATGGTTCACTTTGTCAGATAGCTTCTATTTATGTGATTTCTTGATTCAATAGGTCTGGCAGTAATCAGGCCTGGGTGTGGCAAGTGAAATTGAACTAAGCTTTCCAAAAAATTGTGGTTAGTCACAGTTCATTCATGATTCCGCATGGGAGGGGGCAACTACTTTTTCACATAGGGCCAGGCAGGTTTGAACAACTTTTTTCCCTTAATAAATAAAATAATAATTTAAAAACTACATCTTGGATTTACTCGGGTTATCTTTGTGTAAGAATAAAATTAGTTTGATGAACTGAATAATTAAGGTGTGAGAAATATGCAAAAAAGAAAAAATCAGGACGGGGGAAAATACTTTTTCACAGCACTGTAGGTAAGGATTCAAAATAAAGAAGCTACATACTCAGTGAGGGATTACTGTATTTATTGGCGTATAACACTCACTTTTTTACCCTGAAAATAGAGGGTAAACTGTGCCTGCGTGTTATACAGAAGGGGGCTGTGTAAAGTTTTTTTTCCTGAAACCTCCCTCTTAAAGCGGGGGTTCACCCTAAAACAACTCTGTCCCATCCCATCCAGCATACTGGCCTCAGCGCCAGTATGCTGTTTTTTTTTTTTTTTATTGCTCTACTTACTGTCTAATGGATCATTTTATTTTCTCCCTCCCACGGAGAATGGAGCAGCCATGGCGCGTCACGCCTTCTGAAAATAGCCGGACTAGGACTCGGCTCTTCCCGGCGCTATACTGCGCCTGCGCACAGACCTAGGAGCTGACTGCGCAGGCGCCGTATATAGCTGAGTCCTATTTCGGGCTTTTTTCGGAGGGCGTGACGCGCCATAGCCATAGGACTCGGCTATATAAGGCGCCTGCGCAGTCAGCTCCTAGGCCTGTGCGCAGGCGCCGTATAGCGCCGGGAAGAGCCGTGTCCTAGTCCGGTTATTTTTGGAAGGCGTGACGCGCCATAGCCGCGCCATTCCCCACGGGAGGGAGAAAATAAAATGATCCAGTATGCTGGATGGGATGGGACAGAGTTGTTTTAGGGTGAACCCCCGCTTTAAAGTTAGGGTGCGTGTTATACGCCAGTGCGTGTTATACGCCGATAAATATGGTATATTGGCTGCTGATAATGCTTAAAAACTTCAAATTTTAATGTTATTTGTAAAAATCGCTGTAACTTACAGCAGACAATCATCAAACCTCTTTTGTTTATCTGGGTGCTCCATACTGATGAAAGAGGAGATCTGGTTGCTATGGGTTAATATATAAACACACAGTGGGATCTGTAATTAGGTTAAACGCTCCATACTTCTACTAACCAGACTGAGTCCAGTTCCACATTCCAGCCATGTCTTCCCTCTCAGACAGCTCCGGAGTCCTCCAGCAATGACAGAAATCCTTAAAAATCACGAATTCTAAGAAAGAACATGAAAACTTCCTGCCTCGCTATGTTTGTTTTTTCTGCTTTATTAGGAATGATCTGTGTAACTATAGAAGATTAATTCAGCAGCTGGGAGGCATGTGTTCCTTCACAGACAAGGCCTCGTAGTCGGAGGATTTGGCGGGGGGCTGCCTCACGCTGTTCTCTTTCAGGCTTCATACACACCAGCGTCGGCCTCGGGGCTTGTTGACACCAGAGAGGTTTTCCTGTAGAGGCATGTTGACAGAAGCAAAAGAAAAGTGCTTTGCGCTCGGTTTTAGGCTACTTTATGTGCATGTCCTGAGCATTGTCATGTGCGTGTTAAAGGCATGTTGACATTTAAATGGATTCAGGTGTATTTATATGCTTCCTAAGGAAATGTAAGGAAAAATGTTCATGTAAATGGCAAATTGTATACAGACACTTTACAAAGCTGTACAGCATGCAGAGCCTGCATAATGACATTCCGTGACCCGTTGCAATGGCAGAGATGGCATGCATTTGAAGCATGCGTCAGTGCTCCTGCGGACGCTGGTAGGGGCTCCTGGTGTTTTTTTTTTTTTTTGTTATACCTCTAAATGCCAATGCATGTTAGCCTATGTGTTCATATAGGAGTTTAGAGGTAAAAAACAAAAAAACAAAAAAAAAAAACACCCCACTGCCAGCGCGTCCAGAAGCAGAGTTGTTTTGTCAGAAAAAAAACGATTGAAGCTAATAAAAGCATCTAAACACACGTTAATTTATTCTGGTCAATGAAATGAATTAACGCTCAAGCGTTTGAGGCGTCTAAAACATTATACGCGTTTACAAGCGTCAAGTGTTTTCCCTGCCAAAACAACCCTCCCAGGAGGAAAGGCATGTCCAGAGTCCATTTCGCAGGCTTATGTGCTTACATTTTTATTTTTACCTGATCCATATGTGATTCTTTCAAAATTATTAAATCCTCAATTGAATAGCCATAACTTCCTTGATTTAGACCCAATTTCGATCGGGTTTGATTCAACAAAGTTGAATGGCGAGTGTTTGTGACCCACGCAAAACTTATGCCGCCTACACACGATCGTTTTTCGGGTTGTTAAAAATTAAAAAAATTTTTAATGTCATTAAAAACGATTGTGTGTGGGCTCCAGAGCATTTTTCACAAAATTTCGAACATGCTCTAATTTTTCACGTTGTTTTTAACGTTGTCGTAAAAAATGGTCGTGTGTGGGCTTTAACGACATGAAAAAAACATGCATGCTCAGAAGCAAGTTATGAGACGGGAGTGCTTGTTCTGGTAAAACTACCATTAATAATGGAGTAAGCACATTCATCACGCTGTAACAGATAGAAAAGCGTGAATCATCTTTTACTGACACAAAATCAGCAAAAGCAGCCCAAAGGGTGGCGCCATCCGCATGAAACTTCGCTGCGCTTTGCTAGAGCATTTTTTTTTATTCACTATCGTGTGTAGGCAAGTCAAGTTCAATTTTTGGGTGGAGCTCCGCTTTAAGCCGCAAAGACAGCAGAGGGTGATGTACACATGCAACAGACGAAATTCTTTGCATCACATTGCGGCACAAATTGTCTGCACCGCACTAATGCCTGCTGAACGTGGCCCATCCAAGTGAATGGGGGCTTCCTGAAACCATGTGTAATGCATTTAGTTGCGGGGCGCTGCTGTGGGGTTTAAACAGGTGGTGAGGAGGTGATATAACACCTCCTCACTACCTGCCAAGTGCCCTTGAAGAGAGATCCAAACATGGATTGCTCTTCAGAGGTCACCACATGTGTAAATGAGCCATTTTGTTTAGCCATTCCAGTATACAGTAATACCTTGGATTACGAGCATAATTTGTTCCAGAAGCATGCTTGTAATCCAAAGCACTTGTATATCAAAGCGAGTTCCCCATAGGAATAAATGTAAACTCAGATGATGTATTCCAGTGCCACTGCTGGTGTATGCAGTACCGCATGTGGCCAGAGGTGTGGGTGCACCAGAGAAACTAGGAAGCCTTCGGTCTGCGAGTTTCTCTGGAGCCCTTGCACACCTCGGGTTACATGCAGTACTGCACACCCCAGAGGCTTGAATCCTGCTCGTCTTGCGAGACAACACTTGCAAATCGAGTTAGTTTTTTTTTTAACCACTTAAGACCCGGACCGTTAGGAAGCTAAAGGACCCGGCCAGTTTTTGCGATTCGGCACTGCGTCGCTTTAACAGAATTGCGTGGTCGCGCGACGTGGCTCCCAAACAAAATTGGCGTCCTTTTTTTCCCACAAATAGAGCTTTCTTTTGGTGGTATTTGATCACCTCTGCGGTTTTAATTTTTTGTGCTATAAACAAAAATACAGCGACAATTTTGAAAAAAATTCAATATGTTTTACTTTTTGCTATAATAAATATCCCCCAAAATATATATATATAAAAACAAAAATTTCCTCAGTTTAGGCCGATACGTATTCTTCTACCTATTTTTGGTGAAAACAAATTGCAATAAGCGTTTATCGTTTACAAAATAGGGGATAGTTTTATTGCATTTTTACAACATTTTTTTTTCACTACTAATGGCGGCGATCAGTGATTTTTTTCGTGACTGAGACATTATGGCAGACACATCAGACAATTTTGACACATTTTTGGGACCATTGTCTCATTTTCACAGCAAACAATGCATTTAAAATGCATTGTTTATTGTAAAAATGACAATTGCAGTTTGGGAGTTAACCAGAAGGGGGCGCTGAAGGGGTTATGTATAACCTCATCTGTGTTTCTAATTGTAGGGGGGTGTGGCTGTAGGTGTGACGTCATCGATTGTATCTCCCTATAAAAGGGATCACACGATCGATGACGGCGCCACAGTGAAGAACGGGGAAGCTGTGTTTACACACAGCTCTCCCCGTTCTTCAGCTCCGGGGACCGATCGCGGGACTCCATCGGCGATCGGGTCCACGGGTCCCGTGGTCATAGAGTTTCGGACCGAGTCGCAGGTGCGCGTCCACGGCTGGGCACTTGAAGAGGACGTACCTGTACGTGCATGTGCCCAGCCATGCCATTCTGCCAACGTAAATGTGCAGGAGGCGGTCCTTAAGTGGTTAAATAGCTCATATTACGAAAAGCTCGTAAATTGCTTGACTAGCAATCTGAGGTATTACTGTATTCTGTGAAATCAGCAGGGAACTGACTACAGGAACAGGACTATTGCTGATTAACCTCTTGTATGCAGCAATTACAAAATACTTCTGCTCAGCTAGGGGCCAGGGGAAAGAACGGGACTATTTAACCCCCGGGGGGCCCAAGCACTTACCTCTTGTGATGATCCAGACTAGACTCTGGGCTCCATCTACACCACCAGGACTATTTGATGATTTTTGGGCTCAGGCGAAGTAATCCTTGTGCTGCGGTTCCTGGCAATTACATTGTCCGGCGTATCGGTATAGAAGTAGACATCGGGACCCTGATTAAATTGTTGGAACTACTGAACAAAGATAAGAAATTGTGCCTGATAAACATTAACTAGTCATGTTTCATCCCTGTAGCACCCTCTAGTTAGGTAGGTAGGTGCTAGAGTGAGGATTTTTGTTGGCAGAGTAGGTAAATTTAGGCAGACCTAGATGTTTTCTAGGCCTGTTTGTTTTCATTCTGGGCTGGGAGTGGCTCAGGGTAGCAGCTGGTGACTTACAGGCCACATCACTTCACTGTCACCTCCCTCTTCCTTCTAGAAAGTGCTAGAAGGAGAGGAGGGGAAGAAAAGTGGGGCTGCCTGGGGTATCTTAAAGAGCCTTAACCAATCCCCAACTTGGATTGGCAGGTGCAGGCCTCCTTAAACACCTGGGATCAGCCCAGCTGGGGAGGAGTTTTGGGTGGAGGAGCTGGATTGAGAGAGTATGGAGGCTGTCAGGGCCTGCGGGAAGCTCCCCAGTCTAGGTATAACCCTGGGCTGGGGATCAGGTGCATCCAGGAGGAGTGACAAGATCCTGGAAGGAAAGGCACACGAGAGAGCAAGTAAAGGACAGCGGGAGAGAACACTGCTAAGAGACTCTAGGGAGGACTACTGGTCGCAGCCAGGAGAGCTTCTGAATGAGCTTCTGAATGAGCACAGTCGGGAGGACTGGGGAGGCATGCCTAAGAGAGCAAAAGCAACTCCAATATTGCGAGGGAAGGTCATTTTTCTTGTCTAACGACCTGTGCATGTGAGGCCTCGTACACACGACACTCGACGAGGAAACTGTCGATAAACTCGACGAGCCAAAAAGAGAGCATGTTCTCTTTTTCCTCGACGGGAATGGAGAAAATCGTCTCGTCGAGTTCCTCGACAGCCGAACAAGGAACTCAACGAGGAAAACGATGTGTTTCGCCCGACTAGTTCCTTGGTCGTGTGTACGAGGCCTCACTCTCCGGATCCCTACAATCTGTTTAATATGCTGTCCTGACTCCTGCACTCTGTACTTTATGCTCTCCTGACCTCTGCACTCTGTACTTTATGCTCTCCTGACCTCTGCACTCTGTACATTATGCTCTCCTGACCTCTGCACTCTGTACATTAATTCCCCGGAGTACCTGGGTCTGTGTCAGACTTGCAGAGAATGATGGTAGATAGGGTTAGAGATTGAAGACCTATCTCATGGATGTTAACACAGTAAGTTGTGTAAAGACAGAGGAAGGAATTCCTAGATTCATCCAGAGTGGGATTTCATGACTAGCATGGAATGCTTCTTACTCCTGACCCAGCAGTCATTTTACAATAGGCTGGGCAGTAGGTGGTTAAAGCACATTCTCCCCCTTCCACTACCATAGACACAAGTTACTACAGCAGGCTGCATGTCCCACCTAATTATTCTCTACTGGGTGCCCAAACTTGAACTCCTCCAGACAGGGCCGCCATCAGGGGGGTACAGGCAGTACACCTGTAAGAGGCCCGGGTGGAAACCCCCCTTTTTTTTTGTTTGTTTTTTTTGTTTTTTTTATTAAAGGGCCCAGGGGCTCGGAGGTCCCCAGGGCCCCGGATGGCAACCCCTCTTTTTAAAAAATAAAATAAAACATTTTATAAATTTTTTTCTATATATTTTTATTTTTTCTTAAAGGGCCCGGAGGGTCCAAGATGGCAACCCCCCTTTTTTTTATACATTTTTTTTTTTTAATTTATATTTCTTTTTTTTACCTTTTTATTTTTATTTCTATATCTATATATATATATATATATATATATATATATATATATATATTTGGATTATTATTATTAAAGGGCCCAGGGCCCAGGGCCCTGGATGGCAACCCACTTTTTTTATTTTATTTTTTATAAAAAAATATATTTTTTATACATTTTTTAATTAAAGGCCCAGAGGTCCCCTGGGTGCCAGATGGCATCCCCCCCCTTTTTTTTTAATAAAAATGTATTTTATATATATTTTTTTTTAAAGGGTCCAGAGGTCCCCAGGGCCCCGGATGGCAACCCCCCTTTCTTTTATATATATATATATATATATATATATATATATATATATATATATATATATTATTTTTTGTAAAGGCCCCCCCCCCCGCTTCTCAATTTCTCAATTAGTGGCGGCACCCACCCGCTTCTCAAAATTTGCGGCAGCCCCCTGCTTCTCAATTTGAGGCGGAAGCACCCCCCGCTCCAGGGGGCCCATGCCTGAAGCTGTGTAAGGTAAGGTGACCAGATTTTTTAAATGAAATCCGGGGACATATTTTTCCTTTACTAGTTATGGTGTCAATCAGCGACTCTCTGCCCGTCGCCGCCCACCTCACAGCCTCTCAAGTCGTACTCTTTGCCCCCCCCCCCCGGCTACTACTGGATGGGGAGCGGAGGAAGATCACTCCACCAGGGAAGGCAAGGAGATAGGCAGGTGGCTGGCCAGGATTTGAGCCAAGGCAGAAGAACATGTGAGCGAAGCTGAATGGGCATGCGCCCGAAACTGAAGAAATATTCCCTCCGCTCCGACCAGCACATGATCATCAGAAAGGGGCACAGATAATGGGGAAAATACAACCCCCCCCCCCCCCTATGCTAGTAGGCACGGCGGAGCAGGGGTGTGTAATTCAATTTTTTTTATTTTAATTTTGCACTGACTGTCTTTGAAATTGCCCCTGACTCCTATTAAATCCAATCTGGGGACAAAACCAGTGACAGTGTCCTCAATCAGGGGACTGTCCCCTGAAACTGGGGATGTCTGGTCACCCTAGTGTAAGGGGCCCATAATTCCTGATGGCGGCTCTGCCCCCCGAAAAAAAAACATTATCTATGGCCCTGCTCTCTGGGACTCCACTAGAGACATTTTTGCTTCTGTCTGTGTTGTTAAAGATTTCCTCTCGCTTCTTGTCCCGGTGACAACCTTTTTACCAGGCAGGAAGTAAAGTAATCTCCTCAGCAAAACCTCCAAATGCAGTAAATCCTGACAGGTGCTCTAGTCTTTACCCAAACTACACAAAACAAAGAAGTCAGCATTTTAGCTATGGATAGGATATACTTTAATTTATTATGTACTCAGCCGCTCTTTTACTAGCTATAGTGTGAAGTAATTGTATTCCGCTGGCTGCTGTCTTTGCCAGCTGATCAGTTTATGTTTACGTTATTGTGAAATCGCTGTCTGGGTTTTCACCTCCTGTTTTCACAAGGTAGACTGGTAATTCGTCTTGCGCTTTCCAGTTGGAGTAGCTTCAGCTTGCCGCCGCAGCACACCCGCCCAGTTTGTTAGACTCGACGGGTTTGAGTTTTCTGGTCCTCCGAAATTCCGCGATGACAAGTCTGAGATGCCACGGGTTATGTCAGGTATCTTAGGTGCAATAGCTGGATGATGTATCGCCTGGAAAAACTGTTTTATTTCCAGTAACCTGAGAAGTGAGAGCTAATTAAAACGATATTAGGCCTCAGCAACGCAGGGAAAGTTGGATTTTCTAGATAAACAAAGATGAACTTGGCTTAAAGCTGCTGATTGCTTTAGTCATGAAGCATAAGTCAAGCTTTAGTAACTATCCTGGTGTTCTTCCATGTTTAAAATACAGCGAAACACTTGAAAATGTGAACCAGACCATTGTCAGTTTAAAGGCATAGTCCACCTTTTGGAATGAAAATTTAACAAATGAACCAATAAAGATAAAATAAAAAATGTGCATTTATTAAATGTTTGCATTCAGGTGTGCAAAGCAGTCCATCACAGGTGGTTTTTTAACCCCCCAGCCCTAGGTCAGTAAGGAGATACGGAACTTGTATTATGGATCACTGTGTTCCAACATACCAACTCAATCTCCATTTGCCCACAGCTCACACAACAACACACTATGCATGGATAACTACCCTCTATCTACAAGAAAGCAATGTGCACACTTCTTGTGAACCATGGACAGCTGCAGCAAAGAATGGGCACAATGTGGTACACCCATTCTATGGCATGCATTGGGAGGGTGGCCCAGTTCTGCACCCTTGCCCTAGCCAGTGTTTCTCAAACTGTGTGCCGCGGCACACTAAGAATTGCAGGTGTGCCATGGAATGGCGCCGGGAGGGAGGGGGGAGCTGACTTGGGCTATAGCTCCAAGTGGGCCTCCAAAAAACCCTAGGCAAGCAGTGCTCACTTTACATGAGCCCGCCGCCCGGGTCCAGGGCGGCAGGCCAAACCTCCGCTGGTCTCTACTGCGGCCGCCGCACTGGTTGTTAGGAACGCCTGCCACCTGGACTCTAGCAACCAGTAACAGCACAATGTCGCAAGGAGAGAGCGGGGCGAGGCCCCAGCATTCAGAGTGGAGGAGGATTTAAATTCCTCCTCCGCCGCTCCATGCCTAGTGACTCAATTTTGGCTCCAGCTCCTCCCACCTCCTCGTACCCCCGTCCATCTTCTCCAGCATCGCATGTCGCAGAGCCTGAACCTGAGAGAAGGGAGCACGAGCACCTCACCGCACATCTCAGAGAGAGGAGCTTGTCCAGTGTCCACAAGACTGAACCTGAGGTGAAACAGCCTCACCGGCCTATGTGAAGTGCTGCTTGGGAGGGAGGAGTTAACAACGCTTGTCCCAACTCTGCCCCATGCCCCACTACTATAAGGGGGGGGGGTCAAGTCCAGGCTTTGGGATAGGCTGCACAATCTATAGATGTGTGAGATAGGATTTCAGAAAGTGCTGATGGGAATGGAATGAAATATATTTTTAGGATATACACATACTGTAAGTAAAAATAAAGAAGTTCTTCACCACAAAAATTAGTAAATCTTTTCAGGTGTGCGCAAACATTTTTAGATCTTTTTGGTGTGCCACAAGACAAAACAATTTGAGAAAGTCCAAGGGGACTGAACCTGTCCTGGATGAATGGATGAACCTGTCCCGGTACTGGAAGCTAGGGTGACCACATTTCCAAACTACCATTCAGGGACATCCCCCTTCCTATAAATTAGCTTGTGCTGTAACGAATCACAGCACAGTGATTGGACACAAGAGGAGGGATTCATGATTTCTCCAATCACAATCAGAGGGCGGGGACTGTGCTCCTCCAGGCATTCCCGGTCAGGAAAAGTACTGTCAGTGAGTAAATCGGTGATGTGGCAGCCTTTTTGGGGGGCATTAGTTGGGCTTGGGGGGTCGGCTGTGTCAGTTTCATTCCAGTACACTGTATTATCCTGGAATGAAGGTGCCCGGGACAGACCTGCAAAATGCGGGACTGTCCCGGGCAATCCGGGACACGTGGTCACCCTACTGGCAGCATGGGGTCTTTCCTGTGCTCGCTCCGCCTGTGAGCTATAACTGTAAAGAGTTACAGCCCCACTCTGGGCAAAAACAATTTTTTTCAACCCTCTCTCCCAACCACCTCCAACCCATCCTGCTTCCCCCCTTACATTGTGGAGCCAGATATACTCACCTACTATGACCCCCATCAAGGTCACCCTCCATTGGCATTTCTGGGTGCAGAGAACTGCAAATCCATCATTGCAGTAAAGCTCGAGTTTGCTGATCCACTTTACTCCCCTTTGTAGAAATGTATTCTGGAGAGGGGGGTTATTAATACTGCTCTTCTAGAGGCACTGACGACATGCTAAATTTAGAAAGACTAGTTTAATTTAATGTAAATCTGTCATGAGAGAACAATGGTGTCTGCCATTGCTGACCTCCTTTTCAGAATGCTGGATCTTTGGCTGTCACACTGATGTTTTGCTTCCAGTTCTGTCTGCGTCGGTGATCTGGAAGAAGAGATAAGAAACTCTGACACTCTTTCACATTGCTTGTACTGAAGTGAGACACCACCAGGCCTCTAGCATTTTAATAAGGAGGTCAGTAATGGCAGCCCCCATATTCCTTTCATAACAGATTTGCTTTATTGTGGGTTTTGTATAATTAATTGCAACCAGATTCAGCAAGCCATTAAATGTGCTACTAGGTAGGACTTATGCCCCGTAAACACGATTGGATTTTCCGTCGGAAAAAGCTTGGATGCTTTTTCCGACAGAATTCCGCTCAAGCTTGGCTTGCATACACTCTCTGAACTTTCGACCGTGAAGACCGTGGTGAAGTACAACACTACAACGAGCCGAGAAAATGAAGTTCAATGCTTCCGAGCATGCGTCAAATTGTTTCCAAACATGCGTCAGAATTTTGCGCGTCGGAATTGCTACAGACGATGGATAAAAATGTTTTCCTTCTCAAAATTTGAGAACCAGCTCTCAATCTTTTGCTGGTGGAAATTACGACAGCAAAAGTCCGATGGAGCATACACACTGTCCGGATTTCTGTTGAAAAAAGTTCACATCGGACTTTTGCTTTTGGAATTTCCGATTGTGTGTAAGGGGCATTACAGGCATGTGCCGTGCAGAACTTGCATTGCTCCACATTCGGTAACAAATTTGCACACCGTTGGCTTCTTTGCATATGGATAAGTCAGGAAAGGGGTGATGATCACCTACAAAGTCCCCTGGAACTATAAATATGAATGAAAAACAGACACCTTGAGACGCTATGTCTAATGCCGCGTACACAAGGCTGTTTTTTTATGACGAGAAAACTGCCATTTTTTAGATTGGTCCTATGCATAATAGCGTGCTCTATTTTTTCTCGTCGTTTTTTCCGTCATTCTTTTTCTTGTTGTGAAAACCGCTCGTGTGTATGCTTTTCCGAGGGTAAAAAGGGCATTCTCAAAATTAAGTATGAGACGGGATCGTTTGTTCTGGTAAAACTAGCGTTCGTAATGGAGATAGCACCTTCTGCATGCTGCAACGGACTGAAAAGCACGAAGACTGAAAAGCGCAAATCGTCTCTCACCAAACTTTTACTAACACGAGGATCAGCAAAAGCAGCCCAAGGGTGGCGCCATTTGAATGAGTGAGTGAGAAACTTGTATAGTGCAACACATACAAACTGAATCGCCTCAGGGCGCTTGGTATCCATTTTCTACTATATTTTGCCTTCAGAATAGATGGGTTTTGAGTTTTTTTTCTGAAGGCCTGGTGACTAAGTTCCGTTCGGATGCTGGTTGGTAACATGTTCCACAGTCTAGGTCCTTGGACTGCAAATCTTCGTTCTCCTTTGGACTTGTATCTGGTCTTGGGTATCTGGAGTAGATTTTGGTTAGTAGACCGGAGAACGCGATTGGGGTTGTGACATTTTAATTTTTCACATAGATATTGGGGCACACTTCCTTGTACACATTTGTGCATCAGGCAGAGTGCCTTAAACATAATTCTGTCTTTTACGGGCAACCAATGAAGGGATCTAATGGAGGGGGAGATTGATTACCAAGGGTTTTTTACCTGTTACAAGTCATGCCGCCGTATTCTGGATGACTTGTAGATGAGCAATTTGCTACTTTGGTAGTCCGAGGTAAAGGGCGTTTGCATATTCGAGTCTGGAGTTGATTATCATTCCCACCTCAACTGCTATGTCTTCTATTGGGATAAAGGGAATTAGTCTACGTACCAGGCGCAGCAGATGATGGGATCCGCTGACTACTGAACATATTTGTGCATCCATTGTAATGTCGGAGTAAAAAGTGACTCTGTTTTTGAGCCATTGAGTTTAAGGTAACTCTCCGTCATCCAATTTTCTATCAAAGTAAGGCATTTCTCTAGTCTCTAGTTCCGCTGATGCGTAAGTAGAGTTGGGTATCATCCGCGTAGGAATGGTAGAGTAAATTCTGGTTACTGATGATGATATTTCAAGGAGAGTGCGGAGATAGATATTGAATAGTACCGGCAACAAGGGTGACCCCTGAGGGACTCCGCATGACACGGTGCGTTTTTCAGAAGTGAAGGGACCTAGTTTCACTATCTGTGATCGATTTTCCAGAAAGAAGGAGAACCAACGTAGATTGAAGTCTGCCACTCTAGCTACTTCAGCTAGGCGAGTCAGCAACAATTTGTGATCTACTGTATCAAAAGCTGCGCTCAGGTCCAACAGTACCAGAAGACAAATTCTCTCTCGTCTGCTGCTTCGAGCGCCATCCCATATTTTGAGAAGTGCTGAATGGAACTTCCCCTTTATAGTATCGTTGTACGTGTTGTCGTACGTGTTGTACGCCACCGTGTTTTGCTCAAGCTTTTTTGAACGTGAGTATGCAAGGCAGGCTTGAGAGGAATTAATGATGAATCACGTTGAGAAAAACATAGTTTTTTTGCATGACGGGAAAAACGGTTGTGTGTATGCGGCATAATAGGCACTTTTAAACATTCAGGAGAAAGTGACAGGTCTTCTTGAAAGCTCACTTCACCCACTGATACCCACTTTTGCTGCTCTTCATCTGTTGAAGCCCTCTGAAATCCCCTACTGCTTCCAGGTATAGCGGAGCATTTTCATACTGCCAGTATGGGGTCTTCAGGCTTGATCAAAACTGACCCACATGTAACCTACACAGGGTTTAGATCCAAGGCTTCAAATGACAGAGGGTGAGAGAAGTTGGGTACCAATGGGTGTGAAGGTAAGCTTATGACCGATGTGGGCAAAGTGAAATAATCTGTGGTCATCTATACCCATTACAACCCAAGTCAAGAGTCTCCTTTTTACGCCTGTTTCCACACAGATTTAGTTTCAGTTATCTCTTCTTTTTTTTCTTTTTTTTTTTTTTGTAGTAATCCTTTTTTCCACATCACCAGGAGGAAAAATGATCAGAGTCTCAGTATGCAGTGGGCGATTATATGTCTTTTTTTGCAGACACTTTTCTTATAAATCTCTACCACTTTTGCAGACTCATTTAAAATGGGAGCCTGTGGTTATCTAACTTCATCTTGTTCATTTTCCCTTCCTTCCATCAGGGAACAGAAAGTCAGAAATCTGAATTTAAATGTGACCATTGTGACAAATAAATAACCGCATTAAAATTTTATTTAGGCCGTAGTGGTAGTTCTGCTGGTAAATAAGTACAGGGAGGCGGATTAGAGAAGAATGAAACTGTGATTTTTAATGATTCTCACTATGAACTCTAGTCTTTCAGGTCTCAATTAATGGGCTAAGACTTGCAAGCAGCGGGTGAGAGTTTCTGCTTCTATTACATACTTTAAAGGGAATTTTGGGTTGTAACATATTGTTTTCAAACAGTACAAAAGTGCCCAAACTAGCTAACCTTTTAGAATATGTTGTCCCTGAAGTTGATGTGTTGAAAGCAGAAAAAATGGGGAAGCATAAGGATTTAAGCAACTTTCTCATAGTTGGTAAAGTTAAAAAAAGACACCAGTCCATCCAGTTCAACCGATGGTGTGTGTGCGAGGGTGTATGACAAGGGCCAAATAGTAATGGCTAAACGACTGGGTCAGAGCAACTCCAAAACTGCCAATCTTGTTGGATGTTTCCAGTCTGCGGTGGTCACGGCCTACCAAAGTGGTCCAGGGACAGTAAACCGGCTAACTGATCAGGGGGTCATGGGTGGCCAAGGCTCTTTGATGCACGTGCAAGGCAGACCCATGTAGTCTGATCTATCAGAAGAGTTACTGTAGCTCATATTACTGAAAAAGTGAATGCTGGTTCTGATAGAAAGGTGTCAGAACACACAGTGCAATGCAGTTTGTTGCGATGGGGCTGCGTAGCTGTGTACCAGTCAGGGTGCCCATGTAGACCTGTATCCATGTGAGCGTCACAACTGGACCACGAAGAAATGGAAGAAAGGGTCTTCAAGGTGCTAATTTAGCATTCAAATTCACCAGATCTCAATCCATGAACAATCTGGGGTTTGTGCTGGAAGAACAAGTCTGATCCATGGAGATCCTACTTCGCAGTTTACAGGAATTAAAGGGGTTGTAAAGGTAATTTTTTAGCTACCTTTACCCTAGTGCAGTCCTCCTTCACTTACCTTATCCTTCCATTTTTCTTTTAAATGTCCTTATTTCTTCTGAGAAATCCTCACTTCCTGTCTTCTGTCTGTAACTCCACACAGTAATGCGAGGCTTTCTTCCTGGTGTGGAGAAAGACTCTTGAGGGGGGAGGGGGCGAGCAGGAAAGTCAGGACGCCCACTAACACACAGCTCCTTTCTCTATCTGCAAAGTAGAGAGTGTCCTGACTTGCCTGCTCCCCCCTCAAGAGGCTTTCTCCACACCAGGAAGAAAGCCTCGCATTACTGTGTGGAGTTACAGACAGAAAAACAGGAAGTGAGGATTTCTCAGAAGAAATAAGGACATTTAAATGCAAAATCAAAGGATAAGATAAGTGAAGGAGGACGGCACTAAGGTAAAGGAAGCTATTTAGGGATTTTTTTTTTTACCTTTACAACCCCTTTAATTGATCGGCTACTAATGGCTTGATGCATTGTACCACAGCATATCTTCAGAGGTCTAGTGGAGACCATGTCTTGATGGGTCAGGGCTGTTTTAATGGCAAAAGTAGGACCTACACAATATTAGGTGGGTGGTCATGTTTTATTGGGTGGTCATAATGTTATGGCTAATAGGTGGTATATCTGTTCATAGTCACTTCTCCTACTTGATGACACCATTCTGAGGGGTCAGTAAACTTTACAATCTGTTTCTTGTTAAAGTGTATGGAAACAAAATGTAATTGTTTGCAGCCCAGCAGTCCTTAGGCCTCATGCACACTGGGTGTTTACTCAGCTCCCCTGAGAAAAGCTGCTGAGAAAACTTGCCTAAAGTCACGTTTTGCACACGCGTTTAGGTACGTCAAGCATTTGAGCGTTCTTGGATTCCATCTGCCAGAATAATAATTTAGTCTTGTCATTGGAATGAATGAATATTTACCGTATTTTCCGGCATATAAGACGACTTTCTAGCCCCTTAAAATCTTCTTAAAAGTCGGGGGGTCGTCTTATACGCCGGTAACCTAACAGCTTACCTTACCAGAATCGCAGCCGTACGATTTTTCAAAAGCCGCGCCTCCGACGTCTTCTGTTCCGTGATAGGCGGAAACAATCAGCTTCCCAGGAGGCACTGTGTTCAGTGTCCGCCTATCACGGAGGCCCTCTCGTCCTGTGTTTGGTGTCCGCCTATCACGGAGGCCCTCTCGTCCTCGGACGAGAGGGCCTCCGTGATAGGCGAACACTGAACACAGTGCCTCATGGGAAGCTGAATGTTCCGCCTATCACGGAACAGAAGACGTCGGAAAAATCGTACGGCCGCGATTCTGATAAGGTAAGCTGTTAGGTTACAAGGCCGCGATTCGCATGGGATAAGGTAAGGGCACGGTCTGGTCATGTAATGGGGCACGGTCTGGTCATGTAATGGGGCAGGTCTGGTCATGTAATGGGGCACAGTCTGGTCATGTAATGGGGCAGGTCTGGCATGTAATGGGGCACAGTCTGGTCATGTAATGGGGCAGGTCTGGTCATGTAATGAGGCAGGTCTGGTCATGTAATGGGGCACAGTCTGGTCATGTAATGGGGCACAGTCTGGCATGTAATGGGGCACAGTCTGGCATGTAATGGGACACAGTCTGGCATGTAATGGGGCACAGTCTGGCATGTAGTAGCATAGTCTGGCATGTAATTGGGCACAGTCTGGCATGTAGTGGCATAGTCTGGCATGTAATGGTGGCACCGTGAGGCGAGGCATGACTAGTAGGAAGGGGGTAGTCTTATACGGTGAGTATATCACAAAACCAACATTTTGGCTGGAAAATTAGGGGGTCGTCTTATACGCCGGAAAATACGGTAAGTGCTAAACGTGCCTTGTAATTAGGCGAGCTTAGATGTGTTTAGGTACGTCAAGCGTTTTTTCTGCCCAAAAGCTCCTTTCCTAAACGTGCTTGTGATGTCTTTTTTTTTTTTTTATGCCTGTAAATGCTTCTTTTCTATAATGCTTGTAAACTCCCATGTCCGCATGGACACATAGGCTAACATTGAGGTGTGTTTAGAGGCAGGAAAAAAAAAACGCCTGTAAAAGTGGTGTTTTTTAAGCCCAGTGTGCATGAGGCCTTAAATGAGGTAGCTGAATTTATTAAAAAAAATGTAACCACTTTAAGACCAGGCCTTTTTCTGACACTCTTGTTTACATGTAAAAATCAGTATTTTTTGCTGGTAAGTTACTTAGAACCCCAAACATTTAATATATTTTTAAAGCAGAGGCCCTTAAAAATAAATTGGTGGGTGCTGCAATTTTTTATGTCACAGTGTTTGCATAGCGTTTTTTCAAATGCAATTTTTTTTTTTGGGGGGGGGGGGGGGATATGCTAATTGAATTTTAATGCAGAAAAACACAATCTAATACCCAATTGTTTGGTAAAATTTAAAAATGTAAAAGATGATGTTACGCTGAGTAAATAGATGCAAAAGATGCAACAAACGATGTATCCTATCCATGGGATAGATTTACATGGGACGTCTGGTGCTAGAATTACTGCCCACGATCTGATGTTCACAGTGATACCTCATATGTGTGAGACAATCTCTGTTTGTGTGCGGGACCAACACATGCGTTCGGCTTTGCATGTAAGCGCGGTGGGGGTGGGGGGTTTGCGCTTTATTTTTTTTATTTTTACACTTCCATTTTATTTTTATTTTATCACTTTTATTGATATCACAGGGACTATAAATAACACCTATAATAGCAAAAGGCAGTAACAAGTACTCTTTTTTTTTAGATCTGGGGTCTATTACACCCCAGAAACCTCCTCTGCCCTTAAAAGCATTTGATTGCACCAAGGTAGGTGTGATCAAATGCTTTTCATTTTTAAAAATGGCATTATTTACATCCGAGGAAAAACTGGAAGTGATGTAGGGCTGAAACAACTAATCGATTAATCGACAATTAATCGATTATTAAATTAATCGATTACAATTTTCATTATGATTAATCGGCCAGTAACATAATGGGGTTAACAAAAAAAAAATGGCACTTTATAGTACAAAAAAGCAAATCGCTACTGTAAATATTACTTTCACTGTCCCACAGTAAAACAAATTAACCCCTTACAGTAGTGATTATTTGCTCTTTTTGTACTTCTTATTCTTGTTTTTTTAACCCCATTATGTTACTAAACATCTCAGGCCTGGGGTCACACCTCTGTTTTTTGATGCTTTTTGCAGAAACACACTACAGTTCATTTACATGTTTTCCTATAGGAAATGTTCACACCCATGATTTTTTTTCAGCTGCTGCGTATTTGGAAAGGGCAAGGAGTTTTTAACGCAAAACAGTGTTATTTTTTTTTTTTTCGTTCTATATACTTCAATGAAGAAGATGCAGAAAAGAATGTAATGTGTTTTTGCAGCAATTTGTGTTTTGTAATCTGCCCAATAAAAAATTGGCCCAAAAGGCCATTATCCGATTAATCGAAATAATAATCGGCCAACTAATCGATTATGAAAATAATCGTTAGTTGCAGCCCTAAAGTGATGTGAGCTCATTGCTTCCGGGGTTCCTATATCATAGAGGCAAACAGAGCTGACCCAGTCTCTGTTTGCTTCTATAATCCAGAGGCTAGTTAGATGCTAGGATTGCTTTTCCAAGAGAGCCCACCATCGGCTCTAAAAAACAATACCAGGATGATGTCTGCTGGTATAACCACTTAAAGTCCAATGATGAACCAGTACAGTGCTGGTCATCCCTTTATTTTCACCTAATGAACATAAGAATATCACTTCTTGTCCCTGGACGGCTAAGCTCACTCCTCCACTGTATCTATGAGAGTGCCATAGTTGCCAACCAGGCTGGACTTCAAACTTCACAAACATAACAAGAATTTTCCCAGCACATTTATCAGTGAGCCTGCAAGAAAACAAATTACACTCTCTAACAATTTGCATTATGCTTATTAAGGCTCTTCTGTAAAGTGCAGTCCTAACTCTAATCTTTGAGCGTCTCCATGTTGTAGCATATACAGGGTACAGTATAGCAATGGGTAAATTAAGGGCAGGTATGCCCGGAGGGCAGCCCATTCCTCCTTAAACTGCAATGACATACCAGACGCTAATTAATGCACAATGGCAGCTTGTGTCCAATTTGTCCTCACGCCAGTTTTTGTTAAGCTTGATGGACTTCAAACATATTTGCCTTTGTTCAACTCTTTTATATCGTGGATGGGAAGACTATTCGTTTTCTGGAGGCTGATTGCTGTATGCTTCCAGGTTAGCTCACAAGGACACTTCATTTCTGGCACATTAACATATATTTTTTTGTACTTGTTGAAACATTTCTGAGCCTGATCAAAGAAAACTAATGTAGACACCACAGAAAAGGATTTGCAAGCTGCAATATATTACATTTGGGTTCTTGAGTTTAGATAGCATTTAAGGTTCTGAAACTTTGTAACCAGAAAAGCAAAGTAGGATGTTTAACTTCCTGAGGATCCTGTTAATTTTTTTCGTCTACCCTTGTTGTTACTGTGGTAGTAGATCTTCTGTGTCGCCAGGTGAATGCAGCGCCCAAAGGAAGATAAGTCTAAAGCCAGTCATACATGGATTGAAATTCAGCCAGTTAAATCGGGACGGGCCGAATTTCGATCCATGTTTGGGCTAGCTGGTTGTACACATGTCAATCTATTGATTGACTTGTGTACAACCTGTCTGTTGGTTTTTTCCCCCGAACAATCAGTGCTGCAGGCTATTGTCAGCAACACTGATCACTGTATTCAGCCGGCGGGATTGATTCTGGTTGAAGAAAAAAAAATAAAGAATCATTTATGGCCTTACTAAGAAACTGTCTGGTGGACCCCATGGTGCTCCTTCTGAGTTATTTGGGTGAGGTCGAGGGAGACAGATATACTAAGCTATGTATTACATTCTCACTCTTTTATGCTAGGAGGGAGATACTGCTACGGTGGAAGTCGGTGGGACCTCCCACCCTTGGTTCCTGGAGGAAGGCGGTGAACTCGGCTTTGCCCCTTTACAAACTCACGTATGAGAGTAGGTGGTGCCCTGCTAAGTACGATAAAGTCTGGTCGGCCTGGGTGGATGCTCGGGGTGGGGGGCCGGGGGGTGGGGGACTAGAGATGGACTCCCCCCCCGCCCGACATGGGGGCCGTTGCCCCTCCCCTCTCTCCCAGGGCGCCACCTGATTCGATCAACTGCTGGGTTACTCACGGGTTCTGGTTGGATTTGTGAGGATTAGTCATTTACCCTAGTGCACTACGGGGACTCTGTTTAGTTTTTATTATTTCCCCTTTTTTGATTTTCCTTTGTTTTAGTATCTGCAACGCTGATAATGCTTGTTTCTGACTGTTACCGGTTCTCTGCAAACCTTATTGTCGACTAATGCATATTTTGTAATGCTGTTTTGTGAATAAAAACACCTTTCTGTAAAAAGAAACTGGCTGGTGTTCACCAGGGCACCCCATAAGCCTTTGCTTGGGCCTACTATTACACTCAGAGTCACAACAATTAACAGCCTACAGACATGAAGCGTAGTAAAAAACAACAACATGCAAATATTTTTGAAAAACAAGCATCACTCTTGTGAGTGAATTTTACAGCAAGAGTGGATGTTTGCTGTGGGTGGTTTTAGTTTAAGAGGGAAGTTGTTTATACAAAGGTGTGTGTTGGGGGGGGGGGGTTTACTGGGGGAAGATATGTGTTAGTTACTGACCTCTGCACTGTTTGTTATGTACTACTGACCTCTGCACTATACGTTACATACTACTGACCCTTGCACTCTGCATTATTCCTTACCACTTGACTCTACATTACATACATTGGGTTAAATACTACTTACCTTTAAACTCTGTTTTACTACTGACCCCTGCACTGCCCTTTACTACTGACCTCTGCACTCAGCGGTATATAATACTGACCTCTACACTCTGCTGTACATAATACCGACCTATGCACTGTGTTGGTCACTCCTGACCCCTGTACTCTTTACATACTACTGATCCCTTGCACTGTACTTTACTACTTACCTCTGCCCTCTGTGGTACATACTACTGACCTCTGCACTCTGTGTTACTCACTCTTGACCCCTGCACTCTACATTACATACTACTGACCTCTGCATTCTGTTGCAGGCTACTGAGCTCTGCTTTACTCATTACCTCTGCAATCTGTTACTTTGCACCAAGCTTTGTGTTGCCTTCTACTGACCCTTTAGCTGAGAAAAAAGCATGCTACACCCTGGTGATCTTTGATCTCTTTCATGTTGTTCAGGTAGTTCTTCACCCCTCCAAGGTTGTTTTCACTTGCTCTATGAGGTTTTTTCTCAAGTGACTTTCAAATACACTGAGCACGATTGGATAGCTTTTCTGGACGTAACCTCAGAGGAGGTTTCCAGCACCACAACTCCCTAAGAACCTAGGGGAATTATAGGTAAATTCTGAAGTGATTGCCCAGATGAACAGTGAGCAACCATGGAACCCAGGTACACACAGCAGACTGACTGCAACATGACCAGTGGTGAACTGTGACATTAATTTACCAATAATTATCTCCAAGTCATAGACAGGTTCTACAGTGGTATTTCCATATATACTTCACATGGGTATTACTGCTCTGTCTCCATTAAAGTCAACCTTCCCTACCCTCGGTATAATAAACATGCGCCATGATTTTTTTTCCTATCTTCCCACATGTTAATGATCTGTACAACCCATGACCGTGCCACCAATGAGGCCAATTGCCAGGTGCCACCCATAAAGGCACCGAGGCCGAAGTGTCCATACCGGACATCTGTCATCGGTGCAGCTCAGTATCCACAGGTTTAACGTTACTGAGCTCCCTGCCCATCCACTGCACCATTTTAAAAGTAGAAGCCATTGGTGGCTGGCTTCTTCTTCTGTGTTTTCTTGGTGTGCTCATTGTACATATCATAACCCAATCTCACAAATGAGCTATATTAAATCGGCTTTGGTTTGTTGTTGTTGCCATGGCTTTAAAGAGGAGTTCCACCTAAAAAATAACTTTTTTTTAATCCACTCCCCTCCCCCTTACATGCCACATTTGGCATGTAATTTTTTTTGGGGGGGGGAGTGGGGGCTTCAGTAGGAGTGGGACTTCCTGTCCCACTTCCTGCTTCCGCTGAGGGGCTGGTTAGGCGATTAAGCCTTAATCGCCTACACCAGCCCCTCCCTGTAGGCGATCACATGGGACACATGACAGGTCCCATGTGATCGCCTCTCCAATCAGCGGCGAGCCGCGCCACGCGCGCATGTGCAGAGCGGCTCGCGCATGCGCAGTGGGTGCCCGGCCGTGAAGCTGAAGGCTGTCACGGCTGGGTGCCCGCAGTCGGGATGGAGACGCCGGATGGGGAGGGGGGAGAGGAGCTGAGCCCCGGTCGGCGCGTCGCTGGAACGCAGGACCAGGTAAGTGAGTGTTTATTAAAAGCCAGCAGCTACACTTTTTGTAGCTGCTGACTTTTAATAAACACAATTTTGGGCTGGAACACCCCTTTAACAACGTGAGCGTCATTACGCCACCTGACACTTACAATACTGAAGCCACAGCAGAGCATAAACAATAATGAAAATAAGCCTTTTATCCTGAGATCTCCTAAAGGGTTACACATAAGATCGACCTGGCAGGCACTGGTGATGTAGCCTTCCCAGAAGACAGGTGGGAGGAGGCCCTGGCTACATCACTAGCACTTCGGGGAAACCAGGAAATGGTAAACAAAAATTTTACATTCACAAAGATAGATTTTAATTTGCAGATGATTGCAAAGTATTTAAAGATCAGTGTGCAGAGCTACATGCACCTGTAATTCTTATGCCTTGTACACACGACTGTTTTTCACGACGAGAAAACTGCCATTTTTTATATTGGTCAATAAAACCGGTTGTGTGTGTGTGTTCTCCAGCAGTTTTTTTGACGAAAAAACTGCCCGGAAAAAAATTGAAACCAGCTCTCTTTTTTCTCAGTGTGTTTCCCGTCAGGTTTTTTCTTGTTGCGAAAAACGGTTGTGTGTATGCTTTTCCGAGAGGAAAAAAACATGCATGCTCAGAATCAAGTATGCAGCCCAAAAGCAGCCCAATGGTGGTGCCATTTGTAAGGAACTTCCCCTTTATAGTCCCGTTGTACATCACCGCACTTTGGTCAGACTTTTTTTGTATGAACGTGTGTATGCAAGTCAGGCTGGAGAGGAATCACGTCGGGAACAAACTTCGTTTTTTTCCTGCCGAGAAAAATGGTCGTGTGTACGAGCCATTCGATTTGGGTGATAAGGTCCCTAAGCCAAGGTTTCAAATTCCACCACTCCATCCATTTGTAAAGTAAAATAAAATGAACTTTGTGTTCCAAGGTTTAGATTTTATTGAACCAACACCAAAAGAGAAGATATTGTGCAAAGTTTGTGATATATAATGTGTGTGTGGATATGAACTTAGTCTGTAGATTCCATGAGGGATCGCTTTGTAGTGGTTTATGTGTCTGGATACTAGGACTATTATTTTGCTACTGTTCTAGAGGCTGGCAGATTCCTTACATAGTACAAAAATCATTCATATCCAGGATGCTATAAAGCTGTCTGAGGCTGTATAGGAGAGAGAACTGGCTCTAAGGATATCCTCCTTCGGTCAGGCCTCTGCTCATGGGGCAGCCGGGATACAATTACCAGACAAATGCAGATGTTGTGTCTATGGGTAGCCAACTTCTGGAAATCTCCGGTGCAAACAAACAGCTAAAAATATGCTAAATGTGTGCAGGCCTGAAAACAGAACATTGTATACTTACTTACCTTTCTGTGATTTTCCTTTTCTGGGCAAAGGGGTGGAGCGTTAACCCACTGTGTGCCGCCATGATGCCCCAGGCTTGAAAACTTTCAAGTAAATAAATTCCGTACTATTCCCAATGGGTATATATATTCACTTTGCGAGCACCAAATGTCTTTTCAAAACCATTTCTTACCCCCCAAAAGTTGCAGTGACATCATCACTGTGGTGTACACTGTGCATGAAGCAGAGCTGTGGGAGGGGTCCAGCAGGCTCCACCCACTGTAGGCTGCTTACAAAAAACTACAGGAGTGGGTGGGGACAAGACCAGTCACTCTGCACAAGGAAAGAGATCAGCAGTGATGGGTCTTTATAACAGGAAGCTCTGCACAGAGGTAAACTTTAAGGCCTCGTACACACAACCGTTTTCCTCTGCAAAATCCATCAAGAAAAAGGCTGGCAGAGCAGAAAACCAGTCGTGTGTATGTTTTTCGTCAAGAAAACTGTTGTGGATCTCGACGAGAAAAAAAGAGAACATATTTTCCTCAACCTGTTTCCTGTCGGCCTGGTTTACTACGAGAAACTTGTCTGTGTGTATGCTTAGAAACCCGCGCATGCTCAGAATAATGTATGAGACGGGAGCGCACCTTCGGTAAAAGTAGGGTTCGTAATGGAGATGGCACATTCGTCACGCTGTAACAGACTGAAAAGCGCTAATTGTCTCTCACCAAACTTGTACCTAACACGCAGTAACATGAGATTAGCAAAAGCAGCCCCAAGGGTGGCGCCAGTAGAATTGAACTTTCCCTTTATAGTGCCGTTGTACGTGTTGTACGTCACCGCGTTTGAGAACAACAAGCTTTTGTCTTGACAGTATGTATGCAAGGATAGCTTGTCAAGATTCTCGACAAGCCTGACAAGAACCTCGGCGAGGAAAACAACGTTTCTTTTACGATGAGATTCTTGGTCATGTGTATGAGTCCTTAGGCTGCACAGAAATACACAAAGGACACCAAACAAGCTTACAGATGCCTGACAATAGACAATATTTGCTTATCACAGAGTTCAGATTTTATTCAGTTACATCTTAAAGCGGTTGTATACCCGCAAACCAAAAATAAATAAATAAATAACTGTAAGGCACCGCATACTAGCTCATTATGAAATACTTCCTTAGAACTCCGTCTCCTCTCCATTCATCTTCAGTGCAGCTGAGGCTGCAGAGAAAGGGACTGGGGAATCTGTGTCCTCAGTCCCTTTCCATGTCTCAAAAGGGAGATATCAGTGGTCTCTTTAGATACCTAATATCTCACCAAAGCCCCCCTACTCCCCAACAGGGTTGAATACAAAAAAGGAAACATTGTAATAAATAAATATTCTAAAGTAAAATTGTAAAAGTAATAAAAAATAAAATAAACACTGACACTGACTGTCCACCCCCCCCCCCCCCAAAAAAAAATGTTGTATCGGGACAACCCTAGTTTGTATACATTGAGGGACTGGTAGACTACCAACACATTTTGGTACAATAGAAAAAAGCCTAGATTTCAGTGCCTCTGTTGAGATTTAAAGATATATTTCTCCACAATGCCTATAGCTACATAGATGCACAATTTTTTGTAATTTTAGTGTGATACTTTAGTGTGAATGATCTGGGTAGAGGGATCAGAACTGTGAATTCATGCTTATAATCTTCAACAGCTATAGATTTGTGTTGCTCACATGAAAGCTCATGGCTCTGCATTGGTTTTGATTAAATCAGTGTGAAACCGCAGGCCAAAGCACTTTGGAGGAGGGGCTTCGGGGGACTTGTGCAACCTTTTCCTGTACCCCTACACCTAGCATTTAACCTTTGCAGTGCTGTTCCCCTCCCCCATCCTAAAAAAGGTATTTTTTTGGTGCAATTGTCAAAGTTTAGCTTTAAGAATTAACATAGTTTTGTTATTTTTGTGTCATTTTTGCTATTTATACAATTATTGATGCGACTAATAGCCCTTAATTTTAGTTCAGCTGTTCGCACTGTGGTTTACCACTTCAGTTTCAGTGTTTTGTCTTTCTTCGCTGTGCTATGTAACAATAGATTGCTCTGTTCCTGCTAATTACCTAGTAGTTTCTTTAACCTAATTAGCATGAGTCAGGATAATTAATTGGATAACACAAATTACCCATGATATGTTCTCACCAACTGAGGCCTAACTGCTTCCTGAGCCTCCTATGGAGATAGCCGCTACAATTGGAGACGCCACACACAGAACACCACAAAAATACTGACTTCTATCCCTCTATGGAGACAGAACTATGGAGACAGAACCATATAAGCTCAATTGTACAAAGTAATAGCTGTGTAGCATATAGTGAATCTGGAGTAAACATGGGGTTTTAGATGGGGCAGTTATACAGGTACGGAGGGCAAAAGGTGTTATCAAATAGATTTATTTTCGTGGCTAACTAGAAATATTTAAAATGTAATGTTTTTAGAACGCCCAATTTGAATAGCCTTAAACGGGAAGAAAACCCTAAATATAGTTGTTCTTAAAAATATTCCCTCCCCCTCCTCCTACTTATCCTGCCTAACCTGTATAACAAAGGTAAGGTAGGATATGGGGAGGGAATATAAGAATAGTTATAGTTAGGGTTTTCTTTCACTTTTAAGATGCACTGCTGGTAGATGTAACTAATGCCACCATTGGTGGTCAAGAATTTTCTACAACCATCACTTTTATGTATTTTGTGGCTTCTTCCACCAGTACAGTGCACACAGGACACTGTATGGCATATAGGCTAAAGGGTAGTACCACAAGGCACAGAGGGGGTGACCAAGCATCCAACATATACTAAACAGGTATTTTTATACTTCTCTTTCTCCTTATGCTTTTGCCCCTCTAGTACTGGTCTTTAGATAAGTGGTCTCCAAACTGTAGCCTAGGGCCGAACGTGGCTCTTTGCTTTATTCAGCCCTTGGGGCACTATTCCTCCTACTGATTTGAGGCACTATTCCTAACACTGTCTCCAGCAGTGGGCCATAACTCAACTGACACCAATGATGGGGCACTATTCGTCCCACTAATATCAGTAATAGGGAACTATCCTATCCACTGAAACCAATAGTAGGGCACTATTCCTCCCACTGATAGCAATGATGAGGCACCATTCTTCCCACTGTTAGCAATGACGAGACACTATTCCTCCCACTGATAGCAATGACAGGGCACTATTCCTCCCACTGATTTGAGGCATTATTCCTATCATTAACCTTACCAGTGGGGCATAACTCCCCCAACTGACACCAATGATAGGGCACTATGCCTCCCACTAATATCAATGATTGGGAACTAGTTCTCCCACTAATATCAATGATGGGACATTATTCCTCCCACTAATATCAATGGTGGGATACTATTCCTCCCACTAATATCAATAATGGGACAATATTCCATCCACTGAAACCAACAGTGGGCACTATTCCTCCCACTGATAGCACTTATAAAACACTGTTCCTCCCACTGATGGCAATTATAAAACACTATTCCTCCCACTGATAGCAATGATTGGGCACTATTCCTTCCATTGATAACAAGCAATAGGGTGCTATTCTTCCCTGTAATACCAGTAACAGGGCAATATTCCTTCCACTGATGCCAACAATGGGGTACTATTCCTCCTCCTACTGACCACAGGTAACTATGCAAATGAACACCACACCTGGGGCATTGTTTACTTCCACTGATATCGGGCCTGGAATTTTTTTAAGCCCCACTGGCCACAATCCGCCCCCCCCACCCCCCCAAAAGTCTGAAGGACTGTAAACTGGCCCTTTGGAAAGTTTGGAGACCCCTGGTTTAGAGCATTGGTGGGTTGTGGCAGCGTTCAGACAGGGGGTATTTATTATTTCAAGAACAACTCCAGGCCCAAAAAATGAAAAAAAAAATGCTTATTATGTCTAGGGGTTCCAGTATAAAGAGAAAAACTTACCTTATTCCATCTTCCAGCATGGTCCTACCAGCAGTGCAACCGGTCCCCTGCAGCTTCCTCTCTAAGTCGCTCATGGTCACACACTCACCTGCTCCACATACAATGTAGGGTAATTACCTTGTATTGTACATGATGATGCAGAGGGATTGCCCACAGCCCAAAACTTTGGGGAGAAGAGGGCAGCAGTGGAACAGGGGATAAGGGAAGTAATAATGCCTGTTCCAGTACCCCCTAGACCAGGGGTGTCAAACACGACTTCATCTCGGGCCATTTAAGCATTATGATTGCCCTCAAAGGGATGGTTATTACTGTAAGACTAGATGTCCAGCGCACCCCACCCCCCTTTACGTCAGATGTCAAAAGCCTGCCCACCCTTCCTTACAATACAGTGCACCCCCTTACATTGTGCTGCTGCTAGGAAGAAGCTGGAGGCGTAAAGTGTAGGATCTGGAGTAAAATCAGAGGAGGGCTGTAGCTCTTCTGCAGCTCCAGGAGATGGGTAAGGGCCACATGAATTGACCTGGAGGGCCGTATTGGGCCCACAGACCTTGTGTTTGACACATGTGCCCTAGACTATTTAACCCTTGCAGTGGGGCCCCACATAGACTTTTTCTAATTCCTGGAGTTTAACACCACTCCTATGGCAAGGCCATTTGGCATAAAATTTATTGCCAATGCCATGACTAACCACACCCTAAGACATAGCTCCCAACTGTCCCTGATTTCGAGGGACTGTCCCTGATTTGGAGCAATGTCCCTCTGTCCTTCGTTCCTCCTCATTTGTTCTTCATTTGGCTCTGATCTATATAGTTGTATATAAAATTCGCTTTCTTTCTATCAAAAAGTGTTTCCCAGTGCTAAAGCTTTCATCTGATTTCTAAAGCGCTGCATTTGTAAATTCCAAAAGCCAATCTAAAGTAATAGTAGTGGTAAAAAAAAGCACTTGGTGGGTATAACTAATCTTGTTTTTTGTACAATTCTCCTTTAGGCCGGATTCACACCTATGCGAATTGGTTGCAGCTTAAACCACATCTAATACGCAGAACATTTCTAAATACATTGTTTTCAATGAGGCTGGTTCACATATGTGCGATGCATTCGCACTGCGCATTGCAGAAAAAACGTGTGCGGATTTTATACCTTGCGGTGCGGCTCAGGTGCGAATTCAGTTCCATTATCTTCTATGGCAGGGGTGCCCAACCTTTTGAATAGCAAGGGCCACTTAAGCAACTTGGTAACCAGTCACGGGCCACAATGAGCGGAGCGGGCAGATGACAGGTCACGGCTACTCTATGGGCCCTCCGATCCGCCCAGATGGAAGGGGACGAATTCCCTTCTGTTTTTTGGATTGGAGGTATGCATAAATGGACATCTGTCGCTCTGTAGAGGTGAACTGAGAGTCCCATTTGGTCGGGTTGATCGTGTAAAAAAGGGCCTAAGACTGTTTTCAACTGATGTGCTGCAGTTTACCCACATCGCGGGTGCTACGTAGTGCACCTGTGTCTATCCTGCGGGTCAACTGAACTCCTTCTGCGGCAAATCCGGCGCTGTAGAGGAAACATCAGCTTATGGGGCTCTGGTCCGCAGTCGCTTTCTTCCTCTACCACCAGCTTCATTCACAACACTGATGCTGTGGTATGGCAGATCGGCAACCTGTGATCTGGGCTTGCCAACCCGCTATTCCAGAGCAGGAGGTCGCAGGCCACATCAGAGGGCTCCGCGGGCCACTTGTGGCCCCCGGGCCACTGGTTGGCCACCCCTGTTCTATGGGTACGCAGCTGATTCGCAGATGTGTTCAGTTCTCTTCAGGGATTTCTCTCATTCAGCTTAATACACTTCTCCCCCACTCTCCTCTCACCCAGAACTTCTCCCAGGTCCCTTATCTATCTGCAGAGATTACAGAGCTGAAATTCGCACCGCACAAGTGTGATTCCGGCCTCAAGGGGGTGTGTCCTATGCCTGAATACTTTTGCTGATAGGTGTCCCTCATTCCCATCTCAAAAAGTTGGGAGGTATGCCCTAGGATAGAAGTACCGCAGGCCACCCGTAACTGTATCTGATTTTTATATAGAATGTATGATCTTCTAGGGGTGATTTGCATGACAACAGCTTATGTTTAGGGCAGTTGTGTACAGTGTGTAATACTTCATTTATATATAATTTTTTGAATATGTATTACAAATTTCCACTCGCTTCATCAGGTTGAAGCAATATTCAGTTATGTTAAAAGTGTAGATTTTCTTTAAAAACGCTTTTACATAAACCAGTTATTAGAAATTATGGCCCGGATTCATGTAGAGAGGCGTACCTTTGTGCGGCGTAGCGTATTTTCTTTACGCTACGCCGCCGCAACTTAGAGAGGCAAGTGCAGTATTCACAAAGCACTTGCTCCGTAAGTTGCGGCGGCGTAGCGTAAATTTCCCGGCGTAGGCCACCTAATTCAAAGTAGGAAGGAGGTGGGCGTCATTTATTTAAATTAAGCATGACCCCATGCTAATGAATGGCCGGTCGAACTGGGCATGCGTAACCTACGCCCATCCCTATTCACGTACAACGTAGACGGCGTAAACGACGTAAAATTTGACGGCGTCGTTCCCTGGCCCATACCTTTGCATTAGCTGCTCCTCATATAGCAGGGGTAACTTTACACCGGACGTAAGCCTTACGCAAATCGCGTATATCAAGCGGCCGGGCGCATCTACGTTCGTGAATCGGCGTATCTTACTCATTTGCATATTTATAATGGGAACGCCGAATGCATCCAGCGACGGCGCACATTTATACTTACGACGGCGTATCTTTTGATACGCCGGCGTAAAGCCTTTGTGAATCCGGGCCTATGTGATCATTGCTTCCCAGCT
This sequence comes from Rana kukunoris, assembly GCA_029574335.1. Lineage (NCBI taxonomy): Eukaryota > Metazoa > Chordata > Amphibia > Anura > Ranidae > Rana > Rana kukunoris. The sequence continues at coordinate 55,874,391 of CM056050.1, forward strand.
ACTTAAGTTCACAAACGGTGGACAGTTCCTTTAAGCCCTGGATTACCACATCCATACCACAAAGAGCTAGCTAACAAAGCCAGGGTTTGTGACTAGGCGATATACCTCTAAAGAAATGTTTATTTTTGTTACATCTTGTCATCTTGTTTTATGACTGAACGCATTTCACCGTGGAGCAGATGTTTACAATTTTGCTAATCAGATAGTCGGTATCCAGCTAACCCACTGTACCAGATTACAATATACACAAAAGAAACCTCTCACCTAAATCCAAGGTAAATCATATCAGATGAATCACATTGTGAGGCTTCTGACAAAATCTGCTTTTCATCTTCTGAACTGACCAAAACAGAGTAAGATGAAGTTCAGTTTATTGAAACAAGCCTCTGAGCAAAGGCTTATGGGAGTTTTATGGAACTATGCCATTTTGAGATGAAACTATAGAATTATACAATTATTTAAACAATCACTGAAGACTTTGACCATTTAAAGAGATACTGTCATTTATTTCATTCAAGTGCAACGTGACCTTAAAACGCACCCACCCCTAGGAAGGTATTCCCACAGATCCATTCCTCTGATGACCCCCCATTGAGTGAGTCCACTCTGGGCAAGCTCCAGTGTCAGATGGTGTTAGAGATTACTTGGACATGAATTTACTACCCCAATCACATGACAGGGTTTGGCCTGAACGATTGGCCACTTAGGCCAAAGCTCTATCACTAGCGGGAGGTCACATGCTCCCCCATACCCAGAAGCCCCACTTTTTTAGAGTAACAGAGCAAAGGAGCCTACACAGGGTTGAGGACTCTCCCTTGCCCAATGTGACAACCCTGGGTCAGTCACTTAGCACCAACACCGATTAATGCACATATTTGCCAGCATACCATGGATCATCAAATAATGTTCAAAGCTTTTCTTACAGAAAGATCACATCACAAATGACCAAGTGCAACATTTCAGAGCCATGCAGGACCCCTTCGTCCTGAATAGGATAAAGCCTGAAAACAATTAGGAATGCACCGGTACCGACACTAGTATTGGTGCCAATACCAAGCATTTGCAAGAGTATCGGTACCCGTGCAAATGCTCTGATGCTTGATCTGATACCTGTTGTATCAGACCAGGCATCCTCAAGCTCAGCAGGGGGGCTGGTGGGGGGAGTTACAAGCACTGGTCTCCCTGTATAGCTTTTCTGACAGCCGCTTCTCCTCCTCTCCCTCCCGCAGCTGTTAGGTGCTTTATTAAAAACTACACAGGGAGATCAGTGCTTTTAGCCCCCCCACGCCGCATTGATCACCCCAACTGTTCCCCTGTGTCCTCTTTCGGGCCCTCATTCCTCTCTCTGGGGTCCTCCTCCCTCTCTCTGGGTCCGAGACTCTTCCTCCCTCTCTCTACTGTGTCCTACTCCCTCTCAGCAGTGTCCTCCTTTATTTCCCCTGTGTTCTCCTTTGGTCTCCCCCCCCCCCTATTCCCAGACCTGTCAGGATGGAGAGCGGAGGAATAAACCAGTAAATATGTCATTCACCAGTTCCTTCCTTTTCTGAATGAACAGAGTCAGTGGTCAATGACTCTGTACATTCATAACTGAAACATTGTAACCTGTGTTTGATGCTTCAGTTTATGAATGGAGAGGAGCCTCTGTCTCCTCTCCATTCATATTCAGTGCAGCTGAGGCTGCAGAGAATGAGATTGGGGAATCTGTGTCCTTAGTCCCTTTCCGTTTCAAAGGGGATATGTCATGTGTCTGTTCAGATTCATAATATCTCACCAAAGCCCCCACCCCCCCCCCCCCCAACATGGCTCATAAAATAAAAATAAATAAAAAAGGAATTGGATTTTTTTTATATTATAAAGGTTAAATTGTAAAAATAATTAAAAAAAACACTGACATCATCCACTCCCCCCCCCCAAAAAAAGAGAGCATTGTAAACAAAAATAATAATGAAAACAATATATAGATTGAAAAAAAAAAACTACTGACACAATAGTCAAAAAACGTATCGGTAATTGGTATTGGCGAGCGCTTGAAAAAAGTATCGGGTTTAGATATGCTTTAAAGTGGTTCTAAAGTCTAAACTTTTTTACCTAAATTGTTTCCCCCTGTTCAGAAACACTTACATGACCTTCCTCGTCTGCAGTGGCGCTCTCCTGTTTTCCTGTTCTCACAGGAGACATTGTGACCAGCGGGAGTGGTAGGCTCCTGCTGCTGATATTTAAATCCTGTGAGAAGGGAGGTTATGGCTGAGCTGCACTGGGTGTGTCTATGGATGCATACAGCCAGGCTCTAAAGCTTGCCTGCACAGGTGCCCCCAAAAGCTTGCTCAGGGGGCACCCATAGAGGAGAGGGACAGCGGACAGCAGTGGTGGGGGATTCCAGAATAGGAGATAAGGGACCTCTCTGTGCAATATAGCTTTACAATCACTTTCGGCCTCCAGACACAGACATCAATTACCAAGGAGTTCTTGTTAAGCAAAAAAAATTTTTGATAAATTATTTGGGTTACATATGCACTGATTGTGCATCATTATGGGTGTGATTGTATGTTGGACAGCTCTAATTCAAGGTGAATCATTAATGACACCTATACATCGCTTTGAATCCCAACCATGGTACTACCTGCCTAAAGTTTGCATGTTCTCGCTGTGCCTACGTGAGTTTCCTCCGGGTACTCCAGTTTCCTCACACACTCCAAAGACATGCTGGTAGGTTAATTGGCTCCTGTCTAAATTGGTTCTAGTATGTGTATGTATGAATGTGAGTTAGGGATCTTAGATTGAAAGCTCCTTGGGGGCAGGGACTGATGTTAAAAAAGTGGCTATACGAAAAAAAAAAATATACCAGTTGCAGCTATTTGTATACACAGGTTGCCATCTATTTGCCATCATTTCTCAGTGATATACAGCAAGCCTAGTCGCTCTTCCAAAACCCACACACAAAGTGCATTTGAACCCTGTCACCTTGTGTGCCACTTATTTCACAATAATCTTTTTATAGCAAGCAATTTCTATCTTTATTTTGGCGAGTATTAACTTGCCGATGTACGGTATTTAAAATCTTTACATTATTATGTCTCTGTTCCTGTCTCAGACACGACATAATAGCAAAGGCAAACTGAGAACAACACCCGATTCCTTGAAAAAAGACTCCAAATTGAATTGCGGTGTTGCATGCCTCTCTTCCATTGAACAAACGAAACCCAATTTCTTTGAATGTTTTGCAACAAAGAATTGATTGTCGCCCTTTCAAACTCAGCTACGGGTAATCAGTAGAAAAGCTTTTCAACTTTTTTTATCCCCCGGAACATGACGTGTTCATGGTGGTCGCTGGGGCTTGTTTTTGACTTTATGTTTGAACAGTGTTAGAAAAGGGATTTTTTTCTAATGCCTTATGCCGCGTACACACGATCACTTTTTGTGATGAAAAAACGACGTTTTTCAAACGTCATTTTCCAAAACGACGTTGCATACACACCATTGTTTTTCCAAAATGCTCTTGCAAAGCGTGGTGACGTACACCACGTTCGACGGCACTCTGTTCCATGGAAGCACCGTCTCATAACTTGCTTCTGAGCATGCGCGGGTTTAAAAACGTCGTTTTCAACGTCGTTTTGCCCACACACCATCACTTTTTATGACACAAAAAATGACATTTTGAAAAACGATACAAAAAAATTCAAGCATGTTCGATTTTATTTTTTTTGGTAGTTTTTTTGAAGACATAAAACAACGTTTTGCCCACACACGATAATTTTAACCACTTTCCGCCCGGTCAATAGGAGATGTACGGCCGGGATGTGGTTATGAAATCGTGACTGGACGTTCTCAAACGTCCTGCACGATTTCATGCCGCGCGCACCCGTGGGGGCGCGCAGCGCGGCGATCGCTGATGCGGGGTGTCAGTCTGACACCCTGCATCACCGATCTCGGTAACGAGTCTCCGGCGGAGGCTCGCTACCACGTGATCAGCCGTGTCCAATCACGGCTGATCACGATGTAAACAGGAAGAGCCGTAGATGGCTCTTCCTCACTCGCGAGTACAGGAGAGCCGATCGGCGGCTCTCCTGACAGGGGGGGTTTGCGCTGGTTGTTTATCAGCGCAGCCCCCCCTTGTATGCCCACACTAGACTACCAGGGATGCCCACACTGGCAGGGCAAAAAAAAACAGGATTTAAAAAAAAATACGGGTAAAAAAAAAGAAAGATGCCAGTCAGTGCCCACACATGGGCACTGACTGGCAACATATACATCAGTGCCACCCCTTAAAGTCCATCAGTGCCACCCCAGTGTCCTTCAGTGCCACCCCTCTGTGCCAATCCATGCCCAGTGCCTACCTATCAGTGCCCATCTGTGCCACCCATAAGTACCCATCAGTGCAACCCATAAGTTCCAACCATGAGTGCCATTCTGTGCCGCCTATGAGTTCCCAGTGCTGCCCATGAGTGCCCATCAGTGCCGCCTATGAGTGCCCATCAGTGCCGCCTATGAGTGCCCATCAGTGCCAACTATGCAAAACTGCAGAGGTGATCAAATACCACCAAAAGAAAGCTCTATTTGTGGGAAAAAAAGGACGCCAATTTTGTTTGGGTACAAAATTGTAATTGTCATTCAAAGTGCGACAGTGCTGAAAGCTGAAAATTGGCTTGGGCGGGAAGGTGCGTAAGTGCCTGGTATGGAAGTGGTTAAATGACATTTTTGAAAACGTCGTTTTTTTTCATCACAAAAAGTGATCGTGTGTACGCGGCATAAGAGCGCCTGCAATGCTATCTTCTGCAATGTCTTCTGCAATCTTCTACCTCTCAGAAAACCGTTACCCCCTCTTATTTCAGTGTAAGCACAGGGTGACAAAATGACATCACGTGCCAGTGTCCTCATAAGTCAGGGCAAAAAAAAAAACTTCATGAATGATGGATGTGCAGATTGCTGAGGCTCCGGCTACCTATAGATTAAACAATTGACCTCTTCCTTCCCCTCCCTAATTTACCAGACGACACAGTGATTTTGGAGTTGAATGGCGTGGGTCTCATCTTTATCCTATGTAAAGTAGACATGGTCTTCGGGCTAACAGGTGCATTGTGGATGTTTTACATCATTAGAGATTGTAGACATTCTCTTTTAGATTTGCAATGTTACTACCTAAAGATTTTGCTTAATTTGTATCCGATCAGACAATATTCTAATGATCTGCAATCAGCAAAGCACACTGCCCCTGGTAGATGTAAAAGTCCTCTGTAACCTCAGCAGGGGGAGTTGGACTTCTGCAGAGAGACCACTGCTTCCACACAGAGATCCTTTTCTGTAGCACACTGACAGGGGGCAGGCTTTTCTATTTGGGTTGTGGCTGCTCTTTCCATGACTATAACAAAAAAAATGACTTTAGATATATTTTAAACTAGCCTGCCTGGTGGCAGCAAGCTTTGCAATACGTCAGCCACCATTTCTGACCTCTAAGATTCCTTTCACACTGAGGGCGTTTTGCAGACACTATAGCGTTAAAAAGAGCGCCTGCAATCCGCCCTCAAACAGCTGCACCATTAATTTCAGTGTAAAAGCCAAAGGGCTTTGCGCTAGCAGGACGGTAAAAAAAGTTCTTTGGAAGGGTTAAGGAGCGGCGTGTATACTGCTCTTTCACCACTCCTGCCTAAATAAATGGGACAGCGTGGCTATACCGCTGGCAATGCGTTAACCAAACATTGCAGGAGGCCATGAGCCTCTGCTAGCGGCTGAAATGCCCCGAAAATCCGCCCATAGCGTTGGCGGTAAAAATAGCAGAGTTTTACTGCCAATGCTATGGGCGGCTCAGTGTGTAAGAAGTCTTAAAGTGATTACAAACTTTTTTTTTTAAACCAAAATAACAAACTGTTATACCTACCTGATTTTCCGATCCTCCTATTCTGGTTTTCCCCCGCCGGCACTCCAGACTCCTCCTCTCCAGTTAGTGGCTCTCCCTGGAGCACCCATGCGTGCTCGCTTTCCGAGCCTCCCAGTCTGCATATATTGCCACAGGCTGAGTGACTGGGACCCACCCTCCACCCCCACCTCTCCACTCCCTCGTTACGGCATTTGATTATCAGCAGTAGCAGGAGCCAATGGCTGCCTCTTTTATCAACCTGCCCAATGAGGAAGAAAACAGCAGCGAGAGCTGCTGCTCTCATGCATATCGCTGGATCGGGCAAAGAATGCATTAAGGTAAAAAACCTTAAGGCTTTAGAACCACTTAATGGGAAAATAACAAGTGCTTCTGGCAGGAGGGGACCTTACTTTTGCTTAAGGAAATCTTCTGTATGAGTGGACAGTTATGCCTTGTTTCCACTGCATGGAACGGTTCGGGTCAGTAAACTCGGAGCGGTTCGGATGGGACCGGTCTATTCCCGTGAGTGTTTCCACTGCAAATCGGACCGTCAAGGACCATTCAGGTTTTAGAAAAAATTCCTAGCGCGTCCACCAATCAGTGAGATGTATTTGTAGGTCCGCCCTAATGGAACCGTTCCACTCTCTCTGGACCCTCATCTGAAGCAGGACCCTTGCTGGTGCGGTACGGTTCGCTTTTTTGGCACGCTTTCATAATGGAAACACCCAAAATAGCGAACCGTACCGAACCGTACCGTACCGATCCGCTCAGTGGAAACGAGGCATTAACCAGCTGTCTCGGTTAACCAAACATTGCAGGAGGCCATGAGCCTCCAAGCTTAAAGTGGATGTTTTTGTAAAGGCCCTATCCAGTTCTGTGTGTCGAGGTAAAATGCGTATTTACTGCACGCTTACACATCAGATTTGGCTTTCAGAATTGAGAAAGGCAACCCAACATATGACTGCGTTAGAGGACAATGCACAGTGTTGTGTGATGCCTTAACAAAAAACAGCATGCTGTATGTTAACCCGAGAAATGCTGTACGGTAATATGCATACGTTATTGCACAGCTCGGACAGGGGGTACTATAGGGGCCCTCGATGTCTGTTCTTCAAAGTTCTTGCAGGTGCAGAATGTAACCAGCTCTTGCTGCACCATGGGAACTGAGTGTTTATACCGATACCTGTAATCCTTAGAAGCAGTGGCCAGAAGCGAGAAGAATACAAATTGTTATTTTTTGTGTATACATCTATCAGTTATAAACAAGTAGGATACCACCATTTTAGGACTTTAAGTGGTTAAAGCTATAAAATCACAATGAGTTCTGTTTTAGAACGATTAACACAAACATTTTCTTTTTATGTCGGAAAAAAAAAATGCTATCTTTAGATCGGTTTGTCATAAACAGAAGGAATATAGGGACACAATTTTTTCCTCCCACACTGAAGTTACAGAAGATGAAGATGAATAAGAGATGCTGATTTTTTTCCCATGACCCCTTTGGTTCAAGCTGTTCCAAGGACTAGATGTTTAGAAATGTCTAGATAACGGCTTCAATTTTTCAAATTCTCTAGCCAACATACTCCAGTGACAGGAATTTGATCTGTGCCCCAAAAGAGCTTGTGGCAAACTCTAGTGTCACCGGGGCACAGTGCTGGGGAGATAACTGAGGCTTTTGGCAGCACAGTTTTACTACACTCGTGGCCTGTGTACTAATTTCAGTCATAGAGATGATGTATATAAATCAAAATATCAATCTGCTCAGCCTAATATAATAGTGCAGAATGAAGGAATAAACTAATAATAGCTGCTATCACTAACAAGTGCTCTAAATCCACTTAAATAAAATAAAAATAACAAAAACAGTGCTGCGCTATTAGTTCAAATAAATAATCATTATTAATACATTTGAGTATCCAATAATAAAATGTAATTAATAATACATAGAACAGAATAAGCACTGGAAAGTTCATATATTATATCTAGTGACTGATTGAAGCGAATTCAAAAACGCGTGTCGACAGGGCTTTGACTTCTTCGGTAGGGACCCCTACTGAAGAAGTCAATTCCCTGACGACACGCGTTTCTGAATTCACTTCAATCCGTCACTAGATATAATATATGAATTTTACAGCACTTGTTCTGTTCTATGTATTAATTACATTTTATTATTGGATACTCAAATGCATTAATAATGATTATTTATTTGAACTAATAGCGCAGCACTGTTTTGGTTATTTTCATAGAGAGGATGTGCTGGGATTTCCTATAAATACCATAGCTCTCAGTGATTATGGATGTAATCATTTAAACATGTAGGTCTGGATTTTCAAAGCTGCATAAGACAGAGAAAGTTATGGTAATACTTTCATTTATGTGTATTGATTAAAGTAGAACTCAAAAAGGGATTGTCGAAAATATAATAATGATAAAAATAATACGATGGACAGCAAAAGTAAAAATAACAGCAGAAGCTTTTGCTGCAATATTCGTCTTCAATCTGGCTCCATCACTTACAGTAAATCCTCTCCACAACTATCATGTCACCATTTTCATCAGTCCCGGTGGTAGGACGGACAAATGTTGATAATATTTCCTCCCACATCCTAGGTATATGTTCTTCTGGATAAATTATATACTGGTTGCTTTTTGATGAATAATTACTAATTTTAGTTATAGCACATATTGCAGGCTGGAGAAGCACAGGTAAATCAAAAATGCATGGGGTGGACAGTGCAGTTCAAGTAGTAATGCGTAGGATAGAATATGCAAATACAGCAGAGATGTGTAGGATAGATGGTGCACTTAAATCAGAGATGGGTAGGATGGACAGTTCAATTACAGCTGAGATGCATGGGATGGACAGTGCAATTATAGAAGAGATGGGTGGGATAAACGGTGCAATTATAACAGAGATTAGCGGGATGGACAGTGCAATTATAGAAGGGATGGGTGGGATGGACTGTGCAATTATAGCAGAGATGGGTGGGATGGACGGTGCTATTATAGCCAAGATGGGTGGGACTAACAGTGCAATTATAGCAGAGATGGGTGGGATGGACGGTGCAATTATAGCAGAGATGGTTGGGATGGACTGTGTAGTTACAGCAGAGATGGGTGGGATGGACGTGCAATCATGGCAGAGATGGTTGGGAAGGACTGTGAAATTACAGCAGAGATGGGTGGGATGGATGGTGTAGTTACAGCAGAGATGGGTGAGATGGACAGTGCAATTATAGCAGAGATGGGTGGAATGGACAGTGCAATTATAGCAGAGATGGGTGGGATGGACAGTGCAATTATAGCAGAAATGGGTGGGATGGATTGTGTAGTTACAGCAGAGTTGGGTGGGATGGACAGTGCAATTATAGCAGAGATGAATGGGATGGACAGTGCAATTATAGCAGACATGGGTGGGATGGACTGTGTAGTTACAGCAGAGTTGGGTGGGATGGACAGTGCAATTATAGCAGAGATGGATGGGATGGACAGTGCAATTATAGCAGAAATGGGTAGGATGAACTGTGTAGTTACAGCAGAGATGGGTAGGATGGACGGTGCAATTATAGAAGAGATGGGTGGGATGGATGGTGCAATTATAGCAGAGATGGGTAGGATGGACTGTGAAATTATAGCCAAGATGGATAGGATGGACTGTGTAGTTACAGCAGAGATGGGTGGGATGGACTGTGCCATTATAGCAGTTATGGGTGGGATGGACAGTGCCATTACAGCAGAGATGGGTGGGATGGACTGTACCATTATAGCAGAGATGGGTGGGATGGACAGTGCATTTATAGCAAAGATGGGTGGGACGGACAGTACCATTAAGACAGAGATCAGTGGGAATGATGGTGCAATTATAGCAAAGATGGGTGGTATGGACTGTCCAATTTTAGCAGAGATGGGTGGGATGGGCTGTGCAGCAGAGATGGTTGGGAGGGACTGTGCAATTATAGCAGAATTGGTTGGGATGAATGGTGCAATTATATAAGAGATGGTTGGGATTGACGGTGCAATTATAGCAGAGATGGTTGGGATGGACTGTGTAGTTACAGCAGAGATGGGTGGGATGGACAGTGCAATTATAGCAGAGATGAATGGGATGGACAGTGCAATTATAGCAGACATGGGTGGGATGGACTGTGTAGTTACAGCAGAGATGGGTGGGATGGACTGTGCCATTATAGCAGTTATGGGTGGGATGGACAGTGCCATTACAGCAGAGATGGGTGGGATGGACTGTACCATTATAGCAGAGATGGGTGGGATGGACAGTGCATTTATAGCAAAGATGGGTGGGACGGACAGTACCATTAAGACAGAGATCAGTGGGAATGATGGTGCAATTATAGCAAAGATGGGTGGTATGGACTGTCCAATTTTAGCAGAGATGGGTGGGATGGGCTGTGCAGCAGAGATGGTTGGGAGGGACTGTGCAATTATAGCAGAATTGGTTGGGATGAATGGTGCAATTATATAAGAGATGGTTGGGATGGACTGTGCAATTATAGCAGAGTTGGGTGGGATGGACTGTGTAGTTACAGCAGAGAGGGGTGGGATGGACTGTGCCTTTATAGCAGAGATGGGTGGGATGGACGGTGCAATTATATCATAGATGGATAGGATGGACTGTGCAATTATAGCAGAATTGGTTGGGATAAATGGTGCAATTATATCAGAGATGGGTGGGATAGATGGTGCAATGGATACAGTAGGTGGGATGGACTTTGTCATTATGGTATTTTCCTGGCATGAGGATAATGGAATGGTTTGGCATTTCTGAACTTCTAAAATTGCTAGTTGCCTGAATTTTATACTGATTTGAGACTTTGACCTTGCACAAGTATACAATTCAGAAAAGTCGGTAGCCCTTATCTATGACTTATGACTAGGGATGAGCTTCGTATTTGAGTCCAACGCATTTGTACTTGACCATTGTATGTTCAATCGTTCGTTAAATTACAAACGTTTTGGGCCGTTCGCGTCAAATTCGAGTGGTGTTTCACGGCCCATAATTCCCTGCGGCATCGCAGTGTATTGCTGGCTGATGATTGGCCAAGAATGCACTATGATCCGCATGCTGGGCCAATCACAGCGTGCAAAAAACGGAGAGCCATAATTGGCCAAAGCCAGGGTGGCTTTTGCCAATTATGACTCAGGGGGTACACGCCCCACACTATAAAAGGCCGCCTGCAGGTCGGCCTTGTGTAGTGTGTTGCGGTTGTTAAGAGAGAGAAGACAGAGAGAGAGAGAGAGAGAGTGTGTAATTTTTAGTAGGTAGATAGAGCAGGCAGGCAGGCTAGTCAGTTAAAGTTACAGTGTGTAGAGGATATATATGCATCCCAGGTGTTGTATATATATTTATACACTGTATAGCTTAGCTAGATCTGCTCTTCCTAATCTGGCAGGCAGGTGATTGTGCTAGCTGCAGTACTCTCATGTGGTGTACTGCCGTGTCCTCTGCAGTGTGCACCTAAAGCTACGTGGTGTGTGTACTGTCTGTGTCTATGCTATTTTTCTCAATAATTTTCATCCATATTGCAGGGACCAGACATTACATTAAAGCCGCAAGCAGTTTTAAATTACTTTTTTCTTATAGAAATCTAATTTTGTGCAGGGACAGTTCTAAACTCATGCCACTTCACAGGCATAATTTAGACACCCAGCAGGTACGATATTTAAAGGAATTTTTCAATTTTTTTTTTCACTTTTAGCATCATTAAAATCACTTTTCCAGAAAAAACAACTGTTTTTAAAACGTTCTTTTCCATTGATACATGTTCCCTGGGGCAAGACCCGGGTTCTCAAAGACGTTTTACGACAATAACTTGCATATTAGGCTTTAAATGAGCACTTTTGAATTCGAACGTTTGAGTCCCATAGACGTCAATGGGGTTCTAAATGTTCGCACGAACGGTCGGTCCGTTCGAAGGTTCTGGTGCGAATCGAACGCGGGGATGTTCGGCTCATCCCTACTTATGACATTTACTTGTGGCCCATTGACTAAGTATTGAAGCAAGATACTCACCATTATGAATATAAACTAGTCTTATGACAGGTTCTCTGAATAGAAAGGCATTGTGTACCCTGTGAAGTCTACAACACAGTGGAAGCAATTATAGCTTTCATGGTTTGTTCTTTGACACAAAAGTAGAATATTTTATCATAATATTTTGTTTGAAATAGGTGTGTTTGGGAACACCTACCCTGCATTACAAACAGATCAGCAGACATTCCCGGATCATCAAATTACCAGGAAAAAGGGGTTTAAGTGGACTGATACCCTGTACCGATCGTCTCTCTGTCAGAAGGGGGTTCTGTGCTGATAATCAGCACATAGATTATCAGCACAGCCCCCATCAAAAGGTGCCCATCAGCTGCCAATTGTTAGTGCCCATTAAAAGGGAAGATCAATGCCCACAACCATGCCAATCAGTGGCCAAAAAAGTGCCAACTAGTACCCCATCAGTAATGCCTGTCAGTGCCCCATCAGTAATGCCTGTCGGTGCAACTTAACATAGGTGTGTGCAGCCCATTGCATTAATGTGTGCACCCCAAAGCTCAAACACATATTCCTTTCTCTACACCCTTAGCTGCATGGGGTAGTGAATGAATGGGAAGTGCTCTGTGCTGAGTGACTTCCCGTTCAATCACCAACTGAAGCATAGTAAACGATGTATACTATGCTAAGTTTACTATGCTTCAGTTATGAATGGACACAGTGAGCAAGTGTCCATTTAGAAAAGGAAGGGGCCAGTAAATTTTATATTTACTAGCCCCTTCTCCCAATCTCCATCCGGAAGCATCCCCGCAGCAGCCAGGGGAGAGGAGGGAAGCCAGAAGCCCGGGCAGTAGGGGGAATCGGTGCCGCACAGTGATTAGGGTGTGCTCAGGCACACCTGGCACACCCCCTGCGCACGCCTATGGCACTCAGTAATGCCTGTCAGTAGCTCCTCATGAGTGCCGCCTACCAGTACCTATCTGTTTTTTTTAGTTTATAGCGCAAACATTAAAAACAGAGGTGATCAAATACCACCGAAAGAAAGCTCTATTTGTGGGAAGAAAATGATATCAATTGTGTTTGGGTACAGTGTGGCATAACCGCGCAATTCAAAGTGCGACAGCGCTGAAAGCTAAAATGTGTCCAGGGCAGGAAGGGGGGGGGGGGGGGGGGTGCCGGTATTGAAGTGGTTAATCTGTGTATTTAGCTGTTTGCTTGGAGTTCAGCTTTAAGTTTTGTGTTTTTTTCCAGCCTTTTTAACTGTTACAACTTTTCACTTCATTTTCCATGTACGATCTATGATAAATCCCAGCATACTTGTTCATCATTTTATGCCATTTAAACGGTCATGACTTATAAAGTTAATCGTATAACCGGCTCTGTGTTCACAATCTGCTGTGTGGGCAAAGCTTTCCCAGCGTGATATGTTCGGCTTGAAAATAAATTGAGTGCAGGAAGTGTAGCAGCTGGTGGCGATCACAAGTGCACGATGGGGGACGCCTGCGGTTCTGCTGCATGTTGCTGTCAGTTGGATACCTTATATCAGACATTTGCTATTCCTTTATCCTTCAGACTATTAAACTGTTCCATTAAATATTTAAGTGTTTACCAATACATCACAGAGATAGAAACTGGCGTGCAATCTTAAAATCATGAAAATGAGTTTACTAATTAAAAAACAATCCAGCCAAGATGAACATCACTATTACCCTTTTATGCCAGCTTGTATTTAGTTGTAGCAAAGAAAAACTTCTGACACATTTTTGGGGCCCTGTTGATAAAACATAGGCCCCATTCACAGCTGTCAGCACATTTCCACACACGCGGTAAAGTGGTTGTAAACCTTTTAAATTGAAAAATGAACAAAGCATATCCTTCTAAAGCAGAGGTCTCAAACTGGTGGCCCTCCAGCTGCTGCAAAACTACAAGTCCCATCATGCCTTTGTCTGTGGGAGTCATGCTTGTAACTGTCAGCCTTGCAATGCCTCATGGGACAGCTGGAGGCATGGGCGTCCGCTCATAGGAGTAAGGGGGGGCCAGTGACCCCCCCTGGAATCGGCAAGGGTCTGCCATGCTCGCATCTGTAGCTGTGCTGACTCTGTGTTTGTGCGAGTTGGCTCCACAGCTGTTGCAAGATCAGTGTCACTGAGTTACAGAGCTCTTTACTGCCACCTCTGGCTGCTTCCTGTATGTGCACCCTCGTGTTTGTTTTGCTGCCTGTAATGTATTTTCAAAGGGACATGTGAAAACAGGACTTGGGAGAAGGAAGACCACCGTGACCTTACAAGTGGGGACTGTGAGTACAAGTTAAGAAAGAAGGTTTTATGGGATAATGACTAAGCCCCTGCCCTTCATGACATTGTCAAAGAAGCGGAGCATAGGTGACTGTAAAATTATGCCCCCCTCCCCGGAAAAAGTTCAGCGGACGCCCATGGCTGGAGGACCGCCAGTTTGAGACCCCTGTTCTAAAGTGTGAGTAATTTCTGCCTGCTGTCTCTTCCCTCTGCTATCTGCGCGGGCCACTTCTAACAGTCTATGCCGATACCAAGCCATCCTGGATGACAGCCCCACCCAGCACACAGCACACAGAAGGTGATTTATAGCCAAAGCTGTGGATGTTTCTGTGTGAGACTGTGTACATTTTAGAGAAGGGGGTGCCTTTTTCCTCCACTCAGCTCCATGCTCCATGCTGAGCAGTGTGTGATGTCATATCTCCACCCCCTGCCTTCTGGAGCAGAGAAATTCTGTGTAAGATGTGTGCTTTAGGAGGTTGTAGAGGAGAGAGTGCTACAGACAAACAGGTAAAACTTACAGTGCCTTGAAAAAATATTCATAACCCTTGAAACTTTCCATATTTTGTAATGTTACAACCAAAACATAAATGCATTTTATTGGGATTTTATGTGATAGACCAACACAAAGTGGCACATAATTGCAAAGTGGAAGAAAAATGATAAATGGTTTTCATATTATTTACAAATAAATATCTGAAAAGTGTGGTGTGCATATGTATGCCAATACTTTGTATACCTTTTGCTTAAAGGTGCAAGTCTTTTTGGGTATGTCTCTAGCAGTTTCTAGAGAGTAAAAATTGTTGCCTATTCTTCTTTGTAAAATAGCTTGAGCTCTGTCAGATTAGATGGAGAGTGTCTGTGAACAGCAATTTTCAAGTCTTGCCACAGATTCTCAATTGGATTTAGGTCTGGACTTTTACTGGGCGGTTCTAACACATTAATATGCTTTGATCTAAACCATTTCTGTCTGCTGTCTCTTCCCTCTGCTATCTGCACGGGCCACTTCTGACAGTCTATGCCGACACCAAGCCTTCCTGGGTGACAGCCCCACCCACCCCCCACCCAGCACACAGCAGGTGATTGACAGCCCAGCTGTGGATGTTTCTGCGTGAGACTGTGTACGTTTTAGAGAGGGAGGGGGCTTTCCCTCCACTCAGGCTGCTACAGCTATGTGCACCTCTGATTTCCTGTTCTACCTGCAGAATTTTCTTGGATTGGTGCTCCCACATCATTTCTAATAAAAACTTCAGGGGAGGGGGAAAGGGCAAAGGGTGGTGGGTAGTGGGCTTTTAAAACTTGGGTGTGCTCAAAGTACAGTGTTCCACTCCAGGCAAGCCATCCCTTTCTACCTCCAGCATCGGGTGCAGGCTGCAAACTGCTCCACATAAACAGCAGGTCAATCCTTGTTGATATGGAAGCCACTTACCATTTTTAAAAGCCCATGTTGATATTTATTAAAGTGTCTGATGCACAAACCGTACCACCTGGTACATTTAATACTAACGCGTTTCACTTCTGCTTGGCGCTTATTTGTACAGTCACAGTACTCTATGGATAGACTCCATGCAGGAGTGAAATGCATTATGTTTGCAAGCGCCAGCTGGTACAGTCTATGCACCAGATGCTGTAATAAATATCAGCATGGGCTTTCAAACAGTGAGTGGCTGCCCTTTCTTTATCCACAAGGACTGAACTGCTTAGAAAACATGGTGTTTGAATTTAATTACTGGACAGCTACTTAGCTCTTCGCCCTTTGCCGGCAAATGATGAAATAAAATGCGTAGCGTGTGTCAATTGATTTCAGCAACTCTTTTTAATGCTGTTTCCTACCTTTTAGATTGCACTTCTTTGTTAATCCACTTCTTCAAAATGTGTTATAAAAAAAAAAGTATTTTTTTTTTTACAACTTCTCTAAATTCTGTCAGTAAATCTTTCACTTTTGTCCCAGTTCTAAGATATAACATATGGTAAGAATAAAAGAGCATATGGAACGTGACACCTAAGTCACAGAGAGTAATGTAAACGTTCCTTTTTTCCTTGGAATGGTTTGCTTTCATGTCCCTGTGGATTTGCCCATGCATGCTCTAAGCATGTCAGGCTTGTGCTTGGATTATCCCGTGCCTGTCTTTGGGGTCCTCTGCACCAGATCTCATTTGCAGGTCTAATTTATCTTCACTAACGTTTAAAGCTGAACTGCTTCTCTGTCTACATTTTGACAGATTTCGTTTTGGAAGGCAGAGCTGTGATATAATCAGTTTTTTTTTTAGTAGTGTGTATTGCCTATTTTGTGCTTATACCATTATCGGACATAAAGGTCATTCTTTCCATGAGGCAGGGTGAGAATTTTGTCCCAGGTGGTATCATCTAGGAGAAAAAGGTTCTCGTCTTAAAGAGGAAGTACCGTATATACTCGAGTATAAGCCGACCAGAATATAAGCCGAGGCACCTACTTTTACCACCAAAAAAATGGGAAAACTTATTGACTCGAGTATGAAGCCCCGTACACACGACAGGGAACCTCGACGGGCGGAACACATCGTTCTGCCCGTCGAGGTTCTCTGCCGGCCATCAGAATCTGCGACCCCCCCGTCGGGAATGGCAACCAGCCATTCATCCCGACGGGCCGTCGAGCAAATAGAGAACCTGTTCTCTATTTGCTCGACGGGTTTCCCGATGGGCGGGGCGAGCAGAGAGCGTACACACGGCCAAGGTTCTCGCTGGAATGCAGCTCCCAGCGAGGTTCTCGCTGGTTTCTGGCGAGAACCTCGGCCGTGTGTACGGGGCTTGAGCCTAGGGTGTCCATCTGCATGCCTCACTGTGCCTCACTGTGTCCATGTGCATGCCTCACTGTGTCCGTGACTCACTGTGCCCATGCCTCACTGTGTCCATGCCTCACTGTGTCCATGCTTTACTGTGCCCATGTCTCAGATTGTCCATGCCTCACTGTGCCCATGCCTCACTGTGCCCATGCCTCACTGTGCCCATGTCTCACTGTGTCCATGCCTCACTGTGTCCATGCCTCACTGTGCCCATGCCTCACTGTGCCCATGCCTCACTGTGTCCATGCCTCACTGTGTCCATGCTTTACTGTGCCCATGTCTCACAGTGTCCATGCCTCACTGTGCCCATGCCTTACTGTGCCCATGCCTCACTGTGTCCATGCCTCACTGTGTCCATGCTTTACTGTGCCCATGTCTCACAGTGTCCATGTCTCACTGTGTCCATGTCTCACTGTGTCCATGCCTCACTATGTCCATGCCTCACTGTGTCCATGCCTCACTATGTCCATGCCTCACTGTGTCCATGACTAGACTGACGTTTAACATGGGGGAGTCTATGTAAGATTTGAAAAATCGGTGCTCCCCATCCTTAGGTCCCCCAGACAACAAACTTTGCACACTTGTAGAGGCTACATGTGTGCCAAGTTCTGGGTCCAGGTGTGGCAGGCGCAGCACTATGAAGTGCCTCATGTGCTGTGGCATTAGAAGAATTGTGATATCTCTGACTTTTCAGTCCAACAAGACTGTCTATTACTCTGAAAATTCCTCCAGCGCCGTTCTATGGAAGCAGTAGGTTTAAAGAGCACACCAAATGCTTAAAATAACTTCTTTAACCACTTAAGACCCGGACCAATACGCTGGCAAATGACCCAAGGGGTTTTTGCGATTCGGCACTGCGTCGCTTTAACAGACAATTGCGCGGTCGTGCGACGTGGCTCCCAAACAAAATTTGCGTCCTTTTTTTTCCCACAAATAGAGCTTTCTTTTGGTGGTATTTGATCACCTCTGCGGTTTTTATTTTTTGCGCTATAAACAAAAATAGAGCGACAATTTAAAAGAAAATGCAATATTTTTTACTTTTTGATATAATAAATATCCCCCAAAAATATATAAAAAAACATTTTTTTTCCTCAGTTTAGGCCGATACGTATTCTTCTACATATTTTTGGTAAAAAAAATCGCAATAAGCGTTTATCGGTTGGTTTTCGCAAAATTTATAGCGTTTACAAAATAAGGGATAGTTTTATTGCATTTTTATTAATTATTTTTTTTTTACTACTAATAGCGGCGATCAGCGATTTTTTTCGTGACTGCGACAATATGGCGGACACTTCGGACAATTTTGACACATTTTTGGGACAATTGTCATTTTCACAGCAAAAAA
Source organism: Rana kukunoris (assembly GCA_029574335.1). NCBI lineage: Eukaryota > Metazoa > Chordata > Amphibia > Anura > Ranidae > Rana > Rana kukunoris. The sequence goes on from CM056050.1 coordinate 55,892,704, forward strand.
TGCATTTAAATTGCATTGTTTACTGTGGAAATGACAGTTGCAGTTTGGGAGTTAACCACAGGTGGCGCTGTAGGGAATGTGTGCCCTAATGTGTTGTTTATAACTGTAGGGGGGTGTGGCTGTAGGTGTGACGTCATCGATCGCGTCCCCCTATTACAGGGATGACGCGATCGATGCTCCGGCCACAGAGAAGCACGGGGAAGCCGTGTGTACACACGGCTCTCCCCGTTCTTCCGCTCCAGGGACGGATCGCCGCACTGCAGCGGCGATCGGGTCCGCGAATCCCGCGGTCCCGGTCCTGGAGCTTCGGACCGGGTCGCGGGCGCGCGCCCGCGGGCGCGCGCCCGCGACCCACGGCTGGGTACTAAAACCAACGTATATATACGTTGATGTGCCCAGCCGTGCCATTCTGCCGACGTAAATGTGCAGTAGGCGGTCCTTAAGTGGTTAATAACTTCATATTATATACTGCTTCTTTGCAGCAGACAGTCCATGTACAAAAACACGTGATGAATAAGTATAACAGAAAATGGTGGTTCAAATATTCAATCTTGTAATTTAACCACTTCCAGACCGCCTTACGAGTTTATACGGCGGCACTTTGAAGATGGATATCTCGGTAACGGCAGCAGCTGCTGCCACAACCGAGATATCCATCTTTTGTGTGATCGGTCCTGTAAAAGATAACGGCGGTCTCTGCGGCGGATTCACCGCGAGATCGCCGTTATCGGCGGTGGGAGAGGGCCCCCCCTCCCGCCGCTCTCCCGTGCCCTCCGCCGCTTACCGGAGCCGTCGGTAGCGGCGGAGGCGATCAGGTCCGCTCGTCTGCTGTGTGGGGATGCGAGTGAGGGAAATATGTCCCTCACCCGTCCCCATAGCTCTGCTGGGCGGAAGTGACGTCAAAACGTCAGTCCCGCCCAGCGTCTTAACCACTTAAGACCCGGACCAAAATGCAGGTAAAGGACCAGGCCCCTTGTTGCGATTCGGCACTGCGTCGCATTAACTGACAATTGCGCGGTCGTGCAACGTGGCTCCCAAACAACATTTTTAGTCTTGTAAACACCAAATCTGAAAAACACCCACGGTACTAAAGTGGTTAACATAAGATGGTGGATATATTTCTTTCTTCAGTATTTACTCTCTCTCTGTAAGTTATCAAAGCATTCTCTGATTTCTCTGAAAGGTATAACTGTGGTTTGCAACTTGGTTTGCAGGGTTGCTTTTGCAGGGTTAGCTTAGTTCAGTTTGGTTTCTGAATTAGTTGGGTGACTTAGTTGTTCGTTTGGGGGTATGGTTCGGTTTGGTTTGAAGGTATGATATGAAGGTAAGGTGGAACTACAAGTGAACACACAACTAGATCAGTATTCAGTTCTAACCACACTATTTACAATAAGAACATATCTATAAGTGTGTCACATACCTATTTTTAGCCCCTGGCTTCCATAAAACACAACTTTGGCCTTGTGTCTCTTCTGCTCTGCTCTCTGTCTCCGTGTGGCTCTCTGTCTCTGTGGTGGAATAATCTAGCAGCACATGGAGTATTAGGAACCTCCCAGACAGAGTGTTTGTAAAGCTGGCTGTGACTGGTCAAGACTCTGCTCAATGTGAGATTGGCTGTGATTGTGCCAAGGCTTCTGATGAGTCACAAAAGCTTAACTCCATGCTTTCTGGCATGAATTCAACTGTGAATAACTTTGCTTTTGTCTCTCACATATAAACATGTGCACCACACTAGGTTCCCAGCAGGCTTAGCTGTATATACATGTAGGTTATATTAGCTACCTAGGACAGGTTCTAGCTGGCCAGCTACACCAGGGGACCTATAACCGGCTCGTAACGGGTCCCCAAATTCACCAGAAAAATTACCATTTAACATGGGAGTCTATGAAAGGGGTGCCCGGCTTTAAAAAATCGGTTCTCCCCCGCCATAGGTCCCTGGGACCACAAACTTATAGAGGAAGAGTGGGGCTACATGTGTGCCAAGTTTGGGGTCCAGGGGACCTATGGCTGGCTGGTACTGTGTGCCCAAAGTCCGGGAGATCAGGCGCAAAAAGGTGACTCAAGTGTAAGCCGAGGGGGGCATTTTCAGCACAAAAAAATTTGCTTAAAAACTCGGCTTATACTGGAGTATATACGGTAAACCCTGTACGTTTTTTCTTTAGTAGTGTGCCGTTAAACAATATGCCAAGTGCGCAAGTGCAGATGACGTCACTGAGCAGTAAAGGACGATTTCTATGGCAACAAAAAAAGTGAGTGCTATATAGATTTAAAAGAGCTAGTTATAGTGGAGGGTTTACAACCACTTTAAGCCATGGTACCTGTAGTAATTTTACAGTGATTTACCCATGCAAGGAACAGCATTTCTGACAGTGACCACCCCCTGTTTTACTCACCTAACCCCCTTTGATCCCTTGGCAGAGATGTGCTTTACCATGTCTGTTCCTATTTGCTGTGTAAAGGGGGGTGTGCCCTTCCTCCAATCAGCTCTCAAAGCTCTCCTCACCGAGCTCTGCAGTGTGTAATTTCAGCTCTCCGCCCCCTTTTTTCTGAAACCTCAGACAAGCTTTTAGAAATTCAGCACTTTGAATGGATGTTGAAACGAGAAGACCGCAGATACACAGGTACACCTTATGTAGGAGCATTTGTTTTTTCTCTGTGTATCGCCAGTCACTTCACTGGGTATATGTAAGATTTTACAACCCCTTTAAAGGTAAAATGCAGCTGTACCTTCAGTCATGCACAGTTGTACAGGCTCCTATACTGAAATGGCTTATTATGATTTCATAGCACATGAGCTTTTAGAACCTGCAGCAAGTCATCAGCCCTGATCTGTCTGCATTGCATAACGAAGCACAAATACCAAGTGAATATAAAATTGGTTCCAAAATGTAGTAGATCCAAAGGTTTAGGGAGAAAGGAGGAACCAAACAATGCAAAATATAAGCACATTAAACTAATCTTTAATGCATTAAATTCGGTTTACTGGGGTACTTTTTTTTTTACAGATTTTTTTTTGAATTGTATGTAAACCCTGGAGAATATGTTAATTTAAAGCAAAGCCAAATCCAACCACATGCAGGTGTTCTTTGATTTTATGTGTGCATCACAGCAACAAAAATTTTCAAATTGCATCTGGCCATTTTACATTTCCGTTGGACAGCTGCTACTTAATAGCCTTTTGCCTGATGTAGGTCTAAGAAATGTTGTGCTTTCCTGCATACAGGTCATGGGTCCCATACCTCATGGAGGAACGCATTGTTTCCATGCCAGGAGACCTTTGGTCAGCATATCCCAACCATACAACATCCCCATACTCTTCCCTGATATGGGGGTTCATACTGTCTAAACAGGATTTTTAGTTATATATTAACAAGCATTTTTGTGTGACACAGGCTGCCAAAAACACAAACAAATCCAGTTCTTTTTACTCTTTAAAGGAGAACTCTGCTTAGCACAGTTTGGATCCAGGCCATATTGTTTCTTTTCAGAAAAAACAATCCTTCTTCCATATTGTCCTTGGAGTGCCCCGTGGCTCTAACAGTCAGTGGTAGGTCCAGCAACTCTTCCTTTCGCCTCCACCTGCCATAGCTGTCATGGGTCAGTAGAAGCCATACCATTGCATTCAACGACCTGGGGTGGCTAGGGCATGCAGACAATGTAAAGTTGCTACCATCTTCTAATTTCCTAATACTACCACTGACTGTTAGATTTTCAGGAATCCTAATGCAGGATGGGCATAGATAAGTTATTGGGTTGTTTGGGGAGATGAAACAACTTATTAGCAGCCCCACCGATTTGGTAGAGTCTAGTGAGCTAAGTCACCTTATTGTTTTTCAGAGGATTCTACCACATAGGGGTCCAGTTATATCACTATCATTGACTCAGTCCGGGCGGGGCATTACTAATTAGCAGACCGCGTCCAGATCCAGACCGATATGCTGTCCTATCCAGACCGCCGCAGTCCCGCCATTTCGGAGCCAAATTTTCCCCCAAGCTTCGGCCGCTGTCATTCTCAGCAGAGAGAAAAATGGCAGGCTATACAATTCTGAATGGTGGGCAGGGTCTGGAGGTGCAGTAGTTAACTTTTTAAGTTAATCAGCAGGTGATTGGTTGCTAGGACACAGGGCGGTCCTAGCAACCAATTCTCAGGTTGTTAAGAAGAAAAGTTAACACTGACCCCTCCCGCCCTCTGTTCAGAGCTGTATAGCCTGCTGCTCTTTGCTCTGCTGAGAATTACAGTGGCAAAAGCTTGGGTGAAAAACTGGCTCCTATTCGCAGCTCAAAGCAGTTCAGCCTCCCGCTCTCCTCTGTGTAAAAAGAAGAGTAAAGGGGCAGAGGAGATCGGTGTGATGGCAATGTTGTGAAGGGGGAGGGACGCAGTGGACCTGAGAACAGAACACCATTGTAGAGGCAGTCATGTGGAGGGCTGCTAAGATGTGAGTGGGGGCAGAGGACACCGCTGTGGGGAGGAGGGTAATGTGAAGGGGGACAGAGGAAAGCGCTGTTTGGGTAATGTGAGTGTGGGGGGGGGGGGACAGAGGACACCATTGTGGGGGGAGCGGGGTAATGCAGGGCTGTCTTAATGAGAGGGCACACTTGGGCACCGTCCAGGGGCCGTAGCTGCATGGGGGGCCCCTGCACTTTCCCCAAAGCAGCTGGTCCTTGAGCCCACGCTGCCCCGAAATTGGGGGCCCCATGATGGCACTGAGAGTGATAGATACACAGGGGAGGCAGTCTGCCTCCTACTTACTTGATGTCTGTTTACCTGCACTGTCATCATTGTAGGGGCCCCAGAGCATTACTTTGCCCAGGGGCCCGTGATGCTATTAAGACGGCCCTGCGGTAATGTAAAGGCTACACAATAAATATGCTTGATGTTATGGAGTTGCCAGCTGCTTCTAATACTCAATGACCGTAATGTGAAGGGGGACAGAGGACACCATTGTGGGGTGGGTAATTAGAGGGGGGGACAGAGGACACCGTTGTGGGGGGGTAATGTGAAGGGTTGACAGAGGACACCATTGTGGGGGGTAATGTGAAGGGGGTCCACCCGCTGGTGCTCAAAGCTCCTCCTCTTTACCGTGTGTCACCATAGGAAGCTATGATGGTGCACCTGTTGTCTCGATCCTGAGCTGGGCAGTATGGGTCCTGTAAGGAGAGAGACCAGCGCCGCTGCAGACGGACACAGATTGAGAGAGGGTTCAGGTAATTATAAGAGGGGTGAGGGGCGATACAACAACTGGGAAATGTTTTACCTTAATGCAATGAATGCATTAAGAACCCAAACAAAAATGTATGGTCCTGGGAGCCCTGCCGTATAAGAGATCTAGTGGTGCTACCTAAGAAAGTACAAGCTGGGTGTCACTAAACCATATGCATACCAAAAAAAAAACAGAAGGAATACAGACACCCAAACATCTACCACTAAAAATATATTATTATAAACCATAAAAAACACAGTAAGCATCGCAAGCCCCACACCTTCCGCCTGCCAGTCCCAACCAAATGTACCTGATGATTCATGGGAAGTATGGGTTTTAATCATTAGCCTACTTTTAGTAATTTGTTACTTATTTTAATCTAGTCATTATAGTTTCTTAGGGAGTTTTTGCAGCAGCTAATGAGCACAACCAACTTGAGATTTTCCTACGTTTCTTCATCTTACTTTCAAGAAACGTCTGTGTTTTCATTTATGGTTTTTCTAAAACCCAGGGGAGAAGGCTGTCCTTTGCAGTCTAGTAATACCGAGCATTGCTTCCATGGGTTTTTTTGTACAGAATTTGCTCTTTTCTCCTTGAATTGCATTATTTTCTTTCACTTAAATAAGAGATAAATTGGCCAAGGAAAGGTCACAGTCTGGATGATGGAACGAGATGCACACACACTCACATAGAAGAATAATAAATAAGGACGCAGTAAGAGTCTTGGCAAGCACAATCCATGTGGTTCATTCCATCCAATTTCTTATAAGAACGCAGAAAGGGGAACGTGAGCTCTGCTTAGCCATGGCATAGATGATGCTGCTACTAGTAGGAGTCCATAGAGGTATCGTCCTTCCGAATCACCAATTTATAATCCGAAAATGGAAAGAGTATGTCACAACTGCAAACCTACCAAGACATGGCCGTCCACCTAAACTGAGAGGCCAGTCAAGGAGAGCAGTAATCAGAGAAGCAGCCAAGAGGCCCATGGTAATTCTGGAGGAGCTGCAGAGATCCACAGCTCAGGTGGGAGAATCTGTCCACAGGACAACTGTTAGTCGTGCACTTCACAAATCAGAGTGGCAAAAAGAAAGCCATTGTTGAAAGAAAGCCAAAGCCTCGTTTGCAGTTTGAGAGAAGCCATGTGGGGGACACAGCAAACATGTGGAAGAAGGTGCTCTGGTCAAAATAGAACTTTTTGGTCTAAAAGCAAAACGCTATGTGTGGCAGACAACTAAGACTGCACATAAACCTGAATACACCATTCCCATCGTGAAACATGGTGGTAGCAGCATCATGTTGTGGGGATGCTTTTCTTTAGCAGGGACAGAGAAGCTGGTCAGACAGGTTTCCAGCGGACAAAAGTTTTAAAACATGCTTTAAAACTTGTCCGCTGGAAACCTGTCCGTCGGACATGTCCGCTGGTTAGTACGCCTAACCAGCACACATAAATCCCCCATAAATCATGTGGCGGTGACTTTGTCGCGGCGACGTCCGCAAACAAGGAAGTAAAATGCTTTTATGAATTTGACGCATGCGTAAAAGCATTTTAGTTCCTTGTTTGCGGACGTCGCCGCGACAACGTCACCGCCACATGATTTATGGGGGATTTATGTGCGCTGGTTAGGCGTACTAACCAGCGGACATGTCCGACGGACAGGTTTCCAGCGGACAAGTTTTAAAGCATGTTTTAAAACTTTTGTCCGCTGGAAACCTGTCTGCTAGGCCGTACACACGATCGAACATGTCCGCGGAAACTGGTCCGCAGACCAGTTTCCGCGGACATGTTCGATCGTGTGTAAAAGCATTTTACTTCCTTGTTTGCGGACGTCGCCGCGACAACGTCACCGCCACATGACATCGTTCTCTGTCCGCTGGGATTTTGGTTTGATCGTGTGTACACACCATCAGACCAAAAGTTCCCCGGAGACATGTCTGATGAAAACGGTCCGCGGACGGTTTTCATCGGACATGTCTCCTCGTGTGTAGGCGGCCTTAGAGTCTGCAAAAGACTTGAGACTCTAAACATACAGCCAGAGCTACAATGGAATGGTTTCGATCAAAGCATATCCATGTGTTAGAATAGCCCAGTGAAAGTCCAGACCTACTCCTACTGGATACTCCTTGTCCTTGCAAAGTGAAGCCTTACCTCATTTACTAAGCTCTGGAGCTACTGCACTTGCAGAGGGCACGGTCTATTTGGCTTTAGTAAATGAAACCCCTATGTGTGGTGGAAATCACCCTGAACACACCATCTTTTCTTCAGCAGGGACAGGGAAGCTGGTCAGAGTTGATTTTCAAGATGGATGGAGTCAAAAACAGCACGATCTTAGAAGAAAACCTGTTAGAGTCTGCAAAAGACTTGAGACTTGGGCCGAGGTTCATCTTCCAGCAGGACAACGACCCTAAACATACAGCCAGAGCTACTATAGACTGGTTTAGATCATATTCATGTGTTAGAATGGCCCAGTCAAAGTCCAGACCTAAATCCATTTGAGAATCTGTGGCAAGATCCAGACCTGGCCTGACACGCCTCTTTTATCCTTCTTAATTACACGTAGGCATATAGAAATCTAGAGAGGTAAAAAAAGTGTGAGAATTGCTATTTTCAAAGCCAATAAAATGTGTTCAAAACCCCAAATCCTTGCTTGGATTCTTATTTTGTGCACAATTCTCTTAGTTGCTGCTGACTGTGATAACAAAGATAACAGTTCCTATATCACTGCATTGTGTCTTTGCAACTTGAGACTACAGGATGCAGTGTCAATTAACTGGCCAACATCTAAGGCCCCTTCCACACTGGGCGGATCCGCTTGCAGCGGTCCGCCAGCTCAGCGGAAGATCTCTCCGTTGATCTCCGCTTAGCTGGCGGACGACAGGTCCCTCTCTGCTTCTCTTAGTCACTTTTGATAGATCATTCTGACACCATAGGATATGGCCACACCCCCAACTCACCCAGAGCACATAGACGATAGACAGTCTCAACTGTCTATCACCTACTCAACTGTCTATCACCAACTTTCTTGTATGCAGCTGTGTAGTGGGGGTTGTGTCATTTCCCTCCACTTAGGTCTCAAATTACACTCAGCTCTCCTCTCTGTACTGTGCAGTGTGTCACATCAGATCCCTGTCCCCTGCCTGCAGGAGCTGAGAAAAAACTTTTGATCGGTGTGGTTTAGAAGACTGTAGAGAAGAGATCACAAAAGATAAACAGGTACAACCTATGGAGGAGGATTTTATTTTTTATCTCTGTGTATCACCAGAGGCCAGTCACTTTAGCGGGAATATGTCATTAATTATTTAATCCCTGACTGCCATGCTTCAGTATCAGAAAATATATGCAGATCTGACTCTGACTTTGCTTTGTTCCATATTGCAGCTACCTTTTTTAGGAGATTGCCAAAGGCAGCCTCCGTCTTCCTATTTGCATAGGTTTCTCTTGAAATCCATTCAGTGCTATCAGTTGGTCAATATATTAGAAGCACAACATTTCTTGTTCCCAGCATTCAGCTTCAGACATACTATGAACCATTTTGAGGAAAAACTAGATAAGATTTTCCATGTAGTATTCATAATGCCTCTTGGGATTGGAATACTTCTTTACTTAATGACTTGGTCCACCTTTATGGATGAAATTACTTGCGTGTCAGCGTTTATCTCCATGTTCAATACATGATGTCTTGATAGAAAGGTGTTGCAGACATTGTAAAGCGTTCAATTTTAGGTTTCAAGGAATTACCATTTATTGGTAATTTTGTAGGTTGAGTTTCACGCTGGCTTCTCTTGGCACGGAGCGTCATTCTCTGCATATATTGCGGAATGTCTGCTAGATAAGCTGTTAAAATCAATCATGTATCATTTGAACCAGATGTTGCTTTGGCTCACCGAGAATTCTTTCAGTATTTTCTTTTTTTTTTCCTCTCCAGAGAAGGGAATTAAGATTGGAAAGTTAATATGTGTAGCAAACTTAAATCTTTTTGACAAGTCATATATGATATATATTGTTCGTGGATGGAGGTTGCGGGGATGTAGTATGGTCTACTCCTAGGGGGGGCTTGAAGTCACCATGGTGTCATGTCACTGAGAGCATCTTGCAGATTAATTATAGAATAGCTGCAATTTTATTGTTACGGAATGAACGCTATAAAATAAAGCTTTGTTTGGTTTCCGTTTATAGAACAGCAGAGCATTGGCTGAAGGGTTGATTTAGGAGGTTTTTCTTTAGCAATAAATTGAATATTTCAGAGAATAAGTGAAGATTAGGGATGAGCTTCGAGTTTGAGTCGAACATTGCCAGTTTTAAAAACTGCAGTTTTTCGGGAGCAGTGATTTTAATAAAGTGATGTGGATTTTTGGGGGGAACTCCACGCCATTTTTTTTTAAATTTGGGGTGGAGTTCCCCTTTAAAATCCATACCAGACCTGAAGGGTCTTTATGAATCACTTTTCTCTGTATTGAATGGGAGCCGACAATTCATTTTTTTCCTTCAGAAATTACATTTTGTGCAGGGACAGTTCTAAGCACAGGAAACAAGCGCTACTTTACAGGCATACTATACACCCCCCCCCCCCCCCCCTAGGTACGAAATTTAAAGAAATATTTCAATTTTATTGTTTCACTTTAAGCACTATTAAAATCACTGCTCCTAAAAGAACATCAGATTTTGAGCATGCGCACTGGGACGTTCGTTCGGCGCCTCATTTACATGGAGTCACGATTCATTATAATAAAACACGCCCACTGCAACCTACTTTGAATTACGTGGGCTTACGCAGAGCCATTTACACTACGCCGTCGTAACTTAGGGAGCAAGTGCTTTGTGAATACAGCACTTGCCTCTCTAATTTACGGCGTCGTAGCGTATACGCTATGCCCGCACAAACTTACGCCAGTCTACCTGAATCTGGCTATTAGAATCCAAGCAATCTACTAAGCTGGAGAGATCCAGCTCTTGAGGGAGTCTATTCCACATTTTCATAGCTCTTACTGTGAAGAACCCTTTCCGTATTTGGAGATTAAATCTCTTTTCCTCCAGACGTAAAGAGTGCCCCCTTGTCCTCTGTGATTACATTCAGGTGAATAATGTCGCGTACACACGCTCGGAATTTCCGACAACAAATGTTCGATGGGAGCTTTTGGTTGGAATTTCAAACCGTGTGTAAGCCCCATCGGACATTTGTTGTCAGAATTTCCGACAAAAAAAATTTGAGAGCTGGTTCTCAAATTTTCCAACGACAAAATCCGTTCTCGTAAATTCCATGCATGCTCTGAACCTAGTACGAGACGGAAGCGATCTGTCTGATAAAACTAGCGTTTGTAATGGAGATAACACATTAGTCGTGCTGTAACGGACTGAAAAGCATGAGGCTGAAAAGCGTGAATCGTCTCTCACCAAACTTCTACTAACACGACTGGTATTGAACTTCCCTTTTCTAGTGCCGTCGTACGTGTTGTACATCACCGTGTTATTGACTTCAGAATTTCCGACAACATTTGTGTGACCGTGTGTATGCAAGACAAGTTTGAGCCAACATCCATCGGAAATTTATCCACGGTTTTGTTGTCGGAATGTCCGATTGTCTGTACACGGTGTCATGGACCATGAAATACTGAAGTGTTTCTACATGAAATCCTAATTCATGTATTACAGGAGATTTTATTCTGAACCCCAGCCAGGTCAATAGACTCAGAAGAGATACTCATTGTCCATTGTGTGATAACCCCAGCCCTCAAAATTTCCACTCGCCTACTAGCATTTGGCGAGTGGATTTAGGCTGGGGGCGAGTGATTACAGGGCTGCATAACCAACCTCCCTCCAATCTGTACCTACACTTAGAGTGCTGGTGAGATAGGTGGCCGAAGAGGAAAGGTGTATGCGCGGGAAAAGTAGTCTGGTGAGCAGCGCACAGGCAGAGCAGTACACAGGTGCTCTCCTTACAATTCTCATTAAGCCATGGGACCTAACAGTATGACCTCTCTGAGCCTGTCCCCCTCCCCCCGGGCCCCAACCAATGTAGCTGGAGAGCAGAAAGTAAGGAGTGAGGTGGAGGATTGTGAAAATTACCATTACGGTGCAGCGCTCACTGAAAGTTGCCCTGACATGAGAGCGGCAGCCTTCCAGTTTGTGCAGTTTTCTTCTCCTTGTGCTCTATGTAAGTGTCCAACAGTTCAGCCTGAGCACTGCGAGCAGACTGGTCTCAATGTGAGCTGTGCGGTGTCAGTGTGCGCTATGGTGTCAATGGCTGTGCAGTTGTGTGGATCTCAGCGCTGGATTGTACTCCCTTCCGCTGTGCTGCAGCTCCTCTCCTCTCTGCCAGCCTGAATAAAAGGGGGAAGTGGGGAAATGCAAGCATGGAGCCGCACACACAGGCTCCTGATGATGAGATGAATAGGAGAGAGAGGATGGATGGGAGTTGCAGAGTAGATAGCCAGAGAATGGGGAAGAGACCTAGATCAAGTGCCATGTCCCTCTGGTCTGCCCCCAGTACCCTGTCCCTCTGGTCTGCCCCCAGTGCCCTGTCCCTCTGATCTGCCCCCAGTGCCCTGTCCCTCTGGTCTGCCCCCAGTGCCCTGTGCCATTTTGTTAAAGTTGTCTTTGGTAATATTTAATTTTGTAACTTGATTCTGCATAAAACATTGTCATTCCATGAGATAATCTACAAGGGTGTGTTTACAGGTGCAATTAGGCGCAGGGCAGTGTATGAATTAGGTGGGGCAACTGGTGGCGAGTAACTCTTGAGGCCTGGCTAGTAGCTCAGGACTTGAAATTTTGAGCCCTGATAACCCTATCTAAAGCCTTTTGATTATCAGGTGTAAATGTCTTCTGCCCTGTCTCAACTCTCCAGACAGTTCCATTGTTCTGTGGCTGGCTATTGTGTACATTGATTGCCCCCCTGGGGCTTTTGTCTGAATACACATAGCAGTCTTTCTATTCAAACCCTTTCTGACCAATCTCTGCTGTGTCATTTTCAAGTCCTCATTTGCATGGTTAAGGTGGACCTGATGGGGAACTGCCGAGACTCTAAAAAGGACCAATAAGAAAGCGGTTGTTGGGGGCGGGATGTTGCAAATCCTGTATAAAAGTGTGCTGTGTACTTTCAATAAAGGGTGTCCTGTTTACATCGAGCATTAAGCTTTGGCTCATGTGTGGATTATTCGGCGATTCCAGGGATATTCCTACTCGTGGAATATTGGGTGATTTTCTTTTAAACCTGAAGAAGGGAATGGATGACGAGGATATTTTCTACTTCCGTCACAGAGTGCCATTGGTTTTAAAGTGTGAAGCTGCTTGTGGACTCCCTGGCCATATTACCACTGTGGTTTTATCTTTTTATACCAGATAAAAGAGAACTGTACACATTTAACAATGTGAACAGGTATGTTGTATATCCCAGACTTCACAGCCCATGTGTTTTCCACTCTGATCTCTTATGCCGCGTACACACCATCACTTTATGTGATGAAAAAAAAACATGTTTTTTTTGTGAAGTAAAAAACGACGTTTTTGAAACTTCAATTTTCAAAAATGACGTTGCCTACACACCATCGTTTTTTCACAATGCTCTAGCAAAGCGAGGTTACGTTCACCACTCTTTTCCATTGAAGCTCGCTCCATAACTAGCTTCTGGCCATGTGCGGGTTGAAAAACGTTGTATTAAACGTAGTTTTTTGCTACACACAGTGATTTTTTGTGAAACAAAAAACGACGTTTTGAAAAACGACACAAAAAATTGAAGCATGCTTTAATTTTTTTTTGTCGTTTTTCACAAGACATAAAACTACGTTTTCCCCCACACACGGTCATTTAAATTGACGTTTTAAAAAAAAAAAATGTTTCCATCACATAAAGTGATGGTGTGTACGTGGCATTACACAAAGCAAAGTGAACATTTTCCCCTCGTGCTTCCTTTTTTTTTATTAGTGCTAAATAATTTCCAAAGTACAGATCGGAGTTACTATCTTTCTCAGCTAGTCCTTAATTTAGTGGGAAGTCTTATGAATGCCATTTCCAGTGTGTTATTTCAGTATTTAATTATTTTAATCAATGACAATTTAACACAGCGGGTCTCAGATGGCTGGAGAAAGCTTTGAGGGGAAAGTGACCTTTAATAAAGCCCAAGAAGAAAAATGACACTTCATCGCTGGGAGACATTTTCACATAAATGGATGATAATTCTTCCTCTGAATTTGATCAGAATTGCAGTCTAAATTTAGATGAATGGCAATTACTATTATTGACCCTTATTTATACACTGCCGTCAGGTTGTAGGAAAAAACGTTTAATGTCCAAGTTCACCATTTTTGTGCATTTCCTTTTCGTTCAACTTATTGTGCCTTATTTTGTTGTGTCCTTCAAGATCCTTTTACTTTTATTGGTTGCCCAGAGTTAACTCTATACATATCATTCTTCAGTATGAACAGTGACCGCTTTATTGTACTATTCTGCATTTCTGTTAAAGTTTATGTCTGGGAAAAATGAAAACATGTGACTGCAAGTTCTATAGAGACGAAAGAAAGAACGACTCAAACCATAGACAATTTTTCACCATACCACCAGGCTTTTGACTCCTCTCACCATAACCCGAGCCAGTTATAGCCTTATCTAAAACATCTCCAAGATTTTAAAAAACACTGGAGCCCATGGAACATTTTGTGAGATTTTGTCAGTGCGTAATTCCTTAACACCTTCCCACATAGCCTATTGCAGAATGACGGCCGGGTGGGTTGCTTAAGTGTTCTCAGTGAACGTCATATGGCGTCCTTTCAGAAAGCTGCGCAATCTGTCACCGGCTGTGTCCTCCGGATCCACTGATCAGTTTACTGGCTTGCCACCAGTACCATGTGACCTCTGTGACCAATTACAGCAGGTCACATGACAGTTGTAAACAATGGATAGCTTTCTTCCATGCCATCCATTGTGTACAATTGTTTTGCTAGCTGTGATTGGTCAATGTGATCACATGGTACAGACAGGGCCAATCACAGCCCTTCTGTAACATGTATTTAGCTTTGGCCAATAACAACAAAACAAACTGTTATTCAGTAAAATTCACTGCTATAAGCAATCACAATGGGCCAGATTCAGCAACACTTGCGCTGGAGTATTTCGATATGCGCCGCGTAACTGTGAAGATGCGCCGTCGTTTCTATGTGCCCGTACCCACCAAACTAGATGCGCCCAATAACGGGCCATTTGCGACCGGCGGAACGTTCCGACGCCAGAGTATCGTCAGCTCTTAATTTCGCTTGGCGCATCAGTCGCGCCTATTGATTTCCCCTGCAAATATGCAAATGAGGGATTTTTCACAATTCACGAACGGATTAGCACCATACGCTGGCTACATGCGCCGCGCGTATCTCGTCCGTCCGGCGCAAAGTTATTTCTACAAAAGGCTGCTTTATCTTTACTCCAGATGGCCACAGGTCAGCAGGAGAGCAGCTACAGCAGCGTTACCGACGATAAGAGCTAGCTGAGCACCCCCACTTGCAGGACAACACCTCTGTCCATGCTTGTCTGTCAAATTTTACAGCCATGGAGGAAGACATCATAGGTCTCCATAGCCGAGATGACGGCTGACAGCTCCTGGCCATTAAAGTTCAGCTTTCTCCTGTGTGTTTGCGGGGAACGGGAGCAGCCATCTCAGAACAAAAGTAACATCACTGCGGGGAGGGGGAGCAGGATATACTTTAGTGCCAAAATGGCGCTTCTACGGGCGCATTTAAACGCCCAACGGAAGGCATTGCGCTGACGTTTCCCGTGAAGTGGTGCCGACGGAAGTTGTGAGCATGCGCACAAAGGGGGCGAGTGGAGCCTCACTCACTGCGCATGCTCCGTGGTTGATGCGCTGAACGTAAGCCTCTGCGCTGGGCTCCGCCTATCATTTACATATGATCACACCCACTTCCCCTTGCGTCGGGTTACGCCAGCGCATTATCGTTACTCTGGCGCAAGTTTACGCGCAACTGCTATGTGAATAACAGTACTTGCGCTGAAAGGGTCGTCAGAGTAACGTAAATGAGAAGCGTTACTCTGGAGCAAAGATGCTCTCATCTACCTGAATCTGGCCCAATGTGTAAAAAAAAACGAAATCCTGATCACTTCCCCAGAGTAGTAGTGTTACTATGGTAACATTATATTGCTCTGGTCAAAGTGTATTAAAAAACAAAATTGTAAAAAAAAAAAATAATAATTATCTATTTAGTTATTTTGTCACCATTCAGTATCCCTGATCACTGCCACACCAGTTATATGATGATGCTGTACTGCACTGGTGACAGTACTGTATGTGAATTTTTTTTTTTAACTATTTTGTTTTAATTTCTTAATTTTTACAAAAATTATGACAAAAAATGTCAACTTCAAAGAACCCGCCATGCCTCTTACTAAATACTTTGGACTGTCTACTTTCCAAAAAGGGGTAATTTGGGGGATATTTGTACTGTCCTTGTGTTTTCAGGCCTCAAATAATTAGATAAGCCATCAGTATTGATTGATTTTCAGATATATACCCTAGTATGTGGATTCTAACACTTTGTTACAGACTAAATAATATACAATGATTCAGATTATTTTCACCCAAAAATTGTAGGAGACAAAGTGGTGATTAAATACCACCAAAATAAAGCTCTAGTTGTGTGAACAGAATGATACAAATTTCATATGGGTACAGTGTTGCATGACCACACAATTGTCATTCAAAATGTGACAGCGCTGAAAGCTGAAAACTGTCCTGTGTAGAAAGGGGGTAAAAGTGCTCGGTATTGAGCTGTTTTTAATTTGTTTTTACCTAACCAGTGCTGTAGTCTTATCATTGTGCTCTTTTGTCTTTCTGTTCTAGATCTATCAATGGCCGTTCAGAAATTCTCTCATTCCCTGCAAGACTTCCAATTTGAATGCATTGGAGATGCGGAGACAGACGATGAAATTAACATTGGTAAGATATCTTTAATTTTTACAACAGTTTGTTAAAATGGCACATGTCATTCCTTATGTTATAAATATCAAAATATACGTGTCCATAGAGGCTGTTGTGAGCTATTTATTGTTTCCTCTATCATGTCACAGCTTTACAACAATCCCTAGAGAGCAGCAGTGAAAACTCTGGGAAAACTGGAAATCGGGCTACACAATTGCATCTTTCTGTTTCCTGATTGGAAATGTATTTAATTTTTTTTCTCTCTGCAGCTGTCTGACCCAACCCCCAGCCAAGTCACAGCCAGACTCATTAAAGTAGTATTAAATATTAAAAAAACAAACATGTTATACTTACCATAGTATTGCACAGAGCAGCACTTATACTCTTCTTCTCAGGTCCCCCGTTGGCGCTCCCGGCTCTTCCCCCTTGATCAGTGCCCCGCAATAGCAAGTCCTGAACTCCCCTCTACATTCATAAGACACATAGAGCCACAGCTTGCCCCTGCCCTGCCTCCTGCTCTCTCCTCAAGCCTCTCCCCTACATTGGCCGACCTGTTACAGCTCTCTGACATCATCCCGTACAATGCAGGACCAACAGTCCCTGCATTGTAAGGGAGCTTGCAGAGGGCCTGCCCATAACCCAGAACATCAAACAAGAGAGGAAAATGTTCCTGGGGAAGCAATGAATAAGGTAACTAGATCATTTTGTTTATCATACCCTAGGCAAAATGATCCGTTAAGCCATGCAGAGTGGAGGGAAATCGAATGCAAAAGTAAATGCTTAGTTCAGCTTTAAATAAAAGAACAATGTTTTCTTAGAACTGGGAGCTATTTATAATACTACTGTGGTAAAGAAGATAATATTCAAATTTGATACCTGCTTGCTTCACAGATTATGTGCCGTTGCTTACAGCCTCCCTACAGGATGCTAATTCTGTAGCTCACACTTGATCAGAGCTGGAACACTTATCTTTTCCCAGTGGCCGCTGACTTATTTTTACTGATTCAACCTGTTCTTTCAAACTTATTGAGCTTGAAAAGAACTTTGCCCAAAAGTGTAGGCAATGACACATTATCAGTGGTTAGTGAAAGCAGAAAAAGGCATAATAAAAACAAAAGGTTACCGGTAAATGCACCATCCCTTGTATAAATGTTACGCTAACAGTACATGGCCTCGTGACCATGTTTTTTTCACTGTGATCCCCCAGCTAGGTGCCATTACTGGTGGAAAAGTTTGTCACTTACAAACGCAGCTTGTAAATTTAATATACAGTATTGATATTTTTTTTTAGTGATGCAGTTTACTATACACAATTGTATACACAACGTTGCTTTTTTTTTTTTTTTTTTAAACTTTGTTTATTGATTTTCAATCAGTACAATTTCCACATGGCACATGTGTCTTTACAAGACCGGTAGGAAATGAAACACATAACATTTATACCAATTGGATAGACCGTGCATTAGAAACAAAACCCATCACATCCCACACATACACCATCCATAGCCACTCACACACACACATCCCTCCTGGCCCTCACCTCCGCCCCAGATGTTACCTGTGCCCCCCCTCGCCACCCTCCAAACACTCTACGGTTCACTACCTCATCACGTAATCCCCCCATACACGGCCCCTCAAGGCTGGGAGAGTGGGGCATCCTTCCAGAAGGAGTCTTCAATATCCAGCCAGGGTTGCCAGATCTTGTAAAACTTTTTGGGGCAGGCCCTGCTTTTGTATACACATTTGAATATGGGTAGGACCTTGTTCACCATACGATATAACATTTGAACAGTGGGGGAGGAAGCACTCTTCCAATGTAGTAATAACAGTTTCCTGGCATAGAAAAGGATTATGCGCACCAGAGTCCGAGCATGAGCCTTGGAAACAAAATCATTGAGCACCCCCAGTAGTCCAACCTCCGGGGTAAAAGGTAAAGGAAAATGTAGGTTGTCCTTAAAAAAAGAAAACAAGTCCATCCAATATGACAGTACAGTAGGGCATGACCAGAACATATGTATGCAATCGGCCTCAGTGGAGCCGCACCTAGGGCAGTTAGCAACAGAAATCAGACCCATTCGGGCCAACCTGGCGGGAGTATAGTGCAACTGGTGGATAAACTTAAACTGAACAAATTGATCGTTAGTCCCAATAAGGTCAAGGAAGCAGACCTCCGAGGCCTCCTCCCACCCTTCCTCGGACAGCCCCGGAATATCCACCTCCCATTTCCGCTGAGCTGTCACAAAGGGTTTAACCCCCGCCGATTGGAGACGTGAGTAAAACGTTGTGACCAGCTTCCCCAGATCGGTGTATGACATGAGCGCCTCAAGAGGCGATTCGCTGAGCTCCTGGGACAGACCCTCAAATTGTGTCCGTATTGCATGACGGAGTGACATATATCTGAACAGGGAGTTAGCTGGCACCCCACTGCGCGCCCTCAGTACATCGAATGAAACACAACGTTGCTTTTAATGTAACTTAAAAAAGTATTCAAACACCTTGAAATTTTCCACATTTTGTCATGTCACAGCCTAAAAAAGGTAAATGTATTTTATTGGGATTTTATGTGATAGACCTGTTGGAAAGAACAACAGCATGGTTGCTAATATACTGTATGCATTATACCTATCTATGCAGCAGGTGGCGCTGTAATTTTATAGTGTATAGTTCATGTATTCTATGATATAACAGGATGTAATGTCTATCTATGTTCAGTGTACTTGTTTGTTGTTCCTGTCTTCATGATGAAAATAAATGTTCTTATGGTAAAGCTAATTGCTTCTGTGACACGACCAGACATAGCCACAGCAGTGGGCATACTATACAGGAAAGTCTCGTCTCCCTGTCAGCGTGACTGGAACGCAGAAAAAAGAGTGATGCAATACCTCAAAGGAACAATTCAGAGAAAGTTACGGTTACCAGCAACATCCAATCCAAAACTGGTCGGATATGTGGATGCTGATTGGACCGGTGACTGCAGACTGCAAATCCACAAGTGGATTCATCTTCCAGTATGGGGAAGGAGCCATAAGTTGGTCTAGTCAAAAGCAAGCAACTGTCGCTCTATCTTCAACTGAAGCAGAGTACATTGTAGCAGCATTTGCATGTCAAGAAGCAAAATGGATTTGTCAACTTTTTGTGGACATTGGGATAGACATGTCAAAACCAATTTCCATTTTTGAAGACAACCAGGGATGTATAAAGCTTACACAATCAGAAAGGGTCAATCCTAGGGCCAAACACCTCAACGTCAAGTATCACCTACTGAGGGACAATTATTTGCAAAATGTTATTGACCTTCGATGAACTCACCAAGCCTTTGATGAAGAAACGTCATCCTTATATCCAGAAGAAGCTGAATATAATTTGAACAAGCACATGCTGTTGAGAAGGGGTGTTGGAAAGAACAACATCATGGTTGCTAATAAACTGACAATACTGTATGCAATATACCTATCTATGCAACAGGTGACACTCTAGTATTATAGTGAATAGTTCATGTATTTTGCCACAGTTCCAAGTCTTTTGTAGACTCTAACAGGTTTTCTTCTAAGATTGCCCTGTATTTGGTTCCATCCATCTTCCCATCAACTCTGACCTGCTTCCCTGCCCCTGCTGAAGAAAAGCATCCCCACAACATGATTCTGCCACCTATATGTTTCACGGTGGGGATGGTGTGTAAAGGGTGATGTGCAGTGTTAGTTGGCTGCCACACACACCATTTTCCTTTTAGGCCAAAAAGTTCAATTTTGGTCTCATCTGACCAGAGCACCTTCTTCCACATGTTTGCTGTGTCCCCCCACATACAGTAGCTTATCGCAAATTGCAAATGGGACTTCTTATGGCTTTCTTCTTGCCACTCTACCATAAAGACCAGATTTGTGGAGTGCACGACTAATAGTTAATAGATTCTCCCACCTGAGCTGTGGATCTCTGCAGCTGCTCCAGAGTTACCATGGCTTCTCTGATTAATGCTCTCCTTGCCCGGCCTGTCAGTTTAGGTGGACAGCCATGTCTTGGCAGGTTGGAGTTGTGCCATACTCTTTTTACATTTTCAGATGATGGATTGAACAGTGCTCCGTGAGACGTTTAAGGCCTCGTACACACGAGCAGACAGATTTGTTCAAATCTGTCTGTCCGACAGATTTGAACAAATCTGTCTGCTGGGATTTTGGTTTGCTTCCGTGTACACACGAGCAAACCAAAATCCCTGCCAGCAGACGGCGCGCTGACGTGTCGGTGACGTGGCGGTGACGTTGACGCCGCCACGTCACCGCACCAGGAAGTAAAACACTTCCGCGCATGCGCCGAATCTTTTCGGCGGCGGTGCGGGACGACATGTCTGCTGGTAAGTGTACTAACCAGCAGACATGTCGGGCGGACGGATTCCCACCCGATAGATTTCAAAGCATGCTTTGAAATCTGTCGGGTGGCCAAATCCGTCGGCTCGGCCGTACACACGATCGAATCTGTCTGCTGAAACGGTCCATATTTTTTTATAACTTAACCCTGCTTTAAACTTCTCAACAACTTTATCCCTGACCTGTCTGGTGTGTTCCTTGGCCTTCACGATGCTGTTTGTTCACATATGTTCTATAACAAACTTCTGAGGGCTTCACAGAAAGGCTGTATTTATACTAAGATTATTTACATACAGGTGAACTCTATTTACTAATTAGGTGACTTCTGAAGGCAATTCGTTCCACTAGATTTTAGTTAGGGGTATCAGAGTAAAAGGTGCTGAATACAAATGCACACCACACTTTTCAGATTTGTATTTGTAAGACATTTTAAAAACCATTCATCATTTTCCCTTTACTGTACAATTATGTGCCTCTTTTGTGTTGGTCTATCACAAAAAATCCCAATAAAATATATTTAAGTTTTTGGTTATAACATGACAAAATGTGGATAATTTCAAGTAGTATGAATACTTTTTCAATACTTTTTCAAGGCACTGTATTAGATGAATGTAACCCTTGGACATGGTGAACAGAATCACATTTTTATTATGTCTGGTCCCATGGCACGGAGTGATAAGTGAAGATCACTTCTGTTTTGAATGTTTCCCTATATGTGTTAACAATTAACCTACTCAACTGGTTTTTCTAAGTTATGCCTTGTACACACGATCGGTTTTCCCAGCGTTAAAAAGTAAAAAGAACCTGCTCGGTATCTTTTTCCCCCTACACTGAGCTGGGTTTCCTGACAAAAAAACTGCCATGAGAGCTTTGGTCGGGAAACCCGGCCTTGTGTATGCTCCACCGCAGTGTGGATTCCCAGCTTAAAAACCGCCGGGAATCCTGGTGGGAAAAAAGAGAACATGCCCTCATTTTCCCCACCAGGATTCCCGACGGTTTTCCTGTCAGGAAATTTGCGATGGAGCATACACACGGCCGGGAAAAGTTGTCATGGCAATTTTCCAGACGGGAAGACCGGTCTTGTGTACGAGGCATAAGATGTGGGAAATGCCATGAAAAATAGCTTTACCTTCGTCCCAAAGTTGTGGCAACATTTTGGAAATTGTATTGTTTACCGACTAAATAAAAATATTGCTTGCCTTGTTGTAAACTTGCCTGGGCTTATATATCGCTCTGTAGTTTGATACAGATCGAACAAGACAATATTTGCAGTATAATACACTTTAATTGTATGTTGCCTCCTTGGCTTATGTTGTGGCTCCCCTGTTCTATGTTTTTCACCTGTGTACCCCACCCGCAGTACATTTACATCATGACTTTGACGTTTAATACCGGGACAATGCATCAGCTAAAAGCCATAACCTCAATATCATTTTATTCTGTGGGCGATTCCGCGACAGATAAAAGTGATCCCGGCGGCGGAATATTTCACAGGATCACTTTTAAAGGTGGTGGGAGAGGTTTCCCCCCTTTCTGGTTGTTTCCGGGTTTACCAAAGCTGTCCTTAAATCTGAAAGTGATCCGATTTATTGGATGAAAATGCAGAAGGCCGAGTGAGGGTAAGATGTCCCCCACTCGGCTCTATGCTCTTGAAGGACCGGAGTGACAGACGTCACTTCTGGTTCTCGGGCTTAAAGAGATGATTTTGTTTTGTTTTTTTAAAGTGTCAATTTTTTTTTTTTTGCTTTTGGTAAATTAAAGATCTGAGGTATTTTTGAACCCAGATCTCAAAATAAAGAGGACCTGTCATGCTTATTTCTATTACAAGGGATATTTACATTGCTTGTAATAGGAATAAAAGTGATAAAAAATAATAATAAAGGGACAAATGAAAATTGTAATGTGTAAAAAAAAAAAGTTAAATAAATAAGAAAACAAAAGTAAAGCACCTTATCCCTCCATGCTCACACGCAGAAGTGAACGCATACATAAGACGTGCATATGTATACAGTGTTTAAACCTCACATGTAAGGTATCGCTGCAATCATTAGAGCGAGAGTTTGTCGCCATTCCACAAGGGTGTGCACAATTTTAAAGCATGACATGGTCCGCTTGGCTGCTTTTCTGATTATCGCTCTCCTTGCCCGGCCTGTCACTTTAGGTGGATGGCCATGTCTTGGTAGGTTTGCAGTTTTGTCATACTCTTTTTACATTTTCGGATGATGGATTGAACAGTGCTCTGTGAGATGTTCAAAGCCTGGGATATTTTTTTTATAACCTAACTCTGCTTTAAACTTCTCCACAACTTTATCCCTGACCTGTCTGGTGTGTTCCTTGGCATTTAGGATGCTGATTCTCCCACCTAAGCTGTGGATCTCTGCACATCCTCCAGAGTTACCATGGGCCTCTTGGCTGCTTCTCTGAATAATGCTCTCCTTGCCCGGCCTGTCAGTTTAGGTGAACGTCCATGTGTTGGTAGGTTTGCAGTTGTGCCATACTATTTCCATTTTCGGATGTTGATTGAACGGTGCTCAGTGAGATGTTTTGAAAGCGCTATCCCTGACCTGTTTTGTGTGTTCATTGGCCTTCATGATACTGTTTGTTCAATAAGGTTCTGTAAAAAAAAACCTGAGGACTTCACAGAACAGCTGTATTTATACTGAGATTAAATTACACAAAGGTGGACTCCATTTACTAATTAGGTGTCTTCTGATGGCAGTTGGGTCCACTAGATTTTAGTTAGGGGTATCAGAGTAAAGGGGGATGAATACAAATGCATGCCACACTTTTCAGATATATATTTGTAAAAAAAAATGAAAACCATTTATCATTTTCCTTCTGCTTCACAATTATATGTGGTATTGCTGTGATCATCAGGAGCAGGATAATTTAATTTGGATTGTTCTTTGGTGGAAGGTTATGATACTATCAAGAAATATACAGTTACCGTAAATAAAAAATACAAATTAAGATTTTTTTTTTTACTTGGGCCAGTTTTCATTTAATAATAATAATAAAAAATCAGGAGATATTCATTACCAGGGGCAGAGACAGATACAAAATAGATTTTGCCCAGAGTTGGGCAACTTGTCTTGAGTTTTGGGGAAATACAGTAGTAGATTTTTTAGCTGCTTGCGCTTTGTCTTGAGTTTTGGGGAAATACAGTAGTAGATTTTATAGCTGCTTGCGCTTCCTTTGGGCTCTCAGGAAGTGCAAGTGCAAAGAGACAATCTAATTGCTGAATCACCACAGTTGTGTCACGTACCTGATGGTTGTGAGCCTGAATTGCAGAGGATGGCCTCCCTTACAGCTCCCACTCGCGGCCCCCTGGTAAGGTAACAGTAGGCACAAGAGACAGGAGTGGAACGGGTTCCTGGCAGGATCAACAGAGGTAAGGAATTGGATCCGCCAACCGGAAACTTCCTTGCAGGAACTGGGATACGGGAACTGGATCAGCTTGGCAGGCTGGATCAGTTTAGCAGACTGAATCAGCTTGGCAGACTGGAACAGCTTAGCAGAATTGATCAGTTTAGCAGACTGGATCAGGAGCCCCTCAGCAGACTGGATCATCTTAGCAGACTGGATCATCTTAGCAGACTGGATCATCTTAGCAGACTGGAACAGCTTAGCAGACTGGATCAGCTTAGCAGACTGGATCGGAACCAGGAACAGATAGGACCAATATAGGGATAGTCCAGACAGGCCAGGTCAGATAGGTGGGCAGCAAAGGTACAGGGATTCAGGAGAAGAGTAGCATCTTAGGCTTAGGATAAAAAGAAGGCAAGATCGAGATGGAAGGCCAAAAATAACTTGGGCAAAAAAGATGGCTGTGGTTGAAGAATCATCTTGTTATTGTAGTGCCAGAAAGGGCCCCCCACAGGATAGATTCCTGACGAAGGGGTCCTGCGTGACTCCCAAATGTTGCACTCTCCTTGTGTTGTGATCATGCAATAAATTATCCGTTTGGACGCTATTCATATCGCTCCATAGTGTCCTGGCAAATATCTTCATTATCCTCACAGGATAGAGACACCAGTTCCCAAATGAACTCTCCCTATATACTGAAGTAATAGCAACCAGGAACACAACTTTCCACGTTCAAATAACTGGAGGGCCAGATTAGGGATGAGCTTCGTATTCGAGTTAAACTCATGTTCGACTCGAACATCGTATGTTAGATCGTTCGTCGAAAACCGAACAAAACGGGTCGTTCGCACCAAATTCGAGTTACGTTTCACAGACCATAATTCACTATGGCATCGCTGGCTGATGATTGGCCAAGCATGCACTATGACCTGCATGCTTGGCCAATCACAGCTTGCAAAAAACGGAGAGCCATAATTGGCCAAAGCCAAGGTCGATTTGGCCAATTATGACTCAGGGGGTTTAGTACACGCCCCACAGTTTAGTACACGCCCCACGGCCTTGTGTAGTGTATTGCGGCGGTGGTTAGAGAGAAAAGAGAGAGACAGAGAGAGTGTAATTTTTTTGCAGGTACAGTAGATAGAGCAGGCAGGCAGACAGGCAGGCTAGTCAGTTAATGTTACAGTGTGTAGAGGATATATATACATCAAGGTGTTGTACATATATTTATACACTGTATAGTTTAGCTAGATCAGTTCTTCCTAATTTACTGGCAGGCAGGCAGGTGATTGTGCTATTTAAAGACATTTTCACGGGGATACTATAGACACCCAGCAGGTACAATATTTAAAGGAATTTATTTTTTATTTTTTATTTAAGCATCATTAAAATCAGTGCTCGGAGCAGTGATTTTAATGATGCTTAAATAAAAAAATAAAAAAAGGAAAAAATGACTTTTAATATTGTACCTGCTGGGTGTCTACAGTATGCCTGTGAAAACATCTTTGAGAACATGTATCAATGGAATTTTTTTTTTCAAACAGTCATTTTTTTCAGGAGTCCCGAAAAAAACGACCGTTTTAAAAACTTTTTTCCATTGATACATGTTCCCTAGGGCAAGACCCGGGTTCTCAAAGACGTTTTACGACAATAACTTGACAATAACTTGCATATTAGGCTTTGAAATGAGCAGTTTTGAATTCGAACGTTCGAGTCCCATAGACGTCAATGGGGTTCTAAATGTTCGCGTGAACGTTCAGTCCGTTCAAACGTTCTGGTCCCAAACGAACAGGGGGGGGGGGGTGTTCGGCTCATACACTTGCAAGAAAACCGAAGCCCTTCCTACAGGGGAGGAGTTAAGCAAAATATGTTCACTTAACCTTAGATTTGTTTACAACTGTATCAAAGTATTGCAGAGGGTGCAAAGTTTTACAGATTTTTTTTATTTATAAGCCTAAGTAGAAAAGACTGACTCCTGTAGGGTGTGACCTTGCCCTCTATATGGAAGCAAAGCTCAATCTCCTATCTGATTGGAGCCAGAATCTGTCTCTGACTTGATTTTTCTACTCAGGCTGTGACTGCTTTTTAAAGAAAACAATCTGTCATACCCCGTACACACGCTCGGGATTTCTGATGGGAAAAAGTCAGTCGGGAATCCCGACAGAAAAAAGGGAGCTGGTTCTCTTTTTTTTGCCGACGGGTTTGGCAGTTTTCCCATCAGAAAAACTGCGAGGGAGAATACACACGGCCGGGATTCCCGGCCAAAAGCCTGTCGGAAAACCTGGTTGTGTGTACCGGGATAAGACTTTCTTTACCATTTTACCTTTTTATTTTACGAACGGTACAGTAAGAAAGTATTTAGCTGATAAAGTGAAAGTTCATTTACGCTGTAATCGCTTTCAACTCAACAGTATAATAGTTTCTCTTCATTCCCAGTTGTTTCTATCTTTCATCTCTATACATTGACTTTCACAATTGAAACTTTCTTTACTACACTAACCTCTTTGAACAGGTTTCTGACGTTTTCAAACAGCTCTTATGTTCTCTGGAGCCTTAACCTTTTTTCCCTTTCCTTCCTACTGTATATTTTATTTACTGTTCTTCTTTTGTTCGGTAAATTGATCTATATTTGTTTTTATGTCGTAACATTTTAGACCTGGCTATATTCCCTTCTTCTAAAGACTTTCTACATCAACATGGGGATAAGGTGCTATGGGGTGGGAAGCGCAGAGTCCTCCTACCCCATGTTGAGGGCATGTGGCCTGGTATGGTCCAGAAGGGAGGGACGCTTGCTCGTCCCCCCTTCATCTGACCTGCTGGCCTGCCTGCTCGGATAAGAGTCTGGTATGGATTTTTTGGGGGGTTTCCTTTAAGATCCTCAGAGCACGAGCCGGATCAGTTAAGACGATAATCCAACTTGGATGCGACTTACATTCAAATCAATAGGCTGAAATCGTGCCCAAGTTAGACCAAAGTAGAGCAGGAACCTTTTTTCAGAGTTGGGGACCGACTTGTGTTGCACCAGTCAAGACGACTCTCGTAAGGAACCATTGAACCATTGATTTATACACGTCATGCTCCCAAAGTCGGAGAGTATGTGGCACCAGTGTGAACTGGGCCTAAAACTTGAAAGTGCAAAATCTGGTACATGGTAGCCAATCGACCTCTAACTTGAGCTCGTTCAATTAAGCGTTAACAAAAAAAACTGGAAGCTGGTTCATTTCTATGCAGAGCTGCAGCATATTTTGCACTCTCCAGTTTACTGTACATTCTCTCTCAGTAAATCAACCACAGTGTGTTAATAAAACACAAGTTTGTGGTGCACGTGTGCATGCACAATGGATTCTTGTGCATGCACACAAATGATGTGAGGCACTATTGTGCCCAACCACTAGATTAGAAGCTGGAAGATTTTGTGCACATGCCTGGAAATCTGCATGTACCAATTACTGCCTCCCCTCAAATTCCTGAAAGAGATCAGTGGTCCTTTTTTTTTTTTTAAAACCTTTTTTTTTTTTTAAAACAAAATAATAATACATTGTACAATTGTAGTAGTGCATAATACAATTATGATACATAACACAAATAAATCCACTCAACATGCCAATGCATACCGTCATGTACCCCCTCTAGACTAAGGGTACCATCCAAAACACTACTACAAGACAGGAAAAACAAAAAAGAGAAAAAAAAAGCCACCTGAACTCCCTCTGTTATTCTACCTTCCTACTCTCCCCCCTTCTTATTCAAAGTGTCATCTGTAATATTGATCCTTACCCTCCTCACCCCTCTTCCCTGGAGTTCAAGAAGGATTTCCAGGAGGTCCAGATTCTTAAATATCTTTCCTGTTGATGTTGTGCTGTCAGTACTAGTTCTTCTAGTTTACTGATTTATTTTACTTTGCTTATCCACATCTCTATAGTTGGTGGGAATGGTGACTTCCACTTCTTTGTAATGCATGCTTTTGCCGCATCTAGTAGATGACATATGCTTGTCTCCCTGTACGCTTTCTGTTGGATTTGGTTCACGTGTAGAAGATAGAATTCTGGATCTTCTGGTATCTCATATTCTGAACAGGTCTGGAGGACCCTTTTAATCTCCAGCCAGAAGCTCCTTAACAGGGGACAATCCCAAAATATATGTAGCATCGTCCCTTTACTTCCCTGGCACCTCCAACATTTGTCCGACACCTCTGGAAAGATTTTGTTTAATCTCTCAGGTGTCCTATACCATCTAGCAAAAATCTTATAGTTTGTCTCTTGTGTCCTTGCACAAATTGATGTTTCGTGCGTTCGTTTGTATATGCGTTGTCACTGTTCCATACTAAATGCCTTTTTTAATTCCTGTTCCCAATCTTGAACACACTTCAAAGGATGGCTCCCTGACTGTGCTAGTAGTTCATAACTTATTGAAAGAGTATGTGTTAATGTTCCCCTCTCACTACACATGTTCTCAAGTCTCATGAGTGGTCTATCAAAAACCCCCGGGTTTGGTAATGTGAACCATCTGGAGTGCATTCCAGAACTTTAGACGGAATACGCTCTCTTGTTCCATCAATTCAGCTATTGTGACCCACCTTCCCATTCGAATATAGTTCACTACCTGTCTGCATTCCCCATCCCTTAAGTGTCGAAAAGCACCATCTTCATATCCCAAGGAAAAAAGGGGGTTGCCTATCACTGGATATAATGGGGAAGTCCTGGGATAGATACCCATCATGGAGAATACTGTTGCACATATCTTCACTGTATTTCCCAGTATCGGGTTTTGGTTGATTTCTTTCGGTAGAGAGGCAGACCACCATGGTGGCCTTTCTAGTGGTATTTTAGATTGGGACTGTTCAATTTGTACCCATAGTTTGGTATCTGAATGCCTATTCCAATCTATTAACCTATTCAAGTGTACAGCATAGTAGTATTTCCTTATATCTGGCACCCCAAGTCCTCCCTGTTGTTTAGTATACATTAGTTGTTTCCTTTGTATTCTGGGATTTTTGTGTGCCCATACAAACTCAAAAATAACTCTCTGACATTGTTTAAAATACTGCACTGGGATATGAATTGGTAATGTTTGAAATAGGTGGAGCATTTTTGAGAGTATGTTCATCTTAATAATATTACATCGGCCTAACCAGGTATGGAGCCCCTGATTCCACTTATCCAGTAATATCTGCACCTTTTGCAATAATGGTGGGAAGTTTAGTTGGAAGATCTTATCCACGCTTCCTGGTAGTTGTATGCCAAGATATGTCAATGCTCTGTCTGTCCATTTAAACTTAAATTTTTGTTTTAAGTATGTTATCGATGCTTGTGGTACGTTAACTCCCATTGCTTCTGACTTGTTGAAGTTAATACTTAGATTCGAGAGAGAGACGTATTTCTCAAATTCCCTCATTAAGTTCGGGATTGAGATCAATGGGTTGATAAGTGTAAACAGCATGTCATCTGCATAGACTGTTATTTTACAGTGGTTCTTTTCTATGTGTACTCCTGATATATTCCTGTTTAAACGCAGAGTACACAGAAAGGGCTCTAACGACAGGGCGAAGAGGAGTGGGGACAGAGGGCACCCCTGTCTTGTACCATTCGAAATCTGGAAAGGCTCTGATAGTATTCCATTGGCCCATACTTGAGCCGTTAGGCCTGAGTACATAGAAAATATAAATTTTATTATTTTGTCTCCAAAGCCTCCATGTTGTAAAACTGCACGCATAAAACTCCAGTTCACCCTGTCGAAGGCCTTTTCTGCATCTGTGTTCAGAAATACACATTGCGTCTGTATTGTGTTTACTATCTGCACCAGATTAATGGCTTTAATAGCATTGTCGCGTGCTTCCAGCGTGGGAATGAATCCCACCTGATCCAAGTGTATCAGGTCTAGGATATGCTGTTGTATCCTATTTGCCAAAACCTTAGCGGAGATCTTTATATCCAAATTTAGCAGAGAGATCGGCCGGTAGCTTCCACAAAGGCCCAAATCTTTCCCCTCTTTTGGTATCACTAAAATATAGGCTAATAAATTTTCCTTCATTAGACGGGCCGATGTCCCTAGTGGGTTAAATAATTTAGTCATATATTTCGATAGCGAAGGGAACAACATTTTGTAGTATTGATCCGTATAGCCATCGGGTCCAGGGGCTTTCCACAGTTTCATTGAACTTACTGCCACTTTAAGTTCCTCTTCAGCTATAGGGTCATCTAACTTCTCTTTATCTGACTCTAATAATTTTGGTATTGCTGATTCCATAAGATACTGATCGATCTGTTCTTTAGTCTGGGATTTACTTTGTATGTTATAGAGGGAGCAATAGTATTCTTGAAACTCTTTCGCTATATCATTTGGTTTAAAGACCTTCTGTTTCTTTGGTGGTTTAATATACGGAATATAGTTACTCGTCTTCTGTTCACGTAATAGTCTAGCGAGTCCTTTCCCACACTTATCTCCTGACTCGTATGCAAACTTTTTACATCTCTGTATTGCTGCTTTTGCTTTGTAGTACAGGAGGTCTGTAATTTTCGTTCTTTTCCTGACCAACTCTTCCTCTACTGTTATTGATCTTGTTTGCTTATGCCTACTCTCCAGCATGGCTAATTCTTCCAATAGCTTTTTTAGTTTTTCCGTACGGTCCCTTTTTATTCTAGACCCATGTCTAATTAGCACTCCTCTCATAACCACCTTATGTGCTTCCTAGACAATTCCGGGATCGCACTCTGGGGTATCGTTGGTGCTAAAGTAAAAGTCCAGCTCTTTGGTTACATCTTCTAGGACCTCTTTATCTTGCAACAAGCTTTCTTTAATCCCCATTGACTGTGTCTGATCTGTCTTAAGTCTTGTATCTCATATACCAGAAAAATCGGGGCATGGTCTGACCATGTAATGGATCCTATTTTGGCCGATCGTACTGAGTGTAGTTGGACATGTGGAATTAAAAAAACGTCTATTCGGGAATATATTTTATGTGGTGTGGAGTAGAATGTATAATCGTTTTCTTTATTATGTCATTCAGCTGGTTTTTATACAGAATTTGAGTGGTACGGTCACTAACTCAGTAGGGAATGGATGACTTTCCCGATGATGTGTCCACTTTAGGGTCTAACGGGATATTCAAATCCCCTCCCAAAATCAAATGGCCTTCTGAAAAGTCTTGTAGACGTTTAATCGTTTTACCCAAGAAAGTTTCCTGTTGCTCGTTTGGGGCATATACGGTTGCAAATGTTACCCCTATTCCTCCTATTTTACCTTTCAAAAATAGGTATCTTCCTTTCGGGTCTCTCATCAAATCTAAGTATATCTACTTGATTCTCCCTGCTATAAGCATAGACACCCCCTTTGACTTTGCCTCCTGATTTGTCGCGTGATATACGATTGGGTATAGCCTGTTCTTTAAGATCAGAGTTTTATCTTCTCTAAAGTGTGTTTCCTGTATGTATGCCACATCTACTCCTAATCTTTGCAAGTCATGCATAAGGACCCTCCTTTTTTCTGGTGTGTTCAATCCTTTCGCGTTCAGTGACAATATATTTAATTTCTGTGGTGACACATAACAGGAGCAGAGGTAATTTTAGAGTGGTCCGTTTTTTCCATTGATAATCTATAGAGAGAGTTACATTTAATTGCATATCGTATCTCAAGAAAAAAAAAGTCAATATTGCGATGCGGGAACCAGCGTGATTCCAGTGCGGGTTCCCGCATCACGTCTCCCCCGCAGATAGTCACACTGCCCTCTGAAAACTGCTGCAGGTGTCAATACAAAGTTAAAGGGGTTGTAAAGGTTTGTCTTTTATTTTCTATTTTTCTATTTTATTTATTTTGTTTGAATTTCTCACTTCCTGTTTCTCCTCAGTAAGCTTTCCACCATCATCTGAGCGGTGGAAAGTCATTTAGAACAGCTTACTAAACACTTTACTGAGGAGGAACAGGAAGTGAGAAATTAAGACAAAGAAAACAAAGATATAAAAACATTTAGAAGGGAAATTGAAGGAAAAGGTAAGTGATCCAACAATGCACTAGCTTAAAGTAACCTATTTAGAAAAAAAAAAAAAAAAAACCTTTACAACCCCTTTATTGTTATACCCCCAGGTCGGTTCACAGAATGCAGTGCAAACTGTGAATTTGGACAGGAATCTGATCGCATGCGATCCGATTCCAGTCCGGGATAAAAAAAAAAGGTTCCTGTACCTTGTTTGTGCGAATCCAATGCCTGTTCAGCCATACAAACTGTATGGATGAATTCACATTGCACAGACATTGCATGTGATCGGCACAGCAATGCGGGTACGAATCACATGCAATGTCTGTGTTAGCATATGTGTGAACCCAGGCTAAAGCGGTTTATACCCTCCCCTATTTTTTTAAAACTTTACAAAAGATCTGGCTTGAAATATACTTGCCATGTAGCTTTGGTTGGCTGTAACATCTACAATGTAAAATCAATTTTGTGAACAGTGTTTAAAGTTTAAGAGATGCAAGGTAACAACATTGTAGAGTACTCCCTAAAATACAGTATTAAACCACTTAAGGTCTAGAGTTGAGCGGACATCTGGATGTTCGGGTTCGGCGGGTCCGGCCGAACTTCGGAAAAAAGTCTGGGTTCGGGACCCGAACTTGACCCCGAACCCCATTGAAATCAATGGGGACCCGGACTTTTGACTACTAAAAACTAAAGAAAGGGGCTAGAGGGCTGCAAATGGCAAATGTCGGTAAGAGCATGGCAAGTACTCTGAAAATAAATGTGGATAGGGAAATAACTTAAAATAACATACAAAAAATAATAATCATGTCATAGGAGTAGGAGGTTGAGGTGGCGGTGTAGGTGAAAGCGGCGGTGGAGGAGGACGAGGTAGCCAACACAGCTTTTTGTTTTTAATTTATTTATTTATTGTTTAAATTAGGGTACACCCCAAAAGAGTGAGAAAGATCTAGGGTTGTCACCTCATCCCTTTAAAACCGAACACATTAGTAATTACACAGGTTCTGGGGCTAATTTAATGTCGATAAGGCACTGAGTGAGTTTAATTAGCACCTTAATCAGCCAGAGAACCTGTGTAATTAATATGTTTTCACTTTTAAAGGGATGAGGTGGCAACCCTAGAAAGATCAGAAATACAAGAATGGCTGGGTAAGGCCGATATACATGTCTATTCTGCACAGGGTACCTACAAGTCCTGTGGGATCCATGCCTGGTTTAATGAACGTGAGCTTGTCCACATTGGCTCTGGACAGGCGGCTGCGCTTGTCTGTAATAACGCCCCCTGCCGTGCTAAATACACGTTCAGATAATACACTGACTGCAGGGCAGGCCAGAACCTCCAAGACGTAAAGGGCAAGCTCAGGCCATGTGCCCAATTTGGAGACCCAGAAGTTTAAGGGGGCAGACCCGTCATTCAGTACGTGTAGGTGTGTGCACACATACTGCTCCACCATGTTGCTGAAATGCTGCCTCCTGCTAAAACGTTCCATATCAGCTGGTGGTGCTGTTTGTTGTGGCGTGCTGACAAAGCTTTTCCACATTTCAGCCATGCTAACCCTGCCTTCTGAGGTGCAGGAGGTGCCCCTGCTGTGTTGGCGACCTCTTCCTCCTCCTCTGCCTTTGCCTTGTGCTTCCACTGTGCCCCCGCTGTCAGGTGGGAATTCCACCAGCAGTGCGTCTACCAGCGTGCGCTTGTACTCTTGCAATCACGCTCCAGTGAGGGAATTAAGGACGGTACATTGTCCTTGTAACGGGGATCCAGCAGCGTGGCCACCCAGTAATCAGCACCTGTTAAAATGTGCGAAACACGGCGGTCGTTGCAGAGACACTGCAGCATGTAATTGCTCATGTGTGCCAGGCTGCCCAGAGGCAAGGAAAAACTGTCCTCTGTGGGAAGTGTAACATTTGTGTCCTCTGAATCCCCCCAGCCACGCACCAGTGATGGCCATGAGCTGGTCTGGGTGCCACCCTGCTATGAACATGGTTCCTCCTCCATCTCCTCCTCCTCATCCTCCACCTCGTCATCCTCCAGAACTGTGCCCTTGCTGGACAATTGTGTACCTCACAGAAACATATGCATTGCTGGTGCAATATGCAGAGTATCTGACAGGAACATATGCAGTGCTGGTGCAATATGCAGAGTATCTGACAGGAACACATGCAGTGCTGGTGTAATATGCAGAGTATCTGACAGAAACATATGCAGTGCTGCTGCAATTAGATTTGTGAAGTAGGACTGACTCCTAACTAATTCTCTCCCTATAAGCACAATCAGGAACCTTTGCCTAATGTAGCTAATGCTATGTAGATCGATCGCTGAGTATTTGATTTCTGAAGCAGGAAAAGCCTATCTAAATCTGTCCCTGAGAGCAGCTGCAGCCTTTCCCTACCCTAGATAAAGCAGAGTGACGAGCTGTGCTGTGTGGCTCTAGCTTATATAGAGGCTGGGTCACATGCTCGGTCACATGCTGCACTGGCCAATCACAGCCAGAAAATTGTTCGGGTTCGGGTCCTGGTAAAAAAAAAACTAAAGTTTGGTACAAACCAATCAATATACGCTTATTGGGATTTTTTTTTTTAACAAAAATATGTATCAGAATACAAATTGGCCTAAATGTGTGAAGAAATTCAATTTTTTTTCAATTCTTTTTATTGGATATGTTTTTCAACAAAAAGTCAAAAATATATATTTTTTTTCCAAAATTGCCTGTCTTTTTAAAAAAAAAACACAGGTGTGATTAAATACCACCAAAAGATCTAGCTCTATTTGTGGGGAAAATAGGACATACATTTTGTTTGGGTACAGTGTCGCATGACCGCGCAATTGTCAATTAAAATAAAGCAGTCCCTTATCACAAAAAATAGACTGGTTAAGAAGGGGGGTAAATCTTCTGGAGGTCTAGTGGTTAAAAAAATCTTAAAGGGGTTTTGCAAACCCTCACGGTTTTTCACCTTAATGCATTCTATACATTAAGGTGAAAAACCACCGGTGATGCACCAGCCGTCCAGAGCCCCCCTTTTACTCACCTGAGCCTGATCCTTCCATTGACAGGGATGAGCACACCAGCTCCAGACGATGTCTCGGGTCTTGATTGGATAGTTTGATAGCAGCGCAGCCATTGGCTCCCGCTGCTGTCAGTCAAATCCAATGATTCTGGAGCCAGGGGCGGGGCCTAGTCCTGCTGTCTGTCAATAGACGGCAGAAGCAGGACACGGGAGCGCACCCGTGTGAGTGCCCTGAAGGAGAGTGGCTCTCCAACAGGGCATTCGAGAAGAGGAGGAGCCAGGAGCGCAACTGAGGGACCCCAGAAGAGGAGGATCGGGCCACTCCTTGCAAAACCAACTGCACAGAGAAGGTAAGTATGACATGCTTGCTTTGTTTTTTGTTTTTTTTAAACAAAGCTTTACATATCCATTAGAGCCCATTCACACAGGGGCAACACAACTTCTAGCACGACTTTGGGCAACTTGGACACGACTTGAGTATGAATCATCAGGCAACTTACAAGGCAACTTCAAGTTGCCTCCAGGAGAGTACAAGGCAACTTCAGGTCGCCTCCAGGACAGGAGGCTTTCCAGTGGCCAATCAAACAACAATCAGCTCTGTGGGAGGGAGGTGGGAGGGAGGGGTTTGCCTGAGAAATGTATGTTATCTTCCTGTATTGTTGCTTCAGTTAAGACAGTGATCCGATTTCTAAGGCGACTTCCATTGAAATCAGTGGGTACAAGTTGCCTACAAGTCGCCTAGAAGTCGGATTGAAGTAGTACAGGAACCTTTTCTGAAGTCGAAGCGACTTCAGTAGTGTACATTAAGACGGCTCCCATTCACTTCCATTCATTTTATCGACCGCGCGACTTGGGGCGACTTGAAGTCGGATCCCAGGTCGCCCCAGTGTGAACCGGCTAATAATTTCAATGGGCTAGTTTGTTAACCAAGTTAAAGTTGCTGTGCCGTGATACAAACCATTGTGGCTCTGGCAGTGGGCACTCACTTGAGAAGCCACTAAATTCATTTGGATGTAGGCGGTTGGGGGTAGTAAAAATGTGTCTGAACTACCCATTTTACTGCCTATATGAACAAGGCCAAATGGTTGTAGGATAGAATGTTACCCAGGGGTAAACTAGCGAACTCTTATTTTGGTCTGGCATTTGTTCATTGACTTGTTC
The DNA here is from genome assembly GCA_029574335.1 of Rana kukunoris. NCBI lineage: Eukaryota > Metazoa > Chordata > Amphibia > Anura > Ranidae > Rana > Rana kukunoris. Next base: position 55,928,678 of record CM056050.1, read on the forward strand.
ACTTGTTTTTCAAAACATAACCTCACCTTTGAAGAATTACAATATTTTGTCAGGTTCATTGGGACAGATAAAACCATCAGTGGAAGTTGCACAGATACCGATCCCAGCTGACCTGCTTTACGTTACTATTTTGGCAATTGAACTTGTTGACTTGTTAAGACCTCCAAAGAGTTTAGGTTTGTAATGAGAGCTCTAAAGGTACATCCAAGCCTCCTCAAACACGTATAAACATTATTGGGTGTTGATGGTCTTAAACTGTCAGCTTGTGATGAATGTAAAAATGACTTTGGCAGTTTAGAGCATTGTAAAACTTTTCCTGAAAAATTTACATAATCTTCACTCTTAGAAAATGATTAATGAGGGTTGTCCAGAAAACTCTTCTTGTACTAGAAACCACAAAACAGGAGAAAGCGAGCCAACACGTCATGACTCTCACATGCTCAAAGCCAATGCTGAAACCACATAAGGGCTTCACAACTCCCGACTGTCTCTCTTTGGGACACTTTATAATCCTTTAGGTCTAATGTACTTATCCAAATGTTTAGTTGTTTTGTATATATTTTCTTTATTATTGTCCATCCAAAAAAATGTGTTTATATTGCTTGTTTACATTCTTATTTTCAACTGCAAGTGGAGCTCCAGATTCCTTTTAGGTTTCAGGTTATGACTAAGCGAAGTTAATTCATGAAACGCGTGAACCCTTGCTGTTGCTTTTGTCATGACACATTTATATTTGGAATAAAGAAACTTTTTATCCTCTACATTCTGGAGTGCGGTCAACATTTCTCTATTGATTGGACATTTTCTCAGACCACGGACTGGACCTGCACCCGGTCATCAGAGGGAGGATTATTCTCACCTGGAGTGGCACAGTCTCTCCTTCTCATCAGACTCCAGATACATTTTCACTTCTTTTACAGAATATTCCTTTTTTCGGGATATGGCTGTTGAGTTCAATAGCTCAAGCTAAAAGTGGTTGTAAAGGCTGAATGTTGAAATCTATGCATGAAGGTGAAAAACCTTTAGTGTTCAGCTCCCCCTGCAGCCCCTTCTAATATTTACCTGAGCCTGATCCTGATTCAGGGATGTGCATGAAAGCAGAGGCTCTCCGGGACTCTCTGTTCTGGGTTTTTCTCTCCTCATTGGCTGAGGCAGCATCAGAATCCATTGACTCCCATTGCTGTCAATCACAGCCAGTGAGCCAATGAGGAGAGAGCAGGGACGGAGCCTATCCACAGCTCTATGGCCCAGATTCACAGAGAGTGGGCGCACATTATGCCGCCGTAGCGCAAATACTGTACACCACGCCAACACAGCGCAGAGAGGCAAGCACTGCATTCAGCAATATATTGCTCCCAACCCTGCGTCAGCGTGGTCTGTTTTTGAAGGCGCAGGCAGGCGTAGGTGGAAGTGGGCGTGACCCCATGCAAATGATGGTCCGAGCATTGTGCAGTGTTTTACGCCCGGCGTATCACGAACTGCGCATGCGCCGTGACGTTGCCGTGACGTGGACACATGAAACAGCACCCTTATGCGCATGCTCACAACCAGGCCGGTACAACTGCCTAAGCTATGCCGGATCACCACGAACGCTGTGAACGTAATGTACGCCCAATAAGCCGGCCTGTGTTCTCTGGTGCAGACCTTTGCATGTCTGTTGCCGGGTTGCACCTCATCTATGGGGAATAACTTTACGCCGGACGTACAACTTACGTGCACCTCGCATAGCATGCGTCGGGCGCATGAACATTCGCGAATCGCCATATTTCCCTCATTTGCATGTTTGCATGCCTAATCAATGGGAGCAGCAACATGCGTCCAGATGAAAATTGCGCCCACGCTACGCCGGCGTATGTAAGCTACGTCGGCGTAGGGTGGCCAGTTGTAGGCGTATGTTGGTTTGTGGGTCTGGCGCACAGATACGGCGGCGCACATTTGCGCTTACCGGCGCAAATTTGAACTTACATCGGCGTAAGTGCTTTGTAAATCTGGGCCTATGTGTTTTATGGATGCATAGAGCTGAGCTTAGGAGCGAGCACGCACCAGTGCCCCATAGCAAGCGGCCTGCTATTGGGGGCACTGATAGAGGGGGAGGAGACAGGAGCAGCGATGAAAAAGAAGATCGGGCTGTTTTGTGCAAAACCACTGCACAGAGCAGGTAATTATGACATGATCATTTTTTTTTTCTTTAACCATTTGCCAACCACAATACGTATATATACGTTGCAGTTTACAAGTGATTTACCGGGATTATGACTGAAGATATCAGCCATAACCCTGGTATCGTTTTTTGCAGTCCGTGGCTGGCTTTCTCATGAAACCATTCTGAGCAGCTCATAAGCCACTGGAATGATTTCCAAAGTGGATGGAGGGGACATGCCCTGGCTTACCGTTTTTGCCGGTTAGCCCAAGAAATTATCCGATTGTGCAGCCAGCTGGTCCCATAGGTGAACAAAGAGAAGATACTCTTGGATCGACTCAATGGCATTGTGGGACCATTTAAAGCATCACCTATGGAGATTTAAAAAAAGAATAGCATTTTTGCTTGCACATTGAATGATGGAAGTCAGCAGAGCTTTTGCTCATTTACTAAGCTCTGGATCAGCTGTTCTTGCAGAGTGCAACTGCACTTAGCAAAGTGCACATTCTATTTGCTTTTAGTAAATCAACCCCAATGTTTATTAAAGATTAGCCTTTAAAATGTGAATTATCATAGAATAATATCACTGAATGCATCATGACGTGACTTGTGGAGAGTAGGGCACGCTCTAGACTAAGTGGGAGAATGTTTAGATATTTGTTTCCGAATTTCTGACTACAGGCCATTCTCCAGATGCTTTACAAGAAAAGTGTATACAGATAGGTGGGTGTGATTTTGCAGGATCCTGTAGAAAAGACAGGTACAGGTTATGCAAGGTTGTGCTGGTGTGTTGAAGCTGTTAGACAAACACAGCATGCACTGACAGGTAAAGGACATGGCAACATAACAAGATAGCAGAAGCAGCAAATGCTCCAAAGAGCCAAGAAATCCTAAAAGTGCTAACTCCCTCCAGAGCCTTTTTGAGGGATTGCTACTACCCTATACTGATTTCACAACATACACTATATTGTGAAAAGTATTGGAATGACTGCCTTTACACACACATTAACTTTAATGACATCCCAGTCTTAGTCTGAAAGGTTCAACATTGAGTTGGCTCACCCTTTGCAGCTATAACAGCTTTAACTCTTCTGGGAAGGCTGTCCACAAGGTTTAGGAGTGTTTGTTTGACCATTCTTCGAGAAGCGCGTTTGTGAGGTCAGGCACCGATGTTGGACAAGTAGGTCTGTCTCTAAGTCTCCACTCTAATTCATCCTAAAGAGGTTCCACTGGGTTGAGGTCGGGACTCTGTGCAGTCCAGTCAAGTTCCTTCACCCCAAACTCGCTCATCCATGTCTTTATGGATCTTGCTTTGTGCACTTGTGTGCAGTCATGTTGGAATGGGAAGAGGCCGTCCCCAAACTGTTTCCACAAAGTTGGGAACATAAAACTGTTCAAAATAACTTGGTATGCTGACGTCTTAAGTCCGCGTTCACATCAGGCCATTTTGAGATGCGATTTGACATGGGGTAGAACTTTTGGCAAACTTTTTTAGCCGTACCTTTGCCACCCTGTCCTGGTGACTCTTATCATTTGTATAGATGTTACAGACAAGAAGGGAGGGAAAATCTCCCCATTGGAGGGGTCAAAAAAATATAAATTCTTCCACGCTCTATACAACGTTAAAAGAAATAAAAATGTCTGGAGTTAAGCTGGTCATACACTGTGTGAATTTCATCCAGTTTCTAGTGCACCAGCCAAAACATTATCAGTGGATGGCTCTGTTGACACCAATCCAGCTGATATCCTTCAATGTAAAAAGTGAAGAAGATGGGTGGAAAATGTTTGGCCTACAGTGTTGACTGTCCGATTACAACAGCGGTGGCAGGAGATTTGTGGATGGAGAAATCTGTTAGATTTCTTATGTTCTGTCTTAAGGCTGAACCAAAGAAGTATATATATATGTATGGCCAGCTTTATTATTATTATTATACAGGCTTTGTATAACGCCAACAGTTTGCCTTGAACTTTACAACATTAGGGCAAACAGTACAGTTACAATACAATTCAATACAGGAGGAATCAGAGGGCCCTGCCAATTAGATCTTAAAATCAAGCTTTAGACTTTAAAGTTTCATTTTTTTTAAAGCTGTAGTAAACACTAAAAAGAAAAAAAAAAAAAAACCTGTAAAGCAAAGGCATAAAGTGCTAGTATGCATCACATACTAGCACATTATGAAGAACTTACCTTATAAAAAAGCCCTCTAGCAGTGCACAGTCACTGCTTCAGAGGCTTCCACCTTCACCCAGTCTTCCTTTTGGGGTCGCGTGCTTCGTTACTTGATTGGCCAAGCCGTAATGTCACCTTTGCGTATGTGCACGGGAGTCTGGGCCGCAGCACATAGCTCTGAAGGAACAGTGCACTTTTAGGAGATATTAAATGGGTTGTAAAGGTTCAAATGTCTTTAAAAAAAAATAACAAACATGTTATACTTACCTCCACTATGTAGCTTGTTTTGCACAAAGCCAGATCCTGGTCTTCTGGGGTCCCTCGGCGGCTGTCTAGGCTCCTCCCCGCATCAGCTAACCCCTTCATGGGAAGCTCTCTCACAAGGGGGTTAGCTTCCTGTGATACAGCCAGCGGCTATAGCACCGACTGCATCACTTAGCCCCGCCCCCAATGCGCCACATCATTGGTTTGATTGACAGCAGCGGGAGCCAATGGCTGCGCTGCTATCAATCATCCAATGAATGAGCCGAGAAGCCTGCTCGCTCACGACGCGGGACTTTAAGGGCTCAGGTAAGTAAACTGGGGAGCTAGGGGCCCGGAAAACATCAGATGTTTTTTCACCTTAATGCATAAAATGCATTAGGGGAAAAACATGAACCTTTACAACCCCTTTAATTTTACTTACAGCTTTATTATTAGCTTACCTGTAGGTAAAATGAAATATGAGAGTTTACTACCGCTTTAATATTATAATCGTTATTGTATTTTACAATACAGACAATCAAATGTAAAATACACAATACAGAGTAGAAGAGGGGAATAAACTCCAATATATCAGTGGCTGTATTTGTATAGTAACAAAAGCAACACTCGGATACTTCTATATCAATTTTTGTCAGGTCACATCTGTGACCTGTTAAAGTGTCAGTTTTAGGCATTGTGTGAGGGAGAGGACTTGAATGGCAGACTGATCTTCATAAGCCAGGTTTGATTGTAAGAGCAATCGGGAAGAGAATTGAAAACATCTATCATATAGTTGGGCTGTTCGTTTTTTCTTACCCATCAGTAGGTTAAGTTTGAGTATCCATCCTTACATTGTTAGTGGTTGACCAGTGTCTGGGAATGACTGCCCTCACTGCTATGAGAAAGAATCAAAGAAGGACATTTTTTAAGTTGACAGGTAGTCTTGGATCATAGTGAGTAAGGCTACTTGGGGGGTTCAAGAAGCATTAGATGTAGGCACTCAGCTTAATGTGTTGAAGACCTTGTCCCAAACTGGTTCTATCTGCAGCCATTCCCATAAAATGTGTGTCACTGTGCCACTGTTGGTTTGACACCGCCAAGAAACATAGAAGAAACTGGGAAATATTTAATGTAGCGGGCAAGGACATTAGTACCACCTAGTCATGGGCGTCCGCTTAATAGGGCAAGAGGGGTCATTTGCCCCCCCCCCCCTGGAATCGACAGGGAGAGCCAGGACCAGGACTGAACTGACCCTGGGGCCGCTTTATGCGGCAACTGCAGCTCTCCCCTCCCTCTGTCCTCGTATCGTATGTCATGGAGCTGGGTCTGTGTGCAAGGTCCTGCCCCCCTAGTTTGGCTCGTCTAATAGTCTTCTAGTGTTCCGCCTATCACACAAGCCGAACTAGGGGGACGGGACCTTGCACACAGACCCAGCTCCGTGACATACGATACACGCCAGAGGACAGAGGGAGGGGAGAGCCATTTTATATCGTTTACCACGCCTGTACTTTGTTTGTTCCAACATCTGTTGCCACAGGTAACACTAGTCTATTTTCTGATGTGTTTTTAGCAAGTCTGGAAATGCAGAGCAAACACAACACAGAGTTGTAGCCCACGGCATAGTTTTTAGTTGTCCCTTATTTAGAGTGCCTGTCCCTCTTGAATTAAACTCATTCCAAAAGGTTCCTCTTTTAGACCTAAAATAAATATACTGTCAATATAGTGTAGTGTTTCAGTCAAGGAAAAGGGGTGGGGTGTAATGTAAAGGGGTCCAGTGATGCAAGGTGCTGTGTAATGTAAAGGGGTCCAGTGATGCAGGGTGCTGTGTAATGTAAAGGGGGCCAGTGATGCAGGGTGCTGGGTAATGTAAAGGGGTCCAGAGATGTGGGAGGCTGGGTAATGTAAAGGGGTCCAGAGCTGTGAGGTGCTGTGTAATGTAAAGGGGTGCAGTTGTGGAGAGTGGGTACATAGTAGTGACAAATAGATATTGAAAGATGCAGGGGGGCACAGTGGGGTGTTTTTACATTTTAACGTGGGGGGGTCGCGCGCTTTTAACCCCGCTTGCAGTCGAAGAAAGGGTAAAATGCGACTGTGTATCGCTGCTGCCGAAGTGCCCCCCCCCTGAAAAAAAATCAGCGGACTCCCATGCACCCATGCATTTCATTTTAGTAGACGATGAGGCGAGGGTCAATTTACTTCTCAGTGACGGGGTTAGAAGAATATTATAACCTCTGAAACACAGCAAAAAATTATTGTGTGCTTGAGTGAATTCTGAAAAAAGAAAGCACAAATTGAGCGCGCTGCATTTAAACTGATTGCAGTTCAGCTCACGTAACATTGGCTGTTGTCTGTGTGACCCTCTGATGGTAGCTTTTTCATTATGAATCTGTTATGATGTATTATTGCCAACAGAAAAATAAGATGCTAGCCCAATAATTCAGCATTGCAGAGAGCTGTGTACTGTGTTTGGTTGAAGTGAGATCATTATCGTCATATAAAATACAATTTTTTTGTGGATACTATCAGAGATCACACACTACCCAACAGTACCAGCATAGACTCAGAGGGCAAGTGTTGCAACAAGTTTTCCAGTATTTGACTTTGGGACACTTCCCAGACCCTCAGGACCCCCCCCCCCCCCAGGTATTTGTTTAAATACTGAAGTAGCCCCAAATTATCCAAGGCTTTGTGGGGTATGCTTCCTTTATGCTTCATTTATGCTGCCTAGCCTGGTTGCAGATGTTTTCATCTCTCTGTCCTTTCCACATGCACTGGAAGAAGAAAAGGGCACCTCTACAGTAGCAAAAGAGATCTGTGCTCAGATGCCCATTATTGTACTTTTAAATAGGCGTTTTACATTTACTAAAGTACTAAAAATGTAACACTTTTCAAAGCCCAAGTCCAGCCAGAACTTTTTTTTTTATCTCATTTTGGATAGCATGGGAAGGGTTTAGAATGTCTGCCAGTAGGCTTTAAAGTTAGTAGCCCAAGGCCTGAATGGCACCATCAAGGATCCTTTCCAAAGAAAACCCCTATAAGCACAATTATTATATTTGTCTGGTGATTTTCTCATATGAGTTTCCTACTGAGGTTTATTTTTGACATTTAACTTACATGGTAATTTTTTTCTTTAAATAGACGCCAAATGCAAATTTGCTGAAAAGAGTTTTTTATTGCTCTGACAAGCAGTATTTCATTTTAAATTGCTACCTTCAAATAACCACATGTACATCAAAATAGGAGCATTGTATATCCCGGCTAGATCTGACAATCCTGATAACACACAACCCATAACACCATAGGTTCTAACTGTCTACTCTTTTGAACTCACAGATCTTTATTTGGATCCAGTTGTCTCTTTGCTCCATAGTTGTCCTCCTTTCATCCATGCAGAGCTAAATGCACAAGTAACTATGACCCATTTTCTTTTGTTAGAGATCTGGGGACCCTCTTTGTTTTGTAACATGGGAGAGATAAAGTGGGGAAAATAATTATTTGATCCCCTGCAGATTTTGTATGTTTGCCCATTTACAAAGAAATGAAGGGTCGTTCATTTTTTCTTATAGGTGTATTTTAAATGATAGGGACAAAATATCAACCAATAATCCAAAAAAAAAACACATGATTCAAATGTTAAAAGTTGAGTTGCAGTTCAGTGAGTAAAATATTTGATCCCGAGCAAAACACAATTTAGTACTTGGTGGAGAAACCCTTGTTGGCAAGCACAGAGGTAAGACGTTTCTTACAGTTGGTTACCAGGTTTGCACACATCTTAAAGGGGTTGTAAAGGTTCGTCTTTTATTTTCTCAATTGGTTCCTTTAAGCTAGTGCATTGTTGGTTCACTTACCTTTTCCTTCGATTTCCCTCCTAAATTTTTTTTTCTTTTTTTGAATTTTTCACTTCCTGTTTTTCCTCAGTAAACTTTCCACCATCATCCGAGCCGTGGAAAGTCATTTAGAACAGCTTACTGAACACCTTACTGAGAAGGAACAGGATGTGAGAAATTCAGACAAAAAAAACAAAGAAAAAAAAACATTTAGAAGGGAAATCGAAGGAAAAGGTAAGTGAACCAACATGGCAGTAACTTAAAGTAACCTATTTAGAAAATAAAAAATGAACCTTTACAGCCCCTTTAAGAAGGATTTTGATCCACTCTTTTTTACAGATCTTCTCTAAATCCTTAAGGTTTCTTGGCTATCACTTGGCAACTCGAAGTTTCAGCTCCCTCCATAAATGTTCTATAGGATTAAGGTCTGGAGACTGGCTAGGTCACTCCAGGACGTTAATGTTCTTCTTCAGCCACTCTTTTGTTGCCTTGGTGGTATGTTTTGGGTGATTGTCATGCTGAAAGACCCATCCATGACCCATCTTTAGTGTTCTGGCAGAGGGAAGAAGGTTCTCATCCAAGATTGTATAATACATGTCCCCATCTATTGGTCCCTTAATGTGGCAAAGTCAGTCTGTACCTTTAGCAGAGAAACGGCCTCAAAGCATAATGTTTCCACCTCCGTGCTTGACTGTAGGGTCGGTGTTCTTAGGGTCATAGTCAGCATTTTTCTTCCACCATTCCATTGTTCATTTAATTTTAGCATTATTGGTAAAAATCTTGTTTTGCCGAGAGCATACAAACTCTACATTGATCACATCCCTATTTGTGTTCCATATAAATGATCTACTGGAAATCCCTTCAGAAACATTTTTTGTGCACTTTATGTAGGACATTTCACTTTATATGTTGTATAATTGAATTTGGTGTGAACTTGACACAGAGGATCACATATGCACTGTATGTATGTGTATTTATGTAATTGTACTTTATTCACAAAGAAAGCATAATATTGATTAACTATTATTATTTATTTATGTATCGTATTTATTGGGGTATTGCGCGCTTCCACGTATAGCACGCACCCCTAAAGTTGCCCGAAATTCCTGTAAAAAAAAATGTTATAAAATTGTATTACTTACAGTTTTGGTGTCTTGCCCGGCATCCATCGTCCGGTCCTGTGTCCGTCTGCAGCCTCGGTATTGTCCTCCCGGCTTCTCCAGCGCTGTCTCGAGTCGAATCTCCGCTTCCCGAACTCAGTTTGAATGCCTCCGCCGACATATAACGATTACTCGCTATATGTTGGTCGGCTCACTTCAAACTGAGCGCGGGAAGCAGGTATCGGTGTATATCGCACCCATATCGCGCGGTATACGCCGATAAATACGGTATGTGTTGTTTAAATTGCTTGGATTTATTGTAATTATATAATGGGTGGGTATGTTGTATATTTTAATATGTTTAGCACTTATTTAGTCACTTAGCACTAAGGGAGTTTTATGCATAAGGATAGTTTATTAATCATGGGTAAAATAGATGTAAGTGCTGTACATTTTGAATTATAATATTATACCTTTTAGATATACTGTACATACAGCAGCAGAGAAGGGATATGGGCTAGTAAAGAGAAGCACTGATCTATATCACCAATTGCTAAAAATAATTTTTAGCACAGGTCCCCTTAGGCCTGAAAATATTTCAAGAGTTCCTCCAGGATAAATAGCTTGGAAAAGTTTGCTATAACTTCTTAAAATCTAGTAGAACACTGACACTGCAACTTTCATACATGGTGTCTGAGAACATATGATGATAGCTGGTCCAGCATTTTTTGGCTGGATCATGTGATGATCCCGTGTCTATGGAGCAGCACATGGGGATATAACCCAATAGGTTTGAAATGGTTTGAAAATATTTCCCAGTTGCTACTGTTTTTCTTGGCAATGGGTTAGCTTCATGCTATGTTACTCCCCTCCCTTCTTTATTGCCCTAAGCAGTAGTGCTCAAGTTTAGGGGAGGAACCGTCCATAAAAACCCCTGTGAGATGGACTGATCATGCTCTAATGAAGCCTTAAGCTGGCCTTGCACCTGTAGATGTAGATGTTCATTCGAAAACTCCCATTTTTGGAACATTTGTTTAATTATCTAAAAGTTAACGTGGCTGAATCACCAATCACTTTTAAGCATTGTGAGCATTAAATTCGAAGAAGAAAAAGGTACATCTTTTATTGAATCTACAGGTAACACACATTTCTATGGGACCGGACAAGAAAAGTCTTAAAGGGGTTGTAAAGGTACATTTTTTTCCCCCTAAATAGTTTACTTTACCTTAGTGCAGTCCTTCTTCACTTACCTCATCCTTCCCATTTTGCCTTTAAATGTCCTTATTTCTTCTGAGAAATCCTCACTTCCTGTTATTCTGTCTGTAACTACACACAGTAATGCGATTGCTTGCTGTACACACGGTCGGACTAGGCACCATTGGACTCCTGTTGACGTGAAGTTTGTCCGTTTGCAGACCGAACTTTTTGTCCGATGAAACCCAAAAAAGTTTGTCCGATGGAGCGTACACACGATCAAATTTGAAAACTTGCTGATTTTGAAGTTTGTTGGTAAAAAGTCAGACCGTGTGTACGGCTTTTAGTACCTGTTTTGGAGGGCTTGCACCTCTCCCAATACAAGTCAATGGGGATGCAATAACAACTTGATTCAGCTTGATGCAGCTTGAAAGTCAACTGCGGGCCAAATAATCCTGTCAATGAACACAGAAGCCTCTCAAACTGATTGCCAAGGCAGAATGATGAGTACATCTTAAGCTCTTTGCATTTGCCCATTACCAAAAGCACTTAGTGGATTGGGAGGCATGAATAAAGTGCAGCATTTTTCTGTATTAGCCTATAAGTGGAATGTGTACAGCACATAGATTCAGTGGTATCTCCTAGTTCTTAATCTGACAAGGAATGCTAGGTTGCTCTGTATGGCTGCCTGCGATCCTGCTCCTTAAATCGATCTAATGTATGAAGTCATGTTGTTCTTCAAATTATGCTTATATTACAAGTCCCTTTTTTTCAGTTAATAAATAGATGCACTTAACTTGCTTTTCTTTCTTCCAGCTCAGTCTCTGAAAGAGTTTGCTCGTCTGCTCATTACGGTGGAGGAAGAAAGGAGAAGATTGGTAAGAGCATTGCATCATACCCAGAGATTGTACTAATACTGCGTAAATGTACTGTGACACATGGCAACTAGTCATTTATTAACTTTGCTATAGGTTTTGGTCCTTAAAAGACAACTGTATTCAAACAGAAAACTTTATTTGTTTAACATTTGACCTTAGGACCTTCAAGTAACTGGGATCCCCCACCCTGCAGTCAGGCCCACCAACATTTCCACAGGCACTCCAGAGTCAGAGAACAGCCTGTGACTTTGTTTTTTTTTGCTTATTGATTGTAATAACTTGGATAAGGATGGGAGGTTATGGGATGCCCATTTGACTTCAGCAAAACTTCAGCGACATTCTTCCTATATACAGTCTTTGATAGAAATGGATTGTCTCATTGTTTAAATAAAAGTGGGGGTGGGTGCCATCATCCTAAAATATGAAAGAGGGAAAGGAATAAGGCCCTGACCGTTAGTAGTGGGTGGACTGTTGCGGCACCCAGACAAGAAATGCTTGGTTGATAAAAATTAACAATTTATTACTAAAGTTTACATTCTTTATACAGTCTTTATAAAACGCCACTTCTTCCTCCAGCACACACTTGCGTGCAGAACCCAGCTACGTCACCCTGTAGTAATTTTGTAGCAAAGGCTTATTACAGGCAGGGACTCACAAACCCTATACAGTTGAACCTCGGATTACGAGCATAATCCATTCCAGGAGAATGCTCGTAATCCAAAGTACTCGCATATCAATGCGAGTTCTCCCATTAAAGTCAATGGAAACAAAAATCATTTGTCCCGCGTTGACTTCAATGGTATGCAATACCGAATGTGGCCAGAGGTGGGGGCGCCAGAGAGCGCGGAAAATGGGTGAAAAGTCCCAAGGACACTTCGGCTCGTTTCCTGCATTCCCGTACATCAGGCTAAATGAGGTATTGCAGGCCAATGTTCAGCTTTTCTTTGGTCCTGCACCCCCATACCTCAGGCCAAATGAGGTAATGCAGGCCTATTTTCGGCTCTGCTCGGCTTCTGCGCCACCGTATCTCAGGCCAAATGAGTTACTGCAGGCCTATTTAGCTTGAATTATGCTCGTCTTGTGAGTCAGAATAAAACAATAAAAATAAAATGTTGCTCGCAAATCAAAATGCTCCCAAACCAAGTTACTCTTAAACCAAGGTTCCACTGTACTTGAAGAACAGATTTGGTGACACAGTTCACACCTCCCAGCACCTTCTCTCTGTGGTCACTGATCCCAGCACTACTTCTTCAGGCCCTGTCAGCCAACCTGGCTGCAGCTGCCCCTCTCACTACCCCTCCAGGCTAATTTTCCACAGTCCTCCAGACTGACACTCACAAGTCTGTCTGGCTGACTCTTCCTCAGGAGATCTCCCAGATGTAATGACCTGTTCTTGCTGTCCTCTCACTTGCTCCCGTGCTTCCAGGAAGGGTCCCCTCTGTGTGTTTTAGAAGGAGTCTTCGAGCACCCGAGCCCCAGGTCCAAGGTCACCCCCCACACTAGGGGGCACCCTCAAGGGCCTCGTCAGCCTCCTCAGCACTCCATCTCCATCTTCCACCCAACTCCACTGCTAGCATGGCTCATGTCCTCCTCCATCTACCATTTGTATTTTGACATATATTCACCGCAAGATCGTTTCTATCAGGGGAGGAATAGGGCCCAGCCCCTCCCACCACGATTTGGTCATCTCCACCGCCAATAGCGGCAGAGCCGATCAGTCCTCTCCCCTCTGAGACATGGAGCCGAGTGAGGGAAAGATGGCCCCCCGCTCGGCTCTATAACATTGGATGACGGAAGTTAAGTCAAATGTCACTTTCGCCCAATTGTTTTAAAAAAAAAATCTTGGGTGAAAAAATACATTTATTTTATTGCATTTTAGACCCCTTTACACTGGGGCATTTTTCAGGCACTTTTGGGCTAAAAATAGCACATGTAAAGCACCTGAAAAACGGCTCCCTTGCAGGGTAAATGTGAAAGCCCGAGTGCTTTAACACTGAGGCGATGCGCTGGCAGGACGTTAAAAGCAGCATCTTTGGGGCCACTCCTGCTCATTGAAATTAAAGGGCACCACTGTCGAAGTGCCTGCAAAGCGCTTCAGCAGTAGCGCTACACGGGCGGTATTAACCCCTTCATCGGCCGCTAGCGGGGATAAAGGCGCCTCGATAGCGGCCGAATAGCGTCTCTAAAATGAGAGTAAACCGTAAACTACGTTTTACCGACAACTCCCCCCTGCTCCAGTGTAAAAGCAGCCTAAGTGTAAATGTGAGATCTGAGGTCTTTTTGACCCCAGATCTTACATGTAAGAGGTCCTGTCATGCTTTTTTTTTCTATTAAAAGGGATGTTTACATTCCTTGTAATAGGAATAAAAGTGACCCAAATATTTTTTTATAAAAAATTAAAAAAATTAAAAATAATTAAAAATAATAATTGTGTCCCCTATTTTGTAGGCTCTATAATTTTTGAGCAAACCAGTCGCCTATTGTGATTTTTTTTTTTGTTTTTTTTTACCAAAAATATGTAGAAGAATACGTATTGGCCTAAACTGAGAAAAAAATAAATGTTTTAAAAAAAAATTGGGCTATTTATTATAGCAACAAGTAAAAAATATTGTTTTTTTTTTCAAAATTCACACTTTTTTGTTTATAGCGCTAAAAATAAAAACCGCAGAGGTGATCAAATACCACCAAAAGAAAGCTCTACTTGTGGGAAAAAAAAGGACGCCGATTTTGTTTGGAAGCCACGTCGCATGACCGCGCAATTGTCAGTTAAAGCGACACAGTCCTGGAAGTTGAAATTTCACCTGGGCAGGAGGGGGGTATATGTGCCCAGTAAGCAAGTGGTTAAGGGGGCTAGTGAGGGTAGAAAATGTCCCGGGCCCAGCATCAGCGAGAATAAACATCAAGGTTGGTGGTCAGTAGGAGGAGTACTAGTGCCCCAGCATTTGTATCAGTGGAAGGCATAGTGCCCGATTGTTGGTGTCATTGGAAATAATTATGCCCCCTTTTGGTGTCAGTGAGAGGAATAGTGCCCCAAGGCCCAGGTAAAGTCTAGCAAAGGGCTGCAGTTTGCAGACCCCTGTTTTAGAAAAAGTAGCTTTTAAAGGCTTAAAGCTCTTGGATTTTGTGATGGACTCCACTGAAAATCCACATTTCCTGCACTAACACCATTCAAACCCACCACAGCCATGTAAAGAGAAATGCAATCCCACAATGCTTTATTTTAACATCTAGTAAGTAAGTGGTTAAAGAAAATGGCTACCCCACCGTTCATATTTGCACCGCTCTAAGTCATTGTGAAACTTGCACATACCACTTCTTCACACCTACAGAGTTTCTTATAAGTCACGTTAGTTGTGGTCAGGCTACTTCCCTTGCCATCCTATGACTTCCTTTGGTTATTGTTCTCTAAAAACTCAACAGTCAACCTCAGACAGTAATACCGGGACTAAACAACCTCTTCATATAACACATTTATAAATGTTTGTAAGGTCAGTCAACCCAAAACCTATGTTTTCGATTTGTTTGCATATGCCGATGAGCTAAATGAGGTTAAAACTTGTAAAATCTATTTCCACTTAGCTTCGTTAAAACATGAATTGTGTTTACTTTGAATATCCAAATATCCATCTGCTTTTTTTTATAAAACGTGATTAAAATTAACACAGATTCTTCTTATTTGCTAAGCTAGGTGGACATTACCTTTGCTATGGCTTGCATACCTGGTTCAATTTTTGTTCAAATCTTTGTAAGATATTCTGAAAGATCATTGAATTCTATTTGAAAGCCCTTAGACCTGCTACTTGAGTAGATTCCCAGATGTATTAAACAGAGAAAACTTACCCAAGCTCTACCGCTGTATGATGCAATTAGTGTGCAGAGTGGTCGGTGCTCTGACTAATTGAATTCACAGTGAATCCATAGCAACTCGACAGCTTCTCCATAGAACATTTTATTGTAGCATTATAACAGTAACATCACCCAACCTAATGCGTTTCAACCTTATTCTTCATCAAAATGCTTTTGCTGAAGGCTTAGGCCGAAACGCGTCCGTTTTTGGATGATGTTAATCCTATATTGCTAAAATAATACTTTCTTGCTTGTATTTGTTAAGGTTTCTTTTATTGCTTATGAAATCAATGAAAGAATAATGCAGAGAAAAGTTTATTTAAGACCCCTTTCACACTGGGGCGTTTTTTGGGCATTTTTCAGGCGCGTTGGCGTTAATAAAAGTGCCTGTAAAGCACCTGAATGAAGCCTCATCTGCGAACCCAATGTGAAAGCCTGAGTGCTGCCAGAGCCTGAAAAACACTGGTAAAGCTCCGCTAAGACCCCTTTGCACTGAAGCATTTTTCAGGCACTTTGGCGTTAAAAAAGAGCTTTAATGGGAAGGGGCACTTTAAGAGCGGTGTATTCAACACTCCTAAATCGTTTCAAAGAAGCTGCTTGCAGGACTTTTTTGACGCCCTGCCAGCGCAGCGCCTCAGTGTAAAAGCACTCGGGCTTCATGACAACAGTGGTATGATCTCTGCACTGCAGATCCTAGGTAAGATCTTAAGGTTTAGGGAGCAGAGTAATAAACTATTTCGGAGAAAGTGTCCCTGAAATATCGCTAAAGGGTGATTTAACTCTCCCAGAAATTAAAATATCAGTTTTTGGATGAACCAATTAATACATACAGATAAGATTGATGAAGATCTGTACTGCAATGCTAAATTCCGCTATTGTATGGCAGGGACTGTACAAGTTGTCAGGATATATTAATAAATTTGTTAACAAATATTTAAAAGGAACCTAGGCTAACTATGTTTGAATAAGCAATTCTGGTTTAGTTTCCTGTACAGACTTGCATAGTGCTGGTTAGGCAGTGTAATTCACTCTACGAAATCTGCCATTAGACTGCGGCTCCCCTTATACCTCAATACAAGATATGTAAATCAACAAAATATGGTGCACTGTCTCTTTAAATCACCATGCTAAGATGCAAAATATGCTTAACCTCATAAATCAACATAAATTATAAGATAATTCATTCACATTAAAGCTTTGAGTGCAATAATTACCAAATTAAGTGCTCTTGACCACAATGAAATGTACAAACTTAATCAAAACATTCATAATTGTTTATATAAAGTGCAAAAGAGTCCATCCAAAACCATCCCTCTGTTGCTTTGAAGGTTGCTAAGGGGTACACCTCTCAGTGATCACCACCACCAACAGAGAGCGCTTTACCAGACAGTTAACCTCCACATTAAAAAAGCACAGCATAGGTCTAAGGTTTCCAATAACCCTTCCAGTACAGTGATCAGTAACAGTTTAGGACAGTTCTAAAACACCTCCCCTCTCCACCGTTACCACAACAGAGAAGGTGTCAATGGCACTAAAAAAAAAAAAAACATATATACCATGTTATTCCCCAATATGGTTCACTAAATCGCATAGTGTATTTATTTATTTATTATTATTATTTAGGATTTATATTCCTCCAACAGTTTGTGCAGCGCTTTACAACACAAGGGCAGACAGTACAGTTACAATACAAATGAATACAGGAGGAATCAGAGGGCCCTGCTCATTAGAGCTTAGTATGCGGTGCTCACAAACATCACAATTCAACACCATCTGCCCAGTGGTGGAGTGCGTAGTGACGTCACAAACTAATCTCTGCCGGACAGGTTTTGAGACAACCCACGTCATCAGGGGAAGAGTCACCATGCAATGTCTCACAGGTTATATTCTGGAATCGGTAGCGCTATGAAATGTGCAACACCGCACCACATTAGTACCTCCTCCTACAGAAGTGATCTCCACCAAAAGCTCTAAAAGCTTTCCAAAAATCCACAGAGATTGAAACAAACATATTAACAAAGCAACTTATTGTATAAAAATGATTTAAAAAAAATAAATGTATCTTCTTAGTATAATAATTCCCCCATAAATAGCTCCATGTAGTGGTTTAAAACAATGACTATAGTTGCCCATGTCAAAGCTGCACACACCATGAATAATCCAAAAAATACAAGTTTATTTTGTCAATTTAAAACCCACATGTAAATGAAAACCCATGCTTTTAAAAATTCACAAACATAAGAAATTCTGAAAATAGGAAGATTACACAAATCAATAAAAAAAATTATAAAAAAAAGGAAAAGGAATAGGATCAAAGACCCAGAATAAACTCATGGCAGGGGGAGTCCTCAACTATTATTAATAAAACAATTGACATTTCACTCTACAACCGTGTGATGTGTAGGATCTCAATTCATAAATTCAGCAAGTTTATCTATGGCCACAACCTTCAATTGGGACAGATCCTTATTGTGACATACTGAAAACTGTCTAAAATAAATGTCCAATGAAACCCTTCTGAATGTTACCCAGATGTTCACCTATTCTGACCTGGAGTGTCCATGAGGTCCTACCCACAAATTGCAGTCTACACGGACACTCCAGGAGTTAAACAACTCCATTAGTAGAACAGGCAATAAAAGTATTGATCTAGTATTTCCACTGAGTAACCCGCAAGGAAAAAAATTCTATTACGTACACTATTTAATTGGACTATTTTGCAAAGGAATAAATCCCTTTCAAATTTTCAAAATGGGCAGGTTTAACAGGTTAATCAACCAAGTTGGGAGCAATTTTATCTCTTAGTGTATAGCCCTTCTGGAATATAACAGGGGTTTATCTGACACATGTGGGCCTAAAACCCTATCTATTTTAATAATGTCCCAATATTTGAAAATCAGTCTTTTAATTTTCACATATTGGTCCGAAAGGGACCTAATAAAGGCCCAAGCAAAATTATTGATACTTGATGATCCCACTTTCTCCTTGGGGACTAATAAGGAGTCCTGATCAACTCTGGAGACCCCATCAACAATAGATTGTAAAGACTCAATTGAGTATCCCTTATCACATAACCTCTCATTTTGTATCTCGGGTTGGGGGAAAAAATCCTACGGATCCTAAGGAACTGACTTTTATTAGGGACAGGCCTTGGCCAGGACAGGGGGGTGGCAACTCCACAAGGGAATAAATCCATTACAATTCTTTTATTTTTATTTTTTATTCATAGACAGACATATCTCTTCAGGAAACACAGCTGTAAATAGTTTAATTGTTTAGGAGATAACCAAACTGGCTATAGCCACACTGAAAACAAGTCACAGCTTCTTTTTTTTTCTTTTTTTTTACCACCTCAGCCTTCACCAAGAACTAGAGACCCGCTCATGGTTCCATTGCTTCCAACGTCACTATTAATGGTTTTGCATCATCTGTGGTATTTCCTTTGCACTATTTTCTTATTTTTTATTTTTTATTTTCCTTCTACTTTTACTCCACTCTTCCTCACTTTTACCCTCTTCCTTCCCCTTTCCCCTCTCTACACCCACCATCACCCACCCCCTCTATGACTTCCCTCCCCATGGTTTGTTCCTAGGTCTCTCTTTCTTCTAACATTTTCTTCAAATATTCCTCCGACAACTTAGGCCCCATACACACGAGCAGACAGATTTGTTCAAATCGGTCGGACAGACCGATTTGAACAAATCTGTCTGCTGGGGACGTATTGGTTTGATCGTGTACACACGATCAAACCAAAATCCCCGCCGGCAGACGGCGCGCTGACGTGGCGGTGACGTTGACGCCGCCACGCCACCGCACCAGGAAGTAAAACACTTCCGAGCATGCGTCAAAACCATTCGACGCGTGTGCGAGAAGACATGTCTGCTGGTTAGCGTACTAACCAGCAGACATGTCGGGCGGACGGGTTCCCAGCCGACAGATTTGAAAACATGCTTTCAAATCTGTCGGCTGGCCAAATCCGTCAGGCTCGCCCGTACACGCGATCGAATCTGTCTGCTGGGACGGTCTGGCAGACCGTTTCCAGCAGACAGATTTGATCGTGTGTACGCGGCCTTAGTCTTCCCACCGTCTCCATTTTCTATTATGTTGCTCAAGTTGGCCTTTTTTGCAGCTACAGAGAGTCCAATCTGTTATAGTTTTCAATCCGCGCAAACCATTCTTTTATATCCGGTTTGTTTTTATTTAGCCAGTTTTTTGGGATTAGACCTTTAGCCGCGTTTATCAGTTGAGGGAACAATGTTTCTCTGTATCTTTTATTGGAGCCTTTTACATCATGAAACACACAGGCGTGAATACTATTATCTAATTCCTCCCCGGTTATTTCTTTTACGACTTCCTGGATTTCTCGCCAGTATTCCTTTATTTTAGGACATTCCCACCATATGTGTGTAGTTGTTCCGGTTTGTCCGCATTCCCTCCAGCTTCTAATTGCAAAAGTGTTAAAGAAGTGACAGTACTAGAGGTGCATCCATTGCAAGCGACTGTATTCCACCGGGCAACTATTCCTGTATTACCAGTATGTCAAATGGTGCTGCCATGTCTTTTATATACAATCAAAGGCTAATTGATAGAAATTACGTTGGCGTAATAGGAAACCTGAGTGTTGGGTCATGAAAATGTGAAAAATTATTGCAGCATCATTGAAGCAGTCAGACAGGAAAATACTCAAATCATTCCTTATTATTTGTGACAGAATAAGCAGACATAAGCCATAACCACTTACCCGCATTGTGAGTTCTTTTCATATGCATTGCACATTAATGTGTATTTACAATGGGCCGAAACGCAAAAAGTAAAAAGATTTCCTATTGTATAGGGGTCATCTGGAAATGTTCATTGTACCCAAACATTACTCTAAAAAATCTGCATTTTGCCTGACATTCCTCCTGAAAAACAGCCGCAGACATCCTGTGCCTTGAGCCTCATAGCTGTATATGTAAAGGTTGAGCTCATCTAAGACACTGCTGCTCCTGACCGCTAATGTTATGAGATTTGGAGCTCAATTTGATGACATCTCTACTGTTCTTGCTGTGAGCGAAGCTGTACTGGAAGACCTGCAGTGCAAAAACGACTTACTTCTGCTTCATTCATTTTCTATAAATCTGTGGTCTTCAGGCAGAACAGCAGTACAGGGAAACAAAAAAGGGAAGCGCCACCTAAGTGCAATATGTCAGATACTATGTTTAATCTCAAAAGAAATGCACTTACAATAAACAATTACAAAACGGGCTCATCAGGGTCTCATGATGTGCGGTGCGGTCCAGTCTCAGGTCCATCTAGATCCACGGATCTGCAGGCAGGGAGAGAAATCCATCCTGTGGCCACCAGGAAACAGCCAGGTTCAGCGTGGAGGTGCAGATGATGATGTTACCAGAGAGCGGAACCAGGGAGAGCACCAGAAGGAAGGTGAGACTAGAAAAAACAGGTTACGCGCTTGGAGACAAGCTCCTTCTACAGGCCACCAACAGCAGTACAAATGGTCCAACAGGGACACACCCACTCCTTCCTCCTCATCCACTGTGAAAGGTTCTTTCATTGATTACACTGCATGTAAACCAATCTGTGAATGGGGGAAAGTCTGATCACTCAAAGGATGTTCTCCACCATTCACTTATTGTGTTACATGCAGTGTAATCAGTTAAAGCAGAGGTCCACCCTAAAAAAAAAAAGCCCAAAAGGCTAATTGTTCTAATCTGCCACTTCCTCATCCACGGTGGTCTTCTTTTCATCTCCTCCTCCTGGGAAGTGGGGAGCGCTGTCTTCTGGGACCTTGTGTGTGTCCCAGGGGATGTCTGCCCATTCACATAGCACCGCTCGACTCGCGCATGCGCAGTAGGGAACCAGGAAGTGAAGCTGCAATGCTTCACTTCCTGATTCCCTCACCAGGGATGGTGGCGGGGCCGCCGAGACCCGAGCGATTGCTCAGCTTCGGCTGCTGGCATCGTGGGCACCCTGGACTGGTAAATGTCCTTATTAAAAGTCATCAGCTACAGTGTTTGTAGCTGCTGACTTTTATTTATTATTTTTTAAACGCCGGACCTCCGCTTTAAAGAATTTTTCTCCATGGGGGAGGAGTAAGGAGGGGATGTCCCCATTGGACCATCTGTATTGCTGTTCTGCTCAAAGACCCAACACTGTTAAGAATTGCCGTGCCAGAAATTGTGGCTAAAGCTGTAGGTATTTTTTCTTTTAGCTAAACTTACACTTACAGTTTTAACCAGAATGGCACGACGCGTAAGCGACCCGGTCCGAAGCTCCGTGACTGTGCCCGCGGACCCGATTGCCGCTGGTGTCCCTCAATCGGTCACAGGAGCTGAAGAACTGGGAGAGGTGTGTGTAAACACACCTTCCCTCGTTCTTCACTGTGGCAATGTCAGTGATTGTCTGTTCCCTGATATAGGGAACAGCGATCACTGAAGAATATATCGTCTGTTCCCTGATATAGGGAACCACGATCATTGACGTCACATGTCCAGCCCCGTACAGTTAGAAACACACATGAGGTCACACTTAAAGCGGAGCTCCACCCTAAAGTGAACTCGCGCTGATCGGAACCCTCCCCCCTCCGGTGTCACATTTGACACCTTTCAGGGGGAGGGGGGTGTGCAAAAACAGTGTAGCGCTGGACAGCATATACCACATAAGTATCTAAAGTAACTGGTGTAAACAGTGTTAATCTATAAATGGTAACAATCAAAATGTGAATACACAAAAGCTATAAGTGCATACAGTAGGTTGTTATAACACTGTGCCAATCAATATGGCACTGAGCATAAAGTACTTATAAATATTAACAGATAAATAAACAGTGTAAAAATAAAGTGACCAATTCAGCATATGAGGTGCAAAACAAATAGAGTCCACAGAAAAAACCTGAGAGTTATTAGCCCCTTCCAATGCAGGTGATGAAAAGATGCAAACAATGAAAGTCCAATTAGGAGATCCACAGGTGAGAAAGGAGGGAGATTTCAGACATCAGTGGCCCAACACCAGTAGAAATAAAGGCTTACCAGAAAGCCTGTGACTATCCCTTTCAGGAGTAGTCTAAACAGGCATAGCAGGAAATTCTGATCCTTTGGGGTGTCAGGAACGAATCCGCATCTCTCCACAGATTAGATGGTAGAATCCACAGCTCCTCATGGGGTTAACCACTGCTTCCAAATGGAACTTGCATAGATGTATGTGAGCGTGTGTTTATCAAACACCATGTGGAAAAAAAGAAAGGGACAATCCCATAGTGTAGGCGTAAAAAACGAGAGGGTTTATTTAAAAAATAAAAAAATTGAAACAGCTTAAAATACTCTCATTCATAGAGAGTGATACAAAAGTCCTTGCAAGGATAAAAAGCTCCGTATGAATATCAGACCGCCTAAGGCCGTTAGCATATGCGCAATACGAGTGTGTCTGCCGGACGATCGTTTCGTCGTAATGACATCATCAGGGGCACACGTACGCCATTGCACACATGCTATTTATACAGCCCAGAGGAAGAGTATGACAAAACCATTGAGTAGAGGCGGGGATAGAATGGAGCATATGATAGATCAATATAACCACTATATTGTGAAGGGAAATCACCATGCCATCTTGTGGTTAAAAAAGCGTATTACCGCTCAAAGATTAATAGGCTGATATTATGAATGAAAATCATTATGCCATCTTGTGGTGAAAAAGGCGTATTGCTGCTCAAAGAAAAGCAATAGGAATAATAGGCTAGTATGACCACTCAATTATAAATGGAAATCATTATGCCATCTTGTGGTGAAAAAGGCGTATTGTCACTCCAGGAAAAGCAATAAGCCAAAAATTCCCTGAATATGAATATTCCTTGTTATGGAATTAAACTTATTAACCTTAATGATCAATTTCAGCATTGGTGTGAATATTTAATACTCATTATTGAGCAAAATATAAACATAAAAACATGACAACTATAAGGCTAAAAAATGCATTAAAAAGGGGTGTGAATGAACACAAGATGCCATGGAGATTGAATATCCTGCACAGAATGCCATGGAGAATCAATGACGCTAGTGCCACATAGTGGTAAAGTACAATAAAGGCTATCGAATAATGAAAAACATTGGTAAAGTACAAATGTAAAAGGAAACAATAAGAGGACGAGCAATAGAACAATCCCCAGGGAATGGGGTTGACTCCATGTGAGTGAGACCCTCAACTGTTGTTGATAAAACAGTTGATGTCCCACTCAACGTTGAGTCCCCCAGGTACATGGCAGCCCAACTTGTGTATCCAATTAGTTTCGGCCCTGGAGATTGTTCTCTTGCTATTACTACCTCTCCAATGGGGAACATATTTCTCCAAGGCTATGAAGACAGTGCCCTTGGGGTTCTTGTTGTGTTTTAGGTCATAGTGTTTGGACACACTATGTTTGTCAAATCCTGCCAGGATATTAGTGATGTGTTCCCCCCATCTGACCTGCAGTTTGCGCGTGGTGCGTCCCACGTATTCTAACCCACAAGGCACCTCAGAAGGTACACTACGCATTTAGTACTACAGGTTATGAAAGTTTTAATTGGGTAGGTTCTACCAGTGCCTGTAGAGGTATAATCAGTGTGTCGTCTTCCCTGAAGGGCATTTATTTTGCAAGCCCTGCATTTTCTGCAGGGGTAGAAGCCCTTAAAGTCACCAAAGAACGTAGGTTGGGATGGGATATCTAACACATTAGGTGCCAATGAGTGTCTGAGGTTTGGGGCACCCCTGAAAAGAACTCTCGGTTTAGTGGTTAGGAGTGGGCCCAGAATCCTGTCATTTTTAATAACTGTCCAATGTTTTTTAATTATTCTTTTAATGGCCCAATGTTGGCTTGAGAAGGTTGTTATAAAAGCCAGGCCGAAATCTTCCCTAGTAATGGCCTCTGGTGGTTTATCAGTCAGGAGACTACGATGATCTCTCTGACCTACTTCTCTGATGGTAAGATCAAGGTTTGCCCCATCATAGCCTTTAGCTAGAAATCTGGATTTCAGAATCTCTGCTTCTCTATAGAACTCATTCAGGTCCGTACAATTTCGTCTGAGACGCAGAAATTGACCCTTAGGGACCGCTTTCAACCATGAAGGGGGAGGGGGGTACAGATACCTGTCTAAAGACAGGTATTTGCATCCACTTCTGGCCCAGCATTCTCGGGCAGAATACAGGTATGTCGTCACATCCTGTCGCCCCCCCCCCCCCATTGTGTGCTGGGAACACTCGGCTCCCAGCACACAGCGGGAGCCGATCGGCGGACGCACCACGACACGCGCATGCGCCGTAGGGAACCGGGCAGTGAAGCTGGAGCGCTTCACTTCCTGGTTCCCTCACCGTGGATGGAGGGGGGAGCAGCGATCACTCGTCCTCTGCTGCGGACGGTGCTGGACTCCAGGACAGGTAAGTGTCCTAATATTAAAAGTCAGCAGCTGCAGTATCTGTAGCTGCTGGCTTTTAATGTTTTTTTTGAGTGGACATCCGCTTTAACCCCAACAGCGCCCCCTAGTGGTTAACTCCTTCACTGCATTGTATTTTCACAGTAATCAGTACATTTTTATATTACTTTTCGCTGTGAAAATGCCAATGGTCCCAAAAATTTGTCAAAATTGTCTGATGTGTCCGCCATAAAAAAAAAAAATCGCTGATCGCCACCATTAGTAGTAAATTAGTAGTAAAAAAAACTATCCCCTATTTTGTAAATGCTATAAATTTTGCGCAAACCAATCGATAAATGCTTATTGCGTTTTTTTTTACCAAAAATAGGTAAAAGAATGCATATCGGCCTAAACTGAGGAAAAAAAATTGTTTTATATATTTTTGGGGGATATTTATTATAGCAAAAATTTTAAAAATATAGATTTTTTTTTAAATTGTCGCTCTATTTTTGTTTATAGCGCAAAAAATTAAAACCGCAGAAGTGATCAAATACAACCAAAAGAAAGCTCTATTTGTGGGAAAAAGCGACACAGTGCCGAATCGCAAAAAGAGGCAAGGTCCTTAACCTGCATTTTGGTTTGGGTCTTAAGTGGTTAAACTACAAGTTACTTGGACCCCCTTTTTTGGGGGGGAAGCATCTCTTATAGATTTGGTGGGATGGAGTTTTTAAGGACTGTGAATACCAATGGGTACATGTGGGCCCAGAAATTCTGCATATTAATATTTCTAAAATGTTTGCTAAATGCAATACTTTTACAAGAAACACTCAGTACTTTCTACAAGTTTTGTAAACATTCGGTGAACCTTATCAAGCTGGGAGATCGACAGATCACACTGTGTTGAATAAGGAGCAAGTTGAAGTGCCCAGTTCTTCCTGGTCTGTGATTGATGTAAGATTTTTTCTGGCATTTGCTAATACAGTGATCTCATTGCAGCATGGAATTAATGGCGCTTTATAACTTGTATGAGCCATTGGCTACAGTTATTCCACCGCCGAGAGACATAGTAGTACTTGTCTATGATGATGCTTAGACGGTGCCCACATTTCTAAGAAAGGAATGGTGGTATTTGGACCTTTTCTAAAAGCTAACATGAAGTAATATTCCATTAACACAAATAACATCTAAAACCTGTATGATTTCCCAGGAACACATCTGGCAAAGAAAAAAGTGATAGCAAACAAGAACTTTCTGTCCTGAGCCTGATGAGGCTAGAAAAGCAGCACACTGGTGTACAATGTACGCCAAGCCTATACTCGGTACCCTTTATACACTAAGCTTTGCGCATTATTTGCATCTTAGGTTAGTGTTGTTATCATTTGTTGCCTGGAATTGCTCTTTAAACCTTTTACTTCGTGGAGACAGCCGGAGGAGGAAAAAAACACTGTGAGGCTTCTCAGGCAGTTGTCGGTATCTCATGCAGTATGTAATTACGTACAGCCACAAAGCGGAATGTCAGCGACCTACAGGAAGCTTTCCGCATTCTTGTGTTTTCCTTGGCTTGTGTTCAGTGGGTTATCTTCTCTAATAGTCTGTTTTTACTTCCACAGCGCTGCTTTCTTCTTTGCTATACCATTGGTGGTACAAACTGAGCATTACAGGCTGCCATGAAGACTTTCTTATTTTGGCTAATTTTGCAACAGAAATTAGAAAATAGGATAAATATTTTCAGTCATGTGCTTCAATTCTCACCTTAAGGCCGCGTACACACAATCAAATCTATCTGCTGGAAACGGTCGGCCCGACCGTCCCAGCAGACAGATTCGACCGTGTGTACGGGCGAGCCGACGGATTTGGCCACCTGAAAGATTTCAAAGCATGCTTTGAAATCTGTCGGCTGGGAACCCGTCCACCCGACATGTCTGCTGGTTAGTACGCTAACCAGCAGACATGTCTTCTCGCACACGCGCCGAATGGTTTTGACGCATGCGCGGAAGTGTTTTACTTCCTGGTGCGGTGACGTGGCGGCGTCAACGTCACCACCACGTCACGGATTTTGGTTTGATTGTGTGTACACGATCAAACCAATATGTCCCCAGCAGACAGATTTGTTCAAATCGGTCGGCCCGACCGATTTGAACAAATCTGTCTGCTCGTGTGTACGCGGCCTTAAGTCAAGTTATGCATTACTTCCACGTTATATATTATTGTGCATTATACATTATAAGGGGGTCTCTACTCATTTTGATTTGTTGGTACGAAATGACCTTGACAGCAATTTCCCACAGCGTTGGATTGGGTATGATGGCAGCATGGACTGGCTGCCACGTTCACCTGACCTTGCATCTATGGACTTCCTTTTTTGGGGTGTAATGCTGTTGTCAAGGTTTTTGAGAAAGGAGTTGAAGAGGAGTTTATAAGAGTTCATCTCAAAAGTATTTATAGACATTGAATTGTGTGTTACTGTTTATAACTGTTTGGAGGACATGAAACAGCAATGTTGCAACGCTAAAAAGTCAATCTTTTAGTCAGTCATTCTTATTATATTGGATGTGGTAATACGCACCTTATGCCGCGTACACACGGTCGTTTTTTGTGATGAAATAAAACAACGTTTTAAAAAACGTCATTTAAAGTGATCGTGTGTGGGCTTTACGTAGTTTTTTAGCTTCTGAAAAACGACAAAAAAAAAATTGGAACCTGCTTTAATTTTTTATGTCGTTTTTCAAAATGTCGTTTTTTGTGTCATAAAAAATGATCGTGTGTGGGCTAAAACGACATTTAAAACAACGTTTCTACACCCACGCATGCTCAGAAGTAAGTTATGACACAAGCTTGAATGGAACAGAGTGCCGCCGTACGTGTTGTACATAACTGCGCTTTGCAAGAGCATTTTCAGAAAACGATGGTGTGTAGGCAACGTCGTTTTTTAAAATGAAGTTTGAAAAACTTTGTTTTTTTTTCATGAGAAAAAACTACGTTTTTTTACAAGACACAAAACGTCCATGTGTACGCGGCATTAGTGTTTGCAGCAACTCTTTGATTTTATTGATTCTATCATTTTTGCACAGAGGACATTTTCAGATTATATAGCTATAGGGGGCGTGGCTTGCACGCGATCTGAATGGCCGCTTGAGCACGGAGCTCTGACAGAACACCGGGGAAAACAGCGGCGAATCGATCGATTTTCGATACAAAATCGGATATAAAGTATCGAATTCCCGAAGCGGAACACATCCGATGCTGACTCGAAAACGTAAGGACAAAAAATTAGCTGAAAAGCTTGTAAACTCCTGCGCCATGTCAGCCTCTGTGGGGAAACTGCCTCATGACAGTAATGGCAACGCAACTGCGTCACAGTCTTCCTCATACACAGACCTTCCTGATGACAACCCTGATCTATGGGGCTCTGTACAACCACACACTCAGGATTTGAATTCCCCTCCACACAGTCCATCATCAATTAGCCCGGCTAAATCTAGGAGGAGAATTGATGACGCATTGCAGATATCCCTTCCCAATATGGCTGTTTTACCTCATGTCCAAATGGGCCATAACGCTGCATCTATAGCTAACTATCCTACCTCAGGGATGCCAGTACTAGATACCACAATGAAAGATATGCTCTTGACACACATCCCTCATGACAAGCTTTTCAGTAATGATGAATAACATATCAATTGAACTGAAAGGTCTGGGAGACAGAGTCC
Source organism: Rana kukunoris (assembly GCA_029574335.1). NCBI lineage: Eukaryota > Metazoa > Chordata > Amphibia > Anura > Ranidae > Rana > Rana kukunoris. Next base: position 55,957,166 of record CM056050.1, read on the forward strand.
TTAATGTTGAAAACAAAATGGAGGATCAATCTGGTACCATTGATGATCTTGTTGGTGCGTACAAGGACCAGGCTGATGATACTTTGTGGGTCAAAGCCAAGCTCGCGGACCTTGAGGACCGTTCGAGAAGAAATAATATTAAGCTGAGGGGAATACCTGAGTCTGTGTCTCCGAGTGATCTGCTTAAATATGTGGATGACTTGATAGTTAAACTTCTGCCTGAGACTTCTCAAATAGAGCGCATGATTGATCGTATACACCGTATACCCAAACCAAAATATATGGATGCATCTATCCCAAGGGATGTTCTTATGACGGTTCATTTCTTCCCTACCAAAGAAAAGCTTCTGACACAGGCTAGAATGCTATCAACGCTGCCTGACCCGTATAAGGATATTCATCTATACGCTGATTTGTCACAATATACATTGAACCTGAGGAGGCAACTGAGATCAACCACGAAAGCCTTGATCGATCACAAAATATCATATAAATGGAAACACCCTGCTATGTTGCTTATCACCAACAACGGTATGACTATCACAGTTTCAAGGCCTCAGGAAGGACTGCAACTTCTGAACTCCTGGGGTATAACTCCGGATATCTCCGCTGAAGAAAGGAAAACTACGGAAAAATCACGCTTCGGGCGCAACTCACGCGAAGGTTACCACCCTCCTAAAGGGAAATGAATGTCTTGAAACTTTTATCCTTGTTTTTGCAAATTCCCTTCTTGTTTACGTGTCAACAAATTCCCCTGGTGTTCTGTTCTGTAGAGATTTAATATCTGAATATTTTTGAACTAATACCCCTTCACAGTCGGTTTAATATTGTACCCGACTCTTGATATTTGTTTACTTTTAGTTATTTTACTCATACAAATATTCTGTTCTCCACGACTAAGGACTGTCCTTACAATCCCTGAATATTTGTAATTATTTATTTGCCTTAATTTTGCTTTAAGTTTTTTTTTTTGGTTTAGTTATTTATCAAGTACCTGATTGGGACGCTTTTATCAGCCTCGTCTGATATTGCACTCCCCTATATCTTCTGGGAAGTAAAGACAAAAGAAAAAAAAAAAAAAAAAACTCTTATCTCCAACGAGACATCTAGATTTGTGAGTGTATTCAAATCGCATACGCAACTCACATCGCGCTAGGATGTCCATTAATTTTCTATCAGTTAATGCCAATGGCTTAAATCATCCAGCCAAAAGAGCATCCATGTGGAAAACGGCATTGACTAATAGTTGTGATGTTTTATGCATACAGGAAACCCATTTTTCTTTAGAAAATTTGCCTGTATGCTTACATAAATCTTTCCTTTATATATTTAAGGCTAGTTATTCCCGTAAACAGAGGGGAGTTATGATAGCTATACGGGATTCTTTGTCCTTCCAAGAGTTAGATTGCATCTTGGATCCTGAGGGCAGGTTTATCATTTTGGTCTGTTCCCTGGATAATGTTATATACACGCTTGTGAATGTATATGCACCCAACATTCGACAGATGAAATTCCACAAAGCCGTTCTGAAGAAAATTAATGAAATTCAGCAGGGTCATCTCTTAATATGTGGGGACTTTAATTTGGTCCCAGATATTATTATGGACTCTTCTTCTAGTGCCAAAAAATTTGCTTCTCCCCTTGCGTCTTTTCTTATGGATAATGATCTTTATGATGTCTGGAGGTGTTATCACGCGGCTGAAAGGGACTACACGTTCCATTCCCCGCGTCATAACACATACTCTCGGATTGATCTGTTTGTTTCTGATAAATGGCTGCTACAGAACGTTATTGACACCCGCATCCATGATATCACCTGGTCGGATCACGCACCCATTAGCATAAAATTGAAAAATGCAAATTCTCATCAAAAATCATACTTATGGCGTATAAATAACTACCTTCTACAACTACCGGATAATATTCGATATATTTCTGAAAAAATAGTTGAATTTTTCTCTAACAATGTGGGCTCTGTATCCGATCCGACGGTATTGTGGAATGCTCATAAGTCCTATGTACGTGGTCTTTTGATCCAACTTGGTTCGCAAAACAAAAAGAAACGGACTGCAAAGCTAGATAAACTAACTAAGGAATTGAATGACATTGATTCAAAAAATAGGGCTAACCCCTCTCCGACTCTCCAATCCCAACTTTATGACTTAAGACACGAATTACGCTCTATGCTCCTGGAATCTTATGACCTCAAACTTAGGAAGTTAAAAGCGCGCTCCTACGTCACCAATAATAAGGCAGGTAAAGTTATGGCGTCTCGTATTAAAGGACACAGACAAAAGACTAAAATCTCACACCTTATTGACCCCGTCACTCAAGAAAAAATTATAAATCCGCAAAAAATGGCTGATTTATTTAGCTCGTACTATAGTGATTTGTATAACCTTAACAATGACGGCACTATTCAACAGCCTTCCATTGACGAGATTCATTCCTTCCTCTCTCCTTTAAAATTGCCTAAACTATCAGATGATCAACTTGACCTACTGAATACCCCTTTCACCGATATTGAAATTATACATTCCATTAACTCTATGCCCAGCGCCAAGGCACCAGGCCCTGATGGTTTCTCTGGAGAATATATTAAACTGTTTAAGGAATTGTTGGTACCCCATATGAGAGACCTTTATAACCATGCTGCCTCCTCGTCATCCTTTCCGAAGGAAATGCTCTCCGCGTTGATTATCACGCTTCCCAAACCTGGCAAAGATCCTACCTCCCACCCGAATTTTCGACCCATTTCTCTACTCAATATTGATCTTAAGATATATGCTAAAATAATTGCTAATAGACTGATTGATATTCTCCCTAACCTTATAAATATAGATCAAACTGGATTCACCAAGGGTCGTCAAACATCTGATGCGACTAGAAGACTAATTAATGTTATTCACAGTATTAATGTGACTGGAACGCCTTCTCTGCTCCTATCATTGGACGCAGAGAAGGCGTTCGATAGAGTGAACTGGTCCTATTTATCGTTAACTCTACAGAAATTTGGATTCCAGGGACTTATTCTTAAAGCTATACTTGCCTTATATTCATTCCCGAATGCAAGAGTTTTTACTTCTAATCTACTATCCCGACCTTTTGATATCACTAATGGAACTCGTCAAGGTTGCCCTCTGTCGCCCCTGATTTTTAACTTAATGATAGAACCTTTGGCGGAACATATCAGATCTCATCCTAAAATTTCGGGCATTACTATTGGTCCTCAAGTCCATAAGATCAGTCTATTTGCTGATGATATTATATTAATGTTGACTGACCCATTTACATCTCTGGTGGAAGTACAAAATATACTGTCATGGTTTGGAAGGATTTCCTATTATAAAGTAAATACCACAAAATCCTATGTGCTAGACATTGGAATTGACGCTATATCAAACAACTTTCTCCAAAACACATTCCCCTATGTATGGGCGGAGAACAGCATTTCATACCTTGGTATAAACCTTACGAGAACAACTAAATCCCTATTCGTACATAACTATGTTCCCCTAAAAAATAAATTACAATTGGATTTGCTTAAACTAGGAAGGAATGAATTCTCTTGGTGGGGTAGACTCTCTGCGTTTAAAATGATCCATCTGCCGCAAATTTTATATGTATTTAGAAGTGTGCCCGTCCCAGTCCCTATTAAATTTTTTAAATCTCTTCAATCCTTATTGTCTAGATACATATGGAATGGCAAAAAATCCAGGTGTGCCCACCATAAACTTATCAAACATAGGATGTGGGGTGGAGTGGGCTATATCGATTTCCAGGATTGACACAAGCTAAAGAATGGTTTCGATCTTCTCCAACAACGATGTGGGGAATGATCGAATCCACTTATGACAAAGAGGGTCAGACTTATTTATGGCTGTTTAGAGCACATATGGGCATTAAAACCCTACGCATTTGTCCCCGACGATAAAGGTGTCTATCACGACATGGCTGAAAATTCTTCAGTCTGCTGAATCTCTAGACTCTAAAGTTGACGTGAAAATACCACTTCGAGTGCTGCGTCTAATTGTGAACCAAGTTCCCTTTGACCTTTGGAGTGAGAAAGGCATTGTGTATATACAAGACTTATACGACAAAAATGGAATCAAATCATTCCTTACATTGCAATCGAAATTTGCCTTGCCTCCGACATACTGTTCTCATTATACTCAAATTACGCGCTGCTTACAAAAATTGAAAACTGCCCCTATTTACCTCCACACATCAGCATGGTCCTTCTTAAATTCTTGTGATACAAAGAAGGGGGGGATTTCGCATTTTTATAATTTATTCCAACTTAAGAGAACCTTTGTGAAATCTCCCTCCCATATACAATGGGAGGAGGACCTAGGACAGTCATTTTCCTGTGATGAATGGCTTACTGCATGTAAAATGAATCAATCAGTATCCAAGTGTACGTCCCTGTGGGAATTGTCAGTTAAGATAACCTTACGATGGTACTATACACCGGCTGTACTATCCAAGTTCAGCAGCCAAAACTCTGATAAATGTTGGAGACTTTGTGACATTAAGGGTGATCTACTACATGTCTTATGGAGTTGCCCCTTACTTGCAAATTATTGGAAAGCCATATTTAACATCATATCTGCTTTGATTGGCTCCCCGATAAAACCTGACCCAGCTTTGGCTTTACTAACCCTGGGGATCGATGATTTTCCAACTCATGTACGCAGTTCTGTCACCCACTTTCTTCTTGCTGCCAGGCTTTCCATCACTAGAAAATGGAAGGACTCACATCCCCCGTCTGTTATTGAAGCTATAGATCTGACCAATTTACATATGACGTATGAACGTGTGTTAGCCACCTCTATGAATACTTTGCATAAACATGATACCTTATGGCATTCTTGGGTAGTATGGAACGACCAAAATGATAAACGTCTATATGTTTGAATGCCTTTTTATTTTTTCTGAGGTTTTCTGGTTGCAGCAGCGCCTACGCCTGCTGTGAACATTTCTTTGTTTGTTGTGGGAGACACTGTGTTCTGTATTCTGACTGTTTCCTTTTAATGCATGTATTGTTCCTTGACGGTACTTGAAGTTTGTATTGTAGATAATTTTGATTGTCTTCATTTAAAACTTGATTCTATGCTTATGAGAATATTCCTATTTGTTAGATTGTTTATTTGCGACCTCTGTATTGCTTTGTATTGCTACTTTATTTCATGATGTATCTTACTGCATATGTATATTATATATGTGTAATTTCCTAAAATCCAATAAAAACCTATTGAAAAAAAAAAAAGATTATATAGCTATAATGTTGCAATGTTGATGGACACACGACCTTTTTTAATGGTCTGGAAAAAATGTTTTTTTCGACGTGATTCTTGTCACGCCTGCCTTGCCGACACATGATCGTAAAAAAATATGCTCGAGCAAAGCGCGGTGACGTACAACACGTACGATGGAACTATAAGGCCCAGTACACACGAGCAGACAGATTTGTTCAAATCGGTTGGACAGACCGATTTGAACAAATCGGTCTGCTGGGATGTATTGGTTTGATCGTGTACACACGATCAAACCAAAATCCCCGCCGGCAGACGGCGCGCTGACGTGTTGGTGATGTGGCGATGACGTTGACGCCGCCACGTCACCGCACCAGGAAGTGAATTATTTCCGCGCATGCGCCTAATCCATTCGACGCATGTGCGAGAAGATATGTCTGCTGGTTAGCATACTAACCAGCAGACATATCGGGCCGACTTGTTCCCAGCCGACAGATTTGAAAGCATGCTTTCAAATCTGTCGGCTGGCCAAATCTGTCGGCTCGCCCGTACACACGATCGAATCTGTCTGCTGGGACGGTCGGGCCGACCGTTTCCAGCAGATAGATTTGATCGTGTGCACGCGGCCTAAAGGGGAAGTACCATTTGGATGGCGCCACCCTTGGGGCTGCTTTTGCTGATTTTGTGTTAGTAACAGTCTTCATGTTTTTTAGTTTTTGACGACGTGAGAAACGACAACTTGAAAAACAACGTGAAAATTTAGAGCATGTTCTAAATTTTTAATGTCCATGAAAAAAAGGCTCTAGAGAGCATGGGTCTTCACTTCAAACTACGGCCCTCCAGTTGTTCAGGAACTACAATTCCCATAATGCCTAATCATGTCTGTGAATGTCAGTGTGTTACAATGCCTCATGGGATGTGTAGTTCTACAACATCTGGAGGGCCGTAGTTTGAGGATCCCTGCTCTAGAGCCTACACACGATCATTTTTAATGACCATTTTAAAAAATTTTAATTTTCACGTCATGAAAAACGGTCGTGTGTACACGGCTTAAGAGACTAAGCATTAATGTCACAATGTCAGGGACCGGTTCTAGGGATGTTCCATCTAAAGGATTAAACATGACCTGATCAGTACTGTTTACCTACCTTTGGCCATATCCCTCTCAATACCTGTAAAGTAAAAATATATAAATATTTTAAGATGGCATTATCCAATCAGTAATATATACCTACGATAAAATACCATGATCTGATCAGTAATGTATACCTTCTATAAAATAAAATGATCTCATTAGTAATGTACGCCTACTTTTGACCCACCCTTTATATAAAACTAGGGAAGCAAAGAGTCCAGGTCGGCTGATAGATAATAGAGTGGTTATATAGGAAGACAGAATCCAGAATCCCTCTAGAACTTGTGACAGCAGAGAAGTCAGCTTACATAAAAACTCTGTGGGCCAGATTCTCAGAGGCGTTACGACGGAGTATCTCAGATACCCCGTCGTATCGCCTTTTTTTTGTCCTCGTATCTATGCGAGTGATGCTTAGCATCACTTTTGCATAGATACGCTTCTACATCCGACACATGTAAAAGCATTACACTTTCGGATCGTAGGTGTAATGACAACTCCGGCCACTAGGTGGCCTTCACGTTGTTTTTTCATTTGCATATGCAAATGAGGCTAGTACGGCGATTCCCGAACGCTTTTACGCCGCCCCGTCGTCGCGTACGTCGTTTACGGACTCGTAAGGTTACCCCAGCTTCTATGTGGAGTAACCTTACGAAGTTCCATCGGATGCCGTCGGGTGCCGTCGGACACCATGTTAAGTATGGCGTCGGGTCAGCGTCGGCTTTTTCCATCGCTTACGTCGTTTTACTAACTCGTTCGCAAATAGGGAGTTGCGTAAATGACGCTCACGTCGTTTTGACGTCGGTTTCAACGACGCTTCCCGACGTGAGCTGGAGCATGCGCACTGGGCTTTTTCCCCGGCCGGCGCATGCGCAGTTCGTTCGACGCGGGGGCGCGCTTAATTTAAATACAAGCCGCCCCATTTGAATTGCGCGGGTTTACGCTTGGCGATTTACGAGACGCCAGCGAAAACTACGGAGCAAGTGCTTTGAGAATAAAGCACTTGCTCTAGTACGCAGCGGCGGCGTAGTGTAAATGGCTTACGCTACGCCGCCGAAAATATATGAGAATCTGGCCCTGTGTGTGATTACTCTAATAAAAATTTGGACCCTTGGTCTGCTGGCAACATATTTTCTTTTGTTTCATACCAGTTAACCATTCGGCAGTTGCTACAGCACCCTTCATCTACAGTCCATCTCTAGAAAGGAGTATGATAGGCATATAAAAAAAGCATGTCTAATCATTATATCCTCTGAGAATGAATACTAAAGCCCCGCAAACAAAGCATTAGATGATAAATGTTCCCTGTATGCAGCAAAAGGTCGCGTACACATGATCAGTCCATCAGATGATAAGGACTGAAGGACCGTTTTCATCGGTTAACCGATGAAGCTGACTGATGGTCTGATGTGCCTACACACCATTGGTTAAATAACTGATTGTGTCAGAACGCGGTGACGTAAAACACAACGACGTGCTGAAAAAAATGAAGTTCAATGCTTCCAAGCATGCGTCGACTTGATTCTGAGCATGCATGGATTTTTAACCGATGGTTGTGCCTACTAACGATCGGTTTTGACCTATTGGTTAGGCGTCAATCGGTTTAATTTTAAAGCAAGTTCTCCGAAGGTCAACTGACTGATGGGGCCCACACACGATTGGTGTGGACCAATGAAACGGACCTTCAGTACGTTTTCATCGGTTTTGACCAATCGTGTGTACGCGGCCAAAGTCATTTGATGCCTCCAGGCAAATGTCCCAATGGGAGTGACTGGTAAGTTTAAAAAAAATGCGTACACCAACACAATGTATCCAGCAGATGTATTTATAAACACTTGTGAAAATTATTTAGTCTATTTCAATAAAAAATTAACAGCTAGCTATTGTTTGAAACAAAATTTCCAACACATCTTGGTGATGTTGTTCTACTTTGGTGAATTTGTACCCTCACAGAAAAGTTATGGAAGTAATGGCAGTGTTGTGTGGCTAATGACATGACAATGATGTTGTTGTCATGACTCTGCTGTAGTGTTCATGTCTGTTTGCTCACCTTTCTGTTGTGTTCAGCTTAGAGGCCATTCGCTGTTCACTTGTATGCTTAAAGTGACACTAAAGTCAGGATTATTTTTTTTTTTTTATCTTTTTAACAAACGATAACGAAAGTGCAAGAAACGAAAACCGAAAGATCCGACATAAAAAATGCTTTATTTTCGTTTTCGTTGTGGTAAAAATTCGATATAGAGAGATTCGACATTATAGGGAAAAGATTTGACATCATAGAGAAAAGATTTGACTTTATAGAGGAAAGATTCGACACTATAGAAATAATAGATTCGACATTACAGAGAATAGGGGCCAGATTCAGATACAATTAGATTCTCGTAGAGTATCAGAAATACACTACGCCGCCGTATTTTACCTGGCTCTACGTGGATTCCCGGTAGATTTTGTCCAGTAAACGACGGCGGCGTAGTGTATTTCTCCCGGCGCAAGCCATCTACGTGAGTAGGGGGCGTGAAGCATTTAAAATAGGCGCGTTCCCGCGGCGATCGAACTGCCGTGCATTGCGCGAAATCACGTTGTTACATCATTTTTTTTTTGAGTAGCGTCGTTTACGGACATTCCTATTCCCGAATGAGTTACGTAAAAAAAAAAAAAATTAAATTCGACGCGGGAACGACGGCCATACTTAACATGGGCTACGCACCGTTAGACCAGCAAAAAGCTGGTCTAACAGTACGTAGAAAAAAATAGACCAAAGCGATTGTGAAGACCGCTCGTATCTTCGTGGATCGCCGTAAAAACTCATTTGCATATCCCGACGCTGAAAACGACGCGGACTCCTCCCAGCGGCCGCAAAAATATTGCAGCGTAGATCCGAAGGCTTACGAAGACGTAAGCCTCTCGGATCGAAGCCCGAAGCCACCGTATCATGGTTTGAGGATTCAAACTAGTGATACGGCGCGCAAAATTTGAAATTACTCCTGTCTAACACCAGTTAGACAGGCGTAATCGCTCTCTGAATCTGGCCCTAGATTTTGATTTATGAGAAAATAGATTAGACATTATAGAGAATAGATTCGACATTATTACTAGTCATACAACATTAGAATATTCGAATATTCTTTTGACCATTCGACAGAAACCAAAAAGATTCAACGTTCCGTCGAATATTCTTTTGACCGTTCGACAGAAACCAAGTATTATTGGATTTTCGGACGAAAGCTATTCCCCAACGAAAAACGAAATGAATCAAAACGATTTTCGGGAGTAACTAAATAAATGTATTTTCCAAACGAAAACGAAAAAACAAAACAAAATATTCCAGTCTGCACATGTCTAATATCCAAGAGCTTCCTTTAGAATTTTTAAGGACTATTCCTGATTATGATATATATTTTTTTTTTAAGGTGTTTATTTAAGGTTTTGCATTAAACTTACAAAACAGTTGCTATCCAAAACAAGAGTGGTGCAGTAAAGTTGGCTACGGAGCATCCAAACAGCAATGAGTTATTGCAATGGTAAACTACCCACAGGGTAAGAAGGCATTCATCTCCAAATGACCAAGATCAGTGGCAGATTAGAAATGGGCAGTCTGAGCCAGCCAACAAACAAAATAAAAAATAAAACCGTAAGCCAATCAAACCACAAAGTTCAGTGGTTCTGCTGTAAACCTTGAGGATGGTTTGATCCACAGTGGCTGCAGCAACAGAGATCATAAGGACTTTTTTGTAGATTATGATTTTATTTATTTATTATTTATGGCCTTTTAGGAATATACAAATACTTTAATACCCATAGCCTGCAGATTTTTAGGTGTGTTTTCTTAAAAGGCAGTTGAGGGGGGAAATGAGTTTGGATCATAGCAGCCAGCAGGCTTTGGGTAGCAATACCATGTACAGAGCCTAGGTTTGAGGTTGGTTTACTTAAGACAACACAGATTCCATTTTTCCTGTGCTGACTGTTTGGAATGATTTTGGTTACCAGTGTCTTTTTACTTGACTGGAACTGGAAACATAGTAATGGGACTTATCAGAGATAAGGTGAGAAACTGCTACTGTTGATCATTCGATTATATCTTAGTGCTTTCCGAGTCAGAACATCTGCGCTGAAATAAGTTAGCCTTCTTTCAACCTTCAGAGAGGCCCATCATCTATCCACACTCGGCAATTACCTCAGCTCAGCTCAAATAGAACTGCTTTGTAATTTGGAGGAATAGCAGAACACAGGCTGACAGAAGTGTTTGAGAAACCAGGAGGCCAGCGAGAGCCCAAATTTAACAACTACCGCTGGAGTTGAACGTATACTTCCCATATACCTCCCTGTGTTATTCCACAAGTTTGAAGGGAGAACCTTTGATATGCGCGCCAGAAGATAATAGAATGATTACAATTGGCCTGCAGAGGAGACATTAAAAGTGGAATAGAGTTTAAGCACAGCTGCCAGTAGAGATTGTGAGACCATATGAAGAAGGAATAAGACGATCCAATTCTTTAATTCTCACCAGACTTGTATGTCTGAGTTTTTTTTAAGGTACATGATAGAAAAACACATAGCACATGGTAATACTTTAAGTGGACCTGAACTCAAAAAGTGAAAGTTTGCTGTCTCATAGGGAATGCCTAGAAATGTTAAATGTGCTTAAGAAGTACCCTAAGCAATTTACCCTTTGTCTTTAAATACTCCTAAAAATAAAAGTACACTTCCTGGTATGTAAGGGTGACTAGGCACTCCTGTAACTTCATAATCTAAGTCATGTGTTGGAGACCCTATAGATATACATTGGGCTATATGTCCATAAATATGAAAATGTGAAAGTAAATGCGTTTTCTCATGTACCTCAGAACAGAGAAGATCATAAGGGACTGTGAATTAGGGATGATCTTCGAGTTCGAGTCAAACTCATGTTCGGCTCGAACATTTACTGTTTGCCGAACAGCAAACAATTTGGGGTGTTCGTGGCAAGTTCGAAAAGCCACAGAACACCCTGGAAAAGTCTATGGGAGAAATCTAAAGTGCTAATTTTAAAGGCTTATATGCAAGTTATTGTCATAAAAAGTGTTTGGGGACCTGGGTCCTGCCCCAGGGGACATGTATCAATGCAAAAAAAAGTTTTAAAATAATGGCTGTTTTTTCGGGAGCAGTGGTTTTAATAATGCTTAAAGTGAAACAATAAAAGTGAAATATTCCTTTAAATTTCATACGGGGGGGGGGGGGGGGGGGTGGGTGTGAAGTATGCCTGTAAAGTAGCGCTTGTTTCCCGTGCTTAGAACTGTCTCTGCACAAAGTGTAATTTTTTGAAGGATAAAAAGTCATTTAAAATCACCGGTCACGAAAAAAACTGCAGTTTTTAAAACTTTTTTTTTGCATTGATACATGTTCGGCCAACGCACACCTCACCCAGCCGGAGTGGCTAGCAGGTAAAAGCAGCCTCAGCTTGATTTATACAGACCATGACTCCAACATGTTTCTCCCTGACCTCCTGGCTTAATCATGGCCAATTAAGCTTTGACATACATCCTCAAATTGGATGGGTGGGCGGGTGTCATGCTTAGCCCTAATGTAGGTGGTCAGGCATTATAGCTGGCTTCTGTGTTCTTTGCCCATAGAAGCCCCTTTTCCCAAAAGGCAAGAAGGCCTACCGGTACTCGGTTGCCCCCAGGACTTATACACAATGCTATAGTGCCTGGTTACCACCCCAGGGCAGGCATGAACTGAGCACAGCAAACAGGTACTTGTGCTCAGAAGCATGGGACTGCAAGCTTGGCTGACTTAAATCAGGTTTGGTCTCCACTCAAGAGACTGGCTACATCAATCACCTTGCAGGCAGGGCCGATCCGCCCTATGCAAGCCGCTTAGGGCCCCCAAGCTGCGGAGGGCCCCCAAATTACTAAAGGCCCCACCTCCTGAGAAGTCATTTTCGCCCCCTCTTCTTACCTCTTCTCCCATGCAGCCAACGAGTTGAGAAGTCAGCACCCCCCACTTCTCACTTTAATGTAAGATGTAATTTCCGACAGCAGAACACCCCCCCCCCCCCCGCTTCTCAACTTTAATGTGACATGTCACTGTCGGCAGCGCCCCCCCCTACTCAACTTTAATGTGACATGCTATTTTGCTTAGGGCCCCAGGAAGGTCAGGATCGGCACTTCTTGCAGGTGACAAAGCAGACAGGGAGAATGCACCACCGCCAGTATGCTGGAATGAGACCAGCAGCTGTGATGGAGCAGGAACGCTACATGGGCAACTCTTCGGAAGGTTGATGTTCCTTAGGTCAGTAGTAGGTGTCTCAGTGTAGCCTTTTCTGCATTTGAAAGCCCTGTCCTTTACCTATAACCTAATGTCTTGGTAGCCAATCATAATGGAGCTACTTAGTGTTATGTTAACGCCCACTTCTAGAGCCATGCTTCTATCAGTCAAGGCTCTCTTTCCCTAGAGGCGCAAAAGGCATTCATTTGCAGGGATCTCAGTGCAGATTTGATTTCATACTTCCAGTCACTCAGAAGAGTGTGTCCTTCATTGGCCATTGTGGTTCCCTCTCTCTACCCTGCTGTTGTGTCCTATAGTGACAAGAGGTCAGAGGGAGGAACTACAGTGGCTATTAAGGGGACCTCTTATTTGACCAGACGGAGGACTTAACTTGGATAGGTATTGAGAGCCCTTCTACCAGAGTTAGTGCAAGGATTTTTGACACCCTAGGTGAAACCTGATATAGCCACCCCTTTGGCTCCACCCCTGACTTCACCCTCTTTGCCCTGCCCATGTATACACCGCCTTTTTATTGAAGCGACCATCAAATGCAGCCTCACCAGTGCCCATCAAATGCAGCCTCACCAGTGCCTATCAAATGCAGCCTCACCAGTGCCTATCAATGCAGCCTACCAGTGCCCATCAATAAATATTTGCTTGCTTCCATTCGTTCGGGAATCGGGACACAGACACAGTTCTCTGCTGCCACTGCTCCTCTAACACTATATGCAAACGGAGCGTCGGTTGATGCTGAGACTTATTTGCTTGCTGCAGAGAGAGGAGGGTAGGAACACCAGCGGCTAGGCGCCCTAGGCAGCAGGGCGCCCTAGGCGGCTGCCTAAATTGCCTAGTGGTAGCACCAGCCCTGCCTGCTACAGAGTAAACCTTTAGGCCTGGTTCACACCTATGCATTTCTTAGCACGTTTTCATTTTTGCAGAAACATACTACAGTCCATTTGACATGGTTTCCTATGGATGTAGTTCACATCTGTGCATTTTATGAAAAGTGCCAGGGACTTTTTTTCTTGTTTTTGGTTACATAGACTTCAATGGATAAAAAGCATGTATTGAAAAACACAAAATACAAACTGAAACCTGTATGGGTGTGAACCAGGCCTATGGCCCCTTACACACTAGCGCACCTTGAAAGTCCCACAATTTTGCTGCAATTACAGAGCATGCCTGAATAAACAAGCTGATAGACAGACATTTCCTGGTTAGTGCCTTTTTTATTTATGTTGAGTCCCAGCAGGGTCCAGGGCCATCTTTAACACAGGGCAAAAGGGGCAGCTGACACGGGCGCAGTCATTGTTGTGAGGCCCAAAGCAGCAGTCCCTTGCGCCCGCACTGCCCACAAATAGCTGATAAGTGGATTCAGGAGGGCCCAATAAAATGTTTGCCCAGGGCCCAATCAATATTAAAGACGGCCCTGGCAGGGTCACCTGAATGCCCGTGGTTTTAATTGGGATGTCCAACAATCCCATAAAGGTGAAAGTCAGAAACTTTTGACCATATAGTGTAAGTCAAGCTATGTTCCCACTAAAAATAAATCATGCAGTATTTATTATATTTAGATATATATTTTTTAAAAGACAGAAGTAAAGGGAGCCTTCTGGTCACATTTAAGAAATATGCCCTTTTATTATCAATGTGTTCCCAGCTGCAGTGTGGGCTTTTATATGGATGTTATAGGGCTGAAAATCAAACCATCGCATTTTATTTTTATTGGTGACAAAATAACAGTCTATGAATATTTTACACGTGGTATTTGGAAATGCATTAGATTGGACTGAGCTTGTTCAAAGATAAATGAAGTGTGAAAAGGGAATGGAAGCTTTGTGTATTATTTAGAAGGTGCAGAGACTTGGCAGGCCTGCTGGATGATCTTATTACTGACATAGAACGAAGACTTCATAAAAAACTGTGAGCAGAAGAACAAACTGCCTTAAAGTGCTTCTTTGCCTGAGGGATGTCACTGAATCCTACTGAATTAAAAGGCGACATTCTCCCAATCATCAGCTCAGCCCAGCAATGGCAGCCTTTGCTGCTGCCAAAAAAGGGAGCCTGTCATATGGCAAAATTCCTGCCTGAGAGATCCCAGATGAAGGCGTCTGTTCTTTGACCCCTGGGCTGTGTGCCAGTTTCGGAGATATTACATGCCCTATAGCTATAGTTCTGATTTACCTGGTTGAGAAACTTTTTACTTCACATAAATAAACGCCATACATTCAACCCAACGCTGTCTTTCTTAGGTTCCTTTTCCATGGGCTGTTCACCTGATCGGACTTTCCAGCCTCCTCTATAGAGCAGCTGAGGTCCCCTGACAACTGCTGCTATCCAATCCGATTCTGTCTGCAAAATCCAGACGGATGATGGTCCTATTTTGCATCCGTCTGGCAGATCGTATCAGATGTGATCAGATTTAAACAAACAAGCGTTTTCACCCGATCTCCCCGTAGAGTAGAGCGGGACTGTGTCCATGTCCACTCTGCACAGTGAGCGGAGACGGACCTGTCATCCGCCTGCTCAGCGGGGATCAGTAGAGCTGACACTATAAACAGGACTAGTGCATCTCACCCTAACACAGGGCTAAATAATTGAGTTATACCTTTACAATTATAGTGTATTTCCACTTTTGCATTCAGATTTAAACCCACCCCTGCTATATGCTTGTTATGCATTCCCATTTAAACAGCATACATGAAAATAATAATAAAAAATATATATTTCTTACCTTTCTAGTGGTGTATTTAGAGTGGGTTTATATATAGGACTCTATTGACATCTGTTGTTTAGAACAGCTTCCAATATGCAGGGCATTTTTTAAGTGTATTAAAGCAGAGTCCACACAAAAAGTAACCCTCCGCTTTTCGGAACCCCCCCCCCTTTCCGGTGTCACATTTGGCACCTTTCAGGGGGGAGGGGGTGCAGATACCTGTACAGGTATATGCACCCAATTTCGGGAATGCCCCTTGCCTGTGCCCCCACGCTGTCTTCTGGGAAACACACTGGTCCCAGTACACAGCAGGGACCAGTGAGGACGCATCGTGCTGCTCCCGCATGCGCAGTAGGGAACCAGGCAGTAAGGCCGCAACGCCTCACTTCCTGATTCCCTCACCTTGGATGGCGGCGGGGGCAGCCGAGAGACGAGCGATTGCTTGGCCTCGGCTGCCGACATTGCGGGTGCGCTGGACAGGTAAGTGTCCATTTATTAAAAGTCAGCAGCTGCAGTACTTGTAGCTGCTAGCTTTTAAAAAAAGAATTTGGGTGGACCTCCGCTTTAACATACACTATATTACCAAAGGTTTTGGGATGCCTGCCTTTAAATGCACATGAACATTAGATTCATTAGAGTTTGTTTGTTTTTGGCTCAACTTCTACTTTAAGGCCTCGTACACACGATCAAATCTGTCTGCTGGAAACGGTCGGCCCGACCGTCCCAGCAAACAGATTCGACCGTGTGTACGGGCGAGTCGACGGATTTGGCCACCCGACAGATTTCAAACCCGTCCGCCCGACATGTCTGCTGGTTAGTATGCTAACCAGCAGACATGTCTTCTCGCACACGCGCCGAATGATTTCGACGCATGCGCGGAAGTGTTTTACTTCCTGGTGCGGTGACGTGGTGGCGTCAACGTCACCGCCACGTCACCGACACGTCAGCGCGCTGTCTGCTGGCGGGGATTTTGGTTTGCTCGTGTGTACACGCGAGCAAACCAAAATCCAAGCAGACAGATCTGTTCAAATCAGTCGGTCCGACCAATTTGAACAGATAGATTGCCTCGTGTGTACGAGGCCTTAGTGTTATCCCAATTTGACTGCAAAAGTGCAAGTACTGTTTCAGACCTTTGTTAGGATGAAATGCGTCAGGGAAGGGCAGAATACAATGGATGTATTTTCTGTTGTTGCTGAAATCATATTGCTTGCTTAAAGTCTAATTGCACCCTCCTTTTTGGGTATCATTCAAACCGGAAAAGGACACACACTGAAGCTTAGAGCAGGTAAGTCTGTGGATGTGAATATTGCAGCAAGAAATGCATTTTTATTTTTGCAATTGCTATTAATTAAAATATATATATATATATATATATATATATTTATATATACAGTGCGGAAAATAAGTATTTGAACACCCTGCTATTTTGCAAGTTCTCCCACTTGGAAATCATGGAGGGGTCTGAAATTGTCATCGTAGGTGCATGTCCACTGTGAGAGACATAATCAAAAAAAAAAATTCCAGAAATCACAATTTAGAATTTTTAACTATTTATTTGTATGATACAGCTGCAAAGAAGTATTTGAACACCTGTCTATCAGCTAGAATTCTGACCCTCAAAGACCTGTTAGTCTGCCTTTAAAATGTCCACCTCCACTCCATTTATTATCCTAAATTAGATGCACCTGTTTGAGGTCATTAGCTGCATAAAGACACCTGTCCACCCCATACAATCAGTAAGAATCCAACTACTAACATGGCCAAGACCAAAGAGCTGTCCAAAGACACTAGAGACAAAATTGTACACCTCCACAAGGCTGGAAAGGGCTACGGGGAAATTGCCAAGCAGCTTGGTGAAAAAAGGTCCACTGTTGGAGCAATCATTAGAAAATGGAAGAAGCTAAAGATGACTGTCAATCTCCCTCGGACTGGGGCTCCATGCAAAATCTCACCTAGTGGGGTCTCAATGATCCTAAGAAAGGTGAGAAATCAGCCCAGGACTACACGGGAGGAGCTGGTCAATGACCTGAAAAGAGCTGGGACCACCGTTTCCAAGGTTACTGTTGGTAATACACTAAGACGTCATGGTTTGAAATCATGCATGGCACGGAAGGTTGTCCTGGATAAACCAGCACATGTCAAGGCCCGTCTTAAGTTTGCCAATGACCATTTGGATGATCCAGAGGAGTCATGGGAGAAAGTCATGTGGTCAGATGAGACCAAAATAGAACTTTTTGGTCATAATTCCACTAACCGTGTTTGGAGGAAGAAGAATGATGTGTACCATCCCAAGAACACCATCCCTACTGTGAAGCATGTGGGTGGTAGCATCATGCTTTGGGGGTGTTTTTCTGCACATGGGACAGGGCGACTGCACTGTATTAAGGAGAGGATGACCAGGGCCATGTATTGCGAGATTTTGGGCAACAACCTCCTACCCTCAGTTAGAGCTTTGAAGATAGGTCGAGGCTGGGTCTTCCAACATGACAATGACCCGAAGCACACAGCCAGGATAACCAAGGAGTGGCTCTGTAAGAAGCATATCAAGGTTCTGGCATGGCCTAGCCAGTCTCCAGACCTAAACCCAATAGAGAATCTTTGGAGAGAGCTTAAACTATGTGTTTCTCAGCGACAGCCCAGAAACCTGACTGATCTAGAGAAGATCTGTGTGGAGGAGTGGGCCAAAATCCCTCCTCCAGTGTGTGCAAACCTGGTGAAAAACTACAAGAAATGTTTGACCTCTGTAATTGCAAACAAAGGCTACTGTACCAAATATTAACATTGATTTTCTCAGGTGTTCAAATACTTCTTTGCAGCTGTATCATACAAATAAATAGTTAAAAATTCATAAATTGTGATTTCTGGATTTTTTTTTTTTGATTATGTCTCTCACAGTGCACCTACGATGACAATTTCAGACCCCTCCATGATTTCCAAGTGGGAGAACTTGCAAAATAGCAGGGTGTTCAAATACTTATTTTCCACACTGTATATATATATATATACACACACACACACACACAACTGAATTTTTAGTATTTTCAATATTTAGTATTTTATTTTATTATTTTTAGTATTTTGGAGGCTGCAATGGCATACAGCTTTTAATAGTATACTTGTCCTAAAAATCGTTGATAGCTTAAAACTACAATACTACTGTACTAAACCACAATAATAACATGGTGTCATTTTTTCAGGGACTCTTTACAAGTAACAGTTTAATAATAATATTTTTTGTTCTGAGAACTGTTGTGGATGTCGGTAGGCATCACAATGTAGAGTGCCTGACATGTAGAGCGGTCTCCACTCTTTGGATTGCTACAGCTACATTTTCAGTTGTGCTTTATTTTTTCTTGATGTAGTAAAAAAAAAAAACACACACAATACTGTCACTGGATAATGCACGAGAAACATAATAGAGTTTTATGGACAGAGTTTACAGAGAAGTTTAATTTGTTTGCATTTTATATGTCTTGTCTGTCATTTCTGAACAGCGGGGAAACCTGATGTGATCGCTCTGCCAGAGTCCTTTGCTCTACAACTACAACTGCTACAAAGCCAGCATCACACTGCTCTGATGAGCTCAGCATTATGGAGAATAAATAATTCATTGGCAAGCCTAACTTAGAGAGACATCTTCATGGTTGCTAGTTAGGAGGGACAGGACACGGGATACAAAATACTGCATGGAAATCTCCTTAATTAAAAGAGAAATATGGTTTTGAAAAAAAATAAACATACATATTCACCTAGTTGTTACAGCATCGATCCCAGCTGTAGCTGTCCCCCGCCACCTCTAAGATCATTGATTGTTCTCGGTCTTCAGCCTGCAAAGAGCGGGTGGCTGTCAGTCAGCGTCTCTCTGCCCTGCCCCTCCAGCGATCACTAGAGGGCTGGGCTGTGGAGGGGGAGGGAGGCTTGCTAAGAGGCGGAGCCAGATGCCAGTCCAGGTATCCTGGACTGGCTGAGTGATGTCAGCTGATGTAAGCCTTTAATCCATAGGAGAAGCATAGCCAAAATAGCTTCTCATTTAAAGCCCTACCCCAGCCACAACTTTTATTTTGTTTTGAATAGACTAGAGCAGTGGTCTCCAAACTGCGGCCAGGGGGGCCGAATGCGGCCCTTTGCTTGCCATTATCCGGCCCTTGAGGCACTATTCTCCCACTGATACGAGACACTATTCTGCCAACTGACAACAAATGGGCACCATTTCTCTCATTGACACCAACAATGGGCCTCCAAATGACAGGGCACTATTCCTCTACCCTATACCAAATGTGGCAATGTTTACTCTGATGTAAGGAAAATTTCCACTTCTGCTGGCCACAGTCCGGCTGAAGGACAATAAACTGGCCCTTTGTTTAGAAAGTTTGGAGACCACTGGACTAAAGCATGGAAAGGTTTTAGCAGTTGTGTTTAACTTTTCTAAAATGACAAAGGGCCACATGCAATATTCAGTGAATCTTTAGTGTCAGAGACAGCAGGTGCGCAACAGAATATGGTCAAAGACTATGGGCATTATACAAGAGATGGTCAGAGGCTATGGACATAATACAAAAGGTGGTTAGAGATTGTGGGCATAATAAAAGAGATGGTTAGAGACTTTGTACATAATACAGGAGATGGTCAGAGATTGCGGACATGATAAAAGAACTAGTCAGAAACTGAGGACATAATAAAAGAGATGGTCAGAGACTGTGGACATAATAAAATAGATGGTCAGAGACTGTGGACATAATAAAGGAGATGGTCAGAGATGATAGATATACTAGAGTAGATGGTTAGAGACTGTGGATATGATCAAAAAGATGGTAGGAGACTGCAGACATGATACAGGAAATGGTCAGAGACTGTAGACATGGTACAGGAGACAGTTTTATAGAGTAAATGTTATGGTAGGGCATTTACAGAGTGCAGCTCCATTTTCTGTGTAAATACATTTTTTTCTTTTTGCGGTTAACCATTGTTTGGAATGAAGCCACGACTCTATTTATGCCAAAAGGGAGGACTATGTATTGGTATATCTGGTGTTGCAAAATTAATTTTACCTTCTGTAGGTGGGACTAACAATTACATTATCTAGATTTGCCAAAGTACAGAATATGTTTTGTGGGGCTAGGATGTAGTCCATTTATACATTGGAATGATGCTGGTTCCTCTATGTAAGCCAGAAGGGAGGACTGCATACTGGTACAACCTATCTGGTGTTAAAAAAAACTGTCTTTTCCCTTTGCTATGGCTGTTAAGGGAACCTGCTAATACCCTTTAATAAGATAGAGGGTGGTAACTTACCTGGCATTGACCTACCAACCTTTTTATTGACTTATCACTCAGACCATGGGATAAACATCAAATGTGGATATTTTATTTAGCTTCCTGAAGAGCGCAGTGAGGTCACAGACAGAAATCAAAAGTTTGCAAAAAGGTTAGCAAAAGATTGCAGAATTCATTGTGTAATTCCACCCACTGCTGACCACTAACATGGAATAATTTTAGGTGAAATTGATCCTTTGGATAAAAGTTTCATCATAGTAATCAAAAAGAAATATTAATGCGCTCTCTCCCATGGTGTCAGTCAGTACAGAATGATCTTGTTAGTGTTTGAAGTATCTTTGTTTTGCCTGTTTTACCTAGATATGCCTTGGACAGGAAGACGCATATTCAAAGGCACCATATGGAACTTATTCTGAATAATTTTGCAGCTTGTGGTTAAAGCACGGGAAAGCTAACATGGTAAAGAAAAAAAACTAATGTTAAGAAAGGTTTTACAAATCCTAATACACGTGTTAAAGTAAAATAAAAAATAAATTAGTAGTTTGGGTACATGTAAATCCATTCACTGAAATCTCACATAAGCTTTAACAAGTTAGAGTAGTTTCAAAGGTAATTTTAAAATTGCGGCTTTTATAAAAATTTGTTCTCCTGTATTTTTGCCCTGTCACCCGGGCTTCCAATATATACTGCAATCAGATGTTTCAACATACAATGCAGGCATGTGCTGTCACTGTTGTCTCCATCTGCCCTTAGTTGTGCAGCCATTGATGGAGTTAATGTAGACAGCAAGGGATGCAGCCTGTTTGCTCCTTTATACTCGCTCTCATCCCGGCTTCATTCCTCCATTAAACTTGGGTGATGAAAACCTGTTTAAGCCATATCTCGGATCTTACCTTGGGTTTATGACATCATGGGTTGTTGGGCCTGGCAATTAACAACTCAGGTCTGATTATTGCATCCTAAGGGGAGGTCACATGATCCCCCATGCTCCGAAATGGGTATTTCCTGAGGGCTCCAACAGAGTCGCCAGGGATAATAATTTTTTATTTTCAAATTTTATAGTGCTTTTCTACCTGAGTGCTTATCAAATTGGTGTTGGAGACAGTCATTTTGGGCATATTCTATAGAATATCATACTAGGGCAAATTTTTTACAGGTACTCGAGTATATGTGGATTGAAGAGACTGAATGGGCAAATTGGCAGATTCTCCTCACACAGAAAATCAGAAACAGAATGAAATGCTACTATAAAGAAGCATAGTATGTTTATAAAATATTCACAGCAGAAAAAAGACCAAGCGGTCCATGGAGTCTGCCTCGCTGGGGGGAAGTGTCTCGGAGTTCAAAGTCTGTAGTAACATGTCCGGGAATAGAGGCAGTTTGATGTTGTTGTGTAACTGTGTTACGGCTGGGGACTGGGTGAGCCAAGGGGTCTTGGATATTGCAGGTTCTGGAAAGAGGAAGCATTGACTGTGGACAAGTCCTGTTGATGACGAGGGTTCATCACAACACCCTTCATGTATTTAAAGGTTTCAGTCATTCCCCCTTTCATTTCTTTCTCCAGACTGTACATATTAAGTAATGGAAGTCTCTCCTGATAAGTTTTATCCCTCAGATCTTCTTTCTCCTTATTCAGTTTTACTTCTTAATGAGAAGTTAAAAGGCAGGTTCTTTGGATAGATTCTGAGGGAAAATATGACTACATGGCTGGTGGTAAAGTCAGACATGATCAGAAACTTGGGTGATCTTGGCTCTGGAATCTTGATAGGTGACAAAAAGTTGATGGACTCAGACTTTAGAGGTGGTGTCCACTTTCAAAAAATCTCCAAATCATAACTGAGAATTTTGAAAGTGAAAGCAAGGTAAAAGCATGTCTTCTTGTTAGAGCACAGAAGGGTCTCCATACTAGGATGTCTGATTCGAAAACCTTTATATTATTCCAGAAAGGCTTTTGTTTGTTAAAGGGCAATTCATCTATGCAATTTTTTTCTTGGACCTCTATGGGTAATACATCCATTTGTGACCTAATTATTTTAGAGAAGGTAGTTCCTGTAGTGTAGTGGATTGGAGGATTGAGGATACAATGGTGAGTCTAACAACATAATGGAATTCGCACCTGACAAATTTTTATCTTGGAATGGATTTTAAAAGGCAAAACTTTTTTTAGCTTTAGAGTAGAGAGGTTTTTTTTTCACTGTATGTGTTCCTCATAAGGAGATGTGTACTTTCTGTTTGTCCTCGTGACAATTCTCACCAAAAAAACACAACTTTTTGGCTCTCACCAGAACAACAACGTAGGGGAAATCAAGGGGGCAGTAGTTCTGGCAACCTTTCCTAGCCTTTTTTGCCTTTAGTAAATCAACCCCAAAGTCCCTTTAAACTGAGAAGAAGGTAAGCAACAGTAATGCCTCTGAAGCTGTTTACTGCCTTAGCCCCATGGCAACAGGTAGAACGTATGAGGCATACAGGGATACAGTAGGCCATAAACATCGAATGTTCCTGGTCTCCCTCTATGCAGTGGGTGGTCCTAGTCTTGGAGACTCCTTGTGCATTTCTCCAGCTGTAGGAGATGGACCCATAGAAGCTAAGAAAACCCAGCTTTAAACCTGAAGCTATTTTTTTGTACAGTCAGAGGCCCCTTATGGTAAACAGCAATGCTTCTAAAGCCGTTTACTGTCTTAGCCTAATGGTAACAGTCAGAGTATGAGGCACACAGGGATGTAATAGGCCATACACATTACATGTTCCTGGTCTCCCTCTGTATAGTGTGTGGTCTTAGACTTCTATGGAGTCTCCTTCTGTGCATCTCCAGCTGATACTGCCTTCGCCTAATGGCAACTGGCAGAGAGTATGAGAGACACAGGGATATGTTAAGCCATAAACATCACATGTTCATAGCCTCCTTTTATGTAGTGGGTGGTCCTAGACTTCTATGGAGCCGCCTCCTGTGTGTCTCTGTTTTAGATGGTCCCATGAAAGTCACTAGATGTGTTTTTTTTTTCCAGAGTGAGAGGCCCATTAGGCTGGGGAGATGGTAAGTAACAGTACTGCTTCTCAAACCATTTACTTCCTTAGCCTATGGTAACAGACCGTCAGTATGAGGCATATATACAGGGATACAGTAGGCCAAAATCATCACATGTTCTTGGTCTCCCTCTATTCAGCAGGTGGTTCTAGACTTCTATGGAGCCTCCTTGTACATGTCTCCAGTCTCAGGAGATGGTCCCATAGAAGCTAAGAAAACCCAGCTTTAAACCCGAGGCAATTTCTATGTATTTTTTTTCTTGATTCAGAGGCCCCTTAAGCTTTGGAGATGGTAAGTAACAGTAATGCTTCTCAAATTGTTTACTGCCATAGTCTATTGGTAACAGTCATGCCCCGCACACACAATCGATTTTCCCTGGCGGTAAAAAGTCCACCGGGAAAACCGAGAGGAAACCGAGAACCTGCTTGGCAGCTTTTTTTCCACTGCACATAGCCTGTTTTCTTGGCAGGAAAACTGCCATGAGAGATTTGGTCGGGAATCCCGGCCGTGTGTATGCTCCACCACAGTGTTTCCCATAGGAAAAGTCCCGGGAAAAAGACTGCCAGGAATCGTGGCAGGAAAAAAAAAAAAAACATGTTCAGGAAAACTACCATGGAGCATACACAACCAGTTTTCCCGACCAAAAGCTCTCTTGGCAGTTTTTCTGCCAGGAAAACCGGCCGTGTGTAGGGGAAAAAAACTGCCAAGCAGGTTCTCGGTTTACCCTCGGTTTTCCCGACTGACTTTTTCCGACGGGAAAACTGGTCGTGTACGACGCATTCGAGTATGAGGCACACAGGGATATGGTAGACCATAAACATCACATGTTCCTGGTCTCTATGTAGTGGGTGGTCCTAGAATTCTATGGAGCTTCCTCCTATGTGTCTCCATCTAAGTAGATGGCCCCATAAAAGCCACTGCATATAACAAATGATGGTGGGAAAAATTGTGGCCATATCCTGGCAGGCAATGGCTGGGATACTTAGGTAAATATGCAGCTGTTTTTATAGGGTTGGGGTGCAGGGTTTAACAATGATGATTCTCCTGCGCTCCGGTATTTTTTACTAGTGGGGGTCATACAGTTCAATTAAAAAGTATCTTCCAGAGTCTTGCAGCCCTCCTCAGAATCATGGGAATTCAAAAGGAACTAAAAGAGAAAAGAGAATGGAGGGCGCACGACCTAGTGTGATACTGTAACACGATTTTTATTAAAATACTAAAATCAATGAGTATACTCACAAAATGAGTTAAAAAACAAGCCTTGAAAGACAGTTCAACAGCGCCAGCAGAACAGGACGGTTGCTTCAGTCCAAAGGTATCTAACCGATATTGAAGCTAGGCTTACGCGTTTCGGGGGCGTACCCCTTTCCTCATAGCCCCGGTGGTCTGCACTGCCGGGTGCAGGGTTTAGGCAGGATGGACAGGTGCACTTCCTCTGTACTTTTTTTATGTCTTTTAATAATTGTTAAGAACATAGAATACTAGGAAATTCTCACTGACTTAAAATTTACCATTTCATCCAATTAGGTAAGTAAACAACATTTATATTTTCTGGTGGCTGACGGATGAAAATGAAAACATATGTCCTTTGAATGAACGCTCTGTGTACATAACCCCCCTGCCAAGTTGAACAAATTGTCTGCCCATCTCATTACATGTTTTATTCTTGCGGATGGGAAATGCTAAGCTGTGCTTGGTGGGAAAATACTGTAGCTGAATGATGTGTTATCCATTTACACGGAATAAATATATTGTAAATAGAACAAATATATCTTGTAGGGCACGTATAAGACCGTCTTATTTTATTCGGCCCTTGAGGATTTGAATTAGTGTCGAGCACAGAAAATGATACTTTGTAGATCTGTTTGAATTGCTAATCTGAAGTTTTCTTTACAGAAGACATATCAAAGAAAACTGTAAAGAGGAAATAAAAGATTCCGTTAACAGTTGACTTTAGCTAGACAGCAAAGTTGCAAGGCCAGTTTCCAACTTTCAGCTGTGCTAAATTACTACAGAGAGCAATTCAGGTAGCAATGATGGCCTACGTGATTTTTAAAAGGAACTATATATATATATATATATATATATATATATATATATATATATATTTTTTTTTCCCAGTATGTTAACATAAGCCTGTGCTTTACCCATGCAGGGGAACAAAACAGGAACAAATAGGGCCCGGTTCACACAGGTGCAATTCAGATGCCACTTGAGTTGCACAGAATCACATGACAAGGGACATCCTGTTATTTTCAATGGTGGTGCCTGTTCACATCAATGCGACTCCTTGCGTCATGATTTTGGAAAAAGGTTCCTATGCTACTTTGGTGTGATTCCAGCATGATTTTGGCCCCATAGAAAATAGAAACCACTATCAAAGCAGCATCCAAGTTGCAATACATAATCACACAAAGTCAAATCAAAATCTGATTGGAGCAGTGTGAACCTAGCCTAAAGAACTTTACAAAGAATTTTGCTGGCAGGAAAATCCTGCATAAAAAGTGGTCCGTAGTGCATTATATACACAGTCATTTATACTTTGAGAACGACAGAACTTCAAAGTTATTCTGTGTCTGCACTGCAGCAGCTGCCTACACATTATTTATGTTTATATCTCCTGAATGACTAAGCAGCAGCGGTGGTACATATGGCAATGGCCATTTACTTGTTATGCATGTAAATATTTGCAGAAATGCACAATGCGTACCGAGTAAAATACAAAATAAAAATTGGATTTCAGTTTGTCTCGTGTGAAAGTGGCCTAAATGTCCTGCTTGTTGCATCTTTGGTCCGCCTCTCAAATCTGCACCACAAATTCAGCTCCACATTAAAATTAATACAATTTTGATGCATTTTTGGAGTCACGTGTCTATGTTTGACGGGTGCATGTTGGAAGTCGGGAAACCAGTAAAAAACAAACCGGAAACGCATCAAAAACGCATCATAAAAGCATATGCATGTTTGATGCATTTTTTCAGCGGATCAGTTGAAAGCAGCCTAAAGGCAAAAAAAAATGTTATTTTTATTTTATTTTGCATAGAATCATAATGCCGTTTTTCATGACGAGAAAAATGCAATTTTTTAAATTGGTCATTAAAAACGACCGTGCGTAGGCTCCAGAGCATTTTTCTCATCGAGAAAAATGGGCATTAAAAATTTAGAACCTGCTCTATTTTTTCTATTTTTTTCTCGTCATTTTTCACGTCGTGGAAAACGGTCGTGTGTAGGCTTTAACATCAGTGAAAAAAAACGTGCATAATCACAAGCAAGTTATGAGAAGGGAAATTTGCATAATCAGCCCAAAGGGTGGCGCCATTAAAATGGAACTTCCCTTTATAGTGCCATCGTACGTATTGTACATCACCACGCTTTGCTTGAGCATTTTTTTCACGATCGTGGCTTGACAAGAATCATGTTGAGAAAAACTTCATTTTTTTCCATGTTCCAAACAGTTATAAGAGATTATTATAATTCCCTGTCAGTTTTTTGCCATTGGCATCTTACTGTGGAGATTTACCTTCACTTCCTGACCATATCTGAAACAGAAAGTGAGAGGAAATGCCTCCAAACTAAGGGAATTCCATTAGAATTTCACTAGAACTAGCGTCCTCATTAAAAGATTTCCCTTCTGTTACTATTCTGGTGACAATTCAAAATGTTCTTTTACTTTTACGCTCAGTGATAACGTTAAACAGGACAAATATAGAGGGCGAATCTCCCTAAAGGGGGACACAGACATCAGTAAAAACCCGTCAGGAGTTCTAATCCCTCCCCACTCTATCCAAAACTAAAAAAATAAATAAAAATAAAAATGTGCATTTAGTTATACTTTAATTTTGGGTTTTCACTAGCTGTAAGCCATACTCATCAAAATTTAAAAAAAAAATGCTTAAAATATATCACTCTGTGTGTAACGCATCTATATAATATATGAGTTTCATTTTTTTAATAGAATTACTGAAATAGATGATTAATTTGATGATTTCATGAGATGCACCTGTAAACACAGAACACTGGTTCTAGAATAGGAGAGCAAAGGCAGATGTAGCTTTAAGGATGAATTGCTCCACAGTGCCAAGCATCCACAGTGAGCCACAGCTCCAAGCATGCTTTTGTTAGTTCCATGTAAAATGAAGAATATCTGAAGTACTTGGAAATATTGTGGTTGGATAGATTCCATTGGCTGTCAAGATGTCAATGGTTATTTATAGTCCTTTGTTATAAATAATATATTTAACTCATTATAAAATGCACACCAGCATTCAGCATCTATGGATAATATTTAAAGAGAAGTTGTTTTCTTTGGATGTTTAGATACAACACTTCTGCTTCTTCTGATCTGAGGTTAGAATTAATCGTGAGAAAAGATTTTGTAGAGGATTCTCATTTTGTCTTATATAAACAGCATGCTCTTGGTATATTTATATAGGGTTTTGTTTAGCTGTCTTGACTTTACTCTCATGTATGTTTAAATGAACGGTGTCACACGTTATATATTGTACTGAACTTCGAAGAATACATCAAAGGCTTTGCTTTTACTGCTCCAAATATTTATCAAATGCGATTATAATTATATGTAGGCATGCTATAAATATAGTATGTATTCAAAGCTGGGTAAAAAAAATGGAAATCTCCTACACCCATTTTTACAGGACTCCTGTCCAGCTGTCCTTGGTCGTAGCTATACCAGATTTCACCAGCGGTGGTTCCTGAAATTAGTTAGTACATATACCTTCTGATTCCAAGAAAAACCTATGAGCCCTTGGGATAAACTTTTGCTTGTTAAAACAAAGTGTTCACAAAAGTTCTGGGAAGTCCTGTTTTTTTTCAGATCCTGTCCTAATTGGCCCTAGAAAGTGTATGTACACATGAGTGGTGGCCACTCCATTAATGGCCCCCCTAATCCATACTCCCGTCCCCTAATCTACATGCAGGGTGCCAGAGGCATGGATTTCAATTTTTTTTTTTAAACCCATGACTATAGCCTGAGGCTCTAATTGGGTTCAAAAAGGGGTGTGCTCGGGGCATGGAGCATTGCACCCTGCTCACCCATATGTGTGACAATAGCGAATTAATATTCACTTTTGTCTTCCTGCTTCTCCTCCTGCCCAATCAGGAAGCAGGTCTTAAGACTGGATTGGCCTCATTGGCTGCCAAGGAGGAAGCCGCAGAGGAGGAGGAGACGCAGGGGAAGCCACTGAAGTTGCCAGCATCCTGGATGGGGTAAGTGCGGGGCTGGTGGGTAGGCGGGCGGACAGACGGGCGAGCAACGGGGGTGGGAGTTTGATTGATGGACCGTACATGGGGGGTGGTGGGTTGTTTGTGTGCCACCCCCCAATAAATGGAGCACCAGCCGCCACTGGTACACATGTTAAAGTACCACGAAAGCCTGAGATACTTACCTCCTCTTCAACAGTTTGATGCCCCTCGCTGTCTTCTTCCAAGTGACAGGTTGCAGTCAACTTCATTGACCGGTGTGGGATGACGTCACACATGTGCAGTAGTTCAGTCAATGCGGCACACAGGATCTGTGCAAGAATGTAAACTGAGCTGCACTTGCACAGTTAGTTTACATGCTAAAGAAGACTGCAGATAGATTTATTTTATTATAGAAGAGACAGTGCATGTCCATTCTTCAATAAAGGGTCTGCCTGCTCTCAGTCCTTAAAATTCAGACTTTAGTTCTAATTTAAATAGGGATCTTAGATTGTAAGCTCCTTTAAGGACAGGGACCAAGACTAAATATTGCCCACTTGTTATCAGCCTCTTGTTAGACTGAGCTCCCAAAACACAGGTACTAGTGGTATGCAAATGCTGACTTTTTGAAAAGCCAGAATTGAAGAAAACGTCCAGCATATCCCACAATGGAATGTGGGGTCTCCATAATCTATTGAAACGTTCCCCATATTGCATATTGAGGGATGCTATGGGTTAGTATTGATATACAAACCAGCAAATTGCATGCTACACACATGCAAGGGTTTCATGGGCTATTAGAGTATCCAGCAAGTGGGTTCATTGGCAATCAAGCAATGGTAGCCGTGAGTAGTGGTTTTCATCCTAAGTGGTGTTAAAAAGTGAAAGGTTTTCCGTACATTATGGTGCAACAAGTATAGTAGTTATGTATTAGCTGTTCAGAAATACTGAAGGTTTTCTATAAATTCTCTGGACAGTATTTGCCTTGACATCAGAGATTTTTTGTAGACAGTGGAGGGCAGAATGCAGACAGATCATATATGGAAAATTATCTTTTAATAATGATTTATGTATTCCTGGGATGACTTTCAGAGGAGCAAATCCAGTTGTGTTAACTAACTATAACCTTGAGTTTTTTCAGCGATTACTTTGTGATTACAGGTACTCATGAGAGCTCAGGAGCTGTACAACACACAGCAATTCAATTATTCATCATACATGAATCAGCCGCTGTGAGTCATTGTCATGGGGCTGGCTACAGTTTTATTGCAGCTTTTTACGGGATCCAGACTAGTTAAACTGGAACTCCAGCTCCAAATTTGTCTTTTAAAGCAGCTAAAAAAAATTACGTATCCCTTCTCCCATCTCCTGTTGCCTGAAACATGAGGCTAAGGCCGTGTACACACGATCAGACCGGTCTGATGAAACTGGTCTGAAGATCAGTTTCATCGGACCAAATTGACACCTGTCCGTCGGACAAAAACGATGGTTAGTACACAAAAGCATCGGACCAAAAACTTGCGCATGCTTAGAATCAAGTTGACACATGCTTGGAAGCATTGAACTTCGTTTTTTCAGCACATCGTTGTGTTCTACGTCACCGTGTTCTGGCCCGATGGGATTTTGGACTGATGTGTGTGTACGCACATCAGACCATCAGACCACTTCAGCCTGGTCCGATGAAAACCGTTCGTCGGACCAGTCTCATCGGACCAGTCTCATCGGACCAGTCTGATCGTGTGTTCGTGGCCTAACAGATCTGCAGATAGTTTAACAGACAATTTTTAATACAATTGGTCTCAGATTTGACATTTCAGGCAGTATGCAGAAGAAAGTTGTAATGAGCTTTAGAATATGAGGTTCCATGGATGAAGTTTCCATGGGGTTCCTTTAAAAATGAACTAGCACAATCATATGGGCTCCTGTAATGAAAACATTGATTGCACTGCACACAAATTCCAGTAAGCCAGAGGGAGACCACCCTTTTTTCAGCCTTTTGGCACTTTTTGTACAGCCCTTGGGTGCCCCTGCATACACTAATCCCTATTGTCCTGTTGTAGTAGTAATTTCTAGCAGCCTCATGTATTATGTCTCCAGTCTATAACTGTCTTCCAAAGCACACCCCTGTATTCAAAAACTCCAATAGCGTGTTTACACTCTGACAGTCTTCTGAAGCAAGTCCGCAGTCTATAATCATCTCTTGTATCATGTCTGTAATCTCTGACCGTCTCTCATATCATGTCTGCAGTCTCTAACCATCTCTGGTATCATGTCCGCAGTCTCTGAGCATCTCTTGTATCATGTCTGCAATTTCTGACCATCTTTTGTATCTTGTCTGCAGTCTCTGACCTTCTCTTGTATCATGTCTGCAGTGTTTGACCATCTCTTGTATCATGTCTGCAGTCTCTGACCATATCTTGTATCATGTCTGCAGTCTCTGACCATCTCTTGTATCATGTCTGCAGTCTCTGACTATCTTTTGTATCTTGTCCGCAATCTCTGATCATCTCTTGTATCATGTCTGCAGTCTATGACCATCTCTTATATTATGTCCATGATCTCTAACCACCTCTGGTATCGTGTCTGCAGTCTCTGACCATCTCTATCTCTTGCATCATGTCTGCAGCCCAGAGGCGATTTAATTCGCATGTGCCGCGCTATATAAGTTTTTCATTCATTCATTCATTCATTCTGACCATCTCTTGCATCATGTCTGCAGTCTCTGACTATCTTTTGTATCATGTCTGCAGTCTCTGACCATCCCCTTTGTTCATGTTTTCAGTCTCTGACCATCTCTTGTATCATGTTCACAGTCTCTGACCATCTCTTGTATGATGTCTTCAGTCTCTGACAACTTTTGTATCATGTCCACAGTCTCTGAATATCTCTTAAAATAACCAGGAAAGACCAATTTTTAAGTAGATTCAACTTCAGCTTTAATTCAGTTTTTGAGATGTTTTTCTTAAGCCCTTGTAAGGTGATTATTTTTCTTACTCAGCTCTCACTGGGACTAGAGGTGTCAGAGGGGTGAGAGGCCACACAAAAGACTGACTCTTTAAACAAGCTTTATTAGTGTACCTTGTGCTGTCAAGCAGAGTTCTTGTAAGATTTGTGCGCTCTTGTACATCCGGGATTTCCTTTGAGAAGGTGTTAGAGGAAGTTCTGTATTTTGGAAAATGGAGTAATCAGCACTCTGTTCGAGAAGGCTGAAAAGACTCAATGAGAACTCAACTTTTTCCTGGTAGGTCCGGAAGCCATTCTAAACATTGTGCACCGTGGGGTCTCAGGTAAAATATACAAACTATTTTTATTTTATTTTTTTACATATGTCTTCCTGAGGACTAATCTGGTGTCTTTCTACCCTGGAGTATTACTGCTGCTGCTATAATATTATTTGATTATGGATCATTATTGGGGAGTACTCACGATAACTTCTAAGAACATAAGAGCAAAAAAAGCCCAAGTCCACAAAAATTGATGAAGATGAGAAATTGATTGAAGAAGGCGTCCTGTTTTTTTTTTTTTTTAACTTCTCTGAACGTGATTGAATGTTTGAAGTGAGCACAAGCTTACGTCACTTTAGTAAATCCAGTTCAGAAGCACTTCAATGTTTAGTGAGTTAAAACCACCTGTAAGCCTAGGGACACACCAGTGCTTTAGTTAATCACGTTGCTATAACTTCTTGCAAAAAATCAGTAAGGCCTCGTTCACACAGATCGCTCTCCAGAGGCAGTAAAGAGGCAATGTATTGCCTCCTTACCACTTGCTTTAACCCCTTGGACCCGCACTAGCGTGCCACAACCATATGCATTGCATGTAGTTATGGGCCCTTGCAGAGTGGCCTCTTTCACTTGAATGAGTTGTATTTTTTGCGGCCGCTACACCCTCCAAAAGCAATAGTAGTAAAAATCCTGCCATGGCCGTGGCATGTGTACACCCCCACAGGAAGATCAGTTAGGGGGGCAGTAAAATGCAGCTCAACCCCAGGGTTTTACTGCCACTCCACTGTGAACTAGCCCTTAGGGTTGAGCTACACTGGTGACTAAATCTCTTAGCTAATGGGAGACTTCATGAGTCACTTTATTTACAGCACCAATACTTTTATAATGAGACAAGTTACCCAGCATTTAAAGTATTATTAAAGGAGAAGTAGGGCCAACGCTCTTTTGACCCTACTTCTTTTGTGGTTCACAGAAGTGTACTTAGTTCTGCACTCTTGTGATCAGTATTCAGCCTACTGATTTTGAGAGCCCGAGCAAGCCGCTTCACCCCCACCACAGCCCGTCGCTCCGGTGAGTGCTGGTGGGGCAGAGTAGAGAGCACTGACTGACAGTCACTGTCTCTCTGCTCACTGAAGAACAAGAACTGAGTGATCAGCGGTCTTTGATCACTCAGTTCTTGGTGATTAGAGGCAGTGGTGGAGAGATGCAACTACGCCCCCCCTCCTTCCTGAACCATACCAGGCCACATGCCCTCAACATGGGGGTTGGGCTCTTTGTCCCCATGTTGTTTGACACATCCTGTATTCTTAGGAAGCAGTGACAGAGGGAAGTTTTCATATATAGAAGTGGTTGAAATACCAGTCCATAATATGATGCACTACTCCTGTGGAACAGGGGGCTTAATGGGCTAAAGTTCGAACAGCCTAAACAGCCAAAGGTTACACCAAACCTCGGTTCAGTCCAAAACGTTGGCTCATCTCTAGTGAGTTAATTGCCTGTTTTCTGGTCAATTACTTTCAATCTTAGTTGCAATTGTCAGTGAATTGAAGATGGTTGAAATCATAAACAATTTATTATTGTAATGGAGACCATTACAATAATAACTTAAAATAGGTGCTCACTGGAAATAAACTGTAGTTTATATTTAAGCTTCCCAGAGACATTAGATTGCAATTCTGGACTATACATATTGAGCAGACATCCCGTTACCATCATCACTAACCTTTCTGAAAATGAATAGTCGCCCAATGGCTGAAGCCACTGACCTCCCCACCATCACTTTGCCCACCAATACAGGCAATATCAGGTGTCAGATACCTGTGCGTAGGTTTAGCTAGGTTAAAGTTGAAGCTTGAAGTCCATCTTTGTCCCTGCTGGGGGAGATTGCCTTAATTTTCTTGGTCCAATGTCAGTGGTCACCAGGACAGGAAATAAGCAACAATGGATTAAATTAAAGGTTATATAAAAAGTTTGGTGCACGACAATTTGGGGTATTTAAATAATACATTTTATTTTGTATAGAGCTCTTTCTATCAGGTCAAAAAAAGAGGGGCAACCCCTCCAAATGAGGGACATTTGGCATGTGTGAATAAGGTTAGTGAAGTGAAGGTAGGCAGGAGGAACCAGCGGGTGAAAAATTGCCATAACAACAATACAAAGCATCTGATACATGCTGCATTTTGACATCACCCCCCGGGCTCGTCTTACATGATCATTTTTAAATTCATCACAGGTTATATCATAACACAGGCGCAGATATGTATCACTATGACCATAAATCCTAGCACGTTCTGTACATGGAGAATGAGACGTGTTCTAACCCTGTAGGAGTGTATTGGTTATTAAATCAAGGGGGCAAGTACCCACCTACTCCTATAGTTTCTCAAATTTGGACTTATAACCCCAATGTTGAAAGATAAGTTATTTGAGTTTCAATGTATCGTTAATATGAGTTAGTCATTCTTTAGGTAATTGGGGGGGCAGTTGAATTCCTGTTTTTTTTTTACCACCTTTAGTTTAGAGATTTCGTCATTGGAAGGTGTGAAGTGTGAGTCAGTGTTCAGGGCACTGGTGTATTCCCCAGGCTTGGATTAGATTTTCAGCAAGGTCTCCCAGTGATACAAACTACTATTTCTGATGAAATGTCTTTCATGTATGAGAAAACACAAAACAACTTGCTGAGTCTTTATTTAGCTCTGTGTCTGCTCAGTGTCAGGAGTCTGGATGACGCATACTTTTTCGTTTTCAATTTTATTTTTGTCATCCCCCGGATAGGCTTTTACATGACGGTACGTCAGACACTGTTTTATTATGAATATCTGACAATAGATTTTTTACATGGACAGAGATTCTTTTGTAGGCAAATATATAAAGATGAATTCCACATCTACTTTACACATCTTTACATGATTACTACATTTATGGCTAGGTTGGTTAAGTTGCTTTATATATACTTTTTTGACACTGACAATCTACTTTTTATCTCTAGAGGTAGAAATACTGTAGGTATGATGTTCTGTTTTGGCAGGTTTTTGGCCAGATTGGAAAACAGTCCCATACTTATGGCAGCAGCCATCCCCCGGTGGCCAATTACCCATAGGAACAAGGTTGATTTGACGAGCTTGAAAAGCTTACCCAATTAATAGATTTTGACCTAAAATAAGTGTCTCCTCGATGCTCCCCCTTCCACCTCCATAGAATAGACTTGATAAACTCATCTGTCAATGTCTTTTGTTGTAGCTGGACCATATTCGGATATAAAATAATCAAAATAATATAGTTAAATAATCATTAACTCTTCGTAGAATGTATCTAATGGAAGCAATGTACTGTACCTGAATTTGGCCTGGTATCAGCCATTTTCAGTCCTAGTACAACAGCGTTCAGCGTGGGAGAGGAAGAGGTAGAACAAGGAGCCAATCAGCTCATGTGCAAATAAGGAGCATGCTTCACTTTCACTATCCAGTTACAGGCTGGGGTGGGTCCATGACAGTCAGTGGACATGGGTTGACTAATGCTGGCCATCATTCAGGCAGGAAAACTGAGGACACCTAGTAATAAGAAGAACTGTGAAGACTCGTTTGAAGGTAAGTATTGGAGTGAAAGCTTTTTTTTTTTAAATGTTATCTTTTAATTAGCAATTTTTTTGTACTTTTGATTGACTGACTACTTTTGTGAATATGGTGAGTCAATGGAGGACAAACATAGAGATCCTCTAAAAGGAAGTGGTATCACAGAAGCAAAAAAAAAATATTTGAAAGATTTGGAGGACGCTCAAAGCAATAGAAGGGACTTTTCTGAGTTCAGAATACATACTTGAATATAATTAAACATTTTTAAACCAGAGTTTAGTGTCCCTTTAAAAAAAAAAAATGTTACGTTTGAAATCTGCTTGCACTAAATATTCTTATCAGTATATTAAACTGAAAACAAGGCACTCCCTATGTAAATGATATCTTATCTCATTCTCTACAGTTGTTAAAGAAAACCTGTTTCTCTTACCTACCTTAGTACATTTTAAGCCGGACATAGTCAGTGTTGATGGTGAATCCCTCCTACGTAGCCAACGTGTTCTCCCGGAGGCAGAAGCCATTCTCCGCTGGGAGACCACAGTGATTACTGCTATTATAATTGCATGTAGAATCCAGCAATCTGGTTGCACCCAAGTTGATCGATCGATTATCTTGTATACATTCAGCTTGCTCATATGGTTAGAATCTTGGCCAGTCACTGCTAAACCGGCCAAGATTCGAACCATCTATGGCCAGCTTTAGTCACTCATTGTCCAATTTTGTATGACGAAGTGCAGTAGCATGTTACAGCACTGTGCAATCATGTACAAATAACTTCTGCTATATGATGCTGTGTAGCTTACACCACAGGTCCCCCCCCCCCCCCCAATGACATCTATGTGTCTCAGGAGTTGCCTGACCTTTCTCCACTGCAGTTTTACTTTCACTTACAGAACTCCTTCCCCTGGTCTCTTCCAAGTATTTGGAACCTGGCAGAAACCTGTGATATGTCTGCACTTGTGTGGGATATTTCAAGATGGTAGTGAGGGTGGGGAATGGCACAAGAAGGAAGGTGCAAGAAAGACAATGCTGGACTCCATTGACTAGTAGGTTCTTTTTTTAATGACCATACATGGACATTAAATTAACCCTTTCTCATCCTTTTCTTGTTTCCCCATTTTGATTGGCTCTCACAGTGGTCACATGATCAGGAGGCCATCCCACCATCCCACCAGTACTGATCATAAACCGATCAAGAGTTTGTCTGTTGCTGTGCTGACTAGAAGCTTATGCCCTAAATACACTATTTAATTCAATTTTAATATTCAAAGCAAACTCACCCATCCATCCAAGTCTATATATCTCACTTTATTTTGCTGAGAAAACTCTTTAAAAAAAAACACCCTAGTCGTGATTATCCTAAATAAGGGCAGATGATTCATGTAGCATTTTTTTCCTGGAATCCGTCTGCACTTAACTGAGGCATGCAGACAGGAGGGAGTGCTTTATTGAGAAAGCCCCTCCTCTCCTCCTGAAGACTGCTGGAATGTATGACATAATTTTGGCCTAGGAAGCTTAACCCCCCGCCTCCTAGGGAAAAGGAGCCCTGACTGCTAAAAGCTTGCCAGCTACGTGGGCGTGATCCAGGACAGGGAGTTTTGGTGATTCCAATGGGATTGGCCACTGAGGCACGAAGTGACTGGGTGGAGCCCAAACTCTAGAAAAAGGCTATGCAAGGACAAGTCCCATTACTTTAAAGAGATCCTGACGTCACAAGAGTTGCCTACCCACCCGCCCGTTGTAAGTTCCGTCACAGCTTTATTGGTGGTTTCACCTTGCCAGCAATGGATATTGATTTATGGGCCATGCACTCAAGTTTAATTCTGGGATCAGTTTAATGCCTGTCTCACACTGATGGTGGAGCTAGGCCTCTTAGACTGTCCTTGTTTTGTTAAGGATGATCACAGTATAACCATGACTGGCATTGTTATATAGTGTTTTGAATATTGTTAAAGTTGGCAAGTTCAATAAAGCTGTGGCCTTGCACCACCAACTCCAACTTAAATCAGTCTGGTGTCTTTTTGGGGGGCAAGGTATTGGTATATAGTAGCTGGTCAAACTGCACCTAGGCTTCTTAGCAGTCATGTAAAAAAATAAAATAAAAATTAATATGAATATATTCTTATCAATTTACAAGTGCTAGCAGTGGAAGGATTAAAATAGTTCATATTGATTGAGAGAGCTTAGTTCTGCTTTAAAGAGCCATCAGGAGGGGACGGGAAGGGATTAACTAAATTCCCTCTATCTAATAACTGTCCTTGTAAAACAAGAGTGAAGAACCCTTTAAACAAAGGAACCATTGTTACTTGTGTATAAACAATCTAACACACGAGTACATAAAGGTTATTTTCCAACATTAAAGCAATGGCACTTTTAAAGCAGATAGAAAAACCTATTTATCTGGTTGTGCGTAATCCATGCTTTGGCTTTATGCTTCCATTACATGTCATGTTATCTAATATCTACAAAGTGGCACAAACTGCCATTAATAAGCTCGACAGCTATTTCACACTGCCTTGACGAGTCTACATAGCCAGCAATTAAGTGTCTGTGGAAAAGAATTCAATGAAGTATTTAAGGTTTCACAAGAGAAGGAAACGGCCTGGAAAATATTCTTCCTGCCATATAAAAGCATTCCTAGTAATGATCTGTGAAAGATTTATGAGAAATCCCTGGTGGCAGTTTATTAGAACCACTTGAAATATCAAAAGCCCAGTGACAGGAAATATAATGCAGTGCAAGACCGAGAAAACAGCACAACAGCAACGGGCGAGAGGCATCGGCTTATTAAATAGTTTAATCTACTATGAAAACTTTGACTATTTAAGTAGCCGTCATCCTAATGTTACCGTAATAAACGTGCCTGGAAGGGGCCATACATTGCACTTGTTCAATGGCTAAAACAGCATGCCCCAGGCTGGAAGATCATATGGTAATAGTCATAGTAAAGTCAGCTGGTTGTATTTTTGTCTCCTGGTTGGTTTAAACACGGCGGACTTTGTGTTTTAACCCAATCGGGTATGAAGCAATCCCCTTACTGTTTTCATAATCTTCCATTTGTATCCAAATTGCATAGACCTTCTATTTTTTCCATCTGTCTGTCTTTTGGATCTAATGCATATACACTTTTTATTCTATTTAGCTTATTTTATATTTTTTAAACCTTTTTATTACATATAGAGGGCTAGATTCATGTAGGAGATACGACGGCGTATCTCCAGATACACCGTCTTATCTCTGCGTCGGAGGTGTCCTATCTATGCGACTGATTCATAGAATCAGTTACGCATAAATTTGCATTAGATCCGACTGGCGTAAGTCACTTACGCCGTCGTATCTAAGTTGCATATTTACGCTGGCCGCTAGGTGGGGTTCCCGTCGATTTACGCGTTGCATATGCAAATGAGATACATACGCCGATTCACGAACATAGCGTATTTTTTTTGCGTAGGCGGAAGTCCGGCGTAAAGTTACCCCTGCTATATGAGGCGCAGCCAATGTTAAGTATGGACGTCGGGACAGCGTCGTATTGTACGTCGTTTACGTCGTTTGCGTAAGTCGATTCAGAAGGGGGGCTGGGCGTAAGTTACGTTCACGTGGTTTTCATTGACTATTTGCAACGTGATTTGGATCATGCGCACTGGGCTACGTTCACGGCCGGCGCATGCACATTTCGTTCGGTGCGTCGATTACGTCGGGTCACACTTAGTTTACATAAAACACGCCCCCTACATTGCCAATTTGAATTACGCGGGGATACGCCGGCCCATTTACGCTACGCCGTTGCAACTTACAGAGCAAGTGCTTTGTGAATACAGCACTTGCCCATAAAGGTTGCGGCGGCATAACCTAAATCAGATACGCTACGCCCGCACAAACTTACACTCTCCATCCTGAATCTAGCCCAATGTCTGTAATGGAGATTCATAGAAACCGTATTTTCTATTTTACACAATTTACTAATGTAGCTACTGAGGTTTCTACCAAAAAAGTTATCTCCTTGCGAAATGTTAATGAATCTTTTGCCACCAAAGACATTTTTAACTTTTTTGCACACGTTTTAAAAAACATTTTAGTTGAACTCCCCAAACATTATACATTTTCTGAAAGCAGACTGTGGGGGGTCATTTACTAAAACTGGAGAGTGAAAAATCTGGTGCAGCTCTGCATAGAAACCGATCAGCTTCCAGGTTTCATTGTCAAAGCTTAATTGAACAGGGTGAAGTCAGAAGGTGATTGGCTACCGTGTACAGCTGCACCATATTCTGAGTGCTCCAGTTTTAGTAAATTTGCCCCATCGTGTAGAATAAAATAGTACCAATCAACATTTCTAGGGCTGTGGAAATTAAACATTAATTCCTCGATTAACTTTTTAATTTTTTTGATCGGTACTAGTGGTGCAATGGATCCTAAATGATCCGTGATCCGAACGGGTCACCATATGCGGATCATCACACCACGTGATCTGCGGAGCCATAGAAAAGGCTGCGGCTTCGGGCTAGCTACCGGAGCGGCGGCCATCTTGGTCCACACAGCGGCGGTCTAGGTGAGCCTAAAGCGGCGCACTGACGTCATCTGCTTGTGTTCGGTCAGCTTCTCTGGTAAGACTAAGCAAGCACTAATCTTCCTATACAGGAAAAGGTAAACGATCTAGAAGCGGGGGGGGGAGGGAGAAAAAGAGGGAAAAAAAAAAAAAAAGGACCGCGGGAAATAGGAGACCTAGGGATATAGAGACAGAGGGGAACAATTGGAAGTGTTTTTGTTTAAAGTTAGGTGTTATAACTGTAATGTTTTCCCCTCTCAATCTGTATCCCTTCCCCATGGCTAATAATTTATAATAAAAAAAGGGAAGGGGGAAAGAAAGAATAAAGAAATGGAAAAATATGACAAATTAAATAAACTGAAAAATCACAAGTGATGCGAAACCGAAGAGGAAATATGAAGGGCGGAATAAAAATGAACTCTTCTTAAACCTCTAACCTTCCGGTTAAGTCTGATGTGTATAAAAAAAAAAAAAAGTGGCACTTTTAACTCCCGTTAGTGTTGTCTAAACTGCCCCAACATCCTAACATCCCGCAAGCTCACCGTCCCAGTGTAAAAGCACTCAGGCTTTCACATTCAGGGCGGCAGTTTTCAGGCGCTTTACAGACGCTGTTTCTAGCGCTAAAGCTCCTGAAAACTGCTCCAGTGTGAAAGGGGTCTTAACTGTGAGTAATAGGCCTAGAATTATTGCTCTCATTTCAGCTTGAACTGCGATATGTAGCATGTGTTTTGCAAGCAACAATTTCATACGTAGGTGCTCCAACAGGTACGTCCTATGGCCCAGATTCACACACAATTAGATTCGCGTATCGAGTATCAGAAATACACTACGCCGCCATATTTTACCTGGCTCTACGTGGAATCCCGGTAGATTTTGTCTAGTAAACTACGGCGGCATAGTGTATTTCTCCCGGCGCAAGCCATCTACGCGAGTAGGGGGCGTGAAGCATTTAAAATAGGCGCGTTCCCACAGCGATCGAACTGCGCATGCTCCGTTCAGAAATTTCCCGCCGTGCATTGCGGGAAATCACGTCGTTACGTCATTCGTTGTTTGAATAGCGTCGTTTACGGACATTCCTATTCCCGAACGAGTTACGTAAAAAAAATAATAATAATTAAATTCGACGCGGGAACGACGGCCATACTTAACATGGGCTACGCACCGTTAGACCAGCAAATAGCTGGTCTAACAGTACGTAGCAAAAAAATGACGTAAGCGATTGCGAAGACCACTCGTATCTTCGTGGATCACCGTAAAAAGTCATTTGCATATCCCGACGCTGAAAACGACGCGGACTCCTCGAAGCGGCCGCAAAAATATCGCAGCGTAGATCCGAAGGCTTACAAAGACGTAAGCCTCTCGGATCGAAGCCCGAAGCCGCCGTATCATGGTTTGAGGATTCAAACTAGTGATACGGCGCATGAAATTTGAAATTACTCCTGTCTAACACCAGTTAAACAGGCGTAATTGCTCTGTGAATCTGGGCCTATATTCGTGCAAACATGGGCGTGGGGCAGGCAAAGCATTTTTGAGGGAGCTTGAGTGTAACTTTTGATATATATTTTTTTTCAATTTTTACTAAATCTTTTATTGTACCTCACATAATGTACAAAAAGTGTCCTATGTGACATAATATTTTTTAGACTGGTTCTAGTTAGGATTAAATAGTCACATTTTCCACATTATATCTATAGGAAAAAGGAAAAAAAAAAAAAACTGGTTCTCTTTAAGAGACATTAGGGGTAAAAAAAGACATCAGGGGTCTTTTAGCAAACTAAGGGGTTTTGCACATCAATGTTGTTTGTCTGCGATGCGATTGAGTGCTATTGTACAATGTTGTCTCACATCCTATTTGCGTCCTGGGGAGTATGTTTCCCATGTGCACAGCCATGTGGTGAAGGAGAATGCGCTTTCTTTCAGCGGGCACAGAAGCCTTCTCTAAGCACCAATGCAGAAGCAGCCCTGGGAGGACCCCAGCCTGGCCTAACCAGCACAACCTACCTTCCTCAGGCCTTATGGCAATAAACCCCTAATAGCAACCTCACACGTTTAATTTCCAGAAGATATTCCGAAAATGAGGTTTGGAGAAGGAGTAGGCCACACAACAACAACCTTTTAGCTTTTACTGGAACATTTGATTTACATATTCATACTATTTTTGGTTATCTCAGTGTAGTTGAGGAGCAGCCCATACCTTATGGGATTCCTACATCCCACTCCAAAGGGATGTGAGTAGTCCTATTGGTCCTGCACCTCTCCATCGTTGCTTCCTCTAAGCGGAAGATCCTCAGAAGATTGCATCTTTTGCATGCCTTGGCCCTTGCACAGCTTACCATGACCAGCAGACTCCAGGTGGACTCCTGCCAAACTCCTGCCAGACTATGTATGCAGATCAGGGCCGGACTGGGAATAAAAACCAGCCCTGGAAAAAATGTCATACCAGCCCCATTATTATACCAGCCCAACAGCATAACATCATTATTTTCTTGTTCCTAAAATGCATTTTAAAACTGATTTGAACATTATGGGCCAGATTCAGGTAGATGAGAGTATCTTTCCTCTGGAGTAACGCTT
Source organism: Rana kukunoris (assembly GCA_029574335.1). Taxonomy (NCBI): domain Eukaryota; kingdom Metazoa; phylum Chordata; class Amphibia; order Anura; family Ranidae; genus Rana; species Rana kukunoris. The sequence continues at coordinate 55,999,923 of CM056050.1, forward strand.
CTCATTTACGTTACTCTGAAGACCCTTTCAGCGCAAGTCCTGTAATTCACATAGCAGTTGCGCGTAAACTTGCGCCAGAGTAACGATAATGCGCTGGCGTAACCCGACGCAAGTGGAAGTGGGTGTGATCATATGTAAATGATGGGCGGAGCCCAGCGCAGAGGCTTACGTTCAGCGCATCAACCACGGAGCATGCGCAGTGAGTGAGGCTCCACTCGCCCCCCTTGTGCGCATGCTCACAACTTCCGTCGGCACCACTGCACGGGAAACGTCAGCGCAATGCCTTCCGTTGGGCGTGTAAATGCGCCCGTAGAAGCGCCATTCCGGCACTAAAGTATATCCTGCTCCCCCTCCCCGCAGTGATGTTACTTTTGTTCTGAGATGGCTGCTCCCGTTCCCCGCAAACACACAGGAGAAAGCTGAACTTTAATGGCCAGGAGCTGTCAGCCATCATCTCGGCTATGGAGACCTATGATGTCTTCCTCCATGGCTGTAAAATTTGACAGACAAGCATGGACAGAGGTGTTGTCCTGCAAGTTGGGGTGCTCAGCTAGCTCTTATCGTCGGTAACGCTGCTGTAGCTGCTCTCCTGCTGACCTGTGGCCATCTGGAGTAAAGATAGACAGTAATTACCTTTTGTATCACCTGAACGCGTCCGCGGGTCAAAGCACCAGCAAAGCCACGCCCCCTCCCTCCCTGCACACAGACTCACCCACCTATGTGTCTACACAACCACCTTCACCTACTTCCCATCACTGGAGCGCCCACATAGGCAGTGGCGGTGCTGCGCAATAATTGTATAATAATTGTCCTGTCTGCCCTCATTGGTGTAAAGTGCTGCGCAAACTGTTGATGAAATTATAAATCCTGTACAGTAAATAAATTAATAATAACAATAAATAAATTAATTGTTTATTAAAGTGTGTGTGCGGACACCCCAAGTTCCTTTCATTGGTGTACTACACAGACAGTTGTGTCTTTCCTTAGCAAAATAAATAAATACATAAATAAATAAATAAATAAATAAAAATATATACATACAAAAATAAATACACACATAAATAAATAAAAATAATAGTCACACATAAATAAATCGAAATAAATAAATACATACACAAATAAATAAATAAATACACAAATAAATATATAATAATAATGAAAAAAATCCAAATATCTCATGAACAAGCCACTCTCTGAACGATCTTCCACCTTTGGCAAGTAAATATTGCCCTTGCCCCTCTCCTCCATGAGCAGCACTGCCACTGCCTATGTGGGAGCTCTGGTGCAGTGATGGGAAGCAGGTGAAGGTGGCTGTGTAAACACATTGGTGGGCGAGTCTGTGTGCAGGGAGGGAGAGGGGCGGGGCTTTTCTGGTGCTCTGACCTACGGACGCCTCTCCCTCGGCTTAAAGTTTTTAGCTGCCGCTCAGCGAAGTGGCCTGTCACTGTCGGCAACAGGCGAGGGATTGGGACCTACTGTACCTCTGACCGTCTCCCGGCGACTATGATGTGATCTAGACCTTCCCTCAGCATGCCGCGTGCCCACGCTGCCTGTGGCAAAAGTCCCGCCCTCCTCCTGGACCAGCTCTTGTAATAGACAGAAAACTGCATCTATAACATGAGCTGAATTGTCAAAAACTCAGTATAATCGCGTCTGATCAAAAGATTAGATTAATAACACTGAACCCAGCGCACAAATGGAAAATAAAATCAATGGGTATTTGATCTCTATACATATAGAGGTCAGCAGTTTAAGCAGCTGTTATAAAATAAGGCCCAGATTCATAAAGCAATTACGCCTGTCTAACTGGTGTTAGACAGGAGTAAATTCAAATTTCGCGCGCCGTATCACTAGTTTGAATCCTCAAACCATGATACGGCGGCTTCGGGCTTCGATCCGAGAGGCTTACGTCTTCGTAAGCCTTCGGATCTACGTTGCGATATTTTTGCGGCCGCTGGGAGGAGTTCGCGTCGTTTTCATGCGTCGGGATATGCAAATGTGTTTTTACGGCGATCCACGAAGATACGAGCGGTCTTCGCAATCGCTTACGTCTGTTTTTTTTTACGTACTGTTAGACCAGCTTTTTGCTGGTCTAATGGTGCGTAGCCCATGTTAAGTATGGCCGTCGTTCCCGCGTCGAATTTAATTTTTTTTTTTTTTTTTTGCGTAACTCGTTCAGGAATAGAAATGTCCGTAAATGACGCTACTCAAACAACGAATGACGTAACAACGTGATTTTCGCGCAATGCACAGCGGGAAATTTGCGAACGGAGCATGCGCAGTTCGATCGCCGCAGGAACGCGCCTATTTTAAATCCTTCACGCCCCCTACTCGTCTAGATGGATTGCGACGGGAGAAATACACTACGCCGCTGTCGTTTACTAGACAAAATCTACCTGGATTCCACGTAGAGCCAGGTAAAAAACGGCGGCGTAGTGTATTTCTGATACGCTACGAGAATACAATCCTCTCTGAATCTGGGCCTAAGAGTATATCAAAGGTTTATGTCCAAAAAAATAATGATACAAATGTACCATCAATCATATGCACATTAACAGCGCTAGAACAAGGTTCATGAAAATCTCAGAACTTAAGCAATATGTGTTACCATATCCTGCTTCAAAGAACCATTTTTGTAGTACAGAACATGCATGTGAACGCATACACATACAACAAAAAAATATATAAATAACTTAAGTAAAGAAAAACATAACACAAGTCCTTCAGTGAGTCCTATAAATAGAGGTTTAGAGAGCACTTGAATGTACAGGTTCTGCTGATAGGCTTGTGTTAATGTATGTAAGTGTTTTTGCCTCGACGGGATCCCCCAAGAGGACCTCACTCACCAGATAGAAGAGTCAGATGTGCAGTCAAACACTTGCTGTCTCACACTTGTACAGTGTGGCTGGAGGACTCCTCACAGACTCTGCTCATCTCTGGTCAGTGTTAGATCTGTTGATCCTCCCATAGGTAGATGGTCATGCAAAGAGAAAAGGAACTCCACATAGTGTAAAACTGTGTTTATTAACATGGGCACTCTTCAAATTTACACTTACAGATAAAACGACTTAAAAGCAGCGCTTAAAACTAATCCTTATGGTGAGCGGCTCTCACTGTGCTGTCTGACGGGGGATTCCTCCTCCTGATGCCGTGAGTCCCGGGATGCTGCTCACCCGATTGGTTAGTTGGATCACGTGGCCACGCCCTGACGCGTTTCGTGATTGGATGCACGTCTTCGGGTGAGCAGCATCCCGGGACTCACGGCGCCAGGAGGAGGAATCCCCCGTCAGACAGCACAGTGAGAGCCGCTCACCATAAGGATTAGTTTTAAGCGCTGCTTTTAACTCGTTTTATCTGTAAGTGTAAATTTGAAGAGTGCCCATGTTAATAAACACAGTTTTACACTATGTGGAGTTCCTTTTCTCTTTGCGTGACCATCTACCTATGGGAGGATCAACAGATCTAACACTGACCAGGGATGAGCAGAGCCTGTGAGGAGTCCTCCAGCCACACTGTACAAGTGTGAGACAGCAAGTGTTTGACTTCACATCTGACTCTTCTATCTGGTGAGTGAGGTCCTCTTGGGGGATCCCGTCGAGGCAAAAACACTTACATACATTGGGCCAGATTCAGGTAGATGAGAGCATCTTTGCTCCAGAGTAACGCTTCTCATTTACGTTACTCTGACGACCCTTTCAGCGCAAGTACTGTTATTCACATAGCAGTTGCGCGTAAACTTGCGCCAGAGTAACGATAATGCGCTGGCGTAACCCGACGCAAGGGGAAGTGGGTGTGATCATATGTAAATGATGGGCGGAGCCCAGCGCAGAGGCTTACGTTCAGCGCATCAACCACGGAGCATGCGCAGTGAGTGAGGCTCCACTCGCCCCCTTTGTGCGCATGCTTACAACTTCCGTCGGCACCACTTCACGGGAAACGTCAGCGCAATGCCATCCGTTGGGCGTTTAAATGCGCCCGTAGATGCGCCATTCCGGCACTAAAGTATATCCTGCTCCCCCTCCCCGCAGTGATGTTACTTTTGTTCTGAGATGGCTGCTCCCGTTCCCCGCAAACACACAGGAGAAAGCTGAACTTTAATGGCCAGGAGCTGTCAGCCATCATCTCGGCTATGGAGACCTATGATGTCTTCCTCCATGGCTGTAAAATTTGACAGACAAGCATGGACAGAGGTGTTGTCCTGCAAGTGGGGGTGCTCAGCTAGCTCTTATCGTCGGTAACGCTGCTGTAGCTGCTCTCCTGCTGACCTGTGGCCATCTGGAGTAAAGATAAAGCAGCCTTTTGTAGAAATAACTTTGCGCCGGACGGACGAGATACGCGCGGCGCATGTAGCCAGCGTATGGTGCTAATCCGTTCGTGAATTGGGAAAAATCCCTCATTTGCATATTTGCAGGGGAAATCAATAGGCGCGACTGATGCGCCCAGCGAAATTAAGCGCTGACGATACTCTGGCGTCGGAACGTTCCGCCGGTCGCAAATGACCCGTTATTGGGCGCATCTAGTTTGGTGGGTACGGGCACATAGAAACGACGGCGCATCATCACAGTTACGCGGCGCATATCGAAATACTCCAGCGCAAGTGTTCCTGAATCTGGCCCATAAACACAAGCCTATCAGCAGAACCTGTACATTCAAGTGCTCTCTAAACCTCTATTTATAGGACTCACTGAAGGACTTGTGTTATGTTTTTCTTTACTTAAGTTATTTATATATTTTTTTGTTGTATGTGTATGCGTTCACATGCATGTTCTGTACTACAAAAATGGTTCTTTGAAGCAGGATATGGTAACACATATTTTTTAAGTTCTGAGATTTTCATGAACCTTGTTCTAGCGCTGTTAATGTGCATATGATTGATGGTACATTTGTATCATTATTTTTTTGGACATAAACCTTTGATATAACATGAGCTGGTCTAGGAGGAGGGCGGGACTTTTGTTGTTTTTCAGAAGATGAAAAGCTATGTGAAGCCCACAGACGATTATTTTAAATGACGTTTTTAAAAACTTTGTTTTTTTTTTAATGCCGAAAAACGATCGTGTGTACGCGGCATAAGATTTTGGGCAGAACTGGTAAAATGTCAATGTCTAAATGGCACTGCCTATGCAGTCTCAAGCTTCTCCTCATTTTGATGTGTTTATTTTTTGTGCCTGACATCTGGAAATAAGTGCTGGTGACCTATACCTCCTCAGCTGTGGTTTGTACGCTTCTCCTCCTCGGCTTTCCTTCCCCACATATTGACCTTTGCTGGTTTAAAACATCAGACATGAAGCTGGTTTGTTGTGTATGGGTAGGTCTGACTTTTTTTTTTTTTTATTGATGTCAAATTCAGGACCTGACAATATTTGTGAGGATATAAAAACATATTTATTGTGAAGCATGGCAAGGATTACCATGTTCCAGAGTGTGCCGGAGATATTTCCTTATGTGACATGTTTGATTTGTAGAGGTCGTAAATGCTGGGACACCTTGTTCTCTGTAGTGATCTTACCAGTTTATTACAAGAAGGGCATGTCCTGAAAGGGACGCAGGGCAGCCTGGCATGCTTAAAGAGGACCAGTCATGACTTGGCTAATGCTGGGATCATAAATACTTTATATTTACATTTACTTATTTGTTTCATTTTTCTAAATTATTGTCTTTATTTTAGCCATAAGGCTTTTTTAGGACCCTGCTGAAACATTTTGGTTTTGGACTTTTAAGTGGAACATGTTATTGGAATATATATTAACACTTAACACTCAATCTTACTTTTGAGTTTGGCACTTTGCATCATTTTTCCAGCTTGATTGGGAAGTGAAGAAGGAATGGCAGTCTGAAGAGTTCACTCTGCTCTCTTCTCTCGATGGCCAATTCTTTGTTAGCACATGAGCACTGCAGCACAACTCCCCAAATCCCTGTGCTGCTTCTCCCTCTGCTGTAAAGGAAATTGCAAGAGGCTAATATTAAAAGTACACTTGGGGTATATTTATAATGCAGCAAATGTGATATTCACCAGTTACCTTAAGTGTATATTCTGAGTGCATGATTCACCTGCAGGGAATGTTTAGTGAATGTTACTTTTACTGCTTTTTAATGAACACATACCTGCACAAATTAGAGATCTATTCATTAAAACAAAATTGGTGTGTGGATGTCTTAAAGGTTAACTCCACTTTCATGGGGGGAAAAAAATGCAAACAAAGAAACAATATTATAGCGTACACAATTGCAACATAGCCATATTGTAATTGAATGTTTTTAAAAATTACATTTCTCTTTCAATCTGCAGCCGCTGTAATTTTCTGAGAATGCATTGCAATTTGGTTACCTGGAGTTGTTCTGTACACTCCCTAGAAACATAATTTCCTGCTTGTGTGATTGGCTCACCAATTTTCCCAGAAGTCTAATTAAGTCAGATTTCAGGCATCCCCTGCAAAAAAAAATGATACTCCCTATAGAATCATATATAAAGAGATGCACGCCCATCGGATTTCCTCATTAGTGCCCTGCAGGTGCACACCTGATAGTTAATTATGAAACCACTCCCATTAGACCCACTCACCACAGAGGAACATACAGGGATTACTTCAGAATAACCAAAAGGTAGGAATCTGCAACAAAGTTTGTTAACCGCTTGCCGACCAGCCGCCGCAGTAATACGGCGGCAGGTCGGCACTGCTGCGCGAGAGCCCGTAGCTCTACGTCGCGCCTTTCGCGGGCACTAGGGGGCGCGTGCACGCCGCCGGCGGCCCGCGCGCGCGCCCCCCGCTCGCCCCCGAGTCCCGTGCGTGTGCCCGGCGGGTACGATCGTCGCCGGGCACACGCGATCGCTCGTTACAGAGCGGGGAACGGGAGCTGTGTGTGAAAACACACAGCGCTCGTTCCTGTCAGCGGGGGAAACGCTGATTTTCTGTTCATACAATGTATGAACAGAAGATCAGTGATTCCCCCTAGTAAGTCCACCCCCCCATACAGTTAGAACACAAATAGGAACACACTTAACCCCTTCCCCGCCCCCTAGTGTTAACCCCTTCACTGCCAATGGCATTTTTATAGTAATCCAATGCATTTTTATAGCATTAATCGCTAAAAATGCCAATGGTCCCAAAAATGTGTCAAAAGTGTCCGAAGTGTCCGCCATAATATCGCAGTACCGAAAAAAAACGCTGATCGCCGCCATTACTAGTAAAAAAAATAATAATAATAAAAATGCCATAAAACTACCCCCTATTTTGTAAACGCTATAACTTTTGCGCAAACCAATCAATACACGCTAATTGCGATTTTTTTTTACGAAAAATATGTAGAAGAATACGTATCGGCCTAAACTGAGGAAAAAAATTTTTTTTTTATATATTTTTGGGGGATATTTATTATAGAAAAAAGTAAAAAATATTGCATTTTTTTCAAAATAGTCACTCTGTTTTTGTTTATAGCGCAAAAAATAAAAACCGCAGAGATGATCAAATACCACCAAAAGAAAGCTCTATTTGTGGGAAAAAAAGGACGCCAATTTTGTTTGGGAGCCACGTCGCATGACCGCGCAATTGTCAGTTAAAGCGACGCAGTGCCGAATCGCAAAAAGTGCTCTGGTCTTTGGACAGCAATATGGTCCGGGGCTGAAGTGGTTAAAATCCTTCCAATGGACATAGATCACCCAGAGGGGAATGTTTTTTTCTCAACAAAAAGTTGAGTTATGCTTTAAGCTACTAAACATAATCACCATAATTTGCACAATATGTTTATTTCCTTTGATTTTATGCTCCATCTAGTGGCCATAATGCGGTATCTATCGAAATATCTCAATGAGGAAAATGGCTACTAGATAAAGCTGATATAGAAAGGAAACATATTATACAAATTAAAGTGAAAGAAAAACCTAATGCCGCGTACACAAGACCATTTTTCATGATGAGAAAAATTCCATTTTTTAAATTGGTCATTAACCACTTAAGACCCGGACCAAAATGCAGGTAAAGGACCTTGCCCCTTTTTGCGATTCGGCACTGCGTCGTTTTAACTGACAATTGCGCGGTTGTGCGACGTGGCTCCCAAACAAAATTGGCGTTGTTTTTTCCCCACAAATAGAGCTTTCTTTTGGTGGTATTTGATCACCTCTGCGGTTTTTATTTTTTGCGCTATAAACAAAAATAGAGTGACAATTTTGAAAAAAATGCAATATTTTTTACTTTTTGCTATAATAAATATCCCCCAAAAATATATATAATTTTTTTTCCCCTCAGTTTAGGCCGATACGTATTCTTCTACCTATTTTTAGTAAAAAAAATCGCAATAAGCGTTTATCGATTGGTTTTCGCAAAATTTATAGCGTTTACAAAATAAGGGATAGTTCTATTGCATTTTTATGAATTTTTTTTTTTTTACTAGTAATGGTGGCGATCAGCGATTTTTTTCGTGACTGCGACATTATGGCGGACACTTCGGACAATTTTGACCCATTTTTGGGACAATTGTCATTTTCACAGCAAAAAATGCATTTAAATTGCATTTTTTACTGTGAAAATGACAGTTGCAGTTTGGGAGTTAACCACAAGGGGGCGCTGTATGGGTTATGTGTTCCCTGTGTGTGTTTACAAATGTAGGGGGGTGTGGCTGTAGGTGTGACGTCATCGATCGCGTCCCCCTATAACAGGGATGACGCGATCGATGCTGCCGCCAGAGTGAAGCACGGGGAAGCCGTGTTTACACACGGCTCTCCCCGTTCTTCAGCTCTGGGGACCGATCGCCGCACTCCAGCAGCGATCGGGTCCACGAGTCCCGGTCACGGAGCTTCGGACCGGGTCACGGGAGCGTGCCGTGGGCGCGCGCCCGTGACCCACGGCGGGGTACTAGAACCGACGTAAATATACGTGGATGTGCCCAGCCGTGCCATTCTGCCGACGTATATGTGCAGTAGGCGGTCCTTAAGAAGTTAAAAACGATCGTGTGTGGGCTCCAAAGCATTTTTCTCGACAAGAAAAATGGCCATTAAAAATCAAGAACGTGCTTTATTTTTTCTTGTCATTTTTCACATAGTAGTTTTTCTTGTCGTGAAAAACAGTCGTGTGTACTCTTTAACGACGGGGGGAAAAATGCACATGCTCAGAAGCAAGTTATGAGAAGGGAAATTTGCTTAATCAGCCCAAAGGGTGGCGCCATTCAAATAGAACTTCCCCTTTATAGTGCCGTTGTACGTCACCACGCTTTACTAGAGCATTTTTTTCCCCCAATTTTGTGTATGCAAGGCAGGCTTGACAAGAATCACATCGAGAAAAACTTTGGGCCAGATTCACAGAGCCATTACGCCTGTCTAACTGGTGTTAGACTGGAGTAATTTCAAATTACGCGCATTTTCTAGCTAGTCGGAAGCCTCAAACCATGAATAGACGGCTGCGGGCTTCAATTCGACTGGATTACGTGTTCGTACGCCTTCGGATCTATGCTGCAATAAAATTGCGGCCACTGGGTGGACTTCCCGTAGTTTTCCGCGTCGGGGTATGCTAATGAGCTTTTGCCAGCGATCCCCGAAAATACGATCTTCATTCGCAATCTCTTACGGCACCTTTAGTCATCTTTTTTTTGCGTAACACTATACCAGCTTTTTGCTGGTTTAATATTAGACAGCCCATGTTAAGTATGGCCGTCGTTCCTGCGTCGAATTTCTACGTTTTCCAACGTCTTTTATTATTTTTAACGTAAGTTGTCCGGGAATAGGAATGTTCGTAAACGACACTACTCAAACAACGAATGACGTAACGACGTGATTTCGCGCAATGCACGGCGGGAAATTTCTGAACGGAGCATGCGCAGTTCGATCGCCGCGGGGACGCGCTTAATTTAAATGCTTCACGCCCCCCAATCACGTATTTCGATTACGCGGCGAGAAATAGACTACGCCGCCGTAGCGTACGGGCAAAAATCTACCAGAATTCGATGTAGAGCCTGGTAAAATACGGCAGCGTAGAGTATTTCGATTACGCAGCGCAATATTAAGTGTATCTGAATCTGGCCCTTTGTTTTTTTCCATGACATAAAAAATGGTCGTGTGTACGCAGCTTAAGTCTATCTATTCTTAAAAATGCCAGATTATATTCCCTTTAAAGCACATAAACTTTACATTATTATTCTGCTTCGGTAGATCAACCAGTTTTTCAAGGTAGGAGCCCTTACATCTTGTTACTAGGTAATGTTAAGGCCGCTAAACAGGTCTGCCATTAGTAACAGTATACGAGTTCCCGTTTAGACTGGAGATCTTGTTTAGGAGGTTAACTACAGAAATGTCCTTTCTTGACAGACCTTTGTGTCAGTGTTTATGGTTTGTTTTAAGGACTTGGTGTCTTCACTAGGATGTTCATGTTTGTTTAAAAGAGTTTCACTACCTTGTAAGGATTTCGGAACGCACACTTGTCTTGATAGAATCAAATAGCAGTAATTAAAGTTATTTTCATCACTCCATTTATTGAGATTTTAATTGGACGTTTGTTACAAGTGTCCTTGCTCTGCCCTGGACACATAAGCCTGTATCTTGTTGAGATTCACGATAACCATTTATAGAGTGAAATAGGATAAGGAGATTTAGTCAAAAGCTGTTAATTCTGGTTTGGGTGACTGCTAGCCACTGAAGAGAGACACCTAAGTATATTTTTTGCTTGCTGAGTTAACCATATGGAGACCAGCGCACGACGATATACGTCGACACATCGGCTCGGCTGGGGCATATGGGCGTACAGGTACGTCCCCTTTAAGATGCGGCATTGTGGGCGCGCACCCGCCTCAAGCTATGTGAGTCCAACCGTGGATACCCACGATCGTCTCACTGAGAGAAAGAACGGGGAAATGCTGATGTAAACAAGCATTTTTTCCTAGTGACAGGGAACTGATCACCTCTCCCTGTGATCGGGAGCGGTGATCAGTGTTGTGTCACACTTAGCCCAGCCCCCACACAGTTAGAACACATCCCTAGGACACACTTAACTCCTTTAGCGCCCCCTACTGGTTAACCCCTTTACTGCCAGTGTAATTTTTACAGTAATCAATGCATTTTTATAGCACTGATCGCTGTATCAATGATCCCAAATGGCGTCAAAAGTGTCTGATGTGTCCGCCATAATGTTGCAGTCAAGATAAAAATCCAATACTAGTAAAAAATAAAAATAATGTAGCAGCCTGCTACTTTTATAGCTGGCGCTGCCTTAAATTTAGAGGGTAGTCAGAGATTTAACTACCTCTGACTATATTGTTTTACCAAATTTGTGCCTCTGTTCCAGCCGTGGCTGTACTGTGAGCGACCACTATTGTTGTCTGGGGTGTTGGCACCACCCCAGGCCAAGGGTGGCAGCAGTCGAGTCACGGTGTATTTGGTGTTCTTCCTCAGCAGCCAATCAGTGGGAGTTCATCGCCTCGCTGTGCATGCTTGGGGAGAGTACTTAAGGGACAGACGTTATTAGATCTGGGTCGTCGTCCGTCCCTGGTCAGTCGTCCCACTACCCCCTGTGAGTGGCCCTCCTGGCCGGGGGTGTGTGTTTAAGTGTTCCTGGCTACAGGACCACGTTGGTCCTTAGCTGTGATCTACCAAGTAGGCCCGGTAGTTAGGCTGGGTCTACGCTTGCAGAGTGGTCCTGTGCTGTCCGTCCTAGAGGGAGGAAGCCATTTAATGAAGCACCTATTCTGGAGAGCACCGAGCAGAAGGCTGGTACGCTCAGGATAGGGCTTGAACTTCATTTCAAGGAAGCACTAATACCGAGAGGCCAAGTGAAGGTCGCCTGTCAGTCCACAAGAATTTATTTCAAGAAGAGATCCGGGTGCTTAATCCTATGCTGAGAGGATTCTGGACCGAATATATCTCCATCTTTGGGAAGGTCTGCAGCAGAGACTTTACCAAGTTCTGTGTGACATCCTGGCTGCTAGGTTAGTGAGAGAGGCCTATCCAGGTGCACAATACCCACTCTGTCTAGCGTGGCGATGAAGGCTACATGGCTGGAAGCAGGAGTGCTTCTGATCAAAGGTTATACACCTGAACCTACTACCTATTACCCTTCCACCTCTTTAACTGCTACTTTTATTCTTTTACCATGTTTGGTAAATAAAGCATAGAAAAAGAAGCGCAACGTGTGGACATTGAACTCTTTTTTTCAGCTCTCATCAAGTACTCTGGGCGGCAAAGGAATAGAGGTAACATGCCGCCCAAAACAAACCAGCAGCTCTTTCGGGGGTAGTGCTACATTAATAAAAATGCCATAAAACTGTCCCCTATTTTGTAGACGCTATACATTTTGCGCAAACCAATCAATAAACGCTTATTGCAATTTCTTTTTTTTTTACCAAAAATATGTAGAAGAATACGTATCGACCTAAACTGAGAAAAAAAAATGTGTTGTTTTAGATATTTTTGGGGATATTTATTATAGCAAAATGTAAAAAATATATATTTTTTTTTTTTTCAAAATTGCCACTCTATTTTTGTTTATAGCATAAAAAATAAAAACCGCAGTGGTGATCAAATGCCACCAAAAGAAAGCTTTATTTGTGGGAAAAAAGGATGTCAATTTTGTTTGGGAGTGTAACGGCTACCCAAGTAGGGAGAGGGTATCAGCCGTTGGAGACATCCTTTTCCCTGGCAAGTTGCTATGCAAGTAAGTTCAGTATAAGCTCATCCACGAGAGCCAGAGGGAAAGTCAGGTCCAGTTGTAAGACGCACAGAATAAATATTCCATCGCATTCCCTTCCATAAACAAGACAGGCTACGTTTGAAGGTTCAAGTAGACTAACTTTAATGGTACATTTCTTGGTTTATATCTAGTTACAAACTTGTGAGTACTCAAGGAACAATGTAACTCTCCGCCCCTCCCTCCACAGGGGGGCCCCAAGTTAGACTCCCTGGCACCAGGCCAAAGAAGCCACATTCCTTTCTCAATAGACTTCAATCACAGATAATCCCATCCGTAGCTAAACATTTCGGCACCGCAAAGCCTGACAAGTTCTTTTGAACATAATTGACATGCTAATTCAATACACGGACAGGAGACTGTTAATTTGTAATACAATACACAAAAGAGAGAAGAGACATTTAGAATTTAGCAGTGAAAGACTCACTCTACAATTAACCTTCTAAACTCAGAACTAACAAACCCAAAACAGCCCTTCAGATATCTCAGAATATATTGTGGATAATCCATATCTCAGGTAGTCCCAGATATCATTCATCCTATTGTAACACGTCCTTCGGTTATTTGTATGTCCCACTGCATGATTATTATAGATGTACAGTCAGAATACATAGTTCCGTTAGCCACGTCGCACGGCCGTGCAATTGTCAGTTAAAGTGACGCAGTGCCGAATCGCAAAAAGTGCTCTGGTCATTGGGCAGCCAAATGGTATGGGGCTAAAGTGGTTAAAAAAAAAAAAAGTTTAGTTAATTTTATTTTCAGCGTAAGGGATAGTAGTTAAATTCAGTGAGAAGTTTCCCTTGTGCTGGTGGCTGCTGTCGTAGTTGAAATCATCCATTTTGTGCCCCTCCATACCTACACACTGGTAACCATCCAGTGCTGCAGGGGTTAATACAGCCACTGGACCTATCATAGGTCCTCGTCTAGAATGTCGACTATGCCCGCCCTTTCTGCACCCTTGGTTCATTTTTAGAAGCTGTGTTATAGCTTCAATCAATTAAAGTCTATGAATGGAGAAGGTGGACCTTTCCTTCATCCACCTTTTCTCCATGCATAGATCATGTTTCATTGATGTAAGCTGTATTGCAGCTTTTACAAATAGAAGAGAGGGCAGAAAGATCAGGCATAGTCAGCACTCTTGATGATTGCCTATGGCGGGTCCAGAGGCTGTATTACCCCCTGCAGCACCAGAAGATTACTGCTGAGGGAGAATTGGGGAAGAGGAGGCAGAGGATGGAAGATTTTAACTTGACACCAGCACAAGTGACATGTCTCATTGAATGTAAGTGCTTTCCCTTGTGATGAAAAAAACAAAACTTAAGCGTTAAAGCTAAAATCCAGGCTATATTTGGGCTTGCAAGGGTTTTTAAGGCATACAAAGTGAATTTATAAGCTTCTTGGCTATTTAGAAATATATAAATTGTGCTTGGACTTCAGCTTAAATTACTTTCCAGTTTGTTGAGTTTTTTTGGTGACTCAATAAGAAAGCAGAGTGTTGGGTTTTCCAAGTGAGCAGGAGATCTAAAACAACTTGGTCGGGAGAGTGGGGCAGAGCCATGGACAAGATATTTCCCCTAAAATTTGGAAGCTGTTGGTTTTGCCATCTTGGTGGCATCCAGGTATCAAATAACAATCATTCCAACCCTTGTCGATGTTGTGCCATTGGCGTTAGTCCTAGAATTCAAATATTTTTGTTATATTAGAATTATAATTAGAATAGTTTGTTAAATTAGGATTAAAAAATATATATTTTGGTAAGAGACAATGGTTGCAACTGCCTGTCTACCTCCTAATGGGACTCTATACAGGATTTCCAAAATCCACCTCTTGCAATGGCCATTGTGAAGGGGTTTTGTTTTCATTGCTGATTTATTCATTTTCATTATTTTACAGAGATTTTAGCAGGTGCAGTGCTTGGCTTCAGGGTTTTATACCAGCCCTATAGCATTATTATACCAGCCCAATAGCATAACATCATTATTTTTTTGTTTATAAAAGGGAAAACCATGCATTTTAAAGCACATTTGAAGAGTATATTATATATACCGTATTTATCGGCATATAAAACGCACCCCAACTTTAAGAGGGAAGTTCCAGGAAAAACAACTTCCCACAGCCCCCTGCGTATAACACACAGTTTACCCTCTATTTTCAGGGTAAAAAGGTAAAAAAAATCAGGGTAAAAAAGTGAGTGTTATACGCCAATAAATACAGTATATAAGACAGACATAAAAGCACATAGGGCTTTATGTATATACTGTAAGAGCAAACTCCTCTCCAGATGCTGTAGACATGATACAAGAGATGGTCAGAGGCTGCGGACATTATACAAAAGATGGTCAGAGGCTGCAGACATGATACAGAAGATGGTCAGAGGTTGCGGACATGATACAAGACATAGTAAGAGGCTGCGGACATGATACAAGAGATAGTCAGAGGCTGCGGACAAAGGGTGTGCGGACATTGTACAGGAGGTGTCACCTAATGCCCCGTACACACAAGTGGTTTTCCCATCTGAAAAAAAACAAAAAAAAACAATGGAATTCCTCAAGCCTGCCTCGCATACACATGGTCACACAAAAGTTTGGTGAACTTTTGACTGCCAAGAACACAGTGATGTAAAAGTCTATAACGAGCCAAAAAAATTAAGTTCAATGCTTCTGAGCATGTGTCGAATTGTTTCCCAGCATGCATGGGAATTTTGCGGGTAGGGATTTGTACACACGATCAGAAATTCCAAACAGTTTTTTTCCTAATGGCAAAAAAGAGATCCTGCTCTCTATCTTTTTCCAGCAGTTTTCCTGTTGGAAAAAGTCTGATGGAGCATACACATGGTCGGGATTCCCCACCAAAAGCTCTCATTAGACCTTTTCCAACAGGAAAACTATTCATGTGTACGGGGCATTAGGCAGAAAGATCAAAGAAAGCTAAGTGTGCTAAACAGTGCAAGTGAAGGAATTTCCTGCCCCTGCCCAATACAGTGGCACTGATGTAGTCAATATTCAACCGATAATTTTCAACCTGGCTTAGCAGATTCCTGAATCAACTTTAGTTAAGCTGGGTCGTGCTTGCAGCGCCACCTATGGCTTGAATTTTTAATGATTCAGCATGAATTGGCCAAAGTTTAAGTTGTCTATGGCCAGCATAATACAGTACCATAAACAAGGAAAAGCAAGCATTTATAAAAAAACCCTAGTAACCATAAATGATATTTATTATTGAAACAACTTTTTCCATTCTTGGTCAGTCCCTGGAATTTGGGTACAGTTGGCAGTGAACCTTCCTATTCCTGATTTACAGTCCTCTCTGACAAAGTTCCCCAGATTTGCAATGGAGGTCAGCTGTATCTATTTTAGTTTATGCTGAAACAAAGGTCAATGCCCTAAGTTCATAAATACTACATATAGCGCTTCGGGCCTTTTATGTGTGGAGGATTCAGCAAAGGCAGGAAATGCCTTTTACAGAGGAATGCGGCATGTAACATTGACATTTTTTGGTCACGTGTTTTTCACCAGAAAGTGTACAGTTTTTATTTCACTATGAGGCCCTGCCACAAATCTGTCATCTCAGCTGTATATTTATCATGTAAGGTGGAGAAAAATCCATATTTTCAATCAATACTTTGTATAGAAATTATGAGCGCCACTTATGTGCCGAGTGAGATTTGTGATACAGGCAGTCCAAGGCGCAGAGGGTTTGACATGGCGTAAAATAAGTTAAAATATATTGAGCCTTTTATATAAGGAGCAATCTGAAGGGAATACCACAGCAAAGAGAAGTTGTTTTCCTGCAAATTGGATTCATTATGTAACTTATTTTGTGCTTTAGCGCTCAGCCCGACATATTAATTTACAGTAAATGTCATTATACCTCCCCACTTTTTGAGACGCGAAAAAGGAATACCTTATAGTACAAAGTATGTAGGCAAAGGACACACCTGTTGCATCCCTAGTTCCAAAGACCATGGAGAATTCATTGGCGAAAATAGTAAGTTATAATATACATAAGAAATTATGGATAAAAAAAGAAGTGAAGAAAACACACCCAGTTTTGCAGCTGAAAAGTGGCAGATCTCCATTCCGCCACCTCCAGCTCTTACCCTGCGTTTCTACTCCCCACTGTCATTTGTAAAAAAAGAATCCTTCTGTATTTACAAGGGACAGCTTTGTTCTCAACAGCTCCCGGATCTAACAGATGCACACACACAGGGCAGGGGCAGATCTCCAAAATCTGAGAGATAGAATGATCTCTGTGCAAGGTAAGCCGAATACACGGGTGGTAGAGTCACTTTCACAGGAAGGTACTAGCGTTGGGCCAGGTAGAAGAGAGAAATGTGAAGAAACTTTGGGGGGTGGAGATTGGGGTTGCACACTTTGCGTAGTGCACTCCTAAACCCTGTACTATGTACACAGCACACCCCTGAACTCTGCACTCTGTATGTAACACACTTTTGAACTCTGCACTCTATACGTAGTGCATCCTTAAACCCTGCACTCTGTACATAGCACACCCCTGAACTCTGCACTCCGTGTATCGAACACTCCTGGAACTGCACTCTGTATATAGCGCACCCCTGTACCCTGTACGTAACGCACTCTTGAATACTGCACTCTGTACATAGTGTAATCCTGAACTCTGCACTACTTTACGTAGTCTATTCTTGAACTCTGCACGTAACGTACCCCGGCTACAACTAGCCTTTCTAAGGGCAACCATATTGCTGATGCAGGACACAATGAAATTGATTTTCACACCCCTGTTGTAGATCATGGTTTCAAGTATTTATTTTTACCTGGTTATCCTTCCGGTACCATGTCCTTTCCTGTCCTAGAGTGACAATGGTCACTGTACCTCTGGAAAGCCCATGTCATCACCCCTGGGCTACATGCTTCTGATTTGGACTATAGAAAGCCTAGACCTCTCTTATCTACATAACACAGGAGGTATTTGGAAGTCCACAGAAGAGCACTGGGCAGTGTTGGGATTTCAGTGTAGCGGAGGCAGAGTGAACAGGAAGTTACAAGTTTACCGCATTTAGTGCAGGAATAACAGCTAATGTTGGCACTTATGGAACAGGTATAATGAAACACTTTAAATGGTATATTAAAGTGGATGTAAACCCGATTCATGAAATTTGAACTGGGCACATATATCTGCAGTATTTTGTTATCTCTTTTCAATGAGCTAAGTTTTATAGCTCTCTTCTGAATGGTTCCTCTGTTATCAGCCTGTGAACTCCTGACATATTTTTTTACTTTTTTAGACAAAAGCAGCCTGAATTTTTTGTCAAAGGAGGTTGCTAAAATAGATTAGCACAGAGCAGCTCCTATTACAAAACAGCTCTGAGAGTCTCTGCCTATGATGAGAGGGGGTGTGTGCCTTTCCTCATCAATGTTAGCTATCGTGGCTATATTCCCAGACATCACACTCTGTGTTAACCAGGAAGAGAAAATCTCCTAACAAAATCTGAACTTTCTAAACAGTATATAAATGTGAAGGCAGCAGATATACATTTACAACCTGTAAGGAGATTTGGTTAATCTCTGTGTATAATCTGAGACTGTTCACTTCACTGGATGTATGGGGGGTTTACATCCACTTTAATCATACCAAAAGGGGAAAAATAACAGATGTCCAGTGTTTTCGGGTTCCCATACACTTTAATGATTTTTAAATGAACTAACAAGTGGACTGAAGTGAGATTTTATATTTGCCTGTAGATCCCTTTTAGACTTCCAGTAAATGTTTTTATTGTATTTTTAATTGCCACACTTTTTATTTTCAGATCCAGAATGCTAATGATGTCCTGATATCACCACTTGAAACGTTTCGCAAGGAGCAGATTGGGGCAGCCAAAGTAAGTAGCTAGCTGCACTCTTCTTCCTTCAAGATGGATGTGTGTTTCCATCAATTTTTTTTTTACCTTGTCCAGCCTGCCCAATGGGCTTATTATATTCAAATGTACAGAAAGCATTGTTGACATTAAATGGGCAATAACCTGCAGAAACCAATCAGATTTCAACTATTTGTCACATAATAGTAGTCGGAGCAATGACATATTCCTAGTGATTGGTCCCTGTAATTTGCTGCCATTTACATTGTAACTTGTGTGATTCACTCATGTGAACAAAGTTGTCCAGTTTTTTTAGTACAGATTTTAACATTACTTAAATTATCCCCTTGGTTGTTGGGCAAAACTGGAATATGTATAAATATGGTTCAGTGCCCTATAATTTATATAAATTATACTATTGGCCAACAATCTATGCAGGGAGAATAACCTTTGCTTTGTATGCAGAACTGGACTGTACAGTCCCACAGCCAACTAAAGAAGAGGTAGCTGCATGTGATCTGAGCTCCAAAGAATGACGTGACTGCTCTTAGTAGCCTCACCCTCTCACTCTACTGCTGGACTCACCCACAAGTGTCTAGAGCAGACTATCTCTGAACCTTTTTAACATGGAGGAAACTCCCTGAGCTATGGCTGGCCATACATTATGCAAGTTTCCTTCAGATTAACCAAAACCATATAATATGAGGTCAAACCTAAACAAGTTTAATTTGTATGCAATCAGGCAGGTAAATCTAAAGGAAATCTAATAATAAAATTGTATAATGTATGACCAGCCTAACTGTCAAGTCCCAGGGACATGCTGATAATAATAATTATATCTACAGCTCATAGTACATTAGTGGCATGGTAACTGGTAAGGATGCTCTCCACATTTGTGGTCATTGGGAAGAATCTTCCTTTACAGAAAGGCAAAAAAAAAAAAAATCAATGCTGTCATTGGTTACTTATCTACCAGGCAGAAATTTTTCATTGCTTGAAAAACCTCTAGCAACCTCTGGAGGAACCCTAGAGTTCCACAGAACCCTGGTTGAGAAAGGCTCTAGAGGTAGACAAAGAAGGCAAATCAAACATTTTAAAGCAGAAATTGTACATATTTAGTGCTGTTGTCTATCTTTTTTTTTTTGTATTCCACAAGTTTGTTAAAGTGACTGTAAAGATACAGTTTTTCCCACCTTGATGCATCCTATGCATTAAGGTGAAAAGACATCTAATAGTTACAGGCCCCCCCGAGTCCACTTTTTACTTACCTGAGGCCTGAATCTCCGTGGGCGCGATCCCACGTTGGTTTCCCCTAGCTCTTGTGGCCTCTTCATTGGATGATTAATACTAGCGCAGCCATTGGCTCCCGCTGCTGTCAATCAAATTAATGACGCAGCGCGTTGGGAGAGTGCTTGCCAGAAGGGGGTTAGCTCTTGCGGGGAGGAGCCGAGACAGATGCCAAGGGACCCTAGAAGACGAGGATGTTCGGGGCCACACTGTGCAAAATGAACTGCACAGTGGAGGTAAGTATAACATGTTTGTTATTTAAAAAAAAAAATCTCTTTTAAACTTTACAACCCCTTTAACATGGCTCAACTTTTGTCATCGAAAAAAAAAAAATCCTGTGTGTACTGGACCATGCAGGAACAAAATTGAGTTCTTGTTTTGACACAATTTTTGAAAATTTTGATGTATTTTTTGCAAAAACATCTGGATATTTCAACAAAATGTGACATTTGGCAAATATTGGAGTCTGTGGGGTTGGTAAAAACAAAATTGGGTTTACAATGGCTTCTAAAAGATCCTTTTAACTATCCTGGACATAAACAGTTGAATTTTTGAAATTGAGTGCTCCTAGAAAGAAATAGAGTGGTAGCTGTTAGTGGCTTGGCTTTCTTTATCAACCTTGGTAGAAAACAAAGCCACTTGACTTTTTTTTCAAGAAAATTTCCCCAGGGCACAATTCAGGTCAACAAAATTTTGATGAAAGCAAAATCTGTAATTCTCCATCAAAATCATTTTTTTTTTAACTACTCAATTATCCCTAGTTGGCAGACTGCGGTCTATTGGTAGAAGAAAAAGAAGAGATTTAAAGATCTCAGCCCTAGCAGAAGGTGGTGCTGTAAATTTAATCTTACAAAGTGAGGTCTGGAGCGCTACATTTAAAGTATAACTCTATCTTTGTAGACCATAATACATGATACTCCTATATTTAGGATGTAAGGTTGCAAGTGTACACACCTTCCCTAACTTTGCTCCCCTCCCCTCACACTGGCCTCTCTTCTGACACAGCATTTGGGTTCCTCTCCCTTGCGAAAGCCGTTAATTTTGAATTTTTCATGGCTGCACAGGGCTCCGCCCACACAGTCTCATCATTCATAGAAATCTGTGAATGAATGAATTACAAGTCAAGGACAATGAAATGGTGGATCACCACACTCTTGGTCCATTGACACTACCTCCAGCTCTCCATCTGAATGTAGGAACTTACTGGAGCAAGAGTCTGCACTAAAGCTGGGTTCACACATATGCAGTATGGTAATGCATGTGGGTTAACATGCGTTGCACTAAGGGTGCCCAACTATTTGAATAGGCGGCCTATACCACTTGATTGCACCAAGTATTGTGTTACCGTGCTTGCTGTGTAGCATCCAGCCTAAGTCTTTCACTGGTTAGATTCTGTCTCAGATAATCAGATGACAGCTAATATATTGTAGAAAGAGATATCTTTTTGGCTGGGAAAATTTGTCAAACAGGCCGTTTTTTTATATAAAAAAAGAAATATATATATATTTTTTTAGCAGAGTGTAGAAGGATTAGAACAAAGTTTTTTTATTTCTGTTGGTATTCTTGCTAGATAAAGTCCCTTTATTAATTTATCCTGGTGACCATCATTAAAAAAAGAGCTCCCTACTAGGGATGAGCCAAACACCCCCCTGCTTGGTTCGCAGCAGAACAGGCAAAAAATTTGTGCATGCAAATACTGTAAAACCCACAACGCGCCGGCAGGGTCACCCGTACGCGTCATTGGGTAACCCTGGGCTTTCTCCTTGCGCCAAAGAGGGGGCGGGGTCACCCGCGCATGTGATGGGTGGCCCCGCCCTCAGCTATAAAAGAGCTATCACACCAAGCGAGCGTTATTCGGCCGGGTGCCTCCTATGAGGCGGTACTGTTCGTAGCGTCAGTTTTTTTTTCTCGGATCGCTCGAGACAGGATTACATTGTTGAAACCTTTTTTTTTATTTTTTAGTTTTTAATAAAGGACTTGTCACAAACTGTCTCCTGTGGTTTTTAACATTTTGACACTTTTTTTTTGTAAAATGGTAGTGGTACAATGTACCCTGTTACCAATTCACATGGGGGGACCGGGATCTGGAGTTCCCCTTTGTTAAAGGGGGCTTCCAGATTCCGATAAGCCCCCCACCCGCAGACCCCCACAACCACCGGACAAGGGTTGTGGGGATGGCCCTTGTCCCCATCAACATAGGGACATACTCCCCATGTTGAGGGCATGTGGCCTGGTACAAATCAGGAGAGGGGGGGCTCTCTTGCCCCCCCTCTTTTCCTGCGGCCTGCCAGGTTGCGTGCTTGGATTAAGGGTCTGGTATGGATTTTTGGGGGGAACCCCATGCCATTTTTATTTTATTTTGGTGCAGGGTTCCCCTTATAATCCATACCAGACCTGAAGGGTCTGGTATGAATTTTTGGGGGGAACCCCACACCATTTTTTTAAATGGCGCAGGGTTCCACTTAATATCCATACCAGACCTGAAGGACCTGATATGGTACCCCCCCCCCCCACGCTTTTTTATGTTTATTTTGGTTCGGGGTTCTTCTTAATATTCATACTACACCCAAAGGGACCCAAAAAACAAACGTTTTTTTCAGTACTGCAAGATCTTTAGGTATGGGAGTTCCCTGAAGACAACAGTGATGTTGCCTTCCCAGGGAGCATCTGTGCAGTCAGGGCTATGTCACCACTGCCGTCAGGGAAATCAGAAAGTGCAATAGAAAAAAGTAAAAAAATAAAATAAAATAAAAAGTAAACAGAAAAAAACAACATCTAAAAAATGAAGACAATTAATTACACATGAGCATGCAGAGATGAATTCTGATGTAAAAGTTAGGGAAAGGGGGGGGGGGGGGTTGAGTGTGATTTAATAAGACAATGATAGCATATCCAATTTTTTTTAATTTGCACTGGAATAGCAAGTAAGGGAAATCATGGTAAACTTCTAGCATCCCCCTTTTTTTTTTTTTTTTTTTTTTTTAGCAAATCATCTTTTATTGCTTTTATAAACACACAATACAAACAACATACAAACCCATGTACATATTGAAATACATAACACAAACCAGGAAGAAAAACACAAAAAAACGAAAACAAAGCAAACTTAAAAAAAATCATAAAATCAAATCCCCCCCTCTTAATAACAACAGCCCCTCTCCCTGATTACCTACTGAGATTATCTACTCCCCCACCTCGTCATCAATCCAAGATATCCGACCACCTCCTCCATATCTTTTCAAATTTCCCTGGACAACCTCTATGTAAAAAGATATATTTTTCTTTCATTAAGGTTTCCCTTATTTGTGTTTTCCATTCCGCTATTGTTGGAGGATATGGAGATACCCATTTTTTGGGCCTGAAACAGGCTCCTTATTATTGGTACCGTGATGTCTCCCGGGATCCTGGAGTCACAGAACATCTAAAAAGGTGAATTTCCTTTCACTTCCCGTCGTGTTTCTGGGACAGAGAATGAAGGGAAAGCTCTCTAATGGGACAGAGGCAGCCAAAAAAACAAACTGACCAGGGGTTGAACCCTTCCCTATTCTATCCAAAACGGAAAGAAATATTAAAAGTTTTAGCTAAACAAGGTTTTTTTAAATTGTTTTGTGGAACTTTTTTTATGAGTTTATGCCCTTTTTCATTTAAGGAATTCAGATAAGATGTAAAGGTCTTAGATAGAAAAGTAGTTATTATTTGTTGGTAGGTGGGTGGTAGAGTCACTTTCACAGGAAGGTACTAGCGTTGGGCCAGGTAGAAGAGAGAAATGTGAAGAAACTTTGGGGGGTGGAGATTGGGGTTGCACACTTTGCGTAGTGCACTCCTAAACCCTGTACTATGTACACAGCACACCCCTGAACTCTGCACTCTGTATGTAACACACTTTTGAACTCTGCACTCTATACGTAGTGCATCCCTAAACCCTGCACTCTGTACATAGCACACCCCTGAACTCTGCACTCCGTGTATCGAACACTCCTGGAACTGCACTCTGTATATAGCGCACCCCTGTACCCTGTACATAACGCACTCTTGAATACTGCACTCTGTACGTAGT
Organism: Rana kukunoris; assembly: GCA_029574335.1. NCBI lineage: Eukaryota > Metazoa > Chordata > Amphibia > Anura > Ranidae > Rana > Rana kukunoris. Next base: position 56,023,765 of record CM056050.1, read on the forward strand.
GTAATCCTGAACTCTGCACTACTTTACGTAGTCTATTCTTGAACTCTGCATGTAACGTACCCCAGCTACAACTAGCCTTTCTAAGAGCAACCATATTGCTGATGCAGCACACAATGAAATTGATTTTCACACCCCTGTTGTAGATCATGGTTTCAAGTATTTATTTTTACCTGGTTATCCTTCCGGTACCATGTCCTTTCCTGTCCTAGAGTGACAATGGTCACTGTACCTCTGGAAAGCCCATGTCATCACCCCTGGGCTACATGCTTCTGATTTGGACTATAGAAAGCCTAGACCTCTCTTATCTACATAACACAGGAGGTATTTGGAAGTCCACAGAAGAGCACTAATTACAATAATTACACATGAGCATGCAGAGATGAATGCTGATGTAAAAGTTAGGGAAAGGGGGGGAAGTGTGATTTAATAAGACAATGATAGCATATCCAATTTTTTTTAATTTGCACTGGAATAGCAAGTAAGGGAAATCATGGTAAACTTCTAACATCCCCTTTTTTTTTTTTAAGCAAATCATCTTTTATTGCTTTTATACACACACAATACAAACAACATACAAACCCATGTACATATTGAAATACATAACACAAACCAGGAAGAAAAACACCAAAAAAACGAAAACAAAGCAAAGCAAAGCAAACTTAAAAAAATTCATAAAATTAAATCCCCCCTCTGAATAACACCCCCTCTCCCTGATTACCTACTGAGATTATCTACTCCCCCACCTCGTCATCAATCCAAGATATCCGACCACCTCCTCCATATCTTTTCAAATTTCCCTGGACAACCTCTATGTAAAAAGATATATCTTTCTTTCGTTAAGGTTTCCCTTATTTGTGTTTTCCATTCCGCTATTGTTGGAGGATATGGAGATACCCATTTTTTGGGCCTGAAACAGGCTCCTTATTATTGGTACCGTGATGTCTCCCGGGATCCTGGAGTCACAGAACATCTAAAAAGGTGAATTTCCTTTCACTTCCCGTCGTGAAGGGAAAGCTCTCTAATGGGACAGAGGCAGCCAAAAAAACAAACTGACCAGGGGTTGAACCCTTCCCTATTCTATCCAAAACGGAAAGAAATATTAAAAGTTTTAGCTAAACAAGGTTTTTTTTTAATTGTTTTGTGGAACTTTTTTTATGAGTTTATGCCCTTTTTCATTTAAGGAATTCAGATAAGATGTAAAGGTCTTAGATAGAAAAGTAGTTATTATTTGTTTCCCTTGGCTTCTTTGTGAAACACTCAACTTGTAGCTTGTAGCTAACTATTTATAGAGAAAGCAGGAAGCACCTAGGTGAGCCAATCGGTCTCAGCACAGCTCTGTGTTTGGCTGTGTCATGGAGGTAATGCCGCAGAACACATTTATAAATGGTCTTTACACTATCTAGGAATAATAAAAGCTATTTGGATGTTTCCAGCCATCACTCAGTTCCCCCTCCGTAGAGTTATTTAATGTTGCAGCAAAACACAATTATTTGATGTTACGATTGTGAACTTGGCGATAAGTAGTTTAATCATTCCCCTTTGTCCCTGGAGGACTGTACGGCTTAGCAGCCATGCAATGAATGTATATATTTATATGAATGGAAATATTTATCTTCTGCTCTTGTGGAGTTTGATGGAGTGAGCGATTCTAAACCTCCATCTACAAGACAAGCCAACGGTCCAGGAAAAATATCCCCAACTATCTCTAGTGAGGAAATCAATCATTAGTCTGTCATTTCATCTTGGCTCTGTAAGCCTGTGACTAGTGGTTGTTAAAGCAGCTCTTCAGTCATTTTTTTCAACTTTCCATCTACTAAATCTTCTGCCCCTGTTGTTTTAACTTTGGATAGAAAAAACATATTTTTCTACCAGTAAATACCTTATACAGCCCACTTCCTGTTTCTTGTCCAGTCATTAGCCTAGGCCAGTGATGGCAAACCTTGGCACCCCAAATGTTTTGGAACTACATTTTCCATGATGCTCAACTACACTGCAGAGTGCATGAGCATCATGGGAAATGTAGTTCCAAAATATCTGGGGTGGCGAGGTTCGCCATCACTGGTCTGGGCTTATGACATCATGCACAGCTCTCTCTCATTCTTGTGAGAGTTTGCCAGGAAAGGAGAGGGGATGAGTCATAAGAGGGCCAATGAGAGTGGCAGAGCTAGAGGTGTGTCTTTGTTAATTCAGCAAGTGAACAGGAAGCAGCTTCAGCTGCCCACAGTTAAAATGGCTGGAGCCAGACTCAGTGGAGGGCGATTTCTGCAGCATATTTGGCAAGTACAGAATCACAGTATATATAAAATAATATGCAAAGTGGTTGGAGGGAATGGCAAAGATGTTTTTTATTTTTTTTCCACCTCAGAGAACTATATCAGGAGACTTAATCAATTTTGCGTTCATTTGCTGTCTCCATCCAAGTTCACATCATAGTAGGAAGTTGCTTCATAGCATTTGTTTATTCTATGCATGCGTATAAAAGTAAACAGCCTATTCCAGGTTCGAGATAAGAATACGAAAATACAGAAAAAGTGCTAGAATTGCGCAGTTATAAAAAGTTCCCCCATCCAAACCCACCACCCTAACCTCAATCCCCACCCACCCACCTCTCTCCGAACATCCACCTCTTGTCATGTCTCCTTTTGCTGATTATACTTCCTGCTCTATACAATTCTGTCTACATATCTCTGTGACAACTTATATTTAACCCAATCCTGACATTTCAGTTTAAATCCCCCTTCTCCTACTCCTTCCTCCCCCACCCCCATAAACCTAAGCTGTTCAGTGTAGTAAATATCATTTGTTTTACAGAGCACGTTCCTCACCGTTGGGCTCTCAGGATCTTTCCACTGTCTGGGGATCAAACATTTCGCTGCATTTAGGATATGGGGAAGCAATGTTCTCATATACTGTTTGATAGGCATTTTTGTCCCGTAAAACAAGCATACCCACAGGTCGGCTGGTATTTTAATTCCTGTGATATCCTTAATTACTAATATAACTATGTGCCAGTATATTTAGATTTTTGGGCACGTCCACCAAAGGTGTGACATGGTTTTCAGGTTCCACGCAGCCCCTCCAACAAAATTTGGAGGTCTCCCTATGATAGTGGTGTGCAATATCCCGGGTTATGTACCATCGTGATAGACATTTAAAATTAATTTCAATCAGCCCACTGTACAGTCCCACAGCCAACTAAAGAAGAGGTAGCTGCATGTGATCTGAGCTCCAAAGAATGACGTGACTGCTCCTAGTAGCCTCACCCTCTCACTCTACTGCTGGACACACCCACAAGTGTCTAGAGCAGGCTATCTGAACCTTTTTAACATGGAGGAAACTCCCTGAGCTATGGCTGGCCATACATTATGCAAGTTTCCTTCAGATTAACCAAAACCATATAATATGAGGTCAAACCTAAACAAGTTTAATTTGTATGCAATCAGGCAGGTAAATCTAAAGGAAATCTAATAATAAAATTGTATAATGTATGACCAGCCTAACTGTCAAGTCCCAGGGACATGCTGATAATAATAATTATATCTACAGCTCATAGTACATTAGTGGCATGGTAACTGGTAAGGATGCTCTCCACATTTGTGGTCATTGGGAAGAATCTTCCTTTACAGAATGGCAAAAAAAAATAAAAAATCAATGCTGTCATTGGTTACTTATCTACCAGGCAGAAATTGTTCATTGCTTGAAAAACCTCTAGCAACCTCTGGAGGAACCCTAGAGTTCCACAGAACCCTGGTTGAGAAAGGCTGCTCTAGAGGTAGACAAAGAAGGCAAATCAAAAGTTTTAAAGCAGAAATTGTACATATTTAGTGCTGTTGTCTATCTTTTTTTTTTTATTATTATTGTATTCCACAAGTTTGTTAAAGTGACTGTAAAGCTACAGTTTTTCCCACCTTAATGCATCCTATGCATTAAGGTGAAAAAACATCTAATAGTTACAGGCCCCCCCGAGTCCACTTTTTACTTACCTGAGGCCTGAATCTCCGTGGGCGCGATCCCACGTTGGTTTCCCCTAGCTCTTGTGGCCTCATCATTGGATGATGGATAGCAGCGCAGCCATTGGCTCCCGCTGCTGTCAATCAGATTAATGACGCAGCGCGTTGGGAGAGTGCTTGCCAGAAGGGGGTTAGCTCTTGCGGGGAGAAGCCGAGACAGACGCCGAGGGACCCCAGAAGACGAGGATTTTCGGGGCCACACTGTGCAAAACGAACTGCACAGTGGAGGTAAGTATAACATGTTTGTTATTTAAAAAAAAAAATCTCTTTTAACCTTTACAACCCCTTTAACATGGCACCTCTTGTCATGTCTCCTTTTGCTGATTATACTTCCTGCTCTATACAATTCTGTCTACATATCTCTGTGACAACTTATATTTAACCCAATCCTGACATTTCAGTTTAAATCCCCCTTCTCCTACTCCTTCCTCCCCCACCCCCATAAACCTAAGCTGTTCAGTGTAGTAAATATCATTTGTTTTACAGAGCACGTTCCTCACCGTTGGGCTCTCAGGATCTTTCCACTGTCTGGGGATCAAACATTTCGCTGCATTTAGCATATGGGGAAGCAATGTTCTCATATACTGTTTGATTTTTGTCCCGTAAAACAAGCATACCCACAGGTCGGCTGGTATTTTAATTCCTGTAATTTCCTTAATTACTAATATAACTATGTGCCAGTATATTTAGATTTTTGGGCACGTCCACCAAAGGTGTGACATGGTTTTCAGGTTCCACGCAGCCCCTCCTATGATGGGGGTGTGCAATATCCCGGGTAATGTACCATCGTGATAGACATTTAAAATGAATATCAATCAGCCCACAGTTGGTTGATGTAATATGCGCCATCTTTAATATGTTCCCAATATCTTTCTCAGTATCACCTGTGGCTAGCTCCTTATCCCATTTTTTAATATACGGAGGTGGCTCCAGACTTTTTAGTCCCGTCAGTATTTTATTGATCGGGGAGATCCCGCCCCTTCCATTCGCTACTGAACACAAACACTCCAAAGGGAGAAAATTTTCCTCTGGTCTAATCGGATGAGGCAGGGATTCCACAAAATGTTTCAGCTGTAAATATCGCCAGTTATTCAGCTCAAACATTTCTCTATTTTTCCCTAGTTCCTGATAAGTACAAATTTTACCGTCTTTTAGTATATCCCTTAGTTTTGCGTCAGTTTTTTTTATCCAACTACCAAACAGACTTACTTTCCCCGGTGCAAAAAAAATTGTGTTGTATAGTGGGATTAAAGAGGAATTATATCCCCATTTTTCCTTTTGGTGTACCCTATCCCATATTAACATTGATGTCCGTGTGATCATGTGCATATGCTCTTTTGACTGTCTGAATTGTGCCGGAATCCAAATCTCCTTCCCTAACCTAGACTTATTTAAGCTACTTTCCAGTTTAACCCACATTTTCTCTTCATTTTCTTTAACCCAATCAACCACCCGTGCCATGTGAATGGCCATATAATATGTGGTGATGTCTGGTAACCCCAGACCATGGTGTGCCTTGTCTCTAGTTAATATTTCCGTGCTTATACGTGTTTTTTTATTCTGCCATATAAACCTACTTAATAACTTTTTTAATGTTTTAAAGTATATTTCTGGTGTTGAAATCAGTACCATTTGTAATTTATATAGAATCTTGGGGAGGGTTAACATTTTAAAACTATTTATTCTCCCTAACATAGATCTCTGTCTAGATTTTGTTTAGGTTTGTTTTAATATCATTCAGTAATGGAATAAAATTATGTTGGTAAATTAACTCAAGAGATGGTGTTATATTGACTCCTAAATATTTTAATTCAGTGTCTCTCCAAATAAATGGGAAGTCTTGTTTGTATCTGCTTTCGTCCTGTACTTTCACACTTATGTTAAGAATTTCAGATTTTAAGGGGTTCATTTTGAAATTTGATACCTCCCCATATAATTTAAGAGTTTTTAATAGGTTAGGGAGAGTTGTAGTTGAGTTCATTATATATAACAAAATATCATCGGCATATGGCGCAAGTTTGTGTTCCCCGTCATCAGTCTGTATCCCCCCAATGTCGGGGTTATTTCTAATCCCGGCCAGTAAAGATTCTAGAGACAGGATGAACAATAAGGGGACAAGGGACATTCCTGTCGGGTCCCATTAGACATCTCAAATAACCCTGATACCGTCCCATTTACCTTAACTCTGGTGGTTGGGTGATTTATAAAGAGCATTTATCCACCCCAGCATCTTAGGTCCCACCACATAAAACTCTAAAGTATTCTGAAGAAATCCCCAGTCTATTCTGTCGAACGCTTTTTCGGCATCTATTGACAGAAGTAGACCTGGGGACTTGCTATCTTTTATTTTCTGTATCAATGGGAGTGTCCTAATGCTGTTATCTCTACTTTCCCTGCCTGGGATAAAACCCACTTGATCAGTATGTACCAGATCCTTCATGATGGTCTTCATTCTACCAGCTAAAACTTCACATCCGCATTTAATAGGGAGATGGGTCTGTAACTGGAACACAATGAGGGATCTTTGCCTACCTTGGGGATAATCGTAATCGCAGCCTCCAATGCCTCACGGCGGATCTCCCAATTGGTACCGATGCCATTCATATAAGAACACATCCTCGGGGCAAAGATGTTTTTTATTACAAATTATGTGAGCAGACTGCAGTTACTCTTTAAAGGGAAGCCTTTATAAAAATCATATATATGGCTTCCTGCACACTGTCCTTAAAGGGTAAGAAATCTGTAAGGTGAACTTACACAGGATTGTGGCAATCTCCCGTTCTGAGCCTTGGATTAACCGCATTAGGGGTCCAGGGCTTGGAAATCCCCACAGCTGAATCTCCAAAATGTACCTACAAAACAGACTGAATCTACAAAACGGACAGTTGGCACTGTCACATGGGCAGCGCTGACCAATCAGAACTCGCGTAGCCTGTCCTGTCAGCGGGGAAGAAGAAGCGTGAATGTCGAAGGGTTTTCTTGGATCCCTTAATCGGCTATAGCAGGACTCAGAACAGGAGATCGCCACGCAACAGATCAGCGGGACTGGGGTGGATGAGGAGGGCACCCTGAGTAAGTTCACCTTACAGATTTTTCTGTAAACGTGAACTTACACATTAAAAAAACACTACTTTTTCATAAGATGTCAACCCGGGTCGAAGAATGGCCTGCTATTTGGCCAAGTTGTAATGGCTATCCAAGTAATTAGGCCTAACTCCAGACAAAATTGTATTTTAGCTTTCAACAGAGAAGAGTAGATATACAGTATTGCCAAAATTCTTTCTCTTAGTTTTAGTTAAAGTTGGAAAGGGCTTAAAACCACTACAGGCAAAAAAAAAAAAAAAACACTACAAACAGTGAAAGTTAACGCGTCTATGGAATAGATTTAGGGACTTTTATTTTAAATTTTTTGGTTTTACTGGAAATGACAGTGCTCTGTGATTTTGAGTGGGACTGCACATTGTGGCAGCCAAATCTGACCCCAAATGAAACTTATTGGGGACCAGTGACATTATTACATTGTTCAGTGCTATAAAAATGCACTGATCAGTGTAAAAATGACACTGTCAGGGAAAGGGTTAACACTAGGCGGCGATCAACGGGTTAAGTGGGTTCCCTAGGTGTGTTCTAACTGTAGGGGGGTGGGCTTCCAGGAACATGACAGAGATGCTGATCACTGTTCATATCACTAGAAAGAATGGGGAATCACCTTATCTTCCCGTTCTGCCTCTCCTTACCGTGATCGCGGGTAGTCGATGGACATCGAGTCAGCGTGACAGTGGGTATGCTCCCACGCCTGCTATGCTCCTTGCACGGACCAACTTACAGGTACGTTCACACTGCACCGATCACACTGCACCGATCACACTGCACCGATCACAGCGCACTGATCACAGCGCACCGATCACAGCACACCGCACCGATCACACCGCACAGATCACACCGCACAGATCACACCGATCACAGCGCACCGATCAAAGCGCACCGATCACACTGCACCGATCACACTGCACCGATCACAGCGCACCGATCACAGCGCACCGATCACAGCACACCGATCACAGCGCACCGCACCGATCAAAGCGCACCGATCATAGCACACCACACCGATCAAAGCGCACCGCACCGATCACACTGCACCGATCACATCACACTGCACCGATCACAGCACACCGATCACACCAATCACAGCGCACCGATCACGCCGCACAGATCACACCAATCACAACGCACCGATCACACCAATCACAGCACACCGATCACGCCGCACCGATCACAGCGCACCAATCACACCGCACCGATCACATCACACAGCACCGATCACACCGCACAGATCACAACGCACAGGAGTTCTTGAGCGGGGGGTTCGGATCAAAGTTGTTGAGCGGGGGGTTGTTGGAAGTTGTTGAGCCTGAGTTTTTGAAGGGGGGGTTTCACTGTATTTACCGCGAATCGCGGGTGGGGGGGCAGTTGCCGCGGGTGGGGGGGCGGGTTAGCCGCGAATCGCGGTGGGGGGGCAGTTGCCGCGGGTGGGGGGGTGGGGTTTACCGCGAATCGCGGGTGGGGGGGGGCAGGGTGCCATGGGTGGGGGGGCAGTTGCCGTGGGTGGGGGGGGCGGGTTTACCGCGAATCGCGGGTGGGGGGGGGCAGTTGCCGCGGGTGGGGGGGCGGGTTTGCCGCGAATCGCGGGTGGGGGGGGCTGATTTGCGGGATTCCTGCCCTATGAGAGTGTGGTGGGGGAGGAGAACACTGTGGGGGGGGGCTGGAGAGTGTGATGGGGGAGGAGAAGCAGGGTGCATACAGAGGAAATGAGCTTTCTATATTCCTCTATACAGGCGCTGAATGCTTGATTCTCCTACCTTTTACCTCTTGCAAGCAATCAGCGCCTGTATAGAGGAATCCAGCAAGGTGATTTCTTCTATTTGCAGCCCCCCCTGCTGCACACGTAGGGCGGCATCACTGCTGTCTGAGCTGCCTGGCTGGGTCTGTGTTTTCGGCGGTGATGCTACGGTCCCGCCCCCTTAGACCGGCTCGTGTGATTGGCTGAACACAGATCACATTGGCTGTCTATCCACTATCACATGAGCCAGCCCAGGGGGGCGGGACCGTGTTACAGCGTCCCCGCCAAAAACACACCCAGCCAGGCAGCTCGTAATACACAGAGAGAGGAGAGGAGAGGAGAGAGGGGTCATGTCCTAGGAGGCATAGCGGCTGTGATTGACGGCTGTGGCCACGGCTGAGAAAATAAACTCATCTGCACAGCACAGTGAGTTTTTAAAATGACTAAAAATGACATGCCAATTCTATTTAAGGGGGCAGTATGAAAGGGGATGCAATAAAGTTAAAACAGAGGGTGAAGCTCCACTTTAAGTGTGATGTGTGTTTGTAGAACATCCCCAAAACGCGTGGCAAAACATGTTAAATCTGTGCGCTTTGTTACACCTCCTGGAAACACCAAATGTGAATTGAGCTTGACAATAATATGCAGGAAAGGAGCAAATTTCCCCAATAGGAACACTGACCACAATAAAGCAGAAGGTCTAAGCCTTCCTTAATCTAAATCCAAAAACTCAATAAAAGGTTTCTGATGGAGTCTGGCTATCTGGACCTATATTTGCTTCACGTGTAGATGGTTTAATGGAGGCTTTAAAGTACAACCAAAGGCAATTTTTTTTATTATTATGGGTAGAATAAGAAAGGCTTTTAACGCACTTCCTGTCCGATTGCCAACACAGGCAGAGAGAGGAAATTGCTTCAAAGTGGAGGAATCCTTGGTAGTCATCAGAATATATGCCCCCATTGGAATATTTCCTCTTTATTCCTGCTCTGGGGATTCTCTTTCACTTAGTGGTAAAAGTAAAAAGGACAAATAATCCCCCTAAATAGGTACAGGCAGCAGTAATAACCTGACAGGTCTTCTAATACCTCTTCACTCTATTCAATACGAAAAAACTTTAGTTGAAAAGGAATTGTTTATAGCGCAAAAAATGAAAACCGCAGATGTGATCAAATACCACCAAAAGAAAGCTCTATTTGTGGGAATAAAAGGGTGTACATTTTGTTTGGGAGCCACGTCGCACGACTGCGCAATTGTCATTCAAAGTGCGACAGCGCTGAAAACTAAAAATTGGTCTGGGCAGGAAGGGGGTGAAAATGCCCTGTATGGAAGTGGTTAAACTGCGCAGGGGGGTTTCTACTGTCAGGGCAAAAAAGGATGTGGCACGCCTTTCCAAAATTGGTAGTGGCAGCGGGTATTTTTAAAAGACTCTTGGATGTGTTACTGAAAGAATACAACATACAGGGATATGGGAAATAATTATAGACATTGACACACATACTGTACACCTACACAGGTTGACTTTATTCAACCTTACCTACTATGGGCCAGATTCAGGTAGGAGAGCGAATCTTTAATTTGGAGTAACGTTTCTCATTTACGTTACTCCGCCGAAACTCTAGGAGCAAGTACTGTTATTCACATAGCACTTGCTCCTAAAGTTGCGGCGGCGTAGCGAAAATGATCCGGCGGAATTCAAATTGGGCTGGTAGGGGTCGTGTATTATTTAAACTAGGCACGATCCCGCGGCGAACGTACTGCGCATGCGTCGACTGTCAGTGCGCATGCTCCAAATTCTGTCAGTGAACGTCAATGACGTCAATCCCCATTCAAGGACGTTTTACGCAAACGACGCGAAATTTTTTAAATTCGACTCGATGACGACGTCTATACTTAACATAGGATACTCCACCTAGGGGGCATGTTTTTCTTTACGGCGCGTATCTCTTACGGAAACGTCGGAAAGTCACTGCGTCGGGCCCGAGTACGATCGCGAATTGCCGATTCTCGCTGATTAACATATTCTCGGCGTTAATCAGCAGGAACGCCCCGAGCGCCATTTTTAAAATTGCAGTTCCGATACGACGGCGAAATACAATTACGCCGCTCGTATAGGAACTCCAACCCGGCGTTTCTTTTTTTCTGCTTACAGAAAACAGATAAGCCAGCTCAAAATGAGAGCTATGCTGGCGTATCACTAATACTCAAGCCTAACTCTACCTGAATCTGGCCCTACGTAACTATATGTATGCTATAACCCTCCTACTGTGAGCTGCAGTCTCTGTAAGAGGGAACGTGTAAGATAGTGAAGAATGTTTTTTGTTTACTTCATGAGGCATTTAGGCCGGCATACCGGAGCCTTTAGTTGTACTTTAAGGGCCAGATTCACGTATTCCAGAGCATCTTTGCTCTGGAGTAACGCTTCTGATTTGCGTTGCGCTGCCGTAATTTTAGGAGCAAGTGCTGTCATTCACGAAGCACTTGCTCCTAAAGTTGCGGCAGCGCATCACAAATGAGCCGGCGGAATTCAAATGTAGCGGGTACGGGGCGTGTAGTATGCTAACTACGCGCGATCCCGCCGCCAACGTACTGCGCATGCGTCGAGTGTCAAAACATCCCCGTGCGCATGCTCCAAAATCTGTGAATGAACGTCAATGACGTCACATTCCCATTCATGACCGTTTTACGCAAGCGACGTTTTTTTTTTTTTTCCCGACGCGATGACGACGCCTATACCTAACATAGGATACTCCAACCCCATGTAGGTATATCTATGCGCCGCGTATCCCGTCCGGAAACGTCGTATCGTCATTGCGTCGCGCCGGATTTCGATCGTGAATTGCCGATTTCCGCTCATTAACATATTTTTTGAGCGTAAATCGGCGGGAACGCCCCCGGCGCCATTTTTAAGTTGAAGTAACGATGCGATGGCGAAACTCAGTTACGCTGCTCGCATCAGAACTTCAACCCGGCGTTTCTTGTTTTCTGGTTACAGAAAACAGAAACGCCGGCTCAAAGCCACAGTTAGGCTGGCGGATCACTCGATCCGCCAGCGTAACCTTTCCTGAATCTGGCCCTAAGAGTCTGGTCACCGCTGAGTCTTCTTTGACCTTCTATGCCACTATTGCCAAAGAAGACATTTCTTTAAACAGCTGATGTGCAAACCTGCAGCTGGTTGGAGAAACATTTTTAATGGCGCAAAATGTGTCTGCAAACTCAGACAGTCTGTGTCTCCCCAGGCTTGTGATAGCTTAGCATGCTGGGACTGGCTTAGTAGTAGCTGGTGGGACATCGTTTAAGTCTGATTTATTGAACCAGGGACACAAAAAAATGGTCACCACAATGATTTCTAGGAATCCTGGGAACTCCTGAGGGATGAGACTGGTGAAAAGTTTCCTTATTTGGTCAGTGCAGACTGAGGTCCACAGCTGGTATTATTGATGAGCTCATCTCTGCGTAGGCCAAACTCCTGGGTTCCTTTTTTATCCCCATCCTGCATGTTAAACATTTTTTCCTTCAAGTGCCCCTTGACCTTGACTGACATTCAGCATAGATCAAAGGATACAGAGGCGTATTTAAACACTACTGAAAGAAATAAAGCAAAATTGGACTTTCTTTTTCAAGCCGATACTTTGTGGCTTTTCAAAAGCGATGGGTTCCTTACATTCCTTCATTGTAATTGGTGTTTTGCAATGAAAGCTTCAATTAGAAAATGAAAGTATTGGGCAATTCAAGGTTGTCTAATAAGTGGAACAATTACCTGTTCATTGCAAAGCTTAACTAAAGCTTTTACAGGAAAGAAAGAGGAAAAAAAAAGTTTTATATATATATATATATATATATATATATATATATATACATATACAGTACAGATCAAAAGTTTGGACACACCTTCTCATTCCAAGAGTTTTCTTTATTTTCATGACTATGAAAATTGTAGAGTCACACTGAAGGCATCAAAACTATGAATTAACACATGTGAAATTATATACATAACAAAAAAGTGTGAAACAACTGAAAATATATGTCATATTCTAGGTTCTTCAAAGTAGCCACCTTTTGCAGCAGACACATCTCTAGAACAACTGTTAAGAGGAGACTGTGTGAATCAGGCCTTCATGGTAGAATATCTGCTAGGAAACCACTGCTAAAGAAAGGCAACAAGCAGAAGAGACTTGTTTGGGCTAAAGAACACAAGGAATGGACATTAGACCAGTGGAAATCTGTGCTTTGGTCTGATGAGTCCAAATTTGAGATCTTTGGTTCCAATCACTGTGTCTTTGTGCGACGCAGAAAAGGTGAACGGATGGACTCTACATGCCTGGTTCCCACCGTGAAGCATGGAGGAGGAGGTGTGATAGTGGGGGTGCTTTGCTGGTGACACTGTTGGGGATTTATTCAAAATTGAAGGCATACTGAACCAGCATGGCTACCACAGCATCTTGCAGCGGCATGCTATTCCATCCGGTTTGCGTTTAGTTGGACCATCATTTATTTTTCAACAGGACAATGACCCCAAACACACCTCCAGGCTGTGTAAGGGCTATTTGACCAAGAAGGAGAGTGATGGGGTGCTGCGCCAGATGACCTGGCCTCCACAGTCACCGGACCTGAACCCAATCGAGATGGTTTGGGGTGAGCTGGACCGCAGAGTGAAGGCAAAAGGGCCAACAAGTGCGAAGCATCTCTGGGAACTCCTTCAAGACTGTTGGAAGACCATTTCAGGTGACTACCTCTTGAAGTTCATCAAGAGAATACAAAGAGTGTGCAAAGCAGTAATCAAAGCAAAAGGTGAAGAACCTAGAATATGACATATTTTCAGTTGAGGTGGATGTAAACTGTTTTATAGCGAATTCATAATGAATTTTACGTCTAACTTTGACAAAAGAGGAACTTTTTAATATTAATTTTACCCTTTTGTATTTTATTTTGTATATATATATATATATATTTTTACATTTTTGATTGTATTTTTGTACTTCTTATACATATACAATTTTGTGTTTTGTGATTTTATCTGTTTAATTTTTTATGTGTGTTCATTAGGAGGCTTTAACTTGTTGTTATATATCATTTCTGATTTACTGACAAGTGAGTTGCAAGCTGGATATGAGCTCCTTTTTGGTGCTAGATGGGATATTTTTATATTATGGCTCCTGTCTGGTCACTCCGTAGTTTGGGGTATCCAGATGCGGAGTTGTGTTTTTTAACCGTTATTATTTCTTATTTCTATCATGTACTTACTTCGAGCATTATTGGTATGCTATATGTATTTCTAATATATTATTTTTTGAACGATTGGCAAATGTAGATATCGGCGGATCAATTACTGTCATATTCTATATGTCCTTTCCAGTTTTCAAGATAGCGGGCGGGAAGCTGAGTGTGACTCACATCGAGGCTGCGCTCCACGTCTTGTGTACAAATGCAGTGATTCAGCACGCCACCTGTATCCCGTGAACACGTCCCAGTTGTGACGAAACGTTGGGAGGCGGCGTGCTGACGTCACTGCGCATTTGACCTCAACCCTGAAGATACGGGCTGTTTGTGCTAGCCGGCCGGCTACATATTTTTTCGATACCATTATTTACTTCACAATTGTAAGTGCATACCTTTTTATTCAACATTAATAAATGAACGATTCACACTATGTGAGTTTTTTTCTGTCTCCTATACATACTGTGATGCACATTGAGTGTATGCGAAGACTATCTTTAACCAGGTGATCGGGATTTGGAGCATTCTGACGACTTCATGCTTGCTTTTCAATGCTGCATACTTTTCTTCATCTGGTAAGAGGCTATGGGCCAGATTCAGGTAGATGGGAGCATCTTTAATCTGGAGTAACGTTTCTCATTTACGTTACTCTGGCGAAATTTTAGGAGCAAGTGCTGTTATTCATGAAGCACTTGCTCCTAAAGTTGCGGCAGCGTATCGAAAATGAGCCGGCGGAATTCAAATTGGGCGGGTACGGGGCGTGTATTATTTAAACTAGGCGCGATCCCGCGGCGAACGTACTGCGCATGCGTCGACTGTCAATGCATCCCAGTGCGCATGCTCACAACTTCCGTCGGCACCACTTCCTTGGAAACGACAGCGCAATGCGTTCCGTTGGGCGTTTAAATGCGCCCGTAGATGCGCCATTCCGGCACTAAAGTATATCCTGTTCCCCCTCCCCGCAGTGAAGTTACTTTTGTTCTGAGATGGCTGCTCCCGTTCCCCGCAAACACACAGGAGAAAGCTGAACTTTAAAGGCCAGGAGCTGTCAGCCGTCATCTCGGCTATGGAGACCTATGATGTCTTCCTCCATGGCTGTAAAAGTTGACAGACAAGCAGGGACAGAGGTGTTGTCCTGCAAGTGGGGGTGCTCAGCTAGCTCTTATCGTCGGTAACGCTGCTGTAGCTGCTCTCCTGCTGACCTGTGGCTGTCTGGAGTAAAGATAAAGCAGCTATTTGTAGAAATAACTTTGCGACAGACGGACGACATATGCGCGGCGCATGTAGCCAGCGTATGGTGCTAATCCGTTCGTGAATTGGGAAAAATCCCTCATTTGCATATTTGCAGGGGAAATCAATTGGCGCGACTGATGCGCCAAGCGAAACTATGCGCTGACGATACTCTGTTAAGTTAAGCCGGTCGGAAATGGCCCATTTTCTGGCGCATCTAGGTTGGTGGGTACGGCCGCGGAGATACAACGGCGCATCTTCACAGTTACGCGGCGCATATCGAAATACTCCAGCGCAAGTGTTGCTGAATCTGGCCCTATATGTGTATGTGGTGGAGGTATCTTCTGTAGCACTTTTCTGGAGTGTGCTATTATCATCTGCACCTGGGAGTTCTCCCTTCTATGAACCTTGATTCTCCGGTGGACTGTGTAAACTCTATGAATATTGTCACAATTGGAACGATGAACTCACACGTTTAGGGTTATATACACATACCTGTTTATATACTCAATATGCCTTTTTTTTTTATTTGAAAGTGTATTTTGTTATACAGCTTTTTACTTAGCGCGATTTATCTTTTTTACATATTGCCTTGGTGTTGTATAACATCTTTTTATTGCTGCTTTGAATTACTGTGTGTTTTGTGAACAAGCGCTATATTTTATTCCATGTATATAATTCAACATGTGTTAATTCATAGTTTTGATGCCTTCAGTGTGAATCTACAATTTTCATAGTCATGAAAATAAAGAAAACTCTTGGAATGAGAAGGTGTGTCCAAACTTTTGGTCTGTACTATATATATATATATATATATATATATATATATGTCAAAAGTATTGGGACGCCTGCCTTTCAACGTACATGCACTTTATTGGCATCACAGTCTTATTCCGTAGGTTCAATGTTGCGTTGGCATACCCTTCAAAGCTCCCAACTGTCCCTGATTTGGAGCAATGTCCCTTATTCCTCCTTATTTGCCCCTCATTTTGGTCTGATCTATATAGTTGTATATAAAATGCAATTTTTATCTTTCAAAAAGTGTTTTCCACTGCTAAACCATTCATCCAACTTCTAAATTGCTGCAAGTAAATATAAAGAAATAATAGTAGTTAAAGAAAAGCCCTTGTGATTTAATGAACCTTTTTTTGTGGTTAGGTCTCCTTTAAGGGGGTGTGGCAGGGGGCGTGTCCTATGCCTACATACATTTACTAGTAGGTGTCCCTTATTCCCATTTCAAAATGTTGGGAGGTGTGCACCCTTTGCAGCTATTACAGCTTCAACTCTTCCGAGAAAGGCTGTCCATAAGGTTTAGGAGTGTGTCTATGGGAATGTTTGACCATTCTCCCAGAAGCGCATTTGTGAGGTCAGGCACTGATGTTTGACAAGAAGACCCGGCTCGCAGTCTCTGCTCTAATTCATCCCAAAGGTGTTCTTTCGGGTTGAGGTCAGGACACTGTGCAGGCCAGGTAAGTTCTTTCACCCCAAACTCACTCATCCATGTCTTTATGGACCTTGCTTTGTGCACTGGTGCGCAGTCATGTTGGAACAGGAAAGGGACATCCCCAAACTGTTCCCACAAAGTTGGGAGCATGAAATTGTCCAAACTGTCTTGGTATGCTGGCACCCTAAGAGTTCCCTTTACTGGAACTAAGGGGTCAAGCTCAACCCCTGAAAAACAACCCCACACCATAATCCCCCTTCCACCAAACCTTCCCTTGCTTTGTCCAAATTGAAAAAAAAAGTTGTGTCTTTAGTTCTACTTTAACACATTTTATACAAACTATTTATCACCACAAAAAATACTTGGTTCTGTATTCTCTAAAAAAAGACAGTACTGGAAGATGGATAGGGGGTGGAACCAAAGGACAGTGCTTGGAGGTGGGTAGGAAGTGGAGACAAGGGGTGACTCGGAATAGGGAGTACCTGTACCTTTTCTCTGAAAAAAAAAAAGCCCTGGTCAAGTGTCTATCTATCTATCTATCTATCTATCTATCTATCTATCTATCTATCTATCTATCTATCTATCTATCTATCTATCTATCTATCTATCTATCTATCTATCTATCTATCTATCTATCTATCTATCTATCTATCTATCTATCTATCTATCTATCTATCTATCTATCTATCTATCTATCTATCTATCTATCTATTTATCTACAGTGCAGAAAATAAGTATTTGAACACCCTGCTATTTTGCAAGTTCTCCCACTTGGAAATCATGGAGGGGTCTGAAATTGTTATCGTAGGTGCATGTCCACTGTGAGAGACATAATCAAAAAAAAAATTCAAGAAATCACAATGTATAATTTTTTTAACTATTTATTTGTATGATACAGCTGCAAATAAGTATTTGAACGCCTGAGAAAATCAATGTTAATATTTGGTACAGTAGCCTTTGTTTGCAATTACAGAGGTCAAACGTTTCTTGTAGTTTTTCACCAGGTTTGCACACACTGGAGGAGGGATTTTGGCCCACTCCTCCACACAGATCTTCTCTAGATCAGTCAGGTTTCTGGGCTGTCGCTGAGAAACACGGAGTTTGAGCTCCCTCCAAAGATTCTCTATTGGGTTTAGGTCTGGAGACTGGCTAGGCCACGCCAGAACCTTGATATGCTTCTTACAGAGCCACTCCTTGGTTATCCTGGCTGTGTGCTTCGGGTCATTGTCATGTTGGAAGACCCAGCCACGAGCCATCTTCAAAGCTCTAACTGAGGGAAGGAGGTTGTTGCCCAAAATCTCGCAATACATGGCCCCGGTCATCCTCTCCTTAATACAGTGCATTCGCCCTGTCCCATGTGCAGAAAAACACCCCCAAAGCATGATGCTACCACCCCCATGCTTCACAGTAGGGATGGTGTTCTTGGGATGGTACTCATCATTCTTCTTCCTCCAAACACGGTTAGTGGAATTATGACCAAAAAGTTCTATTTTGGTCTCATCTGACCACATGACTTTCTCCCATGACTCCTCTGGATCATCCAAATGGTCATTGGCAAACTTAAGACGGGCCTTGACATGTGCTGGTTACCGCAGGGGAACCTTCCGTGCCATGCATGATTTCAAACCATGACGTCTTAGTGTATTACCAACAGTAACCTTGGAAACGGTGGTCCCAGCTCTTTTCAGGTCATTGACCAGCTCCTCCCGTGTAGTCCTGGGCTGATTTCTCACCTTTCTTAGGATCATTGAGACCCCACGAGGTGAGATTTTGCATGGAGCCCCAGTCCGAGGGAGATTGACAGTCATGTTTAGCTTCTTCCATTTTCTAATGATTGCTCCAACAGTGGACCTTTTTTCACCAAGCTGCTTGGCAATTTCCCCGTAGCCCTTTCCAGCCTTGTGGAGGTGTACAATTTTGTCTCTAGTGTCTTTGGACAGCTCTTTGGTCTTGGCCATGTTAGTAGTTGGATTCTTACTGATTGTATGGTGTGGACATGTGTCTTTATGCAGCTAATGACCTCAAACAGGTGCATCTAATTTAGGATAATAAATGGAGTGGAGGTGGACATTTTAAAGGCAGACTAACAGGTCTTTGAGGGTCAGAATTCTAGCTGATAGACAGGTGTTCAAATACTTCTTTGCAGCTGTATCATACAAATAAATAGTTAAAAAAATCATACATTGTGATTTCTGGATTTTTTTTTTGATTATGTCTCTCCCAGTGGACATGCACCTACGATGACAATTTCAGACCCCTCCATGATTTCCAAGTGGGAGAACTTGCAAAATAGCAGGGTGTTCAAATACTTATTTTCTGCACTGTATTTATCTATCTATGTATCTTCTACTACCACTGAGGTCTTCATGAAGCCTAAAAGGTAGACTTACCCAGGGATAACATATTGAATATGCAGCTTGTTCTATAGCATAGGGGCTCACAAGTAATGGGGGGTCCTTCCAGGTCACCATAGAAAGAGTACAGCACAAGTTCTCTTGGAGCCCAACCCCAACATAAGTGACTAACACACTGAATGTCCCCCCAGTAGATATGCCCAATTGTTTAGTGGGTATGGTGGTACAGAGAGCATAATGAGTGATAGTTTGTGGTATCAAAACCAGGTAAAAAGGTGATCTGCATATTGGAAGATCCACAGTGAATATCAATCTGCCGAGAGCTCTTATATATATGGGTATTATCAGGGCTTTTTTTCTCAGAGAATAGGTGCAGGAACTCCTCCTTTCTGAGTCACCCCTTAAATCTGCCCCCTACCCACCTCCAAGCACGTTCTTTGGTCCCACCTCCTACCCACCTCCCAGTACCACCCCTTTTAGAGAATACAGAACCAAGTATCATTTTATAGTGCTAAGTATTTTGTATGGAATTTGTTAATGATAACAAGAAAAGCCGTCAAATGGATCTAGCAACAATGGACACCCCAGTGACAGCACACTGCCAACAGCCAGCATCAATAGACCCTCCGGCAGTCAGCAATACTAGACCCTTCCCTCCAGCAATGATTGACCCCAGCAATAAAACAACCCCCCACTGGCAACAACAGACCTCCACTGCAACCATAACCCCCCCTCCCCCGCAAAAATAAGTCCCCTCCAGCAACAAAAGATTCCCCAGTAGCCAACATTAATAGACCCTCCCGCAGCCAGAAACAAAGACCCCTTCTTCAAAAGTAAATCCCTCCCAGCAGCATACGACTCACCCAGCAACAATAGATCCCCCATCCTCAGCAAATAGATTCCCTCCAGCAACAACAGATTACCCAACACCAACAAATGAAAATATCGGGGAATCTCTACATACTGGCCACAGCAAGGTCAGAGTTGGGAATTCTTGGGCAGAGGTCTTCTGCTGGAGTCCATAAGAGATAAGGCCTCGTACACACGATAGGTTAAACAGAGGACAGCGGTCTGATGGACCGTTTTCATCGGACCAAACCGATCGTGTGTGGGCGCCATCGGTTAGTTATCCATCGGTTAAAAAAAAGCCAACTTGTTTTAAATGTAATCGATGGATTCCTAACCGATAGGTCAAAAACCGATTGTTAGTAGGTACTAGGGGTGCAACGGATCGTCAGCGATCCATCATCCGAACGGGTCACCCCGTTCGGATCGGCACACCGCGCGATCCGCGGAGCGCTCCGGAGCCTCGGCCGTAGGAAAGTCCCTGGCTTCGGCCTAGCTCCGGAGCAGCGGCCATCTTGCTCCACCCCCGTGTGCTTGCCAGAGCCCAGTGCACAGCGTGACATGCCTCCTCGCCTCATCGCGCTCACTGCAGACATGTGGAGACAGCATCGGTGAGCTCTGCACCTGCAGGTAGGAGATCCGTTGCACCCCTATGTTCAACCTTTCTGAAAATAGCAAGGCAGAGGGAGATAAGGGGCCAGAGGTATTTGTGGAGAGGCCCCCTAACAGCTGCATCTGTAATAGGAGGACATGCAACATTTAAAACAAGAGGAGAGCTGGTATGTAATATTCAAAGAATACAGAATTTGCTGTCTGTACACCAGAGGAGGGGGTGACACCAGAGTGGAGGGGGGTGACACCGGAGTAATGATAGTGATTAGGGGGCAAGTGGACATCTTTCATTACACCTAACAGAGTTTTAGATTCAGTTATTTTCATCACAAAACGGAGCTTATACGCCTAAATACAGTATTTGTAAATCCGACGGACTGTTTAAATGTTACATTTAATGTGAAAATCAGAGGTGTTCTGTCACATTAGCAATAAACAGTCTCTCGGATTTCCAAACACTGGGCCAGATTCAGCAAGACTTGCGCTGGAGTAATTCGATATGCGCCGCGTAACTGTGAAGATGCGCCGTCGTTTCTATGTGGCCGTACCCACCAAACTAGATGTGCCCGAAAACGGGCCATTTCCGATCGGCTTAAATTTCCGGCGCCAGAGTCCCGTCAGCGCATAATTTCGTTTGGCGCATCAGTCGCGCCTATTGATTTCCCCTGCAAATATGCAAATGAGGGAGATTTCCCGATTCACGAACGGATTAGCACCATACGCTGGCTACATGCGCCGCGCGTATCTCGTCCGTCCGGCGCAAAGTTATTTCTACAAAAGGCTGCTTTATCTTTACTCCAGACGGTCACAGGTCAGCAGGAGAGCAGCTACAGCAGCGTTACCGACGATAAGAGCTAGCTGAACAACCACACTTGCAAGGACAACACCTCTGTGTGCCAACATGCCAGGGTCAATCGTGGTCCTAGCACTACTGATGGGTCCCCCGGAACGAAGGAGGCGGGCACGTGAGAGGATATATCGCACGCGCATGAACCTCTTTGGCATGGGTGATGAGGAGGTGTATCGCCTCTTCAGATTCAGCCCAGATGCAATACTTGAACTAACCACAACCCTGCAGGATGACATCACCAGCAAGACACACCGCTCACAAGCAGTGCAGCCACTGGTGAAGGTCACATGGCACATGTACCCTCCCCCCCCCCAAATGCAACACATCAAATAGGGAATAAAAAAACACTTACCTGTC
This sequence comes from Rana kukunoris, assembly GCA_029574335.1. Taxonomy (NCBI): domain Eukaryota; kingdom Metazoa; phylum Chordata; class Amphibia; order Anura; family Ranidae; genus Rana; species Rana kukunoris. Next base: position 56,045,522 of record CM056050.1, read on the forward strand.
CTGGAGCCTTCCTCCACGGAGTCATATCCAGGGACCCCCTCCACCTGCTCCCTCTCCAGGCAGCGAGAGACCACCTCCTCCTCCGCGGTCAGGGTGACCGGACATGGGGGACCACCACCTGTGCCCCTCTCATGCCTCCTGATGGTGGTCACCTTGCCACGGACCTTGCACCGCAGATCATTAATTTTTTTTTGGATGTCAGCAGCAGTCCGGGTGGAGTACCCCAAAATATTGACCCGGCCAGCAATGGTGTCCAGGATGCCCTGCTTCCTCTTCCGGCTGGTCTTACGGCTTTTTTTGCCATGGAGGAAATGATTAAATGTCTCCATAGCGGAGATGATCACTGAGACCTCCTGGGCGTTAAAGTTCAGGTTCCTCCTCTCTCTGGGGGTAGCGGGAGCAGCCATCACAGCACAAAAGTATCTTCCCTGGGGTGGGGGGAAACGGAAATACTTTTGCGCCGGAATGGCGTTTCCGCCTGCGCTTTTAAGCTCCCAACGGAAGGCATTGCGCTGACGTTTCCCGTGAAGTGGTGCCGACGGAAGTTGTGAGCATGCGCACAAGGGGGCGAGTGGAGCCGCACTCACTGCGCATGCTCCGTGAATGATGCGCTGAACGTAAGCCTCTGCGCTGGGCTCCGCCCATCATTTACATGTGATCACACCCACTTCCACTTGCGTCGGGTTACGCCAGCGCATTATCGTTACTCTGGCGCAAGTTTACGCGCAACTGCTATTTGAATAACAGTACTTGCGCTGAAAGGGTCGTCAGAGTAACGTAAATGAGAAGCGTTACTCCAGAGCAAAGATGCTCTCATCTACCTGAATCTGGCCCATTGTATTTAAGCACATAAGCTCTGTTTTGTGTTGAGAATAACTGTGAAATCTAAAACTCTGGTGGGTGTAACAAGATTTGTCTTTTTTTTTTTTTTTCTGCTGATCTGAAAATGATCCGATCCGTGACTCCTGATCCGAGGATCGATCCGATCCGTGAGTTTTTTGATCCGTTGCACCCCTAGTATGCACGACCACCGGTAAAAATCCACTGTTGCCTTATAAAAAATGTTATGTGTAATCGCCATTAGCAACGGGGAATAATTGTACATATATATATATATTCTACGATATTGTTAGACGCGTCGTGAGTATGAAATGATTTCTGATAATTTGAGTAGGATGACAGTCTGGCTTGAATATATCTAATTAGCACTCTCCGTGTGATATGCATGAATGCTGGGTGGATAAGGTGGCAAGAGACGACCAGTCTACTACACCTTTTGGAGATACAAACAAGCCAGTATGAAATCACAGCTGGACGGTAGACTATACAGAGCCACCTTGATTGGCTGTACCCTTTCATGAATAGCCATTGAACCTAAGGTCAAATAATTGATCTTCAAAGCTTAATTGTCACTAAAGCTCAGGTAAAAGAAAGTTGCCCATATATGGAAGAGATAACTATAGCCAATCAGAGGTGTCACATGGGCTATACAATAAGGGGTTTCAATCTATAGATTGGAGAGAGATGATGAGAACTCCTGGGCCCAGGACTATTCAGTATTCAAGGTTAATTATCAGAAACATCTCCTAAGCACTTACCATATACTTTGTCATAAGTTGTTATGTTTGATATTTTTAGTGTGATGTACTTACTTTGTATTTGAAACTAATATTTACTCCCTTCTTTAACCACTTGAGTCCCCGCATATAGTCAAATGACGGCGGCAAAGGGGATCTGAATATCCCAGCCGCCGTCATTTGACGGCATCGTGTTCTCCGGCCACTGGGGGGTGCGCGCGCCGATGGCGGCGCACCCGGCGCGTCCCCGAGATGTCGACACGCGTGCCTGGCGGTCGCGATGTCCGCCAGGTACTCGCCGATCGGCAGTTTTAGAGCAGTGACGTGGAGCTCTGTGTGTAAACACAGAGCTCCACGTCCTGTCAGGGAGAGGAGACTGATGCTGTGTCCTTTGTACATAGGGACACAGCATTGGTCACCTCCCCAGTCAGTCCCCTCCCCCCATACAGTTAGAACACACCCAGGATACACATTTAACCCTTTCCTCACCCCCTAGTGTTAACCCCTTCCCTGCCAGTCACATTTATACAGTAATTAGTGTGTTTTTATAGCACTGATCGCTGTATTAATGTGAATGGTCCCAAAAATGTGTCAAAAGTGTCCGATGTGTCCGTCGCAATATCGCAGTCCTGACAAAATTCGCAGATCGCCGTATTACTAAAAAAAAAAAAAAAAAAATTGTCAGAATTCCATACCTTATTTTGTAGCCACTTTAACCTTTGCGCAAACCAATTACTATACGCTTATTGCGATTTTTTTTTTTACCAAAAATATGTAGAATACACTAAACTGAGAATTTTTTTTTTTTTTTAAATGGGATTTTATTATAGCAAAAAGTAAAAAATATTGTGTTTTTTTTTCAAAATTGTCGCTCTTTTTTGTTTATAACGCAAAAAATAAAAACCGCAGAGGTGATCAAATACCACCAAAAGAAAGCTCTATTTGTGGGAAAAAAAGGACGTCAATTTTGTTTGTGAGGCACGTCGCACGACCAGGCAATTTTAATTTAAAGCGACGCAGTGCTGAAAGCTGAAATTTCGCCTGGGCAGGAAGGGGGTATATGTGCCCAGTAAGCAAGTGGTTAAAGACTGTAAATGTATGCAGTATATTAGATAGACTAATATCTTTTCTCTAATAAATGTGTGTTATGTTAAAGCTTTTGCTCTGGTCAATACAACTCTTATTTAAACCATATATCATATATGTGAGATATTAAATCTTAAATATAGAATTATTATTAGGTAACACCACACATGCTCAGAATCAAGTTGACGCATGCTTGGAAGCATTAAACTTAATTTTTTTCAGCACGTCGTTGTGTTTTACGTCACCACGTTCTGGCACGATCGTTTTTGTCACCAATGGTGTGTAGGCGCTAACGGACCATCAGTCAGCTTCAGCGGTTAACCGATGAAAACGGTCCATCAGACCGCTCTCATCGGATGGACTGATCGTGTGTACGCGGCTTTGGAAGTCAGTGGGTGATCAAACTCGCCTGTCATTATTAAACAGACTCAGGTGTCGTGTTCGTTTGTCTGTAGATGACAGGTTCACTTTAAAGCAGGAGCATGTAAAAAAAAAACAGATATAGTTTTTCTTCAAAGTTTTTCCACTTTTTTTTGTCAGTCTGTTACACTGAACTGCACATGACCTTTTGTAATCATCTTGGTTTAGTATCATGATACTTATAAGATCAGAATCAAAGCTAGATAATAATATGAAACTGGGATTACTTATTAAATCGGGATACCGCAGCCTGGTGTTATCTCAGCTTAATAAATAATCTGTAAAGTATTAAATGTAATGAGGCCTCCATGATACTCTATTATCCGCCATTGGACAGAATCATATCTCCAGCCTTTCTATTAGATGCTTTATGGTTTGAAATAATTGAATAACACAGCAGATATAATTTGAACGACTCGAGCAAAGGTCAACAATAATGATTAAATCAATGTTTAAACTAAGCACTAATAACTTTGTAGGTAATAATGTGATTTACTGATTGTTTTAAAGGGTCTGAAAGAAGGGTATCTAAAACCCATTAGGCTCTAGTGCAAAATGTTAGCAGGGACTCATCTTATTGTAAGACAGAAGGCTTTGGCGGGCCTAATCAGACATTTTTAATAAGGGAAGAGTTTGTTCTTTCTTAGTTAGCTTTCCAGCGTTCAGAGGTTCATGATTCCCATACTGGGTTCCCAGGAATGGGTAGCACACTTTAAGGGTGATAGGCAAGGTATGGTCTATGTCAGGCTGGCCTGTTTTAGAGTTGAAAATGTATTTATTGGTAGCGTAATAAACAATACAAAAAGATACAAAAAGAAAGAATAATCAGTGTTACATAAAAGTGACAATCGTGAGCGAACATGTAACTTGAGTCAGCCCAATGGCTATCGCCCATAGCATAACTCATGATGTCTTATAAGAAATAATGAACATCATTGGTCGTCCTTAGGAGCCAAAGACGACTCCCGTCAAGAGGGTGTCATTGTTTCCGATCAGGGAATATATGGAAAATTCAAAGTAAATAAAAATGAAAAAGAGAAGAGGGGAGCGACCCAAAGAAGGTCTTGGAAAGGGAAAAAGTGGAAAGGAGAGAAGATAGAGCAGAGAAGGGCAGGCAACAGTGGGAAAAGAGCACAAGGGCTGCCGTGTAAACACTTGCGGGATAGGGTTATCAGGTACATCAGTGGGGGGGACATCCGGAGGTATATGCCTCGACCAGCCGAATGTTAGAGTCACAAGTTAGGATGCTTGTATTGGGAGTGGTAACATATTGGTGAGAGTATCAGAGGCGGAGAAGTGGAGCCAAATAGACCACAGCATCTTGAATTTATCAAAGGTGTCATTGTCAAGGGCCAGCATCTCCTCCATTCTCATGGTATCATTCATGATCGAGACCCACCGTGATAAGGGGGGGGGTGACAGTCGACTTCCAAAGTGAGAGTATGAGCTGTCTCGCTGAGGACATAAAAAAACGGAGAAGACTTGTCTTCTGTGATGCAACCGCCCAGGGAGAATGGAGAGGACAGCAATCTTGGGGGAGGGTGTCAATGCTTCATCATAAATTTTATTATAACAAGTAAATACCTGAGTCCAAAAGGGGCGGATCCTCTCGCATTCCCACCAGATATGTAGATAGGTCCCTGTAGAGGAGTTGCACCGCCAACATGTGGCTGGAGTAGACGGGAACAGTTTGTGTATCGTGGAGGGGTCCCTGTACCATCGTGATAAAACCTTATAGTTCCTTTCCTGGGAGTAGCAGGATATCGTTGATTTGTGAGTAAAAAAAAAAAGAGGTCTGCCATTCCGATCGGGGTATGTCTTCTTTCAAATCTGCAGACCACTTCCTTGTGTAGGGAGGCAGATCACCATGTAGGAGAGCTTGAAGGAGACAGTATATGGTAGAAAGGAGGTGCCTGGGTGTTTCAGAGAGGGAGCACAGTCGTTCAAATTCAGTGTAAAGGCGGTGGATTTGGGAGGAACTGTGTAGGCACTGTGCAAATGTAGAGAGGTGAAGGGTGGTAAGCCAGTCTGTGGGACCCGTCGGTGTGGCCGAGGTCCCTCGTAGCGGGTCCACAAAGGAGTGTGCCTTTGGTCTCCTATACTTGGTGCCCACCCCTAGACACAGTGTAGAGTAAATGGAAAATTGGAAAAACTGCGCTAAAAAATATTGAAAGAAAATAATACAAAAGATGAACACCTGTAACCAAGTGACAGTATGTTCAATATGGAAGCTGCGATTAGCATGTAAACAATTGGTACAGGAAACATCGAAATAAAAAATATATAAATTGTGCTACCCCCTAACTATATAGTAATCTTAGAAAAAAACTTGATACACCAAAATTAAAAATTACCAAAAAAATCAAATAATAATAAATGTATGTGACTAGTGACATATAATAATGTGACTCCTAATATGTCCAATAGTATAAAGCAGGGGTGTCCAAACTTTTTTCAAAGAGGGCCAGATTTGATTAAGTGAACATGCGTGAGGGCTGACTATTTTGCCTGACATTCTTTGAACCATTCAAATTCGGCTGTGTGTTCGGCTGAGCACTAATTCACTGCCCAACAAGAATTCTCTTGCCTTTGTGGCTGTGTATGGTGAAGAGATGAGCTTGGGCGTGTTATTTGGATATACTGTATATATTTCTTTTGTGGCCCCAACTAATCCCAGAGCGCTGCTTAGGACTAAGGATGAGCTTGGGCATGTTATTTGGATATACCGTATTTATCGGCGTATAACACGCACAGGCTTACCATTGCCATGAATGCAGCCTCACATGTGCCATGAATGCAGCCTCACATGTGCCATGAATGCAGCCTCACATGTGCCTGAATGCAGCCTCACATGTGCCATGAATGCAGCCTTACCATTGCAGCCAATGCAGCCTCACATGTGCCATAAATGCAGCCTCACATGTGCCATGAATGCAGCCTTACCATTGCCATCAGTGCAGCCTGAACAATGCCTATCTGCAGCCTCTGAGGGCAGAGGGAGGGGGGGCAGGACGAGTGCCAACAGATTACAAACAGGAGAATCTCTTGTTACCCTGTGGCCTCTTTAATACAAAGTCCCGCGTCCTATGATAGACAGAACAGTCGTCCAATGGCATCCGAGGAGACAGGACTTCCAATAGAGACGCTGCTGAGTAAACAGGAGATTCTCTTCATGTAACCTGCCCCCTCCCTGTCCCCTCCAAGGCAGCGCCCTGGGGGCCACAAACAATATATATATATATCCTAATTCCCCAGGGGGGCCATATTAAATCAACAGGGGGGCCGCATTTGGCCCCCGGGCCTGACTTTGGACATGCCTGGTATAAAGCATCAGGATCCCATATGACAGGGGATCATTAATGCCTGTAGTCAAGGTTCTCACCTCAGCCACGCAGCTCAGACAAATTCAGCCTTTTCAGCTATGAATCTCATCCAATATTAATTGTGGATCACCAGCATATATATACCCGACATGCAAGAGACAACAGTGGCTCCTCATTAAACGTATAAAAAGTTTATTAGAAGAATAATTTGGCAGAAAAATAGGCCTTAAATCTGGTGTGTCGGCCGGTACACACAATCCAGACACCCGTCCTGCTGGGGGATCGTTTGGAGCTCGAGGTGACGTCAGTGCGCCGCTCCGCCCTGGTATATATGCTGGATTCATAGCTGTAAAGGCTGAATTTGTCTGAGCTGTGTGGCTGAAGTGAGAACCTTGACTACAGGCTTTAATGATCCCCTGTCATATGGGATCCTGGTAAGCTGGTAAGGAGCCATTTTATTGATTGGTGGAGGATCATCACTTTTTTGGACACGTTTATCCTTAGATTCTGGATTTCGTCACAGAGCACTGGTAATTTTGGACTATAATTGGTCACATGAATTTTAGTTCAATTATTTTTTATGATCACTTTATAACCTATATTTATTAATAGGCACGAGATGCTTTATACTATTAGTCACATACATTTATTATTATTTGATTTTTTTAATTTTGGTGTATCAAGTTTTTTACTAAGATTACCATATATTTAGGGGATAGCGCAATTTATATATTTTTTATAACAGTGTAGAGTATTTCAGCACTGCAGCCCCTCTATCATGGGCAGGGTAGTAGGAACATGATTTATTCTCTACATACTGTATGTAATGATCAGATTCCCAGCCAGCTAGGAAAGCTTTCCACTCTGTTGCTGTCAGCCTGAATTGGTATCCGCCTTGGAAAGGAATATCGCGACCGTTCCCATCGGATCTGTCCGCCGGATTGCTTTGATCCGATGGCTGTACACACCATCGGATCAAATTCCCCGCCATTGACGCGGCGGTGACGTTGACGCCGCCACGTGACCGCCACGTCACCGCACCAGGAAGTAAACACTTCCGCGCGCATGCGTCGGATCCATTAACAGGATACGACGCATGTGCGGGCAGATATGTCCGCTGGTTTGCCGTACTAACCAGTGGACATATCTGACGGACAGCTTTCCGGCGGAAAAATTCCAAAGCATGCTTTGGAATTTTTCCGCCGGAGGAATCCGGCCAAAACGGTCCTTTTGCCCCTACACACGAGCTGTTTTTTCGGCTGAAATGGTCCGTCGGAATATGTTCAGCGGAAATATTCCCTCGTGTGTACAAGGCCTTAGTGTCTATATAAAGGGCCTGTTCACATCACTCTAAGCATGAAAACCATTTTTTTGTATGCGTTGACCCTTGTTGCATTAAGGTACCTCTTTGGATGGTCCTTAATGAACTTCAACGCATTGAATACAAATATCTTATGCCATCACATCTAGAACTTTGTTACGCATTTTCAGCTAGATTCACGTACCTCGGCGCATCTTTTTGCCGGCGTAGCGTATCTTCTTTATGCTACGCCGGCGCAACGTTGAGAGGCAAGCATGGTATTTACAAAGCAAATGCTGTCAACGTTGTGCCGGCGTAGCGTATAGTTGTTGGCGTAAGCCGACGTAAGTCAAAGTAGGTGGAAGTGGGCTGGAAGCGGGCGTGATATATTTAAATGAAGCATGACCCCATGCAAATGATGGGCTGAGCTTCAAAAAACAAACTGCGCATGCGTCGTATCTTGGACGCATCCCAGTGCGCATGCTCACAGTTACGTCGAAATAACTGCCTAAGATATGTCAAAACACTGCCTACGACGTGAACGTAACTTACGCACAGCCCTATTCATGTACTACGTAAACGTCGTAAAAATCGACGGCGTTCGTTCCCTGGTCCATACCTTTGAATAGGTTGCGCCTCCTATATGAGGAATAACTTTACGCCGGACGTAACCCTTACACAAATCGCTTAAAACATGCGCCGGGCGCAAGTACGTTCGTGAATCAGCGTATCTCACTCATTTGCATATTTAAAATGGGTACACCGAATACTCCAGCGTAACTATGCGCCCACGATACGCAGGCGTAGGCAACTTACGCCGGGCGGCTGAAGCCTATTTTTCCGATGTATCTAGCTTGGGGAATCGGCGCAGAGATACGACGGCGCACATTTGTACTTACGGTGGCGTATCTATAGATACGTCGGCATAACTCCTACATGAATCCGGCTGTTTATGTTCTATTCCTGGGAAATGATCATCCTAGGGGTGTCCAACCTTTTAAAGAGCGAAGGGCCATGTAAGCGACTTGGTAACCGGGCGCAGGCCACAATTAGCAGAGCGAGTGGATGGCAACCCACTCTACCCTATAGAGCCCACTCTACCGTTGTTGTTTTTTTTTTCAGCGGATCAAATTGGAGATAGGCGTTTGTAAACAGACACAATTCCAGTTACACCTGCCACTCCTTAGAGGTGAATGGTGGGTCCTATTGGGTCGGACTCAAGGAAGCATGATCTTTGCCAATTGTAGAGCTGTAGGTCGGACTGGGCAGGAGGTGTTTCTGTAGAGGGACCACTGCTTCTACATTAAGAGCGAAGGTCCTTCTCTACTGAATGCTGTACAGAATAGATTTTTCCAGATGTTGGCAGATGTCCGTTTACATCCGCCTACCTCCAATCCCATCTGCTAAAAAATAAAAGATTAGGGTGGGCTCTATAGAGTAGAGTGGGGAGTGTTCGCTCTGCATATTCAAAGTGGACACGGATCTGCCATATGCACGCTCCGCTCATTGTGGGCCACAACCAGTTACCAAGTTGCTTAAGTGGCCCTCGGTCTTCAAAAGGTTGGGCGCCCCTGATTTACAACATAAATTACAACATATTACTCAGAAATTCTTTCTCTTTAAAATGTATACTACTTTTAACAATGTTTTTTTCTACAATGTTACCAGGATTATGTTCCTGTATGTACTAGTCTTGTATTTGGTAGAGTTCTCCTTTAGATGTTTTTCTTTGTGATGACTAACAAGTGACCTCGAGACTACTGAAAGATTCAGGGAAGATTAGATTTCAAGAGCCGAAGGAAAATTCCCTTTTGTTTTCGCATTAAGTGCAATAACAGAACGATGTGCGGCAGAAGTGGATCCAACATTCAGCCCTGGAATGTGCTAAACGGCCCAGCCTGCCTCACTTCCCCCATATTAAACAGACTGTGTGGATGGAATTGAAACAGCAGGTGCTTCAATTTTTATCTCCGAAAAATCACATTGCAGGGTTCTGAAGAAGCGAGAAATTAAATCTGTTCTTCTATCATTCTGAAGTTCCTTGCTATTATATTGCCTTTATATGTATTTCTGTGCACGGATATCCTGGGCCACACACAGTGACTGAGACACCCAACAAGCATTGAGGAGGGGAACAATGCCTCTTTCTTACATATTTATGGACTAGCCTTACAATCTACTAACAACTATTGTTCTGTTTCAAATGCCATGTTATGCATTGACATACCTCCTTATACCCAGTCTGTTTGGACAGTGTGGTCATCTGCTTACTTGGCACCATCCACAGGCAGCTTAAGGTGGAACTTCACCCCTAAAGGAAAGTTCCACTTTTGTGCCTCTTCTATTTATGTTTTTATTTTTTTTAAATAAAAGTGTCCTTTTATTAAAAGTAGGGTTGTCCCGATACCTCTTTTTTAGGACCGAGTACAAGTACCGATACTTTTTTTCAAGTGGTCGCCGATACCGAATACCGATACTTTTTTTTAAATGCCCCCCACAAATGCAGCCATGTCCCCCACAAATGCAGCCATGTCCCCCACAAATGCAGCCATGTCACCCACAAATGCAGCCATGTCACCCATATATGCAGCCATGTCACCCACAAATGCTGCCATGTCACCCACAAATGCAGCCATGTCACCCACAAATGCAGCCATGTCACCCATATATGCAGCCATGTCACCCATATATGCAGCCATGTCACCCACAAATGCAGCCATGTCACCCATATATGCAGCCATGTCACCCATATATGCAGCTATGTCACCCACAAATAGAGCCATGTCTCCCACAAATGCAGCCAGGTCACCCACAAATGCAGCCACATCACCCATATATGCAGCCATGTCACCCATATATGCAGCCATGTCACCCACAAATGCAGCCATGTCACCCACAAATGCAGCCATGTCACCCACAAATGCAGCCATGTCACCCATATATGCAGCCATGTCACCCATATATACTGCCATGTCACCCATATATGCAGCCATGTCACCCCTACCTAGCCACCGCCGCCCGGGGAACATCACAGCATTCATTTGAATAGCTGTAGTGTTCCCGCCCGCATAGACACTCCCCCTTGCTCGGGATTGGACAGATCACGATTACCCATCCAATCCCGAGCAAGGGGGAGTGTCTATGCGGGCGGGAAGACTACAGCTATTCAATGAATGCTGTGATGTTCCTGCACGATGTTTAACCCGTGCGGCGGCGGGTTTCGATGCGGCGGCGGGTTTGCGATGCGGCAGCGGCGTTCGACGGCAGCGGCGTTCGGCGGCGGCGGCAAAAGTATTCTATTCTGGTATCCCGCAAATACTCGGTATCGGTCCCGATACCGATACTGGTATCGGTATCGGGACAACCCTAATTAAAAGTCAGCAGCTACAGTATTTGTTGCTGCTGACTTTTTATTTTTTGGAAGAGGGACTGAAGAAGCGCTTTAACTCGTCAATTAGACATACAGTTTTTCTTGTGAAAAAATAAATAAAATTAGACATACAGTAGCAGTTGAATCCAATGCAATTTTTCTCCAGCTAGGTGTTTCCTCAGATTAGGCGACCTGTCAGAATTGGTAACGGAAGTGACGTTTCATCACCGCCATCTTGCTACACCCCACACTCCTCCATAGTAAGGTTACACTGAGAAGGGGGAAAGCGGACATCTTGTTACACCCACCAGAGTTTTGTATTTTACACTTATTTTTAACAGTAAAGTGAGTTTATATAGTTAAATAGAGTACTTAGAACTCTGTATGAATGTTTACATGTTGAATTTTAAAAGCAGCAAACTTCTGTCAGATTAGCAAACCTTTGAGATGAGCATGCTTTTCGCTGCTTTAAAATTCAACACCTAACCAGTCAGACAGAGTTGTAAGTACTGTATTTCACTATATAAACTCACTTTACTGGTAAATATAAGTGTAAAATGGAAAACTCTGGTGGTTGTAACAAGATGTCCGCTTTCCCCTTCTCACTGTATCCCTACTATGGAGGAGTGAGGGGTGTAGCAAGATGGCAGCGACGGAACGTCACTTCCGTTACACATTCTGACAGGTCGCCCAATCTGATGAAACACTGGCATAACAAACAGGGAGATTGTTCCCTCTTTACAGAGCCCTGTGTTAATTGTCAACACATGGCACTGGGCTGTGATTGGACACAACCAATTAGCAGGTCCAGCTAATAATTCATTGGCTGGGACCGGCTGACAGACTCCCGTTGTTTACAGTTACAGCGGGTGTAGGCAGGTGGGGGCTTGTACTGCACGTCTATATGCCCTAAACCCCGAAAAAGATGGTGACATACCAGTGCGTAGCTTTTTCTGTACGGGCCTCCCGTCCAATGCACATTGCCTGTAGGCGGTCCAGAATTTGTTAAGGGGGGTGGGGGATATAATCATAATGTATAAGTACATAAAGAGATTTAATCTCTGCATATGGAAGGCTTTTTCACAGTAGGGGCTGTGAAAACTTGCAATAGTGTAATAAACTTCCTCGTTCTACATAGTTCTAGCCAGCTCAGGATTTTCAAATATCCGCAGTACCGTTTTCTATTCCTCTGTATTCTTTTTTATCCTTGGATAGGACGTCAGTATTGTGGCATCCAGCTTTCATTAAAACTAAAAAGAGAAGATGGAGAAAAATGCAGGAAAGTTCTCCATGATGAAATAGTTTCCTAATGAGAAGCTTTCTAAGTGAAGTAATTGATTCATACTGTGCATTTCATCATATTACCTCAATGTCTTTTCCAGTCACCAGTTTAGCAAGCTTCATTATAACATTGTGTATACTGTGGATCTATACTACAAAGTATCAAAGGTTAGAACATAGTTCAAAATGATAGACAGCGCTAAACAATGTTGGATAAATGTCCAGCAACATCAAGCTTAGATGGTGTAGAAAAGATAGAGAGGTGATGTGAACATCTCAAGGAATTTTCCAAGATCTTTCCACCTTGTCCCAAAAGTCCACCACACGTGAGGCACACTCCCCTTTGGGGTTTAAACTCACCAGAGGGCCAGTGATATCAGGCCTTACAAAGGTATCTTTCCACCATACCATCCATCAGCTAAGCAGGGAAGAACGCTCCATATAAAAACAAATGAAACTGACCGCCCTGACCCCGCCCTGACCGGTTTCGTCTACCAATGGACTTCAACTGAGGGCCCTCAGTTGAAGTCCATTGGTAGACGAAACCGGTCAGGGCAGGGCTAACACGGCGTTACCGGAAGTGACGTGATCTGCGCTCCACCGGTGGTTTCTGACCAGGAAGGACCATTTGCTCTGTTTTGTTTTTATAAAAACATTACATGTTTGCTCCTGGGATTCCTGGGACCATCCGATAATCGTCATTATTTGCTCATTACTACTGATTCATGGTACGTACACTGTGAGCGGGGATTTTATGTGTGGTGAAGGGTTATTGTTTTTTAAAAAATTAAAACCGAATTACACTATTTGGAGTTTCATTTGTTTTTATATGGAGCGTTCTTCCCTGCTTAGCTGATGGATGGTATGGTGGAAAGATACCTTTGTAAGGCCTGATATCACTGGCCCTCTGGTGAGTTTAAACCCCAAAGGGGAGTGTGCCTCACGTGTGGTGGACTTTTGGGACAAGGTGGAAAGATCTTGGAAAATTCCTTGAGATGTTCACATCACCTCTCTATCTTTTCTACACCATCTAAGCTTGATGTTGCTGGACATTTATCCAACATTGTTTAGCGCTGTCTATCATTTTGAACTATGTTCTAACCTTTGATACTTTGTTTTATATGCTTTTCCAATCAGCCTTGTGCTGATGGTTTTTAAGACAGCTGCTTTGATTCACCTTTTTTCTGCTTTTTGGATATTAGGTTGATTTAATTTATTATTTTATTTTATTTTTCCATATTATTTATTTAACTTTTCCTACCATTATTTAACTATTAGTATCTGTGGCGCTGAGATGTGCCTCTAGGCCATTGTGAAGCACACTTTGTTCCATATCTGTGGATCTATACAGTTCGGATCGTGACTCTTCGCTCCACAGTAGCCCTACTGAAGTCACTCCGATTTCAGAAAAGGCTCCTGTACTACCGTATTTTCCAGGGTACAAGGCAACCTTTTGGGCTTAAAACCTTGCCTCAAAACCCGGAGGTCGTCTTATACACCAGTACAAGACCTTGAGGATCCATTATTCAAAAGCTGCGCCTCCTCCTTCTGGTGTTCTGTGATAGGCGGAACACTTGGTTTCCCAGCAGAGCCGTTGTTCGGTGTTCCGCCTATCACGGATGTCTTCTCATCCTCGGCTTCGGATGAGAGGACCTCCGTGATAGCCAGAACACAGGTGCCTATCACGAAACATCATGAGGAGGAGGCGCGGCTTTTGAATATTGGACACCCGCAGTACAGGACTAAAGGTACGGCATTTTGACGGACAGTGAGGCATGGGGTGGCACTGTGAGGCATGGGGTGGCACAGTGAGGCATGGGATGGCACAGTGAGGCATGGGGGGGCACAGTGAGGCATGGGATGGCACAGTGAGGCATGTTGATGGGGGTCGTCTTATACTCCCCGTCGTCTTATATGCCGGCAAATACGGTACTTCAAGGAGACTTCTATCCGACTTTAATAGAAGTTTCCTCCAAGTCGGATCCTCATCTATATTGATGGGATTTGGATCCGACATTGCAGGAAGATTGCAGGCATTCCCTGAAAGTCACTTCTAAAGTTGCATTAAGCAAATCTCTAGGAAGTCACTTTTACTGATGCAATGAGTGGACAAACACAGAACACTTACCACTGTCACAGCAGTATTAAAGCAGGTTGGCTCTAGGTACAAGTTCCCCTAGAGCGGTGATGGCGAATCTCGGCACCACAGATGTTTTGAAACTACATTTCCCATGATGCTCATGTACTCTGCAGGCTAGGTGAGCATCATGGGAAATGAAGTTCCAAAACATCTGGGGTGCCAAGGTTCACCATCCCTGCCCTAGAGCAAGGTTTCTAAACCAGGGTTTAATGGAACCCTAGAGTTCCTCCAGAGGTTGCTAGGGGTTCCTTGAGCAAAGAGCAATTCCTGCCTCAGATAATTCCCCACTGCTGCCATTGATCTTTTTAGCTATCTGTAAGGGGCTAATTCTTTCCAATAACCACAAGTGTAAGGAGCATTCTTCCCACTGAACATCACACTAATGTATCATGATCTGTAGATATAGTAATTTTCTGGCAAAAAAAATTGTGAATAAAAGGGTGTGGGGTCCTCCCCCCAAATCTATACCAGGCCCTTTGGTTCTGGCATGAATTTGGAGAAGAACCATACGTGTGTACGCACATCAGACCAACAGACCACTTCAGCCTGGTCCGATGAAAACGGTCCGTCGGACAAGTTTCATCGGACATGTCTGATTGTGTGCACGCGGCCTAAAAGCTAGATTTTAAAGAGCAGGGCTTGCTTGAATTTATAGTTGTTTCTGTCCTTCAGACTTTTGGGGGGCCGGACCATGGCCCTTGGGAGTAGAAAAGGTCCTGATTTCAGTGGGGAAAAAACACTTTGGTGTCATCGGGAGGTATTTGTGCCCTATCGTTGGTGTCATCGGGAGGTATTGTCCCCTATTGTAGGTATCATTGGGAGGAATTGTGCCCTATCATTGGTGTCATTGGGAGGAATTTTGCCCCATTATTGGTGTAATTGGGAGGAATTGTGCCCTATTGTTGGTGTCATCAAGAGGCATTGTGCCCTATCATTGGTTTCATTGGGAGGTATTGTGCCCTATCATAGGTGTCATTGGGAGGTATTGTGCCCTATCATAGGTGTCATTGGGAGGAATTGTGCCCTATCATTGGTGTCATTGGGAAGAATTTTGCCCCATTATTGGTGTCATTGGGAGGAATTGTGCCCCTACATTGAGGCCAGTGGGGGGGGGGGGGATTATTAGCTATTGTTCCATTGTTGGTATCAGTGGATGAAATGATGCTCTAAGGGTCAGATAAAAGTAAGCAAAGGGCCCCCGGGCAACAATTTGGAGACCACATGTTTAGATGACTATACTTTGTGCAATTGCATAACAATGGTACAAGCTTTGGAAGTTATAGTATAATTGTGTGTTACCTTGTGCACCAGCCCCCAATCAACCTGTGGCTCTCCTGAACTTGTGGAATCACAAGGCATAGCATAGCATTCCCTGCCATGCATTCACTGTAGACCTGTGTTTCAAGCTGAGGGTGGTTGGTGTACACTTTTTATTTCCCATTACAAAATGTTGCTGTATATTCCATCGTCTTGTATTTTGGTTTTAGTGGTCCTTTAGGAAGGCACGCTAAGCTTGTTAGTCTGTAATTGGTATTTCATGCTGAATTTTAATGTCTTTTATATTCTAGGAAGGAAAGAAGAAGTTTGACAAAGAGAGTGAGAAATATTATTCCATCTTAGAGAAACACTTGAATTTGTCATCAAAGAAGAAAGAGGCGCATTTACAAGAGGTACATTGTTCTTTAATTTTTCTGGTCTTGGCACAGACTTCAAATGCCGTCTTCCTTGGTTTAATCATGTGTCTATGCCTACTATGTAATTGTGTATGGGGAGCTGGGAAAGTCTTATCCGGGCTGATGGGAGTACAAGATGAGTATGGTAATATTTCTTGCACAAATGACTCCTGCAGTGAACTGATGTATTAATTACATGGTGGTCAGTGAGCGAAAGAGACGATGGCAGCTGGGAGGGGAGCTAGAGCAGAAAATAAATTAGAATGCGGTGTGCATAATCTAATATGGCTTTGCAGTATTTATGGAGAAAGAAACAAAACTTTTGCTACAAATTATTATTAAAATGGCCCTGTACAATTGTGAAAATAGTCCCATAATACTTACCTGTTCTACAGAAAGAGCTACTCTGGGCTCAAACTGCAGATAGTCTAATGGGCAGATACAGTATATCTAGGCACTGGACACCCTGGGTTTCTTTTAAAGTGGTCTTAAAGCCTTAGGCCCCTTTCACACTGACGGAGTCCTCCAGCAGATCTCTCTGATGAGCAGGCCAGTGACTGGTCCGTGTCCACACTGCTGATGCAGAACAGACATGGTCACAGCCCACTGTCCTCTGTGGGCTGTGGGATAGAAACTCACCACCTGTCTGTTTCCATCCAACTGTTATCCGATCCAATCCGACTGACCTCAACCCGAAAAAAAAACACATTTGGGATGAATTAGAGCGGAGACTGTGAGCCAGGCTTTCTCATCCAACATTAGTGCCTGATCTCACAAATGTGCTTCTGGAAGAATGGTCAAACATTCCCATAGACACACTCCTAAACCTTGTGGACAGCCTTCCCAGAAGAGTTGAAGCTGTTAAAGCTGCAAAGGGTTGATCAACTCAATATTGGACCCTACGGACTAAGACTGGGATGACATTAAAGTTCATGTGTGTGTAAAGGCAGACATCCCAATACTTTTGGCAATATAGTATAGTTTGGATCAGTGTTTTAATGTGTGAAAAAAACCTTCCAAATCTTTTTAAATTATGAATGATGCTGGGCGGGGGTTATAAAAAAAAACTGTTACTAGGATTTAAAATAAAACCATATATTTGGTTATAAAGTATGGTATAATATGTGTTTTTGTTTTAACTAGGTATTATGGTGGTTATCTCTTTCATGCCTAAGCCTAGTTCTGACATTTGTTGCTTACAAGTTAAAAACTGTGGCCCAGATTCACAGAGCGATTACGCCTGCGCAACAGGAGATGCGCGTGCGTAAGTCGAAATGTGCGCGTGCGTTTCGATGCGCGGCATCCCCAGAACGAGATACGCCAAAAATCTACTTTTTTTTGTCCCGCGTAATTTCGTTAGACTGGCGCATCCGTCCGCGCAAAAGTGCGCTAGACACACCATTGATTTGCTAGTCAAATATGCTAATGAGGGACTTACGGGGATCCACAAAACAACGCTGGGGCAGCGCAGGCGACGCAGTGTGCGCAACAGCAAAATGTCCTGTCTAAAATTAGAGCATATAAAAGCTGGTCTAAAAAGAGAAAAAAAGTCTACTTGTTAGATAAAGCAACACTGTTAGTGAGGAGCTCAGCAGTCACACGTGTTGCACAACAATCTGTATGCCAACATGCCAGGGGCATCGTCGCACATAGCTATACTACTGACTTTAGATGAACAAAGAAGGATGAGGGCACGGAGGATGGCACGGAGGATGGCACGGGAGAGGATATACCGCACCCGCATAGACCTGTTTGGCATGAGTGATTCTGAGGTGTTTCGCATCTTCAGATTCACCCCTCATGCCATCCTGGAATTAACCACAACCCTGCAGGAGGACATCACCAGCCCAACACACCGCTCACATGCAGTGCAGCCACTGGTCAAGGTACTGGCAACACTCCATTTCCTTGCCAGTGGCTCTTTTCAGCGTACAAGTGGAGTGGTGGCTGGGATGTCACAATCCTCCATGAGCAGATGTGTGCACCAGGTTGTCCCTGCAATTCTCAGACGCATGGCCAAACAAATCATCAAACCCACCACTGAGGACCTGCGACTGAAGGCAATGACAGATTTCTACAGAATTGCCAGATTCCCACGCACTGTGGGGGCCATTGATTGCACACATGTGGCACTCCAGCCCCCCCAGGAGACAGAGCACATGTACCGCAATAGGAACCATTGGCATTCCATCAATGTACAGGTGATAGTCGATGCCCAAGGCCTCATATGGCACGTCCGTGCCAAACACCCAGGGTCCAGCCATGACAGCTACATCTACAATCAATGCCACATCCGAATGGAATTCGATCAGAACGTGTATGGGGACACCTGGCTGGTTGGTGAGTGACATGGGAGTCAGGCATGACTATCCCCTCCCATGATGGGGCACATGCATGACTAACATCCTCCTGTCTTTTCCCTTACAGGTGACTCTGCATATCCACTGGGACCCCATCTCATGACTCCTATCCGGAACCCCCAAACCCCAGGAGAGGAAAGATACAATCAAGCACATGCCCAAACACGAGCAGTGGTGGAGCGCACCTTTGGCCTCCTAAAGTCACGTTTCCGATGCCTGGATAAGTCTGGGGGTACCCTCTTGTATTCCCCAAACTTTGTGTGCCAGATCATCGGTGCATGTTGCATGCTGCACAACTTTGCAGAAAAAAAGTGCCTGCATATTGACCTACGTGATGACATGACCCCTGAACCAGACAATCCCCCCCTAACCGAGGCTACCCCGTCTTCTGAGGGAAGAGCAGCCAGGAGACAGCTCACATTGGGCATTTTTGCACGTTAAACATACACATTAATCATGGCACAATGAGAATGCATGCATGCACACCACTGTGGTCCCTAGCACACACACCACATCCTCATCTAATTGGATTGGCACCAGTCCACCATGCAGGACTTGTGAGCAGCAACGCCACGCCAAGGCTCCAATTATGTCACTGTACATTCATACACCATTCACACGGACCTGGGGATCACTTCTCCCTGGTCCTGGGGAACCCTTCTCCACCAAAATTGAGGGTGACACCCCTTTTCCGGCAGGAATGTCACCCCCACATTCACACAGCATTCACAACACAAAAAAAAAAAAATACCTGCAAAAGCCAAAAATTTCCAGCAAAAAAAAAAAAAAAATTTTTTAAAAAAAGGGGAAAAACAAATTATTGCCCTTTGCGTGAGCCACGCCTGGGGCGCCCCCGGCCACGGCCCCGGCTTCTCAGGGGAGACTCATGGGGAAGTGGTAAAACCGGGGAAGGAGGAGCAGCCCCTGATCTCTGCCCACCTGGCGGCCTGCCCTCCAAGGCCACGGCTATTCTGTCCAGGGCAGCACCAAGTGTTGCCGTGTTGGCCTGGATAGCCAGGGTAAGGGCCCTCACATCCTGCCCAACGCCTGCTGATGTCGTCTGCAGTTCGTTTAGGCAGGTTGTGAAAGCCCGGGAGTGGGAGTCCAGGTTCCCCAGCGTATCCTTGATGGAGGACAGGCTCTCCTCCATCCGCACCAATGTCTGGCTGACCTGTCCCAGATGGCGGGTCTGGAGGAACTGGTCCCTTCTCAGAGTGGCGGGCAGGAGATTGGCCACCCCCCTGGTGGTCTGGGATGACATCCTGCCTCCAGCTGATGCTTGTGGCCGGGGAGAAGGGGAGGCCCTTGTGAGGGGAGCCATGTTGGGGGAGGAGGGGGGGGCTCCCCCTTAGGGAGGCCTGCCTGCTGCCAGCCAGAGGGGAAGAGTCCTCAAAAACCAAACGTCCAGTGCCTGACATGGACTCCTCCTCCTCATGATTCTCCTGCTCCTCTTGAACCTCCTCCGCGGACTCCGGCCTTGTTGGGGGGGCCTCATTAGGCTGCTGTCCTGGGGTAGGTGCGGTCAGGCCAGATGGCCCTGCACCCTCCTGCACATCTGTGGATGACACAAAACATTCACAGGTTGGAGGATCCACACACTTGCCACATATTCCCTTTCACCCCCTCCCCCACACATGCTACACACCTGATATTAAAAAAAAAAAAAAACTTACCTGGCACCACGGGCTCCGGACTTGAATCAAAGCCGGGCAGGCCCTCAACTTCATGCCGATGAAAGGTCAGGGCCACCGCACGCTCCTCCGCTGTCAGCCTAATACGGCATGGTGGGCCCCCTCCTGTGCCCCTGGCATGGGCATGCATTCTGGCCATCTTCTGTTTGACCAGACGCCGGAGGTCATTGATTTTTTTGTCAATCCCAGACCGGGTCCGTGTCTCCCCCTGCCCCGCTGAATTGACCTGCTCAGTGATCCTATCCAAAATCTCCCTCCTCCTGGCCGGGGTGGTGTTGGCACTCTCTGGGCCGTGGAGGTAACGCCCATACTCGCTAATGGCCCGGGCAAGAATTTGTTTTTCCACAACTGTAAAATTCAGCTTTCGTTTTCTCTCAGTCATCCTTCCAAAAAAACTCAGTCCCAGTCAACAAAATTCACGCACACAAACAAGCACAACCAATCAAGCAAAAACACACACAGAGAGAAAAATACTCAGCAAGAAACAGTCACAAAAAAACAAAACAAAAATACAGCAGGAAAAGAAACAAACACAAATATATCAATCAAACAAACAGTCTCTCAAACACTTATCAATAACCACTTTCAAAAATCTACTAACAAACACTTGATCACACAGAACACTAATCTGACAACTACAAAACACACCGCAACGAACAACAGGACAAAAGCACTTGGTTAAATGGGAAGGGACAAATGGATGTATTTTTGCAATGCAAGTGCGTTTGTGTGTGTCTATTTATGCTGTTTGCGTAGTTCACAACGTTGCCCTAGTCCATTTCCAATTTCACTGATTGCGCCGCTCCCGAGTTGTGAGCATGCGTACAGCGGAGCTGACATGGTCTCCTTCAAGCGCGCATGCGCGAGCCGGCCTGCCCTTCATTTGCATGGGGTCACGGCTCATTCCAATGTAACACGCCCACGTCCTTCCCAATTTGTATTACTCCTCCTTACGCCTCTGAAAAAACGTTACGCATGCGCAATTTCCTGCGCAAAAGCTACGAGAATAGGGTGATTACGCGGCAAAATTGCGCAAGTCTAACGTAAAGGTGGTGCGCTACGCCGGTCCAATAATGCGCAGATGTACCTGAATCTGGGCCTGTATTTTTTGCTAGAAATTACTTGGAACCCCCTAACATATATATATATATATATATATATATATATATATATATATATATATATATATAATTTTTAAGCAGAGACCCCAGAGAACAAAATGGCGACTGTTGCAATATTTTGTCACATGGCATTAGCGCAACGGTCTTTCAAACACAATTTTTTGACAGGTACTCTTTATGGAGGAATCAGGGGTCTAAAAGATCCCAAATCCCTCCTTTGCACCATTGGCAGCTGAGTAAACCGGAAGTGATGTTGTGACGTTGTTTCCATGTTTTTACATACATTTTTCCGGCTTTGTTTCAGTCTCAGTCTAGCTGGCGGAAGTGGCGGATCAGGTCTCCCGGTGGGCATAACTCCGGTTTAACCCCTTCAAGCAGAGGTCGCATATGTGCGTATGGTCAGCGCTAAGGGGTTAAATTCCCTGTGTCTTGCTTACCTTGTAATGATAGGCCTTCATTTTGTGACCGCAGTTGATAAGTGTCATGGCTGATTCATTCTCCTATGTCCATGTATTCATTCATCTAGCTTGTCCCTATTCACAAAAGGGAGAGGCAACTTCTTGCTACAGTTCACGTAGTGTCCAATCCATGCTTCCCTATTTCCTCTGTGTTGCATCACAATGAGTGCTAACGTGATGAAAGACTGCATGGTGATCTTTCTGTTAATTGTTGTACCTGTTTGTGCCTGTGTTAGATCTAATTTCTATTTAGCTCTCACCCAAAGAGCACTAGACTGAGAGGGATTGTGGGATACATACTGATAGGTTTATTGGCTCCTGTCTAAATTGGCCCTATGTGTATGTATGAATGTGAGTTAGGGACCTTAGATAGTATACTCCTTGAATGTTAGGGACTGATGTGAATGTACAATATATGTAAAGCGCTGCATAAATTGACAGTACTATAAAAGTACCTGTAGTAGTATTAATAATAATAATAATAATGTAGTTTCTTCACAAAAAGTGTCAGTTCTCAGACTACAGACAGAGGCCATGCATTAACCTGTGCAGTACCATGCGGCATGCCTCATGTTTGAACACAAAAAGAAACAGCTGACACAGGATTATGAAGATTTACTGTACTATAGGCTGTATGTACAGGTCAACAAATGACACCATAAAACAAAATGATCCAAGCACATCTTATGTAGGCGCAGGTAGGAAGGTTTTTGATGCCTTTACATAACATGTCAGGTTAGACATTAGGGTCTATGAAACAGAAATATATTTCCAGTACTAATCTAAGCCACTTTTTTGTGTGTGCTTCTCTGAACCGCAACTGTAAATAAAACCCCATCTGTATAGTCTACATTCACAAAATACATTTTCCAGACAGTGAAAAGGGCCGAAAAATAAGTATAATATGGTTTATGTCAATGATTTGTCTTTATATTTATTATCTGAAAAACTTTTATCACTGTCATAACAAAGCTTAAATGAATGTGTCGGATGATGCGAGTATACAGTGTGTAATTACTAGGTACGCCTTTAATTATATAACAGACATGAACAAGCATCTTAGCAGTTTAGCTTCTGTTCTTAATTTACAATAATGGCCGCTTGCCCAGCCAAGTGCAATTGCTGCTCCTTCAATGACAAGTATGCCAAATATACAGTGATTTCTACATAATTTGTCAGCCACACGTCCTCATTGCATTGGTGTATACACTAATCAGGTTACAACATAGACAGTGATAGGTGGAATGAGTGTTCTTGGTTAAATAGGAATGTGGTAGTATACCGTGTTGTTTTCCACCAGTTCCAAAGTGGCAGAATTACTGCTTTGTACTATATTTGTTGTTAATTATTCTTTGTACTATATATGTTTTAATTAATACAACTATAAGGTGTCATTAGGTTCTAAAGAGTATCTAAACCCCAAAAGAAATGTTTTATATATTATAGCTAATCAGTTGTTCTGTATCAAATGCTGACTTGGCACCATCCACAGGCAGCTTAACTCGTCAAAAAGATACAAAAATTGAATAGGGATAAGCCGAACACCCCGGTTCGGTTTGCAGCAGAACATGCGAACACTCAAAAAATTTGTGCGAACAATGTTAAAGTCTATGAGACGCGAATGTAAAAAATCGAAAGTGCTAATTTTAAAGGCTTATATGCATGTTATTGCCATAAAAAAGTGTTTGGGGACCCGGATACTGCCCCAGGGGACATGTATCAATGCAAATATTTTTTTTTCAAAGCTGACATTTTTACAGGAGCAGTGATTTTAATAATGCTTAAAGTGAAACAATAAAAATAAAATATTCCTTTAAACACAATGCATGGGGGGTCTCCTTAGTCTGCCTGTAAAATAGCGCATCTTTCCCATGTTTATAACAGAACCACAGCAAAATGACATGTCAAAAGAAAAAAAAATGTCATTTAAAACTGCTCACGGCTGTAATGTATTGTCAGATCCCGGCAATATAGATACAAATCATTGAAAAAAAACGGCATGGGTTCCCCCAAGTCCATTATCAGGCAGTTTTATATATATATATATATATATATATATATATATATATATATACAGTACTATACGGCCTACCATATATACTCTGCAGAAACATTAAGCCTTTAGTGTTAGTGGTGCACTGTAACCCCTCACAGTTACTCTTGTTGGGCGCAGTGCTGTTAAATATTATATCAAAAATTGTAATTTCATGGCCCTGTTAAACAGGGGCAGAAAAAATGGGCCTTTGGTTTTGGTGGCGCCAGAACACTAACCCATCACAGTTACTCTTGTTAGGCTTAGGAACGGGCTGGGGAAGAAAAATTGGGCCTTGGTTGGTGGTGCCACAACACTTTAACCCCTCACCGATACTCTTGTCGGGTGCAGGAACGGGCCCTGCTGTGAAATATTAGAACACAAATTG
This sequence comes from Rana kukunoris, assembly GCA_029574335.1. Classification (NCBI taxonomy): domain Eukaryota; kingdom Metazoa; phylum Chordata; class Amphibia; order Anura; family Ranidae; genus Rana; species Rana kukunoris. Next base: position 56,069,742 of record CM056050.1, read on the forward strand.
TAATTACACGCCCCTGTTAAAAGAAAAGCAAAAACTGTCCGTTCAGTCTTTCTTTCCTCCGGACGGAGATGCATCACCTGGAACCTGAGTGAGGAATCTTCACATCTTATATGGTGCCAAGGGGTGATCTTGTTAGGAGACCATCTCGACCTGGAGAAAGGCCTTGGCTAGGCTAAAGCCACAAGTGCTAACGATCCCCTGTAATGAGGGATTAATAGGGATTAATAGGAACGGGTAAGCTAGCCTTTCAGGTTTTGGTGGAGGCACTGATATTTAGAATCAGTACGGTGGTGGATGGTGGAGATTGACATCAGGATTTATTTTCACATCACTCGTGGACTGTTCTAATCATCAAATTTTTGCATTTGTATATACATGATTGAATAGCACGACCTTTATCTATTTTATATAGAAAATGATATTCAATGTACATTTGGTATTAAAGTGTCACTAAAGGAAAACATTTTTTTTGCTGAAATGACTGTTTACAGGGTATAGAGACATAATAGTTAACTGATTCCTTTTAAAGATGATTAAAAATAGATAAAAATCAATCATATAATGTGCCTACAGTTTTAGTTTCACTTTTAAACTGGTTTCATGTTTCTGTGAAGTAGAGAGACACACAGACAAATAACAACAAAAAACAAACAAATACAGGGCAATGTTTGTTTTTAAAATGAATCTGATTGGTTCTGAGGAGTTTTCGACACACAGTAATCACACCTCTTTGATCATGGACCACAGTGAAAAGCTAGCATGAGTTTTTTCATAAGGAGCCAGACAAGCAGGAAGTTTGGAGATCAGAGAAGTATTCAGCTACTTCAAAGCAAAAACAAACAATGAGGACATAAAACCAGGACTGCAGTAAGGTAAAGGAAGCTATTTAGCTAAAAAAAATTCCTTTAGTGATCCTTTAAGCTAGACTGCAGAAGACAATTGGGCGCAGGTCTTTATATGTTTCGCCGTTTACTGGCTTCCTCAGGAGACCCTATTATATTAGGGAATAGATCACAATTATTTACAAAATATACAGACATACATGAATATTTATAGTATAAAGCATAAATATATTAATTTTTCAAGTACACACATACGTATGACCAAGATCTGGTGACTCCAAATTTACATGGGAGGTGGCCTCAGAGCATGGAATGGGCACCTTGTGCTCACTTCTTTGGGTTTAAGAATTGCACCTTCAAAATCCCTTTTTCTTTATCTTTGGTTTTCTCATATGTCTATGAATGTGGTGCCACATCAGGGAAATATGCTCCATGTTTTTCTGTTAAAGCATTTATTGCTGCTTAAGGCCGCGTACACACGATCAAATTTATCTGCTGAAACTGGTCCGACGGACCGTTTCAGCGGACATCTCCGATCACGTGTACGGGCTAGCGGACAGGTTTGTCCAGCGGACAAATTTCAAAGCATGCTTTGAAATTTGTCCGCTGCAAACCTGTCCGTCCGTCATGTCCGCTGGTTAGTACGCCTAACCAGCGGACAGAAATCCCCCGCATGCGCCGAATGGATTTGACGCATGCGTGGAAGTATTTTACTTTCTGGATTGGTGATGTGGCAGCATCAACGCCACCGCCACGTCACCGCGTCCTCAGCCCGAGGGGATTTTGGTCCGATGGTGTGTACAAGCCATCGGACCAAAATCCGATGAGACATGTCCTCTGAAAACGGTCCGTCGGACATGTTTGAGCGGACATGTCTCATCGTCTGTACGCGGCCTCACAGTTTAAAGCCTTGTACACACGATCAGATTTTCTGCGGACAAAGCATAGAAACATACAGTACAAACGGCAAAGAATTGTCGTCCAACAAAACACAAAAAGCTTCTGAGCATGCGTGTTTGTACTTTGGATTTTTTTCCGACGAACTTGTGTACACACGATCGGAAAATCCAACAAGACACATTTGTTGTTTTGTTTAAAGCATGCTATCCCACATTTGTTGTCGGAAATCCCCCCCCCCCCCCTCATCTGGTAAAGTTGATGTCTTTGAATTTGGCCGATGTTTTACAAACAGACTACGTGCTTTTCATAACTCACCAGCCAAAGGCTTCTAAAGAGGTAAACAATGGGGATTAGATGCTCTTGGTGGTCAGCAAAGCATTCTGTAGTTTTCAGTATCACTCAATATATGTTGCTCATGTGTTTTAGTGGATTAACAGAGGTTGAGTTGATTGGGACAGATCTTTGTGGTAAAAGCGTTGGGTGTTTACCTCCCACAGCGGATAGTACTTGGCGGTCCAACCACCAAAATGTAATTGTTCTTTTAGAGAAGGGCTTTGTAGAGGTGAGGGGTGAAACTGGATTACTACAAACAGTAATGAACACTCAACTGCAACATTTCAGATGTCATGGAGAAGATTTACTAAAACTGGTGCACATAGAATCTGGTGCAGCTGTGCATGGTAACCATTCAGCTTTCAAATTGTTGTCCTCATTCACACTGAATGCCGGTTTGAAATCATGTTCAGCTGAACTTGCACAATTTCAAACCTGCATCTCAGTGAGCGTTTGGGGACGATTTGAAAGACATCTATGCAGGTTCATGCAAAGATGTCTATTGAAGTCACAAAAGCAGTGCAGGAAAAATTGGCGCGGGCGGAGCAAAGTTGGCTTCGCACTGATTGGGACAGTGGCGTTGCCTTCAATAGGCTGCGATATGACATGCAATTTGACATGTCAAATCGGGCCAATGTGAACGAGGGCTTATTGTCAAGGCTTAATTGAACAAGCTGAAGTTAGAAGCTGATTGGTTTCTATGCACAGCTGCACCAGATTCTGTGTGCACCAGTTTTAGTAAATTTCCCCCTATGTTTCATAGTGTGAACAGTCATCTAAAGCAGGCCATAGATTATACAATTTTCTTTTCTTCCACTGTGGGTGGAAGGAAAGAAAATTGCTCGATTCTCCCATCAGTACATTTAGTGTTGATGGGGGAATCCCTCCCATAACGTCGCTGTGTTCTGCCCGCAGAGAGCCTTCTACTGGCAAAAACACAATGATTGCTGGCTTATAGCCTACAGCAGTGGTTCTCAACCCTGTCCTCAACACACCATTTTGGGAATTTCTCTTAGATAAAATAGCTGTCCAAAATACCAAGCCATTGACTCTGATTTAAAGCACCTGCGCTAGATAAAGGAAAACCTGCAAACATGGCCTGTTTGGGCTACTTGAGGACAGGGTTGAGAATCACTGACCTACAGCACTAATCATTCAGGAAAAATCCTAACAATCTGGTTGTACACAAGTCGATCAATGGATTGACTTGTGCACAAACAGGGTCCCTGCTGAACCGGCCGAATTTCGATCCATGTATGGCCGGCTTAAGGCTGGCTATACATGGATTGTTTTGTTTTTCTCGTAAAAACAAACAGGTTCCCCCATCAATACAAGCAAGGTGGATGGTGGAATCGCTCCCACTGTCAGAATACAATAGTACATTGGATCCCCCCTCCAATATGCTGTCAGAATACACTGATCAGCGTTGCAGCGCTGTAGGAACATTTTTCAACAAGCCAGTTCATTAGACCATCTTCTCTGGAACAGAAATAGCCATAGATGGATGAAAATTTGTCCTTTCCCGGCTGAACCAGACACATTTTGATCCATCTATGACCAGCTTAAGAACTACAGGCATCCTTATTACATACCTCCCAACATTTTGAGATAGGAATGAGGGACACCTACTAGCAAACGTATGTATGCATAGGACACGTCCCCTGCCACACCCCTTAAAGAAGAATTAACCAAAAAAAGGTTATTTAAATCCACAAGTGCTTTTTTTTTACCACTACTATTACTTTATATTTGCTTTTAACATTTACAAATGCAGCAATTAAAAAAATGGACGAAAGGTTTAGCACTGGGAAACACTTTTTAAAAGATAAGAAGTGCATTTTATATACATCTATATAGATCAGACCGAAATAAAGGAACAAATGAGGAGGAAAGAGGGACAGAGGCACATTGTTCCAAATCAGGGACAGTCCCATAAAATCAGGGACAGTTGTAAACTATGCCTATTATACTCAGAGTATTAAGCTGGGCCCCACACCTTCCACCTTTTGCTCTTCACTACTGACCCATCACTGCCACGTTTGTCCCATTGGTCCATAGTAAGTTTCAGGCTGCAGAAGGGGTAGGCCAAGCTTTACACAGCACAGCATTCCTGAATTTGGGTAATGGGAAGCCATATAAGAAATTTGACCAGGCATTTAGGCACCTGGAGATGTGTGTTACATCATACAAGTAAAGATTTAAATCTGAACTCCAGGCAGATATAAAAATAAATGCAGCTCTGTATTCAATAATACTGTATATAGTTAAATGTCATTTTTAAATGCAAGCAGTGTACTGAATTGGACTTGGTATTAATCATTTGGAGTTCCCAGCAAGCTCAGACTGAGAGAGGAAAACGCAGCACATAGAACCAATCAATTATGCTGCAGTACTCATGTGTTAAAAAGAGACATGCTGATAGGAGGGCATAGCAGAGTGACAGAGAGATGAGCTCATCATTCTGTTGGTTCGATTTTCACTGTCCAGTCACAGCCTGGGGAAGTAACAAGACCTGTAGTTGTTACCTAGCTGCACCCGAGAAAAGTCAGGTCTCAAGCTGTAACTGACAGAGCTGATCTGTGGGACTGTGCTTTGTAAATCTCAGAACTAGATGGACAAAAATGTATTTTGTTTGGCAGATAGAACAGATTCCATTTGCACTTTATCTGTGCATGCAGCTGTTTTCTAGGAGTTCAGCACTTTTAGGGCTCACGCTGATGGGTGTTATTTTCCTTAATTTGACATGTGTTTGGAGCTATTGGTGATCCATACTGCCCTTGGTTGGGTTCCAGCAGATATCGGTAACTTCAAAGAAGTTTAGATGCTGAACCTAAATCCTACTGAAATTAATGGGAGCCAAGTCTGTCTAGTCAAATTGTCTTGGCTAATAGGCAACGGGTTGTCAAAAATGGGGGGGGGGGTTAGAATGGGGGGAACTGCACTGGGGAACATGTAACATTGCAAAACATTCCATTTTGCCGGGTGCATTTTTAAATCTCTGACATCTACAAAAAAAATGGTTGCATTTGGTACCAGGTGTCTATTAAAAAACAAAACAAAAAAAAAAACACACTGAACCCTCCGAAGGTCCCCCAAAATAAGTCATAAGCTACATGAAAGAAGTAGTGATGAGCGGAATACGCCATATTCGATTTCGCGATATTTCGAAGAATTTTTCGCGAATATTCGTTAATATCGAATATTCGTGATATTTTATAAAAAAAAATAAAAAATTGCGAAATTTCGCTAATGCAAAATTTCGCTATTTTTTTTTTTGGATAAAATATCACGAATATTCGATTTTTACGAATATTCGCTATATTTTATAAAAAAAAAAAAAAATAGCGAAATTTTGCATATGCGAAAGCGAAAATGATTGCGAAATTTCGCTATTTTTTTTTTGGATAAAATATCACGAATATTCGATATTTACGAATATTCGCTATATTTTATAAAAAAAAAAAAATTGCGAAATTTCGCTAGTGCGAATGCGAAATTGATTGCGAAATTGATTGCGAAATTTGAAAAAATATGAATATTCGAAATAGCGAATATTCGCCGCGATATTCGAGTTATTCGCGAATACTCGAATATGCAATATTCGTAGCGAATATTCGTGAGCAACACTAGAAAGAAGGGACAGGGGAAAATGTTGACCTAATATCAGGTCTCATGGGCCTCCTTTGCCAAGGTTGTTCTGCCTTTCTCCTCTCCACCGATGTTCTCAATCCACTTTCATCCTCCACAATACCACAATATAGGTGTAGGAATCTCTCTAAAAAAAATATATATATATATATATATATATATATATATATATATATAGTGCTCTCCATATGGGTAACTGTATTTTTGTTAAAAATTATAATGTACTTAACGTATATTGTGCTCTAATACTGATGCACATCAGTATCCAGGCATTTATTATAGATAACCTTCAACATAATTGCCACCCACACACTTTCGGGTTAGCGGCGTGATGTCACTGGCTCCTCCCAACATAGTGCGTCATTAAATCACATGATTTCATCATGGGATGTGCAAGCAATAGTAGTGACACTGGTCTTTAAAGTGGTTCTAAAGCCTTCAAGTGGAACCCACTTGCATCCTTTCTAAACTATTGCCACAGTGGTTCTCTATAAGGATATACTGTACATGCCTCCTGCATGTATCATTGTCTCCCCTGTCAAATGTCTCCCCTCCTGTCTGTTATGAGACCCGGAAAACTGCAGATTCTGTGGGTGGGTCTGTTGTCCAGAGCTCGGTTGGTGGAATCTTGATGTCAGTAGACTCCCTGCCCTCCTCTACACTCCCCTTGTCAACATGCATTTTCTTCTGTGTATTTCTTACACTGAACTTCTGCTATGATCACTAACATCCAGCCAAAACCCGGAAGAGTCTCCACATGACTTCATTATGCCCAATCATGCTGAGGTGTGGAGGTGGGAGAGGTGGAGAAGAAAGGAGGAGGGGATCTAAAGTACATAAAATGTCTCTCTCAGGCTCCTGCTTGAGATATGTAAATCACCTGTCACTTACAGCAGGGGGGAAGAACTCACTGTGTCTGTTTTTATCTCACTGAAAAAAGAAAAGAGGATTTCTCAGAGCTGGATTAACTCTGCGTGGCAAGACTGGGCACAGATGACATGAAATCTAATCCTGTACAAGGTGCAAGCCTTAATTTAAAAATATAAATGTGGGTTTACATCCACTTTAAAGGTTTATACCTTAATGCATTCTATGCATTAAGGTGAAAAACCTTCTGTGCTCCAGCTGGCCCCCATATCCCCCCTTTTCCTTACCTAAATCCATCTGATCTAGCGATGTGCATGAGCGCAGGGCTCCTGCCACTGTCTCTCTCCTCATTGGACAAATGAATAGCAGCAAGGAGTGATTGGCCCCCACTGCTGTCAATCAAATTCAGTGACACGGGAGCAGGGGTGGGGCTGAGTCCCACTGTCTGTGCCAATGGACGCAGCAGTGGGGACTCGGAAACGAGCATGCACAGGTGCTCCCAGGGATACCAGATTTCCCGGGGGTCAATCGATGAAGAGGAGGGGCCTGGAGCACCTATGGGGGACCTCAGAAGAAGAGGATTGGGGCTGCTCTGTGCAAAACTATTGCACAGAGCAGGCAAGTGTAGGCATGTTTGTTATTTTTATACAAAATAAAAAAAAACTTTCTAACCACTTTAATTATTGTAATTACAACAATCACAGACATTTGGAGTTGATTCACTATTCTTTTACGTGGATTTATTATTTATCACTGTTCTTAGCTTTAATAGTAGCACCCCTCTCTACCCAGAGTGATATATAATGGTGGTAGTAGTACCATACTCTTCCCTAGAGTGACTGCTTTGAAGTTTTGTGGCTTTTATTGTAGGGATCGTAGTGACATCATTAACAAAATATGGCCATGTCCAGATCTGGTCAATATCATTGCCCAAATATTGCCAGTGACCATATTTCAATGTTACCCCCACCCCATTGCCTATGCAGCCAAGAATTCCTGACCATGTAAGCAGTGGGCCAGAGACAGTGGTGAATGCTTGTGTAAAAAAAAATTAAACCTGACGTTGGTTTAACAATTCCCTGCTCACTCCAGCCCTTCTCTTCAATACAAGTCAGAGCCATGCCTTTTGTGTAAAATTTCTATTGCTATCATGCTTTTTTGTACAAAGTCAGCTGTATTATAGTGAATCAGATTGATTGAACATTTAAGCCTTTGCTGAATCTACTAGTTTTGTAGGACGCCTTGCATCTTGTATTTCCATCTCTTTGCCCTTTTATTTCATGACATCGAGAAAACACAGGAATGAAATAAGTAATAGGAATCAACTATTGACTTGAGTAGCGTGCCGAGAATGGTGTTTGTTATGTCGAGAGAGGACTGAAGTACAAAATCTTACATTCACCACAAATTGCCTTCATTTGTTTTTGTCGTAGGCTGACTCCCTAATTGACAGAGAGCACCAGAACTTCTACAATGCTTCCCTGGAGTATATCTTTAAAGTGCAAGAGGTACAAGAAAAGAAGAAATTTGAATTTGTTGAGCCTGTAAGTATAATTATTATTAAATATTTCTATTACCCTAAATTGTAGACATGTGCATTAGTTTTAGTCCAAATGTGGTCGAATGTGCCTAACCTTAACTCTATTAGTCCAATATTATTCTACATAAAGAGAAAAGATTTGACATAGAGAGAAAAGATTCGACATAGAGAGACATGAAGATTCGACATAGGGAGACATGAAGATTCGACATAGAGAGACATGAAGAGTCGAAAATTTTTATTTATTTTTTTAAAGATTCTGTCGAATCTTCTTTTTTTTTTCTTAGAACATTCGGCAGACACCATAAGCCTTCAATGACAGATTCGACCTTAATTTAGATTTTCGGACGAATGCATTTTTTTACGAAAAACTAAATAAAAACTAATTTCGGGAGTAACTAAATGAATTTATTTTTCGGACGAAAACAAAATTACGAAACAAAATATTTCAGTGTGTACACAGTGTGTGAACTAAATTGAAACTTTCTCATGGCAAAGTAAGAGCTTCACTTAACTTCATCTCTCCTCAACAGCATATACATATACTCACCCTTTGTTTGCTCTCCCACCTTCACCGTTTAGTGGAATACCCAAAATTCTTGGTATTTATTAGCATGTGAATTGCTCCCCTTCCACCATGTGATAGCACTAGTGCCCTGTGGTTGGCCCAGCGCTATCACATGTGGGCAGGGAAGGATTTCATAGTCCTATGTGAGCTCCGACATGTCGGTTTAATGCTTACACAATGCAACGTTCCCTGCTTCCGGGGGCCAAACATAGCAGCACAGGTGCCAGAAAAAAGTCATTTATGTAACCCTTTTATTTTGTCCTGTAAGGTCAAAGGTAAGGGTTACTTTAAAGTGCACCTGAAGTTAAAAAGTGAAAATTTTCTATTAAAGGGGAAATCCGGTCAAGACCTACCTACTCTTAAAAATGCTCCTTCCCCCTCCTAACACCTATTCTGAATAATCAGAAAGATCTGTATACTTACCTATTTTCAGGCCGCACCACTCCAGTCAAATGATCCAGCTCCCCTTTCTGAGCGTTGACAACGGATGGGCCAAAGGAGCCTATGGGTGACGTCAACACTCCCAGTCATTACCAGCCATTGTCGAGTGTTCTCTCCTCTCCCCTACAGCCAGTGCTGGCTGACATGGGGGAAAGTGTGACCTGAGTGTTAGGAGTGGGCAGGAGCATTCTTAAAAGTAGTTAGGATTTACCTGAAATTCCACTTTAACATGTCAATTGATCCTAATTACCCTAAAAGGTACCCTTTGTCTTGAATTCCTCCTGAAAAAAAACAGTGCACTTCCTGGTATCTGAATGTGTCTAGGGCAGTGATGGCAAACCTTGGCACCCCAGATGTTTTGGAACCATATTTCCCATGATGCTCATGCACTCTGCAGTGTACTTGGGTATCATGGGAAATGTAGGTCCAAAACATCTGGGGAGCCAAGGTTCGCCATCACTAGTCTAGGGACTCCTGTGTATCTGCACTGTGAGGGGGCTTGAAAATGATTGCATGTTGAAGCCAAAGAGTACAAGTCCTTGCCCTGCTTCTTCCTACAAGAACAACAACCCTCCTGCTTGAGATTTTAATCCTCCGCCATCTTGTGCCCATTCCCTTGCTCTCCTTGCCAGAGGCCTCCTCATCACATTACCGGATATTGACCTTTATATCCCAAGGATGGAATGTTCACACAAAAATGTTTGCTGCACTTTACTGATGTTCTTTTAAGATGGTATTTCAGTCACATCACATAGATATACTATCCAAGGTCACTTGACAGCATTTCGGCATATATAATCATGGATGAACCACAGCAGTCACATGTGGAAGCAGCAAAGAGTACACTTTAGTAAGCCAACTTTCTTACTCAGTCTTTCCCTTCCCGGGGTCATCGGTACTCACTTAGAGGTTCCTGGTTTGCCTTATGCTGTCAGTATCCAGCTTGCTGGGACAGGATCATTGCAGTCACCTCTGGCTTGGGTACACTTCTCCCAGATCCTTCAGGGGGATAGCTTCACTACATGGAACACTTGGCTTGGGGTAAAAGGCCTTATGCAACTCGCTCTAGCCTCCTCCACCATAAGAATCAGCTTATCCACAGCCAGCTCTTCTGGGTGCAGGTCTCTAACTCTTTCTGTCCTCCAGCCTTGTCTAGGGTCTCAACTAGTTCACAACATCTGACTGATGGGGCAATCTCTGGCTCCCATGCCCCAACTGCACTAAGGTTCCTCCCAACCTGGCATTTATATGGGTACTGACACACACATAACATCACTACAACTAACTAAAAGGGACCTTGCACCTAATTGTGCTTTTCCCTGTTACCAGCTCTACCACCTAGTGGCAGACTAGCTAACTGCACCTGCTTACATGCCATTCATTTTACTTCTTGCTGAAGGCTCTGTTATGAGGAAGCAAAGCCCTGCCTCTAGCAAGATGGCTGCCTTCACAAAGAGACAGTGCAGATCAATGCATGATAAGTCAGCACTGGAGAAATATTAGCTTCTGGGTGACCGCAGACAATACTGGTGAACATTTCTTTGCCCTCTGCTTGCCTATTTGGGGACAGCTTTTAGAGCTTGGTTTACCTTTAATGCATTTTCAGTGAGTTTACATTTTAAATGGCTATAATCATTACCGGAGGGTAACTTTTTTCTTTAAAACTGAACATTTGCTTATTTGTTGTTTCTTATTCAAATGATACTACTCTATATAGAGATGCTGTAAATAGACGCTGCTAGTGGCTATATGTACATGAGCTATGCACGTGCTGAAATGAAATATTTAGTAATAATAAGCCTCCTAGAGGCTGTGTATTTCTTAATGAATCCTTTTGGGTTCAGGATGACCCATAGACGTAGATTGGATAAAAGGAAAACAAAGTCAATGTTCTGCACTGTTCAGACTTCTACATAAAATAATACGTTGAACTTTTCTTCCTAATGTATTTGTAAAAGGCAAATAAACAGTGTTCCCTATAAGGCAGCACAGCGTGGTGGTGTGCTCTGAAAAAAGGACAACATGCAGTACTTGTTTTCAGCACAGCGCAAGAACTTATTAAAATGTTGCTTGTGATATTTTAATACATTTCTAACCAAATAGAAATAAAAAGTGTCAATGTGGCATATTCAATGCATCGGCACTATTCTTCTGAGTACTTACCAGCAGCTGCTGGGGTGAGCGAGACCTTTATTTTTTGTAAAGCCTAAAAATATTGCTGTCTATGATCCTGGGAACCGAGTGTTTCCCAGAACACAACTGAGGGGGTGATGCGGAGGGGCCGGACTCCCGCGGAAGTCTATACCCGGAAGTGGTGCAAATACCTGTTTTATTCAGATATTTGCACCCCCTCCCCCCTGAAAGGTGTCAAATGTGACACCGGAGGGGGGAAGGGTTCGAAAAGCGGAGGTTCACTTTTGGGGCGAACCTCTGCTTTAAATGGAAATGGTACGATCTGGTACGAAACATTTTTGTGCTTGTCCCTTTGGATTATTTCGGAGCAACTGTGGTAATCGACTCTCGAAAGCTGTGTACTAATGATCAGAGTATCGTACGATCCCTTCAAATCTGTATTTTTCCATACGATTTTCTGATCGTGTGTACGGCCTTAATAGAAGAGAAGACCCTTGTGTTGAAACCATGCACTACCTTTTTGAGGAGGGAAACTCTGCTTTATTTTGTATAGCTGCTTCAAGATGGTTTCCTCATTCAAGTTGTTTAGTTCTGGGCATCCCAAAGAACTCACCAGTGGCAGCTGGTGCTCAAAATTTTTGGGGGGGGCGCAAAAAAAACAGTAAAAAAAAAACATCAAATGCTGCCACTGTGCCATCAAACGCAGCCACTGTGCACATGAAACGCAGCCACTGTGCACATGAAACGCAGACACTGTGCACATGAAACGCAGACACTGTGCACATGAAACGCAGACACTGTGCACATCAAACGCAGCCACTGTGCCATCTCGTGCCATCAAACGCAGAGGATTCTGAGAGAATGACTGTTGCTTGTACACCCTTTCTGGGTGCTGTGCTTTATGGCTGGTATACACAATGAGATTAATAGACGAATGATCATCTGGTTGTTTTTTTTGCATGCATTCAAACGCAGACACTGTGCCATCAAACACAGACACTGTGCCATCAAACGCAGACACTGTGACCATCAAACGCAGACACTGTGACCATCAAACGCAGACACTGTGCCCATCAAACGCAGACACTGTGCCCATCAAACGCAGACACTGTGCCCATCAAACGCAGACACTGTGCCCATCAAACGCAGACACTGTGCCCATCAAACGCAGACACTGTGCCATCAAACGCAGACACTGTGCCATCAAACGCAGACACTCTGCCCATCAAACGCAGCCACTCTGCCCATCAAACGCAGCCACTGTGCCCATCAAACGCAGCCACTGTGCCCATTATACGCAGCCACTGTGCCATCAAACGCAGCCACTGTGCCATCAAACGCAGCCACTTTACCCATCAAACGCAGCCACTGTACCCATCAAACGCAGCCACTGTACCCATCAAACGCAGCCACTGTGCCATTAAACGCAGCCACTGTGCCATTAAACGCAGGTATTCGGAAAAAAAAAAACTGTATTCTTTTTTTACCAAAAAACATTTATCAGAGTACATATTGGCCTAAATATATGAGCGACGCAGTACCATATCGTAAAAAAATGCTCTGGTCAGGAAGGGGGGTAAATTTTCCGAGGCTGAAGTGGTTAAACAGGGACCTGGACAAGGCCATACACAGTGTGTGAATGAGAGGGACTGTGTAGTGTGACATGCTGTGTATACAGTGGGGGAAGTGTCTCAGTGTAGCACACACACACAGACAGTAGAGAAGTACAAACACACACTGACAGGTTAAGCCCTCTCCACCCCTCCTCTCCCCTCCTAAGGACTCTCATGATCCCCTCACAGCCCGTGTGATTTTTCCAGCACAACGGCATTCTAAGCAGGCAGGTTAGGGAGAGGTGGAAGTGGAGAAAGTGAGTGAGAGGAAGTAACAAGCTGAACACACACTGCTGGCTTCGTTTCTCACCTCTCTATACAGTCCACTTGTTCCCGCTCCCTCACCTGACATTATGCTATCTGTACTAGAGCAGAGGCTGGCCATCCCCCCTTCCAGACACTTACTGTGTGATCACGGTGAGTCAGTGACACATCCATCGTATCTGCCAGCTGCTCCAGGGGAATTCAGTCCCATGCTGTGAAGGGTCAGGTGCCCAGAGTAGTGTCCCAGGGAGGTGAAAAATGTGTAGAAACTCCACCATGTTTCTACACGATGCCCAGTCCACAGCACAGTGAGCCGAAACCGGAAGTGACTCAGAAAAAGGTCCGCCCACCGTCCTCTGATCCCCACCAATAAAAATAAAGAACAGGTGGCCAGAAACAAATCATTGAAGAGTGGGAGTGTTTGCGGGCGCAATCCTTGTGCCCTGCACACCCCCTGAACAAGGGCAAATCAGCTTCCCAGCCTGCAATCAGCTGATTGCAGGCTGGGAAGCTTCCCATAGACCGCCGCATGTCCGGCGCCTGGTGACATGTGACATGTTTGTTTTTTTTACAGCTGGGGGGGCCGCGCCCGGGCGCCCCCTATGGACGGGCCACCACTGGAACTCACCAATCCCTATCCCAGTTCTACAAAACAATAAAAACAACAAAAATAAAGACACTATTTGCCTGATTACTGTCTGAGGATTTTATGTATCTGGCTGAAAATACCCAGTGCTTGGCTGCTTGCTCCATTAATCGATCAGAACCTGGGATCAGGTCTGTGGACCAAGTCAGGGGTCCGTTACACTACCAATATTTAAAAAATGCATGCAATGATTCTTGAAAGAATGCATAGCGTACGAAAGCACAGGCTCATAACTGGCATTCTCATATGATTACTCTCTGTCTTGTCTTGATTATTATTTTCAAAAATCATTGTGTCTTCCTGTGAGCTTCCGGTCTGCCACGTCTTTATAATTATCAGCAACGAAGCTGTTTTCAGAGTGTTATCTGTAATCTAATCTGTGATTATTATTTTAAAGACAGTCCTATATTTCTGCGAGAATTATATGTAAAATGTTGCTCACTTTAATGCCGCGTACACACGGTCGTTTTTTGCAATGAAAAAAAACGACGTTTTTTAAAACGTCATTTAAATTGATCGTGTGTGGGCAAAACGTTGTTTTTTGTCTTAAAAAAAACGACCAAAAAATAATTCCAACATGCTTGAATTTTTTGTGTCGTTTTTCAAAACGTTGTTTTTTGTTTCACAAAAAGACACCGTGTGTAGCAAAAACGTCGTTTAAAACAACGTTTTTTAACCCGCGCATGCCCAGAAGGTAGTTATGAAGCGAGCTTCAATTAAAAAGAGTGGTGAACGTAACCTCGCTTTTTGTGAAAAAACTATGGTGTGTATGCAACATCGTCTTTGAAAAGTGACTTTTTAAAAACGTTGTTTTTTACTTCACAGAAAACGTCGTTTTTTTTCATCACAAAAAATGATCGTGTGTACGCGGCATAAGACCTGAAATCCTAAATTGCCTGGATCATAGGAGACTTTAGACCACATTTCTGTAATGAATTTGTCGGTCTAAAACCAGCCTCCAGTACTCTTTGCATAAGGTAATTGCAGACAGTATAGCAATTCCATAGAACACTGTAATGTACAAGCGTACTGTTATTCTTGTCTACAACTATATAATCATTATGAGGAATATGGTCTTCAATAGAGCACATCTTGCAGGCAGAGGTCACTTCATGGAATAAAAAGGCAAATATGAGCCTTATGTAAGAAATGGCAGGTGATGGGACCCAAATTTATATTTAGTGTTAGTGGGGAAAGTTATAAATCTCATACAGCTTTTTTTTATTTTAAAAAAAAAGGCTTATACAGCCTCCACGATTTATAAATGTTTAACATCTACTTATTTAATAATTTTCAAGATCAAGTTGTGTGATGACAGCAAGTTCTTTTTCGCTAGTTACACACTAAATCTTCTTGTGAGACCTGTTTCTCGATTGGCCAAAACGTCAGGCGATCCTATTAAATACCTGGCATGGAGCCAGGGAGGAAGCCCGCCACCTTTGAGCCGCTGCCCAGACCCCTCACCTGCTAGCCTGGAGCCACTGCCCGGACACCGCACCTGCTAGCCTTCGGATCATTCGTGACTTTGGATGTGTTTAGATGCAGCATTCGTTACTTCGGAAAATTCGTAACTTTGGATGCATTTGTATTCGTTACATTTACTAACATTTACTTTAGCCAAATTTGAAAGGAAATTCCAAAACATAGCGAATCTATCCCAAAGTTGGCTGCTATAGTGAGACCTGAATAGAAGAATTACTGACTTCATCTATTTTACCTATAGCTTATAATAATAGTTAATAATTAAATTATAATAGAAAATACAAAATTATCCGAATGTAATTGATTTGTTAAACTCGTAGGCTGAATTGTTTTTTTTTTTTTTGTTCTTTCAGATTTTTAGTATTTTAGTTCTTACAGGTTTTTGTTCTTATGGATTTTCCTTCTTTCTGCTAATTTGCTTTCGTATTCATTAGTTAAAAGAGTCTTTCGTTCATTCGAATTCTCCTGAATGAATGAATATGCCGAATTCTGTATATATTCGTAACAAATCAAATTGCACATGTCTAATTTTATATGAAGCCAACAGTTTCCACAGTGCTTTATAGTTTAAAGGGAGACAGTACAGTTAGAATTCAAGATGAGAGTTAGGGGGAACCAAGGGAGGGTGAAGTGGTACAAGCAATAATGAAGATGGGGATAAGTTGATGGAGTAAGTAAAAGCTTAGGTGTTAGAGGTCACATCGGCTTCCCTGATCAGAGTCGCCTAAAGGTGGACATGGTAGCACAGGGTCGGGAACCTTTTTGGCTGAGAGAGCCTTGAACGCCATATATTTTAAAATGTAATTCTGTGAGAGCCATGCAATATGTTTAAAACAATAATATCCACATCTCCCCCCACAATTATATCCACATCTCCCCCCACTGTAATATCCACATCTCTCCCCACTGTCGTTGAGGCGGGTGATGATGACGTCAAGATGGCCACCACTCCGAACCTAGGCTGAAGCCGCGGCCATTCCTATGGGCTCAATCCGTGGATCGGCACACCACGCGATCCGCGGATTGAGAGCCCGACCCCTGGGGTAGAAGATAGGTGGACAGATTGGGTTTAGGAGTTTCAACGGGGGGGAGGCTAGGAAGAAGTCCTAGAGGCAAGCATGTGAGGAGGTGATGAGGAAGCTAGAGAGCAGGAGGTTTTCAGAGGAGTGGAGTGGACATTTTGGGTGATATTTTGAGACAAGTTTGGCAATGTAGCTTGGGGTAGGATTGTTCACAGCTTTGTATGTAGTTAGGAGTTTGAATTTTCTGCATGCAGAAGCCAGTAAAGTGAACTGAATAGCAGAGCATTTGAATATTTAGATGAGCCTAGCAGAAGCATTCATAATAGACTGCAGAGGTAATAGTCTTTGTCGAGATTGGCTGATGAGGGGATTACAGTAGTTGAGGCAAGAGAGTAAATTAGTAGTTTGTTGGTGTCATTGGTTAAGATGGGGCATATTTTGGGAATGTTATGGCAGTGAAGGGGACAAGATTTAGACAGTGATTGGATGAAGGATTGTTTACACCTTGACGCAAAGGCACATCTTTTCTTAAGCATCCAACCTAAGAATATACAGTATATTTTAATTAATTTGATAAAAAAAATAACAATAATAACAATTTTAGAAATATCTTTAGGAATTTTTTCACGTAGACAATTTGAGCTCAGATAAAAAGGTACTTAGGATTGGCTTCAACATCCAGCTGATAGCTTGGATCTAAGTTCTAATAGTTACTCGCTGTACATCCTGGCACTGGATTAGTGCCTATGATTGTGAGTTTAAATTTTTTTTTATTTCATTAAAACTGTTTATATATGGAGAGCACTATTGTATGTCCTCTTTTTTTATGAATGGATCCACTTCCTTTTGGCGTTTTTCTGTACATATGAGCTCTTGGTCTTGGATTTATCGTTGTTGCAGTACTGCCTGGTTATATCCCTATGGGAACGCACAATTGACCCTGTCTAAGGGCCCTTTCACACGTCCGCCTCCGCTCGTCCGTTTTTACAAGTCCGTAAACGGACTTGTATTGGTTCCCTATGGGATTGCATCCGTTAGCGGATGATGCATCCGCTAACGTCCGCAAAGATCCGCGTCCATCTGGATCTGGTTTTTCGGACGGAAGAAAACCCTATTTTTCTTCCGTCCGGCGGAACGGATCGGATGAAGACGGACAAACGGTCCGTTTTCATCCGATTCCCCATAGGGGAGAGCGGAGGAGAGACAGGGCGGTCCCTGCACAGTGTGCGGGGACCGCCCTGTCCGCCGACAGCTGAGCAGGACCCCCCGCTGAGCTGACGGACACACACGGAGCGGACCGAAAAACGGTCCGCTCCGTGTGAAAGGACCCTAACAGAGGGTCCTGCTTGGGAGGTGAGAGGCCATTTCTGTTACTGGTGGAGGTGTTCCTTTCATCCACATTCATCACCTGCATGTGATTGCATCTAGTCACCATTTGAACATCACTGGGATGACTATTTGATGGACTTTATTAGCGCTGCAGGAACTTTTTGAATTGATTCCTAGTGTTCAGCAGCTGAACTATTTTGTACTTATATTATTGCGCTGATTAGCTTTTCTTATATTCTAATTAGTGGATGCCTCAAAAAACAAAAGAAAGGCCAACATATTCCAAAACAATGATGCATTTATGGCAGATATGTATTTGCCAACATTATCAGCCCCTCCGCTTTTTTAGCCTTTTATTGCCATTTGTGTCCCTTTGGAGGACAGTAAGTCCATGGGAAATCTCTCCTACAGAAAAACAGACAAGAAACACATAATTCACGGAGTGAGAAAGACTTATGCCGCGTACACATGACCATTTTTCATGACGAGAAAATGCAATTTTTTTAATTGGTCGGGAAAAATGGTCATGTGTAGGCTTCAGAGCATTTTTCTAGACGAAAAAAATGGGCGTTAAAAATTTAGAACCTGCTCTATTTTTTCTCGTCTTTCACATTGTGAAAAACGTTGTGTGTACGCTTTAACGAGGGGGAAAAAACGTGCATGCTCAGAAGCAAGTTATGAGATGGGAAATTAGAATTAGCAGCCCAAAGGTTGGCGCCATTCGAAATGGAACTTCCCCTTTATATTGCCGTCGTACGTGTTGTACTACGTTACTTGCTTTTTTCTTTGAGCATTTTTTTTCACGATCGTGTCTATGCAAGGCAGGCTTGAGAGGAATCACGTCGAGAAAAACATTGTTTTTTTTCCATGACATGAAGAACGGTCGTGTGTACGTGGCATTAGAGCTTCTGGCAATGCTTTAACTGCTTTATGCTGTCCTGTCATGGTAATCTACCATTACTTACTGGTGTCACAGGTACATGAAGGGCAGGAAGATCTCTGCAATGGAAGACCTAAATTAACCTGTCCACATTTTTTCATTCTTCACTACTCTCAAAAAACTGAAAATCTCAGCCGGTGTCCTTTGTTTATGCTAAAAGCATGCTCAAAAAGCGCTCCCACTAGAGTGACCGCACTGTAGCCAACAGCATCACTGTGGAAAATAAATGGTGAGACGCAACTTGATTAACGTGACACCACATCCAAAAATACATAATCATAAAAAAGAAAAATGGTTGCCATATATAACCCCAAACTAAGGAAGTGAGTACTCCATCCAAATATATAAAAATGACAACATCAATAGGTTCTAATTTAATTACATAAAGCATGGCCAATATTTATTTGGCTATATCAACTACATTCCCCATCTGGATATAGGCAAAAATCTGGGTATGATATATTTTTTTTGAATCAAAAAGGTGTTTATTGCTCACACAACATACAAATAGTAAAAGAACAACATCGTACATCCAGCATGAAAACAGGCACGAACTCATATTTACAATCAGACAACAAGTGTACTTCTCCAACCCATATTGCACAATCATTATGCCATCAACCCCCCTTGTGGCTAGGTCTGGGACTCTACCAGTTGTTCCATGCCCCTACAACCCCCCAAACAGCCTTGCCTGGACTAGCTCCAAGGGGCTCAGCCCCGGCACTGCCAGCCAAGGGTCCCATAGTTTGAGGAATTTTCCTGCGTTATCCCTATGCTGGTAGATATATTTTTCCATCAACAGTGTTTTACCCATATGCTGTATCCATGCTTTAACCGAAGGGGGTTCCCTCGATTTCCAATGTAGGAGGATGAGTTTTCTCGCCTGAAACAAGGCCCTGGCAAACGCCACTCTAGTGACCTCCTCCGCTATCACCCCCTCCAAAACGCCCAACAGGCAGCAGAGTGGGTCTAACATAACATTGGTCTGGAACACAGAGTTTAGAGTTGCCAGGACCTCCGACCAATATCTGTGCAGCTTGGGGCAACGCCAGAGCAGGTGGACCAAATCGCCCTGGGCCGCCCTGCATCGTCCACACATCGGATCCTGGGCCCGACCCATCCTAAAGAGTCTAACCGGAGTGTAATGCACCCTTAGTAAGATGTAGAGTTGGGATACCCGTTGTGACACATTCAGTGAGCAGGCATTCACAGCCTGTAGGGCTTCCTCCCATAGTTCCCCCCCTATAGGTCCCAAATCTGCCTCCCACTGCTCAGCCACCCTCATGGGATGCCCCTCCAGGAACGCTGACAAGAGCATGTTGTAGCAATGCGAGATCATGCCTTTGGTTTCCCGCGCGTGACACAGTGCGCGGAACACCGGTGTGGGGGACTGGACCCACTCAACTGCTGCCCCCTGAGCCCTCACTGCATGCTGCAGCTGAAGATAGTAGAACCGCATGGTGTGTGGCAGATTAAACCGTGTTTGCAGCTCATCGAAGGGAAGGAGAGCCCCCCCCCCAAAAACCTGTTTAAGATGTGTGACCCCGAAAGAGCTCCACCTATGTCCCTGCTCCACCTTTGCCAACTCCTCATAGGAGTCATTTCCCCAAATAGGGCTAAATTCGGTGAACCCCGTCACATTCTGGAGCTGTTTAGCTTTATTCCACACCTTCTGAACAAGAGCATATGTGGGCATACGGTTATTGGGTTTCTGAAATTTGCGGGCCTCCAGCCCCTCTGGTACCGTGACTGCCCCCGTTCCTCGGAGCATCAATTTAGCCGCTGAGGTATCGGGCTGCATCCCCGTGGCCCCAATCAAGTGTTGGAGTTGAGCTGCTAAGTAATATATCCAAGGATTGGGTAAAGCCAGCCCTCCCCCCTCTTTCGGGCGCTGCAGCTGTTCTAATTTAATCCTGGGGGTTTTGGTGTGCCACAACAACTGTCTGAAAAGGGAGTTGACTACTCTGAATATTTTAAGGGTGACTACCATGGGCGTGTTGTGTAGGAGATAGAGCAGTTGGGGCATCAATATCATTTTTATAAGGTTGGTTTTACCTGCCAGGGACATCTTTAGTTTACTCCAAATTTGAATTTTATCTCTGAATTTAGATAGTAGGGGGTATACATTAAGTTTACAGAAATCCGTTACTACGGGGGATACCCAGACCCCAAGATATTTAAAAGACGGCACTACAGGCACAGGATATGCAGGGCCACCCCCTGCCGCGGGCTCCCCGTCTAGGAACATCAGGGCCGACTTGGTCCAGTTAATTGTGAGACCCGAGAAGCGACCAAAGGTCGTAATAATGGCCATGACCTGTTGCAGGGATCCCTCTGTGTCTTCCAAGAAGAGAAGCATGTCGTCGGCGTACAACATGATTTTCTCGTGTATGTCACCATATCTGAACCCCCTGACCGCCTCACAGCCTCTCACCAGGACCGCCAGAGGCTCGATAGCTAAGGCAAAGAGCAGGGGGGACAGGGGACACCCCTGCCTGGTGCCCCTGCCCAGAGCAAAAGCATGGGACCTCCTATCCGCCATACTAATGGCCGCCTGTGGCGTAGCATACAGGAGCCGGATCCATCTCAGGACCCTGGGGCCGAAGCCAAACTTACCCAGCACCGCCCAGAGGTACCGCCAGCCGACACTGTCGAAGGCCTTATTGGCATCAAGCGACAACAGTGCCCTATTGCCGACGGAGTCCGAGGGGGTCTGCATATTTAGGTATAATCGCCGGAGGTTCGTCGCTGTGGATTTACGTGGCATGAACCCTGCCTGGTCGGGATGTATGATGGACAGAATAATTTTATTCACGCGCAGGGCCAGGGCTTTCGCTAGTATTTTCACGTCACTCTGCAAGAGAGAAATAGGCCTATACGACCCGGGATCTAAGGGATCCTTGCCCTCCTTTAGCAATAAAATGATGTTCGCCCTCGTCATGGATGGAGGCAGGATCCCTGAGTCAAACGAGGCGTTAAACACCTCAAGTAATTTGGGTAATACCACCCCCCCATATTGAGTGTACACCTCTATGGGCAGTCCGTCATCCCCCGGTGCTTTACACGTGGGGAAAGAGGCTACCGCCTCTCCCAACTCCTCCAGGGTCAGCGGTTTCTCCATCTCTGTCCTCGCCCCATCATTCAAGGTCGGGAGAGCTACCGCATCCATATAGCGCTGCAGCTCCCCGTCCGTGAAGTCATCCCGCGACCTGTACAGTTCAGAGTAAAAAGCAGCCAGTTCTGTCAGAATCTGCTCCGGTTCATTCACCAGCCGTCCCTGCGCATTCCGGATCGCTCCTATGGCAGGGGACAGCTGCTGCGACCGGGCAATCCTGGCCAGCAATCGGCCCGTCTTTTCCCCCTCCTCATAGTAGGCCTGCTGGGTAAAGAAACGCTTTTTCTCCGCGGCGGAGGATCTCAGCCGGTCCAGGGAGTCCTGGGCCGACATCCACTCCTCCCTCGCGGACTCCGTTGGGTCAGTAACATATGTCAGCTCTAATTGTTTCACCTGGTTCTCCACCCGTTCTAAGAGGGCAGCCGAGTTGTGTTTTATGGACGCAATCTCCTCAATAAACGTACCCCGCAAGCACGCTTTGAAAGCGTCCCAGCCCACCGCCCGATCCATCCCCGCCCCGTTTTCCGAGAAATATCGTTCTATCTGGCTTGCAACACGTTCATGTGAGGTAAACAGCCTCAACCAGAAGGCGTTCAATTTCCAAGGGGCTCCGGGCAGGACGGCCACCGGGCGGGTGACCAGGTGGGCCACCAACGGAGAATGATCAGAGACCCCCCGCGGGAGGTACTCCACCTTGGGGACCATATGTAGAATCTGAGGGGACCCCACACACAGATCTATGCGGGATAGTGAGCCATGTGTCTTAGAGAAGCATGAAAACTGTTTGGTAGTAGGGAATCTTGCTCTCCAGATGTCTAACCACCCCACCTCCCCCAGCAGTCTGCTCAGAGCTGTCCCCCTGTTCCCCTGGGGTGACCTGGCTGGTGGGTGTCTATCCTCCCTTGGATCCATACAGGCATTAAAGTCCCCCATAACCATTACAGGGACATCGGGCTTATCGCCCAGATAGGACAGCAGGAGCTGAAGCACCTCCCTCGAGAAAGGGGGGGGGATATATACAAAAGCTAGTACCAGAGACACCGTAAATAATTTGCAATATAAAAATACATATCTACCGAGCGTGTCAACCGCTGCATCTATTTCCTGGTAGGCCAAGGATCCGTGAATCAGCACACTCACCCCCCTTGAATAGGAGGTGTGAGTGGAGTGGTAGGCCTTGCCCACCCAGGAAAATCCCAGAAACCCTACCGTGTCCTTAGTCAGGTGGGTTTCTTGTAACCCCACAATAGCAGGAAGAAATTTTTTCAACCCAGCCCTTATCATAGTTCGTTTCAGAGGGTCACGCACACCGCGCACGTTCCAAGTCACTATCGGGGTGGTGGCCATGGCTGAATTAGAGAACAGTTACTGTCCGAGGCCCGTGACCTCCGGGTCATCACCAGTGGGCAAGGCCCTAGCCAGGACCGATTCGGGCCTAGTAAGCACCAGTGCAGCAAGTGGTGTAGTTCTGTGAGCATTGCAACAAAAATTGGTAACCAAAAATAACAACTGAACATACGTGTCTGCTCCCCGGCCCCGTCCGGGGCAGGGGTCTCCCTCCTCCACGATCTCCCACTGCATGAACTCAGCAGTCCCCTTGTGCCAACAGGGCACCAAATAGCAAGAATTGACTCCCCCAGCCGGGGGTCTTCGTGTGCCTCATGTGTGTAGGCCCACCCCTGTAGCATAAAGTCCAGAGGGGGTGTAATTTAACTTCCGAAGCTCTTAAGGAGCGCTAACAAAACATAGACAGGTAAAGTTCCGGCTTGCATGGGAAAAACAAAAAACTTTTAACTCGCCTGTGACAAGCATAGCGGTGACATGGAAGCAACCTCAGGGCCTCAGTCATCCCTGTCTTCCTCTCGACGTCTCCTCAGGTCCTGTTCATTGTGGTCCAGCCAGTTTGCAGCCTCCGCAGCGGACTCAAAGAACGTAGCTTGGCCTCTCACCGTGACCCGCAGCTTGGCTGGAAACAGCATTGCATATTTAACTTGGGCTCTCTGTAAACGCTTCTTCACTTCCACAAACTTAGCTCTCTGGCGCTGCACCTCCGCCGAAAAGTCTGGGTAGAATGACACTCTGGCTCCATTGTAGTGCACTGTCCCTCTTTCCCTGGCCAGCCTCAGGATGGTTTCCCTGTCCCGGTAGTTCAGGAGTCTGGCGAGCACGGATCTGGGGGGGCTGCCAGGGGGAAGGGGTCTGGGAGGCGTACGGTGAGCTCGCTCCACCGCATATAGCGTGGAGAATGCCTCTTTGCCGAATATGTCTTGGAGCCAGGACTCAATAAATGTAGTGGGGTCCCTACCTTCCACCTTCTCGGGGAGGCCCACTATGCGGACGTTATTCCTTCTCAGGCGGTTCTCGATGTCGTCTGTTTTCGCGGTGGCCTGCGCGGATTGCTGCAGTGCAGACCTGGTGTCCCTGGTGAGGGGTGGGAGCGCGTCCTCTATCTCGCTGACTCGGCCCTCCACAGCCGTGGTCCTCTCCCTGATCTTCTGGAGGTCATGGCGTATGAGGGACACTGTCTCAGTCAATTCCCCAAACTGTACCTTCAGGCCATCCACAGAGGCAGTGACCGAGGTCGTGCACTTCTGCACCGCCCGCAGGATTTCACTGAGTGTGGGCTGTGGGGCATCATCCTGCAGCTCCTCAAACATATCCTGCACGTTATCAGAGGAGCTCTCAAGCGGCAGCGTGTCGTCCATGGCGGAATCGCCATTTTGGCCCTGCACTCTCTGCGCCCATGTCAGCTGCGTGGGAGCCGGGGAGCTAGTAGGACCCTGCAGCCTTTGAGTATAGTAGAGCATGTCCTTCGGGGGTTCTTTCCCCTGCTGCTTAGGTTTGGACGTCTTAGCTCCAGCCTCCGGGTGCTTGTCAGATCCGCGCACTGCCTTCTGCTGCTGGGAGACCCCAGCGCCATCTTGGACGTCCATGACTGACTCGGCCGCCGCTCCCTTCTCCGTTTTACGGGTCATCCGGACCCCCGACAGTCGACCGATCACCCTCCGCTAAGGTCTGTACAGCGCGCTGTCACAGGCAAACCGATCGTCTGCCACGGTATTCGCCGGAAACAGGATCGTTGCAGGATCAGTAGCGGGAGCTCCGTGAGATGCGACTGCTCACATGCCCGTCCTGGCCACGCCCCGGGTATGATATATTTAGATATATTCTTTTACACAAAAAACAATGAAAGCAGCTAGCATAAAATGTAGGCCATACATATAAATCATACGAATCAAAAAAATGCAGTGCTGTCACTTTAAATAATAAAATGTTTCTCAGAACCTTAGAAGGTGCAATTAGTCTTATAAAACATCACATAGGCATGCAAACACATATGGAAAATTACTGGAGTGATTTGCCATAAGATCATAAGATCCGGAACAGATGCTAAAAAGTCCATACATTTCAAAATAAAGGGATTGCTGTATGAAGAAAACCGTGTAGGCAAAAATATCCTCCACCAGCACCAACACACCAATCGTGATGAATCTTACCAGAAGTTGGCACGACTTGCAGTCGCACATATATGAATGGTTATCATTGGAAATCACATCCTTCGTCTTTGCAGTCCCAAGTCGCAGGACAAGTTGCACAAGTGTGAAAGTGGCCTTACGTGTAAAGCATCCAGAGAATTCTTCCACTATACTGTATTACAGAAACCCTTGTATACCTCCCCAGATACTGTCATGTGTATTAAAAAAGAACAGACAACCTCCTCATGGTGTAGTATTTTTAAAACCAGATAGATTTAATAAGATATTGCACTTACATTTGACAAGCCAACTAACAAGATGTCCGCTGTCGGTGCCGGTACTCGATGATGTCACACATGCACAATACCTAGTTGATGATGCTGTTCTCTATCTTCACCTTATGTCCATGTCCCCAAGACAGCTAGGGATTTTGCAGAGCAGTGTTGTCAGCTCTGCACATGCTCAGGTTTCAGTGAGTTTCTATGCTGAGCATTTCCTCCCTATCACATCTGAGCAGCCCATGTGACAATACAGTTACACATGTGGGAGTAAACACAATGATAAATAACAGCCAACTCCCTCCCTCCTCCTCCTTGCCCACTAACCAGCTAAACGCAATGGGGGCAGGATATTACATTCAGATTGGTGGAGGTTCCACCTCCCTCTTATTCTAAGATACAGGCTGGAGGGGCGTGACACAGTCTGTGACTGGCAGAAATCCACCTACACCATGTTATTGTCAACAAATCATAAAGATTTGATTTCAAATATATATTTGTGTGACATGTTAAAACAGTTCGGGGGACTTTCACACTGCGGGGGTCCATTAGCAGTAAAGCGACTCTAGTTTTAGTGCTAAACAGCGCTTTACCGTCATTTTAGTGTCGCTTTAAAGCTGCTAGCCAGTGCTGGCCCTGTGCTTGGCTAGCAATATACAACAAACTGAGCTTCTTTTTTTTTTTTTCGTTTGAGCCCACTCAGATTTACATAATCAAGAGAAGGGCCTCAAAGAGGGTATTACTCAACCAAGCCCTGGATTGACAGCCAAGATCTGGTTGAAAGCGTTTCAAATGCAATTAAATGACAGGTAGGAACAGCAGAAACATAATAATAGTGTATACAGTAACAGACAATAAGTTAATGGATTTCTCAAGAAGGCTATTAGGTGCTGCAAATATTACTACTGCTGAAGGGGACCCCAGGCTGGCCAATTATACCCTTAATCCTAATGAGAGATGAAGTAATATAGGTTCCAGTGTAGTGTCCCCTTTAAGAGTACTAAAATAGCAATGTTCAGAATGCAAGACCTTGCAATATCTTCACCGGTAGTTGGAGATCAAAGAAATAAGTGTGGCATAGTGATAAGCATTCAAGTGAAAGCAGCTGGGTCTGACCAATAGCAATCCTTAAAGCGGAGTTCCACCCAAAAATGGAACTTCCGCTTATCCCACTCCTCACCCCCTTACATGCCACATTTGGCATGTAATTTTTTTTGGGGGGGGAGTGGGGGCTTCAGGAGGAGTGGGACTTCCTGTCCCACTTCCTCCTTCCGCCGAGGGGCTGGTAAGGCGATTAAGCTTAATCGCCTTATTGCAGCCCCTCCCTGTAGGCGATGGCCTAGGACAACTACAGGTCCTAGGCGATCGCCTGTCCAATGGGACGGCGCAGCGCCGGGCCGTGCACACATGCGCAGTGCCGCTCGCGCATGCGCAGTGGGTGCCCGGCCGTGAAGCCAAAAGCTGTCATGGCCGGGTGCCCACAGTAGCAATGAGGATGCGTCGCTGGAATGCTGGAGCAGGTAAGTGTATGTTTATTAAAAGCCAGCAGCTACACTTTTTGTAGCTGCTGACTTTTAATAAACATAAAATTTGGCCTGAACACCCCTTTAGGGCAATCCAGGTATAAGGTGCCTGTATACAGTGTCCAGCGAAATGTGTTAGTGACTGGGAACTGGATTTTTGGGCAGGTGCCCTCTTACCAATCATGGGAACTTTCTAGTAACTTCCTGAAAAAACATCTAAGTCAATTCTACTGTAGGTGGGTTGAGATGGCAATTTGTCTGCTGGAACAGTGAATCATCCGATTCTGCGGCTTTCAGTGATGCTGCAGTGGTGTCCCTCGTGTAGCGGGTGACGTCTGAGCCACTTAGTCTGGAACTGCAGGAGCTGTTTACAGCATGGTAGGCCGCAGTCCCCTCACACTGTGGTGAACGGGTGCTCACTTGATGGGCTCTGGGAAACAAGAGAGCTTGGGCCTGGTCTGCAGATCCTTTTATAGCCTTTTCCATAATTCTCCCCCTGGAGAAGATGGCTTGCTGGGAGGTGTAGTTCACGGGTAGTTCTGCAGTTCAGTAATGTCTGTTCAGCAGACTACAGTTCCCACAGTGCTCTCTTTTCGGCTCAGGAGTATGATGCATGTACTAAGGCAGGGAAATGCCCAACCAGTGGCCCGGGGGCCACATGTAACTCACGGAACCCTCTGATGTGGCCCTCGACCTCCTGCTCTGGTATGTCAGGTTGGCAAGCCCAGATCACGGGTTGCAGACCCGCCATCCCAGAGCAGCAGTTTTGTGAATGAAGCCGCTGGTAGAAGAAACAAGCACTGAGCCATAGACTTCTGTTATTACCTGTGGGTTTCTTGTGCTTTCAGAATGTGTGCCACACCTGCAGGATATAATAGTTTACGGCAAAGTGCAGCTAACCCGCAGAAAATCCACACGTGCACTGTGCTGCACCCGCTGTTTGGGAAAATCGCAAAAAATCGGTTCGACCCAATCAGACTTAATATTCACCTCTATGGAGCAGCAGATGTAAACAGACTTCTGTCTGTTTACACCCTCCTACCTAAAAAAAACAAACAAGGGATCTGCCCCCTTCCATCTGGACGAATCGGATTGGATCAGAGGGCCCATATAGTAGAGTGGACACAGACCTGCCATCCTCCCACTCTGCTCATTGTGGCACGTAACCAGTTACCAATTCGCTTAAGTGGCCCTCGCTCTTCAAAAGGTTGGGCACCCCTGTACTAAGGTAAGTATTTCATAATAAGCTAGTATGTGGTGCATACTAGCTCATTATGCCTTTGCCTTACAGGTTTTATTTCTTTTTTCCAGGGCATACAACCTCTTTAACACCTTATTTTCTCACAGGGTGGCTGTGTTTTCTTTTTGTTATCTTAAAAACAGGTTCACTTTAAAGATAATGCAGAACAGAATACTGGACACAGAGGCACATACATGATTCATATTTAGGTCTCTACCTCAATTGGATTTTTAAGACTTGCTGAGTGGACACCCCTTTAAAAAAAAATGTAAATAAGGATAAAATAGCCAATAATAAACCTTGGATTATTCTGCGAGTATTATCTGTATTACCCAGACTAAGTAAAGGCATAAGCTCTCTACAGGGCTAAAAGAAGTAATGGGAAGAGAAATAAGAGAGTTCTGTAGAGTGAAGGACAAACCAGGCATACTTCACTTTTCAGCCCTATATTTCTTAGATCTGTCAATGAGCCATTGTGCTCCGGTCTAAACTTGGCAAGTTCTGCACAGCATCGCCATGCATGAAATATTGATTTTTTTCACCCGTGCCGCCGCACACTGCCTTTTAATCCACAGTAATCACAGCAGTAGGGGTTTCTTTGTTGGTGTTTGGAGCGGATTAGAGGGCATTGCATACAGAAAGTAGACTCAGCAAATGAAAGACTCGGAGCGTTCTGCTATAGTCACATTTGCTGATCACTCTTCATTTCAGATGAGAGATGGTTTTATGATAAGGGCTAGAGAAATATATTGATGTGAGATGCTTCAGCTTGCAATGCTCAGGCTTGGCCAAGGTTTTCCGGCAATAGGTAATTGGAAATATATGGGACAAGGCTGGGGGAAATTGAGCACAATATAGCTCTTCTCATCCAGATATATAATGCTGTGAAAAATTTTTTAAAACTCTTTCTATGTATAGATAGTAATTCTATCCTTACATTAAAAGCAGACATACTGCTGGTTACTCATAATCATACCTACTAGTGCTGCATAAGCTTAGAAGCGTAATTCATTAAACACAATTCAGGGCCAGATTCACGTAGAGTTACGCCGGCGTATCAGTAGATACGCCGTCATAACTCAGAATCTGAGTCGTCGTATCTTTAAGCGTATTCTCAAAACGAGATACAGTACGCTTAAATCTTGCTAAGATACGTCCGGCGTAAGTCTCCTACGCTGTCGTATCTTAGTTGCATATTTACGCTGGCCGCTAGGTAGGGGTGCAATGGATCGTGACCGATCCGCGATCCGTACGGGTCGGCCTGTACGGATCAGCACAGATTGCGATCCGCGGAACGCACCGCCGTCGCGGCCTTAGGAAAGGCCGCAGCTTTGGACTAGCTCCGGAGTGGTCGGCCATCTTGGTACACCCGGCGGCGGCGGTGCGCGCTGACGTCATCACCCCTCTGCTCGTGGATCTTCTATTCTGCGAGAGAGTGCGCAAAGTGGTACAGTGCAGTCTAGTGAGTTAAACAGTGAGTTAAACTGTTGGCTAACTAATGGCTATTATTACTAATATGTGGGGGCAATGTTAAACTACTGGCTATTACTATGTGGGGGCAATGTTAAACTACTGGCTATTACTAAACTACTGGCTATTACTATATGGGGGCAATGTTAAACTACTGGCTATTACTAATGTGAGGGCGATGTTAAACTACTGGCTATTACTATGTGGGGGCAATGTTAAACTACTGGCTATTACTAATGTGAGGGCAATGTTAAACTACTGGCTATTACTATGTGGGGGCAATGTTAAACTACTGGCTATTACTATGTGGGGGCAATGTTAAACTACTGGCTATTACTAATGTGAGGGCAATGTTAAACTACTGGCTATTACTATGTGGGGGCAATGTTAAACTACTGGCTATTACTATGTGGGGGCAATGTTAAACTACTGGCTATTACTATGTGGGGGCAATGTTAAACTACTGGCTATTACTATGTGGGGGCAATGTTAAACTACTGGCAATTACTATGTGGGGGCAATGTTAAACTACTGGCTATTACTATGTGGGGGCAATGTTAAACTACTGGCTATTACTAATGTGGGGGCAATGTTAAACTACTGGCTATTACTATATGGGGGCAATGTTAAACTACTGGCAATTACTATGTGGGGGCAATGTTAAACTACTGGCTATTACTAATGTGGGGGCAATGTTAAACTACTGGCTATTATTACTAATGTGGGGGCAATGTTGCACTGGAACAGTGATGGTGATGACTAGTGGGGGGCAATGGTGGACATTACGTGATGAGTGGGGGACTGGGGGCAATGGTGGATTGCGGGATGCAGTAATTTCAACACAAAACGTAGCTTATTTGCTTAAATACAGTATTTGAAAATCCGACGGACTGTTTAAATGTTAAATTAAAAGTGAAAATCAGAGGTGTTCTGTCACATTAGCAACCATGTGAGGTCAGCAGGTTTGCTGCGGCTTTTAAAAATTAACATTAAACAGTCCGTCAGATTTCCAAATACTGTATTTAAGCACATGAGCTCCGTTTTGTGTTGATCTGAAAATGATCCGATCCGTGACTCCTGATCCGAGGATCGATCCGATCCGTGAGTTTTTTGATCCGTTGCACCCCTACCGCTAGGTGGCGCTTCCGTCGATTTACGCGTCGAATATGTAAATTAGCTAGATACGCCGATTCACGAACGTATGCCCGGCCGTCGCACTACTGATACGCCGCTTACGTAAGGCGATTTCAGGCGTAAAGATATTCCAACAAAAAGATGGCGCAGCCAATGTTAAGTATGGACGTCGGGAGCGCGTCAAATTTTAAAATCTTTACGTCGTTTGCGTAACTCGTCCGTGAATGGAGCTGGGCGTAAATTATGTTCACGTCGAAATCAATGAGTCATAGGGGCGTCATTTGGAGCATGCGCACTGGGATACGTCCACGGACGGCGCATGCGCCGTTAGTAAAAAACTTAAATTACGTGGGGTCACACTTAATTTAAATAAAACACGCCCACATCAAACACATTTGAATTAGGCGGGCCCATTTACGCCCATTTACGCCCATTTACGCTACGCCGCTGTAACTTAGCTTGGTTAATACAGCACTTGCCTCTACGGCGGCGTAGCGTATCTGAGATCCTGAATCTCCATCCTGAATCTAGCCCTCAGTGTCTAGGTCAGTGGCGGCTGGTGTTTTTTTTGTTCTGGGCAGCGGCAAGCAACCACCCCCCTGGAAGCTCGGCACTAACACCCTCCCCAAGTGCGCGCATTTGCCGGTGGGAAACCAGTCGTGTGTACGCGTCCTCACACCTGCTTCCTGATTGGCGGGGAGAAGATTTAGTGTGAAAATAGCAATAATTAATTTGCTATTGTGACACACCTGGGTAGGATTGGGACGCAGTGCTCTGCGCCCCGAGCCCATCCTTTTGTAAGCCTATTAGAGCCTCTGGCTCTAATCATGTGCTTCAAAAAACATCCTCCCCTCCATCTCCGCCATAGGAATTCATGTGCCCCGTGTCCTGAAAGGGGCTTGGCGTATGGAAAAGGAGGGTGGCGGCAGTGTTATGGCGCCCACATGCGCCCACAATGCACAGGCCGCCACTAATCTAGATGGCTCATCATGCAATTTATCCTTATTCATCTTGTTTAGCAAAATTGTTGTTTCCACTCTCTGACATAGGTTCTATAGTGTCTTTTAACATGCTGGCTGGTCAAGCAAGTCATCACCTAGCTGCCGCTCCCTCTCTGGCGAGCAAAATTCTGCTGTATTTTATTCAATGATGAAGCAATGCCGTACAGACAGGCAAGTGTTCTGTTTTGCAGTTCTGTTGCTGGTGAGTTGCTGCCAGCAACAGGTGCTAAGGTCTAACATGGCCTATAGCTATAAACGTATAATTATAGTTTGTTGATGGATATTTATAATTACTAGATATGTGCTGTTCGTTTCTTCCGAATGTAATTGTTACAATAGTAATGAATTCAAACGAGTCTGAAATAATGACAAATAATAATTCTTCAGAAATTCCAATTTCGAATAGAATAGTAAAGAATAGAAAAGAAAATAATAGAACAGAATAGAATAAAAAAAAACAATAGAATAGAAAGAATATAACCATTTTCCAAAATTCGAAAAAAATACATTGGAATTTGCATAGAATAGAAAATAAAAGAATATACTTGACTAGAATAGAATATAAAGGTTATAACCATCTTGCAAAATTGGAATTATCGTTTTATCTCTCAAGTTAATCCCCTTTTTAATGCATGTCAATATTCTGTTTGCTTTGCTTGCAGCAGCTTGGCATTGCATGCATTGCTGAGCAGGGGTTTAAGTCCTGGGGAAAAAGTGTGGGAACTCCCACCCAAGATCCACTCCCCCACCAAATTTTTTTTTTTAAATGATACGCTCATTTGCATAATTACTAAATCGCTTGTTTGTTTGTTTGTTTTTTCGATCCACTGTACCTTAGTAATCCTTTATGTTACTGCCCGCTTCCTGTATATGGATTCATCGGGTAGTGTGCGGGTATTTCCGTCACTTCCTCGATGCCGCAATGTCTCCTGGGAGCTTTTGTCATTGTTGCCGGGATTTAGAAAGAACTTTAAAGGATCACTAAAGGAATTTTTTTTTTTAGCTAAATAGCTTCCTTTACCTTACTGCAGTACTGGTTTCATGTCCTTATTGTTCGTTTTTGCTTTGAAGTTGCTGTAATCCTGCTCTGTTCTCCACACTTCCTGCTTGTCTGTTTCCTTATAACCACAGTGCTGGGAGCTTTCTCACGATGGTTTAAGCTGTCATTACTGTGTGTCTAAAACTCCTCAGAACCAATCAGATTCATTTTAAAAACAAAACACTGCCCTGGATTTGTTTGTTTTTGTTCTGTGTCTATTTCTACTTTTCAGAAACATGAAGCCAGTTCAAAAGTGAAACTAACCTGCAGGCACATTATAATAATTGAATTTTATCTATTTTTAATCATTTTGAAAAGGAATCAGTTAACTTTTATGTCTCTAAACCCTGTAAACAGTCATTTCAGCAAAAAAAATGTTTTCCTTTAGTGACCCTTTAACCACTTCCTTACTGGGCATCTATACCCCCTTACTGACCAGGAGAAATTTCAGCTTGCGGCACTGTGTCGCTTTAACTGACAATTGCGCGGTCGTGCGACGTGGCTTTCAAACAAAATTGGCGTCCTTTTTTTCTCCACAAATAGAGCTTTCTTTTGGTGGTATTTGGTCACCTCTGCGGTTTTTATTTTTTGCGCTATAAACAAAAAACGACGACACTTTTGGAAAAAAAAATACAATATTTTTTACTTGTTGCTATAAAAAATAGCCCAATTTAAAAAAAATAATTCAGTTTAGACCGATACGTATTCTTCTACATATTTTTGGTAAAAAAAAAAAAAAAATCGCAATAAGCGACTGGTTTGCGCAAAAGTTATAGAGCCTACAAAATAAGGGACAGAATTATTATTTTTTATTTATTTTTTTACTAGTAATGGCGGCGATCTGCGAATTTTATTGCGACTGCGACATCATGGTGGACACATCGGACACTTTTGACACATTTTTGGCACCATTCACATTTATACTGCGATCGGTGCTATAAATATGCACTAATTATTGTATAAATGTGACTGGCGGGGAAGGGGTTAACACTAGGGGGTGAGGAAGGGGTAATGTGTATCCTGTATAGTGTTCTAACTGTGGGGGGAGGGGGGAGGTGACTGGGGGGTGACCGATCTGTGTCCCTATGTACAAGGAACACAGATCGGTCTCCTCCTCTCCAGAGACAGGACGCTGTCTCTGTGTAAAACGGCAATGAGAGATGATCTCATATGTTTACATATGAGATCATCTCTCATTCGCCCACAGATCGCATCGCAAACGGCCACTCTGATTGGCCATTCACGGCGATCTGTGATTGGCTGTGTCCAAGGGACACGGCCAGTACACAAGTTCTGGAGCGCGCGCTGGGAACAAAGAAAGGGGCTGCCGTGAAAACATGGCGGCCCGGAGAATTAGAACCACCCTGCGGCCACATATAGTCGTACGGCCGTAGGGAAGTGGTTAAGCAAGTTCTTTCTAAGTCCCGCTTAGTGAAGGATTGGCTCGAGTGGCTCGGGGGGCACGGCTGCTCTAGTCCTGCTAAGGGAACTGCGTTCCTGCTATGAAAAAAGTGCAGGGACTCCGTTCCCACGTGTTCCCGCAGGACTTGAGCCCTGTTGCTGAGCCTATCATCTACTAGGACCTCTAGGTCCTTTCCAATCCTAGATTCCCCCAGAGATTCTCCTACTAGTGTATAGATTGCATTCCTATTTTTGACACCCAAATGCATCCCACACACAGTGCTTGGAATTCTTGGAGATATAAAGATTCCTGTAATGAGCTGGCAAAGCAAAATTCCAGCATTGCCGGGTCAATTCCAGCAAGTTCCCAGGTATGGCCATTTGTCGCATTAACATGAGATACATTTCTAAGGAGAATCTACGACACTCTTTATGAATTCCAGGGATTACGTTTACACTGTTCAGAAATCGCATATTTGCAGTACCAAACGGCAGATGGAAGGTAACAATAGGCCAGATTGTGGACATTTCAAGCATAACATAGTTACATAAATAGTCTGGTTGAAAAAAGACACAATCCCATCTAGTTTAACCAATAAAAGAAAACAATGTGATGAAAATCCTAGATGGCGGCCCCTCCTGTTCCAATCATGTCGCAGAATGTAACTGGCGGCTGATTGTTGGGCTCACAGCGCTTTTGTCTCTCCATATAAACTGGCAGCATTGTGCAGTTCTGGAATAAAATGAACGACATTTATACGGCATTGATTTTCTGTGTCATATACAAAATATCAGCTTTATAAAGCATGAGTGAAATCTCTTTGATAGAACGGTTAGTATCGCCCTAGGCACTTTGGATTAGTGTAAAGTAGAAAATAGCATCTTGAGATGGGGATTTGAACACTTGTCAATTGTTAATTCTAGCCGTGGAGCCGCACACAACTTTTCGCTTTCTCTTCTACGGTTAGATGTAACGGGATGTAATTGCGGCAATTGTGGTTTTAATTACTAACAGGTGTTTTTTGTTCATGAGCAGGATGCATAATATCACAGTAGTTTCTCATTATTTCCAGATCAGCATATCATCCATTAAAAAATAAACATCACTTTTTCTTTTCTAAAACTAAACTTCAGGTAAGAAGCTGAATACAAAGTTGAGATTCAAATATAGGAAATGTTTTACCTGGGAAAGACTTTGTATTTCTGCCCAGCCAATCTTCATGATGCAGCCCCCCCTGCCAACAGCATAGCAAGGCCGCAGACCTTCACTACGGCAGCACAGCTGAAAGAAAAAAAAAACTGTTAGCCGATTGGACAGTAAAAGAACAGCAGCACAGTGATTGGGTCTCTGCTCACTCCTCTCTCCTTCTGTCAGCATATTCACTATCGGCACATGTGCACAGCAACAGACCTTGGTTGGCTGCTACTACTGCCCCGCCCTCTCCTAGTTGAGCTCTACTGTGCATCAGTGGTAGCCCATAATGTAGGTGCGCCGCCCCCCTAATCCATGCATCTGGCCCCCTAATCTACATATGCCGGACACATGGATTACAATGTTTTTTTTTTTTTTAAGAAGCTAGAGGCTCTAATAGGCTTCAAAAAAAGTGTAGGCTTGGGGCACAGAGCCCACCCAGTTGTGTGACAATATCGAGTTAATCCAATCATATGTTATTATTAAATAGGCACATGCTTTTATCTCATTGAACGTTTTATTTATTGACTGTTTCTTTCAAGACTGTCCCGATAAGCGTTTTTAATTGTGGTTGCTCCTGAATGTTTTTACTAATATTCACTATTGTCTTACTGATTCTCCTCCCGGCCAATCAGGAAGCAGGTCCTAAGACCCTTCACCTGATCGGCCGAGAGGAGAAACAATCCTATTGACTGCCTAGGATAAGGAGGGAGGAGACGCAGGGGAAGCCACCATGAAGCACCAGGAGGAGGCGATGGTGCCCACCGCCCGAAGGAAGCACTGCCCACAACCTAGATGGGGTAAGTGTGAGGCTGGTGACCAACCGACCAGCCGCCACTGCTGTACAGGAAGGGAGGCTGATATCAATGCACATTTGAGTATGTGTATTGATTTTGTTAAATCTATAGCCAAATGAATTAATTGATTTAAGGTGTTACAACAGTGGCACAACAGTAAAATCAGTCTGTATATGCAGTAAACATAGGCGTGCGCACAGGGTGTGCCAGGTGTGCCTGGGCACACCCTAATCATCCCGGTGGTGCAGATTCCCCCACGAGCCGCTGGCTTCCCTCCTCTCCAGCCAGCTGGCTGCTGCTGCAAGCAAAAAGGGGGATGTTTCAGGATTGAGAGCAGGGGAAGGGACCAGTAAGTATGACATTTACAGGCCCCCATTCTTTTCGGAACGAACACAGTGGGGTTGATTTACTAAAGGTAGTTGCACTCTTCTAGTGCAGTTGCTCCAGAGCTTAGTAAATGAGCAGAAGCTTTGCTGACATCCATCATCCAATCATGTGCAAGCAAAAAAAGCATTTTTTTTTCCTGCACGTGATTGCAAAGAATACTCAAAGTGAAGGATTACCTCATTTACTAAATTCTGGGGCAACTGAACTTGCAGAGTGCAACTGCACTTTACAAAGTGCACAGTCTGTTTGCCTTTAGTAACTCAACCCCAGTGAGTGGTCTGAGCAATCACTCACTGGGGGTTATTTACGAAAAGGAAATCCACTTTGTACTACAAGTGCACTGCAGTCGCTGTAGATCCAAGGGGAAGATCTGAAATGAGGGGAAGCTCTGCTGATTTCATCATCCAATCAAGTGCAAGCTAAAATGCTGTTTTTTATTTTCCTTGCATGTCCCCCTCGGATCTACAGTGATTTCACTTGCAGTGCACTTGTAGTGCAAAGTGGATTTGCCTTTTGTAAATAACCCCAAGTGAGTAACTCCCATTGTGTTCATTCATAACTGAAGCATAGTAAACTGTGCTAAAACACCCCCTAGCACTTCTGGCTGTGACTATCTTGAGTAAGGGCAGATGATTCCTGTATCATTTATTTCCTGGAATCCATCAGGCATTAGGGTGACCACATTTCCAAACTACAATTCAGGGATACCCCTCCTTCCCAAAAATCAGCTTGTGCTGTAACGAATCACAGCGAATCACAGCATGGTGATTGGACACAAGAGGGGGGATTTATGATTTCTCCAATCACAAGCAGAGGGCGGGGATTGTGCTCCTCCAGGCATTCCTGACCAGGACAAGTACAGTCAGTGAGTAAAGCGGTGATGTGGCAGCCTTTTTTGGGGTCATCAGAATGGCCCAGGGGGTGGCTGTGTCAGTTTAATTCCAGGACACTGTATTGTCCTGGAATGAAGGTGCCCGGGACAGACCTGCAACATGCGGGACTGTCCCGGGCAATCCGGGACACGTGGTCACCCTATTAGGCATGCGGGCAGGAGGGTGTGCTTAGCTAAAAAAGCCCCTCGTCCCCTCCTCCAGATTAAAAAAAAAATGCCCATGAAGACTGCTGGGATGTATGACATTATTGTGGCATAGGTCAAAAACCAGGAAACAACTGAAGAAATGTTAAAAAATAATGTTTAAAACAAGTAAATATAATATACTTTTATATCTATTTACTAAGGGTAGCAGCATAAGGATTACACATAGTTAATGTTGATTGAGAGAGTTTAGTTCTGCTTTAAAGGATCACTAAAGGAAATTATTTTTCAGCTAAATAGCTTCCTTTACCTTACTACAGTACTGGTTTAATGTCCTTATTGTTTGTTTTTGCTTTGAAGTTGCTGTAATCCTGCTCTGTTCTCCACACTTCCTGCTTGTCTGTTTCCTTATAAGCACAGTGCTGGGAGCTTTCTCACGGTGGTCTAAGCTGTCATTACTGTGTGTCTAAAACTTCCCAGAACCAATCAGATTAATTTTAAAAACAAAACACTGCCCCGGATTTGTTTGTTTTTGTTCTGTGTGTCCATTTCTACTTCACAGAAACATGAAGCCAGTTCAAAAGTGAAACTAACCTGCAGGCACATTATGTGATTGATTTTTATCTATTTTTAATCATTTTGAAAAGGAATCAGTTAACTTGTATCTCTCTATACCCTGTAAACAGTAATTTCAGCAAAAAAAAATAAAAAAATCCTTTAGTGACCCTTTAACTCTCTGTGAATCTGACATTTTCTTCATATTCTTGTAGTTTTCCCTCTTCATTGGTTGATTTCCCAGCTTTCTCTACATAACGCCATACTGTTCTGTTCTATGGGCAGACTGTTTACAGTATGGCACAAAGACATAATACAATGCCAAAGGCCAAAGTGGAAATTCCTGTCATATCTAAAAGTAAAACGGCAATCTTCACTTTGTTTAAATAGAAGGGCTAGGCCACCTTTAGTTGAATAAAACAGAACAAGAAACCTACTCATGTCTTGTGAATCACTTATTATCCATAAGGAACAAAGGCTTGTACCACGGTGCCTGGTTTTCATATTATATTATATGCTGGGAAATAAACCCCTCACAGCAGCCAACCACAATATCATCGAACAGGACCTACTATGTAGTTTCTCTATAGGCTAATGAGAAGGGCTGGATTTACATCTTAGGGGCCTATAGAAAACCTGAAGGCTTAAAGTGGATGTAAACCCTAAGGGCCAGATTCTCGTAGGGACGCATATATCTTTGTGCGGGCGTAGCGTATCTGATTTAC
The DNA here is from genome assembly GCA_029574335.1 of Rana kukunoris. NCBI lineage: Eukaryota > Metazoa > Chordata > Amphibia > Anura > Ranidae > Rana > Rana kukunoris. Next base: position 56,108,679 of record CM056050.1, read on the forward strand.
GATATGCCGCCGCAGGTGCCGTATTCACAAAGAAGTTGCGCCCAAAGTTACGACGGCGTAGCGTAAATGGGCCGCGTAACCGCGCCTAAATCAAAATAGACAGGTAGGGGGCGTGATCCATGTAAATGAATCATGAACCCGCGTAATTGACGCTTTTTCCGAACGGCGCATGTGCCGTCCGTGGACGTTTCCCATGCTCAAAATTACGCCGCAAGTACTCATTGGTTTCGACGTGAACGTAACTTCTGCAAAGCCCTATTCGCGAACAATTTTTTTTTGGCATTTTTATTAATATTTTTTTTTTACTAGTAATGGCGGCGATCAGCATTTTTTTTCAGTACTGCGACATTATGGCGGGCACTTCGGACACCTTTGACACATTTTTAGGGCCATTGGCATTTTTATAGCGATCAATGCTATAAAAATGCATTGTATTACTATAAAAATGCCATTGGCAGTGAAGGGGTTAACACTAGGGGGCAGGGAAGGGGTTAAGTATGTTCCTGGTGTGTTCTAACTGTATAGGGGGGGTGGCCTCACTAGGGGAAATCACTTCTCTTCTGTTCATACATTGTATGAACAGAAAATCAGCATTTCCCCCGCTGACAGGAAAGAGAGCTTTGTGTTTACACACAAAGCTCCCGTTCCCCGCTCTTTAACGAGCAATGGCGGGTGCCCTGCGGCGATCGTACCCGCCGGGCACGCGCACGGGACATGGGGGCGAGCGGGGACGCGCCGCCTCCGGAGGCGCGCACGCGCCCCCTAGCGGCCGCTAAGGAGCGAATGTATAGCTACGGGCTCTCGCCCAGCAGAGCCACCGTCCCGCAGTAATATGATGGCGGGCGGTCGGCATCTAGTTTAAGGGGATTTCCACTTTTGAGGTAACTTAAATACGCCAATCCCATTTAACCAGCGCTTCTTCGGGGGTAATCGCTACATAGGATTTTACAAGCATTTTAAACTAGGGCTTATTTTTGGGGTAGGGCTTATATTGCAGCCCTACTGGAAAATAACACTAGGTCTTATTTTCAGAGAAACACGGTAGGCAACCTGGGGCCCTCCGGTGTGAAAGCACTCTGGCTTTCACACTGAGACTGGAGGGGAGAAATTTTTCAGTCGCTTTACAGGCGCTATTTTTTAGCCCAAAAGCGCCTGAAAAATGCCCCAGGCCTCGTACACACGACCGTTTTCCTTGACAAAATCCATCAAGAAAATTGGTGGCAGAGCTTTTATGCTGAGGAAAAAGTTGTGTGTATGTTTTTCGTTGAGAAAACTCGACGAGAAGAAAAGAGAACATGTTCCCTTTTTCCTCGTCGGGAGTCTCAATGTCTTTGTCGTGTTTCTCATCAGGCTGGTTTTACGACGAGAAACACGTTGGTGTGTATGCTTAGAAACCCGCGCATGCTCAGAATAAAGTATGAGACGGGAGCCCACCTTCTGTAAAAGTAGCATTTGTAATGGAGATAGCACATTCATCACACTGTAACAGATTGAAAAGCGTGAATCGTCTCTTACCAAACTTTTACCTAACACACGGCAACACAAGATCAGCAAAAGCAGCCCCAAGCGTTGTGCCAGTGGAATCAAACTTTTAGACCCCTTTCACATTGAGGAGTTTTTCAGGCGGTACAGCGCTCAAAAAAAGCGCTGCTATACCGCCTGAAAAACTCCTGCCCAGCAACCTCAATGTGAAAGCCACTGTGGCGATGCGCTGGCAGGAGAGAAAAAAATCTCCTGTCAGCAGCATCTTTGGAGCGGTGAGAGGAGCGGCGTGTATACCGCTCCTTTACATTGAAAACAATGGGAAACCGCGGCAATACCGCCCGCAATGCGCCTCTGTTGTACGTCACCGCGTTTGAGAACGACAAGATTTTGTCTTGACAGTGTGTATGCAAGGAAAGCTTGACAAGATTCTCGACAAGCCTGACCTGATTCTCGGTCGTGTGTACGAGGCCTTACAGTAAATGTCACAAATATTGGCAATTTAAGGCAACATATGATGAAAAAATACCCAAAATGAGCTTATCGGTGAAAATCACTAATGAAAACGATCATCAGATCCAGAGACATAGGTGGCTACAGTTTGTGAACAGTAACCTCATTATGTTTTTCTTAATACACAGAAGGGAGCTAAAACATCTTCCAACAGCCGTTACTAAGTAACATAAATCTCTCTTTTAAACATTTAATTACAATATAGTTTATGTACTGAGTGAAATATTTTAACAATACCTAAGGTGTAAAGATCACGCATTTGTGTTTTCTAATTCTGTAGCGTTCATGTCATTTAAAAAAGCTAAAGACAAATACTGTATCCCGATGTCACATTACTACATGAGAACAATATGTCAGAATGTCAGCAATTATATTCTTTGTGGAGAAGAATAGTGATAGTGACACCTGCAGGCTACTTTACATTACAAAATCAAGTACAGATGCTGCAAAACATTGTATATACGGTGCCTTGCAAAAGTATTCGGCCCCCTTGAACTTTGCAACCTTTTGCCACATTTCAGGCTTCAAATGTAAAGATATAAAACTGTAATTTTTTGTGAAGAATCAACAACAAGTGGGACACAATCATGAAGTGGAACGAAATTTATTGGATATTTCAAACTTTGTTAACAAATAAAAAGCTGAAAAATTGGGCATGCAAAATTATTCAGCCCCTTTACTTTCAGTGCAGCAAACTCTCTCCAGAAGTTCAGTGAGGATCTCTGAATGATCCAATGTTGACCTAAATGACTAATGATGATGAATAGAATCCACCTGTGTGTAATCAAGTCTCTGTATAAATGCACCTGCACTGTGATAGTCTCAGAGGTCCGTTTAAAGCGCAGAGAGCGTCATGAAGAACAAGGAACACACCAGGCAGGTCTGAGATACTATTGTGGAGAAGTTTAAAGCCGGATTTGGATACAAAAAGATTTCCCAAGCTTTAACATCCCAAGGAGCACTATGCAAGCGATAATATTGAAATGGAAGGAGTAACAGACCATTGCAAATCTACGAAGACCTGGCTGTCCCTCTAAACTTTCAGCTAATACAAGGAGAAGACTGGTCAGAGATGCAGCCAAGAGGCCCATGATCACTCTGGATGAACTGCAGAGATCTACAGCGGAGGTGGGAGACTCTGTCCATAGGACAACAATCAGTCGTATACTGCACAAATCTGGCCTTTATGGAAGAGTGGCAAGAAGAAAGTCATTTCTTAAAGATATCCATAAAAAGTGTCGTTTAAAGTTTGCCACAAGCCACCTGGGAGACACACCAAACATGTGGAAGAAGGTGCTCTGGTCAGATGAAACCAAAATCAAACTTTTTGGCAACAATGCAAAACGTTATGTTTGGCGTAAAAGCAACACACCTCATCACTCTGAACACACCATCCCCACTGTGAAATATGGTGGTGGCAGCATCATGGTTTGGGCCTGCTTTTCTTCAGCAGGTACAGGGAAGATGGTTAAAATTGATGGGAAGATGGATGGAGCCAAATACAGGACCAGGATCTGGAAGAAAACCTGATGGAGTCTGCAAAAGACCTGAGACCGGGACGGAGATTTGTCTTCCAACAAGACAATGATCCAAAACATAAAGCAAAATCTACAATGAAATGGTTCACAAATAAACATATCCAGGTGTTAGAATGGCCAAGTCAAAGTCCAGACCTGAATCCAATCGAGAATCTGTGGAAAGAACTGAAAACTGCTGTTCACAAATGCTCTCCATCCAACCTCACTGAGCTCGAGCTGTTTTGCAAGGAGGAATGGGCAAATATTTCAGTCTCTCGATGTGCAAAACTGATAGAGACATACCCCAAGCGACTTACAGCTGTAATCGCAGCAAAAGGTGGCGCTACAAAGTATTAACTTAAGGGGGCTGAATAATTTTGCACGCCCAATTTTTCAGTTTTCTATTTGTTAAAAAAAATTGAAATATCCAATAAATTTCGTCCCACTTCATGATTGTGTCCCACTTGTTGTTGATTCTTCACAAAAAATTACAGTTTTATATCTTTATGTTTGAAGCCTGAAATGTGGCAAAAGGTCACAAAGTTCAAGGGGGCCGAATACTTTTGCAAGGCACTGTAGTGGTCAAGCGGACTGAGATTGATACCTGCCAAAATTGGTTTATTTGCATTTTGATCAGTGTTCAGGTCACATTCCATTGGGCAGCAATTGTCCATCTTGGGTTTGGTAAAAGCCAGTCAGTTCACCAGGAGGTCTTTTTCAGCTGAGGGTCTGAGTCACTTTCTACAGAGGATCTACTGGTACCCACCGAAATTGGTTTTTGATTGGTGTTAAGGTCCCGTTTCAGACATTATGCCGCGTACACACGATCATTTTTCGGCATAAAAAAAAAAAACATTGTTTTTCAGCATGTCCAAAAAATTATGTTTTTTCAACTTCATCAATAAAAACGACGTTGCCCACACACCATCGTTTTCTAAAAATGATCTAGCAAAGCGCGGTGACATACAACACGTACGACGGCACTATAAAGGGGAAGTTCCATTCGCCTTTTAGCTGATTCCTTGTTAGTAAAAGACGATTTGCGTTTTTTTGTCTGTTACAGCGTGATGAATGTGCTTACTCCATTACGAATGGTAGTTTTACCAGAACGAGTGCTCCCATCTCATAACTTGCTTCTGAGCATGCGCGGGGTTAAAACGTCATTTTAGCCCACACACGATCATTTTTTGCAACCCGAAAAACAACATTTTTTAAAATAAGTGAAAAAATGCAGCATGTTCGATTTTTTTTTTTTTTTGTGAAGCCCACACACGATCAGTTTAAACGTCGTTTTTAAAAACGTCGTTTTTTTTATGCCGAAAAATGATCGTGTGTAGGCTGAATAACTGCATTGCTAGCAGGCTAGGGTGAGGGAGAATCATGGTTGCCTAATACACGTGTTCTTCTGACTGATGGGAACTAAGACGGAGATGCTGAGAAACAACTGAATTGTAACTTTAAGGGGTTGTAAAGGAATTTTTTTTTCCCCTAAATATCTTCTGAGGTGGGCAATCAAATCATGGCTGCACCATCTATGTGAACAAGGCCTAAAAGCGCAGGCACTATAGAGAGCAGGATGCCTAGCTACTGTATATTCGCTAATTAGCTTCTTTTACCTTAGTGCAGTCCTCCTTCACTTACCTCATCCTTCGATTTTGCTTTTAAATGTCCTTATTTCTTCTGAGAAATCCTCACTTCCTGTTCTTCTGTCTGTAACTACACACCGTAATGTGAGGCTTTCTTCCTGGTGTGGAGAAAGCCTCTTGAGGGGGGAGGGGGCGAGCAGGCAAGTCAGGACACTCTCTACTTTGCAGATAGAGAAAGGAACTGTGTGTTAGTGGGCGTCCTGACACTCCTGCTCCCCCCTCAAGAGGCTTTCTCCACACCAGGAAGAAAGCCTTGCATTACGGTGTGTAGTTACAGACAGAAGAACAGGAAGTGAGCATTTCTCAGAAGAAATAAGGACATTTAAAAGCAAAATCGAAGGATGAGGTAAGTAAAGGAGGACTGCACTAAGGTAAGGGAAGCTAATTAGCGAATATACAGTAGCTAGGCATCCTGCTCTCTATAGTGCCTGCGCTTTTAGGCCTTGTTCACATAGATGGTGCAGCCATGATTTGATTGCCCACCTCAGGCACTTAACTCCAAAGGAACAAGGTAGCCCCTAGGGCAGGGGTGTCGAACTCAATTTCATGGAGGGCCACAGCATTATGATTGCCCTCAAAAGGGCCAGTTGTATCTGAAATATTAGATGTCCAGCGCATCCCCTCCCCTTACATTAGATGTCGAGAGCCACCCCACCATCGGAAGTTGCATCACAGTGCACCCTCCTTATGCTACTGCTGGGAAGAAGCTGGAAGCATTGCTTAAAAGCAGAAACTAAGGGTCTGGAGGAGGACCAGGAGAGGTGCGAGGGCCACATGAAATGACCTGGAGGGCCGGATTCGGCCCGCGGGCCTTGTGTTTGACACCTGTGTCCTAGGGTGAGTACATATTGGCATGGACGCATAGTTTTGCATCACAAAGCAGCAGACAGAGTTTGAAGCCGCTTATAACCCATGTACCATTCGGCGGACACAATCGGACACAATCGCCCACAAATCACAACCCATTCAAGTGAATCAGGGCCACACTGTAAACACCCCGCAATGCGCGCAGTTGAGGTATGGTAGCACAGCATTTAGGGGGGTTAAAATAGACAGTAAGGAGGTGATACAACTGTTCTTCAGTGGGTATCGTAAGTGTAAACGAGGCCTATCTGCGCGACATTGAGGTATATTTTACTGTGTGATATAGAATTTTGTATGCTTTTCTGAATCATTTAACATGGCAAAAATGCACAAAAACACAGTAAGATGTACATTAAAGCCAAATGTGCTAAAACACACATTAAGGATTCACAATAAAAAGCATTTTTATTGCACCTTTGTATGAACCCAGCACGACCAGTTTATCCCATTAATATTAAAAGGTAGAGAAAAAAACTATTGTTCAAGTAATGAAATCGTATAACTATTATGCCCATTCTTCTCAAATAAGGACAAAAATTAAAAAGTCACTAATATCAGAAAAGGGATTTTTTTTTTCTATAATATTCTGTAATATTTACATAATATAGAAGATCCCAGCCCTATGGTTATGTCCATTTTAATCAAAATAATTATATATTTGCATTTCTCATATCATTGCTTAGACTGATAAGGCAGGAGAGCGGCCATCTGGTAAAAGGACAGTAACCCCCAATAACCCGTTCATCTTTCACTCTGGAAGAACAATGGAAGGTGATTGCTGATTGATTGATACAGCTTCTGAAACACATCCTTTGTCTTAAAGGACACCTGCTGTGAAATATGCCTGACTTTCTTTTCCATAGAATGATGTTTTTTCAATATAATGAAACTGAACCTTTCAGTAACTTTACAGTGAATAGATTCCTGACATTCCCTACGGCATTTAGAATTTAATTTAGAAAAACTGTATTATTTAAGTGATTAAAGTGACTGTAAAATATTTTTTTTTGTTTGTTTGTTTGTCTTTATAACAAACATGTCTTACTTACCTGCTCTGTGTAATGGTTATACACAGAGCAGCCGTGATCCTCCTCTTCTCGGGTCCCTCACCGGTTCTCCTGGTTTCTCCCCCCCCCCCTTTCAAGTGCCCCCATAGCAAGACAGTTCCTATGGGGGGAACTGCTGTGTGTTCGCTCCTGAGCCCCACTCTTTGTGCCCATAGACACACAGAGCATGGCTTGGCTCACCCCCCACTTCCTCGTCACTGATTGGTAGATAGACTTCTCTTCCACTGCTATAATGCACATCTCTGGATCAGGATCAAGTAAGTATTTGGGGGAGGGGGGGCAACGGGGATCTGCATGCAGAAGGTTTATTACCCAAATGCAGCTAAACCACTTAAGATTTACCTCCCGGCACTCCTCTTCCACACCGCCATTTAAAAAAAAAAAACATAAATCCACAGATGCACCGCCAGTCTCTTTCAGGCATTTAGGAGCTGGAAGATATAGGCCACACATCTGTACATGAGAGCCAAAATACCACGTATGCCCACAAATGCTGCTAGCTTCTAGTGGATGGGCAATGTAACACCCAGTGTCATTTTTGTGCAAACATGGAAATCTATTGTGCATGCACAGATGTGCCACAAAGTAACCCACTTTCTCCAGGGATAGCTGTGATGTAGCAATCCCAGTGTCTGACCTAAGCTGGAAACGAAGAACTACTGTCTTTCAGCACAGAAAGCAACTAGTAAAATTAGAAAGGATACCATTTACATTTGTGTGTAGCACCCTGGAGTTTAGTCAGGGAGCTCCTCACAAATTTACTTGCCAAGAGTAGTTATCTTGGTCGATTGATAGGGATCTATTGATTTCTCCCTAAGTTTGGCCTTGTTGCACTTTTCTCTTTTACCACTAGGTGGTCGGGAACTTGGTGGTAGTAGATACGAGAAGGACAACCCAAGGTCAGGTTATGGGTATGTGGGTGTCCCAGTCAATGGACAGGGGTCTTCTTTAATCCCTTGGCCTGCTGGGAGAGCCTATATATTCAGGTGAGGTCAGGTGATCTGTGTTCTGTGCCACCCGGACTGCCATCTGGGTGGACATGTGTTATCTGCCCTGGGCTGCTAGGCTGGAGATTTGGCCTATCCTGGTGCATCAGGCTGTCTGAGGGCCTGTCCAGAAGTAAAAGGACAGCGTAGGGTTGGGACTGCGGCTTGCAGTTCAACCAAAAGTGCCGGTTCTGCACCTGTCAGGGTCAGCGGTAGAAGGGAAGCTGTCGCCATGAAGGGATTAATCGCCTTTACCAGGGACCAAAGTGAGTAATTGAAGCAAGTACCGGAATCCTATTCTCACCGAAGGGCACGGTAGAGAATCGGGAAACTTCCGGTGGTGATCAAGTCAGGGACCCTGGAGGATCTCAAGGGATTCATAGTCAGTGAATCAGTGGGTCTAGTGAGAGACCAGGAACTCAGTATTGAAGAACTATAAGGAGCAGTTGTAATGGAGATGAAAGAACTGATACGTTGAGTTAGGACTGTTACCATAGAAGACAGCAATCCAGCACATGCAGAAGTGGCGCCTTGCTGGGGCCTTTCCCTGTACGGCTGTTATCCTATTGAAGTATCAGAGTCTGCCAATTGAGTTTGCAACCCTAACCCGCTTTCCCCCAAAATATATAAAAAGGACTGTCAAAAGACTGTCACCTCTCCAGTCACCCCCCCCTCCCCCCACAGTTAGAACACACCTAGGATACACATTTAACCCCTTCCTCACCCCCTAGTGTTAACCCCTTCAATGCCAGTCACATTTATACAGTAATTAGTGCATATTTCTAGCACTGATCGCAGTATAAATGTGAATGGCGCCAAAAATGTGTCAAAAGTGTCCGATGTGTCCGCCATAACATCGCAGTCCCAATAAAAAGCGCAGATCGCCGCCATTTCTAGTAAAAAAAATAATAATAATAATAATAATTCTGTCCCCTATTTTGTAGGCGCTATAACTTTTACCAAAAATATGTAGAAGAATACGTATCGGCCTAAACTGAGAAAAAAAATGTTTTTTTTTTTTTTTTTTAATTGGGCTATTTATTATAGCAACAAGTAAAAAATATTGTATTTTTTTTTTCAAAATTGTCGCTCTTTTTTATTTATAGCGCAAAAAAATAAAAACCGCAAAGGCGATAAAATACCACCAAAAGAAAGCTCTTCTTGTGGGGAAAAAAGGACGTCAATTTTGTTTGGGAGCCATGTTGCACGACCGCGATTGTCAGTTAAATCGATGCAGTGCTGAAAGCTGAAATTTCACCTGGGCAGGAGGGGGGTATATGTGCCCAGTAAGAAAGTGGTTAAACCAAAAGAGGTAAAAGACCCTGATACATGTGTAAGAGGGAGTGTGAGTGGACACAATAAGAAACTTGTTGTTTCAATTTAGTTCTGCTTTAAGGGCCAGTTCACACCAGAACTGGGTGCTGGAATGGCGCGTTTCGTGTGCGAATGTGCTTCCTTTGCACTCTGTATGCGGGTGCAAATGTATTGTTAACAGCACCCCAAACGCAGACCTCACTCTCCTCCTCCTCAGTGAATGATAACACATGACAAACGTATAGTAATTTCAAACGTGTAAATACACAGAGGGGTGAACTTATAAAAACGTTTCTATGCAAAAGTCTGAAGCTTTTCGCACATTCATCATGAATAATCCCCCGAATCCCTGCAATTTGCCTAATACGTTTATTTCATATGATTGTTAGGCTCCATCTAGTGGCCACAATGTGGTGTTTTTGTGAAATACCTCAATCAGGAAAATACAGCATTATGGCCACTAGTTGGAGCTGACGATCATAAGAAATAAACAGGATTATTTACGATAGTTGTGCCAATACTTGAGACATTTGCATAGATTTTATTTTCTTTTTTTAATAGACCCCTTTAAATCTTTATTTTGTACTAAATCACTTTTCACCCCCATGTTCATTCCCAACCCCAGCTGTCGGAGTGATCAGACAAGCACGCCTGGCCTCTAAGACCAAAAGAAAGCAAACTTTTATAAGCAGAGGAAAATGATTTAAAGAACAGATAAAAGAAATACGTTGCGGGCAAAATTAACACCAGGGATTTAGATTGAACTATAAGGAAGATCTTTTGTCTTTTCCATACATCTGTTCTCCCCTGTGCGCCAACCTCCTTCCTTCACTTTTAAAATGCAGAACAGTACAAGCCATCCGTCATGTTCCTGCCCAAACCTCCAGTTTATCCAAGTCCTTCTGTGGAGAAATCGCTCTCTGATTTTATAACCTTGCATAATTGAGTCCCATCAGCAGGAATTAAACGTTTGCTTTCAATGACTAGCTCAAGGTCAAGAATAAACATGTTAAGAAGCTTCACCCGAGCTTTAAATCCGACATTGCCGCATTCACCGCTACAGCCTGTGCCTCCTAGTACAGGTAATCTTCTTGTAGATATTACACGGGCATCCAGTACTTAGACATGTATCATTGGGTTTATTGTCCATTTATTATTAGCTGTGCCGCTGTGTAATGAGTACATTATATTTCAGACTGGGAATGGAATTTGCAGCCACGTTTGTGTTTTGGGTAGCGAGGCAGAGCACTGGAACCTTTTTGTTTATTTCAGTCTTTTCATCATTGGAGAAATTTGTCTCACTTCCTGTTACAGAGACACGACAGGAAGTGAAATGAAAGCAGCTGAATGAGTTGATTAACTTACATGATGTATCAAGCCCTCAAAATTTCCACTTGCCTACTAGCATACTACTAGATTTAAGCTGGGGGCGAGTGATGACAGGGATGCATGACCAATCTCCCTCCAATCTGTGCCTACACCTAGAGTCTCAATGAGATTACCGGCCGAAGAGGAAAGGTGCATGCTCGGGAAAAGTAGTCTGGTGAGCCGGGCACAGGCAGAGCAGTACACATGTACTCTCCTTACAATTCTCATTAAGCCATGGGACCTAACAGTATGCCCCCCTCCCCCCTCCTCCCAACCAATGTAGCTGAAGAGCAGAGAGCAGGAAGCAGGAAGTAATGAGTGAGGTGGAGGATTGCGAAAATTACCACTCCGGTGCAGCGCTCACTGAAAGTTGCCCTGAAATGAGAGCGGCAGCCTTCCAGTTTTCTTCCCCTTGTGCTCTATGTAAGTGTCCAACAGTACAGCCTGAGCACTGCGAACAGACTGGTCTCAATGTGTGCTGTGCGGTGTCAGTGTGCGCTGTGCTATGGTGTCAATAGCTGTGCAGTTGTGTGGATCTCAGCACTGGATTGTACTCTCTCCCTCTGTGCTGCAGCTCCTCTCCTCACTGCCAGCCTGAATAAAAGGTGGAAGTGGGGACATGCAAGCGTGGAGCCGCACACACAGGCTCCTGATGATGAGATGAATAGGAGAGAGAGAGAGAGAGGATGGATGGGAGTTGCAGAGGAGACAGCAAGAGAATGGGAAAGAGACCCAGTTCTAGTGCCCTGTCCCTCTGGTCTGCCCCCAGTGCCCTGTCCCTCTGGTCTGCCCCCAGTGCCCTGTTCCATTTTGTTAAAGTTGTTGTTGGTAATATTTAATTGTGTAACTTGATCCTGCATAAAACATTTAACAGTGTCATTACATGAGATAATCTACGAGGGTGTGTTTACGGGTGCACTTAGGCGCAGGGCTGTGTATGAATTAGGTGGGGCAACTGGTGGCGAGTAACACTTGAGGCCTGGCTAGTAGCTCAGGGCTTGAAATTTTGAGCCCTGATGTATCCATAAAAAAAGTTTTGCTGCAGACCCACTTTAAAGCTGTGTTTACACTGGAGTGTCTTTGGACGTCTGAGGATGAAGGTTTTTTTTTTCTAATTAATTTTTTTCATTATTTTTAGCCAAAGTAAAACTGGTAATACATGGTTTAAAATTTGGCCAGTTTAGCAGGAACCTGATGTATTTTGATGTGTGTGCACTGTGGTTAAACAGAAGTCTATTGTAGTACCCTCTGCGCTATATGTAAATAGATTTAGGTGTAGGTAAATTGGCTTGGCTGAGAGCCAGGCCTGGGTTGTGAATCTGGGTCAGGGTTTAGTGACTTTGGGAGGCTGGATGACTCATCTGGCAGCTCTCTCTAACAATTCCCCCTGATCTGGAAGTTGGTTGAAACTTCCAGGACTAAAGGGTAGGCATAAGAGGAAATGCCATACATATTTATAAGGACCCTGGCCAAATCCCAGCAAAATAGGGCTGGAAAGGGGCATCTCGCCTCATAAATAGATATAGGTCATGTCAGCAGGGACAGGCGGGTGGAAGATGAGATGGAGCGCTGAGTAGGGATGAGCCGAACACCCCCGTGTTCGGTTCGCACCAGAACCGTCGAACAGTCCGATCGTTCGCACGAATATTTAGAACCCCATTGAAGTCTATGGGACTCGAATGTTCGAATTCAAAAACGATAATTTTAAAGACCAATTTTCAAGTTATTGTTGGAAAACGTCTTTCAGAACCCGGGTCTTGACCCAGGGAACATGTATCAATGGAAAAAAGTCTTAAAAACGGTTGTTTTTTCAGGAGCAGGACTCCTGAAAAAACGACCATTTTTTAAAACGTTTTTTTCCATTGATAGTAGTATCAATGGGAATTTTTTTTAAAAACCGGTCGTTTCGTTTAACTCGAAATTTGCTGCGAACGATAGTTTTTGTTCAAAATTCGACGAACGATCGAACGGACGATGTTCGAGTCGAACATACGTTCGTTTTGAACGCGAAGCTCATCCCTAGTGCTGAGGAGGCTGCCGGTAGACCTTGAGGGTGCCCTCCAATCTGGCCCTGGGCTCTGGGGCTTGGGTGCTGGAAGGATCCCTCAAAACACACAGAGGAAGCCTTTCCTGGAGGCACGGGAGGTATGATACCAGTAGCAGGCAGCACATCTAGGAGATCTCTTGAGAGTCAACAGGGTGGGCTGGTGTCAGTCTGGAGGACGGTGGAGAGAGTGTCAGTCTGGAGGAATGTGGGGAGAAGTTAGCCAGGAGGGCTAGTAAAAGGGGAAACTGTAGCCAGGTGGGTTGGCCGTGCCCAAAGAGGTGGTCCTGGGACCAGTAGCCACAGGAGTGATTAATCCTGGACATTGAACTTTGCTAACCAAAGGGCCTCGGATTCCTGCCTATTAAAGGCTTTTTCTTTAATCTGACTGAGTTGTCAGATCTGTGCAGTGTGCCAGCTGAGTTCTGCAAGAAAGCGAGTGCTGGAGGAACAAGTGGAGTGTATATAGGACTGTATATAGCAGGGGTGGCGAACAAGCGGCTCTCGAGCCGCATGCGGCTCGCGGCCAAAATGAATGAGGCTCTTTGCCTACTATCATTGTTTTGTATACCTGTGGCTCTTTGCCAAGTTTGGATTTGGTTTTGCTGTATCTGAGGAGGGACCTCTGAGGAGAGATCTCCGAGCGCGTAGTCCCGCCCCCCAGGCTGCGTCATCACTGCACGGGCAGGACGCAGCACACCCTCACCATCACTGAGGAGAGATCTCCGAGTGCGTAGTCCCGCCCCCCAGGCTGCGTCATCACGTCTCAACAACTGCACGGGACAGAGAGCGTGGGGACCCGTGTGTCACATGTTGTCATTAGTGTGGAGGACGCAGCACACCCTCACATCACTGCAGGATTTTTACCCTCACTCAAAATGGCAAAATGCAAAGCTAAACGAAAATATGAAGATGAACACAGGACATTTTTGGAAGAATGGGAAGATGCTTTCTTCTTTATTGAACGGAATGGGAAAGTGATGTCTTTATTATGCAATACTATGATATCACATTTCAAGGCTTCAAATCTTCAGCGTCATTTTAGCACTCTCCATGCTAATATTGACAAGGAATTACCCAAAGGTACTGATCTACGCAAGCAAAAATTGAGCACCTTGAAAAGCCAGGTAAAAAGACAGTCTCAAATGTTTCAGCAATTAACCAAGCATGGAGAAACTGTGACCCTTGCATCCTATAAAGTGGTGTGGAACATTGCCCGTGCTAAAAAACCATACAATGATGCCAGAAATCCCACTGAGATTATCATCCCATCACTCCAACAAGGTAACAAAAAACACCTGACTGAGCATGTTATATTATGTGTTTAATATATTATTGTTAAAATTATATGCTTTTGTGTGAGTGTTTGTCTGTTTTGGCAGGTCACTGCGTGGTGTGGCTCTCCGACTCTCACAGTTTAAAATTTTGGCTCTTTTTGTCGAACTTGTTCGCCACCCCTGGTATATAGGAAGAGTTGTCCCTGAAGTTTTTTTTAAGCATCCTATAATCTCCAATCCCTATCCAAGTTATTATCCCTCAATAAAGATTAAAAAAAGTCAGACTGTTCTCTGACTCTGGAGTGCCTGTGGCAATTCGGTGTGCCTGGCTGTGCAGGGTGGAGATCCTATTCTACGTGCGGCTTCCTAGAGGGTGCGCTACACTATCTACCAATCAACTTCTGTTCAACTGCCGGTGGGATTTTCACTGATTGATCAGCACCGCAGGATAAAGACTACAGTGCTGTCTGATCAGTGTATTCCGACTTTGGGGAAGTCTCCCTGCTGTCAGAATACAAGAACACACAGGGAAGAATTCCCCCATCCACACAATCAAGGTCAGTTTTTTTCCCTTACATTCTTCTGGTTGAATTAAAAAACAAATGTATGGGCAGCTAAAGCCTGGTCAATGGCCATTGTTGTATTTCTCCATCTACACAAGTGAGATAGATGGAGGGATACTCCATCTGTGCTATTGTTTTCTGACAGCGGAGACTCCAGCAGAAATTGACTGCAGCAGCTGATCAAAGGAAGTTTTTCCAATCATGCTGTTCAGCAAAATGTGATTGTTAGATCGACTTCGTTCCAACGGGAATGGCCATATATTGACCCACATTTGGCCGGGGACTGGTGAACCGTCCAAATCTATCTATCATATTTATCTAGGGATACACTGCACATTTTTTCACATTGGGGTTGAGCTCAGTCTGGTTTTTATGCCTTTTTTTTATTTTCCTTATATGTATTAAAAAATATGTAAGGACATCCTATTTCACCGGTATTACACCCCCAGATCACCATTACTCAGTTACCCTTCCAAGAAGTGTGCTGTAATTCTAACGTGTTTTCGTTCCGCACAATTTGGTCATGCCCATTTACACAATAGCTTTGCGGTAGCAGATGCTTTACTGATTTGCCACAACCCATTATATGTAATGGTGCAAAGTGGCATTATTCAATTGAATGGAACCACATTACACCAGTGCAAGTAATGTGTGATGATACCATACATTTGGGTAAAGTGAGCAGTAGTAACACAAGCGTTACCACAAAGCCATGAAGCTTTTTGTGCTCAGTTAGAGACAACAATTTTCAAACTCAGCATTTTCTTGCTCCCATTGGAACCCCAAAACTACCTCTGAGCAGAGGTGTATTTAGGTTTTGTGCTGCCCTAGGCCTGACTAAACTTGTGCACCCCCTAATTTAAATTTGACCCACCCCTTCCTGTCACAGCCACACCCTGTGATGTTTAAGACCCGCCCTGAAATTTTCGAGTGAGGACACTAGTTCTGAGGGCCTGGGGGGGGGCAATGGATTCCCTTAGATTTCCTCTTACTTTCTGGTTGCTCATAGAGAAGGAAGTGATGGGAAATCTTCACAATGGGACAGGGATAGTAAAATAGTTGCCTATAGTTCTACTTTAAGTAATTGGTGCAGCAAAAACATATAGCACAGTGAGGAAGTGTGTGATCCAGGATGACAAAACAGTCAAAATTGGAAGCGCCTCCCCCCCCCACAGTTGCAGAATGCCGGCCGCCCTCATACTAGAAGCAGCGTGGCCGCTTTATGGGGGCGCTAGACTAATTTTCCTAAAAGTGTAGCGCAAGCCGGCGGGGACTCTTTTCATGCTGCCCCCTGTAAGGTGCTGCCCTAGGCCTGGGCCTTGTTGGCCTAGGCCAGGATACAGCTCTGCCTCTGAAGCCACGTACACACGATCGGTCCAAACCGATGAAAACTGCCCGAAGTTCAGTTTCATCAGTCCAAACCGACCATGTGTACGGCCCATCGGTCTTTTGTCCTTCGGACCAAAATTGTAAAACTCGCTTTAAAATGTACCCAATGGCCCGCTGACCAATCGGTCCAAACCGATGGTTAGTACACAAAAGCATTGGTTCAAAACCCACGCATGCTCAGAATCAAGTCGACGCATGCTTGGAAGCATTGAACTTCGTTTTTTTCAGCACGTCGTTGTGTTTTACGTCACCGCGTTCTGACACGATCGGTTTCTGAATTGATGTTGTGTACGCACATCAGACCATCAGGCCACTTCAGCTGTGACCCGATGAACACGGTCCGTCGGACCATTCTCATCGGATGGACCGATTGTGTGTACGCGGCCTAATGGCCCGTACACACGATCACTTTATGTGATGAAAAAAAAACGATGTTTTCTGTGAAGTAAAAAACAACGTTTTTGAAACTTCACTTTTCAAAGACGATGTTGCCTACACACCATCGTTTTTTCACAAAAAGCGAGTTTACGTTCACCACTCTTTTCCATTGAAGCTCGCTTCATAACTAGCTTCTGGGCATGCGCGGGTTGAAAAACGTTGTTTTAAACGACGTTTTTTGCTACACACGGTGACTTTTTGTGAAACAAAAAACAATGTTTTGAAAAACTACACATAAAATTGAAGCATGCTTCAATTTTTTTTTTGTCGTTTTTTACAAGATATAAAACAAAGTTTTCCCCTACAAACGGTCAATGAAATTGACGTTTTTAAAAACGTCATTTTTTTTCATCACATAAAGTGATCGTGTGTACGCGGCATTAGGGTTAGCTTTTTGTGGCGAGTAACCTCATACTGTATCACCATCCTTACTGTACGATGACATTAAATTAAAATAAATCTTCGTCATCAATAAAACAAATTTAACAACGCCCTTTTAAAAAAACGTGACAACCTTAATTTCTATTGGCTACCAATTTTTAAGGTCTAGAGGACTAACCGTTCAGGACTGGCCATTCTGTTCATGGCTGGATACTGCCCCCCTCTAACTTCTACCTTGTTCCTTTTCTTTCCCTCTTCTAATCCCTAAACCTTGCTCTAAAGAAGCCTGATAGATAAACAAAATGGCAGTTTTATTATACATTGTCAGCACTTTAGAACATTCTTTCCCTAAACTAAAGCGTTATCAGTTTACAGACTCAACTGAAGTTCAACCTGAAACACTCCAAGTAATAATAGATTACCGTATGTCCATAATCCATAGATGACATTGCATAATAGACTCTTGCATTGGGGCAAACTGTTGGCTAATAACAGAAACTCATTGGCCCGGATTCACGTAGATCGGCGTATCTTTATGCCGGCGTAGCCTATCGTCTTTACGCTACGCCGAGAGGCAAGCATGCTATTCTCAAAGAATATGCGCTCAACGTTGCGCCGGCGTAGCGTATAGGTGTCAGCGTAAGCCGACGTAAGTCAAAGTGGGTGGAAGTGGACGTGATATATTATAATAAAGCGTGACCCCATGCAAATGATGGGCTTAGCTTAAAAAAATGAACTGCGCATGCGTCGTCTCTTAGACGGATCCCAGTGCGCATGCTCACAGTCACGTCGAAATAGCTGCCTAAGATACGTCAATACACTGCCTACGACGTGAATGTAACCTTCGCACAGCCCTATTCACGTAGTACTACATAAACGACGTAACATACGACGGCTGTTACCTGGTCCATACCTTTGAATGGGTTGCGCCACCTATATGGTGGAATAACTTTAAGCCGGACTCCTTTAATTATCCCCACACTGCCTGCGTCCCCTTCCACCCAGTCCTGTATGCCCTGCCCTTAATTCACTTCTTCCATAACTCTGGGAATGCCTTTACTGTGCAAAATGATGTGCGTCCGTAGGCCTATCTGCGGCTATTGCATTGTACTTTGTACCCTAGGAGTTCTGTATAGATGATTTATTTTGTTTACATGTAGTAAATGGCTAGTCCCAGTGGTCAGATTATAGCACCATCTCTCAAACTAGCCTACATTTCTGTCTCTATGCATATTATCAATTCATTTACAAATATATTGCTACAGCAGCCTTTTAATTAGGTGTAATGTATACATGTAATATGTTTCCATGACACCGTTATAATCAATAGGTCTAGAGATTACTAGCCTAAGCTGAGCATAATTACTGGGCCAAACCCACTCACTGATATTTGTCAGTTTAAAAATAATGTTATAAATAATCTCCATTCTGGGGAGGTCATTGTGTGGACACAGCAAGAAGCATTGTGGATCGCACTGTTCATGCCTTAATTGACTCCCCAGTTATTAAGCGCTGCACAGTAATCTCACTTCTGGAATATGTTGGCTTGGCGGCTACTGCAATTACTCAAGGATGACATTTCCACTGCGTCTGCATACATAGTTGCTTAGAAAATGCTTTACAATATACTTGTAGTTTGGTGCCCCTTAGTACTTTGCTCTGACTGCAACCGTTTTAAGCATAAAATAGATGGGATGCGTATGAAATGAATAAGTCACACGTGCCATACTTTGAGTGGGTATGTATTCTTAACCACTTCAGCCCCGGACCATTTTGCTGGTCAATGACCGGGCCACTTTTTGCGATTTGGCACTGCGTCGCTTTAACTGACAATTGTGCAGTCGTGCGACGTGGCTCCCAAACAAAATTTACATAATTTTTTCCCCACAAATAGAGCTTTCTTTTGGTGGTATTTGACCGCCTCTGCGTTTTTTACGTTTTGCGCTATAAACAAAAATACAGCGACAATTTTGAAAATAAATGAATATTTTTTACTTTTTGCTATAATACATATCCCCCAAAAATATATATAAAAAAAAAAACGTTTTTTTTTTCCCCTCAGTTTAGGTCGATATGTATTCTTCTACATATTTTTCATAAAAAAAATCACATTAAGCGTTTATTGATTGGTTTGCGCAAAAGTTATAGCGTCTACAATATAGGGGATAGTTTTATGGCATTTTTATTAATATATTTTTTTTTTTACTGGTAATGTCGGCGATCTGCGATTTTTACCGGTACTGCGACATTATGGCGGACACTTCAGACACTTTTGACACATTTTTGGGACCATTGGCATTTTTATAGTGATCAGTGCTATAAAAATGCATTGATTACTGTAAAAATGTCACTGGCAGAGAAGGGGTTTAACGCTAGGGGGCGAGTAATGGGTTAATTATGTTCCCAGTGTGTGTTCTAACTGAAGGGGGTGGGACTGACTAGGGGAAATGACAGATCGCTTATCATACATTGTATGAACATGCGATCAGTCATTTCTCCTCCTGTAAACACACAGCTCCCGGTTCTCGCTCTGTAACGAGCGATCAAGGGTGCCTGGCGGTGATCGCGCCCGCCAGGCACTCGCATCAGCACCAGGGGCGGACAGGGGGCGCGCGCGACCATAGTAGCTGAAATGCAACATCACGTATTATTACGTGATTTTGCGCAGCCGAGCCGACCTGCTGCCGTAAAACTACGGTGGGCAGTCGGCAAGCGGTTAAAGTGGAAGAAAAGCCTAATGCCGCGTACACACGATCGTTTTTTGCGATGAAAAAAAATGTCGTTTTTTAAAAAGTAATTTAAATTGATCGTGCGTGGGCAAAACTTTGTTTTTTGTCTTAACATGCTTGAATTTTTTGTGTCGTTTTTTGTTTCACAAAAAGTCACCGTGTGTAGCAAAAACGTCGTTTAAAACGACGTTTTTCAACCCGCGCATGCCCAGAAGCTAGTTATGAAGCAAGCTTCAATGGAAAAGAGTGGTGAACGTAACCTCGCTTTTTGTGAAAAAAACGATGGTGTGTAGGCAACATCGTCTTTGAAAGGTGACGTTTCAAAAACGTTGTTTTTTTACTTCACAGAAAACTTCGTTTTTTTTTCATCACAAAAAATGATCGTGTGTACGCGGCATTAGTCTAACCATTCCTAAAAATGTTCTCTTCCCCCTTATAGTACCAAAAGTATTGAGACACCTGCCTTCACACACATGAACTTTAATGGCATCCTAGTCTTAGTCCGTAGGGTTCAATATTGAGTTGGCCCATCCTTTACAGCTATAACAGCTTCAACTCATCTGGTAAGGCTGTCCACAAGGTTTAGGAGTGTCTATGGGAATGTTTGACCATTCTTCCAGAAGAGCATTTGTGCTCAGGAACTGGTGTTGGATGAGAAGACCTGGCTCGTCGTCTTCGCTCTAATTAATCCCAAAGGTGTTCTATCGGGTTGAGGTCAAGTTCCTCCACCTAAAACTTGCTTATCCATGTCTTTATGGACCTTGCTTCGTGCACTGATGCGCAGTCATGTTTGAACATGAAGGGGACAACCCAAAACTGTTTCCACAAAGTTGGGAGTAGGAAATTGTCCAAAATGTCTTGGTATGCGCATGTCTTAATAGTTCCCTTCACTGGAACTAAGGGGCCAAACCAACCCCTAAAAAACAACCTACACCATAATCCACCCTCCACCAAATGATTTGGACCAGTGCACAAAGCAAGCTCCATAAAGACATGGATGAGTTTGGGGTGGAGGAATTTGACTTTCCTGCTCAGAGTCCTGAAATCAACTCAATAGAACACCTTTGGGATGAATTAGAGTGGAGACTGTGATCCAGGCCTTCTCGTCCTACATCAGTGTCTGACCTCACAAATGCTCTTCTGGAAGAATGGTCAAACATTCCCATAGACACACTCCTAAACCTTGTGGACAGCGATATTTAAAAAAATCTACAGCTTGCATGATTTGAGTTACACAGAAGGTACAGGGATAGAATTATTGCTCTCGCTCTAGCGATCGCGGTGATACCTCATATGTGTGGTTTGAACGTTTTCATATGCGGATGCTACTCACGCATGTGTTCACCTCTGTGTGCGAGCTCGGCAGGATGGGGTGCATTAAAATATTTTATTTATTTTTTCTTATTTATTTTACATTTTATTCTTTATTTTTACACTGTTCTTAAAAAAAAAAAAGTGTCACATATTTCTATCACAAGGAATGTAAACATCCCTTGTAATATAAAAAAAAGCATGACAGGACCTCCTAAATATGGGATCTGGAGTCAAAAGGACCTCGGATCTCATATTTACACTAAAATGCAATAAAAAATGTTGATTAAAAAAAATGTCCTTTTAAGAGCTATGGGCGGAAGTGACTTTTGATATTGATTCCGCCCTGCAGTGATATGGAGCCGGGCAGGAGCCATCTTCCCCTCACTCACTCAACTCCATACCACACAGGGAGAAGGACCCGATCACCTCCGCGGCGGAGGGCACCAGAGCGCAGCCTTCTCCCGCCACCGAATCCACCGCAGAGACCACTTTTATCTGAAACCTGACCACGCGCTGAAGAAGAGGATACTGGCCACGTCACCTGCCACATTGCCTGTCACGAGATGCGGAATATGACTTGCCACGTCACCTGCCACGTTGCCTGTCACCAGATGCGGAATGTCACTTGCCACATCACCTGCCACCAGATGAGAATTGTCATTGCATTGGTGGCAGCACTAGTCCATGTGGTGGATGCCGAGTGAAGGCAGAAGAGCAGTGATGCGGGGGGCGGTGAGAGATGTCATCTCTAATCCCCGTGCACTTCCAACATTGAGGCTGAAAGGGCAGAAGAGCAGCGATGCGGGGGGCGGAGAGAGATGATGTCATCTCTGCTTGCACGCCCGCTCGCTTATCTTTTTCACCCGGCGCTTATATCGCAGCCGCCCAGCTGTCTCATACCGGCCGCCGGCCCTCTCATGTCTGTTGTAAGGCCACAGCCGCTAGTGGGGCCCGCGCGCGTTGATGACCCCTGAGTTATAGCATCTACAAACTTTTTTTTTAGTTTTCATTCAAGAATACGTATCGGCCTAAACTGAGGGAAAAAAATGCTATATATTTTATATATTTTATAGATCATGATTAAATCATACTTTTATGAAACCAAAGTCCTTTAACCCCTTGCCGACCGCCTACGTAGTTTTACGGCGGAAGGTCGGCTCGGCTGCGCAAAATCACGTAATATAACGTGATTTTGCATTGCAGC
Organism: Rana kukunoris; assembly: GCA_029574335.1. Taxonomy (NCBI): domain Eukaryota; kingdom Metazoa; phylum Chordata; class Amphibia; order Anura; family Ranidae; genus Rana; species Rana kukunoris. The sequence goes on from CM056050.1 coordinate 56,130,775, forward strand.
CACTAGGGGCGAGTGCCCGGTGGGCGCAATCACCGCTGGGCACCCACGATCGCTCGTTACAGAGCGAGAACTGGGCGTGCCGTGTGTGTAAACACACAGCTCCCAGTCCTTTCAGGGGGAGAAATTACTGATCGCATGTTCATACAATGTATGAACAGAGATCTGTCATTTCCCCTAATCAGTCCACCCCCCCTTCAGTTAGAACACACCCAGGGAACATAATTAACCCCTTCCTTGCCCCCTAGTGTTAACCCCTTCCCTGCCAGTGACATTTTTACAGTAATCAATGCATTTTTATAGCACTGATCGCTATAAAAATGCCAATGGTCCCTAAAATGTGTCAAAAGTGTCCGAAGTGTCCGCCATAAGGTCGCAGTACCGATAAAAATCGCAGATCGCCGCCATTACTAGTAAAAAAAAAATGCCATAAATCTATCCCCTATTTTGTAGACACTATAACTTTTGCGCAAACTAATCAAACGCTTATTGCGATTTTTTTTTTACGAAAAATATGTAGAAGAATACATATCGGCCTAAACTGAGAAAATATATATATTTTTTATATATTTTTGGGGGATATTTATTATAGCAAAAAGTAAAAAATATTCATTTTTTTCCGAAATTGTCGCTCTATTTTTGTTTATGGCGCAAAAAATAAAAACCGCAGAGGTGATCAAATACCACCAAAAGAAAGCTCTATTTGTGGGGAAAAAAGGACGCCAATTTCGTTTGAGAGCCACGTCGTACGACCGCGCAATTATCAGTTGAAGCGACGCAGTGCCGAATGGCAAGAAGTGGCCCGGTCATTGACCAGCAGAATGGTCCGGGGTTGAAGTGGTTAAAATGCTTAAAAAGAGATCCAGCCACCCAAAAACGTCATTCCTAGCCCTTCACTTCCCAGTGCCCAGTAATGGCCGGGAACACAATGTGTGTATTGATGATCTATCTGGGTCAGTAAGATGAATTATTCTTTCTGTATAAGTGGGAGTGAATCCTACAAGATGTATTGCTTGTTTGTTTTTTTTCACTGCAATTCCTGTTTGTTCAGGAATGTCCATCATGCTAATTAGGTCACTACTGAAAATGTTTCATTAGAGATGGCTTCCTTTACATTTTAATTTGTCCAATCTAATTGTCATGTTGACATTTATATACAAACAAAGAAAAAAAACATTTATTTCTTTTTGGTACGGTACATGCATAAATAAATACATATCCTTTTAAATTGGTGTATCATGAATGTTTGAAGTATAATGGAATCCAATGCAATACCGACACTCTTTTCACTCCTATGCAGTTATAGCAGCCTCTAGTGGACAAATCTCATAACACACACGACACACACTAGTTTAAAAAAATGTAAATAAACTTTTTTTTTTTTTTTTATGTTTTAATACATTTTACATCTTATGGCAGAGCCAGTCAGAGGGAGATAGAGGGGGAGAGAGAAGGAAAGGGGAGAAAGGGAGAGGGGGAGAGAGAAAGGGGGGTGAGAAAGATGGGAGGTAAGAAAGAGAGAAACCCGGGGAGATAGAGAGAGGGAGTAAGAGAGGGGGTAAGAAAGAGAGAGAGAGACATGGTGAGAGAGGGGGAGAGAGGGGGTAAGAGAGAGAGGGAGAGACATAGGGAGAGAAAGGGAGTAAGAGAGGGGGTGAGAGAGATGGGAGAGAGGGGTGAGAGAGAGAGAGAGAGAGAGAGACATGGTGATAAAGGGGGGGAGAGGGGGTAAGATAGGGTGACCAGACATCCCCAGTTTCAGGGGACAGTCCCTGGATTGAGAACACTGTCCCCGGACCAAGTCTGTCCCCGGTTGTGTCCCTGGATTGAATTTGAACAGGGGCTGGGGCAATTTCAAATACAATTACAATTATACCCCCGCTACGATGCTTCTACTAGCTTAGGGGTGTATTTTTTTTCTATTATCTGTGCCCCTTTCTGATGATCATGTGCTGCTCGGAGCGGAGGGAATATTTCTTTAGTTTTGGGTGCATGCCCATTGGGGTGACCACGTGTCCCGGATTGCCCGGGACAGTCCCGCATTCTGCAGGTCTGTCCCGGGCACCTTCACTGTGGGACAATACAGTGTCCTGGAATGAAACTGACACAGGTCCCAGCATGAACCCCTCAGAGCTTAAGATGCGACACCCCCCCAAACTAGTGAAGAACTACAGGTCCCATCATAGAACTGTAAAATCTATGGGGTCACACCCTTAGATTTCACGGGTTCATGCTGGGAGTTTCAAAATGGGGGAGTCACATCTCTAGATATCATTTGTTCATGCTGGGATTTGGGGGGGGGGGTGACCTCCCCAAAGTTAAGGACTACAGGTCCCAACATGAACCCCCCCCCCCCCCTCCAGAGCTGAAGATTTGAGACCCCCTGCCCCCCAAATAGCGAAGAACCACAGGTCCCAGCATAAACCTGTGAAATCTATGGGATCACACACTTAGATCTCAGGGGTTTCATGCAGGGTGTTGTAGTCCCTCAAATTGGGGGGGGGGGGGGTCACATCTTGAGATATTAGGAGTTAATGCTGGGACTTGTAGTCCTTCACTTTTGGGGGGAAAGTGAAGGACTACAGGTCCCACCATGAACCCCTCAGAGCTGAAGATGTGACCCCCCCCCCCTAACTAGTGAAGGAATTCGGCTCCATTCACATCTAGGCGTTTTTTACGCCCGACGCCGCATACGCTGGAGCGGAAATTTACCATTGCCCTCTATGGAGATGGTTCACATGTCCACGCCGAACGCCGAAACGCCGAACGCCTGAAGCCCAAAACAAGTCCCGGACCCTTTTTTTCAGGCGGCTTTGGCGTTCGCCATAGGAGATGATGGACCTCTCCAAAAAGGGGAGTTTAAAAACGAGGCGTTTTGTTGCCGCAAATCGCGGTACAAAACATCTCACATTTGTCGCCGCAATTCGTGGGTCAGGACGCGCGATTAGATGTGAATGGAGCCTTCAGGTCCCAGGGTGAACCAGTGAAAACTAAGGGGGGGTCACATTTTTTTTTTTTTATTATCTTTTTTTAGGAAGTGGGTGGGGGGGTGGTGGGGGCAGTTTGGAAATGTGGTCTTGTTCTTCTGCCTTGGCTCAAATCCGGGGCAGCCGTCTGCCTGTTTATCTCCTTGCCTTCCCTGGCGGAGTGATCTTCCTCTGCTTCCCACCCTGTAGTAGCTGGAGGGCCTGGAGAGTAAGATTTGGCAGGCTGTGAGGCCGGCGGGAGGGCGTGCCGATGGGCAGAGAGTCGCTGATTGCTGCCATTACTAGTAAAAAATAAAAAATATGTCCCCGGATTTAATTTTAAAAATCTGGTCAGAGGGAGTAAGAGAGGGGTAAGATAGATGGGAGAGAGGGGTGTAAGAGAGAGAGATTGTGAGAAAGGGGGAGAGGGGGTAAGAGAGAGTCATGGGGAGAGAGGGAGTAAGAGAGATGGGAGAGAGGGGTGAGAGAGAGAGACATTGTGAGAAAGGGGAAGAGGGGGTAAGAGAGAGAGAGAGAGCCATGGGGAGGGAGAGAGAGAGAGCCATGGGGAGAGAGAGGGGGTAAGAGAAAGAGATGGTGAGAGAAGGGGTAAGAGAGAGAGAGACATGGGGAGAGAGAGGGGGAGTAAGAGAGGGGGTGAGAGAGATGGGTGAGAGAGATAGAGAAAGAGACATGGTGAGGAGGGGGGAGACGGGGTAAGAGAGAGAGAGAGCCATGGGGAGAGAGGGGGTAAGAGAGAGAGACATGGCGAGAAAGGCATGGTGAGAGAGGGGGAGAGAGAGACAGAGTGGGGGTTTAGAGAGGGAGGGGGTTTAGAGAGAGAAGGGGTGCTCTCCAGAGCTGCAGATAAATACTGGTATAATGGATTACTCAGGCTGTGTAGTGTGTGACAGGGCACAGTGGGTCCCCCTTCCCTCATGTCAGTGAACCTCGCACACTTTTGTACACTGGATGATACACTGGATGGAGCTAGTGCAAGGGGTAATTAGAGTGTGCCCGGGCACACCCCCTGAGCACGCCTATGGTCAGAGGCGGCTCTAGGCTTTGTGAGGCCTTAGGCAAATCTTAGGCATGAGGCCCCACTCGCGCCCATAATGGGAAACATAATTAATGATTGGTTGCTAGAGGTTACTGCACACCATTACCTCTCACTGGGTGGCAGGGCAGTATTGTGGTGTGTGATGCAACTGTTGGTGTACAGTGGGTTGGATGGCAGGATGCAGTTTGGGGTGATGGTAGCAGCATTGGGGGTGAGAGGCTGAGATCTTAGCTCCCCTATAATGATAGGGCGTAGGCTGATAGGATGACAGAGGTAGGGTTCAGGAGGGATGAGGATGATAATGACAGGGGGCAGTGTGGTAGGATGCCAGAAGTGGGGTACAGGAGAATGATAGGGATGATGATGACGGGAGTGGTGAGGTAGGAAGCTGACAGTGGGGAACAGGGTGGATGAAGATGACAGGGGTGGGGCGGTGAGAAGCTGGCAGAGGTCTGTAGGGAGGATGAAGATGACAGGGGTGGGGAGCTGGCAGAGGGGTGCAGGAGGATGAAGATGACAGGGTTGGAAAGCAGGCAGAGGTGTGCAGGAAGGATGAAGATGACAGGGGGTGGGAAGCTGGCAGAGGTGTGCAGGGAGGATGAAGATGACAGGGGGTGGGAAGCTGGCAGAGGTGTGCAGGGAGGATGAAGATGACAGGGGTGGGGAGCTGGCAGAGGGGTGCAGGGAGGATGAAGGTGACATGGGTGGGAAGCTGGCAGAGGGGTGCAGGGAGGATGAAGGTGACAGGGGTGGGGAGCAGGCAGGATGAATATTACGGGGTGGGAAGCTGGCAGAGATGTGCAGGGAGGATGAAGATGACAGGGGTAGAGAGCTGGCAGAGGGGTGCAGGGAGGATGAAGATGACAGGGGTGGGAAGCTGGCAGAGTGGCACAGGGAGGATGAAGATGTCAGAGGTGGGAAGCTGGCAGATGGGTGCAGGGAGGATGATGACAGGGGTGGGAAGCTGGCAGATGGGCGCAGGGAGGACGATGACAGGGGTGGGAAGCTGGCAGATGGGTGCAGGGAGGATGATGACAGGGGTGGGAAGCTGGCAGAGGTGTGCAGGGAGGATGAAGATGACAGGGGGTGGTAAGCTGGCAGATGGGCGCAGGGAAGATGAAGATGACAGAGGTGGGAAGCTGGCAGAGCGGCACAGGAAGGATGAAAATGATGGGGTGGGAAGCTGGCAGAGGGGTGCAGGGAGGATGAAGATGGCAGGGGGTGGGAATCTGGCAGAGTGGCGCAGGGAGGATGAAGATGATAGAGGTGGGAAGCTGGAAGAGGGGCGCAGGGAGGATGAAGATGGCAGAGGTGGGAAGCTGGCAGATGGGTGCAGGGAGGATGATGACAGGGGTGCGAAGCTGGCAGATGGGCACAGGGAGGAGGATGACAGGGGTGGGAAGCTGGCAGATGGGCACAGGGAGGATGATGACGGGGTGGGAAGCTGGCAGATGGGCACAGGGAGGAGGATGACAGGGGTGGGAAGCTGGCAGATGGGCACAGGGAGGATGATGACAGGGTTGGGAAGCTGGCAGATGGGCACAGGGAGGATGATGACAGGGGTGGGAAGCTGGCAGATGGGCACAGGGAGGATGATGACAGGGGTGGGAAGCTGACAGATGGGCACAGGGAGGATGATGACAGGGGTGGGAAGCTGGCAGATGGGCACAGGGAGGAGGATGACAGGGGTGGGAAGCTGGCAGATGGGCACAGGGAGGAGGATGACAGGGGTGGGAAGCTGGCAGATGGGCACAGGGAGGATGATGACAGGGGTGGGAAGCTGGCAGATGGGCACAGGGAGGATGATGACAGGGGTGGGAAGCTGGCAGATGGGCACAGGGAGGAGGATGACAGGGGTGGGAAGCTGGCAGATGGGCACAGGGAGGAGGATGACAGGGGTGGGAAGCTGGCAGATGGGCGCAGGGAGGATGATGACAGATGGGCGCAGGGAGGATGATGACAGGGGTGGGAAGCTGGCAGATGGGCACAGGGAGGATGATGACAGGGGTGGGAAGCTGGCAGATGGGCGCAGGGAGGATGATGACAGGGGTGGTAGGCTGGCAGATGGGTGCAGGGAGGATGAAGATGACAGAGGTGGGAAGCTGGCAGATGGGCGCAGGGAGGATGATGACAGGGGTGGGAAGCTGGCAGATGGGCGCAGGGAGGATGATGACAGATGGGCGCAGGGAGGATGATGACAGGGGTGGGAAGCTGGCAGATGGGCGCAGGGAGGATGATGACAGGGGTGGGAAGCTGGCAGATGGGTGCAGGGAGGATGATGACAGGGGTGGGAAGCTGGCAGATGGGCGCAGGGAGGACGATGACAGGGGTGGGAAGCTGGCAGATGGGTGCAGGGAGGATGAAGATGACAGAGGTGGGAAGCTGGCAGATGGGTGCAGGGAGGATGAAGATGACAGAGGTGGGAAGCTGGCAGATGGGTGCAGGGAGGATGAAGATGACAGAGGTGGGAAGCTGGCAGATTGGCGCAGGGAGGATGAAGATAACAGAGGTGGGAAGCTGGCAGATGGGCGCAGGGAGGATGATGACAGGGGTGGGAAGCTGGCAGAGTGGCACAGGGAGGAGGATGACAGGGGTGGGAAGCTGGCAGATGGGCACAGGGAGGATGATGACAGGGGTGGGAAGCTGGCAGATGGGCACAAGGAGGAGGATGACAGGGGTGGGAAGCTGGCAGATGGGCACAGGGAGGATGATGACAGGGTTGGGAAGCTGGCAGATGGGCACAGGGAGGATGATGACAGGGGTGGGAAGCTGGCAGATGGGCACAGGGAGGATGATGACAGGGTGGGAAGCTGACAGATGGGCACAGGGAGGATGATGACAGGGGTGGGAAGCTGGCAGATGGGCACAGGGAGGAGGATGACAGGGGTGGGAAGCTGGCAGATGGGCACAGGGAGGATGATGACAGGGGTGGGAAGCTGGCAGATGGGCACAGGGAGGATGATGACAGGGGTGGGAAGCTGGCAGATGGGCACAGGGAGGATGATGACAGGGGTGGGAAGCTGGCAGATGGGCACAGGGAGGAGGATGACAGGGGTGGGAAGCTGGCAGATGGGCACAGGGAGGAGGATGACAGGGGTGGGAAGCTGGCAGATGGGCGCAGGGAGGATGATGACAGGGGTGGGAAGCTGACAGATGGGCACAGGGAGGATGATGACAGTGGTGGGAAGCTGGCAGAGTGGCACAGGGAGGATGATGACAGGGGTGGGAAGCTGGCAGATGGGCGCAGGGAGGACGATGACAGGGGTGGGAAGCTGGCAGATGGGTGCAGGGAGGATGAAGATGACAGAGGTGGGAAGCTGGCAGATGGGTGCAGGGAGGATGAAGATGACAGATGTGGGAAGCTGGCAGATGGGTGCAGGGAGGATGAAGATGACAGAGGTGGGAAGCTGGCAGATGGGTGCAGGGAGGATGAAGATGACAGAGGTGGGAAGCTGGCAGATTGGCGCAGGGAGGATGAAGATGACAGAGGTGGGAAGCTGGCAGATTGGCGCAGGGAGGATGATGACAGGGGTGGGAAGCTGGCAGAGTGGCACAGGGAGGAGGATGACAGGGGTGGGAAGCTGGCAGAGTGGCACAGGGAGGAGGATGACAGGGGTGGGAAGCTGGCAGATGGGCACAGGGAGGATGATGACAGGGGTGGGAAGCTGGCAGATGGGCACAGGGAGGAGGATGACAGGGGTGGGAAGCTGGCAGATGGGCACAGGGAGGATGATGACAGGGTTGGGAAGCTGGCAGATGGGCACAGGGAGGATGATGACAGGGGTGGGAAGCTGATGAGGATAATGGTGATGACAAATGGTTAGTAGGTGCATGCCTCACATGCTGAATGGCTGGGCTCAGTGGGCTGTGTCTGTGTGGGATGGCTGGCAGCAGTGATTGTCGGGGCAACCTCGGTCAGTAGGTGACGTCACAGGATGTGTCCGTGAATGGCAGGACCGCGTCATTCTGTACCTTGGATCTCCGGCATAGCAGACAGGCTCCCCGTCCCGATGATCGCCAGGCGCCTGCTCTGGCAGTAGCAGGTCCCGTCCTGAGCGTCCTCCACCACAGACTGTCCATCCGCGGAGAGCAGGTGAGAGCTGCACGGCCGCCGCTGGCATTATCCGGGCTCTGCACATGGCGGGAGATCGCAGAGCCCGGCAGAAAGGGAGGAGCCAGAGGGGGGAAGTAGATGATGGAGACACCCACTGACCCTGGGACCTTGCCTCGGGCAGTGCTCACTCAAGGGAACAGTCCGCTCCAGGCAGGGAAAAAGTTGTAGCGGCCAGAGAGACGGCCCCGGGGACACAGAGTGGAGGACATTCCCTCGCACTCCCGCTAACACGTTAGGCAAATTAGGCAGCTGCGAGGCCCCTGTTAGTGCGAGGCCTTAGGCGACCGCCTAATTTGCCTAATTAGAGAGCCGCCTCTGCCTATGGTTGTCACCCTAGTCTGCTCTTCTGATATGGACTACAAACATGTCCCTATCTCCTTAACATCATTACATAGGGAGCAGAGCAATTGTTAGCTTTACAGAATATAATATAATAAATAAGACAGCAGTAAAGTTAGCCCTATTTTTTTTAATATATATATACTGTGAAAGATGATGTTACGCTGAGTAAATTGATACCCAACATGTCACGCTTCAAAATTGCGCCCGCTTGTGGAATGGTAACAAACCTTTACCCTTAAAAATTTTCATAGGCAATGTTTAAAAAATTCTACAGGTTGCATGTTTTGAGTTACAGCTAGAATTATTGCTCTTGCTCTAACGATTGCGGCAATACCTCACATGTGGGGTTTGAACATCGTTTTCATATGCAGACGCTGATCACTTATGCGTTTGCTTCTGCACGCGAGCTCGGCGGGCCGTGGCACATTTACATTTTTATTTTTCAGATTTATTTTACCTTTCTTTTTTTTACACTGTTCTTTTAAAAAAAATTGTGTCACTTTTATTCCCATTACTAGGAATGTAAACATCCCTTGTCATAGAAAAATGCATGACAGGACCTCTTAAATATGAGATCTAGGGTTAAAAAGACCTTTAATGTCTATTAAACCACTTCAGCCCCGAAAGAATTGGTTGCTCAATGACCAGGCCATTTTTGCAATTCAGCACTGCGTCGCTTTAACTGACAATTGCGCGGTCGTGCGACGCTTTACCCAAACAATTTTGAAAAAAAACCACAATATTTTGTACTTTTTTTTATAAACCAGATTTTCTCAGTTTAGGCCGATACGTATTCTTCTACATATTTTTTGTAATAAAAATCACAATAAGCGTATATTGATTGGTTTGCGCAAAAGTTATAGCGTATATAAAATAGGGGATAGATTTATAGCATTTTTATTATTATTATTTTTACCAGTACTGGAGGCGATCTGCATTTTCTATTGGGACTGCGACATTATGGTGGACAGATTGGACACTTTTGACACATTTTTGGGACCATTGGCATTTATACAGTGATCATTGCTATAAAAATGAACTGATTACTGTAAAAATTCCACTGGCAGGGAAGGGTTAACACTAGGGGGCAATCAAGGGGTTAATTGTGTTCCCTAGTGCAGTGTTTTTCAACTCCAGTCCTCAAGGCACACCAACAGGTCATGTTTATAGGATTTCCCTCAGATGAAATGGCTGTGGTGATTACTAAGGCAGTGAAACTGATCAAATCACCTGTGCAAATTAATGGTAAGCCTGAAAACTTGACCTGTTGGTGTGCCTTGAGGACTGGAGTTGAAAAACACTGCCCTAGTGTGTTGAGGGGAGGGGACTGACCTAGAGGAAATGACAAACCGTGGTTTCTAGCTATTAGAAACTCACGATCTGTCTTTCCTCATGGCCGACGTTCATCACACCTACTGTCCCGCTTAAAGGGACCGACCTACACCTACGGTGGGTCGTGGGATCGCGCCGACCTGCCGACGTATAACGATGGCGGCTGGTCGGCAAGTGGTTAAGAGCTATGGGCGGAAGTGATGTTGTGATGTCGCTTACGCCCTGCAATGGAATGGAGACAGGTGGGGGCCATCTTCCCCTCTCTCATCTCCATACCACACAGGAGAACAAATGCGATTGCCTCCGCCGCTACCGAGGGCTCTGGTAAGAGATAGAGGGCACTGGAGCGTGGCAAGAGGGGGGCCCTCTTCCACCGCTGAGAAAAGTGATCTTGCAGCGAATATGCTACAAAGACCACTTTTATCTGAAAGCGGATAGAAGATCTGAAGAAGAGGATGCCAGGGTTATGGTAGCTAGCTGCTGTCCTAACATCAGAGGCGGCTCTTTAATTAGGCAGTTGCCTAAGGCTTTGCAAACACAGGGGCCTCGCGGCCGCCTAACTTACCCAATGCATTACCCCAATTTTGAGGGACAGGGGACCTTAACGCTGCTGTGCTCAGCCGCCAGCATCCCTAGCAACCAGTGAATATCGTTGACATCACCCCTTGTGACCTCAATGACCCAGCATGCCCTCAGTCAATGACGTCACAAGAGGGTGGGTTCACCAGGTGACATCTCTGGGTGGCCCCCGCCCCTTAGTTATTAAAAACATGATCTGGGGGCCTCCTTGTTAAAGGGGGCTTCCAGATTCCGATAAGCCCCGCTGCACACAGACCCCCACAACCACCGGCCAGGGTTGTGAGGGGAAGAGGCTCTTGTCCTTGAATTATTTTCCCATTATGGGCGTGAGTGAGGGCCCATTTCAAGTTTTACCTAAGGCCTCACAAAGCCTAGAGCCGCCTCTGCCTAACATTGAGATTCAAATTCAGGCTAGCCATACACATGTATATTACTGTCGTTAAACCCTGTGGGCTGATTGAAAGAAATCAGTCAATTCCCCCATCCACACTAAACGGCACTGCCAGACAGGTGCAAAATCTGTGACTGCATGCATACCTGAACAGTGACTCCATTTCTTAGGATGCAGTCAATAATTTCCCACCCAGCTTGGCCAATTTTTTAATTGACTTTTATCAAGCTTGGTGGTGCCAACAGGGCCACCCACCGCTGGAGCCAGCCGGTTCTGCAGAAATCGTCTGAAGTTAAAATTGTGGATGGCTAGCTTAACAGTTACCCATGGCCTCCCTTCTTTATGTTGTTTTACATTATCTTTACAGTCAATTTTTGGTTTGGTTGTTTCGTTTAGCACTTTTGCCCAGCAAGTAATTTGAAAGATTGCGTTTTTTTTTAGGCAGTCTCTAAACTTTGAGTTTTTTCCAATTGTGCCTGCAGCATTGTGTTACGGCCTTACTTGTATGTTATATAACAAATACATTGCTGGAGGCACTTACTATCCAAATCTTTGTGTGGGTTGTTTGTTTTTAGCCAGCAGTCTACTATTCTTGCCTTTATGAGCTTGAGTTATGTTCTCGCTTTTAAATTCCTTTATGCATCTTAACAGTAGAGGCCTGTGGTTACAGATGTTTTAGTCTTCCTAATGGGATTACAGCCATGTGAAAAAGCACATCCCGTGAATATTGACTTTTTCAACGTATTTGAAAAGGCAAACCATAGATCCTATTTGAAATAGTCCCTACAGATAAAATAGATGGCTGTTTGATGCTAAAAGGGGTCTCCAAGTATCCCAAAATGTCATTGTGGGGTGTTGAGCTAACTCCTGTAACTTTTGGCGTCAAAGTGCGCGCATCTATCATCAGAAAGACATTGCACCAACGTATAAAGGGACGGGTGGGAAGCAGTGTTGATTTTGTCTACTAAAATATTTTCATTGACTAAATTAACACTATTTTAGTTGACTAAAATACGACTAAAGCTAAAATGGCATTTTAGTCAAAAGACTATGACCAGGGGCGCCGCCCACTGCCCACCTCTATTCAGAGGCGTATCTAGTGAAAATAGCGCCTATGGCAAGCACTGAAACTATGCCCCTGTCAAAACATTTGAAACCCATCTTTCAGATAACCTTAACAAAAAAAACAGCTAAAACTAGTGATATTTATCATCCCTTGTGATACCTTGGGTAGTGACATATCCTCTTTATGGAGAAATCTGGGGTTTATTAGACCCCTGATCCCTCCTCTGCCCTCCAAGGCCAGGTAAATGCAGAACCAATACTGGAAGTGATGAAGTCTTTGTCACTTAAGGCCTCAGTTTTCACAGAGGAGAGGGAGAAACTGATGTTCCTCCTTCTTCTTTGTGCGCTGCCAATCCGACCAGATGGCATGGGAGAACAGGGGAGGGCTGTGGCTGAACGCAGCAGGGATAGCGCTGCCATTGTCCATTAGCAAAGGTGCTGAAAAGGAGATCTTGCCTATGCTCGGGAGGAGGGAAGAAGAGATCCTCAGACCCTGGTAAGTGCCTTGCTGCCCAGCCACTTATTAGCGCCCCCATGGCACTTGATATGGCTGCCATACCCTAGATACGCCACTGCCTCTATTCAGTAGTGTATTTAGGTTTTGTGCTGCCCTAGGCCTGACTAAACTTGTGCACCCACTAATTTAAATATGACCCACCCCTTCCTGCCATGGCCACACCCCTTTCTGTTTAAGACCCTCCACCCAGAGGCAATCTGCCATCCTTCTCCATGCCCCAAGGTGGCAATGGCGGGTGTGAGGGACTCCCACTCACCCCGCCCTACCTGCTCCGCTTGGGAGCCCAACGGGGCAGAGGGACTCCTCCTATGAGGAAGTCTAGTCCGCTCAGCCAGCCCCGCAGGTCCTTCGCCTCTCTTTTTTAGGAGACCGCATGGCCAAAGTGTGTGCGTGTTAAACCAATTTCGTGGGCGTACTAAGCACAGGTGTACCTTGCATAGCACACCCACCGGGAGCCGGGCTGAGACCACCAAACTCAATTCACATGTAGCCGAGACCGGGATCCGAACCCTTGGCTGCAGAGGTGAATGGCTTGTCAGCGCAGTGCCAATCACGTTGAGCCACCACAGCTCGCGCCAAAATTACAGTTTTGATATTGAACATACAGTATAGACAAAGACAGGGCCTTCTGAAATAATGGGAATAATGTCATGAGAACATATCTATGAAAAAAAGAGTTGTTTAATTACAGAAAACATAGACATGTTGGCCACAAATCGAGGGCGGCATTTCAAGAGAAGAATCTCATAACAACTGTGAAGCATGGTGGTGAAAATATTTGGGTTTGCTTTGCTGCTTCACGGCCTATACTATACATTCAACATCATATTAAAATGTGCTTGATTAAAATGCGGGGCCATCAGTCCAAAAGTTGAAGTTGAACCTGAAATGGGTCTTTCAGCATAATAATGAAATAATAAATAAACAAATTATTATAATAAAAATAAATAAACACAAATAATTATTATAATTATTATTATTATTATTATACAGGATTTATATAGCGCCAACAGTTTGCACAGCGCTTAAATAATATATAACAATAAAATTAATAATAATAAAAAGCACACTAGCAATACCACCAAGGAATGTCTCAAACAGAGAAAAAGAGGGTTATGGACTGTTAAAGTCAACGCTCAGATTTGATTTAAAATGCATAGTGTGAGAAAAAAGTATTTGATCCCCTGCTGATTTTGTACGTCTGACCACTGACAAAGAAATGATCAGTCTATAATTTTAATGAAAGGTTTATTTTAACAGTGAGAGACAGAATAACATAAAAAAAAAATCCAGAAAAACACATTTAAAAAATGTATAAATTGATTTACATTTTATTGAGTGAAATAAGTATTTGACCTCTTCACAAAACATGACTTAGTACTTGGTGGCAAAACCCTTGTTGGCAATCTCAGAGGTCAGACATTTCTTGTAGTTGGCCACATCTCAGGAGGGATTTTCTCCCACTCCTCTTTGTAGATCCTCTCCAAGTCATTAAGGTTTTCGGGGCTGACGTTTGGTTACTCAAACCTCTAGCTTTCTCCACATATTTTCTATAGGATTAAGGTCTGGAGACTGGCTAGGCCACTGCGGAAACCTTAAGGCCTCGTACACACGAGGGGATATGTCCGCTGAAAACGGTCCGATGGACCGTTTCAGCAGACATCTCCGCTCGTGTGTATGGGCTAGCGGACAGATTTCTCCACCCGACAGATTTCAAAGCATGCTTTGAAATCCATCCGGTGGAATCTGTCCGCCCGACATGTCTGCTGGTTAGTACACTTACCAGCAGACATGTCGTCCCGCACCGCCGCCGCGCCGCCGCCGAATGGATTCGGCGCATGCGCGGAAGTGTTTTACTTCCTGGTGCGGTGACGCGGCGGCGTCAACGTCACCGCCGCGTCACCGCGCCGTCCGGCGGCGGGGAATTTGATCCGATGGTGTGTACACGCAATCGGATCAAACTCCCGATCGGACATATCCGATGGAAATGGTCCGCGGACCGTTTTCATCGGATATGTCCGATCGTGTGTATGGGGCCTCATGTGCTTCTTCTTGATCCACTCACTTGTTGCCTTGGCTTTGTGTTTTGGGTCATTGTCATGCTAGGATACCCATCCACGATCCATTTTTAATGCCCTGGTTGAGAGAAGGAGGTTCTCACTCAAGATTAGATAGCACATGGCCCCATCCATCATCCCTTCGATCACTTTTTCCCTCATTGTACATGAAGGCCTTTTTGCTAAAGGGGGCAGTGCCAGCTTCTAAAGCCAAGGTTGTACTTACCTTTTCTGCAATACATCATTACATCTATTGATATTTTTTTTTTGTGAAAATGCTAATTTTTCTTGTGTTTTCTCATCTTCATCTGTAGGCACTTATTTAATAGAGATCTAATGTTTTCCTACTCAAATGTAGTGAAAAAGTCAACAATTTCCATGGGGTGTATTTCATTTTCAATGACTGTAGGTCTTCACACAACAGCCACAAGAAATAACCACAGCACAGAGCCAAACATCAACTCCGCACAGTATGAACTGATATCAATTGTGGTCCTGGTGACTAGAGCTGTCTAGGTGATTTTTGCAGCTCCCTATTTGGTTTCATTGCTGTAATTGGCAGATAAACAGACGGAATAAATATTTCCATATTTGTAAGCTACACAAGTAGCCTGCAGTAGTGATTAACACACAACTGGAAAATCATGAAGTCATGTCTAACTTCATTATTGTAGATTTAAACCCTAACTTAATGACATTTAGCTTGCTAAAGCATTTTAGATCATAAACAATTGACATTCTTTTCCCCATAAAATTCTGTTTTTATCTTCTTCTATCCCTTGTTGAATATCCCTATGCTGGTACTAGGGTTGCCACCTGTCCAGGATTCACATGGACAGTTCGGGTTTGGAATCATGCGTCCGGGGTTTCTGACTGCCTGAAACCCGGACACATTATTTAGACTGGACTATGGCTCCCCAGCAGGGTTGTTGGCTGCAGTTGTCTGAGCTGAGAGTGTCTGTTGCACTCTCTTACAGTGGGGATCGAAAGTTTGAGCACCCCAGGTAAAAATTTGTATTAATGTGCATAACGAAGCCATGGAAAGATGGAAAAATCTCCAAAAGGCATCAAATTACAGATTAGACATTCTTATAATATGTCAAAAAAAGTTATATTTTATTTCCATCATTTACACTTTCAAAATTACAGAAAACAAAAAATTGGCGTCTGCTAAAGTTTGGGCACCCTGCAGAATTTATAGCATGCACTGACCCCTTTGCAAAGCTGAGAGCTGCCAGTGTCATGCATTGTTCTCAATCATCGTCTGGGAAGACCAGGTGATGTCAATCTCAAAGGTTTTAAATGCCCAGACTCATCTGACCTTGCCCCAACAATCAGCACCAAGGGTTCTTCTAAGGCATAGTTGACGCTCACAAAGCTGGAGAAGGCTATAAGAAGATAGCAAAGTGTTTTCAGATGTCAATATCCTCTGTTTGGAATGTAATTAAGAAATGGCAGTCATCAGGAACAGTGGAAGTTAAAGCAAGATCTGGAAGACCAAGAAAAATATCAGACAGAACAGCTCGCAGGATTGTGAGAAAAGCAATTCAAAACCCACGTTTGACTGCACGATCCCTCCAGAAAGATCTGGCAGACACTGGAGTTGTGGTACACTATTCCACTATAAAGAGATATGGTCTTCATGGAAGAGTCATCAGATGAAAACCTCTTCTGCGTCCTCACCACAAAAATCAGCGTTTGAACTTTGCAAATGAAACATATAGACAAGCCATGTTGCATTTTGGAAACAAGTTCTGTGGACCAATGAGGTTAAAATATAACTTTTTGGCCGGAATGAGCAAAGGTACGTTTGGAAAAGAAAGGGCACAAAATGTAATGAAAAGAACCTCTGTCCAACTGTTAAGCATGGGGGTGGATCAATCATGCTTTGGGGTTGTATTGCAGCCAGTAGCACAGGGAACATTTCAAGGAACAATGGATTCAATAAAATTTCAGCAAATTTTTGGATGTGTAAATGATGGAAATATTATAAGAATCTCTGATCTGTAATTTGATGCCTTTTGGATATTTTTCCATCTTTCCTTGGCTTCGTTATGCACATTAATACAAATTTTTACCTGGGGTGCCCAAACTTTCGATCCCCACTGTAAACACTGCCCAAAGCCAACACTAACAACACCCCCCTCCCACCAAACACCCCTACCCCTCTGTATCTGTTCACATTCCATTACCGGAGCCATTACATTCCATTATGTTCCTCAGAAAAGGTTGGGGCTGGAAATTTGAAGTCCAGCAGCTTCAGATAGTCTGTGACTAAAGTCCCCCCTTCTCTCTCCTGCCTCTGAGAATGTACAGTAAGACAAATCAGGGTTCTCAGAGCACCCCTTACATCACAGTTCCCCGCTACACCAGAAGCCGCAGTGTTCCCCCTTTACATCAGAGTCTACTCCATATTTCAGAATTCTCATTGTTTCCTCTTAAATCAGGGTTCCCATAGCATCCCTTATGTTAGAGTCCCCAGAGTTTTTCCTTACATCAGAGTCTGCAGAGTTATCCCCCCTCCTTACAGTGTAAAGGGAACTTTGCGAGTTCAGATGTAAAAGGGGAACTCTGTGGACTCTGATGTAAAGTGGGGACTCTGTGAGTATAGATGTAAAGGGGGAGCTCTGTGAGTATAGATGTAAACCAAAAAAAAATCTGAAACCCACGATTTTGAATGTATTTTATATAGTAAACATGTAAATGTCTGTGCAAATGTTTACATGTGTAATATGTACATTTTTGACATGGCCACCATATGCATTGTCGTCTCTGTCTAGTAAATTCAGGGCCAGGGAAGATGTAAACATAAACATTGTATAAGCAGCAGTGGTGGTGCAGAATGACCTTAATCTTTGGTCATTTTCAATGACTGAAGGCTGAGAACATTCTGTACCTGCACTGCTGTCCAGTAGCGGATGGTTTTTAGCATTTTTGGGGATAGCGCAAACAAACTGAAAAATTCAGAAAAAAAAAAAAAACACCAATTGCAGCCAATGTGCCCATCACACACTGCCACTGTGCCCATCACACGCTGCCACTGTGCCCATCACACGCTGCTACTGTGCCCATTACACACTGCCACTGTGCCCATCAAACGCTGCCACTGTGCCCATCAAACAAAGCCACTGTGACATCAAATGCTGCTATTGTGCCATTAAATGCTACCATTGTGCCCGTCAAACACAGCTACTGTGCCTATCAAACACAGCCACTGTGCCCGTCAAACACAGCCACTGTGCCCATCAATTGCAGCCACTGTGCCCATCAATTGCAGCCACTGTTCCCATCACACGCTGCCACTGTGCCCATCACACGCTGCCACTGTGCCCAACACACGCTGCCACTGTGCCATCAAATGCTGCCACTGTGCCCATCAAATGCTGCCACTGTCCTATAAAATACTGCCACTGTGCCCATCAAATGCTGCCACTGTGCCATCAGATGCCGCCACTGTGCCATCAGTCACCGCCACTGTGACCCCCCCCCCCCGCTCGCTTGCCGTCTGACCGGCACTTACCCTGTCTTGGTGGGGCAGCGGCTGAAGGCGGTGTCCTCCATTCGTCTCCTCCCATCCTCTCCTCCCGATAGGCATCCAATCACAGCGCCTGTCGTTTCAGCCGATCAGGTGACGGGTAACAGACCCAAGCCCCTTATTGGCGGAAAGGTGGTTCAGTGTTAGGAAAGCGAATATTCATTAAGCATGGCACTTGCAGGTCACTCTTTTTGATGCCTATTAGAGCCTATGGCTCTAATTAGGTGCTTTAAAAGACAGGCTTCTATTGGAGAGACAGCTGTACACACTGACCAAAAGTCGATTTTCGGTCAATGTGTACCCAGCTTTAGGCTGGTCATACATTTTTTTTTTCATTGAACCAGATGTTTGAATAAAAGAAAATGACTAGATTTACCGTATATCAAACCTAAACTATCACCACATTACTGTTTATGTTGAAGCTGTTTATTTCTTACAGTGCTGTAGAAGTTCATCACCCCATACATATAATATAATAAAAACCCTCAGGACCGGGCCTGTTAGTGTATGTACGAAACAAGTTCACGCTTAATCAGTAGCATGCTTTGCCCTGTTGTCCCCTTCTACCATTATTTCTCGTTGGTTATATCCGATCTACAATACAGTGTAGAAAGACACAAAGATACAGCCTTCGGAGACAGACCCACTTGAAGATTCCGCTAATAAACTAGGTTGAGGGCTTTAGTAAGAGGTTAAACAAACTCCCTCATAATCTTCCCTGCTGGGAAATAGCAGGGGATAATGGCATTTGTTTTATTTGATGGATTTTGGTGCATATATGCCGTCTCGGAAATCAAGAATTTCTGTATGCTATAGCCTGCTGCCATCTAGTGGTATTTAGGTTTGTTGCTGAAGGCGTTATAAGTTATATACTTAAAATTTACATTCGCCCTAAACTAACTTTTGCCCCCTTACAATTGTATATTGATTCTATTTTTTATTTTTTTTATTTAAAAGATGTTTTGTGCTGCAAAGTAGCACATCCATATTTCTCGCCCCCTCCCAGATTTTGTGTGTACAGGTTTTTCGGGTCCCGACTGAACCCTGTGCCATATCTGCTCACATGGGGATTTCCAGCATGTCTGCAAGCAAGCGGCTTCCCTGCATATTCACAAAGACGGCAGTTATGGAAGTTCAAAAACCTTGCCATGCGGTACATCTCCTGCACATGTTCAGATGTGCCAAGGGCTCTACCAGAATCCGTAGGCCAATCAGAGTCCTCAATGAGTAGGGCCCTCTGATTCCTCCTGTAGTGAATTGTATTGTAACTAGGGTTGTCCCGATACCGATACCAGTATCGGTATCGGGACCGATACCGAGTATTTGCGGGAGTACTTGTACTCCCGCAAATACCCCCGATGCCTAAATAGAATACTCCCCCCCCGCCGCCAAAGCCGCCGCATCGAAAGCCGCGCCGCATGGGTTAAACGGGAACGTGCAGGAACATCACAGCTTTCATTTGAATAGCTGTAGTGTTCCTGCGTGTATAGACACTCCCCCTTGCTCGGGATTGGATGGGTGATCGTGATCTGTCCAATCCCGAGCAAGGGGGAGTATCTATACGCGCGGGCAAAACAGCTATTCAAATGAATGCTGTGATGATCTCCGTGCGGTGACGGCGGCTTTCGGCGGCTAGGTATGGGGGGGGGGCATGGCTGGAGGGACATGGCTAGAGGGACATGGCTAGAGGGACATGGCTAGAGGGACATGGCTGAAGGGACATGGCTAGAGGGACATGGCTGAAGGGACTTGGCTGAAGGGACATGGCTAGAGGGACATGGCTGAAGGGACATGGCTGAAGGGACATGGCTGAAGGGACATGGCTAGAAGGACATGGCTGAAGGGACATGGCTAGAGGGACATTGTTAAAGGGACATGGCTAGAGGGACATTGGTGAAGGGACATGGCTGGAGGGACATGGCTAGAGGGACATGGCTGAAGGGACATGGCTAGAGGGACATGGCTGAAGGGACTTGGCTGAAGGGACATGGCTAGAGGGACATGGCTGAAGGGACATGGCTGAAGGGACATGGCTGAAGGGACATGGCTAGAAGGACATGGCTGAAGGGACATGGCTAGAGGGACATTGTTAAAGGGACATGGCTAGAGGGACATTGGTGAAGGGACATGGCTGGAGGGACATGGCTGCATATGTGGGGGACATGGCTGGAGGGACATGGCTGCATATGTGAGGGACATGGCTGGAGGGACATGGCTGCATATGTGGGGGACATGGCTGGAGGGACATGGCTGCATATGTGGGGGACATGGCTGGAGTGACATGGCTGCATATGTGGGGGACATGGCTGGAGGGACATGGCTGCATATGTGGGGGACATGGCTGGAGGGACATGGCTGCATATGTGGGGGACATGGCTGGAGGGACATGGCTGCATATGTGGGGGACATGGCTGCATATGGGGGGGACATGGCTGGAGGGACATGGCTGGAGGGACATGGCTGCATATGTGTGAGACATGGCTGCATTTGTGGGGGGCATGGCTGCATATTTGGGGGGACGTGGCTGCATATGTGGGGGGACATGACTGCATATGTGGGGGGACATGGCTGCATATGTGGGGGACATGGCTGCATATGTGGGGGGACATGTCTGCAATATGTGGGGGGACACATTTAAAAAAAGTATCGGTATTCGGTATCGGCGACTACTTGAAAAAAAGTATCGGTACTTGTACTCGGTCCTAAAAAAGTGGTATTGGGACAACCCTAATTGTAACTGTACTTTCTGCCTTCATGGTCTAAAGCGCTGCGCAAACTGTTGGCTCTATATAAATCCTGTATAATGATAATAATAATAGGCACATGTGTGCATATGTCATATTAGGGAACAACGTGGAAGGGGAGTGAGCCAAACAAAACGCATATTTGCCAAGACTCACGGATTTCCCGGGACATTCACAGGAAACTGACTGATGTCCCGGGGAGTCTTTGTCCCGGGGGGAGAATCCCGAAAAATATCCCGGGCAACAGCCAGCCTAGAGGTTTCTCAGATCCTCCCCCTGCCTCCTCTTCTCCAATGAATAAGAATGTGGGAGGTCAGGTGGCAATTGCCTCATCTCATGTAGTATGTCCATGGTCTCTGACCATCTCTTGTATCATTTCCGCAGTCTCTGACATCTCCTGTACCATGTCTGCAGTCAGGGCTGGATTGAGAATAAAAACTAAGCCCTGGAAATGATTTCATACCAACGTCATTATTTTCTTGTTCATAAAAGGAAAAACCATGCATTTTAAAGCACATTTGAAGAGTGTATTACTCACCAGTGCCCATTAATGCAGCCTCACCTGTGCCCATCAGCTCATCCTCATCAATAACCATCAGATCATCCTCACCAGTGCCCATCAATGCAGCCTCACCAGTACCCATCAATGCAGCCTCACCAGTACCCATCAATGCAGCCTCACCAGTACCCACCAGTACCCATCAATGCAGCCTCACCGGTGCCCATCAATGCAGCCTCACCAGTGCCATCAATGCAGCCTCACCAGTGCCCATGAGCTCAGCCTCACCAGTGCCCATCAACTCAGCCTCACCAGTGCCCATCAATGCAGCCTCACCAGTGCCCATCAATGCAGCCTCACCAGTGCCCATCAATTCATCCTGATCAGTGCCCATCAGCTCAGCCTCACCAGTGCCCATCAATGCATCCTGATCATTGTTCATCAGCAATTGGAGAATATTGGCAACTATGATAATGGGACTAAAACATTTCTTTATCAGACCGAAGTGCACATTTTCAACACATCCATGCACATTTCAGTGCATTGCCCATTCATTTTAATGGGGCTTCAATGTGTTTCAACTGGCCAAAAAAAGAACCTGCCCATTTGCCCAGTTGATGGGCAGGTGCATTTATTTACCCTGTGTATGTGCATTAGGATGCCACAAAAATGTATAACAATGAACCACAGCACGCTTGGGGCTCATTCACATGGACAACCAGGGGGCAGTAAAAAGCAGTGCACTTTTACCGCCAGTCTGACCACCTACCTACAAGCGGACATAGCGACCGGAGGTGATACATATTCCGCTGCTGTAAATCTTTGACCAGTTTGTTTCTGCCAAGTTTGACCGGCACCACCCATTTTGATAAATCAGTAAATTATGTCTCCCATGAGAAAGAAGCCTTATTGTGATGAAAAAAATGATCATTTAAAATGATCGTGTGTGGGCAAAACGTCGCTTTATGTCTTCTGAAAAACGACCAAAAAAAATATTTGAACATGCTTGAATTTTTTGTGTCGTTTTTCAAAATGTCGTTTTTGTGTCATTTAAAATGATTGTGTGTGAGGCGGCGTAGACACGGCCGAGGTTCTCGGCAGAAACCAGCGAGAACCTCGCTGGGAGCCGCATTCTGCCGAGAACCTCGGCCGTGTGTACAGATTCGGCGAGCATCCCGTCAGGAAACCCGTCGAGCCGAAATAGAAAGCAGGTTCTCTATTTGCTCGACGGCCCGTCGGGATGAATGGCTGGTTGCCATTCCCGACGGACGGGTCGCCGAATCTGACGGCCGGCAGAGAACCTCGATGGGCGGAACGATGTGTTCTGCCCGTCGAGGTTCTCTGCCGTGTGTACGCGGCCTAAGAAAAACGACGTTTAAAACGACGTTTTTAAACCCGCGCATGCTCAGAAGCAAGTTATGAGACGGGAGCTTCAACAGAACAGAGTGTCGTCGAACGTAGTGTACGTCACCACACTTTGCAAGAGCATTGTCAGAAAACGATGATGTGTAGGCAACGTCGTTTTTTAAAATGAAGTTTGAAAAACATTGTTTTGTTTCGTGAGATAAAACGACGTTTTTTTTTCATCACAAAAAGTGATCGTGTGTACGCGGCATAACACAGTACATTGTGGTGCACATACACAGTGCGGTGTGCATGCATCTTAACACACTTAATAACATGCATTAATACATACTTGAGTGCTTGCATTGATGTGTACCTACCCCCTTTCCTTGTAGGCCCATTTCACAAAGGCACTGAGGATCGTACATGGTGAATGGGCCATTTGATTATCGTTCTCTAGTCAGTAGGTGCCGTGTATAGGGACCCCATTCTTGTCTATGAGGATGCAGTAGCTGCGTGGACACAGCTGCTTGTCCAAATGTAACAGGTCGTGCAGTTACGGGTGAGTCCTGCCGGCTAGGGATGGATAACCAAACATGCATAAAAATGGGAATGGATAATCAACGTTCACTGTGTATGGCCATCAGCACTGGGTGTAATGGGCCTTAGACTGTAAAGCTGGGTACACACGATCGGATTTTCCCTGGACAAAGCGTAGGACTTTTGTCTGAAGGGTGTTGGCCGTGAACTTGTCTTGCATACAAACGGCAAATAATTGTCGTCCAACAAGCACAAAATTTTACGAAATCCTAACATTTCAAGAGCATCAGGGAGGGTGGCACTTGGCAGCCATAGCGGAGAAGTGCAGGAATCGAGACATGCACAGTGTGCTAGACACATCGTCACAGCTGGGAGCCCTGAGATTCCTTATATTTTTCAAACATCTTTGAAATGTAACACTAGACCCTGAGGATGCAAAAACTGAGAGCAAGGGTATAACTACAAATAATGGGGCTTCTGGATGACCTCCCTACTGTCATGATGATATATCTAAATCAAGCAAGACGAGGTAGGAGGAGAGCTTTCAGAAAAGTTAGTACATTATTAGTCCTCATTTACATTAAGCATATGAATCCAGACACCCTGTGCGGGCAATGTTTACCCACAAGGAGTTGCACTGTGTTCTGTGCATCCCCCTTGCAAGCAGTCCCATTGCTGTTAATTGGGATACAGCCACTTCTCCTAATGTGGCATCTATGTGGGTGCACAGCCTCAAATGCACCCTGTCTGCCATTGTGCACATATGCGCCCCCATCAAATCATTCTATTACCTTTTCTACCACCACCTCCTCCCTTTAGAATGTAAGCTCTACGAGCAGGACCCCCCTGTACCTTTTATATTGAACGGTACTGTAATTGTGCTGTCCCCCCTATACATTGTAAAGCACTATATAAATCAGGGCTTTTTTCTCCGAGAATAGGTGCAGGAACTCCCTACTTCCGAGTCACCTGTTGTGTCCACCCCCTACCCACCTCTGAGCACAATTTGTTGGTTCCACTCCCTACTTACCTCTGAGCACCATTCCTTGGTTCCACTCCCTACCCAACTCCGAGCACCATTTCTTGGTTCCACTCCCTACCCACCTCTGAGCACCGTTCCTTGGTTCCACTCCCTACCAACCTCCAAGCACCAATCCTTGGTTCCACTCTCTACCAGCCTCCGAGCACCATTCCTTGGTTCCACCCCCTACCCACCTCTGAGCACCATTCCTTGGTTCCATCCCCTACCTACCTCCGAGCACCACTCTTTGGTTCCACTCCCTACTCTCCTCTGAGCGCCATTCCCTGGTTCCACTCCCTACCAACCTCCAAGCACCATTTCTTGGTTCCACTCCCTACCCACCTCTGAGCACCGTTCCTTGGTTCCACTCCCTACCAACCTCCAAGCCCCAATCCTTGGTTCCACTCTCTACCAGCCTCCGAGCACCATTCCTTGGTTCCACCCCCTACCCACCTCTGAGCACCATTCCTTGGTTCCATCCCCTACCTACCTCCGAGCACCATTCTTTGGTTCCACTCTCTACCCTCCTCTGAGCGCCATTCCCTGGTTCCACTCCCTACCAACCTCCGAGCACCATTCCTTGGTTCCACTCCCTACCCACCTCGTAGCACCATTCCTTGGTTCCACTCCCTACCCACCTCTGAGCATCATTTCTTGGTTCCACTCCCTACCCACCTCTGAGCACCGTTCCTTGGTTCCACTCCCTACCAACCTCCGAGCACTATTCCTTGGTTCTACTCCCTACCAGCCTCCAAGCACCATTCCTTGGTTCCACTCCCTACCCACCTCTGTGCACCATTCCTTGGTTCCACTCCCTACCCACCTCCGAGCACCATTCCTTGGTTTCATTCCCTACCAACCTCCGAGCACCATTCCTTGGTTCCACCCCCTACCTACTTTCGAGCGCCATTCCTTGGTTCCACTCCCTACCCACCTCCGGGCACCATTTCTTGGTTCCACCCCTTACCCACCTCTCAGTAATGGATACAGAACCAAGTATCAATTTGTGGTGCTAGGTAGTTTGTATATGATAGGAAGTAAAATAGATCACCTGTAGCCAGCAATAGCTACAATGGAGCTCCCCCAGCAACAATAGACTTTGAACAGCTAGCAACAATAGACCCCTCCCTCAACAGTTGATATCTCCCAGCAATGATTGTCTCCCAGTAGCATAAGAGCCCCCCCAGCAACAATAGATCCCCTACAGTGACAACTGACCTCCCCAGCAACAATAGACCCTCCCCCTGTAAAATTAGATCCACTCCAGAAACAATAGATCCTCCAGCATTAATAGATCCTCCAGTACACCCCAGCACCACTTGCCATTACATACATTCAGACCTGGAGGTGCCGGAACTGCGTTCCCCCGCGTTCCTGCTTAAAAAAAGCCCTGTGTATAACAATAATAATAATAACAATAATATGTGTTACTTCTACATCTAGATACTGAGGGCCGGATTCAGATACATTTGATGTATCTTTCCGGCGGCGTAGCGTATGGTGTTTATGCTACGCCCCTGCAAATATTATGGGCAAGTGCCTTATTCAGAAAGCACTTGCTCCATAATATGCGGTGGCGTAGCGTAAAGTGCCCGTCGTAACAGCGCGTAATTCAAATTTCTGAAGTGGGGGCGTGATTCATGTAAATGAATCATGACCCCACATAATTGACGTTTTTTTTGGACGGCGCATGCGCCATCCGTGGACGTTCCCAGTGCGCATGCGTGATATCACATCGCTTTTTGTCAATGTAAACGATGTGAACGTAACTAACATCGAGCCCCATTCCTGAACGATTTACGCAAACGACGTAACCGACGTACAATTCGCCGCTGTCCCAACGTCCATACTTAACATTGGCTACGCCTCCTATAGCAGGGGTAACCTTACGTAAACGTAAACTACGACGACCGGCCGCAAGTACGTTCGGGAATCGCCGTAAATTCCTCATTTACATATTCGACGCGTAAAACGACGGAAGCGCCACCTAGCGGCCAGCGTAAAAACTGCAACTAATATACGGTGTAACAGAATTATGACGCTCGTATATTAGCAGAATTCCAGCGTATTCTTTTCTGAATAGCAAAAAAATATACGCCGGCTATTCTTAGTATTTACGCGGCATATCTCTTGATACGCTGACATAAATACTTTCTGAATCCGGCCCTATATCTGTGTGTGTATATATATATACACAGTAACACACACATTTAACCTAAATATATGTCTTTATATATGTACATATATTGTATTTGTATGCTTTAACATTTAAAATAATGTACAATAATAATAATACAGTAAAAGAATACAATATAATAGTGCTCCTGTGAACTTGTACAATTCTAGATATGCAAATTTCAGAATAAAATCCACCCTGGGTATTCTGTTTTCCATCTTCCTCTTGACAAATGCGTGTTGTTTTCCAGCGTGCCAGCTTTTACAACGCGCAGATAACCAATATGTCCTCCGCCGCTGAGGACGAGCGATATTTATGGTTCACAATTACAGGCTTAACAAAATCTTGTAATCTAACCAGTGAGCACTTGAAATAATTTATTTGCGGATGGCTGCTGAGGTGAAATGTTGAATTATAACATTCGTTTTTCTTTGCAGTCGAAATCATGGATTTAAGGACACTTTCCCTATGGAACGAATTGCCGGCTACTCATCTTCATGCCAAAGTCATATTTAACTTTTTTTTCCCCCCTTCTTAATTGAACCTTGAAGCCGACTTCTTTTAAAACGAATGATATGCCATTAATTGCAAGTGGCTGTTTATCTGTAGTAAATCTGAGGCTCTGCTGTTTACCTTATCCAGTCTGGAGTATTCATTGCCTGTTCTTTTTATTTTTATTTTTTACCTTTGCAGCTTCTGGCGTTCCTCCAGGGTCTCTTTACCTTCTATCATGAGGGATACGAGCTGGCCAGAGAATTTACACCGTACAAAGAGCAGCTGCAATTCAATTTGCAAAACGTAAGTTCCTGAATAATTGAACCTTTGAAATTTATATTGACGTTAGCCATTTGTTCTTTAAAGGAGGACTCCAATTAAACAGTGGGTTTGAAAATTATAATTATAATAGGTAAGGGGAAAGCACCCGTGTACTGTATAATAAACATTATGACAAAAAGGAGGAGTTAGACTGAAGGTGTAGGAGGGAGGAAGCATTGTTTCCATCCAATCGTTCCTTTTTCGGGACAGCTATCTAATTTTTAGGCCAAAGTGACAGGTCCTCCTCTAACAAGATCCATCTATGCACTTACCTTCCCATTGCTTCTATCCTACGAAGTCAAGAGTCTTAGGCCTCGTACACACGATAGGTTGACCAGAGGACAGCGGTCTGATGGATCGTTTTCATCGGTCAAAACCGATCGTGTGTGGGCCCCTTTGGTTAAAAAAAAGCCAACTTGCTTTAAAATAACCTATGGATTCCTAACCGATAAGTCAAAACCGATCGTTAGTAGGCACGACCATCGGTTAAAAATCCACGCATTCTCAGAATCAAGTCGACGCATGCTTGGAAGCATTGAACTTTTTTTTAACACGTCGTTGTGTTTTACGTCACCGCGTTCTGTCACAATCGTTTTTTTAACTGATTGTGTGTAGGCACATCAGACCATCAGTCAGCTTCATCGGTTAACCTATGACAACGGTCCTTTAGACTGTTCTCATCGGATGGACTGATCATGTGTACAAGGCTTTAAGCCAGGTTAAACCCTTGGAGCTCTGGGTAAATGCTTGACCCTTCCTGGCATGGAGGAGCATATGACCTCCTCCCAGGATTTAGTGTTTTGGGCCTGATATGGTCTGGTATGGATTTTGAGGGGGACCCTACACCATTTTAAAAAAAAAATTGGCGCAGGGTTCTCCTTAATATCCATACCAGACCTGAAGGGCCTGGTATGGAATTTGGGGGGAACCCCGGGCATTTTTTTTTTTTGGTTCGGGGTTCCCCATAATTGCTTGCCGACCTGCCGCCGTCATTTTACTGCGGCAGGTCGGCACGCCTGGGCGAGAGCCCGTAGCTCTACGTCGGCTCTTTAAAAGCCACTAGGTGGTGCGCCCCCGAGTGCCGTGTGCGTGTCCCCGGCGGGCACGCGCGCCGCCGGGCATGCGCGATCGCTCGGTACAGAGCGAGGACCGGGAGCTATGTGTATAAACACAAAGCTCCTGGTCCTATCAGCGGGGAAACACTGATCTTCTGTTCATACAATGTATGAACAGAAGATCAGTGATTTCCCCTAGTGAGTCCACCCCCCATACAGTTAGAACACCCCCAGGAACACACTTAACCTCTTTCCCCGCCTCTAGTGTTAACCCCTTCACTGCCAATGGCATTTTTATAGTAATTCAATGCATTTTTAAAGCACTGATCGCTATAAAAATGCCAATGGTCCCAAAAATGTGTCAAAAGTGTTCGAAGTGTCTGCTATAATATCGCAGTACCGCAAAAAAAACTCTGATCGCCGCCATTACTATTAAAAAAAATATATATTAATAAAAATGCCATAACACTACCCCCTATTTTGTAAACGCTATAACTTTTTCGCAAACTAATCAATAAACACTAATTGCGATTTTTTTTTACGAAAAATAGGTAGAAGAATATGTATCGGCCTAAACTGAGGGAAAAAACGTTTTTTTTATATATTTTTTGGGGATATTTATTATAGCAAAATGTAAAAAAATTGCAATTTTTTCGAAATTGTCGCTCTATTTTTGTTTATAGCGCAAAAAATAAAAACTGCAGAGATGATCAAATACCACCAAAAGAAAGCTCTATTTGTGGGAAAAAAAGGACGCTAATTTTATTTGGGAGCCACGTCGCACGACCGCGCAATTGTCAGTTAAAGCAACACAGTGGCGAATCACAAAAAGTGCTCTGGTCATTGGGCAGCAATATGGTCCGGAGGTTAAGTGGTTAATATTCATACCAGACCCAAAGGGCCTGGTAATGGACTAAGGGGGAACCCATGCCGTTTTTTTTCAATGACTTTGATCTGTATTTCCGGGACCTGACAATTGATTATAGCCGCGAGTAGTTTTAAATGTGCAGGGACTGTTCTAAACATGGAAAACATACACTAGTTTACAGGCATACTATAGACACCCCCCAGGTACGAAATTTTATGGAATATTTTACTTTTATTGTTTCACTTTAAGCATTAATAAAATCACTGCACGTTTTTTTTTTGCATTGATACACGTCCCCTGGGGCAGGAAAAATGGTTTATTGTGCCAACAAAATAAAATACAGGAAAACAGATCAGCAATGAGAAAATTACAAATAAGAACAAAAGAAAACACGTATATGTCATATAATACTATAATGGCACCAAAATTAGAAACCAGACACACTCCCATAGACTTTAACAGTGTTTGCGCTTTCAAACTTATTTTTTGCCTGTTCGCATGTTCTGCTGTGAACCAAACCGGGCATCATATTTATATAAAAATGGCAAATCACAAATATACAATGAGTGATATTTTTGTGATTGTTTCTGTGCAACTAAAACATGGAATCGAGGTCCAGTTACTGACATAGGTGTGTGCAGCCTATTGCATTAGGGTGTCAAACACATAGTACCGATCATTCACAATGAAAGGGAAGGGGCTGGTAAGTTATATATTTACCAGGCCTTTCCCTCACTCATCCTAAAACATCCCTGCAGCAATAGCTGGAGGGAGAGGAGAGTAGGGAAATCGGTAGTGCTTCTGAGGGAAGGAGAGGGGAACCAGGGCAGTAGGGGGAATCTGTGCTGCACAGGGTGATTAGGGTGTGCCTGGGCCTATGGTTACTGATTGTGTTGTTTGCATGTCATTTCACACATTATTTAGATTTCCATATTGATTTTTGGCAAAACAATCCAGAGTCCTGTTTGAATTTGTTAATTATTCAGCAATCCAGTCTAATAACCACATCTTTTGGTCCTCTCGCCTACAAGAATCATGAATACCCCCAGTAAGGAGCCCTTGTTTTAGGACAGCGGTCACAAAACTACTGCACTCGGGTCAAATGTAGCCCTTTGCTAGCCTAAATCCGGTCCCTGGTGCACTATTCTGCCCACTGACACCAAGAGTGGGGCAAAGTTCCTGCCACTGACACCAAGGATAGGGCACACTTCCTTCCAACATGATATCAGTGTTTGGGTACTATTCCTTCTACTGACCACAGACACTATGACATTACGATACTACCACTGACCACAAAGCCAAGGCCTTGTTTATTCCCACTGAATGCAGCATATTTTTTACTAGGGTTGCACCGATACCGGTATCGGTGCTGATACTAAGCATTTGCACGAGTCTCAGTACTCGTGAAAATACAGCGATACCTGAAACCAACACTTTCAGGCTTGGTTCTTTCAGCTGTCAGAAGGATTCCCCCACTGACAGCTAAAATGTTAAAAAAAAGCTGGAAATTATCAGTTGTTAAGCATCCTTAACAATCAATGACTCATTCAGCTGTCAGTGGGGTTCCCCTGTTGACAGCTGAAGTGTTAAAAAAGTCCGGAAATTGGATCTTTAAAAAAACAAAACAGCCAGGCAATGTTTATCAACAACATTGCTCAGCCCTAAAACACGGAAGATACAAAGAAACATTGTTTATTTTTGTTTCTTAATCTACAGATCAAAGGGATGAACTTCGATCTGCAGATGAAGTCAGTTCCTCTGTTTAACCTCATTATTTACCCTTAAATTACTCTTTAACAGCCTTAATTAACTTCTTATTCGCCTCTATTTAATTATTTTCCTGATGATTTTTTTTTTGTTCACTTCTATTTTATGAACTTTTAATAATTAAAATGCATGAATCTATCTATGGGGATAGAGCAGTGGAGGAGAGAGGGGGCCGCGCCCATGTCCCCCTTATGGACGCACCGCCACTGATCAGCATATCAAAAACATCTCTCGAACAGCATCGCTTCAATTAATTGATATTACTATAACTATACATACATGCACTGTATGTAAGTACACTAGGTTGCATTCAATGTGTGTTGGTCATTTAGTCCAGGAGTAATTCCAAAATTGTACTTGCCAAATATGAGTTTGTCTTAATGCAATCTTCAACCTCTAGGTCATCTGGTGCACAGCCAACATGATTTGTCTTTGTAGTAATGGTGTGAGACCTAGAAATCACCAGGTAAAAATTCTCTTTTACAGACAAGGAATAACTTTGAAAGCACTCGGCAGGAAATGGATCGACTATTGCAAAGAATGAAAGCTGCAGACCAAGAATACCGACCCCCCAGTCAGCGGACAATGGAAGGATATTTATACGTCCAGGAAAAAAGTGAGTCTCACAGGTGAAGCTCTGTGGCTTCCTTTATGAGCTTGGTTTGTAATTTCTGCCAAAGTATACAAAAGGGGTCTGACGTTCATGAGCCCCTCTGTTTGCTCAACAGAAAATGGGTTAGTGACTTGTAGTGTCACTCACACAACTACATAGAAATTAGGGTTGCCCTGATAGCGATACCAGTATCGGTATCGGGACCGATACCGAGTATTTGCAGGAGTACTTGTACTCCCGCAAATACCCCCAATGCCTAAATAGAATACTCCCCCCCCCCCCGCCGCTACCGCCGCCGCCACATCGAAAGCCTCCGCCGCATGGGTTAAACAGCGTGCAGGAACATCACACCTTTCATTTGAATAGCTGTATTGTTCCCGCTGCGTATAGACACTCCCCCTTGCTCGGGATTGGATGGGTGATCGTGATCTGTCCAATCCCGAGCAAGGGGGAGTGTCTATATGCGCGGGCAAAACAGCTATTCAAATGAATGTTGTGATGTGCGGCGGCTGAGGGACATGGCTGGAGGGACATGGCTGGAGGGACATGGCTGCGGGGACATGGCTGGAGGGACATGGCTGGAGGGACATGGCTGCGGGGACATGGCTGCGGGGACATGGCTAGAGGGACATGGCTGGAGGGACATGGCTGGAGGGACATGGCTAGAGGGACATGGCTGCATATGTGGGGGACATGGCTGCATATGTGGGGGACATGGCTGCATATGTGGGGGACACATTTTAAAAAAGTATCGGTATTCGGTATCGGCGACTACTTGAAAAAAAGTATCGGTACTTGTACTCGGTCCTAAAAAAGTGGTATCGGGACAACCCTAATAGAAATAATTCAAAAAAGACTTCCCTTACACCCAGGATATTTGACATGCTCTCCTAGTACTTACCTTACACCCAGGCTTCTGGCAGGCTCACCTAGTACTTACATTACACCCAGGCTTTTGACATGCTCTCCTAGTACTTACCTTACACCCAGGCTTCTGGCAGGCTCACCTAGTACTTACCTTACACCCAGGCTTCTGGCAGGCTCACCTAGTACTTACCTTACACCCAGGTTTCTGACAGGCTCACCTAGTACTTACCATACACCCAGGCTTCTGGCAGGCTCACCTAGACTAGGGTGATGTGATTACAGATGACAGCTTACTGGTGGGCTGGTTCAAGACAGGCTCAGACTAGAATCTGAATATACATATATAACTTCTATGATAAATAGACAAATAAAAACTTCCACAGTGCCAAAATGATATAAAACACAATGCTGTGAATTAACATAAACAATGTTATAAACCAAAGAATGTGCTATATAAATCCACAGTGCAAAGAGATTTGTTCCCGGTGACATAATTTATGACGAAACATGTAGGGCATGACTGGAAGTCATGATGTCACCACGCATGCACGTAAGCGAACAGCATTGTGGGATGTGTAGATTCCCGGATGCCCATTGCTGTGTGTTTCTGTAATTGCGTTTTAACTTGGAATGAAGTACTCCTTAAAGATTTAATACTATGGGAGAGTGGCGCTCTTTTCTTCTTTCTTCTCTCAGCTTCTAGAGCCTGAGTGGGGAGAGATGGAGAGGCCTGGTGTATGCTGGTCCTAACCATTATATACAAGTGATTTCTGACTCTTTTTTAATACTACGAGTGCGATCTGGTGAGCTGATGTCTGTGTGAAGCACTAGGTGTCTTTACATTGAACATCTTATACAGCCATGGGAGAATTTCTGGAGTGGAAGAACTTGGTGTTTGGATTTTTATTATTTCTAATTTGGTCTATTGGACTTTTTGATTTATATACATGTAACTCTCTGCACTGTGGATTTATATAGCACATTTTTTTGGTTACAATATTGTTTATTTGGTTCACAGCATTATGTTTTATATAATATTGACCATGGCTTTTTTTCAACTGGAACTTGGTGGAACTCAGTTCCACCACCTCTGGCTCAGGCCCTCTGCTTCCTGCTCACCATTATTACTTGTAAACACAGAAGTCCAGGTTCTGTGTTTACAAGTGACAG
The DNA here is from genome assembly GCA_029574335.1 of Rana kukunoris. NCBI lineage: Eukaryota > Metazoa > Chordata > Amphibia > Anura > Ranidae > Rana > Rana kukunoris. The sequence goes on from CM056050.1 coordinate 56,164,210, forward strand.
TTTGTCTGCCAACAGCTTCCACTGAGTGCAGGATGGGGGCAAGGGAGATGCAGGTGCCCAGAGTACAGTGCAGATGCTGACATACCCACTGGATGATGGGTATGCAATGGGGGCACCCAAGCAGGCACGCACCCGAGCCACTGCTCTACATGTCCATTAAAACATAGAGCTACGATTTGGCCCTGCCCCTGGGTGTGATTGACAGCATCAGAAGCCAATGGCTGTCTCAGCCAATGATGAAGTAGAGTCCCTCCAGAGCCGATGTTCTTTTGCATTTAGATGGAACTCAGGTAAGTTTTAGGGGGACTGGGGCAATTGCTGCACACTGTACACATAGAATGCATAAAGGTAAACACACCATTAGCCTTTAGAGCCACTTTAATAAGGATTAAAAATAGTTAATGTTGATTGAGAGAGTTTTGTTCCTCTTTAAAGTCAGCCTGTGCACACCTTTTGCATTCATCAGTTAGGTGTCTCTCAATCTGTGTCTTTCATCCCTTTAATTACAGACAGGTAAATGGTACATTTACATGGCTGGTTGATGTTTGCTGCAAGCTGTGGAACCTGAACGGCATGAAGAAACATTGCCTTTTTACCAGTACAGCTCAGCATGATCTGCTCCAGGCTTTGCAGAGGGTGTTCAGCATGTTAACACATTCCTTTTATTTTTCGGTGTCTCATTTACATCTTACAAGCCATGCAATTACTGCGTCCTCTGCTCCCATTAATGGCTTACTGTGTTTTCTGATGGCATGCATTGCTGAATGTTAAGCTTCCTTGTGAAAGAGCTGTAACATTTTTTCAATTAAAATTCATCACAATCTAATGCCAGTACAGTAAACCATGACCAAAAAAACAGGAGATAAACATACTGTTATTTATTGCTCTGAGCTAGATGAGAAATCCTACCAAACTCTGAAAAATACTATATGGGAATGGGTGTACCTGAGAAAATAGATGCATCTTTGTATAGCTAACCCTGATATAATGTTTAGTCACAAGGTGACACCACTATTCATAGCTGACAGCTCTGCGACTTAGTGTGCCTGGCCCTGGTGGTGGTCTTCCTGTGCTCTGTCTTCATGTAAGCTTACTTAACCTACCTACCCACACCTCCTACCTAGGCTTACTTAGCCTACCTACCTATCCACACCTCTTACTTAGGCTTACTTAGCCTACCTACCTATCCATATCTCTTACTTAGGCTTACTTAGCCTACCTAGCCACACCTCTTACTTAGCCTACCTACCCCTCACTTCTTACTTAGCCTACCTACCCACACCTCTTACTTAGGCTTGCTTAGCCTACCTACCTACCCACCCCTCTTACTTAGGCTTACTTAGCCTACCTAGCCACACCTCTTACTTGGCCTACCTACCCACACCTCTTACTTAGGCTTACTTAGCCTACCTACCGTCGGCTCAGCTGGGATCCCCGCTCAGCTGTCGGTGGACAGGGCGGTCCCCGCACACTGTGCAGGGACCGCCCTGTCTCTCCTCCGCTCTCCCCTATGGGGAATCGGATGAAAACGGACCGTTGGTCCGTATTCATCCGATCCGTTCCGAAGAAAAATAGGGTTTTCTTCCGTCCGAAAAACCGGATCCAGACGGACGCGGATCTTTGCGGACGTTAGCGGATGCACCATCCGCTAACGGACGCGATCCCATAGGAAACCATTACAAGTCCGTTTACGGACTTGTAAAAACGGACGAGCGGAGGCGGATGTGTGAAAGGGCCCTTACACTAATGCATTTTCTGCATTAAGGTAAAAAAAAAAAAATTCCATGTCAGCTCCCCCAGCCCCCGTTTAAATTCTTACTTGTGCCAGATTCCGATCCAGTGATGTGCCCATCTGCAGCAGTGCTGCTCTTTTCTCCCCTCTTCTCACAGGAGGATTGGCATCAGAGAATAGCCATTGGCTCCTGCTGCTGTCAATCAAATCCTGTGAACAGAGATCGGGGGTGGGGCTGAGCCGTACTGTCTGTGTCAATAGACACGGACAGTGCTGCTCAGGATCAAGACTGCACGAGTGCTCCGCCCTAGCAAGCGGCTTGCTATGGGAGGACTTGGAAGGCATGAAGAGCCATGAGTGCCGCCGGGGGGCCCCAGAAGAAGAGGAGTATTGGGTCTGCTCTGTACAAACCCATTGCTCGGAGCAGGTAAGTATGACATGTTTATTTTAGAAAAATAGAAAAACTAAACCTTTACAATCTCTGTGAGTAATCAAGTTGTAGTGTCTCAAAACCTCCACTAAATGTCAGCATACACCAGAACAAAAGTAACCTGATGCAGTTTAATACAACACCGAAAACATGCATACCTGTATAAGTGGGCAGAACAATAATGTGTAAATATATGGCAGTATAACCATACAGGCTACAATGAGAAGGAACCAAAGCAATTAAAATTCCTCCAATCCGTGCGTAGCACAGTAAAGACTTCTTGGAAAACAAGGCATTTATATCTTGTTCCATCAAATATCCCAAAAATAAGAGAACTATTCGTCATTTCAGAATAAAGGGTGGAGGCACACAAATCATTTACCTACCATTGGCCAGAAGCACATCCCAGATTTCTGGTATAGAGTACAAATATAGCCTAAAATTCTAGCTCTATATTATGGCTGTTTAATGTTAGTAATGTAATTATAATATTTTGTTCTATGATTTTATGGCTATACTGTATTTGTGCTTTACACCAACGGTTCTGAATGTGCACTTGGCTAATGGATTGTAAAGGAGTGAGTTGGATGGCGCTGCCCATTGTCCTGAAATGAAGCATAATCCTCTTATTTTTGGCATACTGTATGTGTTGGAATGAAGCATGTTAATACCTTCTGTTATATTGTTATATGAAGGATTTACTATATATATATATATATATATATATATATATATATATATATATATATATATATATTTATATATACACACATACACTATATTACCAAAAGTATTGGGACACCTGCCTTTACACGCACATAAACTTTAATGGCATACCAGTCTTGGTCCGTAGGGTTCAATATTAAGTTGGCCCACCTTTTGCAGCTATAACAGCTTCATCTCTCCTGAGAAGGGTGTCCACAAGGTTTAGGAGTGTGTCTATGGGAATGTTTGACCATTCTTCCAGAAGTGCATTTGTGAGGTCAGGCACTGATGTCGGATGAAAAGGCCAGGCTCGGAGTCACCGCTCTAAGGCCTCGTACACACGAGGGGATATGTCCGCTGAAAACGGTCCGATGGACCGTTTCAGCAGACATCTCCGCTCGTGTGTATGGGCTAGCGGACAGATTTCTCCACCCGACAGATTTCAAAGCATGCTTTGAAATCTATCCGGTGGAATCTGTCCGCCCGACATGTCTGCTGGTTAGTACACTTACCAGCAGACATGTCGTCCCCCACCACCGCCGCGCCGCCGCCGAATGGATTCGGCACATGCGCGGAAGTGTTTAACTTCCTGGTGCGGTGACGTGGCGGCGTCAACGTCACCGCCGCGTCACCGCGCCGTCCGGCGGCGGGGAATTTGATCCGATGGTGTGTACACGCCATCGGATCAAACTCCCGATCGGACATATCCGATGGAAATGGTCCGCGGACCGTTTTCATCGGATATGTCCGATCGTGTGTACGAGGCCTAATTCATCCCAGCAGTGTTCTATCGGGTTGAGGGCTAAACTCTGTGCAGGCCAGTCAAGTTCCTCCATCCCAAACACACTCATCCTTGTCTTTATGGACCTTACTTTGTGAACTGGTCCAAATCATTTGGTAGAGGGGGGGATTATAGTGTGGGGTTGTTTTTCAGGGGTTGGGCTTGGTTCCAGTGAAGGGAACTCTTAAGGCGTCAGTATAACAAGACATTTTGCACAATTTCATGTTACCAACTTTGTGGGAACAGTTTAGGGATGTCACCTTCCCAACATGACTGCGCACCAGTGTACAAAGCAAGGTCCATAAAGACATGGATGAGTGAGTTTGGGGTTGAGGAACTTGACTGGCATGCACAGAGTCCCGATAGATCACTTTTGGGATGAATTAGACATGAATTAGAGCGAAGACTGCGAGCCAGGCCTTCTCACAAATGTGCTTCTGGATGAATGGTCAAACATTCCCATAGACACTACTAAACCTTGTGGACAGCCTTCCCAGAAGAGTTGAAGCTGTTATAGCTGCAAAGGGTGGGCCAACTCAATATTGAACCCTACGGACTAAGACAGGGGTGCCATTAAAGTTCATGTGCGTGTAAATACAGGTGTCCCAATACTTTTGGTAATATACAGTAGTGTGTGTGTATATATATATATATATATATATATATACAGTATATAGAGGGACCATGTGGAAAGGAAAGGGGAAAAGCAGTCACTTGGTTTACACAGTACAGGAGAGGAGTTGCTGCTGGTAAACTTGTTTGCAGTGTAAGTATAAAAAAAAAATCCCCAAAGTAAAAGCGGAATTGTTTCAGAATTCGGAGACAGGTGTAGAAACCTTTTGGATATTTGAGGTTACACAGCCGGTCTGCCCTAACCTGCAATTGTGTGACTTTGGAGCGTCTTTAGAGAATGATTTATGGTCCGGACAGACAGGACGTGTTTTAGTTGGAATCAATATGCGGACACCTGTAACCTGCATGCCGCTCATCACATCCACCCTCAGCTCCAGCTAATGAGCCCCGATGGGGGGGGGGGGAAACAGCTGTGTGCCGCTTGTGTTGTGTGCATGCTGTCCTACTTGTGTCTTGGAACTGAGGACAGGGATGCCGTTATTACACTTCTGTGGCTGGGAGGATAGCTCATTAGGCTGCCACTTTTCACGCACTGATGAGATTCGTGCAGCTGGAGGTCAAGATGGCTGAGATCCATAGCCAAACGACTGCATTCAAGGGAAGCAATAGCCTGATACAGAGATATCATCTTTATAGCTTGGGAAGAACTATGTTCCAATTAAATAGCATTTTTAGATATAAGGAGCACTGATCGCACATCCCTTACTGGTTAGGCTGATGTCAGACTGGTGATTTTACCACTAGGGCGGGATCATTAAAGGGGCCATCTGTGTGTCCCTATGGAATCGCTCCCTCTGTAGTCACACGCAGCCAGACGTTGAACACAATTGACGTTGAAGACGTTGAACACGATTCTATAGGGACAAGCAGGCAGCTTCTTAACGGTCCTGCCGCTGGTGATTTTGTCAAACTGCTAGCGGCAGAGTTGCCCATCTGACATCAACCATAAGTATATACTGCACTGTTTAGTAAATCTTGGCGTAAAGCCAAAGATCATATAGGCATTGCTTGCATTATATCTTGCAGAACACATGTGCTACGATTAAAGGGTATTTCAGCCCTAGCTATGTACGTGTCAGATATGTGCAGCAGCAAAGAGGGTGGGCTTTAATTACTTGTCGCCCACGGCCACGCTATATCCGAAAGACGGCTACAGCACAGGCCTTAATTGCCGGGAGTGTGTCCAAGGACACGCTGGATGCGTGCCCCAGGGAGCGCAGGTGAGGCAGGATACTTAGAGGATGTCCATGGACACCCTCCCAAAACTGAAAGTCAGGAGGGTCCTTCATGGTTTCTTGCACTGGGGCCCTGAAGTTGCTAGTTATTCCTCTGTATCAGCGTATAGAAGAACAAAGCGCAATGGCGGCTGGTGTTTTTTTTGTGGGGGGGGGCGGGGGAGCGGCAAACGATCCACCCCCCTGGTTGTCCGCCAGCTGGGTCACCGGTGGCACACCCCTCCCCCCCCCGGTTGGTCAGTCAGTAGTCGGGGGCCCCGTACTTACCCCATCTCGCAGGCGGGCAGCACGACGAGCAGCTTTAGCGTCTCCCTGGGCTGTTCTCTCTGGCTGCTTACTCGCCTCCCATGCGTCTCCTTCCCCCTCCTCCTGGTGGCCAATCCGATTGGATCTCCTTTCGGACAGGCCAGGAGGAGAGTCAGTGTTACTGCAGCAAATATTAATTATCTATTGTCAAATAACTGGGTGGGCTTCAGGCATAGTTCTCTGCGCCCCAAGCCCACCCTATTTTGAAGCTTATTAGAGCTTCTGGCTCTAATAACGATCTCAACATTGAGTCTGTCTTGGATTACATGAAGAGACAGAAGGATTTTAAGCAGCCTACATCCACAGAAGACCTTTCATATGTGTGTGCAGCCAATTGCATTAGGGTGTGCACCCCAAAGCTCAAAGACACATGCGTGTATGTGTTTACAATACAGACCAAAAGTTTGGACACACCTTCTCATTCAAAGAGTTTTCTTTATTTTCATGACTATGAAAATTGTAGATTCACACTGAATGCATCAAAACTATGAATTAACACATGTGAAATTATATACATAACAAAAAAGTGTGAAACAACTAAAAATATGTCATATTCTATGTTCTTCAAAGTAGCCACCTTTTGCTTTGATTGCTGCTTTGCACACTCTTGGCATTCTCTTGATGAGCTTCAAGAGGTAGTCACCTGAAATGGTCTTCCAACAGTCTTGAAGGAGTTCCCAGAGATGCTTGGCACTTGTTGGCCCTTTTGCCTTCACTCTGCGGTCCAGCTCACCCCAAACCATCTCGATTGGGTTCAGGTCCGGTGACTGTGGAGGCCAGGTCATCTAGCGCAGCACCCCATCACTCTCCTTCTTGGTCAAATAGGCCTTACACAGCCTGGAGGTGTGTTTGGGGTCATTGTCCTGTTGAAAAATAAATGATGGTCCAACTAAACACAAACCGGATGGAATAGCATGCCGCTGCAAGATGCTGTGGTAGCCATGCTGGTTCAGTATGCCTTCAATTTTGAATAAATCCCCAACAGTGTCACCAGCAAAGCACCCCCACACCATCACACCTCCTCCTCCATGCTTCACGGTGGGAACCAGGCATGTAGAGTCCATCCGTTCACCTTTTCTGCGTCGCACAAAGACACGGTGGTTGGAACCAAAGATCTCAAATTTGGACTCATTAGACCAAAGCACAGATTTCCACTGGTCTAATGTCCATCCCTTGTATTCTTTAGCCCAAACAAGTCTCTTCTGCTTGTTGCCTTTCTTTAGCAGAGGTTTCCTAGCAGATATTCTACCATGAAGGCCTGATTCACACAGTCTCCTTAACAGTTATTCTAGAGATGTGTCTGCTGCAAAAGGTGGCTACTTTGAAGAACCTAGAATATGACATATTTTCAGTTGTTTTTACACTTTTTTGTTATGTATATAATTCCACATGTGTTAATTCATAGTTTTGATGCCTTCAGTGTGAATCTACAATTTTCATAGTCATGAAAATAAAGAAAACTCTTTGAATGAGGTGTGTCCAAACTTTTGGTCTGTACTGTATATATATATATATATATATATATATATATATATATATATATATATATATATATATATAATATATATATAGCAGTATGGTAATGGACAGTGTCACTAGAGCAGTGGTGGAAAATGACAGTAGGGCAGAGATTGGTGTCAGTAATGAATTTTTATTTATTTTTTTACTAAATTTTTTTTTTTTTTACTAAGGGCCTCTTGGATTTACATGGACGCGGCATTACTGTACTTATGACAAAAGCAGCAAAACATTTACTATGAGTGTATCAGAAACCAAATCAGGAGGGAAAGTGGTAAGTAATTGCTTCCTTTTTTGTGAAAAATTAGGGATCATCATAAACCCAGAACAATGCAGAAGACAATCAATGTAAAGCAGGCCTGTACTATAGTAGACTGAGCAACCTTCTGAACTGTCCTTCTAAAATTGTTTAGTCCTTTTGACCCAGGAGCTTGAGTATTTTCTGAGCCAGTAACCCAGAGCCAGTATATACTGTAAGGCTCCATCCACACTGAAGCTGATAAACTGCAGTTTATTGGCATTTTTTTTTTTATTCTTTAAAAGCCCATAAACTGCACTCAATGTTAGCCTGTGTGTCCATGGACGTTTTTTTAGTGTTAATGAGCAGTGGAGATTATGGTATTTTTTCTGAACGCCAGAAATTTGCATTCAAAGTGTATTTTTTCGGCAGGAAAAATCGCTATATAACACAAAACCCAGAAAAACGCTAATAAACGCTAATAATCACTCAAAAACGCAGCTAGCCAGCGTTTTTTTATTCATTGAAAAAAAGCTAAAAAACGCTACACAGAAAAACGCTAATAAACGCTATTGCAAAAACACAAAAAAATGTTGAAAGGCTCCCTGCAAAGCTACTGGCGTTTTTTAAAGCTTTTTTTTTAGCTTCCAGTGTGCATGGAGCCTAAGGCGCTGCTAAATGTACGCTAAGACACTGCAAAATGTACGTTCAGAGGCAGTCAGACACTTTTTTCAACTGCTCCTGAACTTATTCAATGTTATCCTATGTGACCATGTACACTGTCTCGTTTTTTGCCGTTTTTAGGCAGTTGCGTTTAACAGCGTTTATTTGAAAGCAAAAAAAATGGGTTCAGACGCAGATTTCCACGTTTCAGACGCCAAACGCGACTAAACGCGGTAGGCGTTTTTCATTTTTGGCCATTTCAAAAAAATATTACTTTTTTATTAAAAAGCTTCTAAATGCAAACGCGGCAAAAGACCGCTATACGCGGCATGTAAACGCGGCAAAACGGACGTTTTAAACGTGGATTACTATCTGTCAAGTTTAATCATTTAGGAGCAGTTGTAAAAATGTCCTGTGTACATGGAGCCTAAATCAGGGGTTCTGATTCCACTCTGACTTTTCCGATCTACATGTTGCTTCCGGTGTTAATGGCTCAGAAAGTATTGCAGGTAACGGGTGGTGCAGATACCTGTATAATACAGGTATTTACACCCACTTTACACCCACTTCCGGGAATGACTCCCACGGGAGTCACTCCACTTTCCGTCCCCCCCGCTGCCTTCTCGGAAGCACACTGGCCCCAGGAGACAGTGGGGACGACTGGGAAAGCGCAGCGCTACTCACGCATGCGCAGTAGGGAACCGGACAGTGAAGCCACAAGGCTTCACTTCCTGATTCCCTCACCGGGGATGGCGATTGCTCGTCTTCTGCTGCCGACATCGCGGGCGCCATGGACAGGTAAGTGTCCATTTATTAAAAGTCAGCAGCTGCAGTATTTGTAGCGGCTGGCTTTTAATATAATTTTTTCGCAGGACCTCCGTTTTAATGACCAGGCCATTTTTTGCGATACGGCACTACGTTGCTTTAACTGACAATTGCACGGTCATGCGACTCTGAACCCAAACAAAACTGATGTCCTTTTTTCCCCCACAAATAGAGCCTTCTTTTGGTGGTATTTGATAACCTCTGCGGTTTTAATTTTTCCAACCTCGATCTTAAGATCCAAGTAATGTACTTCAGTCTGACTCGCCTCATATTTCAGCTGAATTCCCCTTTGGTTGTTATTAAGGGACTCAATGAACATGGCCAGGTCATGTTGGGCCCCTGTCCATAGGAGGAGGATGTCATCTATATATCTGGCCCACAGGACCACCTGGGGCAGGTCCCCTGAGTAGATGACATCCTCCTCCCATTTGGCCATAAACAAATTGGCCAAACTAGGGGCATATTTAGCCCCCATAGCGACCCCTGTGTCTTGTTTATAGAAATTATGGTCAAACCAGAAATAATTCGAAGCGGCCGCAAATTTGAGTAAGGACATTACAAACTCGATCTGTTTTGTCCCTAACCCTGAATCCCTCACTAGAAAGCACTGAACAGCTTCCAAGCCCAAATGATGGGGGATTATTGTATATAAAGAAGCCACATCTATGGTTGCCATCCACATATTGGGAGTTGGACTGCATCCAGACAGAATATTTATGATGTGTCTGGAGTCCTTGACATACGAGGGAACTTTTTTTACCAATGGTTGGAGATAAAAATCCACATATCTGCACACCCGGGACGTAATGGAGTCTATACCACTAACTATTGGACGACCCGGGGGGCAGATTGGGTCCTTATGCAGCTTCGGTAAATAATATATAGTTGGTGTACGGGGGGCCTTAGGTAGGAGGTAAAGTTTCTCATTAAAAGACAAAATGCCTTCGTGGTAACCCTTCCATAAAAGGACCTCCAAATCCTTTTTGAACCTCCCCTTAGGGTCACATGGTAAGACGGTATATGTATCTGTATCATCAACAATTTTGTGCATTTCTCTAAGGTAATCCACTCTGTCCAGAATGACAACCCCCCCCCCTTTATCGGCTGGTCTGATAACCAATTCCTTATTTGTACATAAGGAATCTAGACCCTCCTGAAGGGTTTTATTAAGTTTGGCCTTCTTGATCTCAATGGCCTCCAAATCTCTAATTAGCACATCACGAAAGACTTTTAAAGATGGTGCCAAACCCCCCGGAGGGTTAAATAAGGATGCATTCCTCAAACCTGAATGTATATAGCCGTTGGCTGGTGTAGTATTAACACATGAATTTCCAATCATATAGCGTTTGATGCTAAGTTTCCTAATAAATCTATGGATGTCCATGTACGTGTCAAATTTGTTCAAACCCTTAGGTGGTGCAAATTTCAGACCTTTATCAAGAAGAGCTTTTTCAGAGTTTGACAAGGACTTGGAACTTAGGTTAAAAATGCCCCGACCTTCTACGTTTTTGTGCGCTTTGAGTGCCCTACATCGCCTCCCCCCTCTGCACCCTCTCCTCGTTCGCCCTGTCTTTTGGTGCCCTGATTGGGTCTGTGAAAACCCCAATGTGAAGAGCCACCAGGGGCCAGGGAACTACCTGTCCAGCTGGGGGCACCCTGTGGCTGGGATAAGGGGGGTGCAAACCACGCACTTTCATTAATCATGGGGTGCTGGGGTCCATCTAAAGCTTGGTATCCCTCTGGGCCTACCTTATCCGTCAGAGGAAAGAAGCTATTTGAGGTGGGGATATTAAAATCCCAACCCGAATTCCCTCCTGGATGGGAATAGGCGGGAGATAAATAATCCCCTTCTCCTTGTTGAAACTGTTTCCAACCGTCCCTATTGGCGGCCTGGAAACCTTGACCTCGAGGTTTAGTTTGGTTCCAACCACCAATCTGGGGTGGTGGTCCATAATGGTTAGGTGGTGGACCTTGGTTATAAGTTCCCAAAAATTGGGGGGCCCCCTGACCATATGAGGGCCCGCCACCTTGGGTAGGCCTAAAATTGGCTACATGAGCCCCTACAGGGCGTCCCTGGTTTTTACCAGGGGGTCCTCTAGAGCCTCCTTGACCTCTCCGTGGGGATTGTCTGGCTTGTGATCCCCCTGCTTTAACATTCGGAAAATTCCGTTTGAGCATGGATGCCACTGGCATGTTGGCATACAGTTTGTTGGGCAACACGTGTGACTGCTGAGCTCCTCACTAACAGTGTTGCTTTATCTGACATGTAGACGAATTGTCTAATTTTAGAGCAGCTTTTATATGGTCTAATTTTAGACAGAACATTTAGCTGTTGCGCACAGCGCGTAGCCTGCGCTGCACCAACGTTCTTTTGTGGATCCCCGTAACTCCCTCATTAGCATACTTGAATAGCAAATCAATGGTGTGTCTAGCGCAGTTTTGCGCGGACGGATGCGCCTGTCTATCGAAAATACGCTGGACAAAAAAAATAGATTTCTTGCGTATCTCGTTTTGGGAGTGCCGTGCATCGAAACGCACGCGCACAATTAGACTTACGCCGCGCATCTCCTGTTACGCCGGCGTAATCGCTCTGTGAATCTGGCCCATAGCGTCTACAAAATAGATTTATGGCATTTTTTTTTAACTAGTAATGGAGGAGATCTGTTCTATTGCCATTTATAAAATGATCAGTGCTATAAAAATGCACTGATTGCTGTGTAAATGTCACTGGCAGGAAATGGGTTAACACTAGGGGGGGCGAACAAGAGGTTAAATGTGTTCCCTGGGAGGTGTTTTTAGTGCTGTAGCCCCTGTAAAGCGCCTCAGTGTGAAAGAAGCCTTAACGAAGCCGATGTACATCTACAGTGATTTGTGGGAAGGAGAAATAAAAACCGCAGAGGTGATCAAATACCACCAAAAGAAAGCCCTATTTGTGGGTTACAGTGTTGTCCGACTGCTCAATTGTCAGTTAAAGTGACGCATCGCCGTATCGCACAAAATGGCCTGGTCATTAAGGGGGTAAATCCTTCCAGGGTGAAGTGGTTAAAGTACCATCTTTGATAAAATTTATAGTACTTTAGTTTGTTAATGTTTGCGGCCAGAATAAATTTTAAGTCTTGACATATTTGGTGTCTACTTACTTGACTGTCTCTCTGACAGAATATGTGGAAATGTTATTGTGTTTGTGTGCATAAAATGTTTTTTTTATACTGAAAATATAGACTTGATATACACTTGAAATAATATCGTGCAAACTAAAAAAATACCATTGTTTTATTCTGTGGTTCCTTTTAAGTGTGTTTTCACAAAATAAAAAGTGTTTTAAAATGTACAGTACAATTTTTTTTTTTTTTTTTTTTTGAGAAATGCCAGCAGTGAATTAGGTAATGCAAAGTGGTGCCACCCAGTGGCAAAGCCTCAGTATCACACCCATGGACCCATTTTTTTTATTTATTCTTCTCTTTTACACCTGCAGCTTATAAACCTATTTGGGGCTCTTTGGTAAATAAAACAGCACTATGTGCATTATGTGAAATTGCTCAGTAAAATAGTATCTGTTTGGTGATCTAATTAATTCATTGATTAATCATTTATTAAATTGAGCAAGTAGCTGAATAAAAAAGACCTGGAATTGGGTACATAAAACACAGTCATATCTTTTCTCCGCTATCTATAATTCCTATTAGCGTCTCGGTGCGGCAGTAAAGAATAACATTAAACAGACTAATTGTGTGTGTAGATTAGCTGCAAAGTGAGATAAAATGTGATTTCAAGTGAATAAATCACATCTTCATGAGTTTTTTATATCCTGTGAATACTAAAACTAACAAAATGCATAATGCAAAAAAAATAATAATGCTTTAATGCCTCATTTACATTTCAATATTAAAAGGCCAGTTTATGAAAGGTCAGCTATCAGCGGGCTTCTACATGTGTCACCTATATAAGCAAACCTGTCAAAGTTTGTAAACTATCAGTGGTCTGCCTAGGGGTGAACCATGGGCAAGTTTAACCACTTGCTTACTGGGTAGATATACCCCCTTCCTGCCCAGGCGAAATTTCAGCTTCCGGCACTGCGTCGCTTTAACTGATAATTGCGCGGTCGTCCTTTTTCCCCACAAATTCGTTTGGTGGTATGTTGGTGGTATTTGATCACCTCTGCGGTTTATATTTTTTGCGCTATAAACAAAAAATATTTTTTACTTGTTGCCATAATAAATAGCCCAATTAATACAAAAAAAAAATTCCTCAGTTTAGGCCGATACGTATTCTTCTACATATTTTTGGTAAAAAATAAAATAAAAATAGCAACAAGTGACTGGTTTGCGCAAAACTTATAGCGCCTACAAAATAGGGGACAGAATAATTTTTTTTTTTTTATTTTTTTTTACTAGTAATGGCGGCGATCTGCGATTTTTATTGGGACTTCGACATTAGGGCGGACACGTCGGACACTTTTGACACATTTTTTGGCGCCATTCACATTTATACAGCGATCAGTGCTATAAATATGCACTAATTACTGTATAAATGTGACTGGCATTGAAGGGGTTAACACTAGGGGGCGGGGAAGGGGTTAAATGTGTACCCTGCATTGTGTTCTAACTGTGGGGGGTGACTGGGGGAGATGACCGATCTATGTCCCTATGTACAAGGGACACAGATCGGTCTCCTCTCTCCCTGACAGGACATGGATCTGTGTGTTTACACACACAGATCCACGTCCTTGTATCTGTAACCGCCGATCGTGAGCGCCTGGCGGACATCGCGGCCGCCAGGCACGCGCATCAGCATGTCAGTGATGCGGCGGGCATGCGTGCGCTGCCGGCGGCGCTCGCACACCCCCCAGTGGCCCAGAGATTTAGAACCACCCTGCGGCCGTATATAGTCATACGGCTGTAAGGAAGTGGTTAACATAAACTATCATTGATGCACCATGACAGAGACAGCAAGGTGTCACATCATAACGGCACCCCTATGTGCAGCCAATGTACAAAGAGTATTTCTATAGGATGTAGTGCCCTGCTCCCAAAGATGGGGGCGCTGTTTCAAATTTAGGGGATGTCTGGGCCAATAGTTGGGCCCAGACCTGTTGAGTTATATATAAAATGTGCCTATGCTCTGGCTGTGGTACTGCCTGGTAGTATTTTCCCTTGATGCATCCACGCTGTGTGAGCGAGCAGGTGCTCGCTCGATTCACACAGTGCAACAGCAAAGCTCATGCGCTCACTCAATTGACAATCTGTATCTCGGACTCAGCAGGGGCCACAGGGTACCTTTGCAGAGAGTCCACTGCTTCCATATACAGATCATAGGTCCTTCTCTCCAGTACTGGCAGAGGACAGGCTTTTTTCACACACTTTTTGTGCTGATAAACCGTAAATGTGATTAGCTGATTTAAAGTGATACTAAACACACACTGTTTGATTTACATTGTCCCTTCTATTTTTGTATATGGATAATGGCTCTGTAATTATTTCATTTAAAAAAAAGTACCTTTTTCCTAATCGATATACAGCTTTCACAGGACCCAGCTCTTTGCCAGCCTATCTGCAGGGAAACATAAGTAGGAGGAGCTTCTAGTCATTTGCTGCTGGTCACATGTTCAAAATAAAAAAAACAACCTTTGGAATATAGAGTAAAAATTATGGAATGATATCAATTAACCGCATCAGCCCCGGAAGATTTTACCCCCTTCTTGACCAGAGCTAGTGGTGTGACCCCTTGATAAAATTTCCCAATTTCCCAGTAATGCCGCGTGCACACGATCAGTCCATCCGATGAGAACAGTCTGATGGACCGTTGTCATCGGTTAACCGATGAAGCTGACTGATGGTCCGTCGTGCCCACACACCATCGGTTAAAAAAACGATTGTGTCAGAACGCGGTAACGTAAAATACAACGACGTGCTGAAAAAAATGAAGTTGAATGCTTTCAAGCATGCGTCGACTTGATTCTGAGCATGCGTGGATTTTTTAACCGATGGTCGTGCCTGCAAACGATCGGTTTTGACCTATCGGTTAGGAATCCATCGGTTAAATTTAAAGCAAGTTGGCTTTTTTTTAAACCGATTGGCGCCCACACACGATCGGTTTTGACCGCTGAAAACGACCATTCTCATTGGTTTAACCGATCGTGTCTACGCGGCCTAATACTATTTTCGTAGCCCCACCCTAGTAGATTGTAAGCTTTTCTGAGCAGGACCCTCCTAATTCTCTTGTATTTTATTGTAATAAAACTGTATTGTCTCCCTTTTATATTGTAAAGCGCTGCGTAAACTGTTGGCGCCATATAAATCCTGTATTATAATAATAATAATAATAATAATGTCCAGTTACACTGACAACCTTGGCTTTTTCATCACTTATCACAGGATAAGCAGGATGAATCTCCCCTGTGAGGACTGATGGAGGTTCTGGGCCAGATTCTCAGAGGCGCTACGTTGGGGTATCTCAGATACCCCGTTGTATCGCCGTTTTTTTTACCCGGGTATCTATGCGAGTGATTCCTAGAAACACTTAGGCATAGATAGGGGTGAAGATCTGACAAGTGTAATACAATTACACTTGCAGATCGTAGATGTAATGACAACTCCGGCCAATAGGTGGCCTTTACGTTGTTTTCTCATTTGCCTATGCAAATGAGGCTACTACTCAGATTCCCGAGCGCTTTTACGCGTAAGGTTACCCCTGCTAATATGTGGAGTAACCTTATGCAGTACCGTCGGGTGCCGTCGGATGCCATGTTAAGTATGGCGTCGGGTCAGCGTCGGCTTTTTCCGTCGGTTACGTCGTTTTACTAAGTCGTTCGCGAATAGGGCATTGCGTAAGTGACGATCACGTCGTTTTGACGCCGGTTTCAACAACGCTTTCCGACGTGAGCTGGAGCATGCGCACTGGGCTTTTTCCCCGGCCGGCACATGCGCAGTTCGATCGACGCGGGGGCGCGCTTAATTTAAATACAAGCCGCCCCCTTTGAATTACGCGGCCTTACGCTGGGCCATTTACACTACGCCTACGCAAACTACGGAGCAAGTGCTTGGAGAATACGGCACTTGCTCTGTTAAGTTGCGGCGGCGTAGTGTAAATGGCTTACGCTACGCCCGGGCAAATCTATGAGAATCTGGCCCTCTAAGTCTTCTCTACTGTATCCAAATTAGAGTGTTTTTTTTTTTTTTTTTTTAGCTATAGATACACGTTTATCCTTTCTTCTTTCCTTCCATCAGAATGGACTGGTCTCCAGCGCTCCAGAGATGTTCAAGCTGAAGTTGTGCATACGACGGAAGACAGACTCTATAGACAAGCGGTTTTGCTTTGACATAGAAGTCATAGAAAGGTTTGTATACATGTTCCATGCACTGCATCAGTACTTACATTTCTCACTGCTCTAATGTAGTATTTATTTATTTTTCTTTTTAATGAGAAGCTTTTTTTTATATCACCAGATAGAACTTTTTATCAATTTCACTTCCTTCCTAAAACAGGAGAGCATCTGCTATGCATATCCAGGATCCAGCACCATCACAACCTAGGTTGTTGTCCCTTTCTTCTACATCAAGCTTATTAATGTGACAGCTCATGTAGGATCAGAGCAGGAAAAGCTAACATTGCATCTTGGGAGCTGTTGTTTTTTAAGAATTTCTAAAAAAGTGGAACTTCCGCTCATTTGTCTCCTCTCCCCCTCCGGTGCCACAAGTGGCACCTTTTCATAGGGGAGGCGGGACAGAATACCTGTCTTTGGTGACAGTATGTAAAAAAAATAATCTCACCAGGCCTCTTACTAAATACCTTGGACTGTCTACTTTCCAAAAAGGGGGTATTTGGGGGATATTTGATTAAATTGGTGTGTTTTTAACAATATTTGTAATTAAACAGGATGGGAGATTCTGATATTTATTTTAATAAATAAATCTTTAATATACATGTATGCAGATTTTCCCTATATACAGGCATACCCTACTTTTAAGTATACAATGGGACCAGAGCATGTATGTAAAACAAAAATGTACTTAAAGTGAAGTAATACATTTTTTTCACTTCTGGTGGATCAGGGGCTGCAGTGGAGGTGTCAGTGGCTGTAGTGGGGGGTCAGGGGCTGTAGAGGGGGAATCAGGGCCTATAGTGGAGGGCCATGGGCTGTAGTAGGGGGGTCAGGGAGTGAAGTTCATAATACTGTACAGCAATCCACTTACATTCAGGCAGCAACTCTGGGTTGGTTGGCGGACACATCTGGACTGGCTGGCAGGCAACTCTTGACAGGCTTATGGGTAACTCTGGGCTGGCTGGAGGGCAACTCTGGGCTGGCAGGTAGGAACTTTGCCTCTTTACTGGCGACAACTCCGGGCGGAAGCTCTGCCTCTTTCAGGCCATACTGCAGCTGTGTGGCTCGGGATGGCAATGTACGTAAAGTGAGTGTACTTAAAGCGGGGTATGCCTGTACACATAATTATGAAGTCCAGGAGCATTGATTGCCTGGATTCCTCCAATATGTAATTCTCTCAGGATTGGATCATTTTGCATTCACCTATTCAGTAGGACGGGGACATCAAAATTCACGGGAAAGATCTACACAAATCCATCTGATCTCTGTACATCTCTGTAGAACCTCTTGTTTTAGGAACCTCTGCTAAAAGACAGTAATGAGCGAGATGATGGATATAACAGATGGCTGACCTCCTGTTGAATGTATGTCGTCTATGCATTTATGTGACAATGCAACTATTTCTTGTGTGTCCTTTCGTCTCCTAACATTTTTTTTTATTTTTTCTTACAGACCAGGGATTATTACACTTCAGGCTTTGTCTGAGGGCAATAGAAAACAATGGCTTGAAGCAATGGATGGAAAAGAGCCAGTAAGAACCTTTTTTCTTAAAACCTTCAGGCCAACTCTACCAAACAAATGTGTTAATTGTTTGAAGCCACCAGCATGTTGAATCAATTGACAGCTCATATATAAAAATTGTGAATTGCGGGGAAAGTTTCCCACAGTAGTTTGCATCTACAAGACTATATTAAGAGTGTCACTGTCTCACAGCTAGTTCCCCAATTATATATCCATTAAACATTATGGAGACTCAATTGAGGAGCGTGACATCAATATTTGATTTTGTAGCAGCTGGGCCTAGCCAAATGCTCCAATAAATATATCTCGCCTCGAGTCGGCAGGAGCTATGAAGTCAAAATGCTACTAAAGTGTATATACCTATATAGGAATAGGAATAGGATTTTCTGATTATAGTCTAATAATAATGGACACCTGGGCAAATACATTTATTATACAAGAATGAGCTGCCATCAGTCAGGATGTGGCCCAGAAGTTAATTGACAGCATACCAGGGTAAATTGCAGAGGTCTTGAAAGAGAAGGCTCAACAATCACATAGGGGGCGTACCTTTAGAGCGGCGTAGCGCATCTCAAATACGCTACGCCGACGTAACTTAGAGAGGCAAGTGCAGTATTCACAAAGCACTTGTTCCGTAAATTGGCTGGCGTACGCCTAATTCAAAGTATGAAGAAGGTGGGCGTCATCTATTTAAATTAAGCGTGACCCCATGCAAATGAATGGCCGATTAAACGGCGCATGCTCGAGCATACTCAGAATCACGTCGCATACACTCCCTAAGATACGTCGGCTCAATGCCTACGACGTGAACGTAACCTACGCCATGCCCTATTCACATAGTACTACGTAAACGACGTAAAAGATGACAGCTGTTCCGACGTCCATACCTTTGAATGGGTTGCGCCACCTATATGGTGGAATAACTTTACGCCGGACGTAACCCTTACGCAAACCGCGTATCTTTTCCTCCTGGCGCATCTACGTTCGTGAATCGGCGTATCTTACTAATTTGCATATTTAACACGAGAACGCCGAATGTGTCCAGCGTAACTATGCGCCCAAGATACGCCGGCATAGGCAAGTTACGTCGGGCGGCTGAAGCCTTGTTTTATGGCGTATCTAGCTTCGCAAATCGGCATAAAAGTACGACGGCACACATTTGTACTTACGACGGAGATACGCCGGCGTAAAGCTACCTGAATCTGGCTAATTGACTCTGCATACAATTAAAGGGGTTGTAAAGGCATTCTATGCATTAAGGTGAAAAAAATCAGATGAATCATTTGATTTTTTTTCACCTTAATGAGTGCTTTTTTCCCCCCACAAATAGAGCTTTCTTTTGGTGGTATTTGATCACCCCTGTGATTTTTATTTTTTGCTCTATAAACAAATATAATAAATATCTTTAAAAAATATATATAAAAAACTTTTTTTTCCACAGTTTAGGCCGATACGTATTCTTCTACATATTTTTGGTAAAAAAATCGCAATAAGCGTTTATTGATTGGTTTGCGCAAAAGTTATAGCTTCTACAAAATAGGGGACTGTTTTATGGCATTTTTATTAATATTTTTGTTATACTAGTTATGGCGGTGATCATCATTTTTTTTTTTATCGTGACTGCGATATTATGACGGACACATCGGACACTTTTGACACCATTTTGGGACCATTTTTACTGCGATCAGTGCTATACAAATGCACTGATTACTGTGAAATGACACTGGCATTGAAGGGGTTAACCATTAGGGGGCACTGCAGGGGTTAAGTGTTCCCTAGGGAGTGATTCTTACTGTTTGGCAGATTTAAAGGGAAGTACCTGTACGCCAATCTGCCTGCCCGTGCCATGTTGTCGACATACATAGTCGTGAGGCAAGTTGTTAACTGATATTTGACAGTCAAGATTAAGATAATTACAAAACTACTTTTTTACAAAAATACATATAATAACATATTCACAGAATAAGAATAAATCATGACAATTGAGAAAGAGTTTTTGTACATCCTATCATCACAGATAGAACATAGATACCATCCATATATTGGTTTGCTCTACATGTTTTGCATGTTTATATTCGCAACTTCTGCAGGAGCTTTCTGTGATCAGATGGCCTACAGAAATGATTGTGACCATGTGTACTCACACAATGTACTTTATGAATAATATTTTTATTTATATATTTTTTTTTATTCTAAGGCGGCGTACACACGAGGGGATATGTCCGCTGAAACCGGTCGGATGGACCGTTTCAGCAGACATCTCCGCTCGTGTGTATGGGCTAGCGGACAGATTTCTCCACCCGACAGATTTCAAAGCATGCTTTGAAATCTGTCCGCTGCAAACCTGTCCGTCGGATATGTCCGCTGGTTAGTACACCAAACCATCGGACCAAAATCGCGCGCATGCTCAGACAAAAGGAGGGGACGGGAGCGCTCGTTCAGGTAAACCTCGTGTTTGTTTGTGAGTTGGCACATTCGTCATTGTAACTATCTATATTGTATCGTTTATTGCCTTTCTTCGTTCTCTTGCTATAATCAAGCTGTTCTATTGCTGATGCCATTTATATAGACTGAGTTGTCCCAATCTAGCAAAGTTTGATTGTAGTATATCGCGTTGTCTTTTTATAATTATTTTTTTGCTGCATCTCCTAATTGTTTTGAGCTTTCCTCCACATGACTATAATTTTTATTTGGATCAATTTTTTAAATGCATTTTTTTGTTTTTTTTGTACCTTTTTTTGCAATGTTTTTATTTATTCTTTTAGAACAATTTTTTCAATGCATTTTTTTGGATTTTTTGTAACTTTTTTTCAATGCATTTTTATTTTATTTTGTTTGATCATTTTTTTCAATGCATTTTTTTGGTTTTTTTGTACCTTTTTTTCAATGCTTTTTTATTTTTTTTTGTTTGATCATTTTTTTCAATGCATTTTTTTGGATTTTTTGTACCTTTTTTTCAATGCTTTTTTATTTATTTTTTTTGATCATTTTTTTCAATGCATTTTTTTGGATTTTTTGTACCTTTTTTTCAATGCATTTTTATTTATTTTTTTTGATCATTTTTTTCAATGCATTTTTTTGGATTTTTTGTACCTTTTTTTCAATGCATTTTTATTTTATTTTGTTTGATCATTTTTTTTAAGGCATTTTTTTGGATTTTTTGTACCTTTTTTTCAATGCTTTTTTATTTTATTTTGTTTGATCATTTTTTTCAATGCATTTTTTTGGATTTGTTGTACTTTTTTTTCAATGCATTTTTTTGTTGTTTTTGTTGCTTTTTTTTCCATGGGTTACCAAGTTGTCACTCCTAACCTACCCCCCCACCCAGGAGTTTGTGTCCTTCCAAAATTCCACCTTGTAGTTTTAGTAGGTTTGGGGCATAATCACCACAGTAGAAAACACAATAGACAAGGTTTTAACGTAAATACAAAAAGCCATTTATTTTGGCAAGAAAATAAATTAAAATAAACATGATCTGCACCACTTGATCAGATAGCAACCTACATGCAGACTTGTGCATTCCACAAAACATGATGAAGGATAAAATGAACAATCTCAGGAGACACAAAACAAATCAAATCTGAATCAGCAGCAAATGAGCAAAGAAACCCAAGCTGTGGTACTCCAACAAGCTTACATTTTAGAATAATGAACTGGAAGGCAGGTAATCACCTTCTCTTCTTACTTCCAGCCTTCCTTCCTGGCTGCCTTGCAGCGAAACGTCCACGGGCCCATCCATGGCCCCTTGCAGGTGCTGATGATGTGGCAGCAGGAGGCAAAAGATGGGGAGCAGGCTGGGCTGGGTCACTGAGGTCTGTGTCCCGGGTCAGCATGCCCCTGTGCATCCAAAAGATGACCTTATTTATTAAGTCCTTAGCCAGGTCCCTTTGATCCTCCTCCGCTCGGCTCAGTTCATGAGCCACAGAGGCACTGAAGGCTTCTGTGGGGTTGAGGGGGGCCCGCATTATTTCAGCAGCCTCCCTCATCATTTTGAGGCTCTCCTCCTCCATCTGCCTCATCCGCCTCTTTTGGCCTGGTCGCCTCATCTGGAGGGGAGGGACCTGGCTTATGGTGCTGAGCCTGGGGACATGCTGACTTCCACTCGGCCCAGCCTCCTCCTGGCTGCCACTCACCCCTTCCCCCTGGCTGACATGGTCCTCAGGAGCTGCCACCTCCTGGCTGGCCTCTTCCTGTATCAAAAAAAGGGACATGTTGTAATATTTTGCTCAATCAAGCACACACACACATTATTTGGCTCTAGACTCTTTTTGTTTTCTTAATTTAAATAGACCTGCCTGTCCTTCAGACCCCTCAGTTGGCATCCCTGAGATCCCTAGTTTTTTGCACACGCCTTTTTTTGTTGGTCCAAACGTTACAATTTTAACAATACTAACTCAAGAATCAAACCCAAATTAGAAGCAAATAAATATTTATGAAACTACTATACCTCACTGAAGATCGCCAGATCTGGGTCCATGTCAGCCAGGCCCTCCTCTGGCTCTGCAGGGGCGTGGGGATCCTGGGAAGTTCCGCTGCAAGGAAGCGTGGGAGGAAGGCTGGAAGGAAGATTGGAAAGTGATGGCCGGCCCTCCAGTTCATCATCCAAAAATGCAAGCTCGCGGAAGTACCACAGCCTTGGCTCCTTTTGCGCATCTGCTGCTGATCCAGATCGTTTGGTTTTAACCTCTTTATATACCTTACGATAGGTGCTCCTGAGATTGCTCATTTTATCCTTCACCATGTTTGCTGTGCAGGATGGAACCCACGTCTGCATGTAGGTTGCTATCTCTTGTAGAGTGTCTGCTCTGAGGTTCTTATTGGGGTAGCCTGGGTGCCTGGTATCCCATAGATTAGCCTTTTCTCTATATATTTCTATTAATTTAAGTGTGTTTTCTTGAATAGCCAACTGGTCCATCTCTCTCTTTTTTTTTCTAGGTTCAGATTAATGCTCTAGAATATACAAATAAAAATGTATTAAAACCCACAAGAAAAATGGCTCAGCTTTATCATTTTCTGAATATGTATGTGTACAATCATTGTGGAACTAGTATACAAACACATTGGGGGTTATTTACTAAAGAAAAAATCACTTTAGCACTGCAAAAGCACTTGAAAGTACACTGCCTGAAAGTGCACTTGGAAATGCAATCGCTGTAGCCCCGAAGGGGACATGCAAGAAAAAATATATATTCAATTTTAGCCTCCACCTGATTGGTTGATAAAATAAGCAGAGCTTCCCTTCATTTCAGATCTTCCCCTCCACATCTATGGAGAATGCCCTTCCAAGTCCACTTGCAGTGCAAACTGGATTTCCCTTTAGTAAATAACCCCCAATGTGTCCTGCTGATACAATGCTGGCCAGCTCCACTCCATTGTTGTGCAATTCATTTTTGGAACATGCAGACCCTTTGGTAACATGAAAATAAATACATGCCATCTCTTTAATCATCCACAATTTTTTTATTTTTCCAAAAATGAAGCCACTAGTTATTGTGTAGATATCATGCACCTCACACAGCATTGAGGAGCTAATACACAACCTAATTACCTCTGCCCAAACAATACAGAACAATACATGCATGATGTGAATCCACAAGACAAAAATAAAGAGGTAGAGCATTGTCATATATATATGTAGTGATGTGTTCAATCATTTTTGTCCAAAACTTGCATTGGTGGCCCCAAGCTACCTAAATAGCGCAAACGCTCCTAACAACATTCCAAACCCCCACCCCCACATGGGGTTTCAAAGTTGAGACGCCTCTGCTGATCCCATGTTGTAATTTACCTTCGTGTCTGTAGCTCCTCGCGTACGCTCGAGTAATCTCCGCGTAACCGACGTAATCACGTCGATCTCCTTATATAGGCCGCGCAAAGCTATACTGCCGCCCTCTTCGTTCGCAATGTCTCCGCCCGTTTTTAACCCCCCCATTTCAACATCCAGGGCCTCATATTGCAAGTTACCGGCATATGTGTATGTCATCGTTTTAACGCGCGCGTAAGCTCCGCGTAAACACGATGTATTCATCCGCGCATGCGTGAAACGCCGCCTTCGTCCACGCCCATGACGGAACTTTTCCTCTTTTCCACGCCCCTTATCAGTGGGAAACGAAAAGATGGCCATGTCCCACGAGCGAGCATTACCCGCTCATGAGGATCAGGAAGGGACACAACCAGGAACGTCACGCTCAAGGAGCAAACGGTACAAGGCCACAAATATGAGTTTGGAGGAGATGGTGGAGATGGTACACATCCTGCGCAGGAAGGATTATGATGGGGATTATGGCCCATACAGCACCCCGAACCGCCGTAAGGCCAAAATTATGGACAAGGTGGCGAAGAGGCTTACTGAGATCTTTGGGGTGAGCAGGTCCAAAGAGCAGCTACGCAAGCGCTGGTCCGATTTGAAGTTGCGTGAGCCACACCAGTTTCGGAAGATAAAGAAAATCCTGGATAAAAGTAGGTATTATTTTTGTGGGGGGGGGGGGGTTTTGCAATTGTGTGATATCATTGTTTGATATGTATATTTATGCATGTGCCTTGTTGGAATGGTTGTACTTTGGAAGAATTATTTTTGGATATTTCCTGTAATATGTAAAAAAACACACACACACACACCAAATAAGAAGTTATGCACGATCGTTCTTTAGAAACATCGGTCAATCACCTTGTTTCATCCACATACTATGTCCTAAGGAACAGCACACCAGGACATGGCTATTTGGCATTTATAGAGAAAAGTTATTACACATTTTGGATAAAATTATGTAGATTTCCTAACTGATTTGAATGTGAAAAGACAAACAGGATTCATTCACATTCACACAGTGATAATAAGCAGCTGGATTCACATCTGGACTCAAGAGCACCTGTGTCTCCCCCATAATGAGATTCATTTTTAACAGTCTGTGACACCTAATTTTTAGGGAGGGGCATCCATGCAGGGGCAGACTGACCACTGAGGAAATCGGACACTGCCCGAGGGCCCCATGCCCCTAGGGGGCCCCATCAGAGATGCCAGGCTCATTTCAACCAGGGACAGTATGTAAAAATCTGCTAATTTAGCTCATCTGTCCCTGATATGTCCAAAGCCTACATGCTTTTGATGTGAAACTACTGACTGAGATTGTAGCTGCCCCGCCTCTATACTGCCACCTGGCTTAGTGGGCATTTGTAAGCCTGGGGGCCCCTAATATTCTATTGCCCGGGGGACCCATGAGTTGTCAGTCCGGCCCTGCTTCCATGTGTGTCCCTTCGCTAAAAAGGGTAATTAGCACAGCTTGGGAGAAGTCATTAGAAAAACAAAGGTTAAGGTTTGGTGGCGGAAGACAATAATCCAAAGTTTATAAAACACTTTGACACAATGATTATGATTTATTAATGCCCTCCTCAAATATCTGTGTGCTGATAAGTATACCTTTTGTTTTCTGATATTTCTAGGGGAAAGAACAGGACAGAAATTGGAGGACGCAAGGAGGCCCAAACTCTCTCATAAGAAAAAATCTAGCCATGTGGAGGAGGAGGACCAGGTAGAAGAAGGAGTGGTGGAAGGGAGAGATGAGGAAGACGCAAATGTGGAAGGAGTATTTAGTGAAGAAGAAGGAGTTGGTGAAGAAGAAGGAGTTGGTGAAGAAGAAGGAGTTGGTGAAGAAGAAGGAGTTGGTGAAGAAGAAGGAGTTGGTGAAGAAGAAGGAGTTGGTGAAGAAGAAGGAGTTGGTGAAGAAGAAGGAGTTGGTGAAGAAGAAGGAGTTGGTGAAGAAGGAGTTGGTGAAGAAGAAGGAGTTGGTGAAGAAGAAGGAGTAGTTATTGAAGGAGTTGTTGTAGAAGAAGGAGGAGTTATTGAAGAAGGAGTTGTTGTAGAAGAAGGAGGAGTTATTGAAGAAGGAGGAGTTATAGAAGAAGGAGGAGTTATTGAAGAAGGAGGAGTTATTGAAGAAGGATTGATTGTGGAAGAAGGCGAAGTTGTGGATGATGGAGAGGTGGAGATTAGTAGCACAACAGGTCAGTGTCACCGCAGCTTCACACAGGGAGAAAGAGATGTAGATAGGCCTGCACATTACTAATGTATTTTTATTTTATTTTTTTATAGGGGATGAAGATGCTGCAAGCACATCCAGTAGTCCACCTTTTTCACGTGCAAGTGCACAAATTGTCATCCAACAAATTATGGAGTGTAGCACAGAGATGGATAATATGAGGCAAACAATGGTTGTAATTGAACAAAATTACAAAAATATTATTGATATGATGGGCCGTATCAAAGACTAAATCCCCCTGCCCGGCCCCCCCCCCATCACCCATCCGTCTTGCAAACAAAAAAAAATGTTTTATAAAAATAGAAAGATGCACACACAGTGTGTCCACATGTGCTATCTGCCATCACAGGTTATGGATTGTCTTTGCTTTGTGGGTACACCCCCTTCCTCCCTTCTCAAGCAGGTAAGAGGGAAGGGTTTGCACCCACAAAACACATGCATTGATCACCCATGATGCCAGATAGCACATGTGGACATTTGATATAATCCTCATTTTTGGGCCCTCTCACTCACACACAAGAATGTGTGCATCTTCCAAGTTTGTTGTGTTCCGGGGTGACATTGGGAGACTGTTGTAGTAATGACCTTGTTGTACTTAGTATTTTTAGTGGTTTTGAAAAATATTTTATATTTTTTCTAAAAAAAATGTTTGGTATAATCCATATTTTTGCATAAAAAATTAAAAAAAAAAAAAAATGTTTTTACTCCAAAAATGTTACATGGTGGCAAACCCAAAACTTGTTGATAAAAAATTTTGTACGCTAACATGAGTGGCTTGTTGTTTATATATGCTGAATACCCAGTTTGTAGATGAGTGACTTGTAACTACAGCCATAAACCCGGTTTTAAGTACACACTAGCGTTTAGTTCTTACCGCTGCAAATCACAATATCAGCCTCACTTCTGCGTAAAAAACAATATTCTTCCAACACCAGCTTGTTCAGTTAAGCCAGATTTTATAAATGCTGGTATCTCATTGGTTTGTGTGCAGAAGTGACCCTTCTATTGTGGACTTAAAAGTGGGGTATGGCTGTAATGTCCAATTGTGGTTATTTACTAAAACATGACAACTACATTTGGCACTAGAAGTGCACTAGTTTCAGAACCAAGAAGACAGAGATAAATAGAAAAAGCAATAATGACAAACAACTGTATATAGAGTCCAATGGTCAAATTATTTATTATATTTTGTAATATTTCTTTCTTTTGGGGGCCGAATTAGAAAGAAATATGATCTGGCATAGCTATGGCCCCCCGGCCCATGAAGTACTCAACATATTTGTCGCGTACCTCACGAGCAGATTGGGTGACCGAGCCAGCGCGACCAGTGTCCAGCCCAGGAAGGGTATCTGAGGGTAGTCCTGCCTCAGCACCGATGTTGGGTAGGTACGTCTGGGAATGCCTGCGTAAAAAATTATGCAATATGCAACAGGCAAAAACAATATGGTTCAATTTATATTCCGCCATATTTATCGCTGTCAGGAACAGGCGGAACCGGCTGGCGAGTATCCCAAAGGCATTCTCGACTACCCTCCGGGCCCTGGCTAGCCTAAAATTGAACACCCTCCTCTCCGGGGTAAGAGTCCTCTGGGGAAAAGGCCGCATGAGGTGAGGTCCAAGCCCGAAAGCTTCGTCCGCTAAAAAAACAAACGGAAGTCCTTCCACATTGTCTTCATCCGGTGGCAGTTCAAGACCACCAGTTTGTAGACGGTTGTAAAATTCAGTCCGCGCAAACACTCCCCCATCAGACAGCCGGCCGTTCTTCCCCACGTCCACATACAAAAATTCGTACTGTGCCGACACCACCGCCATCAACACGATACTATGAAAACCTTTGTAGTTAAAATAGTAGGACCCCGAACGGGCTGGTGGCACTATGCGGACGTGTTTCCCATCTATTGCTCCTCCGCAGTTTGGAAAATCACAACGCAGGGCAAATTGGGAAGCCACAGTCTGCCATTCCTGTGGCGTGGAGGGAAACTGTGGGGACAAAAAAAATAAACATAAATAGGACTTTAGGCACATAAACATTGCAAACACAATACAAAAACCATACTTGTGCACCATCACACAGTATTAACAATTTTATCTTATTATTGGGGTGGAGTTGTGGCCACTAAAAAAACCCACTTATTATCACACTCCCCACCCCTCTGATGGGGCAACATTTTAGGGGGGGTTGGGGTTGAACTACAATGCAGCAAAGAAAAATATGCCACACACACCAAAAAAATAAAGGCTAGGTGTGTTTGTCCCTAGGATAGCATGCTGGACAGGTTAATAGTCATGCAAGGAAAAAATATGTAGGTAGGCCAACAAAAAGAACATGGAAAGCTTAACAACATGCATGCATGGGGAGAAAAGGCAACATTCAACACTCAGCATGGAAAAAGCATGGTCATTATAGGGAACAAATGCCAAACCAAAAAAAAATAATCACATTTATAAAGACAGAGAATGTGAGCTTCAGAAAAGAGGAAACATACCTTCAGATACTCCTCCTGCATGACTTGTATGACAGCAGAACACGTCTCCGGTATGATGATCCCAAGCGCCTGGGGAGAGATGCCTGTTGAGAACTTGAGGTCCTGCAGGCTCCTCCCAGTCGCCAGGTACCGCAACGTGGCAATAAGCCTCTGCTCGGCCGTGATCGCTTGGCGCATCACAGTGTCCTGCCTCGTGATATAGGGGGACAGAAGATCCAGCAGACGGTTGAAAACGGGGTCCGTCATACGGAGAAAGTTCCTGAAGTCATCAGGATTATTCTCCTGGATTTCCCTAAGCAGAGGCATATGAGAGAATCGGTCACGCTGGCGCAACCAATTCTTGGCCCAGGAACTCCTCCTCCCCCTGTTCCTGGCCAAAGGTCTGGAATAATTATAACATCCAGAAGCAAGCCCATATCCAGCACGAACTCTAGCAAAGTTACGCTGCTGCTCCATAATGGCTTCAAACCGGCCGGCTGGTCAGTCAAGAACACACTCACAGAAAGCACCCCCTAATCCAGCAAGACCTGCAAAATACGCTCGACAAACAGATACCCGCGGACAGAACGCCACTGCAAAGCAGAAACGACCTGACAGCCAGCACTGAC
Organism: Rana kukunoris; assembly: GCA_029574335.1. NCBI lineage: Eukaryota > Metazoa > Chordata > Amphibia > Anura > Ranidae > Rana > Rana kukunoris. The sequence continues at coordinate 56,193,248 of CM056050.1, forward strand.
TGCCAAATACGCACCCACAAGCACACACTGAACCCGAGAATACGACCTGTAAAGCGCGGAGACCGAAAAGCGCGAATCGGCTCTAACCAAACCTTTGCTAACACGTTACTAGCAAAAGAGGAACAGAGGGCGGCGCCGTAAGCTTTGGTCTTCCCCTTTATAGTGACGTCGTACGTGGTTTACGTGCACGCGTTCTGGTCCGGGGAGATTTCTATCCGCTCGTGTGTACGCACAGCAGACCAACAGACAGATTTGCTGCGTCGGCTGGAAACGGTCGGGCCGACACATTTGAACAAATCTGTCCCCTCGTGTGTACGCCGCCTTATAGTTACATGACAATCTTTTTCTGTATGCCATCTGATCATAAAAAGCTCCTGAAGAAGCGGATAATATAAACCCTTTAATAAGGGGGCCCCCAGATACCAGCCCCCCACCCTAAGTGAATTAGTATGGGGTACATCGTACCCCTACCCATTCACCTGCAAGAAAAGTGTAAACACAAAGAAACCACACAGGGTATTCAAATATTTTATTAGTTGGCCGCCAGCTGGCTTCTTCCCCGGCTGGCTTCTTCCGACATCTTCGACGGGGGGGTGGGTCTTCTCCGCTCTCCGGGGGTCTTCTCATACTCATTCACTTAGGGTGGGGGGCTGGTATCTGGGGGCCCCCTTATTAAAGGGGTCTCCCAGATTCCGATAAGCCTCCCGTCCGCATACCCCGACAACCAACGGCCAGGGTTGTCGGGAAGGGGCCCTGTCCTCATCAACATGGGGACAGGGTGCTCTGGGGTTGGGGGGCCGCAGTGCACCCCCCTGCCCCAGAGCACCTGACCCCTCCATGTTGAGGGCATGCTGCCCGGTACGGCTCAGGAGTGGGGAGGGCGCTCGCTCGCCCCCACTCCCTTCCTGACCGGCCGGCCGGCGTGCTTTGGATACGGGTCTGGTACTGTATAGATTGTGGGGGGACCCCCACGCCGTTTTTTCGACGTAGGGGGGGTCTCCTTACATCCCATAACAGACCTAAGGGCCCAGTATGCTCCTGAGGGGGGAACCCATGCCGGATTTTTATTTAAAATCCGTCGGGGAGTTTCCCCTCAGGATTCATAACAAATGCCACCCACGTGTAGAATTGGCGGGAATCCACGTCGGATCCCCGTCGCTTCTATGACGCGCTCGCTGGAATGTGCTTTTACTATTCCAGCGAGTGCGAGATGTCGGCACCCTGTCGCTGACAATCAGCGCGATGCTAAAAACAAATTCTCGGCGGCAGGTACAGTATTTGTTGTACGTCACCGCTTTTGAGAACGAGGAGATTTGGTCTTGACTGTGTGTACGCAAAGACAGCTTGTCAAGTTTCTCGACAAGCCTAACAAGGAACTCGTCGAGGAAAACGATGTGTCTTTCCGACGAGTTCTTTGGTCGTGTGTACGAGGCCTCAGTGTAGCAATATGGTTACATTTAATGAAGGTACAACATTTAGCAACTTATTGCTACACTTAGAGGTGCCTCCAGTTGTGGCTGGTGCTCCAAATTTTTGGGGGGTCGCAAACGAAAAAAATAAATAAATTGCAGCCTCACTGTGCCTATCAAACGCAGCCACTGTGCCATCAATTGTCACCACTGTGCCATGCCATCAAACACAGCCGCTGTGCCATCAATTGTCACCACTGTGCCATGCCATCAAACGCAGCCGCTGTGCCATCAATTGTCACCACTGGGCCATGCCATCAAACGCAGCCTCTGTGCCATCAATTGTCACCACTGTGCCATGCTATTAAACGCAGCCGCTGTGCCATCAATTGTCACCATTGTGCCATGCCATCAAATGCAGCCACTGTGCCATCAATTGTCACCACTGTGACCATTGTTGCCACTGTGCATGTCACTGTGCTGTGCCCTTTAATTGTTGCCACTGTGTCCATTGTTGTCACTGTGCTGTTCCCTTTGTCGCCTCTGTGCCCATTGTTGTCACTGTGCTGTTCCCTTTGTCGCCTCTGTGCCCATTGTTGTCACTGTGCTGTGCCCTTTAATTGGTGCCACTGTGCCCTTTGCCACTCTCTGTCCCCTTTGCCGCTCTCTGTGCCCATTGTCGCCCCTTTCCCTGTAAAATCCACTTATCTGAAGCTTCCATGTCCTCCCTTGATGTCTTCTTCCGCCTTGGTGACACTTCAGCCAATCAGGTTCCTGATAACCAGAATCGGGGAACCTGATTGGCTGAAACGGCCGTCAGTCTTATTCAAGGAATGCAGGGTGCCTGCGTTCCCAGAATAGACATCCGAGAGCCAGAGGGCTGTCCTTGAAAAGCCTATCAGAGCCACTGGCTCTGATAGGCAGTTCCCCTCAGCCAACCAGCTGCCGCTATTCAGGTAACCGGCGCCCCATGTCCGGTTATATGAATAGACCAGCGGCAGCTGGCAACAATAATAACAAACATTCAAGGCAATGCAATGAATGTATTTTATTTGCGAGAGGGGGGTGACGATGCAGCGCCCTCTATTGACGGCTGCTAGAACTGCAGGCATTAAAAGTAAAAATGACATTTTAAGCAAAATAAATGTCTTAAAGGGCCCGTTTTTTTTTTTGTTTTTTTTTTATTACAAGAGAGGGGGGGCAGCGCCCGGGCGCCCCCTATGGACGGGCCGCCACTGGGTGCCTCTCTTCTCTTTTGTACCCTGTAAAAAAAATGCTTTGATATTCAAGTGCTTTGGATTACAAGCATGTTTCTCAAACTAATTATGCTCTCAAACCAAGGTTTTACTGTATGTATGATTAATCAAAAGGAAAACCCAACAAGTGAAAGGAAGAAGGAAGAAACAGTGCTATATAAGGGTGGAAACGGGGTTTGTGACGCTCAGCCACCTATAACAGCCTTATTTTTCTCCGAATGGTCTGCAAGTTTGACCGATTATCTACTAGAAGGAATGTGTGTTTTCTTGTAATAAAACAATAGTGTATTTATTAAAAGACTGTATATTTGGTAGGAGCCCTTTAATCGAGTGGGAGAAATCTGAGAATATCTTCGAGGCTCCCTGCTGTGTTCTGTTATGTAATCAGCGCACAAGACACAGCAATGCTGTCCAGATTAATAGCGCTCTGTTTATTTTCTACTAAACCAAAAAAATAAATGCTTTAGTTCAAACTTTTTATACAGAAAGTTTAAGATAAAAGTATTGTGTATTATGTGTACCAATATTCCACCTTCGCAATCAATTATTAAGTGATTTTTTTTTTAAAATAAGTGCTAAATCAGTTGCTGGCCAAAACCTAAAAATGATTCTAAAATTACTAAAAACTAAATTGATACCCCAAAATTATATAGCGCAACCCTCAAAAAAATATAAACAAAAACAATATACAAATAAAGTCCAATCAGTATCCAAACGTGAAAAAATTAAAAAAAACGTTATCAGGCTTAAATCCACTTCAATCACCACTGTGACATGTCATACACAAAGTGAATCCACCACCCAAGTAGATGAGCCTTTCACCTCACTGACATGACCTCGGCATTACCAGGAGGCCTCACCACGCATTTTTCCCTCTCTGGGGATGAAGAAAACAGCTACTGTCTCCAGTGTCCCTCTGCCTCTTATTCGGATGGATGGGTAGATAGATCTTAAATCCCACAGCATGCATACAGGAAGAGAAAGCACACAGACCTAGTGCTCTCAGTTTAAAACACATTTATTAAAGGAATAAAATATTATACTTAGCCCCTACTGAGGAAGTCCCGATGATTGGACGTAACGTGTGTATAGAAGAGGAATCACATGTATGATGTCATTCCGTGGCCATCTCTGTATCTGTTTATTATTGTGTACGAGAGACAAGCGATCCATGGTTGGCACTGCCTATAGTGCAATATTTTATTCCTTGAATAAATGTGAGTTTTAAACAGAGAGCACTAGGTCTGTGTGCTTTTTCTTCCTGCATGCATGCTGTGGGGATTTGAGATCTATCTACCCATCCAGACATCCTAATAAGAGGCAACAGCGCTTTGGAGACAGTAGCTTTCTTTATCCCCAGAGAGGGAAAAATGCGTGGTGAGACCTCCTGGTATTGCATGGGTCATGCTAGTGAGGGGCAGTGTTGCCAACTGTCCGTAGATTTACGGACAGTTCATAAAAACAGGGCACTTTTCCTGGGAAGTAGGAGCCGAACGGTGCCAGTAAAAATGGCCGCGACAGGCTCAGGTGAGAACTGCGCAACCACAGCGCCAACTCAGCGTACGTAAATCCCAGAGATAATCCGAGAATGAGCCCGCCCCACGCCGCTTGTCTCATCCTGCCCCCTGCGCCTGCTGATGATGTCTTACCGCAAGCTGCACAGGCAGACAGAGTGGACACGGGTGAGGAATTGAGGAGGCACCAGCAGCACCGGGAGAGATGGACAGCGCAGGGCGCTGTGGACTGGCCGGGATGGACACATAAGGCCCCTGGCCAGCACTGAGCGCTACTCCTGACCCTGGCGGCCGGACAACTCCCGCACCCCCCCCCCCCGGCTACCAAAGCCACTTTCCCCCTTCACTAGCCACTAGCCATTCTACTTTATTAGAGTAGAACGGCTGGTACTGGTACTCTTATTAGGTAGTACCAGTGGTGAAGCTAGACATTATTTCACACAGGGCAAAGAATCAGTTCAGTGCCCCCCCCCCCTTATGGGACAAGTTTAGGCAAAAGTGAGAAACTCCCAGGCCATAGCTGTTGAGTCAGCTGTCTGTCCCCTCCCCCATGCTCCTCTGTCGTCCCTCCTGCTCCTCCCCCTGCTTCTTTGTTCCCCCCAGGTGAGCGATGTGAGAAGGGAGAGACAAAAAAGCGGAGGGGGGGCGGCGGTCTGCTGTCACTGAAGTCGGCCCACTGAGCCATCGGCCCACCAGGAAACTCCCTGTAGTCCCAATGTCCAGTCCATCCCTGCTGCCCTGGCTGCAGCCCCCTGGTTAGTGAGTGGTGTGCAGCTGTGCATGCATAGTTACTTGTTTTGAACTCCCACCACTGGACCCTGTCCCCTGGCCTGGCTGCAACATCCATCCATTGCTTGACTGGTTGGCACAGACTGGCACAGGCAGCAGTTTCTAGACAAAAATGGCAGTGGTGAGATTGTATAAAATCATTCTATGCACTATGCAATCTCCTGTATCTTGTATCTCCTGTATACCTGACCCTAAACACATTGCTAATAGCACCAGCTACATGTTTATAGTTTAAAATACTAATCGTTGCACAGTTTGGGCACAGAAAACAGCCATTTAAGGTGATTTTTTGAAGTGGAAGTAAAAAATTTGTGCCGTTTGTAATTTTTGGCGTCTTGCCAGTAAATTTCACTTGGGGGGGGGGTTGGCAACACTGGTGAGGGGAAAGGCTCATCTACTTGGGTGGTGGATTCACTTTGCATATGACATGTCACAGTGGTGATTGAAGTGAATTTAAGCTGGATATCGTTTTTTTTTTTTTCACATTTGGATACTCATTGGACTTTATTTGTATATTTATATAATTTTTGTATGCACAGGTTTTTTGTACATTGTTTGTTTTTGTTTATGTATTTTTTGAGAGTTGCGCTACATAATTTTGGGGGTATCAATCTATTGTGTTCTATTAACAATACAGTAATAACGGTCCCCATGTGCTCCCTAAACGTGGCGCGTAGACTGTCACAGCTCTACATTCTCCTAAGGGTCCATTACACACCAGCCAGACTCGCATGTATGGGAATGGGGGTGGACCCCTGTTGCACCAGGTGCAGAAGGGACCACGGTGATCTTATCCACCTGCTGTGGCGCTGCCCAAAGCTCCACTTGTACTGGACGAAGGTCCTTGATACTATTAACGGGCATTCCAGGCTCAGATACCCTTCGAGCCTAGGATTTGTCTACTGGGGATAACTGATGGCCTCCTAGTGGAGGCTATCCCTAGACAAGCTATTGGTAGAGCCCTGTTCCAGGCTCGCTTGATGATCCTAAGGCCGCGTACACACGATCGAACATGTCCGCTGAAACTGGTCCGCAGACCAGTTTCAGCGGACATGTTCGATCGTGTGTACGGCCTATTGGACAGTTTTCCATCGGACAAAAGTTTCTAAACATGCTTAGAAACCTGCCTGCTGGAAATCTGTCCGTCGGACAGGTTCGATGGTTAGTACGCCCAACCATTGGACCAAAATCCCGCGCATGCGTCGAATCAATTGCTTGGAAGCATTGAACTACCTTTTTTCAGCACGTTGGTGTGTTCTACGTCACCGCGTTCTGGTCCGAGGGGATTTTGGTCCGATGGTGTGTACGCACATCAGACCAAAAGACCACTTCAGACATGTCCGATGAAAGCGGTCCGTCGGACCTGCTTCAACGGACATGTCTAAAACCTGTGTACGCGGCCTTAGACACTGGAAGGACACGGAACCACTTACAGTGCAGGAGTGGATTACGCAGATGGGGATCACATTAAGGCTGGAGAAAGTTGTGTTTCAAAGAAGAGGGACCAGCGGTAAATTTGAAAAGCTATGGGCCCCTTGGCTAAACGTCCGGGTCTGGCCCCGTTAGATCTTGTGTATGATCGTCTATTCTAGGATAGCAGATGAGGGGAAACATGTGTATGCTGTGTTGTGCCGTAACCTTGCTGGAGGCTGGGGGGATAGGAGTTGTTTGTACCTGAAAGACTTTTGAACGGCCCACCCGGGAGGGGGAATGGGGGTCATTCTACTTATAAAAATGTTTAGTGGTGCGCTGTGTCGTGCCGACTGTGATTGCTTCTTCTGTTTTTCTTTATGAATTAGCTCTGGAGTTTTGTATACCTTGTTTTTATTTTTGTTCAATAAAAACCCTTGTTTGAGATAAAAAAAAAAAAAAACAATACAGTAATATGTATTCAGTTTATTTATTTTTTCTTAAATGTTTAATGTTTTATGTTTTTGCTATATCTTTTTTGATCATAATGCAATTTTTTGTTTTAAGGGTTCCCTCTAGTGACTGTGTTTAAAGTGACACTGTCATCACTTAAAAACAAATCAGTTCCTTGGTAATAGACTGAAGAACCACAGCCTTCATTAAGATGTTCATTATTGGACCCTTCTGTGAGTGTCAGATGCCTATGTACCCCAGTAATGGCATGCAGTCAGTCAGCAGATGGAGCCACATCATCCTGCTGGGTGCCCAAGTATCCTGCATTTCTAACTATGAGGCCACGTACACACGATCGAACATGTCCGCTGAAACTGGTTCATAGACCAGTTTCAGCAGACATATTTGATCGTGTGTTCGGCCTAGCGGACAGGTTTCCAGTGGACAATGTCCGCTGGTTAGTACGCCTAACCAGCGGACTGAAATCTCCTGCATGCGTCGAATGGATTTGACGCATGCGTGGAAGCATTTTACTTCCTGGTTTGCTGACGTGGCGGCGTCATTACTGTCATGACAGGATTACCAGGAATACTTTTAATAGAAGCTACAGATTTTGAAAAACAATGTACCAAGACTTTTCCATTGACATCAATATGGTAAAGATTATAAGAGATTTTAGTGATTGGGTTTACTTTGAAAAAAAAATAAAATGTTTCAGTACACTTCCTGTAAACTAATAAATACTTATTTTCCTCTTTTAGATTTACACACTTCCAGCAATTATAAGCAAAAAAGAAGAAAGTAAGTATGAATTATACTGATAATTTACTTGATTGATTTTGCTGTTTTGTTTATGCGCTTTTTTCTGCTGAAAACGGACACAGAATATAGAAATGTCGTATCACTCGCCCTCTAGGGGATTCTTTATGGAACTACTTAAAAAGTTCTCTTTTAGGGGTTAATTTGCTAAACACAAATAGACTGTGCACGCTGCAAGTACAATTTCTCCAGGGCTTAGTAAATGACTTAGGGTCCTTTCACACAGAGCGGACCGTTTTTCGGTCCGCTCCGTGTGTCCGGCAGCTCAGCGGGGGGGTCTCCGCTCAGCTGTCGGCGGACGGGGCGGTCCCCGCACACTGTGCAGGGACCGCCCTGTCTCTCCTCCGCTCTCCCCTATGGGGAGTCGGATGGAAACAGACCGTCTGTCCGTTTGCATCCGATCCGTTTGGCTGGACGGAAGAAAAATAGGACATTCTTCCGTCCGCAAAAACGGATGCGGATCTGGCGGACGTTAGCGGATGCATCATCCGCTAACGGATCCGCTCCCATAGGGGTTCATTACAAGTCCGTAAACGGACTTGTAATGAGCGGACGAACGGTCCGCTAGTGTGAAAGGACCCTAAGGCTTTACTTTGCAAAGAATATCCAATCACCTGCAAAGGAAAAAAAAAACTGTTTGTTTCCTTGCACATGATTGGATGACGGAAGTCAGCAGAGCTTCTGATCATTTACGAACCTCTGGAGCAACTGCACTTTGCAAATTTCACAGTCTGTTTTCCTTTAGTAAATCAACCCCATAGTTTGCACTGCTTGGAAACATTTAAAGGGGTTGTAAAGGTAAAAGTTTTTTTTACCTTAATGCATCCTATGCATTAAGGTAAAAAAACATCTGACAGCACCGCCCCCCCAGCCCCCGTTTTACTAACCTGACCGTTTGAAATTCCCGGGCGCGTGCTTGTCATCCTGTTTGTTCCCAGCCTGGCCGTTGATTGGCTAGGCTGGGCGGATTGATAGCAGCGCAGCCATTAGCTGGCGTTGCTGTCAATCACAGCGGATGACACGGCGCACCGGGTGATACAGTCACTGTATAAAACATGGGTCTTCAAACTACGGCCCTCCAGTTGTTCAGGAACTACAATTCCCATAATGCCTAGTCATGTCTGTGAATGTCAGTGTGTTACAATGCCTCATGGGATGTGTAGTTCTACAACATCTGGAGGGCCGTAGTTTGAGGATCCCTGGTATAAAAGCTTTCCACCGTGTGAGCTCGCTCGCATAAGGGTAGAAAGATTTTGCGAGGAGGAGCCGAGACAGCCGCTGAGGCACCCAAGAAGACATTGTTTGGGGACACTCTGTGCAAAATGAACTGCACAGTGGAGGTAAGTATGACATGTTTGTTATTTAAAAAAAAAAAAAAATCTGACTTTAGTGTGCCTTTAAAACTATATATATGAGTAATGATATCAAAATGTGAATCCACCTAAAAATTACAGCACCCCTTTAGGAAACTCTCCGTCCTCTGATCAATAACTCAGACCGCATGTGTAGTTAAGTGATTTTTTCATTTATTCCTTCTGAGGAAGAGTTCCCAAACTCTTAAAGAGGTTGTAAACCCTCTCTGAGAACTTTCACCTACAGGTAAGCCTAGATTAAGGCTTACCTGTAGGTGCTTGCAATATCTCCTAGACCTACAGGTTTAGGAGATATTCGTAATAAATAATGCGCGCCGTAGATAAACGGCGCAGGCACACTGAGCTTTCTGTTGCTGAATGGCATCATGCCATAAGTGTCGGCTCCTGCGTGCATGCGTGGGAGTGGCGTCATCGCTGCTCCGACCAGTCACAGTGCCGGAGCAGCGATATCTGAAAGGAAGAGGGTGAAAGATGTAAGCTTTGTGGAGGCGAGGAAATCGTGTAAATCCAGGAAGTGAACAGGCAGCAGCTTCAGCTGCCCACAGTTAAAATGGCTGCAGCAAAAATGAATGCACCACAGTTAAAATGGCTGCAGCCAGACTCAGTGGAGGGAGATTTCTACAGCATATTTGGCAAGTACAGAATCACAGTATATATAAAATAATATGAAAAGTGGTTGAAGGGAATCTTGGCAAGTCCTAACCAGGAAGTTAGGAGAGGTCAGACTACTGTAACTAAAAGTGTATCCTATTTTTCTCTTCTGAAGAAATTGCTGTTTGTTTCACCATGTCCTTTCAAAAAAAAAAATCCTAAATGGGGGCTCAGCCTTTATTATAGCCACCTAATTAGATCTCAGTGTTCTAATGAGGGAAACTAATGTCTGCCTCCCTTTAGTAGACAACCCTCAGGCTGGGTTCACACCCTTAGGACGCATCCAATTCGCATGTTAGGAGCTTGTAACCGGCTCTCTATGAAGCCGGTTCACGTATCTTCACAGAGCGAATTTGCACAGAGGTCCTGTGCATCTTTTGGTCCATTTCAGGTCTGAATTCAGCCCAAAATTCAGGCTGAAATTGGACCTAAAACAGTGAATTCACCTGATTTCTGATGTGAGCCACATGCGAACATAGTGTGAACCCAGCCCCTCTCACAAAAAAATAAAACTCCGGTTGTAGAGGATGCCTAAAATGTTACTTGTATGTTAGTGGGTGGCCATGTTGGCCCCCTCCCATCTGATATCCTTTGATTGAAGAATTGAAGAAACCAGGCAGGAACAACTGCTGTATCCAATCAGATGCAGCCACTGTTTGGCTATTGTGAAAATGCAATAACCCACCAGGGGTGAATGAAGGAAGTGTAAATAGAGGAATCTGTTACAAAATAGTGATTAAATATTAACAAAAGAAAGGTTTATTTGTGGGGAAAAATTATTTGGCTGCCGATTTGTATTACCGCGCAATTGTCAGTTAAAGTAACGCAGTGCTATATTGCAAAAAATGGCCTGGTCAAGAGGGGGGGGGGGGCGCTAAACCTTTTGGAGGTGAAGTGGTTAATATGTTATTAATATGTTAATATTGCACTTATAACTGGAATTTAGGTATTAACACTACCTTTTTATTGTTCTATACAGTGTTCCTAAATGAAGCTGGCTTCAACTTTGTGAAGAAATGTATCGATTCTGTGGAGATGCGAGGTGAGGGTTTAATATGTGGCTTCCTTCACATCAGGGGTGTCCAACCTGCAGACCAAGACAGCTATGAGTGCAGCTCAACACAAAATCATAAAATTACTTAAAAATTCTGATTTTTTTTTTCTTGGGGGGGGGGGGGGGGGGATTGTTTGTAAGCGAACCACATGCGGCCTAAGAAAAAATTGACAGTGTCTCTTTACTGGAGTTTTACAAGTTTTATCTTCCCAAAGAAGAATATCCCACTCCTCACAATCACGTCTTATTCATGTCAACGTTTTTTATCAGCACCTATATTTGAGAGCAGCTATTTGATGTTGCATGAAGCACACAGATGGCAAAATTTGAAACCAAAATATCTTGAGAATTCATTAAGAATATCTTCTACATCCATCCAACCAGATATTGATGAATTAGTTTATCAAAAACTGTATCAAATATTGCATTCGTTTTATGTTGCCCTCTTTTACTTTTATAATAAAAATAAAAAAATAAAAAATTGTCCAGCTATCATTTGGCCAGCTTAAAGTGGTAGTAAACCACAAAAAAATCTCAAAAATTGGGCTCCTGTAGGATAATAGTATAATGTGCTAGTATGAATCACATACTGGCACTTTATGAAAGACTTGCCTTAAAACAAAGCCCTCCAGCGGTGCACTGCTACGGCCCCCTGGCGTTTCCATCTTCACCCGGTCTTCTTTCCTGGGTTCGATGGCTTTGGTTTTTGATTGGCTGAGCCGCAATGACGTCTCTCCCATGCATGCGCGCGGAAGTCACGGCTGCAGCACAGCTTGTGGTAGGCATTTGCCGGAACATCACCGGGTCCTACTATAGTAAATATCTTCTAAACGTGCACGTTTAGGAGATGTTTACTGTACTTTATGACATCACCACCCCATCATGCACCAGACAGTGACGTCATAAGGGACAGGGTCCCCTGAATGATGTCACCCGGTGACCCCCGCCCCATGCCAATATAAGTAATGGCACACCGCGCACCCAGCATTAGAGCGGGAGAGAGCGTTGCATCAACTTTGAAAAAAGAAAAGAGGGAGAAGACCTGGAAAAAGAGTGAGACGACCCAGAAAAAGATCGAGAAGACAGCGGAGAAGACCTGGCAGAGGCAGAAGACAGCGGACAGAAGGAGAAGACAGTGGACAGAGGGAGAAGAACTGGGGAAGAAGGAAGACCCTGCAGAGGCAGAAGAAGTCGCCAGAAGAGGGAGAAGAGCCAGAGAGGGGAGAAGTCATCAGAAAAAAGAGATGCCAGAGCTGCCTTAATAAAATACTTTAAAAACCTGTGTACTGTGCTTTATTTTTGACACTTTTTTTAGGTGAATGGGTAGGGGTACAATTTACCCAATACTCATTCACATAGGGTGGGGTGGGGGGGACAGGATCTGTGAGCTTCCAGATTCTGATAAGCCCCTCGCCTGCAGACCCCGACAACCAACAGCCAGGGTTGTTGGGAAGAGGCCCTTGTCTCCATCAATATGGGGTCAAGGTGCTTTGGGATGGGCGGCGTAGGGCGGCCCTGCCCCAGAGCACCCACCCCCCCCATGTTGAGGACATGCGGCCTGGTAGGGTTCAGGAGGAGGAGGCGCACGCTTGTCCCCAACCCCTTTCCTAACCTGCTGGCATAAGGATTTCCTACCATGCTCAGATAAGGGTCTGGTATGGATTTGGGGGGGCTCTATGCCGTTTTTCGGCATGGGGGTTCCCCTTAAAATCCATGCCAGGCCGAAGGGTCTGGTATGGTCCTGGAGGGGGAGCCCATGCTATTTTTTGATTTTTATTTGCGTGGAGTTTCCCCTAAAGATTCATACCAGACACAGTGCCTAGTATTGCCGGGGATCAAAGTGAGATCCCCATTCATTGATGTCAGATAGATGTCGGACTTCAAGTCACAGGGCAAAGTCGGATCCACAGTCGTCGTGTCATACCAGTGTGAACCCGGCCTAAATCTTCTTTGTAAATCATAGTCAAAAGAGCATCTTGACATTGTTTAAACCTTGTCTGTAGATACCAGTATACAGACCATCTTGACATTGTTTAAACCTTGTCGGTAAATGCTAGTCAGAGAAGCATGTTGTTCAGCGGACATTTAATAAGCATTTCAAAAGCTCCAAGTAGCTTTCTCAAATCCTTTTAGATGCACTGTGGCTTCAGTCTGAGATTGCTGCATAGGGAACTCAGCATGAGTCCTGGTTGTAGCTCTAAACAAGCTTTTAATAGGCATTTAAGAAGTTTCAGTAGGGCTTACATATCTCCACATTTTGGGGTTTTTTTGCTCACAGAGTTGAGAAGTTTCATAAAAAGAGAAAATGGAATTATCTGACCGTGAAATGTTTCACAAGACATGCTCTGATATTTCCAGGAACGACAGATCCTGGAAAAAATTGTATTAATATTTTTTTATTCAAGCCATTCAGATGTTTTTATTTAGTGTTCATGTTTTGCTACTACAAAATTAATTGCATACAGGCCCATACTATTTAATACTGCACAACAGTTATCTAAAGCAGCTTCTTGAGCACAGTGTTATTCCAATTTAAAGAAAAATTCCAGTCCTATGGTATATTTGGTACCACTTCTCTTCCTCTAATGCTCTCACAGAAATGCTCTCAACTCCTGGGGGTGCACCTCGATCCCTTTCATAACTCTACCCAGTGTAGTCTGGCATGATCTCCCTACCCTCCCTTTCCCTCACTTATTCTCTTACCATATTTGTAGCTACTCATGTGATGTCTCTTTCACCCAGCTGGGCCTTCAAGCCCGACATCACTCTCCTCCCATTCCAGTTCCTCCCCTTTTTTTTTCTTCTTCTTCTTCTTCTCCTTGTCTTCTCCCCCCCCCCCCCCTATACTTTTTATAGTAAAACCTTGGATTGCGAGCATAATTTGTTCCAAAACATGCTTGTAATCCAAAGAACTTGTATATCAAATTTCCCCATAAGAAATAATGGAAACTCAAATGATTCGTTTCACAACAATTTATTCATAAGTCCTTCAGTTTATAGTCCATATAAAAAGATTAGAGCAATGTGACCATACAATTTCGATCCATAAATGGCAGCCCCCACAGGGGGATTAGAAGCAAAATCCAGCAAGAGCTACAGAGTATAAAAGAGACGAGAGGCGCCTCTAAGTGTAGAATTATAGTTACATTTAATGAAGGTACAACATTTAGTAACTCGCATGGTTGAGGATTAAAAGAGGCACAGCTAAGTATGCAGACATCCGGGGGAATGCGATCCACATAGACCGCCCTCCGCATCTCCGGGACTCACCGCTGTCAATCTGCAATTGTGACCGGGAAGACTACCCTGCAGTAGAGTGTTCTGAAAGCAAGGCTTGAACTGCTCGTGGAGCACCGAGTAGAAGGGACGACGTTGATGGTGTTGAGAAGGATGGTCTATGTGGATCACTTTACCCCGGATGGCTGCATACTTAGATGTGCCTCTTTTAATCATCAACCATGTGAGTTTGCTAAATGTAACCATATTGCTACACTAATGCCCCGTACACACGATCACTTTTTGTGATAAAAAAAAAATGTAATTTTTCTTCATGGAAAAAAACGACATTTTTCAAACTTAATTTTCAAAAATGACGTTGCGTACACACCATCATTTTTGGAAAATGATGAACAAAGTGATGGCACTCTAATGCCGCGTACACACGGTCGTTTTTTGCGATAAAAAAAAACGACGTTTTTTAAAACGTCATTTAAATTGATCGTGTGTGGGCAAAACGTCGTTTTTTGTCTTCAAAAAAACGACCAAAAAAAATTCCAACATGCTTGAATTTTTTGTGTCGTTTTTCAAAACGTCGTTTTTTGTTCCACAAAAAGTCACCGTGTGTAGCAAAAACGTCGTTCAAAACGACGTTTTTCAACCCGCGCATGCCCAGAAGCTAGTTATGAAGCGAGCTTCAATGGAAAAGTGTGGTGAACGTAACCTCGCTTTTTGTGAAAAAACGATGGTGTGTATGCAAAATTGTCTTTGAAAAGTGACGTTTCAAAAACGTCGTTTTTTACTTCACAGAAAACGTCGTTTTTTTCATCGCAAAAAACGACCGTGTGTACGCGGCATTAAGGGGAAGTTCTATTTGCTTTGAGGCTGCTTTTAGCTGGTTACGTGTTAGTAAAAGACGATTCCTGCTTTTTTGTCTGTTACAGTTTGATGAATGTGCGATCTCCATTATGAATGGTAGTTTTACCTCCCGTCATCTAACTTGCTTCTGGGCATGTGCGGGTTTAAAACTTCATTTTTTACGTAGTTTTGCCCACACACGATCATTTTTTATGACACAAAAAATTACATTTTGAAAAATGACATAAAAAATTCGAGCATGTTCGAATATTTTTTTGGTAATTTTTCAGAAGACATAAAATTACATTTTGCCCACACACCATCATTTTAAATGACATTTTAAAAAATGTCATTTTTTTTCATCACAAAAAGTGATCGTGTGTACGGGGCATTCGAGGCGCCTCTCTTCTCTTTTATACTCAGTTGTGACATGATGCTACTCTTATATCAAGAAATTGCTTGTATATCAAGTCAAAATGTATTAAAAATGTTTTCTTGTCTTGCAAAACGCTCTCAAACCAAGGTTTTACTGTATACTGAATCCAGGATGTCTTGAAGCCCCCAATTTGGACACACAAGAATTTTATCGGATAAAGAAAATTATCGGATTGCTTCATTAATAAAATTGAGGCAATCCGGCAAAGCATTCAGCAAAACAATTCCTCTCCTAGCCCCCCCCCCCCCGTAATTATTTACACAACACCTGCAGTAATTCACCACAGTTAGGTAAGTTCACGCTGGAACCCATCTCCATTCAGACCACAAAAAATATCATCGGCGCTTTGCGTAACAGCACTGCGCCAAATGATATTATCCCCACCAAACTGCTGAAAGAATGCGCCGACATTCTGGCACCTCCTGTCACGCAGCTTATTAACCAATCCTTCAGGGAGGGCATAGTGCCCTCCCAGTTGAAGGAGGGCCTAATTCAACCCATCTTGAAGAAAGCCACCCTGGATCCTAAGGACCCACTCCATCGGCGCCCCATAACAGGCCTAAATGTTCTCTCCAAGGTAATGGAGAAAGTAGTGGTACAGCAGCTGCAACAGCATCTAGATACCCACAACTTACTTGATCCATTTCAATCAGGATTCCGCCCCGGACACGGGACAGAAACAGCATTGCTCAAGATATGGGACGACGTTCTCGAGGCCGCAGACGAAGGAGAATCTTGTCTTCTGGTTCTGCTGGACCTAAGGGCAGCCTTCGATACAGTAGATCACAAGCTTTTATTGACTCGGCTGGCTAAAATAGCCAAAGTCGCAGAAAGCGATCTATCCTGGTTCTCCTCTTTTTTGGAAAACTGATTGCAAATAGTGAAGCTAGGACCCTTCACTTCTGAAAAACGCACATTATCGTGCAGAGTCCCTCAAGGATCCCCCCTGTCGCCGATGTTATTCAATATCTATCTGCGTCCTCTTTTTGAAATCATCAGCAGTCAAAAACTGCTATATCACTCATATGCAGACGACACGCAACTGTACTTCCGCATTTGCAACAAAAAGGATCACCACCTCAATCTAGAGACTTGTCTCTCTTTGATAGAGGACTGGATGACAAAGAGTTATCTCAAACTCAACGGAGCGAAAACAGAACTTCTTCTGTTTCACGCCAAGCGTAGGAATAAACCGGCAACAACTTGGACCCCCCCCCCCCCCCCCTCCATTCTGGGCAAAATCATCACCCCTAGCACCAAAGTCAAAAGTCTTGGGGTCATCTTTGACTCCTACATGACAATGGACGCACAAATAGGGTCAGTAGTCAGCGGATCTCACCATCTGCTGCGCCTACTACGCAGACTAACTCCTTTTATTCCCAAGGAAGACATAGCGGTCGTGGTGGGAGCGATTGTAAACTCCAGACTGGACTATGCAAATGCCCTTTACCTCGGACTCCCCAAGCACCAAATCGTTCCTCTTCAAGTCGTTCAAAATACGGCCGCCAGACTTGTGACTGGGAAAAAACCCTGGGAATCAATCTCACCTTCACTGAGATCCCTTCATTGGTTACCAGTAAAAGACAGAATCACCTTTAAAGCACTCTGTCTAACGCATAGATGTATCCATGGGAATGCTCCCCATTATCTATGCGAAAAAAATAAAAGCTCACAATCCCAATCGCGTTCTGCGATCCACTAATCAAAATCTGCTCCAGATACCGAAAGCCAGAAACAAGTCCAAAGGAGACAGGAGATTCGCTGTCCAAGGTCCCAGACTATGGAACGCCTTACCAACCAGCATCCGGTTGGAGGAGAACCACTTAGGCCTCGTACACACGATCGGACATATCCGATGAAAACAGTCCGCGGACCATTTCCATCGGATATGTCCGATCGGGAGTTTGATCCGATGGTGTGTACACACCATCGGATCAAATTCCCCGCCGCCGGACGGCGCGGTGACGTGGCGGTGACGTTGACACCGCCGCGTCACCGCCACGTCACCGCACCAGGAAGTAAAACTCTTCCGCGCATGCGCCGAATCCATTCGGCGGTGGCGCGGCGGCTGTGGGGGACGACATGTCTGCTGGTAAGTGTACTAACCAGCAGACATGTCGGGCGGACAGATTCCCACCGGATGGATTTCAAAGCATGCTTTGAAATCTGTCGGGTGGAGAAATCTGTCCGCTAGCCCATACACACGAGCGGAGATGTCTGCTGAAACGGTCCATCGGACCGTTTTCAGCGGACATATCCCCTCGTGTGTACGCGGCCTTAGTCTTCAGGAGAAAGATCAAGACTCATCTCTTTTGATTTCAAAGGAGACAGGAACAACAAGCGCCCAGAGGCGATTTACTTCGCATGTGCCACGCTATATAAGTTTTCATTCATTCATTCTGTTTTTACTATTGTGGGTTAAGTAACTCTTTAAATTCAATTTTGCTCCAGCAAATTATCTCCTAGCTGTCTATAGCAACTCAGCTTATAGCTCTTCTCCAGTTACTCATCTTCTAGTTCTGATTTAACAACTCATCTGCTCCAGCAACTGATCTCTTGGCTCTACTAGAGCAACTCATCTCTTAGCTCTACTAGAGCAACTCATCTCCTAGCTCTACTAGAGCAACTCATCTCCTAGCTCTACTAGAGAAACTCATGTCCTAGCTCTACTAGAGCAACTCATCTCTTAGCTCTACTAGAGCAACTGATCTCCTAGCTCTACTAGAGCAACTCATCTCCTAGCTCTGCTTCCGCAACTCATCTCCTAGCTCTGCTCCAGCAACTCATCTTCTAGTTCTAATTCAACAACTCATCTGCTCCAGCAACTGATCTTTTAGCTCTACTAGAGCAACTCATCTCCTAGCTCTGCTTCAGCAACTCATCTCCTAGCTCTGCTTCAGCAACTCATCTCCTAGCTCTGCTTCAGCAACTCATCTCCTAGCTCTGCTTCAGCAACTCATCTCCTAGCTCTGCTTCAGCAACTCAGCTCCTAGCTCTATTAGAGCAACTTATCTCCTAGCTCTGCTCCAGCAACTCATCTCCTAGCTCTGCTCCAGCAACTCATCTCCTAGTTCTGCTCCAGCAACTTATCTCCTAGCTCTGCTTAAGTAACTCATCTTCTAGCTCTGCTCCAGCAACTCATCTCCTAGTTCTGCTCTAGCAACTCATCTCCTAGCTCTGCTTCAGCAACTCATGTTCTAGCTCTGCTCCAGCAACTTATCTCCTAGCTCTGCTTCAGCAACTCATCTCCTAGCTCTGCTTCACCAACTCATCTCCTAGCTCTGCTTCAGCAACTCATCTCCTAGCTCTGCTTCACCAACTCATCTCCTAGCTCTGCTCCAGCAACTTATCCCCTAGCTCTGCTTCAGCAAATCATCTATTAGCACTGCTAAAGTGACGTCTCTCCAAGTTCTGTTCAAGTAGCTTATCTTCTAGCTCCACTACAGCTACTTTTCTTCTACCTTTGCCCCATCAACCCATCTCCTTCTCCTTGCTCTGTTACAGTGGCTTAACTTCTAGCTCTACTACAGCAACTCATTTCCTAGTTCTGCTCCAGCAGTTCATCCCCAGCTTTGCCCAAAAAACGTTTTTAGTGTTCTGCTGCAAATATAAAATAGCACAATTTCTGCTTCTAACGCATTCCATGTTGCCATTGCCAAATTCCAACATCTTGCAATACTTATTGTGAGATCTCTGCATACAAAGCAACAACTTCTTCAAACAACACTTTCCAGTTTTAGCTTTTAATGTTATAATTACATAAGAATTCGAATGATAATAAGGGGAGTCAGCCTGTATTACTAACAGCCTGTCCCAACACGCCAAGGTTCCAGGTGTAATCCTGGACTATGAACTTTTCTTTCGGCTCCACGTCCAATTACTGTCCAAATCTTGCCACTTTAGCCTCCTGAACATACTCCCCTTCCTAACCAATGACACCACAAAGCTCCTAGTTCACTCCCTGGTCATCTCCCACCTCAACTACTGTAACTCCCTCCTCACAGGATTACCTCTACATAGGCTATTCCCTCTTCAGTCTACCATGAATGCTCATGCCAGGCTCTGTCAGAAGCAGGAGTGTCTGCTACTCCTCTGTCAATCCCTCCACTGGCTTCCGCTCACCCAATGAATTATATTCAAAATACTAACAACAACTTACAAAGCCATCCCCCTGCTAAAATACTAACCTAGTCTCAAAATACCAACCTACTCTTCGTTCCTCTCAAGAACTTCTGCTCTCTAGCTCGCTCATCACCTCTAACCCATGCTCGCCTGTGGGACTTTTCCCAAGCTTCTCTTATCCTATGTAAATCCCTACCCCAAACCGTTCTGACTGTCTTAAGCCCCGTACACACGACAGGTTTTCCTGCCAGGAAAACTGCCAAGAGATCTTTTGGCCGGGAAAACCGGACGTAAGTATGCTTCCTAGCAGTTTTCCCGTCACGAAAACAGACAGGAATCCCAACGGGAAAATAGAGAATCTGCTCTCTATTTTCCTGTCAGGATTCCCGGTGGCTTTTTTGCCACCAGATTTACTAATACTCTATGGGAAACACTGCGAGGCAGTGCCCATGGAGCATGCGGCCGAGATTCTTGTCTCCCCTTGGTTTTCACGGCAGACGTTTTACACCCTGTGTACAGGGCTTTACTCTGTTTGCTTTTAGACTGTCCCTGAAAACCCTCCTCTTCAAAGAAGCCTATTCTACCCCTACCTAACAACTGTGCTTTTATTTTCTCCATCAGTTCACCCTCCACAATTATTACCCTTTTGTATCACTTGACCCTCCCACCTAGATTGTAAGTTCTAATGAGCAGTGCCCTCTGATTTCTCCTGTATTAAATTTTATTGTAACTGTACTGTCTGCCCTCATGTTGTAAAGCACTGCACAAACTGTTGGCGCTATAGAAATCATGTATAATAATAATTGTTTTGGTGTACCTAGGGAAGCATGAATTTTATGTTAGGGGTCCTTGTAGTAGAACATAATATTGGCTTTGAGTATGCAAACCAAAAAAAAACGTCTTTGCTCTTTAGCACTTTTATAACATTTGCATGTTTTTTGTCTTCATTTGTAGGTATCACTATTTTAGGACTCTACAGAATTGGAGGTGTGAACTCTAAAGTTCAGAAGCTGATGAATACAGTTTTCTGTAAGTATTTTTTTACTCTAGGTATAAGATGACATGGGAATGTTTCTGGCACACATCCCAAAAATGTAGCAATGATATAGATTCAATTTTCCTATTTTTCTAAAAAAAAAATTCTGCGTACAGAGTGCAGGGTTTAGGGGTGTGCTGCGTACAGAGTGCAGGGTTTAGAGGTGCACTATGCACAGTGTGCAACCTCAACTGCCACCCCAAAAAAAAAAAACTTTCTTGCATTACTCTCTACTTCCTGTGTATTCCACTCTAGTGCCTCGCCTTGCAGGGAGAAGGTTCTTCCTCTCAGATTCTGGAGATCCGTCCCTGCCATGAGCATGTGCAGTGATCTGTTAGATCCAGGAGCCGCTAAAAGTAAAGCTGTCCCTTGTAAACAGAGAAGGCTTCTGTGTTTACAAGTGACAGTGGGAGAGGAGGGTGAGAGCCTGAGGTAAGACTTTGCCTCTGTGACTGGTCACAGCTGCTCTTTAGCCGGCATTCACACTATAACGTGGCGTACGCGGCATATTTTGCCGCGATTTGTAAACTTTTTTTTTTTTCACAAAACATTAACATTGATGTCTATGCCGAACGCCGAAAGCCGCCTGAAAAAAAAGGGTCTGGGACTTGTTTTCAGGCGGCAGGCGTACGGCGTTTCGGCGTTCAGCGTGAGATGTGAACCATCTCATAGACATCAATGTAAATTCGCCCCTCCAGCGGCACGAGCGTCGCACTTTAGGCGTATATACGCCTAGGTGTGAATGGAGGCTTAATCTTGTGCAGGGTAACTGATCTTGTATGTGCCCCTCCTGTATTATATTTCAGGCAGCCTGCAGTGGGTGGGGCCTGCTGGACCTCTCCTACAGCTCTACTTTCTGCACAGGCTATGTGCAGCACAGTAATGGTGGCACTGCTATGTTCCTAAGGTAGTATTTGGACATTTTTGTGGAGCTCAGCTTTAAAGGGGTTGTAAACCCTAGTAATGGTTTTACACAGAGCAGCCCCGATCCTCTTCTTCTGGAGTCCCATGCCGGTGCTTCAGGCCCTCTCCTCTTAATTGTGTGCCCCCCACAGAAAGCTGCTTTCCCTGGGGGCACCCATGCCGGCTTGCCCCCGTCTCCCGCTGCTGCGTCCATTGACACAGACAGCAGGACTTGGTGTCCACCCCCTCCCCACTGCTATCAATCTGTCCAATGAGGCGAGCGACAGTGGCTGGAGCTGCTGCACACGTGCACTACGCTGGATCATATTGGCCTTAGGTAAGGAAAAGGTGGGGGGATCTGGGTGAGCTTCAGCACTGAAGGTTTTTCATCTTAATGTATAGAATGCATTAAAGTGAAAAACCTTGAGGCTTTACAACCACTTTAATTCACACTTTTATCCTGTTATGGGTGGTTTCTGTTGCACTGAATCCACTCCTGCTTCTTATAACAGTGGCAGAGTTCTCACCATTGGAATTCTCCCAAAAATATGTTTTAGGTTTAGAGATGAAATATTTTTTTTTTAGGTGGATTGAACTGTTAAGCTATACTCCTAGTGGGTTTGGGGTTCTACTATTTCTCATCAGCTGTACAAAAACAATTATAATTCTTCTGGTCGATGCATTTGCTTCCATGAAACAACTATTAGATTAAAAAAAAAAAAAAATACAATCTTGAAGAAAACTGAAAGATAATCTCATTGCGAATGAGAGTAAAATATGAATCAGTGTTTCATTTAGGACATTTAGATATAAAAGAAGGGTCTACATACCTGACCTTGTTACGCTAAAGCAAAGGGGCTACTATACACATCTAATTAGATAAAAATTGTGCACTCAAGTATGCTGTAAAAGCATGGAATAATATTCAGGGCAAGCTGACATTGTCATATCTCAGTACAAGCCTCTTCTTGCAGGATATGGGTTTTGTAATCATGGCTTTTATGAATAGACTAGTCAAAAACATCTTCAAAACTTTTTGAAGCAAGAGTCGCTTTTAAATGTAATGCTGAAAAGGTGGGCATTCTGAGAGGAGATGCGGGATTAAGATTGATAAATGCACATGCACATGTACTCCTACTGAAGCTTCTCAGTTGAGCATCCCTCCCGTATACATTATAGTTGCCATCAGGGCCAGATTTATAAGGGGGCAAAAGGAGAAATTGTCTTGGCCCCCTCTATACAAAAGTTATATAAAACAATATTAAAAAATGATATATAAAGTAATTTAAAAATATATATATATGCATAATAAAAAAACATACTTTCTTTTATTAAATGTATCTTGGAAAATAATATTTTGCCGGCCATCAGTAAAACTTGGGACTGGTATATTGTATCTGTAGCATTACCCCCAGTGGAGCTGCTGGATTTTTTGGGCAGCGTGTTACCTCGTAGCTCCTCCGAAATTCCTAGGGGTGAATGATGCGTATTGCATGAAGTATAAGTAAAGGAATATCTAGACAGGTTCTCTTTGCTCTGCTCTTTATTACCCAGCCGGTTAAAAACTGTAAACTTGTGGTGAGGAAAGTGAACCTGAAGAAGATAGAATAGCAGATGCAGGCATAATGATAGGAAACAGTCCTGCTCCCAAATGTAACACTTCTTATCACCACTCCCGCCGGAGTGGGTTTAGTGTACCCGAACAGGCCTCTCTTAGGCCGCATACACACGATCGAATTTGTCCGCTGAAAACGGTCCGATGGACCGTTTCAGCAGACAAATCCGATTGTGTGTACGGGCTAGCGGACAGGTTTGTCCATCGGACAAATTTCAAAGCATGCTTTGAAATTTGTCCGCTACAAACCTGTCCGTCGGATATGTCTGCTGGTTAGTACGGGAAACCAGCGGACATATCCTCCCGCACATGCGTCGTATCCTGTGAATGGATCCGACGCATGCGTGCGGAAGTGTTTACTTCCTGGTGCGTGACGTAGCGGTAACGTGGCGGCGTCAACGTCACCGCCGCGTCACCACGCTGTCTGCCGGCGGGGATTTTGATACGATGGTGTGTACACGCCATCGAACCGAAATCCGATGAGACATGTCCGCTCTAAACTGTCCGTCGGACAAGTTTGAGCGGACATATCTCATCGTGTGTACGAGGCCTTACTGACCTGGCAGCCGGAGACCACAGACCATCCTTGGTGGTTTGTCCATGCCCTTTTGGACCGCCAGCCTCTCAATGGCGCTCCTCAGACTGACTCCCCACCGAACAGCAGTACAGCTTGGGATCTTCAGATTGGCAACCCAGTCACTCACTGGGTCCCCGTCGCTGTTCAGCTGCTCTGGGCCAGCATGGTCCCCGAACCAGGAACACCGCGTGGCACACTTGCCTCGGCCAGGTAGGCCATAACACTGGGGTGCCACATTGGACGAAGAAGACCCAGAACCAATGGCGTCTGCCCCATAAATACCCCTCCCCAGCATCCAGAGCGAGGATTGGCTGCTGGGAAAGAGCACCCAAACCTTGACTCCTCTGCTATCACCTGCAGCATCGGGGCTGGAAGAACACCCCAGAACAGCAGAATGGGCTCACAGCACAGCCAAGCTGAGACAAAGACCACATTTTGCTACTAACAATCTGGATCAGAGTTTAATTACACTCTGCTCTACCCTTAAATAGGACTAGCACCAGTACTGTAAAGTACATAGGCGCTACATATCCTTTTTCAAAAATGAGTTTTTGGAGGCTCATAGAGCACTATGACTGTGTGTGTGTGTGTTGCGGCATGTTAGACCTCAGAATGACATTGTGTCATGCAATTTAAAAATCTGTGACTTTCATTGAAAATGTAAACCATCTTTTTGTATAAGGTGGGTGCTGCACCTGGAACCTGGAACCTGTGAAGAAAAATGGCGTCTGCCACAGATATACCCCTCCCCAGCATGCTCCGCGAGGGAAACTCCTTCAATTGGCTGCTGGGGAAAAGTGGCTCTGTCTGAATCCCTCTGGCGCCACCTGCCACCCAGAGATGGAACTACATCTCTGGAATACAGAATGACCCACAGGACAATTCAGGGCTGACAGCAGCCCAATTTAGCAAAATTAGGAGTGGGAGCAACATAACTCTCCCACTCTCCCACTAACTTTAGCGTAGCGCCTTTTCTCGATCTGTGAACTTGCTGTTACCATATAGATACATTTCCTGTATTCACAATATTTATAACTGCAGTTTAGGTCATTTTGGACCTGGTGATGTCCTGTGTTTTGGACAGATTACATTTGTGTACTTTATGACTGATTAAATGGTCAAGATGGTAGCTGTAGAAAGTGGCCCTAACCTACGGCCACTGTTTTCCAACAGTCCTGTTCAACAGAAATTGATATCAACTTTGGTGGAGCAGAAACGGCCATAGACGAAGCGGAATTCAGCCAGTTCAGCAAAGACTGTCCAAATTACAAGCCATATATAGCTACTCCTGCCCAACAGAACTTGATATAATAATCAACTTTGGTTGAACAGAACGGTTGGAAAACATTTCTCAATCAGTGGCCACTGCGACCTCTGCAGTCAACTGCAGCCACTGATCAGTGTATACTGTCAGCGGTGGATTCCCACTGTCAGAATACAACGGTACAGCAGGGAGGATTACTTCACCCACCTCGCATGTGTGGATGGGGGATCTGTCCCCTCCCCCAATCAGCCTACTGGCTGATCTAAAAAAGTTGAGGCATCTACTGTATGGTCAGCCTTAATATGTGTGTGTGAGAGTGTAGTGGAGACCTTTGATTGTAAGCTCTTACAAGGGAGAGTGACTCGTGTGGTAATATGCCACTGCTATATAAGTACAAAAATTTAATGAAGGATAAATGTTGGATTGTATGGCCAGTCCTGCTAAAAATGACACATCTTTATGCTTCCCCCACTCCCCACTCTTCTGGCAGGGCACGTTGCATTCTCCTGCACCAGTTGGCAGTCTTTAATACTCTAAGAAGTGCTGATCTAAGTACTTTAACCCTGCACCCCCATCCCAAAGGTGGGTTAAATGACACTGGCCGTGACACTGGAGTTGCTGTGGGTGCCATTTATTCTCTCTTGTCACTAAGAAGAGGGAAGAAACATTTTAAACATCTGTGTGTTGCTTCTGCCCATCTAGGAACACTTACCATATTTTTCGGACCATTAGACGCACTTTTTCCCCCCAAAAATATAGAGGAATATGTCTATGCGTCTTATAGTCCGAATGACCATCTGGCACTGCCCCCCACCGCCGTTGTCAACGTCCCCGCCACAAAAAAAAGCCACCCCCCCACGCGAAAACCCCCCGACCTGAAAGTCCAAGTCCCGGTTCCCGCCACCTCCTCCCACACAGTTGCCGCATCCGCCGATGCCCAGCTTAATGCTCCAGCCGCCGCTGCAGCCACCGAGGTGTCTGGTCAGTGACAAAGCCTTGTGAATAATACAGAACTCTGCCCCACTATGCAGATCGCAGGGGCGGACTGACAATTGGGACTCTCTGGAACTGCCCGAGGGCCCCATGCCACTAGGGGGCCCCATCAGGGTTGCCAGGCTCAATAAAACTATGGACAGTATGTAAAAATCTATGTTTTTTTAACATCTGTCCCTGATATGTCCAAAACCGACATGCTTTTGATGTGAAAATCCTGAGATTTTAGCTGCCCTGCCTCCTGGCGTGGTGGCCATCTTTAAGCCCGGGGGCCCCATAATCTTCTATTGCCCAGGGCCCCATGAGTTGTCAGTCCACCCCTGGCAGCTTGTCATGCCAGCCCAGACTCTGGTAGGACACTATTGTGAGAGGAGAGTGGGGAGGAATTTATGGCAGCCAAGGAGTGAGTGGATGGAAGGCTGTGCTGTGTTTGGAGGGCAGGCGACAGCCCTCTCTGCTGGGACTTGTAGTGCCTCTGTGGGGGGCTGAGATATGACAACCTGCTCTGCTGGAACTTGTAGTGCCTCTGTGGGGGGCTGACATATGGCAACCTGCTCTGCTGGGACTTGTAGTTTCCCTACAGTATAGGGCACTACAAGTTCCAGCAGAGCAGGTTGCCATATCTCAGCCCCCCACAGAGGCACTACAAGTCCCAGCAGAGCAGGTTGCCATATCTCAGCCCCCTACAGAGGCACTACAAGTCCCAGCAGAGCGGACTGCTTTTACAGAACAGGAGAAGCAGCTGGGGGAGGGGAGTTTGTACTGGGAGGGGAGAGAAGACGGCACAATGAGGGCAAAGAAAAATGGATAGCCGCACTCCAAAACCTGATGGGTGGTCTTTTATTCAATAGACAGCATGTACAAAAATAGGGTCACAGCAGTGGAAAACAAGGAGCAGCCGACGCGTTTCGCACTGCATCAGTGCTTATTCAAGCCATGAATAAGCACTGATCCAGTGCGAAACGCGTCGGATGTTCCTTGTTTTCCACTGCTGTGACCCTATTTTTGCACATGCTGTCTATTGAATAAAAGACCACCCATCAGGTTTTGGAGTGCGGCTATCCATTTTTCTTTGCCCTCATTTTGCTTAGTGCACCGCCAGCACCCTCGGTATCCTGCACCACCTGTAACCATTTAGTGATCCCACCTGGAGCGGTGACTCCTTTCTCTCTATTGTTTCTAGAAGACGGCACAAGTTTGAAATGGGGAGGATTTTCTTCTGAGAGTGGGGATTTATGCTGGGAGGGATTTCTTTGGCACAGGTTAGGCTGCATTTCATGGGCACTGGTAAATAGTTTAGTGGACCATTTGGTTCAGAATATTTTTTTTCTTCTTTTCCTCCTCTAAAACCTAGGTGCGTCTTATGGTCAGGTGTGTCTTATAGAGCGAAAAATACAGTATATGGACAAGAAACACTGCCAGATTCTGGCTCTACAGGACTAGGGATGTCCTCCTGCCTATCATTCTCAGGGGGACATCTGCTTGTCCATGGCCATCAGGGTATACTGGTTCCATGAAGGGGTGTACTTGTTAATCAACAATGTTTAGGTAGGATGTGTGTGTCAAAGTAACATCCATAATTGCAATGGCAGGGCCCAAGGTTTCCCAGCAGAACATTGCCTAAAGCATCACACTGCCTCTGCCGGCTTGCCTTCTTCCCATATGGCATTCTAGTACCATCCTTTCCCCAGATATACTAAGTGACGCATATAGTCATCCATATGATAAAATAAAACGTGATTTATAAGACCAGGTCTCCCTCTTTTATGGTTCTGTGGCCCAGTTCTGATGCTCACGTGCCCATAGTGTTAGTTTTTGGCTGTGGACACGGGTCAGTATGGGAACCCTGACCGGTCTGTGCCTTTGCCGCCCCATACACAACAAACTGTGATGCCCATTTTTTATGCTTTCAACACATCAACTTCAAGAACATGTTTACTTGCTGTCTAATATATTCCACCAACTTTCAGATACCATTGTAATGAGATAATCGGTGTTATTCCCATGTCAGTGATCATACATTTTCGGCTGATCGGTATATTAAATCTTTGTCCCCGTATACTATGTTAAGTTGTTAAACATCACAATGTACTTTTTCTATGCCAACCATCAGGAGGATGAAGGTCAGACTTGGCTGGACTCACGGATCCCTGTGGAGGATTTGTACAGTTTAGGATCATGTTTGTGGAATAAGCGGGTTTATATTTCAGGTTAAATAGACTTGCTGACAGCACCAGCCATAAATCTAAATCTTTTTTTTATTCTTTTGTTTTAATTTTAAAGCTCCTAAAGCACCTCCTGATATGGATCTTGATTTAGAGCTATGGGACAATAAAACGATAACCAGCGCTCTGAAAAACTACCTCAGGTGAGTAAATTCTTTGTAGACCTTTTTGTGTTACAGTTTAGTGTATAAGTAATAATAGTATATAATACATTGTGCTGCTACACTTCAAATGCAATTGTTTTAAGTTTATTGGTAAAGGATCATGTTAAAGGATCAGTGAATTGTGATTGGTTGAGAAAAGCTGCAAAAGTGAAAAACATGCAGCCTTACAATTGCAACCAATGCAGCCTCACATGTGCCATGAATGCAGCCTTACCATTGCCATCAGTGCAGCGATGCCCATCTGCAGCCTCGGAAGGCAGAGGGAGGGGGCGGGACGAGTGCCGACAGATTACAAACAGGAGAATCTCTTGTTTACACTGTGGCCTCTTTAATACAAAATCCCGCCTCTTATGATAGACAGAACAGTCGTCCAATGGCATCCCAGGAGACGGGACTTCCTATAGAGACGCTGCTGAGTAAACAGGAGATTCTCTTCATGTAATCTGATGGTGCTCATCCTGCCCCCTCCCTGTCCCCTCCAAGGCAGCGCCAGTAAATACAGTATATATCTTTTGTGGCCCTGGGGGGCCACAAACAATATATATATATACAAATCATCAGGGGGGCCATATTAAATCAACAGGGGGGCCGCATTTGGCCCCCGGGCTGGACTTTGGACATGCCTGCCTTATAGGCTTCATTTAATCTGGCAGCCAATTACAGTGAACAAGTTGGGCTTTATCAGTTCTCAGTTCAGGTTTGTTACTAATTAGTATCCTGCCCATGTGTGCCCCTTAATTAGTTCGTTTGGGCAAAATTATGGAAAATTCGAAGGAATATGTTTATTATGCTTTACGTCAGATCTCATTATCATATGTGACCTGCTTGTACATATTTCTTTCTGCTTACTTAAAAAAAGTAATCTTCAGACAGGGATTTCTGCAAACAGAGTTACAGTATTTCAAATAATGCATCAGTGAGATCCATGAATAGCGATTTCCCAAAATGTTGAAGCCATGAGAAAAAAAAATCTTAAAAAATGTAGTCAAATTAGTGTGAGGTAGTGTTACAAATTGAACGTTTTTTGTTACACTGGGAATGTTGCAGTTGCTTTTTAAATGTTTATTTTTTATTACAAATGAATTAACAAGGAATATATATGTTAAGAACATTTCAACAGGTAACCACCATCCTTTCCCTCATAATGATGTAAAAGCTTCCTGACAATACGCTTTATTAGTTATTGACAATGCTGATCCAAAATCATATAGTGATCTAGCAAGCCTTGATGAATGTTCTCCTGATCTTCATTTTCTCTATAAATGAAGGTTTTGTGTATTTCTGGGAGGCCGTGGTTTGTAACACTTCCTTACTTGAAGATGCTGCTGGTGAAGAAACACTTTGTGGTTATCCAGAAACAGCAGAAATAGTGTTTCTCTAGAGACAAAAGCTCCTCGCACTTTCATTCTGGTCCTCCTCATCTCATTCCATAAAGTTATTGGCCCAGATTCACATACAATTAGATTCGCGTAGAGTATCAGAAATACACTACGCCGCCGTATTTCACCTGGCTCTACGTGGAATCCCGGTAGAATTTGTCCAGTAAACTACGGCGGCGTAGTGTATTTCTCCCGGCGCAAGCCATCTACGCGAGTAGGGGGCGTAAAGCATTTAAAATAGGCGTGTTCCCGCGGCGATCGAACTGTGCATGCTCCCGACCCCCGACCCACGTCTAGGCACCAACATATATATACGTTGATGTGCCTGTCGGTGCCATTCTGCGCGTAAATGTACATGCGGCGGTCCTTGAGAGGATAAAGAAAAACATTTTTTTTTTTTTGTTTAAGGACTTTAAGGAAGCCATGGCCTGGTGAGGTCACATATTTCCATCCCTAGGGACTTTAAATGAAATCATGGCTTGGTGAGGTCATGTATGGGACTTTGCATGAAGCACATGGCAGCAAGAGAGTAATTGGGTGATTACCTAAGGAAGACTGCAGTGCGTTTAGGCAGCCTCATCATTTGATTTTAGCACAGGAAAGGTTCGCTTTCAATGCTGCTTTTTCTAATAAGTATGAATCCGCCCTTCTGAGAAATATTGAATCTGAAAGCTATTCATGAAATGTATGTCTGATGTAATTTGCTTTTTGTGTCAACAGATGTCTAACTGAACCTCTCATGACGTACAAAATACACAAGGATTTTATTCTTGCAGTCAGTAAGTACATCAGCTTTTAGTAACTGCAGCAAAATCTAGCCACAGTTTGAATAGGGATGCGTGGCTTTCAGTAACGCAGAGAAACCAATATGCTTTTGGATTGTTTTAGGCAGATTTGGAGATGATCTCCATGTGGTTGGTGTGGGTTACTGCAACGTTATACATCCTCTTTTCATTGTCTGACCAATAAAATCTGTATTTTTCTATATACTATATACTGTATTTTCTAGAATCTTGTTTCCTATATATTTTATGCCCACATTTTTTTTTCTGTCTTCAACTGTCTCACATAGTTCAGTGGGAGATGCTATAGACTGACAAGCCTCGTACACAAGTATGGATTCCCAGCGGTAAAAATTTCACCAGAAATCCCGAGGGGAAAACCGAGAAACCTGCTCGGTAACTTTTTCCCCCTACACACGACCGGGTTTCCCGACAGGAAAACTGCCATGAGAGCTTTGGTCGGGAATTCCGGCCGTGTGTATGCTCCATCGCAGTGTTTCCCATAGAAAAACTGCTGGGTTAAAAACCACCGGGAATCCCAGTGGGAAAAAAGAGCTGCTTCTCTTTTTTTTTTTTTTTCGGCAGTTTTCCTGTCAGGAAAACTGCGATGAAGCATACACATGGCTGGTTTTCCCGGCTAAAAGCTCTCATGGCAGTTTTCCCGACGGGAAAACCGGTCGTGTGTACGAGGCAGCAGATGTATTCGCACTCCCATGGAATGCATTCTGCGGACTCCTTTGGCCAGTTTCACATGAGGTTCAGATTGAACAGAAAGCTTTGACAAAGCATTTGCAGAGCTTTCAGGAAGTTTTGTTGAAGTGTTTAAAGTAGCATTCAGCTCCAGTTTGTAAATGTTGAACACAGGTCCTAATGGGAGTGCTGAATGTCACTTTAAGAAAGCTGCTAGCAGGCTTCAGCAGGCTTTCAACAAGCTTCAAAAAGTACTAGCAGCTTGTTTGACCACCTTCTGCCCGCCATATTGCGCAATGTGGCTCTCATCAGTGCCTGCTCATCAGTGCTGCCCATCGGTGCCCATCAGTGTCGCCTATCAATGCCCATCAGTGCCTTCTATCGTGCTGCATATAAGTGCCGTTTATCAGTGTCCAGTAGTGTTGCATATTAGTGCCTCCTCATCAGTCCTGTTTTATTAGTGCCACCTCATCACTGCCCATCAGTGCAGCCTATCAGCACACATCAGTGAAGGAGAAAAATGACTTATTTACAAAATATTTTAATAGAAACTAACAAAAACTTTTTTGTTCCACATTTTTCTGTCTTTTTTTCATTTTTTTTTATTTTTTAGCAAAACAATTAAAACCCAGCAGTGATTAAATACAACCAAAAGAAAGCTCCATCTGTCTAAACTTTTTATAAAAAATGTTGTTTGGGTACAGCGTTGCATGACAGAGCAATTGTTATTTAAAATGTGACAGTGTTGAAAGCTGAAAATTGGCCTGGGCGCGGAGGGGGTGAAAGTGCACCGAAGTGGTTAAAGTGGCAATCAACACTCCCATTAAGATTTGTGTTCAACATTTACAAACTGGAGATAAACAGTATTTTTAAAGTGGTTATAAACCCCCTGACCTATTTTTACGTATAGGTATGCCTATAATAAGGCTTACCTATATATACTAAACGTGCGCCATTTAGAAGGTATTTCATGTACACTGCACTGATGATTTCACCGGCGCAGTAAAGAAACAGCCCTCCCCATCAGGGCTTACCTTACTTCTTCTTCTAGGTCTCCATTTAATTGCAGCACACATATGGTGACAGCTCATTCCTTTTTGAAAATGAAGCCAAAAGTCACCATAAGGTTAACATACTGGATGTAATTTTTTCATCGGATATTTCGACCGCGTGTGTGCCCCATCAGAGTTTTTCCATCGGAAATTCCGACAGACTGAGAAAGAGAACGTGTCTATCGGAACTTCCGATCGTCTGTGTGGAACTCCGACAGTGAAAAAAAACATGCATGCTCAGAATCAAGTTGACGCATGCTCGGAAACATTAAACTTCATTTTTCTCGGCTCGTCGTAGTGTTGTACGTCACCGCGTTTTGGACGGTTGGAATTTCGGTGACAGTGTGTACGCAAGACAGCTTGAACGGAATTCCCTCAAAAAAATCAGTCTGAGTTTATCCTGACAGGAATTCCGATCGTGTGTACGGGGCATAAGAAAGAGATCTCTGATGTTGAGTGTTGCAGTAAAAGCTGCTGGTTTTATTATATTGTCTTTAAATGAGCTATTCATTTGTACCATTCTGCTTTAAAACCTAATTTCAGGGAAAGTTGAAGGAACCATTACATGTTTTTCTAGTGCAGGGTTCTCCAAACTACGGCCCTCCAGCTGTGGCTGAACTACATGTCCCATGAGGCTCTGACATTCACAGACATGACTAGGCATAATGGTAATTGTAGTTCCTGAACAGCTGGAGGGCCATAGTTTGGAGACTCCTGTTCTAGTGGATGGGATAACATGGAGCAATACTAACCTTAACCCCCTGTCCTGCAATAGCCATTGGTTAAGTCCTTTTTTTTGTCCAGTGCTGGTATTTGGGTGGGCACTTATACCAGCAGCTGCATCCTATCCTGTTGCTATAGCCAGTGTTCCTGAATTGTATGTCCTGATGTTGGTGAGAGCGGTGATGACAGGACTGGTCAGAGTGACATAAAATAGTGCCTTTTGGGACCAGTCGTCACTATTGGAACCAGCGGGTAGGAAGATTTCAGGCCAGTGGATTAAGGTGACTGTTCTGTCTCAAGGACATATAGCTAACCTTCTTGTCCCATAAACTTCAGATACCATATTTCTTTGATCTCAATTTTATTAGAACAAGTCAGGTGAAACTACAAAATAACAGAGATAGACCTCAATAAGTATAATATTTCATACATTACAGAGTCAAAGATCTCCAATATAGGATTAGATAGAAAAACATACATTTTCAGTTCTCTAAGGGGTGATGCCTACTAACAACTTCCTTAACAACACATACAGTAAATCATATAAACGGAAAAACTGCAGAAATACCAAAAAAGAACACTAGATGGAGCCTCCACATAGGATTGTCTTATGTAAATTACAAACCTTACATGTAATTTTAACAGCACAGATCCAGATAATCAGCATAGACATTTGGTGGACAGAACAGTGACCCTTTGTTATCCCACCCCCCAGGGAAAATAAACACTGGATTCCTCATCCAC
The DNA here is from genome assembly GCA_029574335.1 of Rana kukunoris. Lineage (NCBI taxonomy): Eukaryota > Metazoa > Chordata > Amphibia > Anura > Ranidae > Rana > Rana kukunoris. The sequence goes on from CM056050.1 coordinate 56,226,755, forward strand.
TGAGGGTAAAGAGTTGAGCAGTATATGTCCCTGTTTGGAAGAAAGTATTAAAGAATAGAGGAGCCCTAACCATTGACAACTATGACAACAAGCTTAGGAGGAGGAGTGGACATGGGCAGTTCTTCCTATTTTTAGTCTTCTCTCAATGTATCAGTGTTGAAGGTGTTGTTTCCGATAATCAAATTGGAGTAACATATTGGGTTAATTGTGAAAATTGCTTAGCGGAGTTCTTATTTCCTCACAGAATCGGATGACCAAAACTACAGAGTTCAAGCGGTTCACGCCTTGGTTCACAAACTGCCTGAGAAAAACCGAGAGATGTTGGACATCCTAATCAAACATCTTGTCAAGTACTGTGACTTTCATAAATCATTATCCCAGATTTAAATGACTGGGAATGCATATTTCCTTCTAATACACTAAGGCCCCTTTCACACTTGTACGACTTGTCCCACGATTTGGGACTGCAAAGTAGTATGACAAGTCATTTCCCATAATTTCCCATGACAACCATTCAAATTAGTACGACTTCAAGTCGTGCCGACTTCAAAGTAGTCCCTGCACTACTTTGGTCCGAGCTCATGTTCATAGACCTCAATAGGGATGAGCTTCGAGTTCGAGTAGAACTCATGTTCGACTCGAACATTGCCTGTTCGCCGAACAGCGAACTATTTGGGGTGTTCGCGGCAAGTTCGTGTGAACTTTAGAACCCTGTTAAAGTCTATGGGACTCAAAAGTTTGAAATCTAAAGTGCTAATTTTAAAGGCTAATATGCAAGTTATTGTAATAAAAAGTTTTTGGGGACCTGGATCCTGCCCCAGGGGACATGTATCATTGCAAAAAAAGTTTTAAAAACTGCAGTTTTTTTTGGCAGCAGTGATTTTAATAATTCCTTTAAGTGAAACAATAAAAGTGAAATATTCCTTTAAATTTCGTACCTAGGGGGGGTGTATAGTATGCCTGTAAAGGAGCACTTGTTTCCCATGCTTAGAACTGTCCCTGCACAAAGTGTCATTTCTGAAGGAAATAAAGTAATTTAAAATCACTTGCGGCTATAATGAATTGTCGGCTCCCGACAATACAGAGAAAAGTCATTCATAAAAAAAAAATGTGTGGGGGTCCACGGCATTTTTTTTTTAAATTTGGGGTGGAGTTCCCCTTAAAATCCATACCAGACCTGAAGTCTGGAATGGATATTTGGGGGGAACCCCACATCATTTTTTATTTGATGCAGGGTTCCCCTTAATATCCATACCAGACCCTAAGGTGAGTGATTTGAAATTACTTTTTTCCTTCAGAAATGACATTTTGTGCAGGGACAGTTCTAAGCACAGGAAACATGCGCTACTTTACAGGCATACTATACACCTCCCTAGGTACGAAATTTAAAGGAATATTTAAATTTTATTGTTTCACTTTAAGCATTATTAAAATCACTGCTCCTGAAAAAACGTCCGTTTTTTTAAAACTTTTTTTGCATTGATACATGTCCCCTGTGGCAGAACCCGGGTCCCCAAACACTTTTTAGGACAATAACTTGCATATTAGCCTTTAAAATTAGTACTTTAGATTTCATACGTTCGAGTCCCATAGACTTTAACAGGGTTCCAAAGTTCACACAAACTTTTGGTCTGTTCGCAGGTTCTGCTGCGAACCGAACCCAGGGGTGTTCGGCTCATCCCTAGACCTCAAGTCTCCCTGAAATCGTGTCAAAGTCGCGGCCGCGAAATCGCAGTAAATTAGCAGCAAAATTGCACAACTTTGAAGTCGTGGTAGTCTGAAAGGGGCCTAAGTGATACTCTTTTTGGATCATTATTGTTTATGTGTGCGTTAAATGTGGAAACCTAGGTTTAAGTAATTTAAAAAAATCAGCACAAGGGACGGTACTTACATTTAAAGAGGAGTGTCCCTTGTGTTGGTGACACCGGTCCTGGTTGAATTTCAAAATGTTCTGCCCCCCCTTCCCCACAGTTGTAATCTTCATGTGCTGCAGGGGATAATACAAGCACTGGACCTCTAATAGGCGCCCATCAAGAGTGCCAACTATCCCCGCCCCCCCCTCCAGTCATAGAAGTCGTAGTATAGCTTCCATCAGTGAAAAGCACTCTATGAATGGAGGAGGTGGACCTTTCATTCATCTGCCTGTCCTCCATTCATACAGAGCTTTCCATTCATACAAGCTAAAGTACAGCATGCCTGGATGTGTGGGGTATAAGGGACAGGGGTGGTAACTACTCCACATTGGATTCCTTAGAAATTACCTAGACTGAATCTAAAACAAGAATGTTCAATACAATATATATTACCGGCTCCAGATAGAACCATACAAAGGAAGCCAACCAGAACATTGGTCCCAATAACATCCAAATAAAGAAAATATTCACCGGATAAAAGATAAAGTGCCTTTCCTGCTGTAATCAGCATTTTGTCAGTATAAAGTAGACATGTGCACAACGAAAACATTTGTTTGTTATTTACATAAATTTGTTTAGTTAAATTTGTTTAATCGGTTTTTGGAATTTGTTTTGTTTGTTCGTGTTTGAATCGATTTGAATATTCAAATCAATTTCAAATCGTTTTTCAAATTCAAAAGGGTTTTCTAATAGTTTTCCTATTACCAAAAATATTAAAATAGAATAGAAAATAAAAGAAATAGAACATAAAAAAATATAATAGACTAGAAAAGAATATAACAGAAAACAAAAGAATAGAATATAAGAATATAAGAATATAACAGAACAAAATGGGATAAAAAAATAAAAGAATAGGATGGAATAGAATAGAAATTAATAGAATATAATAAAACAGAATAGGATTGAATAGATTATAACCATCTTCTCAAATTTGAATAGAAAATAATAGAAATTAAAAAAAATAGAATAGAACTTAAATAATATAACCATTTTACAAAATTCAAATAGAATCAATTTGAATAGAATAGAATAAAATAGAAAATAACACAATAGTATAGAAAAAAAACAATAGAATAAAAGTAATATAACCATCTTCCTATTCTAGTCTATTCTTTTCTATTCTATTCAAAATTGAATTCTATTTGGGAAATTGCTATATTCTTTCTATTCTACTGTTTTTTAAATGATATTCTTTTTCTATTTGTTCTATTCTATTATTTCCTATTGTATTTTAATTGCTATTCTATTCTTTTCTATTCAAATCCAAACTTATTCTATTCAAATTTTGGAAGATTGTTTATTTTTTCTATTCTGTTTTTTTTCTATACTATTCTGTTATTTTCTATTCTATTTTACTCTATTCTTTTCTATTTTATTCAAATTCAAATTGATTCTATTTGAATTTTGGGAAATGGTTCTATTCTATTGTTTTTTTATTCTAGTCTTTTCTATGCTATCATAGTCTATTTTATTAAAATTCGAATTTCAGAAGATGGTTATATTATTTCTATGTTATTCTATTCTATTTGTTTCTATTATATTCTAGTCTATTCCGTTCTTTTATTTTCTATTCTATTTTGTTTTGTTTTACTCATATTATATTATTTTATTTTCTGTTATATTCTTTTCTATTCTATGATATATTTTAATTGTTTTCTATTCTATTCCTTTATTTTCTATTCTATTTTATTCTCTTTGGAAAACTATTCGAAAACGTTTCAAATTCGAATTTGGAAACTATTCGAATTCAAAAGCAATTCTAAATGTTTTCGTTATTTCGGATTTGTTTCAATCCGGTACTATTGTAAAATGGAAATTCGGACACATCCGAATTTCCGAAAAAACAAAAATGTGTCTGAATTTTAAATTTGGAACTAAATGAACTGCACTTGTCTAGTATAAAGGCTAGCTAAAGTTTCATAGCAGGGAAACAACATAGAAGTGTAATTCTTGTCCTCAACTACCAAATTAGATTTTTCCTAGTTATTCTTTGTTTTTCTCTTAAACTGCTGGTAGGCAGGGCTAATAAAAATCCTTGGGTGGGGGAAGGAGGGGCAAGGTTTGACACAATTATGAAGGATATTAAGAGCATGCATTCCATTGTAAACCTATAAAAGAGGTAACAAAAAAGAAAAAAACATAAAAGCACTTTTGCTGTTTTTTCTCATTTATTTCAAGTTTCACCTATTTGGGCACAATATATTATGTTGTGACAATTATGTTTTATCCCATAGGGTTTCACTGCATAGCCAACAGAATCTTATGACTGTTTCTAATCTGGGGGTGATCTTTGGGCCGACCCTGATGAGAGCTCAAGAGGAAACCGTAGCAGCTATGATGAATATCAAGTTCCAGAATATTGTGGTGGAAATTTTAATAGAGCATTATGAAAAGGTAAAGTCGGCACAGTGAGAGATTTGTAGCTGTATGTGTGGTTTATGATTATCAAATCCCAGGAACAAACATTTTATAAGTTGCAGCTTACCAATTCTTACTTACCAGCGGCTACTGATGAGAAATCACTCCAACAGGAACGCCGACAAAAGGAAAAAACACATTTTTAGTAGAGAAAGCAATGGGTCCTCTGACAGTGATGTTATTGCACTACTTGGTGTGTACTTGTAAAACTGGGACATACTGCATTTTAATGTACTACAACCAGGGCCGCTGATAGGGGAGGACCACCAGTCCTCCTGTAGGGGGCCCGGGCGCACAGGGGGCCCAAACAGAAGAGGGAAGTAGTGCGGTTTGGCGGAGGGGCAGCTACAGAAGGATGCCCTGTGCGGCCCTCTGCAGAAGCTGAAAGACAGTTTTTCCCCCTCCTCGCGGCTCTCAGCAGCCGCAGGGAGAAACGCAGACACATGGGCATTAGTGTTGAGCAGAATATGCCATATTCGATTTCGCGATATATCTCGAATATATAGTCGAATATTCGAGATATATTCGCTAAATACGAATATTCGTGATATTTTTTGGAAATGAAATGATTGCGAATTTTCGCTATTGCGAATGCGAATTGCGAATTGCGAATGCGAAATTTCGAGAAATGCGGAATGGAGCACTCTGATTGGCTCAGAATATTCGTGATATTTTATAATACAAAATAATTGCGAATATTCCAGAAATGCGGAATGGAGCACTCTGATTGGCTCAGAATATTCGTGATATATTACAATACAAAATAATTGCGAATATTCGAGAAATGCGGAAGGAGCACTCTGATTGGCTCAGAATATTCGTGATATTTTATAATACAAAATAATTGCGAATATTCGGCAAATGCGGAAGGAGCACTCTGATTGGCTCAGAATATTCGTGATATATTACAATACAAAATAATTGCGAATATTCGGCAAATGCGGAAGGAGCACTCTGATTGGCTCAGAATATTCTTGATATATTACAATACAAAATAATTGCGAATATTCGAGAAATGCGGAATGGAGCACTCTGATTGGCTCAGAATATTCTTGATATTTTATCGTAATTTCGCAAAAATGCGAATGAGAAATTTATTGCGGAATTTCGACAGTAAAACTCTGAAATCGAATATATGTGTTATTTTAGCTAAAAACAATATTGCGAATTTCTCGAAAATAATCGCGCGATATTGCTATTGCCGAATAATCGCATTGCGATTTATCGGAAATATAAATTGATCGCTGCAGCTACTCGGCCCAAGGTCTCTAATCATACCAGCAATGCTTTTAGACGTCTATGGGGATCTCTAGGATGTGATCTGTTCTAAAAAAAAAATTGAAAAAATACGAATATTCGAAATAGCGAATATTCACCGCGAAATTCGGAATATATCGCCAATACTCGAATATGCCATATTCGAGCCGAATATTCGCAATACGAATATTCATGAGCAACACTAATGGGCATCATTCCTGTAATTGCTTCTCTGACACTGATCACCGATTCCCTTCCCTGTTCTGCCTGGTTCGGATCCCCCTCTCCCCCGTGTGCCCCCCTGTCACTGTGAATGTAATTTTTTTTTAATGTAAAACACAAATAAAAAAAAGGGCTAATTCACACAGGTTCTCTGCTATGTTTGTGTGCGCTAATAATGATTTTAGTGTATGTTTTGTGAAAATATATGGGGGGGGGGCACTGCCAGGTAGGCTGTACGGGGCCCTGTGATTTCTAACAGCAGCTCTGACTACAACACATCACAATGTGCTGAAATGCATGTTCAGCAAAGACAATTTGTCTAAGTTGGCTTCTGCTGTGTACAAAAACCTGCACAATAATAATGCACATCAATGCAATGCATGAAAAAAAAAAAAAAAAAGATTACAATACTGTACCTGTCAGCTGAGGTCCATTTAAAGTGGTTCTAAAGGGTTAAGGTTTTTCACCTTAACCACTTCCCAACGGCCTTCGACTTTATACGGCCGAAGAGACGTCCTGAATCTCTGACAGGCCGTGTTTTTACGGCCTGTTCTTAGCCAGGCCACTGACATGCCGATGCGCGTGCCTGACAGCCGTGATGTCCGCCAGGCACTCGGGATCGGCGGCTGCAGGGACAAGACGTGGATCTCTGTGTATAAACACAGAGATCCATGTCATGTCAGGGGAGAGAGGAGACCGATCTGTGTCTCTTGTACATAGGGACACAGCATTGGTCACCTCCCCCAGTCACCCCCCCTCCCCCCACAGTTAGAACACAATTTAGGATACATATTAACCCCTTCCTCACCCCCTAGTGTTAACCCCTTCAATGCCAGTCACATTTATACAGTAATTAGTGCATATTTATAGCACTGATTGCTGTATAAATGTGAATGGCGCCAAAAATGTGTCAAAAGTGTCCGATGTCTCCGCCATAATGTCGCAGTCACGAAAAAAATGCTGATCGCTGCCATTAGTAGTAAAAAAAAAAATTATAAAAAATAATAATAATTCTGTCCCCTATTTTGTAAGCGCAATAACTTTTGCGCAAACCAGACGCTTATTGCGATTTTTTTTTTTTTACCAAAAATATGTAGAAGAATACGTATCGCCTAGACTAAGAAAAAAAATGTTTTTTTTTTAAAAAATTGGGCTATTTATTACAGCAACAAGTAAAAAAATATAGTTTTTTTTTAAAAATTGTCGCTCTATTTTTGTTTATAGCGCAAAAAATAAAAACCGCAGAGGCGATCAAATACCACCAAAAGAAAGCTCTATTTGTGGGGAAAAAAGGACGCCAATTTTGTTTGGGAGCCACATAGCACGACTCCGCAATTGTCAGTTAAAATGATGCAGTGCCACACGCTGAAATTTCACCTGGTCAGTAAGGGGTATATGTGCCCAGTAAGGAAGTGGTTAAAAGGGTTGTAAAGGAAAAAAATGTTTTCCCTAAATGGCTTCCTTTACCTTAGTCCAGTCCTCCTTTACTTACCTCATCCTTCCATTTTGCTTTTAAATGTCCTTATTTCTTCTGAGAAATCCTCACTTCCTGTTCTTCTGTCTGTAACTCAACACAGTAATTCAAGGCTTTCTCCCTGGTGTGGAGAAAGCCTCTTGAGGGGGGAGGGGGCGAGCAGTACGCCCGCTAACACACAGCTGATTTCTCCATCTGCAAAGTAGAGAGTCCTGACTCTCCTGCTCGCCCCTTCAAGAGGCTTTCTCCACACCAGGGAGAAAGCCTCGCATTACGGTGTTGAGTTACAGACAGGAGAACAGGAAGTGAGGATTTCTCAGAAGAAATTCGTTCACCCAATCCAATCCGCAGACGGATGGAAAAATAGAATCCCCCCATAGAAGAGAGCGAAGATCTGACAGGGCGGTCCCTGCACAGTGTGTGGGGACCGCCCTGTCATCTGCCGGCTCAGCAGGGATCAACGGAGTGATCTCCACTGAGCAAGCGGATGATAAAGGTACGGATCCTCATGGGATCCGTACATGTGAAAGGACCCTTAGGCCGCGTACACACGATCAGACAGGTCCGATGAAACCTGTCCGATGGACCGTTTTCATCGGACCACGCTGAAGTGGTCTGATGTGCGTACACACCATCGGACCAAAATCCCATCAGACCAGAACGCGGTGACGTAGAACACAACGACGTGATGAAAAAACGAAGTTCAATGCTTCCAAGCATGCGTCAACTTGATTCTGAGCATGCGCGGGTATTTGGACAGGTTTTAGAGCATGTTTTAAAACTTTGGTCCACTGGAAAACGGTCCGATAGGCTGTACACACGATCGAACATGTCCGCTGATGTTCGATCGTGTGTACGCGGCCTTAAGGTGAAAAACCTTCTGTGCTGCAGCTCCCCCTTTTTCTTACCTGAGCCTAATCCGATCCAGCTGCTGTTTCTCTCTTTATTGGACAGATTGATAGCATGGGAGCTATTGGCTCCTGCTGCTGTCAATCAAATCCTGTGACACAGAAGTAGGGGGGGGGGGGGGGGCGAGGTGGAGTCCTGTTGTCTGTGTCAATGGACGCAGCAACGGGACTCGGGAGCATGCCCGCAGAGGTGCCCCCTGGGAAATCCGCTTACCGCGGGGGCACCCGGTGAAGAGGAGGGGTTCGTGGCATCGATGGGGGAGCCTAGATGAGAAAGATCAGGGCTGCTCTGAAGGTAAGTATAGGCATTGTTGTTATTTTTATAAAATAAAAAAAAACGGAAGGTTTACAAGCACTTTAAAGTGCATCAAAGCCAGCTAAATACAATACACATGGTGTGAATCCAGACAGTCATAATCAAGCACGCTACCAGCTGGTGACCATACCTAAAAAGGAACATTAACGCATTAGACTATATTGGCGCAGGCATCCAGCAGTGATTATCGCAGGTAATCGCAGGCTGTGCGAAGTCGCTTACACCAGTAATCACCAGTAGCAGGAAGCTGCTGCCGTTCACGCCGTGGCAAAACATCCGTGCAATTGTAGCCATATTTATATTCACCTTTAAAAGAAAGCAAAAAAAAAATGATTTTCATAATACATTCCCTTTAACTGCTGGAACAAAACTTGTCATACCGGCAAATTTGTCCTTTTGTTTTCTGAATTATAAACCTTTTAGTCACAGCATAATTAAATACTTGAAGACAGAAGTCACAAATCTTTTATAACAGTTCCAAACTTAAACAAATCCTTATTTTTATACAAAAAAAAAAAAACTACAGAACCAGCCTCATTTCACAGCTGGTGTCCACTTCTTCATGAACACGTTGTTTTGTCATTTCTAAAGAAAAAAAAGCAGGACCGCATGCTGCTTCCATAATAGAGATACAAAGCTTGTTACCAAAAACATATTTTTTTACAGTATAGGAAACACATTTTAGCACCAACTGCCACGGAGGGGAATTTGCATCTTAATGAGATATTGAGGTTTATATACTAAAACCATTTAGGATGTTTACTTAGCACAGGGAATTTTCACTTATCCTGGTGATTAAAGAGGTGAGTACTGCTGATCTCAATCATCCGATCATTTGCAAGCATGGTCCATTCCAAATGAGCAGTGTTAAAGTGGTTGTAAAGGCAGAAGTTTTTTTTGTCTTAATGCATTCTATGCATTAACTACTTGCTGACCACCCACCGCAGATATACTGTGGCAAGGCGGCTCGCCTGTATGAACCGACGTACCCTTACATTGGTCTGTGCATGTGATTTTGTGTGCACGCACGTGTGCCCGCTGCATGCAGAGATAACGTGGGTTCGGCGGACTCATTGTCCGCTGGCCACCCCACTCACAGAGGCAGAACGGGGATCTCCCAATGTAAACAAGGCGGATCCCTGTTCTGACAGGGGAGGAGAGAGTGATCTGCTGTTCCTAGTGATCAGGAACAAGAGATCTCTCTCTACTCCCTGTAGGTCCACTCCCCTCACAGAAACACCTCCTTCTTAAGGCACACTTAATACCTTGATCGCTCCCTAGTGTTAACCCCTTCCCTACCAGTAACATTTATACAGTGATCAGTGCATTTTTATAGCACTGATCGCTGTACTAGTGTCACTAATCTCCAAAAAGTGTCACTTAGGGTTAGGTCCCTTTCACACTGGGGTGCGGGCGGCATTGGCAGTAAAGCTCCGCTATTATTAGCGACCCATTACCGTAATTTTTGCGTAGGTATTCGGCCGCTAGTGGGGCATGTTTTAACCCCTGCTAGCAATTGAAAAAGGGTAAAAACCACTCGCAAAGCGCTGCTGCAGCAGGGATTTGCCAGCGGTACGGCCCCGGTGCCCATTAATTTCAATGGGCAGGATCGGTGGTGGAGCAGTATACACACCGCGCCTTCACCGCTCCAAAGATGCTGCTTTCAGGACATTTTTTAACGTCCTGCCAGCGCACCGCTCCCGTGTGAAAGCCCTCGGGCTTTTACATTGGAGTGACTGAAGCTGCTCTTTCAGGGCGCTTTGCGGGCACTATTTTTAGCGTTATAGCGCCTGCAAAGTGCCTCAGTGTGAAAGGGGTCTTAGGATCAGATTTGTCCGCCACAATGTCGCAGCCCCGCTAAAAATTACAGATCGCCCCCATTACCAGTAAAAACAATAAAAAATAAATAAAAGTCCGTAAATCGATCCCCTATTTTTTAGACGCAATAACTTATTGTGATTTTTTTTTAACCAAAAATATGTAGTAGAATACACATTGGCCTAATCTGATGAATACATTTTTTTTTTTACATTTTGGGATATGTATTATAGCAAAAAGTTTTTTCAAAATTGTCTTTGTTTTTGTTTATTAAATAACACCTGCAGAGGTGATCAAATACCACCAAAAGAAAGCTCTATTTGTGGGGGGGGGGGAGGAGGCATACATTTTGTTTGGGTACAACGTCTCCCAACCACGCAATTGTCCGTTAAAGCGACGTAGTGCCATATGGCAAAAAATGGCTGACAGTCAGGGGGAAAAACCTTCCGGGGCTGAAGTGGTTAAGAAAAAAAAAACCTTGTGTGTGCAGCAACCCCCCTAATACTTACCTGAGGTCCATCTAGATCCAGCAATGTTGCACGAGAGACTCAGCTGTCCGGGACTTCCACTCCTCATTGCCGCTATTGGCTCCCCTGCTGTCAATCAAAGTCAGTGAGCCAATGAGGAGAGAAAGAGGGCAGAGCCAGGCTGCGGCTCTGTGTCTAAATGGACACAGGGAGCTCTGTTTTGGCTCAAGTGACCCCATAGCAAGCTGCTTGCTGTGTGCGCACTTGACAAGGGCCAGAAGTGCTGGCCAGGGTCCAGAGAAGAGGAGGATCTGGGCTGCTCTGTGCAAAACCACTACACAGAGCAAGTAAGTATAACATGTTTGTTATTGTTAATTAAAAAAACAAGACTTTAATATCACTTTAATTTTTGTTAACGAAAATATTTTTATCAACACTATTGTAGTTGACTAAAGTACAACGATAACTAAAACAATTCAGATGACCGTATTACGTCTAAAACCAAATTAAGATTTGACGTCAAAATAAACACTGGTTATATATCACAACAACTCAAGCTGTGTCTGTAGTGCATGTTCAAATCTTAATACCATATCAGCCTTTCTCAACCTTTTTAACACAGAGGAACCCTTGAAATAGTTCTCTGGTCTCGGGGGAACCCCTGCTAAAAATTTGAAATCTACAACTCATGATACATTAGTGTGATGGTCAGTAAGAAGAATGGTCCTTACACTTGTGGTCATTGGGAAGAATTACCTCCTTACAGATAGCTAAATAGATCAATAGTGTGGAAACTTATCTGAGAGGCAGAAATTGCCCAATGTTGAAGGAACCCCTAGCAACCTCTGGAGGAACCCTAGGGTTCCACGAAACCCTGGTTGAGAATCACTGCCATAAATAATAACATGTTATTAGATTTATTCTCCAGGAATATATTATGAGTTTGGAAATTTTAGAGAAATGTGTAAAATAATACATTACAATTTTACTAAACCCATTAGATTTTAGTTGACTGAAATGGCCTGAAGATTTTGGTAGACTAAATTATGACTAAAACTAAAACAATTTAGGTGACTAAAGTACAACTAAAAATAAAATGGCATTTTATTTAAAAGAATATGACTGAAACTAAATAGACATTTGACATCAAATTTAACACTGCAATAACCACCTCAATACAGGGCAATCCCCCCCCCCCCCCCCCTTCCTGCCCAAGCCATTTTTTAGCTTTCGGCGCTGTCACATTTTGAATGACAATTGCGCGGTCATGCAACACTGTACCCAAATTAAATTGTTATCATTTTTTACCCACAAATAGAGCTTTCTTTTGGTGGTATTTGATCACCTCTGCATTTTGTATTTGATTTGCTATAAACAAAAGAATAGAAATTTTGAAAAAAAATCTTTGCTATAATAAATATCCCCCCCCCCAAATATATATATGTATATATATATACAGGGCTCAAACTTTCAAGTCCTGAGCTACTAGCCAGGCCTCAAGAGTTACTCGCCACCAGTTGCCCCACCTAATTCATACACAGCCCTGCACCTAATTGCACCCGTAAACACGCCCTCGTAGATTATCTCATGGAATGACACTGTTAAATGTTTTATGCTGAATCAAGTTACAAAATTAAATATTACCAACAACAACTTTAACAAAATGGGACAGGGCACTGGGGGCAGACCAGAGGGACAGGGCACTAGAACTGGGTCTCTTCCCCATTCTCTTGCTGTCTCCTCTGCAACTCCCATCTATCCTCTCTCTCTCTCTCTCCCATTCATCTCCTCATCAGGAGCCTGTGTGTGCGACTCCACTCTTGCATGTCCCCACTTCCCCCTTTTATTCAGGCTGGCAGTGAGGAGAGGAGCTGCAGCACAGCGGGAGGGAGTACAATCCAGCGCTGAGATCCACACAACTGCACAGCCATTGACACCATAGCACAGCACACACTGACACCGCACAGCACACATTGAGACCAGTCTGCTCGCAGTGCTCAGGCTAAACTGTTGGACACTTACATAGAGCACAAGGAGAAGAAAACTGCACAAACTGGAAGGCTGCCGCTTTCATGTCAGGGCAACTTTCAGTGAGCGCTGCACCGGAGTGGTAATTTTCCCAATCCTCCACTTCACTCATTACTTTCTGCTCTCCAGCTACATTGGTCGGAGGAGGGGGGAGGGGGCAGGCTCAGAGAGGTCATACTGTTAGGTCCAATGGCTTAATGAGAATTGTAAGGAGGAGAGCACCTGTGTACTGCTCTGCCTGTGCGCGGCTCACCAGACTACTTTTCCAGAGCATGCACCTTTCCTCTTCGGCCGCCAATCTCATCGGGACTCTAAGTGTAGGCACAGATTGGAGGGAGATTGGTCATGCAGCCCTGTCATCACTCGCCCCCAGCTTAAATCCACTCGCCAAATGCTAGTAGGCGAGTGGAAATTTTGAGGGCTGTATGTATATATATATATATATATATATATATATATATATATATATATATATATATATATATATATATATATATATATAAATATATATATATAAACAATTTTCCTCAGTTATGACCGATACATATTCTTCTACATATTTTTGGTAAAAAATTTAGCAATAAACGTATATTGATTGGTTTGCGCAAAAGTTATATGGTCGCTATGGTGGTGATCAGTGATTTTTATTGTGACTGCGATATTGCGGCAGACATATCAGACAATTTTGACACTGTTTTGGGAACATTCACATTTATACAGTGAACAGTGCTATAAATATGCACTGATTACTGTGTAAATGTGACTAGCAGGGAGGGGGTTAACACTAGGGGGTGATCAAGGGGTTAAATGTGTACACTAGGAAGTGATTCTAACTGTAGGGGGAGGGGACTGACTGGGGGAGGTGACCAATCGGTGTCCTTATGTGCAAGGCACACACCATCGGTCTCCTCTCCCTGACAGGACGTGGATCTGTGTGTTTACACAAGGTCCACCGCAATGTCACCACCACGGTCCTGCTTAGTTACTGGGCAATCGCGGCTATCGGGCACATGCATCGGGTCCCCAGCGACGTGGTGGAGCGTGTGCGCCCCCTAGTGGCTCGGGAAGGCAAAGACATTATATGATGTCCTCCTAGAATGAGAGGCTTATCGTCAGATGATGGCGGGCGGCAAGCTAGTGGTTAAGGACATGTTCACAGTTTTGATGTGTTTTGCCATGTTCCAGATGCATTCCAAACAAAAAAAATGCAGCAGCTTCTCCCTTTTTTTACTAAAATGTGAATGGTTGTGGCTTAAAATTGGCAAGTTTGCGTTCTGATTTAATAATGAATCTTACTCTGCACAGATCTTTCACACAGCTCCGGACCCCAATGTTCCTCTTCCCCAGGCACAACAACGTTCAATCTCCAGGAGAACCAGAGCCATTTGTCTTTCCACTGGACCAAAAAAGCCCAAGGGGAGATATACGCCGTGTCTGGCTGATCACGACAGTGAGTGTTACTAGAATAGCTGACTTAATCGGGACACCCCACTGTTTACAAAACTAACATTATGTCATACATTGCATCTGTTGCTTGGGGACAATTTTATTTTCATTTCTAAACTTGCATAGTTTCAAAACTGTCTTATATCTGTTTTTTAGCTGTTTATTTTTTTTTGTTTTACAGAAATGTAGGGTAAACTTTTGACAGATATATCACTTTGCAGAGTATTATGTGTTTTATAATGATTTAGCATAAAATAAGCTAATTGCCTTCAGACTCTCTGATTGAACCTTTCATGGGAGGAGATGAAAGAGTGACAAATCACTACTCTGGCTTTCACTTGTGTAAAATTCAACTTCAGATATTGAGTTCTGTAAACTTAAGGCCTTTAACCACTTGATGACCGCCCCATAACAGATTTACTGCTACAGGGCGGCCGTTCTGTGCAGAACCGCGCATATATATATATATTAGAGCTGCACAATTCTAGCTAAAATGAGAATCACGATTTTGTTTGCTTAGAGGATAGATCACGATTCTCGTGACATAACATCATCTTTCACATTAAAACCAAAAAATTGGCCTAACTTTAATGTTTTGCATTGCATTTAAAAGACAGTGTGACATAAAATATTGCAGCAATTGCCATTGTATTCCCTAGGGTCACTGCTAATATATATATATAAAATGTTTGTGGTTTCCAAGTTATTTTCTAGCAAAAAAATATTGATTTTTAACTTAAAGCGGAGGTTCACCCAAAAATCAACTTTCTGACATTAGATCCAGCATACTGCTGACTTCTGCAGTATGCTGTTTTTTTTTTTCTTTTGTACTTATTGTTTTATGAGCCGTTGTTATCCAGCTCCGAGCGGGGAATCCTGCGGGGAATGGGCGTTCCTAAGCCAAGAGGAATTGAATGACGGGCTGCTAAGGCGTGTCACGCCTTCCGAAAATACCCGAAGTGATACTCGGGTATTTTCAGAAGGCGTGACATGCTTTCGCAGCCCGTCAATCAACTCCTCTTGGCTTAGGAACGCCCATTCCCCGCAGGATTCCCCGCTCGGAGCCGGATAACAACGGCTCATAAAACGATAAGTACAAAAAAAAAAAAAAAAACAGCATACTGCAGATGTTAGCAGAAACAAGTGTAAGAAAAAGATTTGGACTTTAAGTGGTTAAAACTTCCTGCATTTACACACTGAAGTTTGATCTAAGAAGAGAGTTAGTTACAATCTTACATGTTGTTAAAAACTTGGCAGACTGCCCGATTTTTTCTTTACACACACAGAATTTATCCCTTTGATCTAAGAAGAAAGTTAGTTACAATGTTTCATGTCAAAAACTTGGTAGACTGCCCGGATATTTTCTTTTGACAGCTGAGTGAGCACTTAAAGTCTCTCCACTTGTTATAAGAAAGAATCAGCAAACTCTGCATTGGAGATGTCAGGGGGGTTGAATTGAGATCACAATTTTTTAATGATTAATTGTGCAGCTCTAATTTTATATATGTGTATATATATATATATATATAGCTGCATTTCCACAAAGGGGGCACAGTTAGTCCCATTGTGATTAGTCACAGCAGAAGCTGATCAGCGGGGTGCCGGAAAATGGAAGTCCATTTTCACCCGACGATCGTAGAAGAGAGAGGCCGATGGGGCTCTGCATATGTAAACAAGGCAGCGCTCTGTCCTGTCAGCAGGGATGTGATGGATTTTCTTTTGCTGCAAAGCAGGGAAAGAAAATTAATCACATCCCTTAGTGAAAGCAGCACACACAGTACACAAAAACACTGGTTAGGCACACATTTAACCCTTTGTTTGCTCTAGATGTTTAACCTCTTCCCAGCCAGTGTCATTAGTACAGTGACAGTGTATATTTTTAGTACTGATCACTGTATTAGTGTCACTGGTTCACACAAAGTGGCAGATAGTTTCAGATTGACTGCCGCAATGTCGCAGTCCCACTATAAGTCACTGATCGCCGCAATTACTAGTATAAAAAAAAATCCATAAATAAATCCCATAGTTTGTAGTCTCTAAAACTTTAGCGCAAACCAATCAATATATGCTTATTGGGATTTTTTACCAAAAATATGTAGCAGACTACATGTTGGCCTACATTTATGAATACGTTTTTTTTTTGTTAATGTTTTTATTAGACTCCTTGTGAAGTTTCCCCCTCTTGACCCCAACTCTACACAAATAGGGCAGTGGTTTTTTTTTTATTACCTTTTTTTTCTTCATAAAAGTGCAGCACATGTAATTCGCCTAGAGACGAATAATGTGCATAGTGCTACCTGGGATATACACGTCCCATAGCCCAGGAGGCCTTGAGTCTTCCATTCAGATAGTAGAATGGGGTGGGCCTAGTGGCGCATTTTCCACCGACTGAACCAAGAAGATGACAGCGCAGGAGCGAGTCTGGTCACAGAGGGTTGTCAGCAGAACAATGCTGGATCCAGTGGCTGGGTGAGCATCCATACTGTGCCTACAACACCACCACCAGGTAAGCAGGGGTATAGAAAAGACCATTCGGGCACTTGGGCACTACCCGGAGGCCCCATGCCACTAGGGGGCCCCATCAGGTTTTCCAGCCTCAGTAAAATCAGGGACAGTATGTAAAAATCTGTGTTTTTAAAAAAATCCCAAGATTATAGCTGCCCCAACTCTCCTGTACAGTGAGTGCATGTGTATTCTGTGTGTATGTATACTGTGTGTGCATATTGTGTGCGTATATTGTGTGTCTGTGTGTGTATTCTGTGAATGTATACTGTATGTATGTGTATGTATACTGCGTGGCCCCATAATCTCCTATTGCCCGGGGGCCCCATAATCTCCTATTGCCCGGGGGCCCCATAATCTCCTATTGCCCGGGGGCCCCATAATCTCCTATTGCCCGGGTGCCCCATGAGTTGCCAGTCCGCCCCTGGGGGGGAGGGGGGTAAGCTAAAGTTCCTCTTTAAAGAGGCAACTAATGATTACCTGGAAAACATACAAAAAGAAATGCCATCTGCTGGCTGAAATGAGAATACAAAAATATTCATCATTTTATCTTTATCTGTGTGATAACAAATAACTATGAAAAGAAAATTTGGACAAAACCACTATAGATTATTTTTACATAAACAAATCTACTTGGAAGACTTGCCAAATGCAGATTGCACACAATACCAAAAAATGTTGCATTTTGAAAACGAATTTAGATACATTGTTGATGTAATATATATCTATACACAGTCATGTGAAAAAGTAAGTACGTCCTATGGAAATTGTTGACTTTTTCAACCTGTTTGAACAGACAAACATTAGATCTTTATTCAGATGGTGCCCGCAAATAATGGTAATATATTTGAACAAGTAACACACACTGTATTCTTTTTTATTAACTAAATGGTCAAAATACATTTGTCAAACAAAAAGAAAGTAAGTGTACCCTTAGGCCCCGTACACACGAGCAAATAGATCTGTTCAAATCGGTCGGACAGACCGATTTGAACAGATCTGTCTGCTGGGATGTATTGGTTTGATCGTGTACACACGACGTGCCACGTCACCGCACCAGGAAGTAAAACACTTCTGCGCATGCGTCGGATCCATTTGACGCATGTGCGAGCAGATATGTCTGCTGGTTAGCGTACTAACCAGCAGACATATCGGTCCGACGGGTTCCCAGCCGACAGATTTCAAAGCATGCTTTGAAATCTGTCGGCTGGCCTAATCCGTCTGTTTGCCCGTACACACAATCGAATCTGTCTGCTGAAACGGTCTGGCAGACCGTTTCCAGCAGACAGATTTGATCGTGTGTACGCAGCCCTACAGTTACCACCACTTCATATCCATGAAATGAATCTGGGGTTCCAGATTAGGTTCCAATGATTAGAACCTTATTAGGGAGTATGCAAGTGGAACATGTCTTATTTAAACCTCAGACATCTAGGGTTTGGTATTCTCTTTGCTATTGGCATGTGTGATGTCATCATGCCAAGATCAATAGAACTCTCTAAGACCCTCAAAAAAAATTGTGGATGCGTATCAGTCTGGCATTGGATTTTAAATGGATTACCTGCAATAAAAATTAAGGTGATCATGCTCAGTTCCTGTCTTCTAGTTCGGTTTCTACATTGTCATGCTGTCACATGAGCTTCTGATAGAGACTACAGGTGGCCATGTTAATGCACATTACACAGGCATTGTCCACTGTTCTCACAATCAGGAAATTCTATGCAGCCATTGCAGAAGTGTATGCATGTCTAGACATGGAGGGTTGATATCTACTTTAATGTTTTTTTTTCCTGCAGGCGACTCTTATAGTAGCAGTCCAACCAGCACTCCAATGGGCAGTGTTGAATCACTGTCTTCACATTCCTCAGAACTGAATGTAAATTCAAGGTCAGCTTCTTCGCCACAAAGAGACAAGAAAGGGGGTGGCATCCCATGGGTGACTTCCACTCCTTCCTCTAATGGCCAGAAAAGCTCTAGCCTTTGGACCACAAGCCCCGAGTCAAGCTCTAAAGAGGATGCCTCAAAAACCGACGTAGAGTCAGATTGTCATAGTGTGTCTTCTGTGACCAGCCCTGGTAATGTTTCTCCACCGATTGACCTCAACAAGAAAGGACATTACGAGCTTTCTGGACTCAAGCGCTCTGCGGCCTCATCACTTCGCTCCTTACCTTCCACAGAAGGTAGGTGGTTGATGATTTTTAAGCTATTGGTTCTGGGTAAACAAGCATTATAGGAACTCTCCACTTGTAACTTTATTTTCCACAACCCCCTGATATCTGACAGCTACTGCGTCAACTGCCTTAGGTCACACTCTGCACATTCAGAACCAGGGAGATGGTGTATGGCAAGAATGTTAACAGCAAGTGCCAGACTCCAGGTGACCCCTGACCGTCTGCTACAGAAAATACACATAAATGTGTCAGAGGAAGAATGTGACAAAAATCTCAGGTGATTGTTTATAAGCCTTTACAGGTTTCCAGATTAGAGTTAGACCCCTTTCACACTGAGGAGTTTTTCAGGCAGTACAGTGCTAAAAATAGCGCTGCTATACCACCTGAAAAACTCCTGCCCAGCAACCTCAATGTGAAAGCCGGAAGGCCTGGAGGGAGAGGAAAAAATCTCCTGCCAGCAGCATCTTTGGAGCGATATGTATACCGCTCCTTCACCGCTCCTTTCCATTTAAAACAATGGGAAACCGCGGTAATACCGCCCGCAATGCACCTCTGCAGAGGTGCATTGCGGGCGGTATTAACCCTTTATCGACCGCTAGCGAGGGTTAATACTGCACCGGTAGCGGCCAAATCCTGCGGAAAATCCAATGGTATATCGCCGCTATCTTTAGCAGCACTATACCGCCACCGCGGCTCCCGCCCCAGTGTGAAAGGGGCCTAACAGAGGAAGTCTGGTGCTAGAATTATTGATCTCTCTCTGACGTTCAAGACAATGCCTCAAATGTGGTGCGATCACCATTTACAAATGGTTGTGTTCGTATTTGCTTACAAGCATGGAGAGACAGAGGGGCTTAATTTATTTTTATTTTTTTCATTTTATTATTTATTTCGATAATGTTAATTTAAAAAAATATTTTACTTTTATGGAAACATCCCTTGTGACAACAATAGGAAGTGACAGGTACTCTTTATGGAAAGATCTGGGGTCTATAGGTCCCAGATGTCTCCTCTGCCCTTAAAAGCATCTGATCACTCCAAGATCTGTGTGTACAGATGCTTTCACAATTTAAAAATGATACTGTTTACATACAGGGAAAATGGAAGTGAAGATGATACTCGTCGCTTCTGGTTTCCTATACCATAGAGCTCATCAGGGACCTTCCACCACCTTTCATTCTGGGCTTGCTAATTAGCCGCTTTTACATAAAAGCCGATCGCCTCTTGTAAACAAAGAATACTGTAGGCATCATCCTGATATAACCATTAAAGTAATATGTGATTTGGCGTTGGGTGGTTAAATATGGGTGTGCCAATCAATACCACTATAGAGCAGTATTCTCAAAGTAAGAGCTCAGTAAGGAAAGGACACCTTCAGCTTTTTTTTTTTTTTTTTAACATATCCAGGGGTACCTGGTAGCTTTGCTAATTAAGCTCTTACCTCTGCCAAAAATTATGATTTAAATACTACTCTGCGCTCATGGATCATTGGATATCACAATCTTCTAGGATTAAGCAAACCCATTCATGTAGTAAACTACAATGTAGCAAGCAAATATCTCAATTTTAGAACTACAAGAAAGGAGATTGATCTGGGTGTGGACTCTGTTTTCCACGATGGTCTGTCTGGAATCACGTGTAATATAGAGATGGGCAGAACTTGCAGGCATTACCTTATTTTAGCAGTTTTTTCTCTCCATTCCCAGTCTGCATTTACAGTGCAGATGCCGACAAGGCTATGTAAATAAAGAAATATTTACACTGTGATTAAGCACAGACAGTAGTGTATTTAGGGTTTGTGCTGCCCTAGGCCTGACTAAACTTGTGCACCCCCTAATTTATTTATGACACACCTCTTCCTATCAAGGCCACACCCCTTGCTGTTTAAGACCCGCCCCGAAAATTTTGAGTGGGGACACTAGCTCTGAGAGCCTGGGGGCTCTTTGCCTCTCTGCTCAGTCCGACCCATGAGACTGGCGCTACACTAACAGTGTAGCGCAAGCCGGCGGGGACTCTTTCCGTGCTGCCCCCCTGCTAAGTGCTGCCCTAGGCCTTGTTGGCCTAGGGCAGGATACAACGTTGAGCACAGGAATGAAAGTATATAAATGCCTTCACAGTGTATTTTAATTCAACTGAGGGCTGGCTCTTGACAGAACTTCTTTCCTCCTCTCTATTCTTATGATTGGTTGCCTCAGTTGACAGACAGATGAGGTAGCCATAGGTCAACACAGCAATTATAGAAAAATGAGCAAAAATAGAAGGGTAATCTATTACTCCATGGAAACAATTGTCAAGGGATACCTTTTTTTAGGAGACTATCCGGTCATTATGAATATGATTTGGCCAAAGGCTATTAAAGCTTAGTGTTAAGAGGTAAAATCCTTAGAAATAAATTGTAATAAAGGTGTTATATTTCCTTTAGGTATTAAGAGCAGAAGTCCATCTATTCAGAGCCTAACATCCGTAGAGCTAAAAGACATTGGATTTCCAGAATTACCACCAAAGGTGATGAGACGAAGGTTGGACACCGGCTCTAGTAATGGCTACCAGAGGCCAGGATCAGTGTAAGCACTCAATTTCCTGTTTGCTTTTATACAGTTTATGCATGAGCTATGAGAGCTATGACATTGTGATCATGTGCAGGCTGGGGGCTTAAGCTTGCCATATATGGAATGAAACTTGTCCGATTCAGCAGGGACGGGCTGAATTTCAATCCATGTGTGGCCATTGTGGTCGTTTCACCAATCTACCTCTGTTCAACCTCCCTGTTGGTATATTTCTGCTTGCAATAGTCTACAGCACTAATCAGTGTATTCTGATGGTGGGAGAGTCTCCCTGCTGTCAGGATACAAAGACTCAGCAAGGACGATTCCCAAAACCACATTGAATACGTGGATGGGGGAATTGGTTCTGTTTTTTTCTAGATCAACCAATCGGTTGGCCATACACGGGACAGTTTTTTTTTTCTTTAACTGGCGAATTGAACAGTAAAAACTGACCTATGTATGGCCAGCTTCAGCCATAGTAGAACTGCATACTAAAAAATTGTCCACTGCCCTCACCTATAACTGGCCTTTACAGCAAGGAGTACTGGAAGGCAATGCATAACAAAAAAGGACCAAGGAAAAAGTCCAAAGAAAATTCCAAGCTCTACTTACCAACAAGCATGTGACCAACCAGATTAACCTGTCTAACAATATGTGTTTAAAACAGGGGTTTAGTTGCACAAATTTGCAAATGCATGCGTAAGCTACCGAGCCCCGCCAAGGCACCCAGATATATGTAGTCCTAACTCTAAATTATAAAAGGCTCCACAGTGGAAGCACATGCATTCTGGTGAGATAGATAAAGGCAGATGGACAGGAGGAAGCCCACCCCTCCTTAAATGTGCAGGGGAACATTGAACACCCAACATGTAGCACAATGGCTGCAAAGATGTCAATGTGTTGCCTGACCTAAAATCAAGGGTCCTTACAGCTAGGAGCACTGGAAGGCAACGCATAACAAAAAAGGACCAAGTAGAACTGCAACCTGAAGATGGCAATGTGCTTTTATTTAATACTGTAATTGTCATGTACAATAGTAGTAAAATTAAATACTGTAATACGGTAATTTAAATATTACAAAAGTGTTATACAGGCACTCACGGGTCTTGTAGAGGAAATTGTTCTCCTCTTTCTTAAGCATTGAGCTTCATCGAAACGTCAACAATAAAAACGCTGCTGTCTTGATCTATCTCCTCTGCAAGACCCGTGAGCGCCTCTATACTAATTTTGTATCTGTATGAGCACCTGGACATTTACCTCAAACATAGAATGCAGTGACTACCCTTGGGACTGTTTAATTGGTGTCATGGCGATGGCGTCATGTTCCTCACCTTTTCCAATCAAAGAACACCTTTTATTGCTTGAAAACAATGCAAGACATTTTGTGAATAACGGCAGTGCTGAATGAGTGACACCCCTCCACAGATGGTTACTATGTAGAAGGAAAGCTGCTTGGCACAGATCCTCTATTTCCTTCTTGAGTGCACTAGAGCCCCTGAATTTGGGGGAAATCGAATATGCATATATTAACTCACAGTCATCTTTTAGTCAGTGAGGCTATCTTTCAAATAAGGGACGTACAGAAAGCCAGTGAGGGGTGGGGCCAGCCCTTATTTTTCAGTATTTGCATATTGGTGCACCCCACATTTAAGGCCTCCCAGGTGGTCTAGACGCAGGGCTCCAAAAACGATGGCCCTCCAGTTGTTCAGGAACTACAATTCCCACCATGGCTGGTTATGTCTGTGAATGTATCATGGGACGTGTAGTGCTGCAACAGCTGGAGGGCCATAGATTGGAGATCCCTGCTCTAGAAGATAATAGTGGATATCATTATGCACCCCTGGGCACTAGCACAGACAGTCTAACATTAGTTTTCATTGGCTGCCTGATATGGGTATATACAGAGGTGTCCCTTCCACAGCTGCAGCTTTGATTTCACAAAAAACAAACTAACAAAAAAACAAAACATTTTATTGAACCAATACTTTTAAAATATTATAATTGAATACAAGTTCTTATTTTCTTTTTTTCTTATCTAGAGTGGCAGCCAGAGCACAGCTCTTTGAAAGTGCGGGGTCACTGAAACAGGCCACAATCGGGCGGTAAGGATTATATACTATTAGTTTGTACAGTCTGAGGTCATTTCGAGGTGATTTAGTTTGCATGTGCTGCGCTATGTACGTTTTTCATTCATTCATTCATTTCATAAAAGCATGGGAGCACAGCACAGGGGGTTTTGTACCCCTGCAGTACTTCACATACAGTATTTCTGTTAGTGGTTGTATTTAGGCTCCTATGTAGGCACACTTAGAGAATGAACACTTGCTTATTACAATGAAAATGTTTTTGTTGCTAAACATCAAAATGCTATTAGGGGTGGATTTCTGGATTAGACATGTGAAAGGTTAAGCTGAATTGATCCCTAAAGTCATTATTTGAGGGAGCATAGGATAAATACATTGGGGCATCACCAACCTATGGGGGCCCACAACACAAAATTCCGTCTTTTTTCTCTGATTTAGGACGACCAGATGCTGCATACAGTAGAACCATGCATAGCCATTAATGCCTATATGCAACTGTACACTGGTATAATTTGATGCTGACATACGCCAGTGTATGTCGTACTTGTGGACACTTGTGGACATACAGACAGCCG
Organism: Rana kukunoris; assembly: GCA_029574335.1. Taxonomy (NCBI): domain Eukaryota; kingdom Metazoa; phylum Chordata; class Amphibia; order Anura; family Ranidae; genus Rana; species Rana kukunoris. The sequence goes on from CM056050.1 coordinate 56,250,897, forward strand.
CAAGGTGCTCACTCGTACACACAACCGTTTTCCTCGGCTAAATCCATTGAGAAAAATGCTTGCAGAGCATTTTTGCTGAGGAAACCGGTTGTGTGAATGTTTTTCGTCAAGAAAACTGTTGTGGATCTCGATGAGAAAAAAAAAGAACGTGCCCTCTTTTTTCTCGTCGGGAGTCTCAATTTCCTCGTCGTGTTTCTCGTCGGGCTGGTTTACGACGAGAAACACGTTTGTGTGTGTATGCTTAGAAACCCGCACAAGCTCTTAACAAAGTATGAGACGGGAGCCCACCTTCGGTAAAAGAAGCGTTCGTAATGGAAATAGCACATTCGTCACCCTTTAACAGACTGAAAATCGTCTCTCACCAAACTTTTACTAACACGTGGTTACACAAGATTAGCAAAAGCAGCCCCAAGGGTTGTGCGAGTGGAATCGAACTTCCCCTTTATAGTGCCGATGTACGTGTTGTACGTCACGGCATTTGAGAATGATGAGATTTTGTCTTGACAGTGTGTATGCAAGGAAAGCTTATCAAGATTCTCGTCAAGCCTGACAAGAACCTCGTCGAGGAAAACGACATTTCTTTTATGACGAGATTCTCGGTCGTGTGTATGAGGCCTTAAAGTTCCAAGCACTATGGTAACAGAGCCTCAATATTAAAGGCAACCCAGGTATAACAGCTCCTAACAATGTTGGCAGTACTTTAGTGTAGTCTTTGTACTTGAGGGGACACTTTGCTAGGCTACGTTACCGAAACTTCTGATGAAGGGGGTGGCTGCAGGTACCTTTAGTAACTAGATAGGAATGTCTTTATCCCAACTCCCCAGGATTCCCAGATGGTGGAGCCAGGTGAAGACAAAGAAAAATGGATAGCCGCACTCCAAAACCTGATGGGTGGTCTTTTATTCAATAGACAGCATGTACAAAAATAGGGTCACAGCAGTGGAAACAAGGAACAGCCGATGAGTTTCGCACTGGATCAGTGCTTAACGCATCGGCTGTTCCTTGTTTCCACTGCTGTGACCCTATTTTTGTACATGCTGTCTATTGAATAAAAGACCACCCATCAGGTTTTGGAGTGCGGCTATCCATTTTTCTTTGTCTTCATTTTGCTTAGTGCACCGCCAGCACCCTCGGTATCCTGCACCACCTGTAACCATTTAGTGATCCCACCTGGAGCGGTGACTCCTTTCTTTCTATGGTGGAGCCAGGTGTTGTATCCCTGCACTATCCCTCCTTGACCAGAACCTCTCCCTAGCGCTAAGTGCACTGTCCCTAGCCAGAGGGGATCCTGTCCTGTCCTGATTGCTCCCTATAGAGTACTATCTATAATCCTGCTGCAAAGTAACAACTAGAAAGGTGAGAAGATTTTTTTTTTCTTTTTCATTATTTATAGGTATGCTATGTGAATATATATATATATATATATATATATGTGTGTGTGTGTATGTGTGTGTGTGTGTGTATATATATATATATATATATATATATATATATATATATATACACAAACATAGTGGGGGTTCCCAAACTTGACTGAAGTTGAACTACGCATTAATGTTGCTGAAATAAAATAGTTAACGGAACACGACTCTGACATAAAATACAGAGCAAGAATGTGTCTGAGCACAGGAGGTCAGAGAGACATGGGAAATCATTTTTGTGAATGCCAGATATTTCATGAATTATTAATATCCGTTTATTCTCACAATTAATGATGTCTTCTGGGGGTAATTATATTTGGCTACTAGAGTAGCCAAATATAGGGCTTTTTTTTTATTCAGACATAGAGGTAGATGACCAAAGTTGAAGATAATCACTTGTCATTTTCTTGCTGGGACTTGCAGCTCCACAGCATTTGGCAGGCGCATTGGGTACTTACATCTGCCAGCCTGATGAAAAGTAATGTTGAGTTTTGTTGTATAGCTTCTCCATAGTTGCAATCAGTTCAAAATTATTTCCAGGCTCACATTGCTGTCTGGCTTGGGTAACAGTTCAACATGCACAATGGGGATGATTTTTTAAGAGTATCGTATATAACTTTTTTAGCACATTTTTTGATGCTGAAAAAGCCCCCCTCGGCTTATACTCGAGTATCCCGCTGTGTCATGCTGCAGTCGGCAGCCATTAATTGTAACAAAGGCCCGCCTCTTCCTCGTCCGTGATAGAGAACACTGAACACTGATACAATGCTGGGATGAGCGTTAATTTTTCCATCTATCACAGACGAGGAGAAGGTGGGGCTTTGTTACAATGGGTGGCCGCTAACTGCAGCATGAAACATCGGGAGATCAAAGGTAAATGAGTGAGGACACAGTGAGGCTGCAGATGGACACAGTGAGGCTGCAGATGGACACAGTGAGGCTGCAGATGGACACAGTGAGGCTGCAGATGGACACAGTGAGGCTGCAGATGGACACAGTGAGGCTGCAGATGGACACAGTGAGGCTGCAAATTGGCACAGTGAGACTGCAAATGGGCACAGTTAGGCTACAGATGGGCACAGTGAGGTTGCAAAGAGGCCCTCTTTTCCACTTACAGTAGCTGCTTTATTTCCCACTCTAGGCTTATACTCAAGTCAAAAGGTTTTACCAGATTTGTGTGGTAAAATTAGGTGCCTCGGCTTATATTCAGATCCGTTTATACTGGAGTATTTACGATAAATAAATTGTGCACATTACAAAAAGTTGTTACACAGAGCTTAGTGAATGTGGTGAAGCCTCATATTGAAAATTAAAAAACAGCATTTTTCTTGCACATGATTGGATAATGGCAATCAGCAGAGCTTTACTCCAGTTACTAAGCTCTGTGGAAAATGACTGCAACTGACCTTGCAAAGGGCACAGTCTGTTTACCTTTATTAAACCAACTCCAGTAATTCTATCAGGGGCACAGAACACTATATGCCCAGGAAATGTCTTTTACATGGGAACATTAGCTACTTTCTGTATTTTCAATGTAATGTTTATTAATAAATATGTTTTAAAAAAAGGTGTTCTGTTATAAGCTAGCAGTAATTGAGCCAACAACATAAATAAGGGATTTTTGTAGCTGAACCTCCTGAAAGTTTAGGCCATTTCTAGGGGCATAACAAAGATGTTTCATTTACTATCTAGCTCTAGAAAATCTTGAGGCTAAATGGTTATTACATTTTGTCTTGAGTTCAAATTCTACCAGACGCACAGAGTCTGAATGTTCTACTAATGTCTGTGTGGGTTTTGATTCTGGTGCTCTTTATTTGTTCAATATCATGCTGATATGTTAATTGGTATCTGACCCTAGATTGGGTGTGTGGCCAAACTGACCCTGGAGTGGGTGTGTGGCCAAACTGACCCTGGAGTGGGTGTGTGGCCAAACTGACCCTGGAGTGGGTGTGTGGCCAAACTGACCCTGGAGTGGGTGTGTGGCCAAACTGACCCTGGAGTGGGTGTGTGGCCAAACTGACCCTGGAGTGGGTGTGTGGCCAAACTGACCCTGGATTGGGTGTGTGGCCAAACTGACCCTGGAGTGGGTGTGTGGCCAAACTGACCTTGGAGTGGGTGTGTGGCCAAACTGACCTTGGAGTGGGTGTGTGGCCAAACTGACCTTGGAGTGGGTGTGTGGCCAAACTGACCTTGGAGTGGGTGTGTGGCCAAACTGACCTTGGAGTGGGTGTGTGGCCAAACTGACCTTGGAGTGGGTGTGTGGCCAAACTGACCTTGGAGTGGGTGTGTGGCCAAACTGACCTTGGAGTGGGTGTGTGGCCAAACTGACCTTGGAGTGGGTGTGTGGCCAAACTGACCTTGGAGTGGGTGTGTGGCCAAACTGACCTTGGAGTGGGTGTGTGGCCAAACTGACCTTGGAGTGGGTGTGTGGCCAAACTGACCTTGGAGTGGGTGTGTGGCCAAACTGACCTTGGAGTGGGTGTGTGGCCAAACTGACCTTGGAGTGGGTGTGTGGCCAAACTGACCTTGGAGTGGGTGTGTGGCCAAACTGACCCTGGAGTGGGTGTATGGCCAGACTGACCCTGGAGTAGGTGTATGGCCAGACTGACCCTGGAGTAGGTGTATGGCCAGACTGACCCTGAAGTGGGCATGTGAACTGCATTTGGAAGCCTCATACTTCTTTCAATACAAATGTACTTCACAAAGCAGGCAGAAAGAGTGGCAGCACCACATTAAAAATGTTGCCATCCTCTTTATAATATACAGCAGAGGTGTATTTAGGTTTTGTGCTGCCCTAGGCCTGACTAAACTTGCGCACCCCCTAATTTAAATATGACCCACCCCTTCCTGTCAAAGCCACACCCCTGTCATATTCATGGGAAGAGGACAGAGGAATGCTGTGGGTGAAGGACAGAGGATTGCCGTGGGTGACGGACAGAGGGACGCCGTGGGAAGAGAAGAGAGGGACGACCCCCGCAAAGTGCCGCCCTAGGGCTGGGCCTTGTCGGCCTAGGCCAGAATACATCCCTGATATACAGTATGATACAATGCAGGTTTTAGAATCCCAAGTACAACTCAAATCTTTTGCAAGATTTCTATGGGTGTGTGACCAAACTGACCGTGGAGTGGGTGTGTGACCAAAATGACCCGGAGTGGGTGTGTGACAAAACTGACCCGGGAGTGGGTGTGTGACCAAAATGACCCGGGAGTGGGTGTGTGACCAAACTAACCCGGGGGTGGGTCTGTGACCAAACTGACCTTGGAGTGGGTCTATGACCAAACTGACCCTGGAGTAGCTGTATGGCCAGACTGACCCGGAAGTGGGCATGTGAACTGCATTTGGCAGCCTCATATTTCTTTCAATACAAATGTACTTCACAAAGCAGGCAGAAAGAGTGGCAGCACCACATTAAAAATGTTGCCACCCTCTTTATAATATACAGTATGATACAATGCAGGTTTTAGGATCCCAAGTACAACTCAAATCTTTTGCAGGGTTTCTATGTATGGGTTGTAGTTGTGTTTCTGCCTCTTTGTCTAGAGTTGTTCTTTATGTAAATGAAGAACATCAGAATAATAGACATCTTAATTGCAGACTGTTTTATTTTCTTACCTGCTGTAAAAAATTACAGGCTGCATCTTTCTTTTTTTATTATTGTAGAAATGCTCACAGTACTGTATGTGCAGAGCAATATATCCATTCAGTTTTGCTGAAGATAAACAGCAGTATTTTACACTTTAAATATAAAATGTTATTGTGCATGTAGATTACTATATTGTATACAGTACTTTCATCTTTTAACTAACTTTTTATTTTATTTGACATTTTTAAGGCAAGCAAAAGCAATGTACTCATGTAAAGCAGAACACAGCCATGAGCTCTCCTTCCCCCAGGGGGCGATATTCTCCAATGGTAAGTCTGTGCTCTAATACTGGATCACTTGGGCTCGCTGTAATTCTGCATTTTATTCAGGGTGTTACCCAGCCAAGATAAAAAAAAAAAAAAATCAGATCGGTTCTGTTACATCCTGTGTTCAACTACATCATTTTCTTCATTTCAGTATAATCATGAGCTCCTCACATATTACTTTGGTTCCTTCTCTGATCTATTCTCCTTCAATTGGGGCTGATTGGACAGTTTTTGTCTCTTGTTTTATAGCGAAGGAGCGCTCAGGACAAAACACACAGTTAGGTAATAGGTATTCACAAGGAGTATTGCTATTGTTTTGGGTGAACTGTCTGAAAATAGTATAATAATAAAAATAAAAAATAAATTAAATTTTAATTTAATTAAAAAAAAAAAAAATCTTTACAGCTTTACCTACATTACTTACATTTAATGAAGGCTGTCCCACAATGTGCATGCTGCTGGATTCTATTGAGATCTTCACTGCAGGGCTGTCCTGTCCTCTTCCTGCTGCTGAACTTCCAGCACTGCAATGTTTACCACCTTTAGGTTTCCGGGCTCAGCTGCACTAAAGATGATCCAACAGGGACACACACACTGCCCTGCCCTCTCCTCCATTGAGAAGTAATTTTTTTTTTTGTATTCTTTATTTCTGTACAGGAGAATACAATGGAAGGCAAAAAAAACATAGTACAACATTTCCTAGCCAATTCATTTCTTGCATACGCATTAAAGAGAAAAGTTATTTCACAAATTACACTGCTTGTAACACGATTTGTGGATGGGGGGGGGGGGGGGAAGAATCACGTGACAGATCAGATTTACCCCTATGTACAGATCGTGTTTCATCTTTTCTTAATAGAGGAGAGGGCAGGAGGGAATCTTTCCCGAACGAATCATCTTTAGTACAGCTGAGCCTGGAGACCCAAAGCTGTCGACATCACACTACAGGTCACACACTTTACCGCCACTGCTGTCTAGAGCCCTTATAATGCACTCAAGTGCTTTCTCTTTGCTACAGAATGGTTTACACCTGGGATGTTGTGTACTCTTTCTGGACATGCTTAACCTATTACTTCGCACCCAACCCCATGAGTACCTAACAGGGGAATACCCTTACCATTGGCTGTGGCCGATAGCAGGCAAACAGGAGCCACAGCAAAACCTCATATAAACATTGGCTTTGTCGAAGGTCCTCAAAGCAACTTCAGAGTGACAATGCTTCCCCTGCACCAGAGCAATAACCAATATTAACACTGGTCTCTGGTTCCAATTCATGTTCTATTGTAGGCATGCAACAAGTGTCCCACCTGACAAAAGCAGAATTTTATAGATCCATGTGACAATTCTTTGAACAACTAACAGCCGCCTCTGTACACAGGCGTTAACAGTGCTCTCTCCCTCCTGTAGCACAGGAGCAAACAGGATCGCTCAGATCGAGCTGTTGCCACGGCACCCCAGGGTGCCACGGAACCCCCGGTTGAGAAACACTGCCCTAGAACATGTGATAAGACGAATTTCCAGAATGACTCCATTACCATGTGTAGAATTTTGTGGCTGCTAAGAGTGGATGGGTTCTGTTACAGTTTTCTTCTCTCTCTGGGTGACAGACACCCCAGATCTGTGGTTTTAATTGATGGTTTCGAGGGGTACAAAATAGAGTTTCAATACGTCATCCCCTCACTATTTCCAGTGAGATTTATGGAATACCCTAAACCATCTATTGTCCCAGGGAGTAGTTGTGTCAGTACTCCCTCAATACAGGGTAATAGGTTTCTAATTCAAACCTGTTCACTGTACCAAAGCCCATCGGTGGTATGCATCCTATCCCCTCAAAAAATGCCTTAAAATTGCACATGGAATTTACTAGGTCAGTTATTGCCTCTCTGAAACAAGGTCAGTACCTAGCATCTGTAGACCTCCAATATGCTTAGTTGCATATCCACATTTATACACCTCATCAGCACTTTCTGCACTTTGCAGTAGCAGTCATTTTCAGTTTCCCCTTTTCTTGCCCTTCTTATGCCGCATACACACGATCATTTTTTGTGATGAAAAAAAACGACGTTTTTTGTGAAGTAAAAAACGACGTTTTTGAAACGTCACTTTCAAAGACGATGTTGCATACACACCATCGTTTTTTTCACAAAAAGCGAGGTTACGTTCACCACTCTTTTCCATTGAAGCTCGCTTCATAACTAGCTTCTGGGCATGCGCGGGTTGAAAAACATCATTTTAAACGACGTTTTTGCTACACACGGTGACTTTTTGTGAAACAAAAAACGACGTTTTGAAAAACGACACAAAAAATTCAAGCATGTTGGAATTTTTTTTTGGTCGTTTTTTTTAAGACAAAAAACGAAGTTTTGCCCACACACAATCAATTTAAATGACGTTTTTTAAAACGTCGTTTTATTTCATCACAACAAACGACCGTGTGTACGCGGCATAAGAATTCAGGGCATCCAGGACTCATTTTGCCTCCAGTTGTTAAATAATTTCCACAGGACAATTCAGCTGCTCCAGGCCTTCAGTTGGGTGATCGGTTTTCACAAATCTAACCTCCAACCTTCTCTTTGTCTGGAATAATATCTCTTCTAATTTTCATGTGATTTGTATTATTAGTTAGAGCATTGGTTTCTAGGTGGGGGGTGTTGTTTTTTTTTAATAATAATGTTGTTAGCGCAGACAGGCTATATTATTATCATTACCAGCACATATAAGAGATGATTCTCATTACACCAAACTGGCCCAGAAGAAGCTGGTACACAAACAATCTGAAGACGAGGTGACCCCTGGCCTATACCCAACAAGTCAGACCTGCTGTCTCATGGCCCTCTGTTGCATCCTACTTCTCAGTCTCTGGCTTTATTGGTGTAGCGGCCTGCTATTTTCTAGCCGGCACTGCTTTAAATTTAGAGAGTTAGTTGACTCAGACTGTATTATTTTTTACTACATTTTGACCTCTGTTCCAGCCATGACTGTACTGTGAGTGACCACTATTGTTGTCTGGGGTGTTGTAATCATCCCAGGCCGAGGGTGGCAGCAGTCACATCAAGGTTTTGTTTTGGGTGTTCCTCTTCAGTAACCAATCAGATGGAGTTGATCTTCCCACTGTGCATGCTGGGGAAGAGTACTTAAGAGACAGACGTCATTAGTCTGGGGTCGTCGTAGATCACGGTCTGTCGTCCCACCACCCCCCGTATGTGGCCCTCCTGGCCGGGGGTACGTGTTAAAGTGTTCCTGGCTCCAGGACCACGTTGGTCCGGGGTTGTGATCTATTAAGTAGGCCCGGTAGTCAGACTGAGTCTACGCATGTAGAGTGGTCCTGTGTTGTCCATCCTGAGGGAGGAAGCCACTTGATGAAGAACCTGTCTTGGAGAGCACCGAGCACGAGGCTGGTATCTCAGGAGAGGCCTTGAACTTCATCAAAGGACGCACCATTACTGAAGGGCTGACTGATGGTCGCCTGTCAGTTCTAAGTTCACAAGAAGTTATTCAGGAGAGATCCGGGTGCTTAATCCTGTGCTGAGAGGATTTTGGACCAAATATAGCTCCATCTTTGGGAAGGTCTGTGGCAGAGACTTTACCAAGTTTCCATGTGACATCCCGGCTGCTCGGTTAGTAAGAAAGGCCCATCCAGGTGCACAATACCCGCTCTGGCTAGAGTGGCGAAGAAAGCTACGTTGCTGGAAGCAGGAGTGTTTCCGAACAAAGTTATACACCTGAACCTATTATCTATTACCCTTCCACCTCTTCAACTACTACTTTTATTGTTTTACCAAGTTTGGCGAATAAAGCAAAGAAAAGGAAGTGTGGACATTGAACTTTTTTTTTTTAAACTCTCATCCGATACCCTGGACAGCGAGCAAATAGAGGTAACATGCTGCCCAAAACAAACCAGCAGCTCCTTCGGGGGTAGTGCTATATTGGCCCATGGAGCCCATGTCTTAAGCATCAGAGGGATCTTAGTGTCTCTCATTCCTACCTTGCTAAAAGCCATTTCTAGAATTATCTAATATTGAAAGTAGAAATCCTCCTTTGCTTAGTGTGAGCACAAGTACTTCAGAGATTACTCTTTGCCTCACATTCTGGCCTTCCTACAATCAGACCTTGGCCTTAAGAACTCTGAAAAGACAGACTTCGGCCTATTTCACTCTTTTTCAAAAACCTCTGGCCTCGCTCTTCCTTGTCAAAACCTTTATTCAAGGTGTATCTAGGATCAGGCCCCCCTCTCAGAATCCAGCACTTCCCTGGAACCTCAACTTGGTTCCCTTGACCCTGCAGAGACCATTATTTAAACCTATTGGGTATATCACCTTAGATGACTTCTCCTGCAAAGTGGCATTTTTGGTTGTTATCATGGCAACTTTCTCTGAGCCATTTCCGCATTCTTAACAAAGACAAAGTAGTCTTACACCTAGGACCATCCTTTCTTTCCAATCTGGTATCAGTTTTCCACCTACAGTAAATGAAGACAAATGGGTTGATTTACTAAAGGCAAATAGACTGTGCAAGTGCAGTTGCTCCAGAGCTTAGTAAAAGAGCCGAAGCTTTGCTGACATCCATTATCCAATCAAGTACAAGCAAATATGCTTTTTCTTTTTCCTTGCACGTGATTGGGTATTCTTTGCAAAGTGAAGCCTTACCTCATTTACTAAGCTCTGGAGCAACTGCACTTGCAAAGTGCACAGTGTATTTGCCTTTAGTAAATCAACCCCATGGTTTTATCAACCTTATGGCCTGCTCCAAAAGCATGAAAATTGAATTTCTCTTCATTGCCTGAATGTAGACAGAGCCATAAGCATCTACCTCAAAGCAACAGCTTAAATCAGGAAAACATATTCTCAATTTGTCCTGTTGTCAGGATCTCGCAAGGGACATTCACTTCCAAGTCCGCCATCACTCAAAAGATAAGAAATCTGATCGCAGAGCTTACACTCTCATGGACAACAAATCTCCTCCTGCGCTTTTACATGCCCATTCCGACAGATCAGTGAGAATTTTCTGTTCATTTCGAGCCTTTGTAGCCGTGTAGAATGACATTTTTTTTTTTAGATTCAGATATATGCGTTATGTTACTGATTTTGTTTTGTTGATTTGTTTCAGAATTCGATTGGATACGTTTTATAGGTTTTCTAACGAATTTCGGAACGCTCAAAAAATGATCGACAGATTAGAATTATTTGTGAAGAATAGCTGGTTATTGACGATCGGCCAGGAAGCCGGCCGCCGCGTCCTTACTAACCGATGACCCATCAGCTTTCAGCAGGCTTCCCTGAACCAGTGGTTTTCAGAGGTGTGTGGGGTGACTTATCGGAATCTTAACAAGGGGGCCCCCAAATCCCCCCAAGTGAATAAGTAGGGGTATGTAGCTAAGGGGTGGGACCACACAATGACATCACTGGGTGACCCCACCCCCTTGTGACATCATCAATCTAGCATGCCCCTTGTTAAAGGGGGCTTACAGATTACATTAAGTCACTTCTAGAATCCCCACAACCACCGGGCCAGGGCTGTGGGAAAGACGCCCTTGTCCCTATTAAAATGGGGAACAAGGTATTTTGCTGAGGGGCAGAGCCCCCTTTACCCCAAAGCACCCCCCATGAGCCGCTTGATCATACCCCCTCCTTTTCTGGACTGCTGGGCTGCATGCTCGGTTAAGGGTTGGGGGGACCCACTTCATTTTTTTCTTAAATTTGGACCACTCTGTTTTTTTTCTGAATTCTTATTTGCTGTCAATTTTGTTTAAATCATCGGTTGGTGTTAAGAACACGACCGCCATCTTTCAAGCATGCTCCTTAACAACCAGCTATTCTTCACACAGAATTCATATCGGTAAATCATTATTTTGACCATTTGAATTAGAATTGTTGCAAAAATTTGGAATTCATTACAAAACAAACGAAAAAAAAAAAACGAATTTCAACTAAATGTGCTACTATCTCAATCGGCGATTCGGATACATCCGAATCACGGAATAACCAAGAATTTGTCCGAATTTATATTCAGACCGAAACAAATCAGTTCTCTTTGCTTAGTTGTTGCCCAACCTTCTCATTCATTGCTTGAGGGTTTTGCTGGTGTCCTGAACTGTACGATTGATTATAAGGAACATTTTGACTTACCAGGAAATTCCATATATTGGAGTACATTACAGGACACGGGACACCTTCTCTTCTATTACTTGGTTACTCTGCATCACCTGAAGGTATTAGCCTATACTTTTCTGGTGTCCTGTACTGTACTCCAAGATATAGAATAACAGGTAAGTCACAATTCCTTTTTTTTTTAAAGCCTTTCCTACCAAAAACCGACAACTATAAAGACACAAAAAATATGAAACCTGATTTTGAACTTTAACTTGGTTGTGTCAAATGTCAAATCGTATTAATCTCAATCTTTTTTATGTTACCCAGTGCACAGATCTGTGGAGCCAGGCTGGTTAAAGGCGACCTACGAGGGCAAAACCGGATTAGTTCCAGAGAATTATGTTGTCTACCTCTGATGTTAGTGGATAGCCATATTTTCATGGTATCCATGGTGACAAATAAGAAGCAAATGAAGGAGAACGTAGGCTTTTGTGGGCCTCTTTGGTTGAAGGATGCTTTGGAAGGGTGGTCCACCAAGACTTGTTAAAAAAAGACCTTACTTTTACATAGATACTGATTACAATCATATGGTCATGTTCCTACTACGTATGTGTTCAAACGTGACCAGAAGCTTAAGAGATTCGGTACTTAATTCAGGGTGGAATTGCACTGATCCCATTATCCGGTACCTGACCCACTCAGATGTTGTCCTTTAAATGAAATGGATTGTTTGGGTAGATTGTTGACCTAAGTGCATATTCTTTGCATTAGTAATTTACTTTTTTAATAACTATATTTTATCTTCACGTTGTATGTACAAGTGGGTATTTAAATGTGATTTAATTTGCCAACAAATCACTAACTTTGCCCTCCATGAAGGCTATAGGTATTGATGTGTATGAGATTTCATTTTATTGCAAATGTCTTGTCTCTCTGTAGAAGATTCCATGACCAGTTATGTTTTCTGCAAATTATATATACCAGCACATGTCACAGACTATACCTTGGTTTTCTAATATGCAAATAGTGACCACATTTGTGGTTGCTGGCTCAGGCCCGTCCCCTCCAGTGACTTACTACTGGGACATTATTGCAATGGGCAGCCTCATCAAACCAGTATATAAGAAGCAGAACAGGGCCAAAGTCTGAACGAAATGCAATCATTTTCCTATGCCTTCTATACCTTCTATAATTTGCATGTCTACATTATACATTATACCCAAAGGTTTAGCCAGTTCACCTGAATAAGTAAGGATGTGTGCCAGTTAAGACCAGTCCAGTACCATAGAACAAATGGCCCTAGCGCTGAAAGGCTGAAAAGGCTGAAAAGGCCCGACATACACACCTCATATCACAGACTGTGTGTGAGATAACACCAAGGGAACAGATCTACTTCTGTCACCAGTTTTTAAATATTATATACAGTGTGGTGGATAGTTGGCTGTATGCAGAGCACATAGCCAAATCTCCTATCTCCTGTGCTAAAAAAAGCACACATTTCATCTTAATGATATAATGCATCTCACCTTTCATTCGATTCCCCATTCATCCAAACAAGCAGACATCACAGCACTGCTATGTTCTTAGCTCCTCGGCATCTCTGGCCAGGAGTCCTCTGTCGCTCTTTTTATTGTTACCAACAGGAAGTGATCTCACAGCATGTCACCTTCACACAGGAATATGACCATATAAGGACATCCCTCTAACAGGATCTCAAATACAATACAAAACAATACAATTAATACAATACAATACAATTAAAGGATTATGATGGGTGTGTCTGAGCAGAGGAAAAAGGAGCACTGCAGACCACCAAGCTCTGAGGAAAGGGGTACGCCCCTGAAACGCGTCAGCCCTAAACATCGACTTTAGATTCAAGTGATTATCAAGCTCTGCTGATGTTGCTGGATTTCTGCTGTACTGTCCTTTAAAGCCTGATTTTAACTCCACATTGTGAGTATAATGATTGATTTTAATATTTTAATAAAAATTCATTCAACGGTATCACACTAGGTCGGTGCGCCCTCCATCTTTTTCTTTTTCCTTAGTCTTATGAATTCCCACGATTCTGAGGAGGGCTGCAAGACTCTGGAAGCTATCGTCTAAATTAACTCAACTCATAGCACCTTTCAAAAAAAATACCGGAGCGCAGGAGACTTTTGTTTTCGTGTGTCTGAGCAGAGACAGGGTGAATGGGAGCTAAACAAACATGGACGCCATCTCTGGTTATAACAACCCAAGACTCCCGTTTTACCGTTGATAGGAATCCTTATTCGGCGCTATTCCATACAACAATGCATAGCCGGATTATACTATTATTGCTTGTGGAAGGGAGGCTATCTGCAGGCGTCTCCAGACCATGCTGATCAGAAATAGCAGAGACAAGAGCGCACATCCGCCTATAACCAATAATGTCCTTGCAGAGCGAACATATCTCCCCTACACGATCGTCTGCGCTAATGCACAGGGGACCTTCGTCGGTTGACATATCCTCACTCTGCAAACATTACTCTTCAACCTTAAAATGTTTTCCACTACCAGACGGGAACCAACCAGCGTCAGTCTGTCCCAGTCAACTCTGGGAGACACTATGACAATACATATTAAATACATCTTAATAAAATTTCCATAACAACAGGTATACCCAGAAGCTATGCTCAACAATAGTAAACTGTTAAACAAGAAGCACTTGCCTAAACAAAAACCTGGGTTCAGCAGCAGCTTTTCCATGGACAGGAAATGTGGCCTCAGCTCCTCTCTTTCTCTCTCCACTTCCTTCCTCTGGGGTTTCTGACCCAACTGGCAGGGATAGGAAATATCTGTCTATACCCAACCAACTCTGTGATAATTAACAAATGGCTATTTAAAAACACAGACAGTTGAGGTCAGCAGATGCCTACAATACAAATGTAAGATTATATCACTTATCTGCTTCATGTGCAAAGACATGTTTTACATTTTTTTTCCCAGTGTGATTCTGTGCCTCAGGCAGCTGTCTGTGAAGCTTTCAGCCAATATTATGGAGCAGACACCCCAGTCAGAGGCTCACCAAGCCATTTGTGGCTCTGAGTTGCATTTGATGTTGCTTGTAGCATTTTGTCAGTAATCATTTGTCTTTTCTTGATGCTTGAATCCATCCAGACAATAATGCCGCGTACACACGATCACTTTTTGTGATGAAAAAAAAACAACGTTTTAAAAAACATCATTTAAAATGATCGTGTGTGGGCAAAACGTCGTTTTATGTCTTAAAAAAAACGACCAAAAAAAAATTCCAACATGCTTGAATTTTTTGTGTCGTTTTTCAAAATGTCGTTTTTTGTGTCATAAAAAGTGACCGTGTGTGGGCAAAACGACGTTTAAAACGACGTTTTTAAACCCGCGCATGCTTAGAAGCAAGTTATGAGACGGGAGCTTCAATAGAACAGAGTGCCGTCGAAAGTGTCTTACGTAACCGCGCTTTGCAAGAGCATTGTGGAAAAACGATGGTGTGTATGCAATGTCGTTTTTGAAAATGAAGTTTGAAAAACGTTGTTTTGTTTCGTCAGATAAAATGAATTTTTTTTTCATCACAAAAAGTGATCGTATGTACGCGGCATAACAATTTTGTTATTTTTTTGAAGTTGCTAACAATATTGTTGACAAAGGTTTTGAGGTGCTTTTTTTTTTATACTTGCAGTTCACCGCTATTTGGTGTTTTTGAATGTCTTGAATTTTCTTTTTTACAACATTGCAAAAAAATAAAGGAGACTTGTACTGAGGGGACATAGAGGGCACAGTTGCTGATCTCCTTCTAAAAATGCTAGTTTCCTGCATGAATGAGCATATTGGAAAGTTAGGCCTCGTACACACGATAGGATAGCCAGAGGACAACGGTCTGATGGATTTAAACTTAGGTTAAAAAAAAGCCAACTTGCTTTATATTTAACCTATGGACTCCTAACCGATAGGTCAAAACCGATCGTTGGTATGCAAAACCATTGGTTTAAAACACGCGCATGCTCAGAATCAAGTCGACGCATGCTTGGAAGCATTGAACTTCATTTTTTTCAGCACCTCGTTGTGTTTTACGTCACCGTGTTCTCATACGATCGTTTTTTTAACTGATGGTGTGTAGGCACATCAGACCATTAGTCAGCTTAATCGGTTAAGATATGACAGCGGTCCTTCAGACCGTTCTCATCGGTTGGACTGATCGTGTGTACGAGGCTTTAGAGTTACAAGCATCTTATCTTTTACCAACAGTCAATGGATTAAGCCTGGTACACAGAACAAGTTATTTTTTTTCGTACAACCTAGCAAACAGGTGTCAAACACAAGGCCCGCAAGCCGAATCCGTCCCTTCAGGCCATTTCATGTGGCCCTCGCATCTCTCCTGCAGCTGCAGAAGAACTCCAGCCCTCCTCTGGTCCTCCTTCAGACCCTTACTTTCTGCTTTCAAGCAATGCATCCAGCTTCTTTACAGCAGTAGCATAAGGAAATGGGGGTACACAGTGATGTAAGGTAGAGTGGGGGACTCAACTTCTGATGGTGGAGTGGCTCTTGACATCTAATGTAAGGGGAGGGGATGCACTGGACATCTAATCTTACAAATACAACTGGCCCTTTTGAGGGCAATCATAATGCTGATGCGGCCCACGATGAAATTGAGTTTGACACACCTGACCTAGCGGGTTGAACGGAAAAAAAAAACTGTCAGCTCCGGTCAGAGACGCTGTACTAATGATCTGACACTAGTGCAGCGATCTCTCCCACTGCTGTTGTTCTGACGGGAAGTGGTCCCTCCGCCAGAACACCGATCAGTGTGCTCTGCCATTGTCTGAGAATGCTGATCGTGAGTTGGTCGGCTGCTGGTTTTCCAGTTTGCACGTCTGACAGCAGCCGGCCGAATATCCGGCTGCTGTCAAACAGACCGCCACGCACACAGGCCGAATGTCATACATTTTTTTTTAACCAGCCGATGTCTTCTGGCGTTTGGCCTGTGTGTAACCAGCTTTTATGTAAACCAGCAACTAGATTTTTTGGAAGGAGAGATTAACAATAGAAACCTCTTTATTGTTTCAGAACAGGTTTTACTTTAAACACATCCCATTCCTTTCACTATCCCATATAACAGTACCCATGAGAGGCTGTTGTACTGTAAGCCCTTTTTTGCTCCCTTTCTCTTGTCCCAGTGTTATAGCAATCTCTAGATAACAGCTGTGAAAACTCTGTGTTCAGTCTGCCTGAATACAATAACCCCATCTCTCCCTTCCTAGTTGTCTGGAATAATTTTTCTTTGTTCTATTGACAGTCAGTGAGCTCTATTAATAGAAAAACATAATAATTCTAGCTAAGGAGCAACAGAGGGATGGGAAAGATAAAGCAAATTTTTTTTTTTTTTTTTTTTTAAAGTTTTCTCAGCTGCCATCCATACGAAGAGTTGTGACATGAAAGATGGAGCAATAAACAGCTTACAATAGCCTCTATGTAAAAGTACTTTTAGAAGGGAATGGCTAATATCACTTTAAGATTGTAGGCAGACGCTGTATCCGATGAAGCTGACTTTCATCAGTCTTGCATACACACTATCAGATTAAATTCTGACTGTGCCAAAACACGGTGACGTACAACATTACGGCGAGCCGAAAAAAATGAAGTTAAATGCTTCCGAGCATGCAACGACTTGATCCTGAGCATGCGTGGATTTTTCTCTGATGGAGTTTCTGATGGAGTTTCACACAGATGATCGTAATTTCCTAACGTTTTTTTATCCATCGGAAAAATGTAAAACATGGGGCCCACACGTGATCGGTTTGTCCGATGAAAAAAGTCCCTTGGACTGTTTTCATTGGATAAACAGATCGTGTGTACACGGCATTAGGGGCTCATTTAACGCTATCTGCTCTCCATTATAATCTGAAGGATCACAGCATACCGTGACCTTCATTTTGCAGCCCCCTAAAACATGCAGGTTTCAATTTTGTTTGTAGGACAGCTAGTTAAGTGACTTTGGATTACATTTTATTGCAGTCCAATGCACATTTGTGGTGGTCCTTTTTTTTTTATAGCAGGGGTATGGCCTCTGCTTTGTGAATGTACCCCTTTGTGATATACAGTATATTTGAAAAAAATAATAATTAACTGTTGGATACTATGTGGCTGAATTTTAATGTGCCCATGCCATGTCCAGATGTGCTTCACATCATGCTGCACGTGGCAGTAAAACTGAAATCAGGGCTGAATTTATAATTCCTTCCAGGTTAGGGTACTATCTTGGGCCATATCTTCCTACCCCAGTCAATCAATCATTTCCCTGTAGTATTATCGAAATATATAGATCAGCAGTCATCATTTTCTTACTTGTATTAGTAAATCTAGAATCAATGACTTAGGGCCCATTCACACTATTGCGTTGAGTTGCCCTTCAATAAGTGGTACATGCACCTTTTTGGTGCATTAGGCAAGCCCATTCTCTCCCATTAATGTACCGCTGTGCAGTTTAGCAGTTTACTTAGAGGTGTATGGAGGTAACGTGGGTTAAATGTAATACTAGACTATCGTAATCATATTAGACTACTTCACCAACTTCCCAGGATTCACTGTGCAGGGACGGCAACGCTGAAGACCCAGGGGTGTTGCTAGGTTGGAAAATGACAAGGGGCTTCAGCCTGGAGGTAAAGCGGGGGGGGGGGGGGAGTGAGACGGGGTGGTTTGGGGGATGGTGATAGGCTCAGTTGCTTAACACTGACATACACAACTGACCTACCTGATATTCATGACTGACCTACCTGACATACATGACTGACCTACATGACTGACCTATCTGACATACATGACTGACCTATCTAACATACACAGATTGTTGCTGCTCAGTGCTCAGCCTTACATGTAGTGTGCAAGTACACTCATCCCGGGCCCCGGCTTTCACCACCACTCAGGCATTCAGAGCCAGGATAGAAGAGCTGCCTGCCAATTTACACAGAGCGAGCGGCTCAGTGGGGATCTCCCAGTGCCCAGCATAGCCGCAGTGTCATTCCTGCCTCCTCCTGGACCCGGCAGCGCCTGTGATGGAGTCACACGTCCTATGGTCTTGGCATTGGACAAGTGTGACGTCCATCATAGGAGTTTTTGTATGTCACTCGGCCACGCTGGCGGGAGATTGTTCCCTGTTGCCGTGGCTCTGGGCTAATAATGCATTTAGGGATTTTGAGACACAGGGTTTTTTGGGAGCACACTCGGGGCTCCAGGCCCCCGTCAGCCCCCCCCCTCCCGATGCCACTGGGGCACACAGAGTGATGTCGGGAACCTTTTATTATATTCAAGATATTGTTACATTCAACAGCATGATGTTACATTCACAACGTTTTTAGCGTTGTCTTTTTTAAGGTTGTAAAAAATGGTCGTGTGTGGGCTTTAACGACGTGAAAAAAATGCGCATGCTCAGAAGCAAGTTATGACTCGGGAGCGCTCGTTCTGGTAAAACTTCTGTTCGTAATGAAGTAAGCACAATTATCACGCTGTACAGACAGAAAAGCACGAATCGTCTTTTACTAACACAGAATCAGCTAAAGCAGCCCAAAGGGTGGCGCCATCCGAATGGAACTTCTCCTTAATAGTTCCGTCGTACGCGTTGTACGTCACCGCGCTTTGCTAGAGCATTTTTTTTTTCACGATCGTGTGTAGGCAAGGCCGTTTTAATGATCGGGTTGAAAAAAAACGTTGTTTTTTCTAGACCCTTAAAAGCGTAATTTTTTAGAACCCGAAAAATGGTCGTGTGTATTCGGCATTACGCTTATAATAGGTATGGATCTCAGACGTTGGTGAACATAATCAGTTTTTTTTAAGGAAATTCTTTTTTTTTAATGCAGCCTTTCTATGTTCACATAGAAATTATTACTTCTATGTTTTCAGATTTAGGGCTCTCAAAATTTTAATTTCCGTTAACCCACACATACAATTTAATTTTATATAAATATAAATTGCTATCTTTGTAAATAATTGCACCTGAAAACACGCTGTACATATATTCCTATGTATAAAATGTTATGTATAAGTTGTTGAATAAAAACATATTTATAAGAAATTTGTGATGGTGAAATTTGTAACATATTATTGTACCTGTCAGCACACAAAGCCTAAAAAGGTTATTATCTTAGGGTAAAAAAATGATTTTTGTTTCAGAAATTTGCAATTATGTTGACTATGCAGAAAAGCCAGCCTGTCAAAAAAAAAATTCTAATTGTGTGGAGAAGGATAAGAACCCCTGTAAGGATTGGGGGTTGCAAAGAGAGAGTTCTGCTTATATATAGTCATGGTGACAATGGTTTCATGGGACAGATCAGCAGTAAAAGTGTCAAATCTATCCAAAACAAAACAATGTTGTGGCAGGACTTATGCCGCTTACACACGACCATTTTTCGGGTTCTAAAAAATTACGATCTAAAAAATGGCCAATTTTTTTTCCGAACATGCTCTATTTTTTCACAACGTTTTTAGCGTTGTCTTTTTTAAGGTTGTAAAAAATGGTCGTGTGTGGGCTTTAACGACGTGAAAAAAATGCGCATGCTCAGAAGCAAGTTATGACTCGGGAGCGCTCGTTCTGGTAAAACTTCTGTTCGTAATGAAGTAAGCACAATTATCACGCTGTACAGACAGAAAAGCACGAATCGTCTTTTACTAACACAGAATCAGCTAAAGCAGCCCAAAGGGTGGCGCCATCCGAATGGAACTTCTCCTTAATAGTTCCGTCGTACGCGTTGTACGTCACCGCGCTTTGCTAGAGCATTTTTTTTTTCACGATCGTGTGTAGGCAAGGCCGTTTTAATGATCGGGTTGAAAAAAAACGTTGTTTTTTCTAGACCCTTAAAAGCGTAATTTTTTAGAACCCGAAAAATGGTCGTGTGTATTCGGCATTACGCTTATAATAGGTATGGATCTCAGACGTTGGTGAACATAATCAGTTTTTTTTAAGGAAATTCTTTTTTTTTTATTGGGGGGGGGGGGGGGGCTACATCAAGTCTCTACAGTGGATGTACCCATAAAATATCATGGAGGACAAAAGTGGGCTTTGTTGGAAAATGTTGCCACCTGCAGGATGGGAGGTGTAACATTAATTAAAAATAAGTATTCAAATTAACACGGCTTTCATTGTATGAACCACTGAGGATTTTTTTTATTTTTTTAATGCAGCCTTTCTATGTTCACATAGAAATTATTACTTCTATGTTTTCAGATTTAGGGCTCTCAAAATTTTAATTTCCGTTAACCCACACATACAATTTAATTTTATATAAATATAAATTGCTATCTTTGTAAATAATTGCACCTGAAAACACGCTGTACATATATTCCTATGTATAAAATGTTATGTATAAGTTGTTGAATAAAAACATATTTATAAGAAAGTTGTGATGGTGAAATTTGTAACATATTATTGTACCTGTCAGCACACAAAGCCTAAAAAGGTTATTATCTTAGGGTAAAAAAATGATTTTTGTTTCAGAAATTTGCAATTAAACGTAAAGCTTCACTGCTCCCTAAAGGCTACCTAAAGGCTCTTAACGTTGTGTTGAAAGGCTAATCCAGATGCCAGTCAGGAATCTGGTTGAATCCCGACATCGTTGTTAGGATCCTCTCTAGAACGGCTCTGTGACGTCAGCTGACAGCGGACATTTGCCCACTGCTGGGTAATTCTAGGTCACAGTAGTGCAAAAGTAAGTGCTTTCTGGTGACCCACATGAGATTCTGTGCGACCGCAGTCTCATCTGAAATCGTACTGGTGGGATCCAGGCCCTAATATGAGCAATCCAATTTTGCTGGACTCCAAGGGTGCCTACATATCGTGCTCTTACTAAACTGGTTGCCTATTGATACCTGGTTTTATCCATTTCAGTATTTTAATATAGGACTCATATCTACATAGTTTGGTTAAACATTTAGACATAGGCATGGGCATCCGCTGAAATTTTTTCAGAGGGGGGCGCTTCGTCAGCACCAATACACAGTCGCATTTTACTTTTTCTTCGACCGTTAGCGGGGGTTAAAAGCGCCCCCCACGTTAAAATGTAAAAACACCCCACTGTGCCCCTGCATCTTTCAATATCTCTTTGTCACTACTGTGTACCCCCTCTCCACAACTGCACCTCTGGACCCCCTTACATTACACAGCACCTCACAGCTCTGGACCCCTTTACATTACACAGCACCCTGCATCACTGGCCCCCTTTACATTACACAGCACCCTGCATCACTGGACCCCTTTACATTACACAGCACCCTGCATCACTGGACCCCTTTACATTACACAGCACCCTGCATCACTGGACCCCTTTACATTACACAGCACCCCTTTCCCTTGACTGAAATACACTATATTGACAGTATATTTATTTCAGGTCTAAAAGAGGAACCTTTTGGAATGAGGGACAAATGGATTTGATTCCAGAAGAGGGACAGACACTCTAAATAAGGGGAGCGATGCAGTCACTACTTAAATCGGCCCCAGGGCCAGTTCGGCCCTGCTCCTGGCTCTCCCTGGCGATTCTAGGGGGGCAAACGACCCCCCTTGCCCTATGGAGCGGTTGCCCATGGACATTGGATTGAACATTGAGGACATTTTAATGGAAATAACAAAGAACGAACACATGTGCACCTTGATTTTGCCACAGCTGAAGCATTGCCTCTACTCATAGGCTCTCCTCCACTAGTGGCCAATTCGGGTCACATGTCTTTTGTTTAGCACTATTTATTTTGTCTTTTAGTTGTACGTAGGCCATGAATAAGCACTAACCAAGTGTGAAACGCATCGGCTGTTCTTTGATTCTTGCTGAGTTTCTGTATCTGTGGTGCCTGCTTATGCTTTTTCAATAAAGACAACTCAAGAGTTTTCCGGTGTGCGGCCGTCCATCCGTTCTTCGTTATTTCCATTGCCTAGTGCATTGCCAGCACCCGCATATACCTGGACTGATCCATGAGTACACTTGGGATTTCCCTGGAGCGGTGAACCCCACTTCGCATTGAGGACATTTTAGTCTACTCGACAAGGAACTCACTTTATCATATCCATCTCTGCCAGTTTTGTCACTATTGGTTTTTACTGGTGCCCCTGCACTTATATCAAGTCTAATTATATAAATGTCCTTGTCCGCCCCCTGCAGCCCAAATTGCTGCAGTGTCTAACTGTGGCCCTAGGGTGATCTGGGTGCCGTCTCTGCTCTTTGGGCGGCATCTAGAACCATTTTACAATACAGGTTACTATTACATCCCCAAATAGGCCGATGTTTGGCGAAACATGTAGGGACTCTTGATCTGTAACCTCCGTAGGCGGTCAATACCTTGGCCAGTATTACCTGTATACTACTGCTCCACTGTTTGCACCTATGAATGTACTGTGTGTTTTAAAAATATATATTTTTTGTAATAAAATAACTTGTCTTTTAAATATTGCTGGTTAATTTCATCTGCTTAGGCATGGTTATAATCCCAATCTTCTATCCCCTTTTTTGTTTAAACAATTACCTGGGATGAGGTGCCAGAATTTTTGAGGACACTTGAGCCATACTCCATTACATGAACAAACCAATATGATAGGTCATCAAATTCAAATCAATTCTGGTTGTGTCCTGGGTTACTTGGTATCCCATCACTAAAAATACTCCCTTTTTCTACCAAGTGTTTTGTAAAAATCCAGCATGAGAATGAAGGATGACACTGTTTACTTGCTGCAGATACGTTTACACTCTAGCGAGGTGGCGTGTCAGAGGGATAAACCATTCATGCCTCTGGAATTTGATGTCAAATTCCTGAGGAAGGGGGACGTCTACCCCTGAAACGTGTAGAAATGATGAACTGGGAAGTGCTCTATCATTCACTGAATGCGCATGCACAGCTTGCCCAGAGTGCGAGCCCCGAGTGCGAGCGCGTCTTTAGCGATTGCTAAAAGTGCCAATCATCATCTTTCACTCGCCTGCTGGATTTTACCAACTACTTAGGAGAAAACAGGAGTATATTTAGAGGCGGGACCCTCCGTAACCCAGGACACAACCAGCTAAGGTCTGACAGGTAATTAACTATTACAGGGGATTGTTTACAGAAGTCTCAGAGGTTTATATTATCCTGTTCATAGTGTGCAGTGCAGCAGATGGAATGAACTTCTATTCCAAAACAGATTTCTCAGCGAAGTCTTACCTCCTTACCAAGTGACACTAATCTCACGTTATTTAAAACCCAAATAAGTGCAATATGCCTACATATAAGACAAATGTAGCTTCTATTGCTCCTTTCCTTTATTATTATTATTATTATACAGGATTTATATAGTGCCAACAGTTTGCGCAGCGCTTTACATCAGGGAAGACAGTACAGTCACAATACAAATCAATACAGGAAGGATCAGAGGGCCCTGCTCGTTAGAGCTTACAATCTAGAAAGGAGGGTCAAGTGGAACAATGGGTAGTAGCTGTGGGGGATGATCATATAGACTCATCTCTCAATGACAAGCTGCTTTTCTCATTCCTCTATACCCCCTTGAGATGGACTACACAACTACTGAAGATCACAGGCTGGATTCACAGGCTAGATCACAGGCTGGATTCATGTGAACAGAGTTTGTTTCTAAGGTACTTATCAAGAGCCCCCTAAATGGAATATACACTATATTACCAAAAGTATTGGGACACCTGCCTTTACACACACATGAATTTTAATGGCATCCCAGTCTTAGTCTGTAGGGTTCAATATTGAGTTGGCCCATCCTTTGCAGCTATAACAGCTTCAACTCCTCCGAGAAAGCTGTCCACACATTTTTGGAGTGTGTCTATAGGAATGTTTGACCATTCTTCCAGAAGAGCAATTGTGAGGTCAGACATTAATGTTGGACAAGAATGTCTGGTTTTGACATGTGTTAGCAAAACTGTACAAATCATCGCAACTACTTAGTGTATCCAGTTGGTTTATACCTTGTTTTTGGGCTTTCATTTGGTGGTCAGGGCTGGACTGGGACAACAATTTGGCCCTGGACTTCATCCAGACTGGCCCACTTTGACAGGTCTCTCCCATGGCAGCCGGGCAAGCCCCCTCTCCCCCTTCACTAGCCACTAGCCGTTCTACTTTTATTCGAGTAGAACGGCTGGTACTGGTCCTCTTATAGGCAGTAGCAGTGGGGAAGCTAGACATTAGCTAACCCGGGGCAAAGAATCAGTTTCGTGCCCCCCTTATGGGACAAGATTAGGCAGAAGTGAGAAACTCCCAGGCCATAGCTGTTGAGTCAGCTGTTTGTCCCCTCCCCCATGCTCCTCTGTCGTCCCCCCTGCTCCTCTGTCGTCCCCTCTGCTCCTCTGTTGTCCCCCCAGGTGAACGCTGCGGGGAGGGAGAGGAGGTGAACGCTGTGGGAAGGGAGAGACAGGGGAGCAGAGGGGGGTGGCAGTCCGCTGTCACTGAAGCCGGCCCAGTGAGCCATCGGCCCACTGGGAAACTCCCTGTAGTCCCAATGGCCTGTCCATCCCTGTTGGTGATAAACGGTCATTTGTATTATTATCAAAGGTCAAACTGACCTAAAATAGTAATAACATATCACTTTTTTTTTAAATCTAGCTGTATATTTCTTAATATACTAACCTACCACCAAAGAACAACCCAAAATAAATTCTCCTGCCCCTGATAATCACAGCAATGCCACATATCCTATGTTGTTATACCTAAAACACACTGACACTATCTGATACCAGGGGCATTGCTAGGTCTGCAAAAGATCTGGGGATAGAGCCCATAGCAGTAGTCACCAAAGTTTTTGCAGGCCCGGGGGGAAGGTTGTAAGCAATTTTTTGCAGGCGATGGCTGGTGTAAGCGCTTCAATCCTCAAGGCACCATGGTTGATATGGTATCAGAGTGAATAAAGCGCATTATTTCTATTGTTACATTGTAATGGATAATGAAGTGGTTGATGATGTCATCTCTGCTCGTTTGCCCGCTTGATTCTTCTCCCTTCTACCTGCCTGGCTCTCTCATGCAGCCCAACCACCTGCTTGCCGATGCACCCACAGCTAAGCTGCAGAGAGGCCACAACCTGCTGGTTAAGCAGGGAACCCTGTGGCAAGAGACTCAGGGCTATAGGCCCCAGATTCAGGGCTCTAGCCTCAATAGTACCCTGGTTCGGTTCGCATCAGAACCTTCGAACGGACCGAACATTCGTGCAAACTTTAGAACCCCATTGAAGTCTATGGGACTCGAACGTTCAAAATCAAAAGTGCTAATTTTAAAGGCTAATATGTAAGTTATTGTCCTAAAAAGGGTTTGGGGACCCGGGTCCTGCCCCAGGGAACATGTATCAATGGAAAAAATTGTTTTAAAAAAGGGTAGTGTAGTGTTTTTAATGATGCTTAAAGTGAAAACAAAGTGAAATATTCCTTTAAATATCGTACTTAGGGAGTTTATATAGTATGCCTGTCTGGGTTTGTTGTTAAGTGGAATCTGTTTGTAATTTTGAACTGGTACATTTTTGCAAAGAACACAGTACACTAACTGACAATACTTGCAGATCCCTGCCTGTGGTATTAGTGTGAGAACACCAGCAATTGTAGTCACGTAGCTTTAGGTGCACACTGTGCAGATCTCTGCCTGTGGTATTAGTATGAGAACACCAGCAATTGTAGTCACATAGCTTTAGGTCACAAGTGTCAAACACAAGGCCCGCGGGCCAAATCTGGCCCTCCAGGCCATTTCATGCGGCCCTCGCACCTCTTCTGCAGCTGCCAGAGAGCTCCAGCCCTCCTCTGGTCCTCCTCCAGACCCTTACTTGCTGCTTTCAAGCAATGCATCCAGCTTCTTCCCAGCAGCAGCATAAAGAAAGGGGGGTGCACTTTGATGTAAGGGAGAGTGGGGGACTCAACTTCTGATGGTGGGTAGGCTCTTGACTTTTATTGTAAGGGGGAGGTAGGGTGCCCACGTGTCCCGGATTGCCCGGGACTGTCCCACAATTGACATATCGGTCCTGGGTCCCGGGCACCTTCATTCTGGGACAATACAATGTCCCGGAATGAAATAGAGGCCACCCCCTACTAACTAATAACTACATTTCTCGAACTGGTTACTAGGGCCAGCGTTGCCTGGTATTTTGCAACCAGTGGCAATTTACTCTCAGACAGTGAGACCTGGAGCAAGACCTGTGCCTAGTTCAGCACTGCTGACCCCACCCACCTTGGTACCTCCTCCTCCATCTCTGGAACCCAGTGGCAATCAGTAGGGACTGGTGTGATCTTCACTCTCCAGATAGTGACGCCATTTCTTTCCTTCTACACACGTGGAGTGACAGCAGCACTGCATTTGGTGACAGGCTATGGGTGGCTATTCACCTGACAAATTCCCCATCAACCCCGAGACTACATTTCCCCCCGCCCCCTTTCATCTTTTTTGGGGAAGATGAGAGAGGGGGTGTTTCCCTGAATGGCAGTTTGGAAATGTGGTCACCCTAAGGGGAGGGCATGCACTGGACATCTAATCTAAGGCGGCGTACACACGAGGGGATATATCCGCTGAAAACGGTCCGATGGACCGTTTCAGCAGACATCTCCGCTCGTGTGTATGGGCTAGCGGACAGATTTGTCCACCCGACAGATTTCAAAGCATGCTTTGAAATCTATCCGGTGGGAATCTGTCCGCCCGACATGTCTGCTGGTTAGTACACTTACCAGCAGACATGTCGGCCCCCACCGCCGCCGCGCCGCTGCCGAATGGATTCGGCGCAAGCGCGGAAGTGTTTTACTTCCTGGTGCGGTGACGTTGCGGTGACGGGGAATTTGATCCGATGGTGTGTACACGCCATCGGATCAAACTCCCGATCGGACATATCCGATGGAAATGGTCCGCGGACCGTTTTCATCGGATATATCCGATCGTGTGTACGCCGCCTTACAGATACAACCGGCCCTTTTGATGACAATCATATTGCTGATTCGGCCCACTATGAAATTGAGTTTGACACCCTTGCTTTAGGTGCACACTGTGCAAAGACAAAGTACACTAACTGACAATAGTTGCAGATCCCTGCCTGTGGTATTAGTATGAGAACACCAGCAATTGTATTCAGGTAGCTTTAGGTGCACACTGTGCAAAGGACAATAAAACTGACTACTGTATGTCCCTGCCTGTATTTGTATGAGAACACCAGCAAATGTATTCACATGATAATGATAATAGGTATCAATAATAGATCAGCCACTCCCCTCAGCTGCCCAATCATAGAAGCCTTTGTATTTTTTGAATGTGTTCACATAATACAAAGTCTTCTGTGAATGGGCAGGAGGAGGGGAGAGGGGGCATAGCAGCAGCAGCAGCTTATGTCTCCTGTTCAAGATGAATAGCTCAAAAGGATCAGTGTCGCTCTGATGGAACTACAGTGATAGCTGTCTTCTCAGGCCTTGTACACACAATGGGATTTATCCGATGGAAACGGTCCGACGGACCGTTTCCATCGGATATGTCCGCCGGACTGTTTGATCCGATGGCTGTACACACCATCGGATCAAATTCCCCGCCGGCGGACAGCGCGGTGACGCGGTGGTGGCGTTGACGCCGCTACGTCACCACCACGTCACCGCCACGTCACCGCACCAGGAAGTAAACACTTCCACGCGCATGCGTCGGATCCATTCACAGGATACGACGCATGTGCGAGCAGATATGTCTTGTACCTCTTGTACCTTTATGCCCCTTATAGACCAGAGAAATTCTTACATTTCTGTCAGTGTTGCTGTTGGAATGTTCCTCTCACTTCCTGTATGGTATAATGTTGCCAGCAGGACAGGAGGTTAAAGGAAATCTCTCTAATGACACCATGGACAGCAGTTAAAAACAATGTCGGGCACCTATGGGTGACCTATGAGTAAAATTTGTATTAATGTGCATAACGAAGCCAAGGAAAGATGAAAAATTTTCCAAAACGCATCAAATTACAGATTAGACATTCTTATAATATGTCAAGAAAATTTAACTTTTATTTCCATCATTTACACTTTCAAAATTACAGAAAGCAAAAAAATGGCATCTGCAAAAGTTTGGGCACCCTGCAGAGTTAAAGCGGAGGTTCACCCTAAATATAGTCTTTCTCATGTGATCCAGCATACTGGCGTCAGCGCCAGTATGCTGTTTTTTTTTTTTTTTAAATCCCCCACTTACTGTATTATCTTCAATTTTAATTTCTTTCCCCCGCTAGGATGGCGCCTATACAGCCCGTCACATCTTACGAAAATACCCTATTTAGGACTCGGGATTTCTCGGCGCAATGCGGCGCCTGCGCACAGACCTAGGAGCTGACTGCGCAGGCGCCGTATTTCTCCGAGTCCTATTCCGGCTTTTTTTCGGAGGGCGTGATGCGCCATAGCCGTAGGACTCTGAGAAATACGGCGCCTGCGCAGTCAGCTCCTAGGTCTGTGCGCAGGCGCCGCATTTCGCCGAGATTACCCGAGTCCTAAATCGGATATTTTCGTAAGATGTGACTCGCTATACTGGCGCCATCCACCACGGGGGAAAGAAATTAAATTGAAGATAATACAGTAAGTGGGGGATTTTAAAAAAAATCCAGCATACTGGCGCTGACGCCAGTATGCTGGATCACATGGGAGAGATTATATTTAGGGTGAACCACCTCTTTAATATCTTGTACTGCCCCCTTTGGCAAGTATCACAGCTTGTAAATGCTTTTTGTAACCAGCCAAGAGTCTTTCAAACCTGAGGTATCTTTGCCCATTCTTTCTTACAAAGTCTTCCGGTTCTTTGAAATTTCTGGGCTGTCTGTCATGCACTGCTCTTTTAAGGTCTATCCATAGATTTTTAATTATGTTGAGGTCAGGAGATTGTGAAGGCCATGGCAAAACCTTCAGTTTACGCCTCTTGATGTAATGCCCTGTGGATTTTGAGGTGTGTTTAGGATCATTATCAGGGGAGGACTGGCAGCCTTAGGCCTGGGGGGCAAGTCCAGTCAAGTGGCCCATTAACACCTTGCCGATCAGCCGCCGTCGTTATACGGCAGCAGGTTAGCTCCACGGCGCAATGCTGGAGCTGATGCGCGTGGCCAGCGGCTGCGATATCCACCGGCGACCCTATGGGACACTTAACCCCTTGATTGCCCTCTAGTGTTAACCTCTTCCCTGCCAGTGACATTTATACAAACAGTGGCTGTGTGTGTTGGCACAGTAGCTGTGTGTGATGGGCACAGTTTCTGCGTGTGATGGGCACAGTGGCTGCGTTTGATGGGCACAGTGGTTGCGTTTGATGGGCACAGTGGCGACAATTGATGGGCACAGTTGCTGCGTTTGGCACAGTGGCTGCATTTAATGGGCACAGTGGCTGCATGTGTTGGCACAGTGGCTGTGTTTGATGGGCACAGTGGCTGTGTTTGATTGGGCACAGTGGCGACAATTGATGGCACAGTGGCTGCGTGTGATGGGCACAGTTTCTGCGTGTGATGGGCACAGTAGCTGCGTTTGATGGGCACAGTGGTTGCGTGTGATGAGCACAGTGGCGACAATTGATGGGCACAGTTGCTGCGTTTGGCACAGTGGCTGCATTTAATGGGCACAGTGGCTGCATGTGTTGGCACAGTGGCTGCGCTTGATGGGCACAGTGGCTGCGTTTGATTTGGCACAGTGGTTGCGTTTGATGGGCACAGTGGCGACAATTGATGGGCACAGTGGCTGCGTTTGGCACAGTGGCTGCATTTAATGGGCACAGTGGCTGCGTGTGTTGGCACAGTGGCTGCATTTGATGGGCACAGTGGCTGCGTTTGATTGGGCACAGTGGCGACAATTGATGGCACAGTGGTTGCGTGTGATGGGCACAGTGGTTGCGTTTGATGGGCACAGTTTCTGGTCACCTCACCTTAGTCAGCCCCCCCAAGAGCCCCCCCCCAACTAGCCATTTTATTATCTGCTTACTTTACAGTTCAGTAGTCCGTTTTGCAGCAAAGACACAGGTTCCAGCTAGAGCCAGGCAGGCTCCTCATCCTCGTCTGCGGCTCCTCCTCTCTAGCTCCCAGGCTGTGAGTCACATCACAGCCAGCGCCGACACAGCTCCCTGGGCAACCATCGGAGTCCTCCATCTCCCCCTCGCCTCCGGACGTTAGTTGAGTGACGTCACGCCGCTGGCAGGGAGAGACTAAGACTACTCCGTAGGGGGAGTAAGCAGACAGGGAAGGGAGCAGGGGTGGGAGGTGAGTGACGGACCCGGATGCAGGAGTGGCGAGCGCACACGGCAGTCGACACGCTGGCTATGCCACACAGGTCACTTTACTGGCGGCCATGGCAGAACTTCACCTGCAGCTGCGCCCCCCCCCTACACAAAATGGTAGCACCCAGGGCACGTGACGGACCCCTCTGCCCCTGCCTTGTACTGGCCCTGACTACAACTCCCATGATGCAGCACAGCCTGTGCATCAGCAGCAGCCAGCCAATCGGTGGCCACCGCGGCCGAACTACAACCCCCACAATGCAGTGCAGCATGCAGCCAATCGGGGGCCGCCACGGCCGAGTCCTAGCAAAAAAAAATATGTACAAACAGCCAGTGCCGTGGCCGTTTTAGCGATAATGTAAGCGGCCTGGGGGGAAATTTCCACTTTTCCACCTGGCCCAGTCAACCCCTGATCATTATCCATCCTCTCTTTAACTTCAGCTTTTTCACAGATGGCATCAAGTTACCATTCAAAATTTGCTGAAATTTTATTGAATCCATTTTTCCTTCTACTCGTGAAATGTTCCCTGTGCCACTGGCTGCAATACAACCCCAAAGTATGATTGATCCACCCCCATGCTTAACAGTTGGACAGAGGTTCTTTTCATTAAATTCTGTGCCCTTTCTTCTCCAAACGTACCTTTGCTCATTCTGGCCACAGAGTTCTATTTTAACCTCATCGGTCCACAGAACTTGTTTCCAAAATGCATCAGGCTTGTCCATATGTTCGTTTGCAAAGTTCAACGTTGATTTTTGTGGTGAGGATGTAGAAGAGATTTTCTTCTGATGACTCTTCCATGAAGACCATATTTGTACAAGTATCTCTTTATAGTGGAATAGTGTACCACAACTCCAGTGTCTGCCAGATCTTTCTGGAGGGATCGTGCAGTCAAACGTGGATTTTGAATTGCTTTTCTCACAATCCTGTGAGCTGTTCTGTCTGATATTTTTCTTTTTCTTTCTTTAACTTCCACTGTTCCTGATGACTGCCATTTCTTAATTACATTCCGAACAGAGGATATTGACATCTGAAAACGCTTTGCTATCTTCTTATAGCCTTCTCCAGCTTTGTGAGCTTCAACTATTTTCAGTTTCAGTTTTCTAGACAACTGCTTTCAAGAACCCATGGTGCTGATTGTTGGGGCAAGGTCAGATGAGTCTGGGCATTTAAAACCTTTGAGATTGACATCACCTAGTCTTCCCAGATGATGATTGAGAACAATGCATGACACTGGCAGGTCTCAGCTTTGCAAAGGGGGCAGTGATGCTATAAATTCTGCAGGGTGCCCAAACTTTTGCAGACACCTTTTTTTGTTTTCTGTAATTTTGAAAGTGTAAATGATCGAAATACAATCTAACTTTTTTTGACATATTATAAGAATGTCTAATATTTAATTTGATGCCTTTTTGGAGATTTTTCCATCTTTCCTTGGCTTCGTTATGCACATTAATATAAATATTTACCTGGGGTGCCCAAACTTTCGATCCCCACTGTAAGCTCCTTTTCAAATGTTTTCCTCTGTCTCCTTTGTTGTAAACAGAGTTCAAAAGCTCCACTTTAAATTTAGTCATCCAGGTAATTGAGTCAGAAAAATGTTTGATGTTTCAATTAACATAAGCCTGAAGGCAGGCTGCTGCTGTACTGTTCTATTTCTTTAGATATAACTTGTGGTGTTATGGAAAGACACTGTATATATTAACCTCTCCTTCTTAATGCTAGGAGGTGGGCATTCCGATTGGCAGTAACAGTGCTCACATGATCATAAAACTCCAAATTGCAAGTATGCATCAGGATCTTTCTGGTACCCACTGGTTACTGTTCTGAGTGCACACAAGGAGCGTGCTCTTAGCACAGAAACATGTTTACATAGGGCTGCTTGCTTGGCATCAAATCCCACTTGCCGTGAAGGTGAATATATGCGTATAGCCGACGGGGGGAGGTTAAAGCAGAGTTCCTTTTTTTTTTTTTCTTAAAAAACACCCCCATATTGTTTGCACCAAAACCTACAGCAAGTGGCATTAGTATCTAATGTAGGTTTTGTTATGTTAGTTATTTTAGAAAACATTACGTAGCAGTCCCTGCCGAGCAAGTTCCCATCTTGAGTGTGGGCAGGCAAAGCCCACTGGTATGTCCTTCCGGGATATGGTGCTGCTGGCTATCCAGCGTGCACCTCCCAATTGTGCGCATTCGCATAAACACCATAGTGATGCAACAAGCAGAGACGGCGCATTGTATCCTGGGATTGATGATAATTAATCATATTCCAGGAGCCATTGCGTGGCCAGACATGACGTGCCTCGTCGTGGCTAGGTACTGCGGAAGCAAGGAGCAAGGATACCAACAAAAACAGAAGTTATTTTCACTGCTTGAATAAAAAAAAATACATAAAATAACAATAAAAAAACAATGAGAATATAGGAACGTGCCACAAACGCCGGGCGATAAAAGTTGATAAAATGCCTGGAATTCCGCTTTAAAGCTGACTACGTGGATGAAATACACATAAAGACAATTACTGCTTTACCTGCCAAAGGCTTTGTACTTCTTTCCATGCAGTCCTGAGATTTACACAGCTCTACCAAACAGCACACTGGGGAGCTCATCTCTCCCTGTCACGTACCTAGCAAATGAGCCCGAACTGCAGCGGAAGGCCTCTCTAACACCTCTGACTTGAGGCCCCTGATAGAGTAGACAGGAGGCGAAGGAGTGTAGAGTAGCACGAGGGCCTGGTAGGATCAACAGCAAGGAGGTCAGTTCGGAATTCCAGATGGCACTGTTCCGGGTGCTCAGAAGACTGGAACAGCAGACAGGAGCAGCAGACTGGAGGCTGGAGCAGACTGAGAGGAGAATCCCACAGGGCTGGAACTCAGAAGGGTCAGACAAGCCGGGTCATACATAGACAGGTATATTGAAAACAAGGCAGAGGCAGGAGCAGGGTCACTGGAACAAGCCGGGTCGGTATCAGGCAGGCGAACCAGAGGAGCAGGCAGATGCAACGTCAGGACAGGCCGGGGTCAGATGCAGGCAGGCTGTAGGAATAGTCTATAGCTAACTACCCTTTGTTCCACTTGACCCTCTGATCCCTCCTGTATTGAATTGTATTGTGATTGTACTGTCTTCCCTGATGAAAAGCGCTGCGCAAACTGTTGGCGCTATATAAATCCTGTATAATAATAAGCCGGGCAATACACAGGAACAGATTCGGATTAGAAGGTAGAACATGGGGAATGCTGTAGATCAAACAGCAATTCTTCTGTGTGTCAGTCTGGTTTTAATTTGCCGATTGGCGTCAGGGACCGTGTCCACACGTGCTCCCGTGCACGCGTGCATATGTGTGCTCACGCATGCGCATTGGCACCCGCAATCGCTCACCAGCTTGTCCAGATCTTCTGCTTCTGCCAGGCTCTTACTG
The DNA here is from genome assembly GCA_029574335.1 of Rana kukunoris. Taxonomy (NCBI): domain Eukaryota; kingdom Metazoa; phylum Chordata; class Amphibia; order Anura; family Ranidae; genus Rana; species Rana kukunoris. The sequence continues at coordinate 56,284,930 of CM056050.1, forward strand.
GCACTCCCATTTTGCCTTATCCTCTTGCCAGCATACCTCTTTTACTGTAGCAAAACTTGACCTGCAAGAAGCTGACAGCAGGTCAAATTAAAGGGGTTGTAAAGGTAAAAGTTTGGCTGGCGCTGCTGTCAATCACAGCGGATGATGCGGCAAGCCGGGGGCGGGGCCGAGTGATACAGTCGGCGGCTATGGCCGCTGCTGTATCACGGGAGCACGCTCGCAAAAGGTTTCCACCGTGCGAGCGCCCTCGCATGAAGATGGAAAGCTTTTGCGAGGAGGAGCCCAGACAGCCGCCGAGGGACCCCAGAAGACAGCTTTCCGGGCCACTCTGTGCAAAACGAACTGCACAGTGGAGGTAAGTATAACATGTTTGTTATTTTTTTTTTTTTAAAACAACCTGACTTTAGTGTTCCTTTAAGGTACTTACACCACTTGAATAAAAAAAACAAAACATTTAATGATGTAAAGATGGTGTAATTAAGGTTAAAAACCTTTAGGCTTTAGAACCACTTTGAGAATGAAGCAGGTAAAAACATCATAGCATACCATCAATGTATAAAATAACTACAAAAACACTCACATTGGTCAGTGCCTGAAATACAATCATAAGATCACATACCCTCATTGTTGCCACCTTCACAATACAGCATATGCAGTGATGTCACTGCCTCCTGTTCCCTATGCATTCCCTAAATTTCCTTGACTTTTACCGGAATGTAATGTTTTCCAAGTACCAGATATCCAATCTCCATAGCAACATGTAAATAAATCTACAGTATGCACCATAACTCAATGAATGAAAAACTCTGTCTTGCAGACTTTTTCCATTTATAACCATTAGGTTCATTTTTGCCCATGGGAGATGTTGTGCTTGTAAAACTTTGGAAGTAAATAAGAAAAAAGATTACATTTTGTACAGCTGGAAGACAAATATAAAATGTTATCTCCTGTGACACAGGTTTATTTACTACAATGCCCATGTGGCAAATAATACATTTGCCAGACTACAAGGAATATGTGGCTGGTAGTAAGATTAACAAGCAATGTTATGAGTATGATTCATACATTGATCAATATGAGTGCTATAGTTTGTTTTTAAGCAGAACTACACTGCATCTGGGCGCCACAAAGCAAAAACTCCATTGAATCAATTTTTAAAGCATTCAAAGCCAACTCACCCATCAATGCATGTCTCCATGCTTTAGTTTCATGAGTATTCCATCTGAAAAAAATACCACCCTAGCATTTCTAGCTGGAGCCATTTTGAGTAAGGGCAGATGATTTATGTGCTTTCTGGAATACACCTGCCGTTAGCTCAGGCAGGAAAGCCCATCCTCCCCTCTTGAAGACTCCTGGAATGTATAACATAATTTGCCTAGGCCTGCAAACCAGGAAGTAACTGAACAAATAATATTTTATTTAGTTGGTGAATGGTGAGCAAAAAAAATAATTTACCTAGCAGCCTAACTAAGAGGGTGCTACATACACTAACAGATTGAAGCTGAACTCCAGCTAATACTTTTTGTCTCCTTCTATAGTTAAGGGAGCAGTGATTGTTTGCTCCGGGCTATTCAGGGTTTCACATTCTGGGAGTTTAAATGGGTTGTAAAGGTTCTTTTTTATTTTCTAAATATGTTCCTTTAAGCTAGTGCATTGTTGGTTCACTTAGCTTTTCCTTCCATTTCCCTTCTAAATGTTTTTTTTCTTTGTTTTCTTTGTCTGAATTTCTCACTTCCTGTTTCTCCTCAGTAAGGTGTTCAGTAAGCTGTTCTAAATGACTTTGCACCGCTTGGATGATGGTGGAAAGCTTACTGAGGAGAAACAGGAAGTGAGGAATTCAAACAAACAAAAAACATTTAGAAGGGAAATGGAAGGGAAAGGTACGTGAACCAACAGTGCACTAGCTTAAAGGAACCAATTTAGAAAATAAAACAAACCTTTACAACCCCTTTAATTTCTTCCCCTGACTCTAGAAGAAGTTCCTAGAGCTTAGGAGGGAGAATTCAAATAACCTGCTTGAATATTGATAAAGGCCTGGCCAATGCCTGGTGAGGTGTGCCCAGGTGGTGGTTGGGAAAGCTGATAAATAGTCTGGAGTCCTGGAGAGATTTCCTTCCCCAGCAAGGAGAAGTTCCTCATCTAAGATGGAACTGTTGCTCCTCTGAGGCAAGTCCTTGGTTATGCTGTTGTTCTCTGAGCAAAGGTATCTGGTCTAGAGAAGGACTGTTTCACCCACTTGGAGGTGTCTGGAGGAAGCTGGAATGTGACAGCTGTCCTGGGGACTTGTTAGTAATGACCCTGCGTTGATTCCTGGTGACTGTGTGCTTTTGGGATATACGTGCCAGATGTTGCCCTATCTAAGACTCTCATGAGATCTCAGATACTGGCCATTCCCCTGTCCTCAGCAGTGTCCTGGACTGTAAACTTAGTGAAGAGTGTCCTCCTGTATTGTACTATGTTCCTGAAGTTGCACTGGTAACTTACAGCTGTGCAATTGTGCAGGGTATCCAGTTCCCACAGAGATTTGCCTCATGATCTCCAGCTGTGAGGCTAATGACGCGAACACATGATTGGAATTTCCAACAAGAAAAGTTTGATGTGAACTATTGGTTGGAAATTCCGACCGTGTGTAGGCTCCATCTGACGTTTTCTGTCTGAATTTCCGACAGCAAATATTTGAGAGCTGGTTCTCAAATTTTCCAACGGTAAAAGTTCTTGTATGCAATTCCGACGCGCAAAAAAACATGCATGCTTGGAATCAATTCGACGCATGCTCGGAATCATTGAACTTCATTTTTCTCGGTTTGTTGTATTGTTGTACGTCACTATGTTCTTGACGGTCGGAAATTTGGTGTGACCATGTGTATGAAACACAAGTTTGAACCAAAATTCCGTCTGAAAATATCCACGGTTTTCTTGTCGGAATTTCCGATCGTGCATAAGACTGTTTAGTATCCACAATTACTAAAGAGAAGATTTCCTTTTAACCACTTTGCAACCGCCCTATGCCGAAAGTACGGCTCTAGGGCGGTTGCTGTATTCTAACTGGCCGTTAATTAACGGCCTGTCAGAATCGCGCTCCCGCGCGCCTCCTGAGGCGCGCACACGGGAACATCCGTGACCGCCGGGTCCAGAGGACCCGGCGGGTCACGGATCACGGTAAATCGCCGCTGATAGCGGCGGTTTACCACGTGATCGCGCCGTCCAATGACGGCGCGATCAGATGTAAACAGACCGGCGTCATTTGATGACGCCGGTTCCTCCCTCCTCTCTCTGTACCGATCGGTACAGTGTGAGAGGAGAAGGGAGGGAGCGGATGGCAGCGCCTGTCAGGGCCCTGGCGCCGGCTCCCGGCGCGCCCCTGGTGTGCGCGCGCGTGTCCGCGCTCGGGCGCGTGCACCGGTGGTGCGCGCGCGTGCGCGGGTGGTGTGCGCGCGGCGGGAGCGCGCGCGTGCACGTTGGCGCGAGTCTTTGGCGCCAATATGCCTTTAAAAGGCAGTCAGATACAGCAGCCCCTTGCTGTCTGATCTGCCAAAATACCCTGTGATTTAAACCTGAATCTGCATCTGAAGTACCTGACCTGATCTTGACCCGGCTACGTTTGACTCTCCGTATCTCTCCAATCCTGACCTCGGCCTGTTTGGACTTACCTTCTGTTACCATTACCACCGCTGCCAGATCTTCTGCCTGAACACCCGACTACGCCTGCCTGTTTAACCCTTCGCCTGCTTCCGTGTTGACCTCGGCCTGCCTGACCCAGCTTACGTCTCATCCTCCTGTTTACTTCGCTCCGCACCAGTCCTGAAGTCACCTGCCAAGTCGCATCGGGATCGCACACCTCTGCATCTGCATTTATACCACCAGTTCCCGTATCGGAGTGCCTGTTCCGTCCTTGTTCCTGTGACCCCGGAAGAACCTGCACCGAGCTGACCTGACCTGCACCATCATCCAGGCACCCTTACCCCGCTGCGCTCCCGAGTCGCTGTTCCCAAAACCAGCGTCTCCCGAACCAGCGCCGTACGAGAGGCCACCTCCTGCGACCAGGATCTGACAACCAGGTATTTACCATACATAACAGTATCAGACAGCCATTATGTCAGATCCTGCAGGAGTAGCCCCCGCTGTGGACGAGATTTGCAAACATCTGGCATCCCTCACACAAGCTGTCAAGAACCTGCAAGATGGATATATGAGGTTAGAGGGACAAGTCCAAAACCTGTCGGGCTCCAGCGATGCAACTCCCGCAACCTCCACTAGATCTTCTCCGACGGGCTCCGCCCCCTCAGTGGTGATGCTCCCACCCGAACCCAGAGTTCCTATCCCAGAACGGTTCTCAGGTGATCGGGCGAAGTTCCGGGCCTTCCGCAACGCCTGTGAGCTGTATTTTGCTTTGCAACCTCGGACTTTCTCTTTGGAAGCTACCAAGGTGGGGTTTGTGATCTCCCTCCTCCAAAATGAGCCTCAGACCTGGGCCCACCGACTGCTGCATGAAGACAATGTTCAGACCCAGTCCCTGCAAGCCTTCCTTGAAGCCATGGCTCTGTTGTACGACGATCCTCAACGGACCGCCACTGCTGAATCTGCCCTACTCGCGCTCCAGCAAGGCCGTAGGGCAGTTGAGGACTATGTTTCAGACTTTAGACACTGGAGCACGGATACACTCTGGAATGACGCGGCCCTCAGACACCAATTCCGCTTGGGCCTTTCCGAAGGTCTCAAGGATGAACTTGCCCGGGTAGGGGTGCCAGAGACTCTTGAAGACCTAATCACTAAAGCCATCCAGATTGACCGCAGACTCCGTGAACGTCGGGCCGAGCGTTCCTCTCAGCCAAACCGGCCTGTGTGGATGACCACTAGGGCACCGTTGCCCGCCTCCCGCTACTTACCTCCTACCAGCATGAATTCTTCCAGTGCCCCTCCAGACACCTCCGAACCCATGCAACTCGGCCTCATGCGGCCAACGCTGCCACCTGAAGAACGGGCACGGCGCCGCCAACTAAACCTGTGCCTTTACTGCGGCGGGACCGGTCACTACGTGAGCAATTGTCCCACCAAAATGCGTAAGTGCCCTTCTCCGAATCCTGTTAATCTGTCAACCCTGCCTACCCGTACCTCCCACCTTGCTCTTCTTCTCTCGTTTCAGCTCCAGGAAAAGACAGTGCCAGTCAACGCCATCATTGACTCAGGGGCATGCAGCTGTTTCATCGACTCCGCCTTCGCTGACCTCCACCACATACAATTACGTAAAAAGGCCCATGAACTTACCGTCTTCCTGGCCGATGGCTCCCGCATAAATTCAGGACAAGTTACCCAAGAGACTCTTCCCTTGATCACCACGATTCTTCCCCTACATAAGGAACTACTCACTCTAGATGTCATCTCTTCGCCTCTGTTCCCTGTGATCTTGGGCCTACCCTGGCTCCAGGCCCACGATCCTGTAATCAACTGGAGTTCTGGAAAGGTGTCATTCGGTTCTTCCTACTGTCAACAATTCTGCATACCGGCTCCCCCTGCTCTACTTTGTATGGACACTGACCCCAACTTGCTCCAGTCCATCCCGGAGCCATACCATGAATTTGCCGATGTCTTCAGCAAGAAGGGAGCCGACTCCCTTCCGCCTCATCGTCCATACGATTGTCCAATCGAGCTCCTCCCAGGGGCTGCAATCCCTTTTGGACGCATCTTCCCGCTGTCCGAGAAGGAACAGGAGGCCCTGAAGGTGTATATCGATGAAAATCTGAGTAAAGGGTTCATTCGCCCGTCTACCTCCCCAGCAGGCGCAGGAATATTTTTCGTCAGTAAAAAGGACCAATCTCTCCGCCCATGCGTAGACTACCGGGAATTGAATAACATTACAATAAAGAACCGCTACCCATTGCCTCTGATACCGGAACTTTTTCATAAATTAAGATCTGCCACCATCTTCACCAAGCTGGACCTGAGGGGAGCGTACAATTTGATTCGCATTCGGGACGGGGACGAGTGGAAGACGGCTTTTCGTACCCGTTTTGGACATTATGAGTATCTGGTCATGCCTTTTGGTCTGTGCAATGCACCCGCGACGTTCCAACACTTCATCAACGATGTGCTTAGAGACTTTCTTGACATCTTCGTCATCGTCTACCTAGACGACATATTGGTCTTCTCCGGATCACTGGACAAACACCGCGAACACGTCTGCAGGGTCCTAAATCGCCTCCGTCTACATAGACTATATGCCAAAGTCGAAAAATGTGAATTTGAACAACAAACCATTCAGTTCCTTGGCCTGATCTTATCCCCTACAGGAATTAAGATGGATCCCAACAAAGTGTCCGCCATACTTGACTGGCCAGCACCCCTGGACAAGAAGGGGGTACAACGATTTGTGGGATTCGCAAATTTTTACAGAAGGTTCATCAGAAATTTTTCCGCGATCATCTCGCCAATCACGCAATTAACCAAACAGAACCAACGTTTCCAGTGGAATTCAGAAGCCCAAAAGGCCTTCGATACACTTAAAGGACTGTTTACATCTGCCCCGATTCTTAGCCACCCTGACCCGGCATTACCCTACCTCCTTGAAGTAGACGCATCCGAGGTAGCAGTGGGCGCTATTATCTCCCAACGCCAGGGGAACAAAGATCTGATGCATCCTGTGGGCTTCTTCTCCCGAAAACTCTCCCCAGCGGAGAGGAATTATGATGTTGGTGACCGGGAACTACTCGCCATCAAGGCTGCACTGGAGGAATGGAGGTACCTTCTGGAGGGCGCTGCACATCCGGTCTTGATCTATACGGATCACAAGAACTTAGAATACTTAAGATCCGCAAAACGCTTGAAACCCCGACAGGCCCGATGGGCATTATTCTTTTCTCGTTTTTCTTTCCACATCACGTATCGCCCCGGCTCAAAAAACATCAAGCCAGACGCATTATCACGGATGCACGACAATCCCAAGGACTTACCTGCCCCTGACACCATTCTTCCGGCCGGGAACTTTCTACTGCTGCACCATGATCTGCTTCCCCGACTTAGAGAAGCATCCACGGATTCTGCAAAACCCCCAGGTGTCACCCTGACCCCCAGAGACGGACTTTTCTGGAGAGGGAGCCAAATTTTTGTGCCAGCAGATATTCGGGTAGAGGTCCTAAAACTGCTTCATGACCATCCATTGGCAGGACATTTCGGAGTCCGTAAAACCCTTGAACTGGTACGACGTACCTTCTGGTGGCCAGGCTTGGAGGAATTCTGCAAATCGTACATCAATACCTGTCCAACCTGCAATCAAAACAAGACTACAAGGAATCGAGCCTGGGGCTTACTAAAACCTCTGCCGGTACCCGATAGACCATGGCAGATGATCGCCATGGACTTTATAGTAGAGCTTCCATGTTCCGAGGGGTGCACAGCGATTTTTGTAGTCGTGGATCGCCTATCTAAGATGGCCCACTTTCTCCCACTAAAAAATACTCCATCCGCTGCTGAGACTGCCCGTGTCTTCATCAGAGAAATTGTCAGACTCCATGGAATCCCTGCAAACATCGTGTCAGATAGGGGGGTCCAGTTTACATCTCGTTTCTGGAGAGCCCTGTGTGAGATTCTGAATATCAAACTTGCTTTCTCCTCGGCCTACCATCCTCAGACTAACGGACAGACTGAACGCACAAACCAGACCCTGGAGCAATATATTAGATGTTTCACTTCCTTCTCCCAGAACGATTGGGTCTCCCTGCTACCCCTGGCAGAATTTGCCTACAATAACGCCAGCCATTCGGCAACCGGACAATCCCCCTTTTTCGCCAATTATGGCTTTAATCTAACCTTCTTACCAGATTTTCTTCCAGAATCCCCAGTTCCGGCAGTGCAGAGCACGGTGGACTTCCTCAGTCGCAACAACCGGGTACTACAAGAAGCAGTAACGAAAGCTCAAGCCGACAGCAAGAAAGCCTTCGATAGGAAAAGGAGAGGTGAGCTGAACCTGCAACCAGGAGATCAGGTATGGCTTTCTACTAGTAACCTCAGATTAGCTTGTCCTTCCAAGAAACTGGCACCCAGGTTTATGGGACCCTTTCCGGTAAGAAGAAAAATCAATGAGGTTTCCTATGAACTGTCTTTACCCGAGTCCCTTAAGGTTCACCCGGTATTTCACGTATCATTGCTGAAACCCGCAACTCCTGATCCCTTTCCTGACAGAGGGGCTGGTCCACCTGAACCTATTTCAGTTGATGGCTGCGAGGAGTATGTAGTAGAAGCCATCCTTGACTGCAGGAAACGGCAGGGGCAAAATCAATTTCTGATCAAGTGGAAGGGGTACGGGCCGGAGGACAATTCGTGGGAACCCGAGAACAATATCCACGCCCAAGAACTAATTCGTGCTTTTTTTTCTTCCCATCCTGAGAAACAGGCCCGCCTGGGCATCCGGAGGCTGCCCCTTGGGGGGGGGCAATGTCAGGGCCCTGGCGCCGGCTCCCGGCGCGCCCCTGGTGTGCGCGCGCGTGTCCGCGCTCGGGCGCGTGCACCGGTGGTGCGCGCGCGCGTGCGCGGGTGGTGTGCGCGCGGCGGGAGCGCGCGCGTGCACGTTGGCGCGAGTCTTTGGCGCCAATATGCCTTTAAAAGGCAGTCAGATACAGCAGCCCCTTGCTGTCTGATCTGCCAAAATACCCTGTGATTTAAACCTGAATCTGCATCTGAAGTACCTGACCTGATCTTGACCCGGCTACGTTTGACTCTCCGTATCTCTCCAATCCTGACCTCGGCCTGTTTGGACTTACCTTCTGTTACCATTACCACCGCTGCCAGATCTTCTGCCTGAACACCCGACTACGCCTGCCTGTTTAACCCTTCGCCTGCTTCCGTGTTGACCTCGGCCTGCCTGACCCAGCTTACGTCTCATCCTCCTGTTTACTTCGCTCCGCACCAGTCCTGAAGTCACCTGCCAAGTCGCATCGGGATCGCACACCTCTGCATCTGCATTTATACCACCAGTTCCCGTATCGGAGTGCCTGTTCCGTCCTTGTTCCTGTGACCCCGGAAGAACCTGCACCGAGCTGACCTGACCTGCACCATCATCCAGGCACCCTTACCCCGCTGCGCTCCCGAGTCGCTGTTCCCAAAACCAGCGTCTCCCGAACCAGCGCCGTACGAGAGGCCACCTCCTGCGACCAGGATCTGACAACCAGGTATTTACCATACATAACAGCGCCAGTGCTGCGGGCTGGATCTGTGACAAATGCAGTCACAGATCCATCCATCCCTCCCTCCCTGCTCAGCAATCCCTGCTGCATATACTCTGCAATACTCACCTGGGTATACTCTGCAATACTCAGGCATACTCTGGCAATACTCTGGGCATACTCTGCAATACTCAGGCATACTCTGGGCATACTCTGCAATACTCAGGCATACTCTGCAATACTCTGGCAATACTCTGGCAATACTCTGGCAATACTCTGGGCATACTCTGGCAATACTCTGGGCATACTCTGGGCATACTCTGCAATACTCTGGGCATACTCTGCAATACTCTGGGCATACTCTGCAATACTCTGGGCATACTCTGCAATACTCTGGGCATACTCTGCAATACTCTGGGCATACTCTGCAATACTCTGGGCATACTCTGCAATACTCTGGGCATACTCTGCAATACTCTGGGCATACTCCGCAATACTCTGGGCATACTCCGCAATACTCTGGGCATACTCTGCAATACCCTGGGCATACTCTGCAATACCCTGGGCATACTCTGCAATACCCTGGGCATACTCTGCATACTCCGCAATACTCTGGCAATACTCTGGGCATACTCTGCAATACTCTGGGCATACTCCGGGCATACTCTGGGCAATACTCTGGGCAATACTCTGGGCAATACTCTGGGCAATACTCTGGGCATACTCCGCAATACTCTGGGTATACTTAGCAATACTCTGGGCATACAGCAGCCCCTGTCCCCGCGAGCTCGCATGCAGAAGCGAACGCATACGCAAGTCCCGCCCACATATAAAAACGGTGTTCAAACCACATGTGAGGTATCTTTATATCATGTTTTGGGGTTTTATGTATTTTTCTAGCAAATAAATTATGATTTTTACATGTAGGAGAGAAATGTCAGAATTGGCCTGGGTGCTCCCTGCATGTTGGGCCTCTGTATGTGGCCGCACTGTGTAAAAGTCTCACACATGGGGTATCGCCATACTCGGGAGGAATAGCAGAATGTGTTTTGGGGTGTAATTTGTGGTATGCATATGCTGTGTGTGAAAAATAACCTAATAATATGAAAATTTGATGAAAAAAATATAAATCTTGATTTTGCAAAGAATTGTGGGAAAAAATTACAACTTTAAAAAACTCACCAGGCCTCTTTCTAAATACCTTGGAATGTCTTCTTTCCAAAAAGGGGTCATTTGGGGGGTATTTGTACTTTTCTGGCATGTTAGGGTCTCAAGAAATGAGAGAGGCTGTCAGTACTTCAGGTGTGATGAAATTGATCAATTTTCAGGATTTGGTACCATAGCTTGTAGACCCCATAACTTTCACCCAGACTAAATAATATCCAACATTTTTTATTTTTTTTACCAAAGATATGTAGCAGTATACATTTTAGGCCAAATTTATGAAGAAAAATTACTTTTTTGCAAAATTTTATAATAGAAATGAAGAAAAATTATTATTTTTTGCAAAATTTTGTTCTTTTTTCATTTATAGCAAAAAAAATAAAAACCGCAGAGGTGATGAAACACCACCAAAAGAAAGCTCTATTTGTGGGAAAAAAAGGACAAAAATTTCATTTGGTTATAGTGTTGTATGACTGAGTTATTGTCATTCAAAATGTGAGAGCACCGAAAGCTGAAAATTGGTCTGGTTATTAAGGGTGTTTAAGTGCCCAGTGGTCAAGTGGTTAAAGAGACTAGTCCCGTGGTCTTTGGCTGTGGGGTTAGACTGATGTGAGATTTTTTTATGGTCTTCAGCCATAAGACCTTAGACTGTTCCATTTTTTAACATGTGCTTAGGTGAAGATCACATATACCAAAGAGACGTAGGTCTTCAGCCATGAGGTTTTAGTCTGCTTAGAAAGTAAGCTTATGGTCTTTAGCTGTGTAGAGTTGAGATTCAGAGAAAAGACTGTTCTCCAACTGTTATGTTGGAACAGTTTCAGTGTTTTGCGTGCCCCCAACACCTCTCCTTTTACAAGCTTTATCAGCAATACATAACAAAAAGACACACCTAGACTGTTTATTAGAGCCAGAGTGAATGAACTGTTTCTTAGGTGGCTGTTGGTCTCTGTATTGTATGGAGAAGAACCAGTTTAAATCAACAGCCCCTGTGGGGGTAGTGCTACATGTATTTAGAGGTAAATATATCTTTATTGTTTTCAACATAAAAATACAAAACATGTAATCATCAGGCATCTACAGCATGGGAAGAAACATGTTAATACATACTGTCTGAAATTCTTCACCACATACACTCAACATGAGTCCAACAAGATCGTCCCCAGCATCGGGTGACTAACGGTATATGATGTGGAGAAACAAGGAGAACTGAGGAAACATAAGTCAGCAGAGCTACAGCTGGTCATTAGAAAAGAGAGAAGGAGAAGAAGTAAGGAAGGAGAGAAGAGAAAGAGGAAAAAGATGGGTGGGGGAGGAGGGAAGGAAGAACCGAGAACCGAGCGGGCCACGACACCCCCTGCTGTATAGAGAACACATGAATCGAGCCTCAGGGCTGGGCTCGAGGTGTCAGCAACGTCTTTAAGGAATCAGAGGTGGAGTAAGTGCTACATGTATTTAAACATTTTCCCCCCAGACAGACAATGTTGCTGTCCAAAGGTGCCCCCTGTACTCATTCATCCAGAGTGGTGTCTGTGTAATACAGGAGGTGTATTACGGGCCAGATTAGTGTTGCAAAGAGTTCTCAGGGGTGCTAATGCAACATCCCAGTCTGAGTGTGACCCTGTGTAAACTAGACATGTGCACTGCCGAAAAATGTGTTTGTTTTCGTTTTCATTTAATTTTTGTCTTTGAATAATTGAAAATTTGTAAATTTGAAAAATTTGTAAATTTGAAAAATTTGTAAATTCTAAAATTCGTAAATATAAAAAAAAAATCGGAATTTGAAAATTCGGAAATGTGAAAAATTGAAAATAGGAAAGGAAAATCCAAAAATTAAAAAGAATGGAAATCCAAATATCCAAAAATTAAAATAGATAACTAGCTAACTAATAATAACGAAATATTAAATTATAGGTATTGGAATTTTCTTTCAAATTTGGCTGTTAGTGAACGTAACAAATACAAATTTATCTTAAGTTACGAATTATACGAAATAAAGAATGTTGCATCTAAACAAATGGAACGGAACAAAACAATAATTAATAATAATAATAATAATAATACGTTTTTATTATTATTATTATTGTAATTGAATATTATTGATTCCTTACGTTCCATTCGTTTAGATACGGCATTCGTAATTTTGGAAAATGTGTAACTTCAGATAAATTCGTATTCGTTACGTTCACTTACAGCCAAATTTGAAAGGAAATTCCAATACATATAATTAAGATAGTTGTTAGTAATAGTTAAGTTATTATTAGTTAGTTATTATTTCAGATTTTTCATTCCTTTGAACTTTCGAACTTTCATTCCTTTGAATTTTCGGACTTTCATTCTTATTTTTGGATTTACGAATTTATAAATTGACGATTTTTAGAATTTCAAATTTACGAATTTTTGAATTCCCAAAATTTAGAATTTTAGAATTTCCAAATGTAAGAATTTCCAAATTTTAGAATTTCCAAATTTTAGAATTTCCAAATTTTAGAATTTTTGCACATGTCTAGTGTAAACTCCCTTGCGCAGAGAGGAGAGAGAACATCCCACACCTCCTCCCAGGTCCTCTCCTCCTCTCTCTGCTGCTATGTGCACTATTGCTGGCAAAACAGAAAGCTATGCTGGCCCTGCTGGTGATACATTGTGTCACAAGTCTTATCAACAATGGATTTATTTCATTTGAACAAACAAGCAAATTGCAGCATGATATTTGAACTATCGTTTACAAAAGGGGTGCCTGAGGTGTGGATACTTCTGCCCCACTTCCAGTGGATGGTTGAAAAAGGGATGCATCGTTATTTTAAAGTGAAGACTCATTTGTTATTTGTTACTATTAAATTATGTCTTGTTCATTTAGGAAATCGGATATGGACAGCTCATCACACAAAGATTACCACGATATTCTATATGACCCTATAGCACTTATGGACACGTATAATGATCCTGAAAATAAAGAGTTTGTTGATGCTTTGGTGATACACCCAGGTCGGATGCTGATGAGAATATTTAGCTCTGGTATGTTCAAAATAATTTTATTTCCATCATCAGCACATTGCATAGTCTTTCGCTTTCCTTGTTGGACGGATGGTCGACTCTACTGTACCAAAGAGCCATAAAAATGATATAACATGACATAATACAATAACCCTCCATGTAATGTTTATTAATAATTGACATGTGAACATCTTTCCAACTTTACATTTGAGGAGCTGATCAGTTGTGCTAAAGTCACAATATCAAAGCCAGCATTATATACAGTATATTTTTTATATATAGTTCTGATAGTGTTTAATCTTAAGCCTCATACACACGCTCGTTTTTCACGGCAAGGAAACTGCTGGCAGAGCTTTTTTTTAGAGAAAACTGTTTGTGTGTATGGTTTCTCGTTGAGAAAACTGTTGTGAATCTCGACGAAAAAAAAGAGAACCTGCTCTCTATTTCCTCGTCGGGAGTCTCAATTTTCTTGTCGTTATTCTCGTCGGGCTGGTTTACGACAAGAAAAATATTTGTGTGTAGGCTTTTCTGAGTCTTAACCTGTGCATGGTCAGAATCAAGTATGAGACGGGAGCGCACCTTCGGTAAAACTAGCGTTCGTAATGGAGATAGCACATTCATCACGCTGTAACGGACTGAAAAGCACGAAAACTGAAAGGCGCAAAACTTTTACTAACACAAGATTAGGAAAAGCAGCCCCAAGGTTGTCACCAGTGTTGCTCATCTTCCTTTAAAAAAGTAATTAGTTACAGTTACAAGTTACTTGACCGAAAAAGTAATTGAGTTAGTGACTCAGTTACTACATTGGCAAAGTAGTGCCGGTGTATAAGACGACCTAATTTTCCAGCTAAAATGTTGGTTTTGGGATATACTCACTGTATAAGGTGACTGCTCACTGTGCCATCTGTAACATGCCTCACTGTGCCATCCCATCTCTAACATGCCTCACTGTGCCATCCCATCTGTAACATGCCTCACTGTGCCATCCCATCTGTAACATGCCTCACTGTGCCACCCATCCCATCTGTAACATGCCTCACTGTGCCATCCCATCTGTAACATGCCTCACTGTGCCATCCCATCTGTAACATGCCTCACTGTGCCATCCCATCTGTAACATGCCTCACTGTGCCATCCCTCACTGTGCCATCCCATCTGTAACATGCCTGAGGCCAAAAGCCAAAAGCCACGCCTCCTCCTCAGGTTGTTCCATGATAGGCGGAACAGTAATTTTCCCAGCAGAGCCTCTGTTTAGTGTTCAGCCTATCACGGATGTCCTCTCGTCCGAGGCCGAGGCTGAGGATGAGAAGGCATCCGTGATAGGCTGAACACTAAACAGAGGCTCTGCTGGGAAAATTAGTGTTCTGCCTATCACGAAACAGTCAGAGGAGGAGGCGTGACTTTTGATAATGGACGGCGACGGCTGCTGATGACACAGGTATGTAATTGCGGTAACGCCGCCCCAGTAATGGGACGGTGTTGCCGAGAGGGGAAGAGTAATCTGGTAGATTACTCGTTACCCTCAAAAGGGGTATCGTTACCTAACGGCGTTTATTTTAACGCCGTTAGTTACAACACTGGTAACTAACTAACTTGAGAATGAGATTTTGGCTTGACAGTGGTATGCAAGGAAAGCTAGACAAGAATCACGTCACAGGATTCTCGGCCATGTGCACAGATGGAAAGGGCTGCAAGGGCTGGGACAGTGATAATAATGGGGGATTTTAACTACCCAGAAATTGACTGGAATAATGGAATTTCTGGGACAGTTAAAGGACAAAAATTTAAAAACCTATTGCAGGACAATTTTATGGTCCAATTTATTGAGGCCCCAACTAGGAATGATGTTCTGTTGGACCTGGTAATCTCAAACCATGCAGAGCTTATTACTAATGTTCAGATAAAGGAACACCTGGGTAGCAGTGATCATAACATGATTTCATTTGATGTTAACTATAAGCAAGAAATACATACAGGAAAGATAAAAACACTTAATTTCAAGAGAGCAAATTTTCAAAGGATGAGGACTGCTCTCCAGGACTTGGACTGGGAGGGAATATTGGCACCGATGAACACAGAACAGAAATGGGAATTCTTCAAAAAGACTCTTTGGGACCTCACTGCAAAGTATATTCCCATGGGCAATAAGTTTAAAAGGCTAAAGATAAAACCTATGTGGCTCACGGTAAAAGTTAAAAAAGCTATAAACAATAAGAAAATAGCTTTTAAAAAATATAAAAATGAAGGAACACTAGTGTCGTTTAAATTTTACAAAGAATATAATAGAATATGTAAAAAGGAAATCAGGGATGCAAACATTCAAAATGAACGACAGATTGCAAAAGATAGTAGGATAAACCCCAAAAAAATCTTTAAATATATTAATAGTAAAAAGGTCAAGTCTGAGCATGTAGGCCCTTTACAAAATAATCTAGAGTGGGTGACTGAGGACAAAGAGAAGGCAAATTTATTAAATGCTTTCTTCAGCTCTGTGTATACAATGGAGCATGGGGGAGCTCATGTCCATAATGGGGGTGGGAGTGACACAGCCCCAAATCCACAATGGCTCAAAGGTGATATGGTCCAGAAATATTTAGACAGAAAAAAGGTGGATAAAGCACCTGGACCAGATGGCATCCACCCACTGATCCTAAAAGAATTGAGCTCTGAAATTTCAAAGCCGATGTGTCTAATATTTAGGGACTCATTAATGACAGGGATCGTACCACTGGATTGGCGTAGAGCCAATGTGGTGCCTATATTTAAAAAGGGAACAAAGTATTTACCAAGTAACTATAGACCTGTTAGTTTAACTTCTATAGTTGGGAAGATACTGGAACGTTTAACAAAAGACCACATGTATGAGTTCTTGCTGGAAACAAACTATTTAAGCAGCAGACAGCATGGATTCATGAAAGACAGAAGTTGTCAGACAAACCTGATTTCCTTTTATGAAGAGGTAAGTAAAACCCTGGACAGAGGCGTGGCAGTGGACGTGGTATACTTGGGTTTTGCAAAAGCGTTTGATACAGTTCCCCACACACGGCTCATGTGTAAGGTAAGGTCTACAGGATTGGATATATCAGTTTGTAAATGGATAGAAAACTGGCTGAAAGACAGGATTCGGAGAGTTGTGGTTAATGATTCTTACTCTGAATGGTCCAAGGTTATCAGCGGTGTACCCCAAGGTTCGGTGCTGGGTCCCTTACTTTTCAATATATTTATAAATGATATTGGGTCTGAGATCCAAAGTAACATTTCTGTTTTTGCAGATGACACCAAGCTATGCAGTGGAATAACGTCCTTGCAGGATGTCTCCAATTTACAAGCCGACCTCAATGATCTGTCTAATTGGGCGACTAAGTGGCAGATGAGGTTTAATGTTGATAAATGTAAAGTTATGCACTTAGGGGCTCAGAATATGCATGCATCATACATGCTAGGGGAGTACAACTGGGAGATCTGTAGTGGAGAAGGATCTGGGGGTTTTAGTTGATCATAAGCTCAATAATGGCATGCAATGCCAAGCTGCGGTTTCCAAAGCGAACAAAGTCCTTTCTTGTATTAAAGTGGAAGTAAACCCTTCTATCATTTTCAGCCAAGGAAGCTGCCATCTTGGCCTCTGTTTAATCTTCAACTGCCGTGGTGCTGCACATGTGATCAGTTATGACACCAGCCATTGGATGGTTTGACAGTTTGGTTGAGAGCACAACCAATGTGACAGTTGGCAATCCCGGCATGCCGGAAATTTAACTGCTTTTTGAAACTGTTAAATCGATGGGTTTACTTCCGCTTTAAGAGAGGTATGGACTCCAGAGAGAGAGATATCATTTTGCCCCTGTACAAATCATTAGTAAGACCTCATCTGGAATATGCAGTCCAGTTTTGGGCACCAGTTCTCAAAAAGGATATCGGAGAACTGGAGAAAGTGCAGAGAAGGGCAACCAAACTGATAAGAGGCATGGAGGAGCTCAGCTATGAGGAAAGATTAGAAGAACTGAATTTATTCACACTTGAGAAGAGGAGAATAAGTGGGGATATGATCAACATGTACAAATATATAAGAGGTCCGTATAGTGAACTTGGTGTTGAGTTATTCACTTTAAGGTCAACACTGAGGACAAGGCGGCACTCTTTACGTCTGGAGGAAAAGAGATTTCACCTCCAAATACAGAAAGGTTTCTTCACAGTAAGAGCTGTGAAAATGTGGAACAGACTCCCTCCAGAGGTGGTTCTGGCCAGCTCAGTAGATTGCTTTAAGAGAGGCCTGGATTCTTTCCTAAATGCACGTAATATAACTGAGTACTAAGATTTGTAGGTAAAGTTGATCCGGGGTAAATCCGATTGCCTCTCGGGGGATCAGGAAGGAATTTTTTCCCCTCCTGTAGCAAATTGGATCATCGCTCTGCTGGGGTTTTTTGCCTTCCTCTGGATCAACTGAGGGTATAGAGTTGGGTGTATGGGATTGTACTGTGTTTTATTTTGTTTGTTTTTTTATTTGTTTTTTTTTATGGTTGAACTGGATGGACTTTTTTCAACCTAGCTAACTATGTAACTATGTACGAGGCTTTAGTGTGTTCCCACTAGACGTGTGCAATTCATTCCATTTAGATTCGTTATGCAGACGAAAATTGCGTTTTTGGAGATTCTGAGGTAAACAAATCCCTGAATGGGCAAAAATATTATGCATTTGTTTCATTCAGATGATGTCACATTTTCAAATTTGTTCGAAACACAACAAATCCATTGTGAATAGCTGGTTGTTAGGGAGCGGCTCCATATGATGTCCTCTCCAGAATGCTGCGGCACACTCTGTTACCCACTGTGTCCACCGGACACAGCCAAAGACTGCCAGTACCATGTACCAAAGACTGCCAGTACCAGGCCCACTGCCAGTACCATGTGATCACTGTTATCGATCAGAGCAGATCAAATCACAATTGTACGTGATGGATAACTTCCATTCATGTCATTCATTGTGTACATTTTTGTTGCTCTCTGTGATTAGGCACAGTGGTCACATGGTACAGACAGGGCCACTCACAGCCCTGATCACAATAATAAACACTAAATGAATGCATTTTATTCAGAAAAAATGTTTGCTTATAACAGTGAAATGTACTGTTATAAGTAATCATAGTGTGTAAAAAATAGATCAAAACTTTTAAAACTGAAAACAATTATTACACTTTTTGCACCCATGTCAAACAGTGAGTGTCCCTGGACAGTTAAGGATGTGGCAGACACCTGTTCCTTAACAACCAGCTATTGTTCACAATGAATTTGGATTGGATTTGAAATTATTGAATCCTTATGATGCAAACGAATATATGAAATGAATGCCGAAGGTATGAAATAAATCCCAAAAACTAATCTGTTCAGCATAACGAATATGATGGGAAACAAAATGATTGAATTCACAAATGATAAGAAATGGAAACAAAACAAACAAACATTTTGGCAGTTCCCATGTCTAGTCAGGAGTTTGAAAATGAAGGATACTAGCTGAGTGGTTGCCACGTACAGCTACTCCAGTTTTGATAAATTCCCCTAAGTGTCTATAGTGCAGGGGTCAGGAGTGCAGCACAGACCAAGCACCCTCCCCTCAAGTACAGACCCCTCTTTACATATGCACCCCCTAGCAGAAAGCCCTCAGTACAGACTCCCCTTGCAACACAGACCCATCAGACTGATTTATCCTTATTTCCCAGAGCACAGACTGACTTCCCCAACACAGACCCCTCAGTACAGGTGCACCCCCCAGCAGAAACCCCTCAGTACAGAACCCCCTTCCAACACCAACTGAGCCCTAGCACAAACTCCCCAGCACATATTCCTTATTCCCCACAGCACAGACTGACTTCCCCGGCACAGACCCCTCAGTACAGATGCACCCCACCCCAGCAGAAGCCCTTCAGTACAGAGCCCCTTCCATCAGAGACGCTTCCGCACAGACTGATTGCCTCCCCAGCACAAACTTCCCAGTACAGATTCCTTATTCCCCACAGCACAGACTGACTTCCTCAGCAAAGACCCCTCAGTACAGATGCACCCCCCCAGCACAAACTCCCCAGTACAGATTTCTTATTCCCAAGTGCACAGACTGACTTCCCCAGCACAGATCTCTCAGTACAGACTGACCCCCCAGCACAAACCACTCAGTACAGACTTCCCTTCCAACATAGACCCATCAGCACAGACTATTTCCCCCCCAGCACAAACTCACCAGTACAGACTCCTCATTTCCCACAGCACAGACTGACTTCCCGAGCACAGACCCACAGACCCATACAGATGCACCTCACCCCAGCAGAAACCCCTCAGTACAGACTCCCCTTTCATCACAAACCCTTCAGCACAGACTGACTTCCCCAGCACAGACCCCTCAGTACAGATGCACCCCCCAACAGAAACCTCTCAGTACAGACTCCCCTTCCCTCACAGACCGATCAGCACAGACTGATTAACACCCCCCAGCACAAACTCCCCAGTACAGGTTCTTTATTCCCCACACCACAGACTGACTATACTAGCACAGACCCCTCAGTACAGACTCACCCCCTTCCCCCACAGCACTGACCAACTTCCCCAGCGCAGACTGCCCCACAGCACAAATCGACACACCAGAGCAGACGGACTCTCCCTCCCAGCACAGGCCCCTCAGTACAGACTACCCCCAACATTCCAAATCTCCGCAGTGCAGACCACTCATTATAGACACCCCTACCCCCAGTACACACACCTCTGTAAAGACAAACCCCCCTTCAGTAAGGAAAACCTCCCAGGGTACTGGAATCCTAATAACAGATACCAGCCTGCCTGCACTCATTCACAGGCTGATATACAGTGGAAGGTAAGAGTGAGGTGGAGAGGGGGAGGAGAGTAAGGCGGAGAAGGGGAGGAAAGTAAGGCGGAGAAGGGGAGGAGAGTAAGGCAGAGAAGGGGAGGAGATTAAGGCGGAGAAGGGGAGGAGAGTGAGGTGGAGAAGGGGGGAGAGTGAGGCAAAGCAGGGGGAGGAAACTTTTTCTTACACTGAGCTCCCGCTATCACTGAAGTAGCAGAAGCTGACTCACTGGAGGTGCTGCGGCTGCCTGAATTTTTTTTCTTGGCATTGCCCGCGAGGCAGTGCTGTGCCACACAAAAATAAAAAAAGTCAGAAGGTCACAGCACCCCCGGTGATTCCACACCCTGTGTGCACCTCCCCTTAGTACGCCACTAGGTTGCACGATGCTGAAACACAGCTTGTTAAGGCCCCGTCACACCAATGCATTGTGGTAACATGTATTTTGAAAGATGGCACAATGTGGTGAGATTCATCACTCCAAAGGTTGCTGCATAGCGTATAGAACCATCCACTGTTGGAGAGACAATGCAAATATAATGAGAAATAATCAAACAAATGGCTGACTGGATGTATATATTTATGGTCCTTACCCTCTGACCGAGAGTGATGTGGATCACATAAACACGCGACAAGACATACAATATAAATAGACCTGAAATGTGCCTTGGTGGTCTGGTCAGAATGCCAAGAAAAGGGGGCATACCCAAGGTAAGTAATGGGTAGTTAATTGAAGAAGGATATGCTGAGAAGTGCCCTGAAAAAAGAAAGGGCGGGAGGGTGTCGAATGCGATTGAATGCGCAGACTCACGGATATGAGGTGAGCTGGGAAGGGTCGGCCCAGTGACGTGTAGTACCGCACACTGAACCGACAAAGAGCATGTGTGAGTGGGCTGCTTAAATACCCTCCGGGCTCCTCCCATAAACTCAGGCCACCATACTGGCCTTCTTATATATATATTTTTGCAAATATTGATAATTTGTCACATTTCTGGAAAGATAACAACCCTGCTTAGCACAGTATGGGGGAGGGTGGGAAGGGGTAACTGTGCCATACAGATGGGTGGAACACAATAACCCTGAAATGATCACCCATAGAATACTCTATTTCCGCAATGGCATTTTCAGTTTGCTGATTTAATGAATTACCTAAAACTGAACAGAACAAATGCTCTGTTTTTACAAATATTCATATCACCCGATTGCAGGTATTCTGAAGGGAGGTACGTTGATCGACTTAGTCTCTGGCCCGACCCTTGCCCATTTATTTGTATTCACTGATTACTTCAAGGAGATCATTGTACTGGATTCAGCGGATGCCAGTATATCTGAAATAAAGAAATGGCTGAAAAACGACCCGGATGCTGTTCACTGGTCTCATGCAGCCAAGCATATAAGTGTGCAAAAGGGGGGAAGGTAAGATCTGTTTACCCCTGTTTTATTTCTATAGCTAATTATAGTGGATGACTGTGCCAACCCTCAACCAAATACATATAAATATACAGTATCTCACAAAAGTGAGTACACCCTTCACATTTTTGTAAATATTTTATTATATCTTTTCATGTGACAACACTGAAGAAATGACACTTTGTTACAATGTAAAGTAGTGAGTGTACAGCTTGTATAACAGTGTAAATTTGCTGCCCCCTCAAAATAACTCAACACACAGCCATTAATGTCTAAACCGCAGGCAACAAAAGTGAGTACACCCCTAAGGGAAAGCGTTATATCCAGAGGTTGTCGTTGGGAAATAGATGTATAAGTGCTGCCAGTATTGCTGCAGAGGTTGAAGGGGTGGGGGGTCAGCCTGTCAGTGCTCAGACCATACACTGCACACTGCATCAAATTGGTCTGCATGGCTGTCATCCCAGAAGGAAGCCTCTTCTAAAGATGATACACAAGAAAGCCCACAAACAGTTTTCTGAAGACAAGCAGACTAAGGACATGGATTACTGGAACCATCTCCTGTGGTCTGATGAGATAAACGTATTTGGTTCAGAAGGTGTCAATCATGTGTGGTGGCAACCAGGTGAGGAGTACAAAGACAAGTGTGTCTTGCCTACAGTCAAGCATGGTGGTGGGAGTGTCATGGTCTGGCGCTGCATGGGGAGCTACAGTTCACTGAGGAAACCATGAATGCCAACATGTACTGTGACATTCTGAAGCAGAGCATGATCCCCTCCTTTCGGAGACTGGGCCGCGGGGCAGTATTCCAACATGATAATGACCCCAAACACACCTCCAAGACGACCACTGCCTTGCTAAAGAAGCAGATGGTAAAGGAGATGGACTGGCCAAGCATGTCTCCAGACCTAAACCCTATTGCGCATCTGTGGGACATCTTCAAATGGAAGGTGGAGGAGCACAAGGTCTCTAACATTCACCAGCTCTGTGATGTCATCATGGAGGAGTGGAAAGGGACTCCAGTGATAACTTGTGAAGCTCTGGTGAACTCCATGCCCAGGAGGGTTAAGGCAGTGCTGGAAAATAATGGTGGCCACACAAAATATTGACACTTTGGCCCCAATTTAGACATTTTCAATTAGGGGTGTACTCACTTTGGTTACCAGTGGTTTGGACATTAATGGCTGTGTGTTGAGTTATTTTGAGGGGACAGCAAATTTACACTGTTATACAAGCTGTACACTCACTACTTTACATTGAAGCAACGTGTCATTTCTTCAGGTATACGGTAAAGGTAAAGGTATAATAAAATATTTCCAAAAATGTGAGGGCGTACTAATTTTTGTGAGATACTGTACAAAAAAAAACTCTGTGGGGTAGATTCACATAGAGATACGACGGTGTATCTACTGATACACTGTCGTATCTGTGAGATCCGACGCTCGGATCTATGCGGCTGATTCCTCGAATCAGGTTCCGCATAGATCTCCCTTAGAGCCGACTGGTGTAAGTGAGTTACACTGTCGGATCTTAGGCTGCAATCTCCCGCCGTCCGCTAGGTGGCGCTTCTGTTATTATTATACGCAACGAATATGCAAATGAGGAGAACCGCTGATTTAGAAACGAACGCCCGGCCGTCGCTTTTTTTTACGTCGTTTGCGTTCGGCTTTTTCCGGCAGATCGTTACCCCTGCTATATGCGGGGTAAGTGCGGCGTATTCCTATGTTAAGTATGGCCGTCGTTCCCGCGTCGAATTTTGAATTTTTTACATCTTTTACGTAAGTCGTTCGGGAATACGGCCATACGTTAATAGCGTTAACGTCGAAAACAATGACGACGTCATTTGAGGCAATGCACGCTGGGAAATTTAGCCGGCGGCGCATGCGCAGTACGATCGGCGCGGGGACGCGCGTGATTTAAATAGTAAACTCCCCCTAGCCGCGGAATTTGCATTCCGCCGGGGGATTTACGATCCGCCAGGGCAACTTACGAGGCAAGTGCTTTCTGAATACAGCACTTGCCTCAAAAACTGGCGCAGGCGGATCGTAAAAAAGATAGATCACACGGATCAAAAGATCCGCTGATCTATGTGAATCTACCCCTGTGTGTCCATAAAAATATATTGATATATATTGAGAGAGAGAGAAAAGAAGGTGCTCTTCTTCAAAGATGGGTAATCAAACCCTCCTGAACAAATCATGATGCCGTGTTAAACTTTCACCAATCTGTGACACTCCACCATCTTCCAAAATGAACACTCACCAGAGACCAATATTAGCAAAGCCTTGTTTAAGCCTGTATTAACCACTCCTCATCGGAATATATCTGGTGTTTCCCAACCGGTGTCTCAGTATTCATTCCATTAAATTTCCTCTTTATGCAGATCTTAAAATGGTTGTAAACCCTCTCTGATCACTTGCACCTACAGGTAAGCCTAGATTAAGGCTTACCTGTAGGTGCAAGTAATATCTAGATATTTGAAGAAAGGACTGCACCGATGTCTATGGCGCATGCGCGCCATAGACAATGGCGCAGGCGCACTGAGTGGAGTGTGCCAGTTTTATCAATGGGATAATCCTGGAAACTCGCACATGCGCGGGGATCGTGCCGTCCTGTGCGCATGCGCGGGAGTGACGTCATCGCCTCTCCGGCCAGTCACAGCACGGGAGCAGCGATACACGGAAGGGACTCGTAGGCAACATGGCGGTGGCGGAGGAGAGGAAGGAGGAGTGCTTCAGGCGCTTCGATCTCAGGTAAGTCATTCATAATGAGCTAGTATGCTATGCATACTAACACATTATGCCGTTCTCTTGCAGGGTTTTTTTTTTCAGAAAAAAAAGAGGGTTTATTTCCTCTTTAAAAACTCATATGAAACAAACGGCCATCATTGGATAACATTCTTTTACTTTATTGCATTAAAAATATATAAAAGTATTGGACTCACAAAGAATGGTGCCTATAGACCGGCACTGAGTCCTTCCAGTGATCTGTTAAGAGCCTGTGTTCGCCGTTCTGTCTACAGAAACCCACATGCGTTGCAAGCCTCGGTTTCGTGCAGGTCCTGGACAGGATCCAGGACGTGAAGTTGGCATTACCCAGAAGCCTCTATGCATTTTGCATCCAATCATGCGTCTTCAATAAGCTTAACACACCAGCCTACTTTGGGTATTTATGCCCTTACTACAAATTACTTAACCAATTGTCTTGCTGCGGAACAAGGAGCACGCTTTTCGCCATATTGGTTAATGGTACTATAAGTCCATCTTTGTTCTAGTTATTATCTGCCTAAAAAAAAAAAAAGGCCTATCATTAGCACTCTAGCAACGCTAGGGGGCGCTACACATATATGTGATAAGTGTCAGAACTGGTAGTTAAGTACTTAAAAAAAAGAAGAGGTATGGCCATACACAAACAACACACAGAACAGTGCCTAATCATAACACAAAGTTTTTTTGGACCAAGCCTTGCAAAGGTGTGCGGCCATAATCCTTCTTTTCTTCAAGTACATATGGTGGTGAGCCAGGGTGCATGGGACTATAGCAAGTATCTTCCATTTGGACAAGTAGTTAAGTACGCCGTTGTGAACGAGGCCTTAAGCCCAATTACTGAGCAATAACAAGGTAAAGTATTTTAAGAAATAGTTTTCAGTCTTTGCAAATATGCAGCTTTCATTAAAATAATACTTGCCGATCCTGCCATGAAGGTCCTTGTTCTGGCCCTTCCTGTTATGGGGTGACAACTGTCTTAGAACTGCACAGCTGCATCGTCATCCTGCCACATGCACCTCTGGTAGAGACAAGGGAGTGCATTGACAAACCTTGTGCAGGCATGGTCCACTGGTGTCACTAGCTAGAAGCTCACCCTTAAAAATTCAATGTAGATGATGCTGGAACATATGCATCTAGAAAGGAAGTAGCTGCCAAACATCAGCATCACTGAAATGTAGACATGTGGATTTGTTTTGTTCCAAATTCGTTTTTCGAAGAAATTTGACAAGGTCGTTAATAGGGTTGAGCGAACCCGAACTGTAAAGTTTGGGTTCATACCGAACTTTGTTTTTTTTTGGACCCAAACCCGAATCATTTTCTGAAAGTTTGGGTTCGGGTTCAGAGTTCGGCTATGTAGGGCAGCCAATTAGCATTTCTTTTACTTGTGTGACCTAGAAGCCATCACATCCATGTCTACTAATGGCATGGCTGTGATTGGCCAGTGCAGCATGTGACCGAGCATGTGACCCAGCCTCTATATAAGCTAGAGGCACACAGCACAGCTCGTCACTCTGCTTTAACTAGGGTAGGGAAAGGTTGCAGCTGCTCTCAGGGACAGCTTTAGATTTTCCTGCTTCAGAAATCAAATTACAATACTCAGCGATCGATCAACATGGAATTAGCTACATTAGGGAAAGGTTCCTGATTGTGCTTAAAGGGAGAGAATTAGTTAGGAGTCAGTCCTACTTCACAAATCTAATTGCAGCAGCACTGCATATGTCCCTGTCAGATACTCTGCATATTGCACCAGCACTGCATATGTTCCTGTAACATACTCTGCATTAGCTACTGTAGGGAAAGGTTCCTAATTCTGCTTATAGGTAGAGAATTAGTTAGGAGTCAGTCCTACTTCACAAATCTAATTGCACCAGAATAGTGTCCCATCATTGGTATCATTGGCAGGAATAGTGTCCCATTATTTGTGTCAGTGGGAGAAATAGTGCCCCATCATTGGTATCATTGGCAGGAATAGTGTCCCATCATTAGTGTATTAGTGTCAGTGGGAGAAATAGTGCCCCATCATTGGTATCAGTGGGAGGAATAGTATCACATCATTGGTATCATTGGCAGGAATAGTGTCCCCTCATTAGTGTCATTGGAAGAAATAGTGCCCCATCATTGGTATCAGTGGGAGGAATAGTGTCCTATCATTGGTACCATTGGCAGGAATAGTGTCCCATCATTAGTGTCAGTGGGAGAAATAGTGCCCCATCATTGGTATCAGTGGGAGGAATAGTGTCCCATCATTAGTGTCAGTGGGAGAGATAGTGCCGTATCATTGGTATCAGTGGGAGGAATAGTGTCCCATCATTGGTCTCATTGGCAGGAATAGTGTCCCATCATTAGTGTCAGTGGGAGAAATATTGCCCCATCATTGGTATCAGTGGGAGAAATAGTGTCCCATCATTAGTGTCAGTGGGAGAAATAGTGCCGTATCATTGGTACCAGTGGGAGGAAAAGTGTCCCATCATTGGTATCATTGGCAGGAATAGTGTCCCATCATGTGTGTCAGTGGGAGAAATAGTGCCCCATAATTGGTCTCATTGGGAGGAATAGTATCCCATCATTTGTGTCAGTGGGAGAAATAGTGCCACATCATTGGTATGAGTGGGAGGAATAGTGTCCCATCATTGGTATCATTGACAGGAATAGTGTCCCATCATTAGTGTCAGTGGGAGAAATAGTGCCGCATCATTGGTATCAGTGGGAGGAATAGTGTCCCATCATTGGTATCATTGGGAGGATTAGTGTCTAATCATTTGTATCAGTGGGAGAAATAGTGCCCCATCATTGGTATCATTGGGAGGAATAGTGCCCCATCATTTGTGTCAGTGGGAGAAATAGTGCCCCATCATTGGTATCAGTGGGAGGAATAGTTTCACATCATTGAGGAAGGTTCCTGCTTGTCAAGATTTTTTTTATGTATTTTATGTTATTTTAGGTTATTTCCCTATCCACATTTGATTGAAGAGTACTTGTCGTGCTCTTACCAACATTGTGCTGCCATTTGCAGCCCTCTAGCCCTTTCCCTTAGTTTTTTAGAGACATTTTAGTAGTCAAAAATTTGGGTCCCCATTGACTTCAATGGGGTTTGGGTTCGGGTCAAGTTCGGGTCCCAAACCTGGACTTTTTTCCAAAGTTCGGCCAAACCCGCCGAACTCGAACATCCAGGTGTTCGCTCAACTCTAGTCATTAATGTTCTAATTAACGAAAACCCGTTTAACTCAGCATCACAAAATTCTAAAAGCAGAAAATTCTAAAATGCAGATTTCCGAGTTTTTTTATTTTTGCATTTCCGAAATTTAGAATTTCCGAATTTTTGATTTTCGGATTTCAGAATTCCAAGTTTCCGTATTTTCAAACTTTCGATTTTTTAAAGTTCGAAAGTCCAAAAATCGAAAATTCTGAATTAAAAAAATCCGAAAATTCAAACGAAAATCCGAAAAGTCAAAGGAACGTAAATCTGAAAATCTGAAATAACAAAGTAATACTAACTATTACTAACTATTAAATTATAGGTATTACAATTTCCTTTCAAATTTGTCTGTTGGTAAACGGAATGAATACTAATTTATCAGAAGTTACAAATTATCTTAATTAACAAATGCTGCCTTTAAACTAATGTAACGTAACAAATTAATAATAATAATAATAATAATAATATCTGCCGATATCGGCCGAATACCATCTGGGCTGTGACCGCTTGTAAACTCGCATCTCATGTACAATCAGGATCTACAGCTACCTGGTTTTAATGTTAACCTGATTTTCTATACTTGTTATTAGCTATATTATGTACAATGATATGTGTTTGAATATCTTAATAAATTATTAAAAATGATATGTGTCTGTAATATTATAAGCACCGTTATAATCCCCTATCGTCCATATAATATACTCGTAATTTGTTATGTTCACTAACAGACAGATTTGAAAGGAAATTACAATACCTATAATTTAATAGTTAGTTATTTAGTTATTATTTTGGATTTTGGAATTTTCGCATTTTCGTTATTTTCAGATTTTCGTTCTTCTGAATTTGCGGATTTACTTCCTTATTTTTGAATTTGCAAATTCTGAATCTTAGAATTTTGGAATTTTTTGGATTTCGAATTCCCCAATTTTCTGATTTCAAATTCCCCATTTTCTGATTTCGAATTTAAGTATTTTCGAAATTTCAAATTTTAGAATTTTCAAATTTCTGAACTTTCGGATTTAGAATTTCCAAATTTCCGATTTTTTTTAATTTACGAATTGATTAGAAACAACTCATTTTCATTATGACGAATGACCCGAAAAAAAACAAAATTAACAAATGAAACGAAAACAAGCACATTTTTTGGCAGTGCACATGTCTACTGAAATGTAACAAACGATGCAAAAATCGCGAAAATCGTATTTTATGATTAAAAAAAACAGAATTGTTTTTCATTCACTGTGCTTTAGCTAACAAAATGTCATGAAGCTGAAGTTTAGATCCATTTTACCTTTTGCAGGAGTACATGGGAAGAGGAGGAGGAAAAATTGAGAAAAGCCGTTACACAAGTCTTAAAATGCGATTTCTCCAAAGACAACCCTGTGGAGCCGGTGGTATTGAATCCTGTGAACTGTGTGTTCTCCTCCTTCTACCTGGAGTCTGTTAGCAAAGATCGTGAGACTTATACTGCTAACTTGAAGAAGGTGGGGTCACTCCTGAATGTCGGAGGTCACCTTGTCCTATTTGTCCCCATTAACATGACCTTCTACAAGATCGACTGCCACAAGTACTCTGTTCTGTCTGTGGATAGCGACTTTGTGATAAAATCGATCACAGAGGCAGGATTTTCCATCGTCTATTCTGAGCAGTACCAGTCTGCTATGAGAAGTCATTTGTGTGACCAATCACACATACTCTTTGTTGTTGCCGTCAAAAAAGAATAAGAGCTTTATTCATGGAAATAAAAAAGTGTCCTCTGAAACTGTATGTAAATTCATTCTGTGAGAATGCTGTCGTAACTAGACTGTTTTCTGTTTATACCGAATGTTCTTTATTCATAGATTTAAAGTAGAAGCGTTTTCTGGAAAATACCTCATTACAGCCACTAGATGGAGCTGATGTTCATTGGAAATAAATACTTATTTGCTACGATCTTCAGCTCCATTTAGTCTCTATAATAAAGCTTTATTGTTATTCACACTACTGTATTTATCGGCGTATAACACGCACCCTAACTTTAACCACTTGCCTACTGTGTACTTACACCCCCTTCCTGCCCAGACAAAATTTTAGCTTTCGGCACTGCGTCGCTTTAACTGACAATTGCACGGTCGTGCGATGTGACTCCCCACAAATAGAGCTTTCTTTTGGTGGTATTTGATCCCCCGTGCGGTTTTTATTTTTTGCGCTATAAACAAAAAAAGAGCGACAATTTTTTGGGGGTGGTGACCGATTGTGTCCCTATGTACAAGGGACACAGCATCGGTCTCCTCTCTCCCTGACAGGGACGTGGAGCTCTGTGTTTACACACAGAGCTGCACGTCCCAGCTCAATTGTAGGCAATCGCGTGTGCCCAGTAGGAACATAGAGTATCCCGCCCGCCGTCATTTGACGGCTGGCGGGTATCAAGTGGTTAAGAGGGAAGTTTCATGAAAAAAACTTTCCACGGCCCCCTGCGTATAACACGCAAGCACAGTTTACCCTTAATTTTCAGGGTAAAAAAGTGAGTGTTATACGCCAATAAATACAGTAATTGTATAAGTGAAGAACATCCTAAAAGGAGAGAAAACAACCTAGTAACATTCGATTTTGCCAGCATTCACACAGAATGATTGTACATGCAGTTTCACAGATCAAATAGCTCTGCATATCTTTTTCTTATACACTACCCTATGAGTTATGCAACAATAAAAAAATACCTAAATGTAAGCAAATATTTCTCTAAAAACGCAACTTGCTGGTAAAAGATTAAATAACTACATGAAAGCATATACAATAGCCAGTAAGTTTTTTGCATGGCTGCAGAAAGTTGAAATTAGACTTGCAATGAGGGTGCTTTTTGTAATCTGGTCAGCAGGAAAGGAAGGTACTGACAGGTTGGTGCCAAGGCCGTCTTCAATATTGATTAGATCGAAGGCAAAACATTTTCTTGGGCCCCCCTCCATGCAATTTTGCTCTGAGACATACAATAAATAACAGCTAGACTCACAATCAGTTTACTGAATCAGATCAAGCAGCGATTGTGATTGGTTGCCAGAGGTTACAGTGCATCATTACCACTCACTGACTGGCTGCTAGAGGTTACAGCACACATTATGGCTCACTGATTATTTGGTACAGGTTACAGCACAAGCACTTCTGCTTGTTGATTGGTTGCTAGAAATTACTATACATAATTACAGCTCACTGATTGGTTGCTAGAGGTTATTAGACATCGTTACCACTCACTTACTGGTTTCTAGAGATTACTGCACATTATTACTGCTAACTGATTGGCTGCTAGAGGTTACTGCATATCCTTACCGCTCAATGATTGGCTACAAGAGGTTAGTTCAGAATTTCCACTCGCCTACTAGCATTTGGTGAGTGGATTTAAGCTGGGGGTGAGTGATGACAGGGATGCATGACCAATCTCCCTCCAATCTGTGCCTACACTTAGAGTCCCGATGAGATTGACGGCTGAAGAGGAAAGGTGCATGCTCGGGAAAAGTAGTCTGGTGAGCCGCGCACAGGCAGAGCAGTACACAGGTGCTCTCCTTACAATTCTCATTAAGCCATGGGACCTAACAGCATGACCTCTCTGAGCCTGCCCCCCTACCCCCCGACCAATGAAGCTGGAGAGCAGAAAGTAATGAGTGAGGTGGAGGATTGCGAAAATTACCACTCCGGTGCAGCGCTCACTGAAAGTTGCCCTGACATGAGAGTGACAGCTTTCCAGTTTGTGCAGTTTTCTTCTCCTTGTGCTCTATGTAAGTGTCCAACAGTTCAGCCTGAGCACTGTGAACAGACTGGTCTCAATGTGTGCTGTGCGGTGTCAGTGTGCGCTGTGCTATGGTGTCAATGGATGTGCAGCTCCTCTCCTCACTGCCAGCCTGAATAAAAGGGGGAAGTGGTGACATGCAAGCATGGAGCCGCACACACAGGCTCCTGATGATGAGATAAATGAGAGAGAGAGAGAGAGAGAGAGAGAGAAAGGAAGGATGGGAGTTGCAGAGGAGACAGCAAGAGAATGGGGAAGAGACACAGTTCTAGTGCCCTGTCCCTCTGGTCTTCCCCCAGTGCCCTGTCCCTCTAGTCTGCCCCCAGTGCCCTGTCCCTCTGGTCTTCCCCCAGTGCCCTGTGCCTCTGGCTGCCCCAAGTCCCCTGTCCCTCTGATCTGCCCCCAGTGCCCTGTCCCTCTGGTCTGCCCCCAGTGCCCTGTCCCTCTGGTCTGTCCCCAGTGCCCTGTCCCTCTGGCTGCCCCCAGTCCCCTGTCCCTCTGATCTGCCCCCAGTGCCCTGTCCCTCTGATCTGCATCCAGTGCCCTGTCCCATTTTGTTAAAGTTGTTGTTGGTAATATTTAATTGTGTAACTTGATACTGCGTAAAACATTTAACAGTGTCATTCCATGAGATAATCTACAAGGGCGTGTTTACGGGTGCAATTAGTCGCAGGGCAGTGTATGAATTAGGTGGGGCAACTGGTGGCGAGTAACTCCTGAGGCCTGGCTAGTAGCTCAGGACTTGAAATTTTTAGCCCTGGGTTAGTTCATATCATTACTGCTCACTGATTGGTTGCTAAAGATTACAGCACATTATTTCCTCGCTGCCTGCACACCATGGACTGGGGAGGTGAGAGGTTCCATCAATAGACAGGAAACTCCTAGGGATCTTAGGACTCCTGGGATCAGTGGCAATGCTGGGGGGGGGGGGGGGTGATCAGTGGTAATGCTGGGGGGTTGATGGAATCAGTGGCACTGGTGGGGGGATGGGATTCGTTAGGAGTCAATACACTGTGGCAAATTCTGAATCATGTACAGCAAAGCTGGATATCTTTGGCAAGTATATAGTTAGGGGTTCTACACTGACCACCAATGTGAGGGGGGATTTACACTGACCACCAATGTCAGGGGGAATTTACACTGACCACCATATAACAGGGGATCTTATGCCACCCACAAAAGAGGGATTTCTACATTTTCACCAATGTAATAGGAGCATTTATACCAATCACCAGTGTAAGGGGGAATATATAATGACCTCCATGTAAGGGGGAATTTACAATGACAACTATTGTCGAGGAGATTTGTACTGACCACCAATGTAAGTTGACATTTCTACACTGACCACCAATGTTAGGGGTGATTTACACTGACAACCAATGTAGGAGAAATTCTGCACTTACCACTAATACCAAGGAAATGTACACTGATCACCAATGTAATGAATAATTTACACTGACAACCAATGTAATGGGGGATTTTTGTTCAACAACCAATAAAGGGGTATTTCTACACTGGGCACCAATGTAAGAGGGGATTTTCACTCACCACAAATTTAGAGCAGGTTTCTACGTGGACCACCAATTTAAGGGAGAATTCAAAACTGACCACAAATGCAAGTTTGAATTTTCTTACTGATTACCAATATAGGGAGGTGTTTTTACACTGGCCACCAATGTAATGAGGATTTACAATGATTACTAATGTAATAGGAGCATTCTCTCTCAGTAACCCCCAATGTAATCAGGACCTTTACACTGGCCACTAGTGGGAATGAAAGGATTGTACACCAAGCCCAATGTAATCAGAAGATTTACACTGACCACCAATGTAACTGGAGACATTTAGCCTGTGTTGACATTTGTGTGTTCCGGGAACGCATGCAAAATTGCTTTCCTGACACCACAGAAACGTGCTGCCCTTAAGCAGATACACAGCCGTGCCATTAATTGTTAGGCTCCATTCACACCTGAGCGTTTTGTCGCCTGAAGCACGACGCTCAGATACACTGGAGGGGAAATAACATTAATCTCTATAGAGATGGTTCACATCTCCACGCCGAACGCCGAAACACCGATCGCGTGAAGCTCAAACAAGTCCCGGACCCTTTTTATCAGGCAGCTTCGGCGTTCGGCATACCTGACAATGACCTGTTAAAAAAACGTGGTTAAAAACGACACGTTTTGTCGTGGCAAATCGCGGTACAAAACGCTGCAATTTGTCACGGCAAATGCGGTACAAAACGCGCTAAGGTGTGAATGCAGCCTTAATGATACCCTCATGCATCTGCTGACGTTTTTACATCCACCAAAATTCCAGGTGCTGTGGCACCATTTTATTTTGAAAAAGGGTTCCACCTCCAATTTGCTTACCTTTGCAAAACAGGATGATGTTAGGTTTAATGACCAGAGTTGAATGCAGGACTTTCAAGCATGCCCCATTACCTCCCCAGTGCACAGCATTCAGCAGAAGTGATGGTGGATATGACATCGGGGGGGATGATATGCATATGAATGCTGCTCCTATATCAATGCATCCGATTTCACGCTATTTACATTGTAATGCTGATACTATTTACATATCAATGAAGGTTATTTCCATGTAAATACAGGATCTGAAGGTGAGTCAATAGTTCAGATCTGGACAGCATTATTAACAGAACTTCACACTGAGATATCAGGACACAGCACAGGACTAAAACTTCAAGGCATAAGGGAATTTAGACTGGGATAGTTGACAAGTATGAGGCAGCTACTTTGGGCCCCACAACAATGATGGTGCCCAGTGCAGCTGCCCCTTTTGCGCTGCCTTAAAGACAGCCCTGTGGAGAATAGTCCGTTGTAATGAATAGCGACAAGGGCCTGACTTCATATTAGACCACATTGAGGATGTACTAGGGTAGCTGCCGGTATAGAAGATGTTGTCATCCTCTGTTTGCTATGTAGACATACAGGCAGGGCTATATTTAAAGTGTTACTAAACCCACAACAGTACAATCAGTCTGTATATGCAGGAAAAGCATGCTGGTTATACTCACTGTGGAACCTATGGGGTTAATCCTCCACATTGTGTAAAAAGACTGTGTGATCCTGTCTTCTCTAAACCTCCCCTTCTTTTACTGACCCCAATCATCTCCTGGCAATATAGAGCCTTGAGGGCAAGCTGCACATGCTTATGGCCCATACACACGATTCGAATATCGGCCGATGGATCGGACTACTTTTTTCGCTTAATAATCGCAAGTAAAATGAAATAGGTTATTAAACTCACGAAAATTCTCGTACGACAGAAAAAAAAGATCGGAAGTGATGTCACGTGTTGTAATGTATTTGTATTGTATTGTCGGACGACGGCTGTACTGACTAAATGGAAATCGTACGATCTGACATTGTACGAGGAAAATTTTTGCGCTTGTCCGATCGAAAAATATCAGATGAACGGTCGTGATCGGCTCTCGAAAGTAGTGTACACACGATCCGAAAATCGTACGATCCATCATCGGACGATCGTTTTCGTCCGATATTCGGATCGTGTGTATGGGCCATTAGTTTAGTGCAGTGTTTCTCAACGCTGTCCTCAAGTACCCCCAACAGGCCATGTTTGGAGGTTTTTTCTTTATCTTGCACAGGTGCTTTAAATCAGAGTCAATGGCTTAGTATTTTGAACAGCTATTTTATCTAAGAGAAATTCCCAAAACATGGCCCGTTGGGGTACTTGAGGACAGGGTTGAGAAACGTTGGATTTTAGAAATTTTCTAATTTTCAAATATTTTTGATTTTCGGATCTCCGTTTATTAAACGGGTTTTTGTTAATTAATATTTTCCTGATTTACAGTAACAAATTTGCCAAATTTTGTTGAAAAACTAATTCGGAACGAAATAATGTCTAGTGCACTCCACTTAATTGTTTTCCCTAGAGTGCCCAGGTGTGCCCTAAGTATTTCACAATCCTAATAATGCTGCACAATGTCACTGTGTACATCTGGGTCAATGTGAAATCCCACTTGCAGATCCAATGCTGCACAGTAATGAAAAGACAAACCCTAGCTACAGAAGGTGACCGAATACACACTGACCCTGACTTATGCATAATACATTTGCGACAAGGGGGGGTTGCAATTTTGCACATTTCCTGTGGGCACTGGATAACCTTGTCATGGAAGTGAGCAGAGAGAACTCTGTGGGACCCAACAGATTTAACACTGTGGCCTGCATTTTAAAAATGGGCCATAAATGCACACTGTGGGTGGACCAACCGGGTAGACAGCAGATAATGATGTCCACTTGCTCCATTAGAGGCTTCCAAAAATTGAGGACACCTAGTCATCACAACTATATACTGTAAGCTTGTCGGACATCTCATTCCAAACTACAAGTAAAGCCTTGGTTTGAGAGTAACTTGGTTTAAGAGCATTTTGCAAGACAAGCTACATTTTTTAATCCATTTTGACTGATATACAAGCAATGTCTTGATATACAAGTAGCGTCATTTCACAACTGAGTATAAAAGAGAAGGAGATACAACATTTAGCAACATATTGCTACACAAAGTTTATCATGACGAGAAAAACGAAAAACGGTCGTGTGTATGCTCCAGAGCATTTTCCCTGGCTGTTAAAAATTTAGAACCTGCTCTATTTTTTCTCGTCTTTTTTCCGGTCGTGTGTATGCTTTAACAAGGGTGGGGGGGGACGTGCATGCTCAAAAGCAAGTTATGAGACGGGGAAATTAGCAAAAGCAGCCCAAAGGGTGGCACCATTTGAATGGAACTTTCCCTTTATAGTTCCGTCATACGTGTTGTACGTTACCACGCTTTGCTCAAGCATTTTTTATCACAATCCTGTGTATGCAAGGCAGACTCGAGAGGAATCACGTCGAGAAAAAAAATGTTTTTTTCCATTTTATGAATAACGGTTGTGTGTACGCGGCATCAGAGTTGCCTCTCTTCTCTTTTATACTCTGTAGCTCCTGCTGGATTTTGCTTCTTATCCCCTTGTGGAGGCTTGTATTTGTGAATGGACATTTTATGGTTACACAACTAATCACACTGCTATAATCTTTTTATATGGACTATAAACTGAAGGACGTATGAATAAATGATTGTGGAACAAATTATTTGAGTTTCCATCCTTTCTTATGGGGGCATTTGCTTTGATATACAAGTGCTTTGGATTACAAGCATGTTTCTGGAACAAATTATGCTTGCAATCTAAGGTTTTACTGTATAAACATTATTATGGAGTTGACCCTCCCACTCTTTGCAGCTATACCAGCCTCACTCTTATGAAAACATTTTCAACAAGATTTTGAGATGTGTTGGTGGGAATGTGTGCCAATTAATCCAAAAGAGCATTAGTCAGTACTGATGTTGAAAGAGAAAACCTGTTTGCATATGGTTTTCTAACTCATCCTAAAAGAGTTTGGCAAACTTAAGGTCAAAACCAGCCAAGTTCCTCAATGCCAAACTTGTCAAACCATGTCTTTATGGACCTAGCTCTGGGCATAGGCGCACAGTAATGTTGGAAAACAAAGGGGCATCCCCCAAACTGTCACCACAGTGTTATGCCCTGTTATGCCCTGTTATGCCCTGTACACACGATCGGATTTCCCGTTGGAAAAAGGTTGGATGGTTTTTCAGACGGAATTCCTCTCAAGCCTGCCTTGCATACATACGGTCACACAAAAGTTTGGTGAACTTTTGACTGCCAACATGTGTCGAATCTTTTCTGAACATGCGTAGGAATTTTGCACGCTGGGATTTGTACATACGATCGTAAATTCAGATCAGTTATTTTCCTGACGGGAAAAAAGAGAACCTGTTCTCTATCTCTTTCCAGCAGTTTTTCCATTGGAAAAAGCCTGATGGAGCATACACATGGTCGGGATCCCCGACCAAAAGCTCTCATCAGACTTTTTCCAACAGGAAAAACGATTGTGTGCACGGGGCATTAGAAGCATTAAATCTTCTAAAGTGTCTTAGTATGCTATAGTATTAAAAGTACCCTTCCCTGTAAACTCCTCATTAGGGCGGTGCTCACATAGTTTTGACTAAATAGTAGGTATGATGGTCAGGTATCCAAAATAGTTTAACCATCTTGTGTACTTAAAAGATGAGCAACATCTCAAATCCTTTCACAAAGTCCAGTCCAGTTTGTACATACAAAAACATGGAATATCCAGGCTCAAACTTACCGACCAATCAGCAACCAACCAAATTCACCTGTCAGTGTGCGTTAAAAACAGAGGTTTAGTTGCGTGCATTTGCAAATGAGGGCTGGGCTACCTCCAGTCACATGCCCTTTTTCTATCCATCAGCGGTCATGTGCTCCTACTGAGGAGACTTAAAATGCAATGTTATAGTTAGGACTGCAGTATACAGAGCGCCTTGACAGGGCTTTCAGCTTACACATGCATTTGCAAATGCGTGCAACTAAACCTCTGTTTTTAACGCACACTGTTAGACAGGTGAATTTGGTTGGTTGCTGATTGGTCGGTAAGTTTGAGCCTGGATATTCCATGTTTTTGTATGTATATGCGCCCTTTCCAGCGCTCCTTATTGTATAGACCAGTCATAGGTAGGGGCAGTGACTTTTGTTTGTTGTATTTAGTCCAGTTTGTAGCTTTCCACAATCTTCCATAAATGTTCTGCTAAAATCCTTATATGCCTCTAATTTGATTGAAAGTCCTTGGGAATTTCCAGCACATATTGCTGGAAAAAAAAACTCAGGTCAAATGAGTGTCATGGATTTATTTTCAAATTTATGATTGTCCTAACTTCAGAAAGTTCTGGCAGTCAAGGAAAGTCTGTTGTGAAAAGTGATTTAAAGAAGATTATACGCCAGGTACTTTATTCTTCTTGTTTACATTCCAAGTCACAGGAGATATAATTTAGTAGGCACCCTGTCCGTGGTTGTCTTATTTTATCAAGTTGCTCCAAAACCACATCTTCTGAAGTGCATTCAGACCTTTTATCTAGTAAGAAGTATAGTTTCTGTATTACGAGTATTATTCCAAAAACACACAGTCTCTTCTTGGTGGAATCAATACAGATTCAGCACTGTGAGGTCATGGAGCCCTTTCTCCTCTTCCAGTAAAATGATTGCCCAGATGTTATTGCTTTTGACTTAATAATTTTAAAACCTTTCCTTTTTTTCCTTTTTACATTGCAGTTTAATCAGACTTGAATTATGTTCATTGGGTAAATTTTTCATTTACTTACAGACAATGCACATTAGTAAATCTTGAATCACTTTGATCTAAATTTTAGAAAGGAGCAGCTTGGAGGCAAGACCCCATTATCAGCCCTCAAAATTTCCACTCGCCTACTAGCATTTGGCGAGTGGATTTAAGCTGGGGGCGAGTGATGACAGGGCTGCATGACCAATCTCCCTCCAATCTGTACCTACGCTTAGAGTCCTGATGAGATTGGCGGCCAAAGAGGAAAGGTGCATGCTCAGGAAAAGTAGTCTGGTGAGCCGCGCACAGGCAGAGCGGTACACAGGTGCTCTCCTTACAATTCTCATTAAGCCATGGGACCTAACAGTATGACCTCTCTGAGCCTGCCCCCCTCCCCCCGGGCCCCGACCAATGTAGCTGGAGAGCAGAAAGTAATGAGTGAGGTGGAGGATTGCGAAAATTACCACTCCGGTGCAGCGCTCACTGAAAGTTGCCCTGACATGAGAGTGGCAGCTTTCCAGTTTGTGCAGTTTTCTTCTCCTTGTGCTCTATGTAAGTGTCCAACAGTTCAGCCTGAGCACTGTAAACAGACTGGCCTCAATGTGTGCTGTGCAGTGTCAGTGTGCGCTGTACTATGGTGTCAATGGCTGTGCAGTTGTGTGGATCTCAGTGCTGGATTGTACTCCCTCCCGCTGTGCTGCAGCTCCTCTCCTCACTGCCAGCCTGAATAAAAGGGGAAAGTGGGGACATGCAAACGTGGAGCTGCACACACAGTCTTCTGATGATGATATGAATAGGAGAGGGAGAGAAAGAGAGAGGATAGATGGGAGTTGCAGAGGAGACGGCAAGAGAATGGGGAAGAGACACAGTTCTAGTGCCATGTCCCTTTGGTCTTCCCCCAGTGCCCTGTTCCTCTAGTCTGCCCCCAGTGCCCTGTCCCTCTGGTCTGCCCCCAGTGCCCTGTCCCTCTGGCTGCCCCAGTGCCCTGTCCCTCTGATCTGCCCCCAGTGCCCTGTCCCTCTGATCTGCCCCCAGTGCCCTGTCCCTTCTTGTTAAAGTTGTTGTTAGTAATATTTAATTTTGTAACTTGATTCTGCATAAAACATTGTCATTCCATGAGATAATCTATGAGGGCGTGTTTACAGGTGCAATTAGGCGCAGGGCAGTGTATGAATTAGGTGGGGCAACTGGTGGCGAGTAACTCTTGAGGCCTGGCTAGTAGCTCAGGACTTGAAATTTTGAGCCCTGCCATTATGATGGCCTTCATACAGGGGCGGACTGAGAACTTATGGGGCCCCTGGGCAATAAGAAGATTATGGGGCCCCTGGGCTTACAGATGGCCACCACGCCAGGAGGCAGTGCAGAGGCGGGGCAGCTAAAATCTCGGGATTTTCACATCAAAAGCATGTAGGTTTCAGACATATCAGGGACAGATGTAAAAAAAACACAGATTTTAACATACTGTCCCTGGTTTTACTGAGCCTGGCAACCCTCATGAGGCCCCCTAGTGGCATGCAGTGCTCGAGTGCCTCAATGGTCATTTTGTCATCATATTTCAATTTAGTAGATGAAGAGGAAAAAGGTTGGGATTTTTTCAGTGCACAGTAAGTTAAGATAATATCAAATATAATAAGTAAAAGATGTTTTATTTTGAAAGGCAATATAAAAATATTAAAATATAACAGTTGGCAGGTACAGCTTAATACAGTTATATTGAAACAGCACTACAGGATGGACGTCACAACATGTTTCGCCTGTATATCGGGCTTCTTCAGGGGATGCTGTCCGATTAAGAGGTACTATTTTCTATTTTAGTTTTAGTCATATTTTAGTCATCTGAATTTTTTAATTTAAGTCGCATTTAAGTGGACTAAAATCTCTAGTACATTTTAGTCTACTAAAATCATTTAGTTGACTAAAAATCGACTTGGTTTAGTTCAATTGTAATGCATTATATAAGCATTTCTCTAGAATTACCAAACACATTATATACTCCTGGAGTAAAAATCTAATATTAATATTTATGGAATTAAGGTTGGAATATGCACTACAGACTAGACATGTACACACTGAAATATTTTGTTTCGGAATTTTATTTTCATCCGAAAAATAAATGTATTTAGCTACTCCCGAAATTCGTCTTTATTTATTTTGTTTCGTTAAAAAAATGCGTTCGTCTGAAAATCAGAATTAATTAAGGTTGAATCTGTCATTGAAGGCTTATGGTGTCTGTCGAATGTTCTAAGAAGATTCGACGGAGCAGCTAAATAGTGTTGCTCACGAATATTCGCATTGCGAATATTCGCTACGAATATTGCATATTCGAGTATTCGCGAATAACTCGAATATTGCGGCGAATATTCGCTATGGCGAATATTCATATTTTTTCAAATTTATTTTTAAAACAGATCACATCCTAGTGATCTCCATCGACGTCTAAAAGCATTGCTGGTATGATTAGAGATAGACCCTGGGCCGAGTAGCTGATGCGACTCTTTTATGTTGCCGAAAAATCGCATTGCAAATTGTCGGCAACATAAAAGAATCGCATCAGCTACTCGGCCCTTCTTTTGCATCAAAGCCAATCAGAATAACTCGAATATTCGGCAAAAGGAATATTGCGCGATTTTCTTCTCCGCCCTTCTTTTGCATCAGAGCCAATCAGAATAACTCGAATATTCGGCAAAAGGAATATCGCGCAATATTCCTTTTGCCGAATATTCGAGTTATTCTGATTGGCTCTGATGCAAAAGAAGGGCGGAGAAGATAATCGCGCAATAGGAATATTGCGCGATTATCTTCTCCGCCCTTCTTTTGCCCCCTTATTCTCCTTTCTTTTAAGTAGAGTTAGTGTAGAGTTAGTGTTTAGTGCATATTAGTTTAGTAATACAGGAAATGATCTCCGTTTATGAGAATTTCGCAATCATTTTCGCATTAGCGAAATTTCTCAACATTTTTTTTGGATAAAATATCACGAATATTCGATATTAGCGAATATTCGCGAATATTCTTCTATATATTCGCGCAATATCGCGAAATCGAATATGGCGTATTCCGCTCAACACTACAGCTAAACTGTACGACGCCGCAATTGTACATTTTCGGTCGAATGTTCCACCCACAAGCTATAGTAGAATTCTAATGTTGTATGACACTAGTAATAATTATATTTATAATTTATTGTTACTAGTCAACCAACATTCAAATTCTTCTATAGCAGGGGTTCTCAACCTTGCAAGTGCCGTGACCTCTTGATAAAATTTCCCAAGTTGTGGGGACCCTAAAGACTAAAATTATTTTTGTAGCGTGGGTTGTCAGCACCCAAGGCAAGACAAGCAATTTGCACCCTTAACCCAATGACATTTAGCGCTCCCCTTCCACTCGTAAAGTAATGAAACCCCTTACAGTATGTTACATTTTAGGCTGTGCCACTCTCTTTGACCTGCTTTCTTTCCCTTTTAAGTCTCTATCCCAATTTCTTGTCTCCCCCCCCCCCCCCCCCATCCCTCTCTCTAGTCGTCTTTCTTGTTCTCCCTTATTCTTGCTTTCCCTTTTTCTTTGTTCCTTTGTTCTTTGTTGCTTCCCCTCCCATGTATTCTCTACCTTTATTCCTTCTCTTATGGAATGGGATGCGTGGCAGTGCTGGCAGGGAGTTGGGATCAGTGGCAGTCCTGGAGGGGAGTTGGGATCAGTGGCAGTTCTGGCGGGGAGTTGGGATCAGTGGCAGTGCAGGCAGGGAGTTGGGATCAGTGGCAGTGCTGGCGGGGAGTTGGGATCAGTGGCAGTGCTGGCGGGGAGTTGGGATCAGTGGCAGTGCTGGCGGGGAGTTTGGATCAGTTGCAGTGCTGGAGGGGAGTTGGGATCAGCCAACTTAGGTGCTCTTGATCAAGGTCCTCTGCTTATCTAAGAACTGTAGTAGGGACTTTTAATGGCAACTATAAATCACAGGCTTTGCCTCCAGATTCACTGTGTCTCTGACTTTGTGGTGTCTCGTAGCAGTGACACCTATCTCTAAAATAAGGAGATAGGGTGTCCTCCAGCCCTTCCTACTTCACATTCCTCACCACTCAGCTGACCTCTAGTCTCTGCCCCCAGCCTTGACATGAACTGAATGGGCGGCTGCGAAGAGGCTAAGTGGGCGCCACA
The DNA here is from genome assembly GCA_029574335.1 of Rana kukunoris. Lineage (NCBI taxonomy): Eukaryota > Metazoa > Chordata > Amphibia > Anura > Ranidae > Rana > Rana kukunoris. The sequence continues at coordinate 56,327,533 of CM056050.1, forward strand.
GGTTTCAGGGACAGCCCTGCTGGGCTGTCGCAAAAAGGCTGGGAGAGTGGTGCAGACTTCAGGAACAGCCTAGGATTTGGTGACCTCTGGCAAATCGTAATTTGACCCCCAGGTTGAAAACCACTGTTCTATAGCCCATTAGAATGCATGTGCCTCCATTGTGGGGACACTCATTGTTTAGTGTTAGAACCACTGATTACAGGGTGCCTTGGCGTGGCTCTGTGGCTCACGCATGCGTTTGAAAATGTGTGTGGATAAAACCCCTGTTTTTAACGCATACTGTTAGACAGGTTAATTGGCTGCACTGGTGTAGCGGGGGGGGGGGCAGGGGTGGCTGTTGCACCAGGAGAAAAATTGCGGGGGGGCAAAATCCTGGCGTCCGTGTCACAGATTCACCGCCGCCGCCACCGCCTTTAGGAAAGGCCGCGGCTTTGGCCTAGCTCAGGAGCGGTCGGCCATCTTGGTACACCCGGCGGCGGTGAGCGAAGAGTTTTTTTTTCAGCCCTTCCGCCTGGTTAGCTGGTGGAACTGTCTGTCTCCCTTGATGTGGGAGTGGCGGGAAACACCAGCCAACCAGGCGGAAAGGCTGAAAAAAAAACAGATAACGGCACAGGAGCACCAAATGGCGGGCGGTGGAGTGGAATGCGCTGTACCTCTGTGCTGCGCTGATTGGCCGTGGAACACGTGTTTACAGCGCGGCATGGGGTTGCAAGTTTGATTTTCTCCATCGCCAGCAAAGTAAGCCAAACACTCTCCTGTACCGCAGGGGAGAGAGAGAAACAGGGGGGGGGGGGGTTGGTGTAAATCTAAAGGGGTGCACTGCCTGATCCCCACCTATCCACCTCAGAGCCTGTCATTTTAGTAAGACTGCTGGGACTTGTAGTTCTCCATCTTCTCCTGGGGCTCATGGAGAAGATGGAGATTGGAGAACTACAAGTCCCAGCAGGTTATACATACAATAAGGCTCTGAGGTGGATGGGTGTGGATTGCATGCACTGTGAGCCCAGGAGAATATGGAGAACTACAAGTCCCAGCAGGTTATAATATAAGGCTCCGAGGTGGATGGATGTCCAGACACCCATCCATCTCAGAGCCTTATATTATAACCTGCTGGGACTTGTAGTTCTCCATCTTCTCCTGGGGCTCAGGTGCATGCAATCCACACCCATCCACCTCAGAGCCTTATTGTATGTATAACCTGCTGGGACTTGTAGTTCTCCATCGTCTCCTGGGGCTCAGGTGCATGCGATCCACCATCTATGGGACTACAAGTCCCAGCAGTGAGAAAAACTGAACAAAGATGGTGGATCGCATGCACCTGAGCCCCAAGAGACGATGGAGAACTACAAGTCCCAGCAGGTTATAATATAAAGCTCAGAGGTGGATGGATGTCTGGACAGTGACAATTGATGGGCATAGTGGTGACAATTGGTGGCACAGTGGTGACAATTGGTGGCACAATGGTAACAATTGATGTCATGGTGATGACAATTGATGGGACAGTGGTGACAATTGATGGCACAGTGGCTGTGTCTGATGGCATGGTACAGTGACTGCATTTGATGGCATGGCACAGTGGCTGCGTTTGATGGCATGACACAGTGGCTGCGTTTGATGACATGGCAAAGTGGCTACGTTTGATGGCACAGTGGCTGCATTTGATGGCATGGCACAGTGGTTGCTTTTGATGGCATGGCACAGTGGTTGCGTTTGATGGCATGGCACAGTGGTGACAATTGATGACACAGTGGCTGCATTTGATGGCATGGCCACCATTTTGCGGCAGATGGGGGGGGAGGGCGAAAAAAAAAGTTCTGCCCGGGCGCCCATAACTCTGGTTACGCCACTGATTGGCTGTTCTGCGAGCTGGTCGGTAAGTAGGCTTGGTTTTTCCCTGAGCATTCCCCAGGTTTTGTTGTTACCTGCTTTAGCCTTCCAATGCTACTTACTGCTATGGCCAGCTATAGATGGGGTGGTGGACATGTTTATGTTTCACCTGTGGTACTTGTATTGGTCCAGCAGCACACAAATACCTTTGCAGCCATTGTGCTATATGCTGGGTGTTTGGTGTGCTCCTGTACTTTTAAGGAGGGGTGGCTCCCCTTCAGTCCACCTGCCCCTATCTATCCATTACAATGCATGTGCCTCCATTGTGGGGACACTCACTGTTAGTGTTAGGACCACAGATTAAAGGGTGCCTTGGCGCGGCTCTGTGGCTCACGCATGCGTTTGCAAATGTGTGTGGACAAAACCCCTGTTTTTAACGCACACTGTTAGACAGGCTAATTGGCTGTTCTGCGAGCTGGTCGGTAAGTAGTCTTGGTTTTTCCCTGGGCATTCCCCAGGTTTTGTTTCTATAGCCTATGGGCCGAGCATTTGACCGTTTACGATTGCGTCGTCGTACAGTTTAGCTGCTTGGTCTACCCCAACACTGTCTCTATAATGTTGAATCTTTCCTCTCTATGTAGAATAGTCTTGGACTAATAGATTCACATCGCGGCGGGAGCCGCGCTGGCAGTATAGCACTTTTTAGCGGGGCTATATCGCCGGAATTGCCGCGAGTTGCGGCCGCTAGCGGTATTAACCCTCACTAGTGGCCGTAAAAGGGTTAATACCGCCCGCAATGCGCCTCTATAGAGGCGCATTGCGGGTGGTATTGCCGCGGTTTCCCATTCTTTTCAATGTAAAGGAGCGGTGAAGGAGCTCCAAAGATGCTGCTGACAGGAGATTTTTTCCCTGCGGTGGATGGCGCCTATACAGCCCGTCACATCTTATGAAAATACCGATTTAGGACTCGGGTATTCTCGGCTCAATGCTCCGAGTCCTATTTCGGCGCGTCACCCATAGCCGTAGGACTCGGAGAAATACGGCGCCTGCGCAGTCAGCTCCTAGGTCTGTGCGCAGGCGCCGCATTTCGCCGAGATTACCCGAGTCCTAAATCGGGTATTTTCGTAAGATGTGACGCGCTATAATGGCGCCATCCACCACGGGGGGAAAGAAATTAAAATTGAAGATAATACAGTAAGTGGGGGATTTAAAAAAAAAAAAAACAGCATACTGGCGCATAAATAACATTTAGGCCGCGTACACACAATCGAATTTGTCCGCTGGAAATGGTCCGACGGACCATTTCAGCAGACAAATCCGATCGTGTGTACGGGCTAGCGGACATATTTGTCCGGCGGACAAATTTTAAAACATGCTTTAAAATTTGTCCACCGGAGACATGTCCGTCGGATATGTCCGCTGGTCAGTACACTCACCAGCGGACATATCCTCCCGCACAAGCGTCGTATGGATGCGACGCATGCGTGGAAGTTGTTTACTTCCTGGTGCGGTGACGTGGCGGCGTCAACGTCACCGCCACGTCACCGCGCTGTTTGCCGGCGGGGATTTTGATCCGATGGTGTGTACACGCCATCGGACCAAAATAGCCCGGCGGACATATCTGATGAAAACGGTCCGAGGACCGTTTCCATCGGATATGTCCCTCCATGTGTACGCGGCCTTAGAGATAGTATTTTGCATACCTTGGTTGTAAGTAGTGGATATTTGAGTTTATATTTCCGCCGCACAACTGCCACTCACTGGATATTTTATATTTTTTGGACCGTTCTCTGTAAACCCTAGAAATGGTTGTGCGTTATAATGGCAGTAGATCAGCAGTTTTGGAAATACTCAGACCAGCTTGCCTGGCACCAACAACGATGCCTCATTCAAAGTAACTTTAAGCCCTGGTTTACACTGGGCTGCGGGAGTGAAGCCGTGCAAGTTCAGCTGAACTCGCATGGCTTCACTCCCGCTGGCAGTCCCAATTTCAGCTACGATTTCAGAGACATCTGTGCAGGTTTCTGCACAGATGTCAATGTAAATCGCGTCCTGAAATCGCAAAAAGTAGTACAGGAACTACTTTTTGAAATCGGTGCAGCGCCGCAGATGCGGCGTCGCACCGATTAGGACGGTGTCATTGCCGGCAATTTCCGGCAAATGCTGCCGATTTGAGATGCGATTTCACATGTGAAATCGCATCTCAAATCGAACTAAATTGTACCCAGTGTGAACCTGGGCTAAATCCCATTTCTTTTCCATTCTAAGCCCTGGTTCACACTGGGCTGCGGGAGTGAAATCGTGCGATTTCAGCTGAACTCGCACAATTTCACTCCCTCTGGCAGTTCCGATTTCGTCGCGATTTAGGAGACATTTGTGCAGGGTTCTGTACAGATGTCAATGTAAATCGCGTCCTGAAATCGCAAAAAGTAGTACAGGAACTACTTTTTGAAATCGGTGCAGCGCCGCAGATGCGGAGTCGCACCGATTAGGACGGTGTCATTGCCGGCAATTGCCGCCGATTTGAGATGCGATTTCACATGTGAAATCGCATCTCAAATCGAACTAAATTTAATTTATATAAAAAAATACATAAATCACTCCAGTACATCAACACCACACATATTGATGTGTCCTGTATATTAAAAACAAAAAACTGTAATTGTACAGTGATAACAATGTCAAGAACGAAAACATAACAATACATTTCTACTATAGTAACCAATACAGGGCAGATAGGGGGGTTGATCCAACCCAGGAGAAAACTGCTTTTTGTATTGCTGAGTAGCTTTTATTCAAGTCTTGACATTCATGCGATTTCCCTTGGAATTGCTCTACAAGTTTCGTGGTTTTACCCACTTCATCGGGAGCACGGAGAAATAAACTGCACAGATAAAACAGAAATTGCAGTGAACCAACAAGATAAACAACATAAACAACATATTGTAGCTCATCATATGACCATCAGTAGATGGGTAAGACAATGTGCTCAGTGAACTTACCAAAAAACATTAATGGTGTATATAGAAAACCAGGGGAGATAGGTCTATATAAAAACCTCCATCAAACCTCCATCAAACCTCCATCAAATTCAGATGTGTGCATTCCCCTTTAAGGGGATCTACAAAGAGATTGTATATACACCATTTTTTGTTGTTATGTAATAGATATATCATTGACTAACTAGTATTTAATCTTTATGATTAATTAAAGTTAATATCAAATGCAACAGGTTATTACAGACAGCGATTGTTTTCAGTTTTGATTCAATCCATATGCTGCTGTCATGTTATTACAGGGGCCATAAGCATTTGCGGCTGCTCCATACTGAGCTCCACGGCCTGCAGCATGTCATCATTCATTCCCGCCTTGTTCTATGGGTGGATGAGTATGTCCTATGGTGCGTCCCCTCCTCTCCCCGAGTGACAGTTTTATTTCCCTCACCTGTGGGCCACGTAAGCCATTGGTGCACAACAGGATGGGCATGCCCCCACACACTAGGGGGAGGCCTTGATCCGTCCACCAATGGCTTTCCTTTCGGACTTCCGCCCTCCGCGCGCCCACCCCACAATCTTTGATATGGGCAGCGCTAGCGGCGCCTCGGCGCATGCGCGGAGGTCCGCGCGGCCCGCACGCGTGACGTCAGCCGTTTCTGACGCGCGCGAGTCGGGGGAGCCTTTAAAAACCAGTGGCACCGCATAATGGTCTATGCAAGACCAGGTGCTGCCACATACAACACTGGAGAAAGTTTGGTAAACCTCAAGCTAGGACAAGCAAGGTAAGAGACTCTATCTAAATCGCAGCACCTCTTTTTCTGTGTCAATGTGTTTAAGTAACTTCGGTCTAGCCACACATTGCTGCTGTCTCTTTGCAGAGACTTTATTGGCAAAACATCCATGTGAGTTCAAACTGACACACTGAAGAAAAAGTCCAGCAGTCTTTAGGCAAGGTAAACTAATCTTTTATTTTATATATATACTTACATATGCTATTCGAGCTGGTCCCATTCCTCAATAAAATTTGTTCCATAAACAAGCATAATCATTTTACATAGCATTTTGTGACCGCTTTGGCCACTTGCTGATTGCTTATCTTTTGGTTGTCTGTTAAATACACTACAACATATTCTTTAGTATTATGCGCCCTCTAGGGGCATCTTTGCCAATTACATTTAGTCATAATAACAATAAATTAGCTATACCAACACTATCAATGGGATTACAATTAAATGTACCGGAAAATCTTGGTTCTAGCTATGTACCCTAATATTCCAAAAATATATATTTAGCCCAGGCTATAATACTGGATTAATACACACTTAGATATATACATAATCATATTTACAGGCCCCTATGCTCTGTCAATATAGGCCAAAATATTTGCAAATTATATCAAACCATCTCCAAATTGTTGTATAAGTTTGACGGCACCCCCTTCGGGTGGGGGTAAGCTTCACCTCGGGGCGACCAGAGTGTTCACACTGTTCATCTCATCTCACCCCAAAAACAACGCTGCTCCCCCCATGAGGGGATACCGATGGCCTTGATGTTCCTTATTGGGTAGCCGCAACCTATCTCCCCTGGTTTTCTATATACACCATTAATGTTTTTTGGTAAGTTCACTGAGCACATTGTCTTACCCATCTACTGATGGGCATATGATGAGCTACAATATGTTGTTTATGTTGTTTATCTTGTTGGTTCACTGCAATTTCTGTTTTATCTGTGCAGTTTATTTCTCCGTGCTCCCGATGAAGTGGGTAAAACCACGAAACTTGTAGAGCAATTCCAAGGGAAATCGCATGAATGTCAAGACTTGAATAAAAGCTACTCAGCAATACAAAAAGCAGTTTTCTCCTGGGTTGGATCAACCCCCCTATCTGCCCTGTATTGGTTACTATAGTAGAAATGTATTGTTATGTTTTCGTTCTTGACATTGTTATCACTGTACAATTACAGTTTTTTGTTTTTAATATACAGGACACATCAATATGTGTGGTGTTGATGTACTGGAGTGATTTATGTATTTTTTTATATAAATTAAATTTATTTTTTCAATTTTCTATAACTGGTGCCTACAAAGTCCATTTCTTTTCCACATAAAAATTTTCTAATACAGTAGGACGTGGCACTTATAATACTAAGGGTGCAGATTGTCACCTAGGGGCACAACAATCAACATACAAAAATTCAAATCGAACTAAATCGTACCCAGTGTGAACCTGGGCTTATGCTCAGTTTGAACTTCAGAAAGTCGTCGCTGCCATGTGTTTGGCTGATTAGCAATTAGCGTTACCAAGCAATTGAACAGGTGTACCTAATAAAGTGGCTGGTGTGTAACCAGTGTTAATTTTAGTGGAAAATTTTGATTTAGTTTTAGTCATAGCCTTTTGGCTAAATTGCCATTTTAGTCGTATTTTAGTCATCTGAACTGTTTCAGATTTGTTTTAGTTTTAGACGTATTTTAATAGACTAAAATAGTGTTTAAAAGCGTTAAAATGTTTTCAACGACAAAATTAACACTGCTGTTGTGTTAGGAGACTCTGAGCCTTCTACAATGATCAGATCCATATGTATCCTGTATAAAGCACACACACTTTTTGTCACTATGCCACACTTTTTCTGCCCTGATGAAGCCATTTTTGGGAAAACATGTTGGGTTTTGTTCTTTTTCCTTTTCAGAGTGAGCATTTTCTTTAATATTTGTTTATTTATCGGTGAATACAAGGACTCTTGAAAAATTACGATAGTCAGAGGAAAGGGAGCACCTTAAAAGTTTTTTGGTCCATCTGAAACAATTTTATAACTGTATGCTCAAGATGGTGCTGGTGGTCCTCCTCCATATTCACTTTGATAGGATATTCCTTTGCATTGCACTGTAAGTAAATGGTGCTTTAATATACCAGAATTGCATTCTAATTTCAGTCAAATTACTATTTATTTTAAGAGTTGACAGAATAAAAGTTAAAGTGGTTGCAAACCCTGACATATACCCAGTGGAGTTAATATCCTCAGATGATACACAGTGATGAAACAAATCCTCCTATGTAAGTTTTACTTGTTTCACTGCAGTCTTCCCCTCTCTACACCCTTTCAAACAGGCAGATCATGTTCAAAATGTTTCTTTATAAGTCAGCAGCAGAGAAATGGCTACAGTTACACTGTGTGAGAACTGATTGGAGGAAAGGGACACCCCTGCCCCCTCCACATGGAACGAAAAAACACGCAGAGCTGTATTCTGAATAGACAAGCTCCCTGCTTATTTCCCTCCCCAACACAAATTTTAGCTCATGCTATCTCATGTGTCTGGGAAAACTTCTCAAAAGTGACTCATGCTGATAACAGAGGAATGAAGCACCAGAGAGAAACTGCACTTAGAGCTTTGGAGAGAGATAAGTAAACACTATGGGCCAGATTCTCAAAAGAGATACGACGGTGTATCGCAGGAAACACTGTCGTATCTCTGTTTTTTTTACTGGAATCACTTACGCATAGATACAGTGAAGATCCGACAGGTGTAAAACACTTACACCGTCGGATCGTAGATGTAATTACTTTTCTGGCCGCTAGGTGGCCTTTACGTTGTTTTCTCATTTGCCTATGCAAATGAGCCTAATACGCCGATTCCCGAACGTTTTTACGCCGCCACGTCGTCGTTTACGTAGTTTCCGTAAGCGTAAACCTACCCCTGCTATATGAGGGGTAGGTTTATGAAGTTCCGTCGTTGCCATGTTAAGTATTGTGTCGGGTCAGCATCGTCATTTTCCGTCGGTTACGTAGTTTTACTAAGTCGTTCTCGAATAGGGCATTGCGTAAGTGATGATCACGTCGTTTTGACGTCGGTTTCAATGACGCTTTCCGACGTGAGCTGGAGCATGCGCACTGGGCTTTTTTCCCGGCCGTCGCATGCGCAGTTCGATCGATGTGGGGGCACGCTTAATTTAAATACAAGCCCCCCCCTTTGAATTACGCGGGGATATGCAGGGCCATTTACACTACGCCACCGCAAACTACGAAGCAAGTGCTTTGGGAATACGGCACTTGCTCTATTAAGTTGCGGCGGCGTAGTGTAAATGGCTTACGCTACGCCGTTGCAGATTGTATGTGAATCTGGCCCTATAGATATATGTGCTTAGTTAAAATGTCATGACTGGAGTTTACAACCACTTTAAGGTTTAATAATCTAGTGGGATGGATGCGTGGTGAGAGACCACATCACCCCTGCACTGAAAGTCTAAAGAGCAACTCCAAGCAAGAACAAATCAAAAGTGTAAAGCAGAACTCTAGCTTAGTTTACAAGAAGTGGGTTGGATGATACTGGCCATGCTTTAACCCAGAAGACTGGGGACATCTAGTGATAAAGAAGAAATAGATTAATAGAATAAACTCTGACAGGTTTTTCCAACGGAATTCCGCTCAAGCCGTCTTGCATACACACGGTCACACAAAATTCCGACCGTCCAAAACACGGTGACGTACAACACTACAACAAGCCTTGAAAAATGAAGTTCAATGCTTCTGAGCATGCGTTGAATTGTTTCCGAGCATGTGTGTTTTTTTCTCTGTCGGAGTTCCATACAGATGTATGGAATTTCCGACAGACATCGGAAAAAATTTCAGAAAAAAAGAGAATATGTTCTCTTTCTAACTGTGTCAGAATTTCTGATGGAAAAAGTCCAATGGCACATACACATGGTCGGAATATCCGATGAAAAAATTCCGTCTGACTTTTTTCATCAGAAATTCCGATCATGTGTACAACACATTACTTGCTAGTAGCAATGAACAGAGCCCTGTTCTATCTTTCTCCACTCCAACATCACGCTGCAAATGGCTCCTCTGGGAAGGAACCTTTTATAGTGTGGGGTTGGGTCTATGAGCAATGAGCCATGATTGGGCTAAGTCATCATGACTTTCTCCAATGATGGCTCTAACAGTTCTCTGTGCCCTGATTGGGCAAAGCCTTCATTGCTTCAACCAATCAGGGCTTAGAATGCACTGTGCAGCACACAGTGCATTGTGGGGCGTTAGGCAGGCCAAACAAACAGTCGAATGCCCTGCCAATTTGGTGGCTGCTGAATGGGCCAACAGCCAATGTTGGGGCCAAACGTTTGCTTGGCTCGATCTGCTGTCCAACATTATTGATCACTACTATTGCAGTGATCTATTGCTGCAAAGAGAGCCAAGGCAGAGCTGCCTTAGGCCCCGTACACACGACCGAGAACCTCGGCAGAATCCAGCGAGAAGCTCACTGGGATCCATATTCTTCGTGTGTACGTTTTCGCCGAGCGTCCCGTCGAGAAAGCCGTCGAGCCAAAATAGAGAGCAGGTTCTCTATTTGCTCGATGGCCCATCGAGAACCATGGCTCGGCTCCTTTCCCGACGGCTTGGTCGGCGATTTCGACGGCCGGGCAGAACGATGTGTTCTGCCCGTCGAGGTTCTCGTTCGTGTGTACGCGGCCTTAGACTTCTGACCGCGTCTGAGCTTCAGCTCCCAGGCTAGGTGCTGACCGGCAGTTGTCACTGACAGCCAGTGGTTCCAGCACAGCACTACAAAGGAGCTGTTGAGCCCCTTGCACTTTTTTAAATGGTGCTGGAATTAATAGCTGCTGTCCCAGCAATGGTATAAAACTGCACATGGAACTATTTCAACTATTTTATTGAGCTTCTAATCCTATCCAATAATCACTGCCACTGTGGTAAGAAAGTCAATTTTCTTAGAGTTTGAATAGAATGTGGGAATAGCTGTTGCTGTACTGCATTACACCTTCTAAATTAGAGTTGCGCCCTACAAATTGCTCCTACAGTTATTTCTGTAGGACAGACCAAGTTTCTGAATGGTGTTTTTAAAAACATCCAATAACAAATAGTTATTATTTAATACACAACTAGTTAACACATGTACTGTATATTAAAATATATTCTGTCGTATTTTCAGGCAGAATTTCGAGTTGGTCTTGCAGGACTGGGAAGGGGTTGTTCTAACAGACTGACAATTATTATTGACATGTCTTTCAACTTTCTGAGAACAAAATTGTCACAAACCCAATCACATGAAAGATAAATAATTGTTGCGTAAACAAACGATCAGTTAAATGGAATGTATAGTGCTTTTATACATTTATTTTTTATTTATTTTTTTAATATGCATTCAGTCAATTCAGCTTTTTATTTCGTAAATTGTAAAATATATATTTGATCACAAAAGTGAGGAAACAAGACATGTTAATGAAAATACCTCATCACTTATACATTGGTAAATTGACCCCACAGCTAGTCTTCACATTAAATTTTTATTTTTTTTTAAACATTTTTTTAAATAAAAGAATGAAAATAAAGTGTGTAGTTATTTATTCATCCAGTAGTTGGACTTTTAGGGCCGGATTCAGATACATTTGATGTATCTTTCCGGCGGCGTAGCGTATGGTGTTTACGCTACGCCTCCGCAAATATTATGGGCAAGTGCCTTATTCAGAAAGCACTTGCTCCATAATATGCGGCGGCGTACCGTAAAGTGCCTGTCGTAACAGCGCGTAATTCAAATTTCTGAAATGGGGGCGTGATTCATGTAAATGAATCATGACCCCACGTAATTGACCTTTTTTTTTTTGGACGGCGCAGGCGCCGTCCGTGGACGTTCCCAGTGCGCATGCGCGAAATCACGCCGCTTCTTGTTAATGTAAACGACGTGAACGTAACTAACGTCGAGCCCCATTCCCGAACGATTTACGCAAACGACTTAACCGACGTACAATTCAACGCTGTCCCAACGTCCATACTTAAAGCGGAGTTCCACCCTTAAAATCACGTTGTTTCATTACATCCAGCATACTGGCGTCAGCGCCAGTATGCTGTTTATTTATTTTTTTAATGCACGTACTTACTTTATATAAAATCATTGAATTTCTGGCACACCGCGGAATGTCGCCGCTATAAGGCGTCACGCCTTCCGGAAACAGCCGATCAGCATTCGGCTTTTCTCGGCGCCTGCGCACAGACCCAGGAGCTGACTGCGCAGTCGCCGTATATAGCCGCGTCACGCCCTCCGAAAAAACCCGAACTAGGACCGGCTATTTTCGGTGCCTGCGCAGTCAGCTCCTGGGTCTGTGCGCAGGCGCAGAGAAAAGCCGAATGCTAATCGGCTGTTTCCGGAAGGCATGACGCCTTATAGCGGCGACATTCCGCGGTGCGCCAGAAATTCAATGATTTTATATAAAGTAAGTACGTGCATTAAATAAATAAAAAAAACAGCATACTGGCGCTGACGCCAGTATGCTGGATGTAATGAAACAAAGTGATTTTAAGGGTGGAACTCCGCTTTAACATTGGCTACGCCTCATATAGCAGGAGTAACCTTACGCCGCCATAACGCTAACGCAAACGACGTAAACTACGACGGCCGGCCGCAAGTACGTTCGGGAATCACCGTAACTCCCTAATTTACATATTCAACGCCTAAAACGACGGAAGCGCCACCTAGCGGCCAGCGTAAAAACTGCAACTAATATACGACGGTGTAACAGAATTACGACGCTCGTATATTAGCAGAATTCCGGCATATCTTCTTTTCTGAATAGCAAAAAAAGATACGCCGGCTATTCTTAGTATTTACGCGGCGTATCTCTTGATACGCTGACGTAAATACTTTCTGAATCCGGCCCATAGTTTCCATTTTACATTTCCTCTTTAGCTAACCCACAGTGCTCTCAGAATTATTTGTTGTGTAATAAAGGTTTTTGTCTAAAATAAATACTTCGTAGTACCAAAAAACTGATAAAACAGCTTAGAAATTGATAAAACTTTAAAACATTGAACCCCACAAAAAAAAAATATAGTCTACTAGTGTTTTTCTTACCACTGCTTTAATAATTTTCAATAACATAATGACTGCATAAAAAGTAGATATAATCTATTTATTACATCTATTACATTTATTTAAATGTATTTTGTAAAAATGATGTGCATTTGCCATATTTTTAAATAAAGAATTGGTTTCAGTTTTTTCATCCTTTGTTACAACTCAGTGCTGTTGATCTACTACAGTCTCTTTGCAGCCCCGCAGTTATAAGGCGGCAGGTCGGCTCGGCTGTGCGAGATCACGTAACTATACGTAATTTTGCAGTTCAGCCAATACGCAGCTCGCCCCTGATGCCGACGCGCGTGATCACCACCAGACACTCGTGATCGCTCGTTACAGAGCGAGAACCGGTAGCTGTGTGTGTAAACACACAGCTCCTGGTCCTGACAGGGGGAAAAATGACTTATTGTCTGTTCACAGGGCTTTTTTTCTCAGAGAATAGGTGCGGGAACTCCTTCCTTCCGAGTCACCTCTTGTGTCCACCCCATACCCACCTCCGAGCACCATTCCTTGGTTCCACCCCCTACCCACCTCCGAGCACCATTCCTTGGTTCCACCCCCTACCAACCTCTGAGCACCATTCCTTGGTTCCACCCCTACCCACCTCCAAGCACCATTCCTTGGTTCCACTCCCTACTCACATCCGAGCACCATTCCTTGGTTCCGCCCCCTACCCACCACAGAGCACCATTCTTTGGTTCCACCCCCTACCCCCCGCCACGCACCATTTCTTGGTTTCAGCCAATACCCACCTCTGAGCACCATTCCTTGGTTCCACACCCTACCCACCTCTGAGCACCATTTCTTGGTTCTACCCCCTACCCACCGCCGAGCACAATTCCAGGTCCCTATCCACCTCTCAGTAATGGATACAGAACCAAGTATCAATTTGTGGTGCTAAGTCATTTGTATGTAATTTGTTAATGATAGGAAGTAAAATAGATCCCCTGTAGCCAGCAACAATGGAGCACCCTCAGCAACAATAGACTCTGAACAGCTAGCAGCAATAGACCGCTGCCTTCACAGTACATGTCTCCCAGCAACGATTGTCTCACAGTATAATAGGAGCCCCCCACTAACGACAACTGACCTCCCCAGCAACAATAGACCCTTCCACTGAAAAAATAGATCCTCTCCAGCAACAATAGATCCCCCTGCAGCCAGCATTAATAGACCCTCCAGTACACCCCAGCACCCCTTACCATTATGAAGCACTGATCCAGTGCGAAACGCGTCGGCTGTTCCTTGTTTCCACTGCTGTGACCCTATTTTTGTACATGCTGTCTATTGAATAAAAGACCACCCATCAGGTTTTGGAGTGCGGCTATCCATTTTTCTTTGTCTTCATTTTGCTTAGTGCACCGCCAGCACCCTCGGTATCCTGCACTATCTGTAACCATTTAGTGATCCCACCTGGAGCGGTGACTCCTTTCTCACCCCTTACCATTACATACATTTAGAGCTAAAGGTGCCGGAACTGCGTTCCCCCGTGTTCCTGCTGAAAAAAAGCCCTGTCTGTTCATACAATGTATAAACAGCGATCTGCCATTTCCCCATGTCAGTCCCACCCCCCTTCAGTTAGAACACACACCCAGGGAACATAATTAACCCCTTCCTCGCCATCTAGTGTTAACCCCTTCCCTGCCAGTGGCATTTTTACAGTAATCAATGCATTTTTATAGCATTGATCGCTATAAAAATGCCAATGGTCCCCAAAATGTGTCAAAAGGGTTCCGAAGTGTCCGCCATAATGTCACAGTACTGATAAAAATATTCATTTTTTTTCAAAATTGTCGCTATCTTTGTTTATAGCGCAAAAACTAAAAACCGCAGAGGTGATCAAATACCACCAAAAGAAAGCTCTATTTGTGGGAAAAAAGGACGCCAATTTTGTTTGGGAGCCACGTCGCACGTCCGCACAATTGTCAGTTAAAACGACGCAGTGCCCAATTGCAAAAAGTGGCCCGGTCATTTACCAGCAATATGGTCCGGGGTTGAAGTGGTTAAGTGAAAAATAAAATAGTTTGTCATTTAAATGTTACTTCTGCATACACACTGGTTTGTAAATCAGATCTCAAAGATGGGAAAACGGTTCCGGGGGTTTGGTTCTAAAGGAGGAACTATCCCTTCGAATGAAGGACATTTGGAAGCTATGATGTTCTCTCAGGCCTTGTACACACGACCGTTTTCCTTGGCAGAATCCATCAAGAAACTTGGTGGGAGAGCTTTTTTGCCGAGGAAAACGGTCATGTATATGTTATTCATCGAGTAAACGGTCGAGGAACTCGACAAAGAAAAAAGAGAGCAAGTTCTCTTTTTCCTCCTTTTTCGTCGTGTTCCTCGTCGGGCTGGTTTTCCAACGAGAAACACGTTGGTGTGTATGCTTAGAAACCCGCGCACCTTCGGTAAAAGTAGTATTTGTAATGGAGATAGCACATTTGTCACGCTGTAACAGACTGAAAAGTGCAAATGTCTCTTACCAAACTTTTACCTAACACGCAGTAACATGAGATTAGCAAAAGCAGCCCCAAGGGTTGTGCCAGTGGAATCGAACTTCCCCTGCCATCGTATGTATTGAAGTCACCGAGTTTGAGAAGGAGGAGATTTGGTCTTGACTGTGTGTACGCAAAGACAGCTTGTCAAGTTTCTCAACAAGTAAATGGTCAAGGAAAACGATGTGTCTTTTCCGACGAGTTCCTCGGTCGTGTGTACGAGGCCTAAGACCTTCTTCAGTATTATACAGGAAAAGTATGAGCATAGACTTTATTACCTTTGTACAAATAAAAGCAGTGCTCAAGCCAAGTTCACAGTGTACTCTATAATACAAACATGTGGCAATTCATGAAAACATGGTGACCTTCATGGTCTGAAAGGGTTTTAAGTTCAGAAGACATACAGTATTTTGGTAAATTGGAATATAAGCAGCAGTGAATTTTGGGCAAAGATGAATGAAAATAGACAGCATGTTTCCTACGGCTTTTGTCGTATCCATATAAAGACTTTCTGAACTATCTTAGATAGACTTTTTGCAGCTTCTTGTTAACAACAAAACTTAGAGATGATAGAAATTCAGGCCCAGATTCAGGTACATCTGCGCATTATTGGACCGGCGTAGCGCACCGCCTTTACGTTAGACTTGCGCAATTTTGCCGCGTAATCACCCTATTCTCGTAGCTTTTGCGCAGGAAATTGCGCATACGTAACGTTTTTTCAGAGGCGTAAGGAGGAGTAATACAAATTGGGAAGGACGTGGGCGTGTTACATTGAAATGAGCCGTGACCCCATGCAAATGAAGGGCCGGCCGGCTCGCGCATGCGCGCTTGAAGGAGACCATGTCAGCTCCGCTGTGCGCATGCTCACAACTCGGGAGCGGCGCAATCAGTGAAATTGGAAATGGACTAGGGCAACGTTGTGAACTACGCAGACAGCATAAATAGACACACACAAACGCACTTCCTTTGCAAAAGTACATCCCTTTGTCCCTTCCCATTTAACAAAGTGCTTTTGTTCTTGTTGTTCGTTGCGGTGTGTTTTGTAGTTGTCAGATTAGTGTTCTGTGTGATCAAGTGTTTGTTAGTAGATTTTTGAAAGTGGTTTTTGATAAGTGTTTGAGAGACTGTTTGTTTGATTGATATATTTGTGTTTGTTTCTTTTCCTGCTGTATTTTTGTTTTGTTTTTTTGGTGACTGTTTCTTGCTCAGTAGTTTTCTCTCTGTGTGTGTGTTTTTTTTTGATTGGTTGTGCTTGTTTGTGTGCGTGAATTTTGTTGACTGGGACTGATTTTTTTTGGAAGGATGAGTGAGAGAAAACGCAAGCTGAATTTTACACTTGTGGAAAAACAGATTCTTGCCCGGGCCATTAGCGAGTATGGGCGTTTCCTCCACGGCCCACAGAGTGCCAACACCACCCCGCCCAGGAGGAGGGAGATTTTGGATAGGATCACTGACCAGGTGAATTCAGCGGGGCAGGGGGAGACACGGACCAGGTCTGGGATTGACAAAAAAATCAATGTGAGCTGGCATGAGATGGGGTCATGAGATGGGGTACCAGTGCATATGCAGAGTCACCTTGAAGGGAAAAGACAGGAGGATGTTAGTCATGCATGTGCCACTTGTGAGGTGTGCATCACGGGAGGGGATAGTCATGCCTGACTCCCATGTCACTCACCAACCAGCCAGCTGTCCTCATACATGTTCTGTTCGAAATCTGTGGGGATGGGGCTCTGATTGGATATGTAGCTGTCATGGGTGTCATGGGTGGTGCCATGTGTTGGGCTGCTGATGTCCTCCTGCAAGGTTGTGGTCATTCCAGGATGACATGAGGGGTGAATCTGAAGATGCGAGACACCTCAGAATCACTCATGCCAAAGATGTCTATGCGTGTGTGATATATCAAGTGAAGAGTGAGGGGCTTGTATCAGATAATAATATTGTATTAGATTAGATTAAATTGTAAATTTTATATAAGCAAATAAAAAATAAAAATAAAACATCTCCCGTGCCCTCCTCAGTGCCCTCATCCTTCTTTGTTCATCTAAAGTCAGTAGTATAGCTATGTGCGACGATGCCCCTGGCATGTTGGCATACAGATTGTTGTGCAACACGTGTGACTGCTGAACTCCTCACTAACAGTGTTGCTTTATCTGACAAGTAGACTTTTTTTCTCTTTTTAGACCAGCTTTTATCAGCTCTAATTTTAGACAGGACATTTTGCTGTTGCGCACACTGCGTCGCCTGCGCTGCCCCAACGTTGTTTTGTGGATCCCCGTAAGTCCCTCATTAGCATATTTGACTAGCAAATCAATGGTGTGTCTAGCGCACTTTTGTGCGGAAGGATGCGCCAGTCTAGCGAAATTACGCGGGACAAAAAAAAGTCGATTTCTTGCGTATCTCGTTCTGGGGATGCCGCGCAACGAAACGCACGCGCACATTTAGACTTACGCACGCGCATCTCCTGTTGCGCAGGCGTAATCGCTCTGTGAATCTGGGCCTCAGTGTTTTTGAAAGCTTGAAATGCATTTTAATTGTATTTGTTATTTAGTTGTTTTCCATTAGTCTTTGCACACTACTGAAAAAGAAACTGACCCTGATTTTTTCACAATAACATTTTTAGATGCAAACAATATAATACATTTTTAAACATTTTATTTTAATAATTATTACCTTGATTTGTATACACTAGGGCACTTGCTGGATTAGTTAAAGTGATTCTCTGTAATTAAAATAAATAAAGAACAAACCTGTTTTACCTACCTGCTCTTTTTGGGTCCTCTGCCGGAGGACCTGGCTCTTCCCCCCTGCTGAGTGTCCCCAATAGCAAGCCTCTTGGCTGCACTAAAGCAGTCTCCCTCCAGAGCCAATGGCTCCCGCTGCTCTGTGAACCAGTGTTTTATGCAGGAACAAAATGGGACTCAGGTAAGTATAACTGGGGGGGGGGGGGGGGGGGCTAGGGAGAGGAACTGCACCCAGAAGTTTTTTTTACATAAAAAATATTAGATAATGCATAAAATGCATTAAGGTAAGAAAACCTTCTCCCTTTAGAACCACTTTAATATAGCAGTGACAATAAAAGAATCTTTGAAAGTATAAATACACTTTTATACTCCCAAAATGGAATCTTTAGAGAAAAATCTACAAGGCAAGTCAAAGTCATTTCGAGCATGTGCGGGTTTCCACGATGACAGGTAAGTATACACACTCTTGGGTTTCTCGCCTGGAAACAGGCAAACAAGAATTTTGATGAGAAAAAAGAGAGCAGGTTCTCTTTTTTTTTCTCGCCGAGATTCTTGCCTGATTTCCAGAAGAGAAACCCGAACGCCTTGTACACACAGACGGCTTTCTTGGCAAGAAGCAGTTTTCTTGCTGGTTTTTGCCAAGAAAAACGGTCGTGTGTACGAGGCCTGAGTGTCCATTCATGGCATCTCTCTTGCCTGTAAATACCACCTCAGACAATAAGATTATAAAAATTATAATAAAATATATGGCTTCTTATTCATTGGTTAAAAATCGAATGATTTACTTTTTAGTGAGTTTGAGGTAGTATCCCCTTCAATAATGTGTATCTGCTTGTATTTTGGTGAGAATATATATCTTTAAGTATTCTGGTAATCGGTCTAATCTAAAAATACGCTCAGTATCATTTTGATTAATCACTATCACATAAAATGGTTCTCTTCTCTCTCTTTCTATATATATATATATATATATATATATATATATATATATATATATATATATATATATATATATATATATATTATAAGGACTGGTCTATCTAGGAAAGACACATGTTCTATATATATTAATCAATATCAAATAAAATTATTATCTATATGGATAAATGTATAATTCTGGTATATCCAATGAATATTTGTTTATCTAAAAACATGTGTAAATTTTTATACAGTTATAATTACGATTTATATGTCTTTCATAATACTAATTTGCATCTTAAACAATTCTACTTATAATTTGCTCTAAATCACAACTTTTATATTTTTACGGAATATATAATTTGAGTGATTTATAATCAAATTTTCGGCATACTGCTGACTGCACAAGATTCTGTTTTTTTTTCCTAATGTGTTGAAATGACCTTTGAACAGTCTCAATGAATATTTAGCGATGGATTAGCTATCTCCACAGCTCCTAAATCTAATGCCGCATACACACGATCGGTCCATCCGATGAGAACGGTCTGATGGATTTTTCCATCGGTTAACCGATGAAGCTGACTGATGGTCAGTCGTGCCTACACACCATCGGTTAAAAAAACGATCGTGTCACAACGCGGTGACGTAAAACACAACGACGTGCTGAAAAAAATGAAGTTCAATGCTTCCAAGCACTTGATTTTGAGCATGCGTGGATTTTTAACTGATGGTCGAGCCTACTAACGATCGGTTTTATTCTATCGGTTAGGAATCCATCGGTTAAATTTAAAACAAGTTGGCTTTTTTTAACCGATGGTTAAATAACCGATGGCGTCCACACACGTTGTGTGTACGCGGCATAACAGTATGGGTTTTACTAACCAAAGGTAATTTCTATGGGATAACAGTCTAGTTACTTATCTCTGAGGTGGCTTACACACGACCGAGAAACTCGTCGGGCAAAACACATCGTTTTCCCTGTCGAGTTCCTAGTTCGGCAGTTAAAAAACTTGTCGAGCCAAATTTTCCCATTGCCCAACGAGGAAATAGAGAACCTGCTCTCTTTTTGGCTCGACGAGTTTCCCGACGGGTTTCTCGGCGAAAAGTGTACACACGACCGGTTTCCTCAGCAGAATACGTCTCCCATCAAGTTTCTTGCTGAATTCTGCCGAGGAAACCGGTCGTGTGTACGCGGCCTGAGACTTTTTCTATGACAGGGTTTGTCTCCTTAATCTACCCAACAAGGACAGGTAAATATCTTTGGTTTCGTGAAGAGAGACACTATTATCCAAGCAAATCTGTTTCAACACGAGGCTCATATTAGTTTCAATGGTTGATGCATTGAAAACTTGGAAAAACACATGAAGTCACAAAGTCCTTTAGTTCATCTATCTTGTCTTGAGGCCTAACCGAATATAACGTCTCCGCCACTAGATTATAAAATGTAATATTTCTTCATCATAATTACAACAATTATAAAGATGTAGGCCCGGATTCACAAAGCACTTCCACAGACGTATCTCAAGATACGCTGCGTAAGTGTAACTATGTGCCGTCGTATCTGTGTGCTGTGCCCACAGAACTAAGATACGCCTAAAAACTGACTTCATCCAACCGTCGTAACTTGCCTACGCCGGCGTATAGTGGGCGCATATTTACGCTGGACGCATTTGGCACCCACATTGATTTTCCATGCAAATATGCAAATGAGGGAGATACGCCGATTAATGAACGTACTTGCGCCCGGCGCATGTTTTAAGCGATTTGCGTAAGGTTTACGTCTGGCGTAAAGTTATTCCCCATATTGGAGGCGCAACTCATGCAAAGGTATGGACCAGGGAACGAATGCCGTTTAATTTTACGTAGTTTACGTAGTACGTGAATAAGGCTGGGCGTAGGTTACATTCACGTCGTAGGCAGGGATTTGACGTATCTTAGGCAGTTGTTTCTACATGATTGTGAGCATGCGCACTGGGATGTGTCCAAGGTACGATGCATGCGCAGTACATTTTAAGTACTTGTCTGAAGCTCAGCCCATCATTTGCATGGGGTCATGCTTCATTTAAATGTATCACGCCCACTTCCACTTACGCTGACTTACGCCTAGGAATATACGCTACGCCGGCACAGAGTTGGGAGCTTTTGTTTTGTGAATTCCGTGCTTTCCTCTCCGCGCTGCGCCGGCGTAGCGTAAAACACATACGCTACGGCGGCATATATATGTGCGGATGTATGTGAATCCGGGCCGTAGTGTTCTTTATAGTTACTTAATAAAAGGCTGCTATGGCCATTTAGATCCAAATAAAGATGGGCTGGTCTGAGTTATTTATGTCTTGTATCTTTCTGGGGTATATTGATCAGGTCACACCATCCGTAACATTGGCAATACCCTAATTATGCATCTGACTGCATCTGCATCTGGCACAGAGAATATGGGTTCCAGTACTCCTAAATGCACCAGATTTGTATAGGGAGCAAAGGTACTTGTATTCTAAACCGCACCGAGCTTCTACGTGTCTATTCTACAAAATCTGCCTGGCTTTTGCAGAGAGTAATGGTACCCATACTGCAAACTGCATTTGTCTTCTATAAGAAGTAATGTGCCTATTCTCTAAACTGTTTGTGGCTTCTATAGGAAACAATGGTGCCCATATACTCCAAACCGTGCCTTCCATAGGCAGTAATGGTGTCTTTACTGCACACTTGGCTTCTATAGGGACTAAAAGTTCCCTTCTCCAGACTGTGCCTGGTTTCTATGTGGTTGTCTCTCTCCTTATTGGACAGATTGATAGCAGCAGGAACTATTGGCTCCCGCTGCTGTCAATCCAATTCTTTTGATACGGGAGTGGGCCGAGTCCTGCTGTCTGTGTCAATGGATGTAGCAGCGGGACTCAGGAGCGAGCCCGTACAGGTGCCATTTGGAAAAGCAGTTTTCCGTGGGGGCATCCTATAAAGAGGGGGTGCTTGGAGGGCTGGCAGGGGACCACAGAAGAAGAGGATTGGGGTTGCGCTGTGCAAAACTATTGCGCAGAGCAGGTATGTTTTGACGTGTTTATTATTTTTATTTTAAAATAATATGTACAACCACTTTAATCCAGCAGTAATCATTCTTTGGTGTATGTGCATGAACCTTTTTGTGATCTGTGTGCTGTGTATGTGATCTGCTTCAAAAGCATGTGCACCAACTCATCAATAATGAATATTCACGGTGTGTGCATTAACCCCTCACTAACTTGTTCCTAACAATATAAGCATTAACCCCTTTGTGCCCAGCACAGGTGCGTTAACCCCTCAGCTTCTCTCCTGTCATACTCTCTGCACTCCCCCTACACATCCACTCAATTTTACCAAACTCCTCTTCTGCGCATGCTGCCTGCTGTCATACCCTCTACACTCTTCTGCACATAGTGAGATTGATTTACTAAAACTGGAGAGCCCAAAATCTGGTGAAGTTGTGCATAATAGCTGCTGACTTTTAATAAACAAACACTTACCTGTACCAGGATCCACCCCTGTGCCCAACGGAGGGGGTGCCGGGACCGTCTTTGATCTTAACTGTGACAGCTTGGAACTTGACAGCCAGGTGCCCGCTGCACATTATAAATGGCCCCGCAGCCTTCTGGCACCTGTTACCTGTCCCAGAAGACTGGAGAGGGAGGAGGGGAGGAGAATGTGGGAGCAGGTACCCTCTCAAAACCAGGTAGCCCCCCCCCCCTTCAACATTCATCTCTAGAGGTATCTTTATTAATAATAATATATACATGGGTATACAGTATGTGCATAATTCCATCAGGACTCTTGTTGCGGATGATACCTGTTTGTAAATTAGATGCATGTACTATTATTAATCTTTTCTTATATAAAGCTTATATAAAGCTTGTATTATTTCCATACTGGCATGCACTACATACTCATCTCCCAATTATATTTATTAGATAACGGGTTGTTTTTCAGGCGTTTTGTGACAATTTTATTATGAAATCCACCTAGCAACAGTTCCAGTTGTCTTATTTATCTGCAGGTTTAGCATAATATCCTGTTTGGGTAGTGTAATTTCTCATACCCCCACCAAAAGAGGCCTCACTCTGCCTCACTTTAGACTCTCAAATCCACTTTCCTCCCTTCTCTTTCTGAGAAATGGGCCACTGCCAACAGGCTAGAGGAGGTGGGAAGTTACATTCTCCTTCGCTCTGAATGTTTGGGCCTCTCTCTACACTATGTGACCTCACTGGTTGCTAGACGCTAGGTCAGGGGTCCTCAAACTATGGCCCTCCAGTTGTTCAGGAACTACATTTCCCATCATGCTCAGTCATGTCTGTGAATGTCAGAGTTTCACAATGCCTCATGGGATTTGTAGTTCCGCAACAGCTGGAGGGCCGTAGTTTGAGGATGCCTGCGCTAGGTAGACAGTTGGCAGAGGAGCCAGAGGTTAAACCAGCGGAACTGGGTCCCAGCCAGGACTAGTACTGTTTATGAAGCGGCTGACTTTTTTTGGTGCATCAGATCGACCCATCCTGATCCAGTCTGCCCCTGACATGTGGCCCTGGCAGCCCTGGCCCACTGGGCAAATGCCTGGTGTGCCCTATTGCCAGTCTCAGACTGTGTGTTACTGCTCTTTGCAAATATCTGTGGCCAAGGGAAATGCCTAGAGGTGTACATGAGGGCCTAACTGTTGCCAATAAGTCTGCTCAGGCTGCATTTTTCTGGGAAAGAAGGAGTGCAAATAAAATAGCTTATGAAGGGGGTGCCTGTATGCTTGTAGAATCTAAAGGCCCATCTTCAGGTACAAGACAGACAGGTGTATTCCTTATTTAAAATAAACTCATCATGCAAGACAAATGATAATAGCAATTGATGACATTTTATAAATGTCTAGCTCCCTGGCTTCCAGAATTGCCCCTCCTATAACTATCATGCAGCAACTGAAGTGAGAATTACCAGCGTGCTTGCTTGCTTTGGGTCAGTGATCCAACAATAGTGAAGCCACGGATTAGCCATGACACAAAACTAACAATTTATTAAAATAAAGTCAGAACGGCAGGAGTGGTGCAGACAATGAAATGAGAACATTTGAGTTATCTAGCTGCGTATTTGTGTTATCCTTACACAGTACTCCCTGTATTATTCAGGACAAGGCAACGCTGCCTGCCAGGCGTGTAATAACTCTTGGTGTTTTTGTTCTGTCACTTTGTTCTGCTCTTTTCCTGGGAAACTATGGACGCCTGACGTGCTGGAACTCTTCCTGGGATGTCTGAAGTTAAACTAAAAAAATACTGGGGGTTTAAAACTATGTTAAAGGATCACTAAAGGATTTTTTTTTTAGCTAAATAGCTTCCTTTACCTTACTGCAGTCCTGGTTTCATATCCTCATTGTTCGTTTTTGCTTTGAAGTTGCTGTAATTCTGCTCTGATCTCCATAATTCCTGCTTGTCTGGCTCCTTATGAAAAATCTCATGGCAGCTTTTCACTGTAGTCTAAGCCAGTGTTTTTCAACTCCAGTCCTCAAGGCACACCAACAGGTCAAGTTTTCAGAATTTCCCTCAGATGAAATGGCTGTGGTGATTACTTATGGCCCATACACACGATCCGAATATCGGCCGACGGATCGTACGACTTTTTTCGCTTAATAATCGCGAGTAAAATAAAATAGGTTTTTAAACTCACGAAAATTATCGTACGATAGAAAAAAACGATCGGAAGTGATGTCACGTGTTGAAATGTATTTGTATTGTATTATCGGACGACGGCTGTACTGACTAAACGAAAATCGGACGATCGGACATCGGACGAGAAATTTTCGCGCTTGTCCGATCGAATTTAATCGGATGAACGGTCGTGATCGGCTGTCGAAAGTAGTGTACACACGATCCGAAAATCGTACGATCCATCATCGGACGATCGTTTTCGTCCGATATTCGGATCGTGTGTATGGGCCATAAGGCAGTGAAACTGATCAAATCACCTGTGCAAAATAATGGAAAGCCTGAAAACATGAACTGTTGGTGTGCCTCGAGGACTGGAGTTGAAAAACACTGGTCTAAGCTGTCATTACTGTGTGTCTAAAACTCCTCAGAACCAATCAGATTCATTTTAAAAACAAAACACTGCCCTGGATTTGTTTGTTTTTGTTCTGTGTCTCTCTCTACTTCACAGAAACATGAAACCAGTTTAAAAACGAAAGTGAAACTGCAGGCACATTATATGATTGATTTTTATCTGTTTTTAATCATTTTTAAAAGGAATCAGTTAACTTTTATGTCTCTATACCCTGTAAACAGTCATTTCAGCAAAATATGTTTTTCATTTAGTGACCCTTTAAGACATTGAGCACAATAAAAAAAAATAATAATAATAGTACCCAAGCAAGTTTACCACTTTCAATTATTTTGATTGCTGCTCTCTCAGAGTTGCTTCCATAAAATTCTGGCCTTCAAAGGAAAGAGTGGACAGTGCAGTCGCCAGACAGTCTGTTAGCTTGAAGAAGGGAGTTGGGAGAAAGGGGAGGAGCAGGAAAGTGCCTTGTCAGCTTAGGGTATGTAGCTTTGCGTTTCTCTTATTGCACAAAGTATAGGGAGGCATCTCTAGTCCCTGCATGCAATTGTGGCTCTATAGGATGCTGCAAGAGAAAGATGCCACCCTGAAACAGGAAACCTGTGGTAGTGGTCATGGCATCAACTTAAACCGGAACATAGTCAAAGATTAAAAGATAAAGAAGCTGCATACTCATTAAGAGATTACACCAGCTGCTGAAAGTGCTTAATATGAAGAGCACTTTGTTCTTAAAGAAAATGTATTGCATATCTCAATATCATGAGTTGGAAGGGCATAAGTCCATCAACAAGTGGTTGGAGAGGTAAAGGGAGTACAGTCATAGCCCTGTACACACAATCAGTTTGTCCGATGAAAAGAGACCGTTTTCATCGGACAAACCGATCGTGTGTGGGCCCCATCGGTTTGTTTTCCATCGGTGAAAAAAAATACATGTTTTAAAATTTTCCTATGGATAAAAAAACGATAGAAAAAAAAACGATCGTCTGTGTGGAAGTCCATCGGTCAAAAATCCACGCATGCTCAGAATCAAGTCGACGCATGCTTGGAAGCATTGAATTTAATTTTTCTCAGCACGTCGTTGTGTTTTACGTCACCGCGTTTGGACACGGTCGGATTTTTGACTGATGGTGTGTAGACAAGTCAGCTTGATCGGATATCCGACGAAAAAATCAATCGGATTCGATTCTATCAGATATCTGATTGTGTGTACAGGGCTTCAGTGTAATATAGAAATAAAGTTAAAGGGCCAGATTCACGAACACTTGCGCTGGAGTATTTGGATATGCGCCGCGTAACTGTGAAGATGCGCCGTCGTTTCTATGTGCCCGTACCCACCAAACTAGATGCGCCCAATAACGGGTCATTTGCGACCGGCGGAACGTTCCGACGCCAGAGTATCGTCAGCGCTTATTTTCGCTGGGCGCATGAGTCGCGCCCATTGATTTCCCCTGCAAATATGCAAATGAGGGAGATTTCCCAATTCGCGAACGGATTAGCACCATACGCTGGCTACATGCGCCGCGCGTATCTGGTCCGTCCGGCGCAAAGTTATTTCTACAAAAGGCTGCTTTATCTTTACTCCAGACGGTCACAGGTCAGCAGGAGAGCAGCTACAGCAGCGTTACCGAAGATAGGAGCTTGCTGAACAACAACACTTGCAAGGACAACACCTCTGTGTGCCAACATGCCAGGGGCAATTGTGGTCCTAGAACTACTGATGGGTCCCCTGGAACCAAGAAGGCGGCCACGTGAGAGGATATACCGCACTCGTATGAACCTCTTTGGCATGGGGGATGAGGAGGTGTATCGCCTCTTCAGATTCAGCCCTGATGCAATACTTGAACTAACCACAACCCTGCAGGATGACATCACCAGCCCAACACACCGCTCACAAGCAGTGCAGCCACTGGTGAAGGTCCTGGCAACACTCCATTTCCTTGCAAGTGGATCATTCCAGCGTACAAGTGGAGTGGTGGCTGGGATGTCACAATCCTCCATGAGCAGATGTGTGCACCAGGTTGTCCCTGCAATCCTCAGACGCATGTCCAACCAGTTCATCAGACCAACCACTGAGGAGCTGCGGCAGAAGGCAATGACAGATTTCTACAACATTGCCAGATTTCCACGCACTGTGGGGGCCATTGATTGCACACATGTGGCCCTACAGCCCCCCAGTGCCACAGAGCACATATACCGCAATCGGAAGCATTGGCATTCCATCAACGTACAGGTGATAGCTGATGCCCAACGCCTCATATGGCACGTCCGTGCCAAACACCCCGGGTCCAGCCATGACAGCTTCATATACAATCAGAGCCCCATCCCAGCAGAATTTAACCAGAACATGTATGGGGACAGCTGGCTGGTTGGTGAGTGACATGGGAGTCAGGCATGACTACCCCCTCCCGTGATGCACAACAGAAGTCGCACATGCATGACTAACATTCTCCTGTCTTTTCCCTTCCAGGTGACTCTGCATATGCACTGGGACCCCATCTAATGACTCCTTTCCGGAACCCCCAAACCAGAGGAGAGAGAAAATACAATGAAGCACACATCAAAACCCGTGCAGTGGTGGAGCAAACATTCGGGCTCCTGAAGTCCCGTTTCCGATGCCTGGATAAGTCTGGGGGGGCCCTATTGTATTCACCTACCTTTGTGTGTCAGATCATCGGTGCATGTTGCATACTACATAACTTTTCTATGAAAAAAGGCCTGCAGATTGACATACGTGATGACCTGACCCCCGACCCACACAGTCCCCACCTGCCAGAGGACACCCAGTCTGCTGATGGAAGAGCAGTCAGGAGGGTCCTCGCCGTAGGCATCTTTGGACACTAAACCAAAACATTAATAACACAGACAATGCATGCATGCACACCACTGATGTCCCTAGATCACACACACCACATCCACATCACATTGGATTAGCCCAAGTCCAGCATGTAGGAGTTGGGAGCAGTAACGCCGCGTCAAGGCCCCAATGATGTCACTGTCCATTCACACACCTTTCACACGTCATTCATACAGCCGTGGGGTTAACTTCACCACCACGGCCGAGGGTGACACCCCTTACTTTCAGGAGTGCCACCCCCTCACATTCACACACCATTCACACTGTCCCCTGCACTCCTGACCGTGTGCAGTACAAAAAGAAATTAAAAATATCATATCCTGATAAATAAAATAAACAAAATCTCATAACCTGAGAAAAAGGAAAAAAAAACTCATGACCTGAGTATGTCCAAAACAAAAATATAAAACAAGAAAAAAAAAAAGGGCCTCATCGGGGATGCCGGGGGCTTCTTCTGGGGGCCCCTCTCTGGCTCCTCAGCTGCCTGGGTGGAGTGGGTGGGGGTGGGGGGGCATCTGGAGGTGGCTGATCCCCAGGTGGGCCACTCCTGGCAGGTGTGGCCTGCATGCCCTCCAAGGCCCTGGCTATCCGTCCAAGGTAGGAGTTCGTCTGGGCCTGCATCCGGAGCTGACGGGTGACCTGATAATGCTGGGCCCACCGACTCAGCCTCCCCTGGTCCCGGATGGCAGCACTGTTGGCCTGGACGGCTGCAGTAAGGTGCCGAATATCCCCCTGCACCTCCCCCAAAGTGGTGACCACTGCAGCGCAGTTGCAGCTTACATCCTGCACTGCGTTGCTGAGGTTGGCAACGGAGCCCAGGCTGTCAGACACTTTCTGTAAGTGCCCAACTATGGCCCCCATCTGTTCCGTCTGCCTGGCGTGATCCCTCGCCAACTGGTCCTGGACACCATCAGACACCCCCCTGGTCTTCTGGGTCGCCTTCCTGGGGCCAGAAGATGGTTGTCCTCGGGGGGAAGGAGTCGCCCTTGAGGGGCTTCCAAGGATGGGGGAGGGGACGACAGACGGCCCAGGAGAAGGGGAGGAGACAGACAAAACTAAGGTAAAGTCCTGCTCTGCCACAGCAGCATCCTCTACAACCACCTCGGCAGGTGTGGTGTGGCCACTCTCCTCCTCCACAACCTCTTCACCACCCAGTGGCTCGGGCACACGATGGCGTGGGGGGGATGGGGTGGAATGCACGCTGACAGATGATGGCCCAGCTCCGTCATCTGTGGATGACACAAAGCAGACACATGTTGGTGGTCCCACACACTTGGCACATGTACCCTCCCCCCCCCAAATGCAAAACAACAAATAGGGGATTATAAAACACTTACCTGTCCTTGTGCCTTCCTCCACGGAGTCATAGCCTGCGACCCCCTCCACCTGCTCCCTCTCCAGGCAGCGTGCGACCACCTCCTCCTCTGCGGTCAGGGTGACAGGACATGGGGGACCACCACCTGTGCCCCTCTCATACCTCCTGATGGAGGCCACCTTGTCCCTCACCTTGCGCCGCAGATCATTAATTTTTTTTTGTATGTCCCCAGCAGTCCGGGTGGAGTACCCCAGGACATTCACCCTGGCAGCAATGGACTCCAGGATGCCCTGCTTCCTCTCCCGGCTGGTCTTCCGGCTTTTTTTGCCATGGAGAAAAGCATTATCCGTCTCCATTGCCGAAATGATGAGCGAGACCTCCTGGGCATTAAAATTCAGGGTTCTCCTCTCTCTGGGGGTAGCGGGAGCAGCCATCACCAAACAAAAGTATCTTCCCTGGGGTGGGGGGAAGCGGAAATACTTTTGCGCCGGAATGGCGTTTCCGCCAGCGCTTTTAAGCGCCCAGCGGAACGCATTGCGCTGACTTTTCCCAGGAAGTGGTGCCGACGGAAGTTGTGAGCATGCGCACAAGGGGGCGAGTGGAGCCGCACTCACTGCGCATGCTCCGTGGATGATGCGCTGAACGTAAGCCTCTGCGCTGGGCTCCGCCCATCATTTACATATGATCACACCCACTTCCACTTGCGTCGGGTTACGCCAGCGCATTATCGTTACTCTGGCGCAAGTTTACGCGCAACTGCTATGTGAATTACATGACTTGCGCTGAAAGGGTCTTCAGAGTAACGTAAATGAGAAGCGTTACTCCAGAGGAAAGATACTCTCATCTACCTGAATCTGGCCCAAAGTCTGTTAATCCAAGGTGTTATGCATCAGACATGCACTGGGTAAGCTGGTGCACATTGCTCTCCATATGTTCACTAGCCATAGTAATCAATAAAATGTACAATCTTTCTGTTTCAGTTTATCCATAAATAAAAAAAATAACATTTAATGGTTTAAATATGAACATGAGAAATGATAAATATGATGCAGTCTGTCTAATGTATAAATACATTTTTGTAGTTACAGGCGTTGCCCCGTAACACAGTTTTTACTAGTTGATCCTTCCAGTAGATCCATTATTTCTTCACTTCCTTAGACCTAGGTAGCCCATGGAGTGAGTACCTTGCCCCTGTCAGCCTTGTTGCCCTGGGGGGGGGGGTTCAGGGGTTTCAAGGCCCTTCCTTTTCGGAGGTTTGGCTATTTCTGTACCCTTGTGCAGGTTTTTTGTGCGCTGTGATTTTACAATTCACGTTTTTTGTTCACAGGAGTTCAACCGTACCATAAAAAAAAAAAGATTACTGATCCGAGGTGTGATGGCGGCAATCTTATATAAATCAGTGGTCAGTTCATACATTTCTTGGCTCTGATGACATTACTGACTCACAGACATGTTCCTTCCTCGCTGAGTAGTGAATAAGCACCCTAAGGGAGATAAGATGCAATATCAAACCACATACCATCTTGCTATCAGGCTCCAGCTTCATTTTATAAACAGTCATTTGGTCATTATCCTTTCACTTTTAACTACAACCTCATGTTTTACTGCTCTAATTTCAGGAACAGTTTTGGTCAGGAAAATCATTTTACATGACCCACAGAATGGTCACAACTTGGACAAGGGTGCCCATACCTTCCGTTCTCAATGCCTGTGCCATAACTAACAGGAAAATAACTGTCTGGAAATTTCTGTTTGTTACAAATACTCTTTTTCTCTTAGACCTTCAATCCATTTTTTTTCAATCCAGAACAGTTTTTGTTAGTATTAAAATGGGCATAATGTAACAATTCAAGCAAAGACATGCACCAATATTGAACATTTAGTCAAATGAATAGATATTTAAACCAGATTTTATTGTCTCGTGCAAGTAGTGATAATATTGTTGAACACATTATTTATACATTTTAAAATTGTGTATTAAAGTGTATGTAAGCCCTTACAACCAACTTCCATTAAGTGGGCTTTGATGCCCAGGAGGCTGCAAGGCTTCATTATCATGCAAATGCTTTAATTGGCTATCACAGCATTCACATGATTGGGACCCCGTCCAACTGGCTCCAGAATAGAAGCATTGACCAAGAGCTGTTTAGAACTGTACAGTGTCCACACCAAAACCTCTCTGTTCCAGCTACCCCCTTGGTGGGGCAGTCCTGGGGACTGCAAACTGTTGAAACCTTCCAACAAAGAACAGAATTACTAGAATTACTATGTCCTTTCTCCACCATCAGGAGCTCTGATAAAGAGAGGCCCAGAGTGTGACCACAGGTATACAGGGGGGGGCCGACATGACAGGGGTTAACTTAGTTCTCAGGGAGTACGTGCCAGGGGGATGGCTTAGGGGAGAGCAGGAAGCCGTGGGTAGGCTCATAGTTTTATGTGCAGGGATCAAGTTGCCAGCAGGAAGGGGAGGGGCCAGTCCACATGAGGGGGAGCGGGGTAAGAACTTCCCGCCCTAGATGTTGGTGGGTACTGTGTTGGTAGAGGGTGGGGTTATTGGATATAAGGGTTGATTGCTGCATTTGGTGGAGTTTAAGGTCCTTTTAGGTCTTATGGGCACTTTAAAAGGCATGGTGGAGGGACCCGTCTGAGGTACGTCTCCCAGGTGATTCATGGGTACCTGCTATTTGTCTCAGAGTCGATGTTTTTCGTGACTGGAGGACTGAGAAGTACCAGCAGGTGCAGTTCTGGTTTTCTTAAGGCCATTGGGACCTTGGGCTCCAACACAGGGAATAACTGGTGTTATGTTTAAAAGAGTTTATGTAAATTAATATGGTAATTATTTCATATATTTATATATTTGGTTAAAAAAACAGCTGCAATGGCCAATTTCCCCATTCCAGTGTTGCGTGGTTCTTAAAGGGAGGTATGGGGTCTCTGTTTTAGCAGGAACAAGACATAGTTAATACCATAGTCATGACTCCGCACCTTGGCTGAGCCTACTTCATGCAAGGGGAACACCATAACACAGAGCACGAGACCATAGCCTGTTACTTCCAGGTCGGTATATCTTGAACATTTCTGATTTGGTGCGCTAAAAGCTCTATGGCCAAGATAAAAATAATTAGGGACAGGGGCAACCTTGCAGAGTTCTTTGGCATATTTGAAAGATTTCCTATGTATTTCACATATGCATTAGGTACAGAAATTAGTGCTTAGATCTAGGTTAAATAATTGGAGCAGAGTTCATCTTTGAACTTATGCCCTGTACACATGATCGGTTTTTCTGATGAAAACTAACCGTTTTTATCGGACGAACCGATCGTGTGTGGGCCCCATCGTTTTTTTTCCCCATTGGTGAAAAAAAATAGAACCTGTTTTAAATTTTTCTTATGGCTAAAAAAACGATAGAAAAAAACGATCATCTGTGGGAAAATCCATCGGTCAAAAATCCACGCATGCTCAGAATCAAGTCGACGCATGCTCGGAAGCATTGAACTTCATTTTTCTCTGCATGTCATTGTGTTTTACGTCACTACGTTGGACACGATTAGATTTTTGACCGTTTTCATCAGATGGACTGATCGAGTGTACAGGGAATTAGTGTTATAAAACAAAGCAGGGACCAAAGTGAATTTGTTGCTTATTTATTTCACAAAAATATGATTACAGGCATATTTATTTATAGCATTTTCAAAAGATCCCAGCATACAATACAACATGAGGGAGACATACCATCACATGGCTAAGGAATGGCTTATGCAATAAAGTTCTATTACAAGTTCAACATTATACTGAGGGCCTGAGTTAGCGAAGTATAAAGAGAGGCATGACCTGTGTTCAGTTCAAACGCCCAATCAAATGCAGGAAAATCTTTAAAAATAGTGCTTCTCATTTTCACAGTTGAATGTTTAATGCTAACTTCATCTCCTTTCATGCTTTAGTAATCTGGCCATGAGACATTTATGTCTCCACAGGCATAAAAGACAATTAGAAGGAAAAGTCATCATAACAGTCGAAACAAAGACACAACAACAAATAATTGTTGTTGCCAAGTGGAATCTAGCCTCTATGTTTCAAGTGAAGGCTGGAGAATTAAACTGCTCTTTGGCTGCTATGGGCAACAACATTATTTATGCATTACATATTTTTTTTTGATTGGTAATACTTGCTATGAACAAAGTAAACGGATTAGACACTGTTGAGATAGAATCTTAAATCTTTAATTTTATTACATAAATGTACACCAAAGAAACCATTTAGGAATGTTTTTTTTTCTAAATATCTCTACACTTGCTGCTTGCTATACATTATGGCCCAGATTCACAAAGCACTTACGCCGACGTAAGTGCAAATTTGCGGCGGTAAGCGTATCTGTGCGCAAGACCCACAAACCAATACACGCCTGAAAACTGGCAAGCCTACGCCAACGTAGTTTACATACGCCGGCGTAGCGTGGGCGCATTTTTCATCTGGACGCATGTTGCTGCTCCCATTGATTAGGCATTCAAACATGCAAATGAGGGAAATACGGCGATTCACGAACGTACGTGCGCCCGACGCATGCTACGGGAGGTGCGCGTAAATTGTACGTCCGGCGTAAAGTTATTCCCCATAGATGAGGCGCAACCCGGCAACAGACATGCAAAGGTCTGCACCGGAGAACACAGGCCGGCGTATTGGGCGTACGTTACGTTCACGGCGTACGTGGTGATCCGCCGTAGCTTAGGCATTTGTGCCGGCGTGATTGTGAGCATGCGCATAAGGAATGGAATGAATGACTTGTATAGCGCAACACATGCGAACTGAATCGCCTCTGGGCACTTTTTCCAGCCAGTGTCTGCTTGGCTGGTGCGGTCATTTTTACCCCGTAGGATCTTGACACGCTAGAGACACACAGTCATACACACATATATACATATATACTAGGCCAATTTTTTTGACGAGATCCAATTCACCTACCAGCATGTTTTTGGAGTGTGGGAGGAAATCGGAGTACCCGGAGGAAACCCACGCAGGCACAGGGAGAACATGCAAACTCCAGGCAGATGGTGTCATGGTCGGGATTCGAACCAGCGACTCTTTTGCTGCTAGGCGAAAGTGCTACTCACTGCACCACTGTACACAGGGTGCAGTTTCATGCGTCCACGTCACGGCAACGTCACGGCGCATGCGCAGTTCATGATACGCCGGGCGTAAAACACTGCACCATGATTGGACCATCATTTGCATGGGGTCACTTCCACCTACCCCGGCCTGCGCCTTCGAAACTTACGCCACACCGACTCAGCGTTGGGAGCAATAGCTTGCTGAATGCAGTGCTTGCCTCTCAGCGCTGCGACGGCGTAGCGTACAACGTTTGCGCTACGGCGGTTTAATGTGCGCCCAACTCTCTGTGAATCTGAGCCAAAATGTACATTTTATGAAATGCCTACTTTCAAAGGTTAGCAAATTTCAGTGACTGAGTGGTTGGGTTTTACAAAACACTGGGAGTAGTTTAGATGGGGTTGTGGTGGATCTGGGCGGGGTTATGGTGGACCTGGGCAGGGTTTGGTCATACCGGGTCTGTGGTCATTTACATTCCCACATACTGTATAGTGTATATTGCCCAGGCTTGTAATGGCTTTGCTTTTACCTGGGAAAGTTGGCATATCAGCATTATGACATGAATAGGTGCTTTCTTCTGTATGTCCATGTATACATTCCACCAAAGAAAAAAGGCCATGTTTTATGAATAAGCCACTTTTATATAAGTAGTTTATCCAGCAGGCACAAATATTAGGCAATGTGACCAAAAAATGAGATTGCGCTAAATAATGCATATAAGTGACTAGAAATGCTGATTAAGCATGTGCACATGCTTAATCAGCATTTCTAGTCACTTATATGCATTATTTAGCGCAATCTCATTTTTTGGTCACATTGTTTTCTGTGTAGTATAACACTTTATGATTGCAGCTTTATTTCTTTGTCACATTAATGAGCACAATAACATTTTTTTCACAAATATTAGGCAATAGTGCAATAAACCTTATATACATATTGGGCTTGTAAGAAAAATACAATGTTACCTAAAACATACTTCTTTGACTACACTTATCCTCATCAGGACTCCCTCCCCAACATGATCCTTTATCTATATGGGAACCTTTAGAATGTAAAACAACCCATTCAATTTAAAATAGAAATACAGAGCAAAACATTTGAGTATATACATAAAACAATTATAAATACCTTTTTTTATAAGTGACCACATGACCTCTTTTCTCAGATATATAAGGGGCTTAGAGAAGTGTGGGTGGAGACTGCAGCGGGAAAGTAAGCAAGAGGCAGAGAAACAGCAGAACACTGATCTCCCCAGTGATTAGCAATGCAGGGGGCGTGTCAGCACAAGTCTAACCATTGTAGTACAGGCAGGCTGTGTTCTCAAGTAGAATACAAGTAAGAAAACTGAGCTGGGATGGATGTGCTTCCATGTCTAGAGTGCTCAGTTTGAAACAGGAAAGCAAGGGGTGCGGCCAGGATCACCAGGTATTTCACACAAAGGAAGCAAAGCATAGAGAACAGGAGACTTTTTCATATAAGTACATTGTACAGCAGGCACATATCAGAAAAATTAAATGATGAGGCAACATACACTCTGAGCTGCAAAGGCAGAGAGATGGGATTGTATACATGAAGCAGCCCCAAAGCTTAGTGGTGTGGCAAAATGTGTACCTCTTGCCGCGTTTAGTGGGCAGTACTGCCACAAAAGTGCTATCTATTCCAATAAATTGGGTTGGGCTGTGCTGCAACTGAGAGCTAAATGCCTGTCAGCTGCACCTGTACCGCTCTCTGAAAAGCAGTTCTCGTGAGTCTCTTTTTAGAGAGCAACAAAAGGGTATGCAAGCCTTTAACCACTTCTAGCAAGCAGCTTGCTATGGGCGCATTAGAGCCGAGACGCAGCTTTGTGTGTCCATTCAGACACAAAGCCACGGTTCGGCCCCACCCCCTCTCTCTCCTCATTGGCTAGCTGATTTTGAATGACAGCAGCAAGAATCAATAGCACCGCTGTTGTGTCTCAGCCAATCAGAAGGGAGAGTCATGGACGGCCGAGGCACTTGTGCATATAGCTGGATCGAGATGGGGCTCAGGTAGGTATTGGGGGGGGGCTGCTGCACGTGAAGGTTTTTTTTTTTTCTGAATGCATAAAATGCATTAAAATAAAAAAAACTTCTGCCTTTAAAATCAATTTAACATTAAGTGCAACTGCACTTACAGTTTGCAGTCCCACAAATACCTGTTGAACCTGCCAGAGAAGTCCACCTACAACAGCTTCCTAGGATGATGTGGCAACAGTGCTGCAATGCTCCTGAAATCGAAGCAGAGTTGCCACCACCATGTAGGTTATGCTTGCACTAGAGTGGGATGAGAAGACCATGCTGATTTGGCTACCAGCAAGGTTACCTTTGATTTACAAGCCTGTATCTTATCAATCAGCACCTGACCACACCTAGTTCCACCCCTTGCTTTCTGGATTGACAGCACTGCCTCTCAGAATTTCTCCCACTGTGATGGGGGGGGGGGGTGCGGGAGCCTGTGATACACAAATGAAGAGGTATTTGGCTCAGTCAGGGAATGTATATAAAGTTTTTGTTTATATTATGAGGCTTGTATATTACATAGTCCTGTCATACTGGAGCATCTTAATTGAACTTTGAGTTAGCCATATTTCTTACCATGGTCTTGCACTACATAGAAAGGAAATCACTGGCAATACTATTTTGTACTGATTGTGATTATACATACCACAGTAAAAAAATAAATAAAAAATGACATACAGTATTTAAAGTATTACCCAGAATAAGCCAATACTGTGCTAATAGCAGTTGCTGGTTCTGGGTGGTGGAGTTTTTGTATTGTATTTGTATTGCAGATTTTAAAAGATAAGTGCAACCAAAATGAATATGTTGCCTTAATGCTGGCCATACACTTATGCCTTGTACACACGATCGGAAAAAGTCAGACGGAATTTTTTCATCGGATATTCCGATCGTATGTGTCCCCTTTGGATTTTCTCCATCGCAAATTCTGACGGACTTACAGTAGAAAGAGAACATCTCTTTTTTTTCCGATGAAAACAATTTCTATCAGTAATTCTGTTCTCCTGTATGGAACTCTGACGGAGAAAAAAACATGAATGCTCAGAATCAAGTCGGCACATGCTGGGAAGCATTGAACTTAATTTTTCTCGACTTGTGGTAGTGTTGTACGTCACCGCGTTTTGGACGGTCAGAATTTGGTGCGACATGTGTATGCAAATTCCGTCTGAGTTTATCCCAATGGAAATTACGACCGTGTGAACGGGGCATAACTAGTTTTATTATTCAAAACAAAGGTTTCTTCAGCCTGATCAAATCGAGCAATATTTGCTGATTTTTCTCTACCATTTTCATCGCTTTCACAGTATCAAATTAAGGGGGGGGGGGGAAACAATTGGAACACTGATTGTTATCAAGGGAGTCAGATGCAACCAATCATTTGTTTTATCCAATCAATTTGAAACCCCCAGAATTAAGGTTCAATGGGTAACCATAAACTACAGTATCTAACCCCTGGCCTATTCCATAATTTCAAAGATGTTTTACATGGCATTTCTTATTAACTGGATTCCCTGCTAGAAATGACTGCTCTGTTTTGATCAAATAATACAATTGGTTTTGAAAGTTATGACACTTTTTTTGAAATGATCGTTGTATTGAACGACCAATATAATAGCCGGCATTGCACAGGCTCTGTCTGTGGTGCCAATAGCCATTGAGAGGTGTTCTTGTTCTCCATGCTGAATTATTTTTTCTATTATAGATAATGAACTCACGGGGGAATTCCTTTGCTTGGCTGCATAATGGCTATTGTGTGATACAGAAGTAGAAATTTGGGTTATTTCATCTTCCGTATCATCAGCAGATATAAGGAGCAATTTGATGAACAATGTCAATAACATCTTAAATGTTTTGGTTGTATGGGTCCTTTGAAGATCTGCAATACAGCACAATGTTATAGAGTTCGCTTTACAAAAAACTGGAACACAGAAAGCTGAGGAAAGTGTCAGAAGTTGCCTATACCAGCTAATCAAATACCTTGCTTTATGTTAAATAAAGGCCGGATTTTCCATAAGGCACACTAAGCATACAGTTATAGGTGCCACTCCAGTGGTGGCACCTAAAATTTCTGGGACAAGATATAATTTTGATACATAGGTCCCTGTCTAAGCCAACTGATACCCACTGGCTTCATTACTGAACTCACTGATACCAATGAGACTGGGGGCTTTATTACTATCCCCACTGACACTAGGGGCATTATTGCTAAACCCAATGACACCAATGGCACTGGGGGCTTAATTACTAAACCCACTGACACCAATGACACTGGGGACTTTAGCACTAAACCCACTGATACCGATGACACTAGTGGCTTTATTGCTAAACCCACTGACACCAATAGAACTGTAGACTTTATTACTAAACTCACTGACACCAATGGCACTGAGGGCTTTATTGCTAAACCCACTGACACCAATGCAACTGTGGACCCTATTACTAAACCCAATGACACCTATGGCACTGGGGGCTTAATTACTAAACCCACTGACACCATTGAGGCTGGGTGCTTCATTTCTAAACTTGACACCAAAGATACTGGGGGCTCTATTACTAAACCCATTGACACTAAAGAGACTTGGAGCTGTACCACTAAAATCAATGACAATTGAGGGGCCTTCTTATTTAACCCACTCACACAAATGAGACTGGGGGCTATATCACTAAACCCAGTGATGCCAAAGACATTGGGGGGCTTTTTACAACACTCACTGACACCAGTGATATGGGGACTTTATTACTAAACTCACTGACACCAGTGATATGGGAACTTTATTAATAAACTCACTGACACCAGTGATATGGGAACTTTATTAATAAACTCACTGACACCAGTGATATGGGGACTTTATTACTAAACTCACAAACACCAGTGATATGGGGACTTTATTACTAAACTCAGTGATATGGGGACTTTATTACTAAACTCACTAACACCAGTGATATGGGGACTTTATTAATAAACTCACTGACACCAGTGATATAGGGACTTTATTATTAAACCCACTGACACTAGTAATACTGTGAATTTATTACTAAACTCATTGACGCCAACAAAACTGGGGGTTTAATTATTAAACCCACTGACATCAAAGACACTGGATGCTTTATTGCTAAACCCAATGACATCAATGGCACTGGGGATTTCTTAAAGTGGAGGTTCACCTAAAAAAAATGTTTAACCTTGCATTTAGGCTAGTTATTACAATGAGAATCGGCAGTTTTAAAAAAAAAATACTTGCGGTACATACCGTTTTCCATATGTATGTTCACCGCGGCTTCCGGGTATGATTGTCGGGGCTGGGCGTTCCTAATTGATTGACAGGCATGTCGACCGACGCATACAGCGCATCACGAGTAGCCGAAAGAAGCCGAACGTCAGTGCGCAGGCGCCGTATAGAGCCGCACCGACGTTCGGCTTCTTTCGGCTACTCGTGACGCGCTGTATACGTCAGTCGACATGCCTGTCAATCAATTAGGAATGCCCAGTCCCGACGATCATACCCGGAAGCTGCGGTTATCATCATATAGAAAACGGTATGTACCGCAAGGATTTTTAAACAAAAATGCCGATTCTCATTCTAGTAACTAGCCTAAATGCAATGATACTTTTTTTTTTTTTAGGTGAACCTCCACTTTAATAAATACATTAAACCAAACCTCTGCTAAATTATACACAGCCTTGTATAGTTCACATAGACTGCTGGATCATGACAATCACAAAGATGCAGTGCTACATGGCCATTTGTTTTTGTGTGCACATTCTGTATTGGAGATTGGCACAGCACACACTGGTTGCTACCAGTGATACACACCCACCCTCTAAGGCACTTCCCTTTTGTGCCATGCTGCATAGACAGAAGAATAGATAGAAGAGCTCAGATTGGCTGCCAGATGTGTCAGCAGAAAGCAGGAGTGTGTTTGGAATAGATGCGGGCGGGGGCAGCATTGTTAGTGGGGATATTGAAAGGGGTGATAGGAGTGATGCCAGGCTGCCAAGGGCAGTCAAACTTAGAAGCTTGTTAAAGTAATTTTCTACATATAGGGAAATGAATGTCACCATGCCTAGCCTAATCGGTAGCATGGGTTTTGTTTGAAAACATCTGGCAGTGTAGGGGATTAGTCTAATATTCCTCTCCCAGTGATAGTAAGTGTCATTTAGATTTTTTTTTTGACTAGGGTAACCTTAAGTTTTTTCATACTTTTAAAGGGGGGTTGGGGCTAAAAAAAAAAGGTTGTGAAAAGCTGCTAAAGACAGCCGCTCCACTTTTGCTGCAGTCTCTCGTGGACTGCGATCCAGTCTGAGTGCAAATTCACTTGTCCATCGTTGTAACAAATTACAAACAAAACTTTATCACACAAACAGTTGGACTAAAGAAAATAAATAGGTATGGAGAACAGAGAGGGAAGAGCATTCACTTCTTGTGAAAGATCAGCGGTTTGACCATCCCTGCAAGGATTTTGGGGAGCTGCGCCGATATGACCTCTGTCATCATTTCTGGGAACTCCACGCTCAACGCCCGAGACTGAAGGAAGGTGTTGAGGCAGTACAGGTGGAGCTGCTTGACCAGCTGTTGGCAGACAAGCGGAGAGGATGTTACAGGAGAACACACCACCAAATTTCCGAAAATAGAAAGACCCTATAACAAATTAGCTATCCAACACATTAACAATTTTTTAAAACCCTTTATAATTTGAAAACTAGCTGATTAAATAAATATAATATGATACCCACATACACAACTAGTGCTAAAACAACTATGTGCTATAAATAAAATACCATACAATGTTTGCAAAGTGCACAATCTTTCTATGTATACAGCTGATTGGATCAAAAACGTTTTCCAGCTTCTGTTAAACAAGGACATTCACAGATGGATCGAAATCAGGTAAGATTGATCCAGGGAATATCCGATTGCCTGTTGGGGATCAGAAAGAAATTTGTTCCCTTGCTTGGCAAATTGGATCATGCTTTATTGGGGCTTTTTTTTGTCTTCCTCTGGCTCAACTGTGGGTATAGGATAGTATATAAGTATTTGAACACCCTGCTATTTTGCAAGTTCTCCCACTTGGAAATCATGGAGGGGTCTGAAATTGTCATCGTAGGTGCATATCCACTGTGAGAGACATAATCAAAAAAAAAAATTCCAGAAATCACAATGTATGATTTTTTTAACTATTTATTTGTATGATACAGCTGCAAATAAGTATTTGAACACCTGAGAAAATCAATGTTAATATTTGGTACAGTAGCCTTTGTTTGCAATTACAGAGGTCAAACGTTTCTTGTAGTTTTTCACCAGGTTTGCACACACTGGAGGAGGGATTTTGGCCCACTCCTCCACACAGATCTTCTCTAGATCAGTCAGGTTTCTGGGCTGTCGCTGAGAAACACGGAGTTTGAGCTCCCTCCAAAGATTCTCTATTGGGTTTAGGTCTGGAGACTGGCTAGGCCATGCCAGAACCTTGATATGCTTCTTACAGAGCCACTCCTTGGTTATCCTGGCTGTGTGTCATTCGGGTCATTGTCATGTTGGAAGACCCAGCATCGACCCATCTTCAAAGCTCTAACTGAGGGAAGGAGGTTGTTGCCCAAAATCTCGCAATACATGGCCCCGGTCATCCTCTCCTTAATACAGTGCAGTCGCCCTGTCCCATGTGCAGAAAAACACCCCCAAAGCATGATGCTACCACCCCCATGCTTCACAGTAGGGATGGTGTTCTTGGGATGGTACTCATCATTCTTCTTCCTCCAAACACGGTAAGTGGAATTATGACCAAAAAGTTCTATTTTGGTCTCATCTGACCACATGACTTTCTCCCATGACTCCTCTGAATCATCCAAATGGTCATTGGCAAACTTAAGACGGGCCTTGACATGTGCTGGTTTAAGCAGGGGAATCTTCCGTGCCATGCATGATTTCAAACCATGACGTCTTAGGCCCCATACACACAAGCGGACAGATTTGTTCAAATCTGTCCGTCCGACAGATTTGAACAAATCTGTCTGCTGGGATTTTGGTTTGCTCGCGTGTACACACGAGCAAACCAAAATCCCCGCCAGCAGAGAGCGCGCTGACGTGTCGGTGACGTGGCGGTGACTTTGAGGCCGCCACGTCACCGCACCAGGAAGTAAAACACTTCCGCGCATGCGCCAAATCCATTTGGCGGCGGTGCGGCGGCGGTGCGGGACGACATGTCTGCTGGTAAGTGTACTAACCAGCAGACATGTCGGGCGGACAGATTCCCACCCGATAGATTTCAAAGCATGCTTTGAAATCTGTCGGGTGGACAAATCTGTCTGCTCGGCCGTACGCACGATCGAATCTGTCTGCTGAAACGGTCCAGCGGACAGATTTGATCGTGTGTACGAGGCCTTAGGCCTCGTACACACGATCGGACATATCCGATGAAAACGGTCCGCGGACCATTTCCATCGGATATGTCCGATCTGGAGTTTGATCCGATGGCGTGTACACACCATCGGATCAAATTCCCCGCCGGCGGACGGCGCGGTGACGTGTCGGTGACGCGGCGGTGACGTTGACGCCGCCACGTTACCGCTACGTCACGCACCAGGAAGTAAACACTTCCGCGCGCATGCGTCAGATCCATTCACAGGATACGTATAGCATGTGTGGGAGGATATGTCCGCTGGTTTACCGTACTAACCAGCGGACATATCCGACGGACAGGTTTGTAGCGGACAAATCTGTCCGCTAGCCCATACACACGATCGGAGATGTCTGCTGAAACGGTCCATCGGACCGTTTTCAGCGGACATATCCCCTTGTGCGTACGAGGCCTCAGTGTATTACCAACAGTAACCTTGGAAACGGTGGTCCCAGCTCTTTTCAGGTCATTGACCAGCTCCTCCCGTGTAGTCCTGGGCTGATTTCTCACCTTTCTTAGGATCATTGAGACCCCACGAGGTGAGATTTTGCATGGAGCCCCAGTCCGAGGGAGATTGACAGTCATGTTTAGCTTCTTCCATTTTCTAATGATTGCTCCAACAGTGGACCTTTTTTCACCAAGCTGCTTGGCAATTTCCCCGTAGCCCTTTCCAGCCTTGTGGAGGTGTACAATTTTGTCTCTAGTGTCTTTGGACAGCTCTTTGGTCTTGGCCATGTTAGTAGTTGGATTCTTACTGATTGTATGGGGTGGACAGGTGTCTTTATGCAGCTAATCACCTCAAACAGGTGCATCTAATTTAGGATAATAAATGGAGTGGAGGTGGACATTTTAAAGGCAGACTAACAGGTCTTTGAGGGTCATAATTCTAGCTGATAGACAGGTGTTCAAATACTTCTTTGCAGCTGTATCATACAAATAAATAGTTAAAAAATCAAACATTGTGATTTCTGGAATTTATTTTTTTGATTATGTCTCTCACAGTGGACATGCACCTACGATGACAATTTCAGACCCCTCCATGATTTCCAAGTGGGAGAACTTGCAAAATAGCAGGGTGTTTAAATACTTATTTTCTGCACTGTATATATATATTTTACTTGTTGCTATAAAAAAATATCCCAATTAAAAATAAAAAATAAAAAATTCTCAGTTAAGGCCGATACGTATTCTTCTACGTATTTTTGTAAAAAAAAAAAAAAAATCACAATAAGTGAATGCTTTGCGCAAAAGTTATAGCAGCTACAAAATAGGGGACAGAATTATGATTTTTTTTTTATATTTTTTTTTTACTAGTAATGGCGGCGATCTGCGATTTTTATTGGGACTGCGATATTGCGGCGGACACATCGGACACTTTTGACACATTTTTGGCGCCATTCACATTTATAAAGCGACCAGTGCTATAAATATTCACTAATTACTGTATAAATGTGACTGGCATTAAAGGGGTTAACACTAGGGGGTGAGGAAGGGGTTAAATGTATTGCCTGGGTGTGTTCTAACTGTGTGGGGGGAGGGGGGTGACTGGGGGAGGTGATCGATGCTGTCTCCCTATGTACAAGGGAAACAGCATCTGTCACCTCTCCCTGACAGGACGTGGAGCTCTGTGTTTACACACACAGCTCCACGTCCCTGCTCTGTCACCGCCGATCGTGTGTACCTGACGGACATCGCGGCCGCCGGGTACACGCATCGAATCCTCGGTGATGCGACGTGACCCCGGCGCCTCAGGTCCGCGTTGTTGACGTATTCTGTCAATATCGCGGACCCAAAGTGGTTAAAGCAGAACTTTTGTCAGAAAATTAAGTGCTGCTAGTTCACTTCAGACTGGCCCCTTTTGAAGGCATAGCTATGAAAAACATTAAAAATTTGTGTCTATAAAGCTTAAAATCCAGTAATGAACTGGCTCAACATGCTCTGCACATGCTCAGTTGCTCTCCCTCCCTTGTTGGCATTGTGCTGAAAATCAGATCCACTAGAGGCAAATCTACTAACAGGGGATCTAGGCTTTCAACAAAATGGCAGCCTCCAGCAGCAATGCTGGAGGCAATATACAGCACACCCTAATTTTGGTAGCATAATTATTAATGTGGAATGTATGTTCTTTGCTAAAGAATATTATTTTGTATCAAGGTGTTATATGTAAAGTTCCACTTTAACTGTTGTATTCAATAACAATCCTTGTTAATGGATCCACCACCATTAACCAGGTAAATTATCCACAACACGGGATGTGTTCTGAACTT
Organism: Rana kukunoris; assembly: GCA_029574335.1. Lineage (NCBI taxonomy): Eukaryota > Metazoa > Chordata > Amphibia > Anura > Ranidae > Rana > Rana kukunoris. The sequence goes on from CM056050.1 coordinate 56,372,387, forward strand.
CACATCATATGATGTGTACATACGGTCGGAATTCTTTCAAAAAGTTCGATGTGAGCTTTTGGTCGGAAATTCTGACCATGTGTATGCCCACCTGGCTTTTTCTGTCAGAATTTTTTGACAGCAAAAATTTGAGAACTGGTTCTCAAATTTTCCGACGGGAAAAATTCTTGTCAGAAATTCCGATTGTCTGTATGCAATTCCAACGTGCAAAAAAAACATGCATGCTCAGAATCGATTTGACACATGCTCGGAATCATTGAACTTAGTTTTTCGTTGTAGTGTTGTACGTCACCGCGTTCTTGATGGTCTGAATTTTGTGTGACCGTGTGTAAGCAAGTTGGAGCCAAAATTCAGTTGGAAAAAAATCTGTGGTTTTCTTGTCGGAATTTCCGATCATGTGTACACGGCATAACTGTGTTATCCTCAACCACCTTCAGAAAGGCTCACTCACCAGAAGGGATGGACCTTAAATTGTAATGTTCAGATTCACATTTCACTATTATCTCCATATCTCTCATAGAAAAAAAAAAAAAAAAAACATTTGGATAGATATAATCATTTAAATGGGAACTTTACCCATTTAGCAAGGAACATACATTCCACATTAATTAAAAAACAAAACTAAAAGAAAAACAGTTGAGGCAATAATGGTTAATCTGGTTTGAGATTCCGTGACTAGGCAGCAAATATCTTACTCTAGTCACTAGAACAGGTGGTGCCACCCATGTCCAGAGCCCTATTATATGCTTTATAGCAGGATATATTGAGTTTCTAGTAAATTGCGCACATGTCGTGCATGTTTTATGATCCACTGATCACCAATGTGATTTGCTCAATTACTGAACTGAACAAATGTCTGTAAAACATTTATTGCACAAAAAATAAAAATTATTAAAATGAAAAAGTTGTACCCATACAGTACATATACTTAAGTTTAATCAATTTTAAATTGCAGAGAATCGCCCCTTATTCCTACCAATTCCTACCAATTCGTCTTCAGATTTACCAAAACAATTTAATATGAGGTCCTACCTAAACAATTCATACAATTTGTATCTGGTAAAACATGTCTTTGCACTTCACATTGTTGAATATTGCACAATACAACTGTAACATGCATGGTATACTTTAGTTTGTGTGTATTGTGGGGGAAGAAGTGGAATATAGAATCCTATATAATATTGAAGCCCAGCAAACAGAATCTATAAATTTGTTCTAATCAGCCCGGGATTATCATTACATAAATGTGACTGGCATTAAAGGGGTTAACACTAGGGGGTGAGGAAGGGGTTAAATGTATTGCCTGGGTGTGTTCTAACTGTGTGGGGGGAGGGGGGTGACTGGGGGAGGTGATCGATGCTGTCTCCCTATGTACAAGGGAAACAGCATCTGTCACCTCTCCCTGACAGGACGTGGAGCTCTGTGTTTACACACACAGCTCCACGTCCCTGCTCTGTCACCGCCGATCGTGTGTACCTGACGGACATCGCGGCCGCCGGGTACACGCATCGAATCCTCGGTGATGCGACGTGACCCCGGCGCCTCAGGTCCGCGTTGTTGACGTATTCTGTCAATATCGCGGACCCAAAGTGGTTAAAGCAGAACTTTTGTCAGAAAATTAAGTGCTGCTAGATCACTTCAGACTGGCCCCTTTTGAAGGCATAGCTATGAAAAACATTAAAAATTTGTGTCTATAAAGCTTAAAATCCAGTAATGAACTGGCTCAACATGCTCTGCACATGCTCAGTTGCTCTCCCTCCCTTGTTGGCATTGTGCTGAAAATCAGATCCACTAGAGGCAAATCTACTAACAGGGGATCTAGGCTTTCAACAAAATGGCAGCCTCCAGCAGCAATGCTGGAGGCAATATACAGCACACCCTAATTTTGGTAGCATAATTATTAATGTGGAATGTATGTTCTTTGCTAAAGAATATTATTTTGTATCAAGGTGTTATATGTAAAGTTCCACTTTAACTGTTGTATTCAATAACAATCCTTGTTAATGGATCCACCACCATTAACCAGGTAAATTATCCACAACACGGGATGTGTTCTGAACTTCACATCATATGATGTGTACATACGGTCGGAATTCTTTCAAAAAGTTCGATGTGAGCTTTTGGTCGGAAATTCTGACCATGTGTATGCCCACCTGGCTTTTTCTGTCAGAATTTTTTGACAGCAAAAATTTGAGAACTGGTTCTCAAATTTTCCGACGGGAAAAATTCTTGTCAGAAATTCCGATTGTCTGTATGCAATTCCAACGTGCAAAAAAAACATGCATGCTCAGAATCGATTTGACACATGCTCGGAATCATTGAACTTAGTTTTTCGTTGTAGTGTTGTACGTCACCGCGTTCTTGATGGTCTGAATTTTGTGTGACCGTGTGTAAGCAAGTTGGAGCCAAAATTCAGTTGGAAAAAAATCTGTGGTTTTCTTGTCGGAATTTCCGATCATGTGTACACGGCATAACTGTGTTATCCTCAACCACCTTCAGAAAGGCTCACTCACCAGAAGGGATGGACCTTAAATTGTAATGTTCAGATTCACATTTCACTATTATCTCCATATCTCTCATAGAAAAAAAAAAAAAAAAAACATTTGGATAGATATAATCATTTAAATGGGAACTTTACCCATTTAGCAAGGAACATACATTCCACATTAATTAAAAAACAAAACTAAAAGAAAAACAGTTGAGGCAATAATGGTTAATCTGGTTTGAGATTCCGTGACTAGGCAGCAAATATCTTACTCTAGTCACTAGAACAGGTGGTGCCACCCATGTCCAGAGCCCTATTATATGCTTTATAGCAGGATATATTGATTTTCTAGTAAATTGCGCACATGCCGTGCATGTTTTATGATCCACTGATCACCAATGTGATTTGCTCAATTACTGAACTGAACAAATGTCTGTAAAACATTTATTGCACAAAAAATAAAAATTATTAAAATGAAAAAGTTGTACCCATACAGTACATATACTTAAGTTTAATCAATTTTAAATTGCAGAGAATCGCCCCTTATTCCTACCAATTCCTACCAATTCGTCTTCAGATTTACCAAAACAATTTAATATGAGGTCCTACCTAAACAATTCATACAATTTGTATCTGGTAAAACATGTCTTTGCACTTCACATTGTTGAATATTGCACAATACAACTGTAACATGCATGGTATACTTTAGTTTGTGTGTATTGTGGGGGAAGAAGTGGAATATAGAATCCTATATAATATTGAAGCCCAGCAAACAGAATCTATAAATTTGTTCTAATCAGCCCGGGATTATCATTACCAGATTATTTGTACATCACTAACTTGTTCCAATGACGCAGGAACCATTTTACTTGATTCAACAACTGTCTAATATTTTGCTACCTCAACTGAGCTGCATGAGTAGACTAGTGCAGGCCATCTTCATTATAATATTATCAGTTCACAACCAGTGTTACGTTACAATGATCAGTAAAAAATGGCTTTACCAATGGAACACTTACTTCATGCATGGAGTCCAGTACTTTGGTTAGGTGATAGAACCGCTGAGAACTTGCAACAACTCCTTTGTGCCTTAGGCTGATGGCCTTTGCCAGTTCTTTAATGTAATTAGACCTCATCTCATCAAAATAACTTTGACTTTTAAGACCTTCCAAAGGAACTAAATAAAATAAAAAAAGGACAAAAATTATTTGCAATATAAAACAAAGTCTACCATAGCCCCCTAATTCTTTGGGAAGGCCATTAAGCTGAACCTATAGATTTAAAGTGGAAACAATAAGTTGTAAGGGAAGAGTATAAGGGACGCTGGCAATGGAATACATGTAATCTGTCACTTTGCCTATTTAGGGCAATAACAGGTTTTCTTTTTAGAATGGTTTCCTTTTCTTTGCTCAGGAACAAAAGGCATCACAGGCTGACAGCTCTGGACCATGCATGATGCCTTTCTCAAGGCAAAGTGATGTCAAGCTGCTATTAAAAAAATGAAGCAAATCTGTGCTTTAACCCCAACCCCATCCCCGGCAGGGCATACCCACCTATCCTTCACCATCCACCCCAAGCTGCTCTGTTCAGTTTCCAGGAGAGAATAAAAATACCAGGTACTTTAGGGTGTGAAGGTGCATGTGTCAACACTGGGCCAATTACCAAGCATGGGTAGAGTCCATAGCCCTCTGTAAGTCATTACTTCAGTGACACGGATCGGCTTCCTTAGCATAGGAGTGGAAGAAGGGTACACAGGCCAGGTTCACTTTAAAGCTATGCTCTGGCCATATGTAAATCCCCTTAACCAAAACAATCTCCTCTTACTATTGGTTGCGGTAATAAAAAAAATAATCGAATAGCCCCTTTTCATTACCTAAGAGAAATTGTTTTCCATGTGTCTTTGGGTTCAGCCTGCATTGATCAATGCATTTCAACGCACCTGGTGAGAACAAGCCTATAATCTGTGGTCATGGGGTCCTAGGCTTCTCTCTTCATTGCGGAGAGGAAGGGTCCTTCTGAAGGTGCCCAACTTTCTACTTCCTATCCAGTGATGGGATGCTCTTAAAGGGGTTTTAAAGGTTCGTGTTTTTTCACCTTGATGCCTCCTATGCATTAAGGTGAAAAAACACCTGGCAATCACTTTCCCCCCCCGTTTTATTTACCTGAGCCAGTTCACCTGCTCGGCGCATCCCCGGCATCCTCTTCTCCATAGAGTCCTGGAGTTGATTGGATAGATTGATAGCAGTGCAGCCATTAGATGTCACTGCTGTCAATCAAGTCCAATGATGTGTGCGTCGGGGGGGCTGGCCCGTGTCATACACTCGGCGTCTATGGACGCCGAGTGTATGACTCAGGAGCACGCCTGCAAGGTAACCCCCTTGGGATTGCTCTTCTCCTAGGGGGTTATCTAATGCGGGGAGGAGCCGAGGGACCCCAGAAGAGGATGTTCGGGGCAAAACGATCTGCACAGTGGAGGTAAGTTTGACATGTTTGTTATTTAAAAAAAATAAAAAAGTAACCTTTAGTATCCCTTTAAGTCCTGATCAGCAAGCATGATGTTATGACTTATAATGAGGTGAACGGGCAGCAGCGGGTGCACATTAAAGCGCTGAATCCATTTTTTTAAACAATGCTGGAAGATGGCAGTGTGGAGGGAGTGGGATGGATAAGGGTAAAGTCTCCTTAACCGTAGTCTAGCCATAACCCAATTCTTAAATTTACCTTAAAGGATAACCGAATTTTCTAAAATAAAAAATAAAAACAAGATTTGCATTGTACTTGCAGTCTATGTCAATATAATGTGTTAACTTTTCTGAAAATAAATCCTGATTCCAGCAGTGTCTGGCCTATGTTTGCCTCCATCTTTGCTGTAAAGAAGCCACTACTAGAAGGTGCTATTTGGAGACAGGAGATTTGCTTTGTATTAAGCTGAATGAAACACCCCTGTCCGAGGAGGACATTTTCAGCACACAGCAGAATATACTCCCAGCCTGGAGACTGCAGTCAGAATTGCTGGAAAAATAAGTTTCCTTCAGTAAGAATGGCCAGTCATATTTGGAAATTATAATTTTTTAATCATTCCCTTGAGTCCAGGCATTGCAGTGATGGGTTTCCATAAGGATGGTGGATACAATATTTTTTCATTCTATCTCAGGAATCATCTGTACACACTGCACAAACGTTCTATTTCATTATATTTACATAGAACACAAAAATAAATAACACATTTCATATTTTAGACTAAATCGAGTATTGGGTACAACCATAGAACCTTCCAATTTACTGCCTGCTGGTGACATGTGCTTGTAATAATCAGATTATCTGTTTTATTCTGGTTTAAATAATATAACAAATGGGGTCAAGCGTACTTTTTTTGCATCATCTCCAGGAAATCATAAAGTATATTATTTTACAAACGGCTTAATTTCTCCAGAATAAGCTTGGCGCTCATGTCTTAATTTTATTAGATGGGTCTAGCCATTTCTGTTTTTCATTTGTTGGTTGGGTGAATCATTTTCTGTTATAGATTTTGTGCGATATTAAAGCTGAACTGGGATAATATAAAAGCCCATGCACATGAACGTGAATGCCTGTACAGTGTAAAAATTTGGCGTATTGCGCCACCCGAGAGTCACAGGTGGCTTGTACAGCCTGCTGCCAGAAGCCTGTCAATAATTTTAATGATCTAATAAAACTGTAAGCACAACCCAGTGATGCAGATTTTAAAAAGTGTTAATGGTGCAGCGCTATACTAAATAAAATCTGAATTGAAATTGAAAGTTCATAAACATTAACCACTTCAGCCCCGGAAGGATTTACCCCCTTCCTGACCAGAGCACTTTTTGTGATTCGGCACTGCGTCGCTTTAACTGACAATTGCGCGGTCGTACGATGTGGCTCCCAAACAAAATTGGCGTCCTTTTTTTTCCCACAAATAGAGCTTTCTTTTGGTGGTATTTGATCATCTCTGCGGTTTTTATTTTTTGCGCTATAAACAAAAATAGAGCCGCTATTTTGAAAAAAATGCAATATTTTTTACATTTTGCTATAATAAATATCCCCAAAAAATATCGAAAAAAAATATTTTTTCCTCAGTTTAGGCCGATAAGTATTCTTCTATATATTTTTCGTAAAAAAAAAATCGCAATTAGCGTTTGTTGATTGGTTTGCGCAAAATTTATAGCGTTTACAAAAAAGGGGTAGTTTTATGGCATTTTTATTAATATTTTTTTTTTTTACTAGTAATGGCGGCGATCAGCGTTTTTTTTCAGCACCGAGACATTATGGCGGACACATCGGACAATTTTGACACATTTTTGGGACCATTGGCATTTTTATAGCGATCAATGCTATAAAAATGCATTGGATTACTATAAAAATGCCATTGGCAGTGAAGGGGTTAACACTAGGGGGCAGGGAAGGGGTTAAGTGTGTTCCTGTTTGTGTTCTAACTGTATGAGGGGTGGACTCACTAGGGGAAATCACTGATCTTCTGTCCATACATTGTATGAACAGGAGATCAGCGTTTCCCCGGTGACAGGAACGAGAGCTATGTGTTTACACACATACCTCCCGTTCCCCGCTCTGTAACGAATGAGCGTGCGTGCCCGGCAGCGATCGCGCCCGCCGCGCGCGGGACTCGGGGGGCGCGCGCGCACCCTAACGGCCGCAAAAGATAGGACGTAGAGCTACGTGCTCTCGCCTAGCAGTGCTACGGTCCCGCCGTATAACTGCGGTGGGCGGTCGGCAAGCAGTTAAAGTAGATGTTCTTAAGCTGTGTAACAGCGATATATGGAAGCCGTCATCAACATCCAATCACACTGACTCTTACCCTAAGGTACTATATGTATTTTTGGATATCAACGAAAGTTTTGAATTTGTTTAATGACCGTGAGGGAGCAAATTTCAAACCATGATTCAGCACATGTTTTTCTTCTATCTTTAATGTGGCAGTACTTGAATTAAAAAGGCCAGAGTCTTTCAGACCCACCTTCTTTTTAGAGGAGAATCGCCTCCCCCTTTGGAGCCCCTTTTGGATCTATGCTTCTTTTCACATTCAGTGCCCCAGAAAAAAAATGGTTGTTATTACCCTGCAGGGTTAGATCCAGATGGGTGGTTCCGCTGATGCCAATACTTGTTACCCGAATATACTTCTCCTCCACCTGGAAGTTATCCCTACCACTTAGTGGATCAAAGCGGTTATAGGTAGTAGTAGGATGAAAGTTGAAAGTGACTGGGTGACCTCCCCTTCTCCAACCCCTACCGCGTCCCCGAAAACTTCCCTTGAGTTGTGAACGAGGGGGCTAAGGATAATTACACTCAGGGTTCCCAAAGCCAGGAAGGAGATGTGGTGTACCAGGGAGACTGCCTTGAGTCAGGCTGTTTAAATCCCTGCTTCCACCCTCCCTACCTTGTGCAACATTAGCTCCTGAAATTTCCTTGGTCTGCCAATTTAAGCCCCAGACCATTTGGCTGGCCAAAGAGCAGGCCACTTTTTGCAATTTGGAACTGCATCGCATTAACTGACAATTGCGCGATCGTGCAAAGTGGCCCCCAAACAAAATTGACGTGCTTTTTTTCCCAAAAATAGAGATTTCTTTTGGTGGTATTTGATCACCCCTGCGGTTTTTATTTTTTGCGCTATTAACAAAAGTAGAGCAACAATTTTGAAAAAAATTGCAATATTTTTTTTTTTTTGCTACAATTATCCCCAAAAAATTTATAAAAAAAAACATTTGTATCTTCATCTATTTTGAGAGTTTTTTTTTTTTTTGCTGCTGCTGCTTATATGTTATTACCTTGGGGTAAGAGTCAGTGTGATTGGGTGTTGGAGACGGCCTCCATCTATCACTGTTACACGGCTTAAAAACATCCACTTGAATGATTATGATTTTTTTATTGTAATAAAGAGTGGTTGCTTATATAAAATAACAACGTAATCAATATCAGAAAGTTTACAGCCAGAGCAGTTAATATTATATAACAGATAAAGAAGAACAATAAGATAGCGGAAGTTATATGGTTTGTTATATGGTGATACCTCAATTGGTGTGAGGAATGAAGGTAAAGGGGGGGGGGAGGAAGGGGTGGTATGGAGGAGGATAGCAAGTATTATAGTATATTCCAATTAGACCATTTAGAATCATAAATATGTAGGCTGTCGTATAAGGTATGATATATTCTCTCAGAGAATTTTTTATTTCAAGTCATAGACTTTATTTAGTACAGCGCTGCACAATTACCACTTGTTACTGTTTATTGTTCCTAACAATACTGTGCTAGCTGCTATTTGTAACCCAAGCACAATAGATTTACAGACTTTGAAAGCTGCTGGCAGCGGGCTGTGTGCACCCCCTGTGGCGCCAGGGCACCAAAACACACCCCATTCATTATGCTGAAGGCTCAAATGCATCTGTGTGCACGAGACCTAAAAGACCAGCATTTAATCTTGTTACAGTGGTTATAGATAAGAATCATCCCCTTTAAAATAATCACATTTTGTTGCTTTGCAGCCTAAAACTAAGACAGTTATTGTTTTATCCAGCTGTATTTACCGTACTCCGTGCAATGTATAACATCCAAGTGAAAGATATAACACCAAATAAAATAAATAAATAAATAAACAACAGAATCTCTGAGTTGGAAAAAGGATCAGCCCCATTGTGTCAGTATTTTGTTGAACCACCTTTTGCTTTAATTACAGTCTTAGTCTGTTGGGATATGTCTCTACTAACTTTGTACATTGCAGAACTGCTCAAGTTCAATTAAATTTGATAGTGACCATTTGTGGACTGCAGTCTTCAAGTCATTCCACAGATTTTCAATGGGGTTTAAGTCTGGGCTCTGACTAGGCCATACAAGGACATTCACCTTTTTCTCCTTCAACCACTGTGTGGTAATTTGTGCTGTGTGCTTTGGGTCATTATCATGTTGGAAGGTAAATCTTCTTCACATTGACAACTTTCTGGCAGAGGGCAGCAGATTTTCCTCGAGAATTTTATGGCATTTTGCCCCATCCATTTTTCCTTTTATCCTGACAAGTGCTCCAGTCCCTACTACAGATAAACACGAAAGAGAATATTGTCACCTCCATGCTCTACTGTAGGAATGCTGCTATTTGGATAGTGAGCTGTATTGGATTTCCACCAGATATATTGTTTGGTGTTGAGGCCAAATACCATATATACTCGAGTATAAGCTGAGTTTTTCAGCACTTTTTTTGTGCTGAAATTGCCCCCCTCTACTTATACTCAAATCACCTTTTTGCGCCTGATTTCCCAGGCTTTGGGGACCCGTTACCGAACAGCCCCAGGTCCCCTGGACCCCAAACTTGGCATACATGTAGCCCCACTCTTCCTCTACAAGTGTGCTGTCCGAAGGACCTACCGCCGGGGAACACTGATTTTTTAAAGCCGGGCACCCATTCCATAAACTCCCATGTTAAACTGTAATTTCTCCAGAGAATTTGGGGACCTGGTACCGGCCGGTCGTAGGTCCCATGAACCCGGAACTTGGCACACATGTAGCCCCATTTACAAGTGTGCAAAGTTTGTTGTCTGGGAGACCTACGGATGGAGAGCACTGATTTTTCAAAACCGGGCACCCCTTCCATAGATGTTAAATGTCAGTCTTGTCATGGACACAGTGAGGCATGGGCATAGTAAGGCATGGGCACAGTGAGGCATGCACATGGACACAGTAAGGCAAAGTGAGGCACAGTGAGGCATGCAAATGGACACACTAGGCTTATACTCGAGTCAATAGGTTTTCCCTTTTTTTTTGGTAAAATTAGGTGCCTCTGCTTATATTTGGGTCGGCTTATACTCGAGTATATATGGTAATTACATTTTAGTTTACCATGTGGCCTCAGAATCTCCAAGGTGCATTTTGGCAAATTTGACTACATGTGGCCTTTCTTGAGCAGTGTCTTTTTCTTGCAACCCTCCCATACAAGCCACATTTGTGGAGAATTTGTGATATTATTGTCACATGCGCACAATGACCACTCTGTCATAAATTCCTGCAACTGCTTCAGAGTTTCTGTAGACTTCTTGGTAGCCTCTCTAACCAGTTTCCTCCTGGCTCTTTCATCCAGTCTGGAGTGATGTCCTGATCCATTGAGGGTCTGTGGTGTAACAAATATCTTCCACTTCCTAATAATAGACTGTGCTTCTAGGCATTGATAAAGCTTTTGAAACTTTTGTTTTTTATCCATCTCCTGACTTGTGCCTTTCCACAATTTTATCTCGGAAATCTATTGACAGTGCCTTGCATAGTTGGTTGTTTGCTTCAGCTGCACTCCAAGAGACTGAAATGCTCCAGGAAAGCTTGTTTCATGCTGAGTTAATTGAAATGATCACAGCTGATCACAGTTGAAAGTCACTGTGTGCCATTCACAAAGTGATTAGCTAAACCTGATTGGGCTTACAAAAAAGGGGGGTGATCCTTTTTCCAACAATTCAGTTTTTGAATTTTCTAAAAAGATTTCTGACATGTTGGTCTTAATATCTTTCACTTGTATGTTATAAGCTGCACTGAGTAAATAAAGCTGGAAAAAAATGTTTTACTGCTACAGCGTGGCGCCTGTGTATGGGTAGGGGGTGAGCATGCGTGCCACCATCAACTCGCTTCACTGTGAATATACACAGCAGAAGCTGATCTGTGGGTACCGGGGGCTCTATGTTCACCAGCACCCGCCAATCGTTAATCAGAGAGCCAAAACGGCGATCTGACTATATAAACAAGGCAGATTGCGGTTCTGACAAGAGGGAAGGCATGGGTCCCGTGTCTCTGCAAATTAGGGACTAAGATCCATGTTTTCCCCTAGTAGAAGCACCTCCTACAGTACACAAGAACACTGGCTAGGAACATTGTTAACCCTTTGATCACCCTAAATATTAAAACCCCTTCCCAGTCAGCATCATTAGTACAGTGACAGGGCCAGATTCAGGTAGATGGGAGCATCTTTGCTCTGGAGTAACGCTTCTTATTTACGTTACTCTGACAACATTTTAGGAGCAAGTGCTGTTATTCATGAAGCACTTGCTCCTAAAGTTGCGACAGCGTATCGAAAATGAGCCAGCGGAATTCAAATTGGGCGGGTACGGGGCGTGTATTATTTAAACTAGGCGCGATCCCGCGGCGAACCTACTGCGCATGCGTCGACTGTCAATGCATCCCAGTGCGCATGCTCACAACTTCCGTCGGCACCACTTCCTTGGAAACGACAGAGCAATGTGTTCCATTGGGCGTTTAAATGCGCCCGTAGATGCGCCATTCCGGCACTAAAGTATATCCTGTTCCCCCTCCCCGCAGTGAAGTTACTTTTGTTCTGAGATGGCTGCTCCCGTTCCCCGCAAACACAGGAGAAAGCTGAACTTTAAAGGCCAGGAGCTGTCAGCCGTCATCTCGGCTATGGAGACCTATGATGTCTTCCTCCATGGTTGTAAAAGTTGACAGACAAGCAGGGACAGAGGTGTTGTCCTGCAAGTGGGGGTGCTCAGCTAGCTCTTATCGTCGGTAACGCTGCTGTAGCTGCTCTCCTGCTGACCTGTGGCCGTCTGGAGTAAAGATAAAGCAGCTATTTGTAGAAATAACTTTGCGACGGACAGACGACATATGCGTGGCGCATGTAGCCAGCGTATGGTGCGAATCGGGAAATCTCCCTCATTTGCATATTTGCAGGGGAAATCAATTGGCGCGACTGATGCGCCAAGCGAAACTATGCGCTGACGATACTCTGGCGTCGGAAAGTTAAGCCGGTCGGGAAAGCCCGTTTTCTGTCGCATCTAGTTTGGTGGGTACGGCCGCGGAGATACAACGGCGCATCTTGACAGTTACGCGGTGCATATCGAAATACTCCAGCGCAACTCTACCTGAATCTGGCCCACAGTGTATATTTTTAGCAGTGATCACTTTGTCACTGGTTCCCAAAAAGTGTCAGAAGCGTCAGTTAGTGTCCGACTGTGCGATCACAATATCGCAGTCCCGCAATAAGTCGCTGATTGCCGCCATTACAATAAATAAATTAAAAAAATATATATATATCCCATAGTTTGTAGATGCAAACCCCCCCTGTCAGAGGAAAACTCAATCACCGGCTTTTCCTGTTTACATCGTGATCAGCCGTGATTGGACACGGCTGATCACAAGGTAAAGAGTTTCTGTCAGAGACTCTTTACCTAGATCGGACTGACACACCGCAACAACGATCTCCGCAATGCACTCCCCCTGGGGGGCGCACAGCCGCTCAATATCCTGAAGACGTCATATGACGTCCAGTCAGGGTATTGAAACCACTTTGGTGCCATCATTTTGCTATATGGCTGGGGGCCAGTGATTAACATACCATAGCTGCCCCAAGGTTGCTCTGACTTTCCATCAGGACCATAACTAGTGATGTCATCATTAAAGGGGATATTTTTGAAAACTAACGTGTAAGAAGGGTGAAGCAGAATCTACTCTCCATAGTTGTTTTGTTTCCTAAATTCTGATTGGTGTTTCAGTAAAAGTGTGATGGTTTGTGCTACCAATCCACCTACATGTACCTACTTGTATTGAGAAGCAGAAGAGCCTTCATGCACAGGAACTCCTCCTGGCTGATCTGTAATTTCACAAACTCCTGCGGCAGCTGCCTCATTGCTATACAGAGGGAATAAAACGAGGAATCTTTCATTCTTTGTCTGAGGAAACAAACATTTGACAAGTGTTATGTCCAGAGATACTTTCCTATATTCTGTGATGTTAGTGATGGTGAAATGAGACCCAGTAGGCTCATGAAATGAGATTCAATAGACTTGTGTCCTCGCTCCTGTTATATTTCTGAGCGACAACACACTGAGTTCTTGGAAAAATAAAAATATTATTATTGAAGGATTACGCTAAGAGATCATTTAGTCCAGCTGCAGTTGTATGCTGCTTTTCTAATCACAGTATGCAGCCACTGTGCCCAGCATATGCAAAAAAACAAAACAATGTTTTTCAATGAGCATAGTTTACACCACTATGGTTCTTTAATGTGAGTTTGAAATAAAGAACAGCAAGCTGCTTCCTGTGGTGGCTGGTGGGTTGTTTTTTAGAGGGTGACAAACGTCCCCCGGGCCGCTGGTGGAGCGGCACTAGCACAGCTGCTAGCTATCCCCCTTGCGCGGAACAGCACTAAACCCCCCCACCACCACCCACTGTCCTTATCATGGATGCAGGTGGTGAGAGCAGTGGCCAGAGCTGCTGTGGCCACCTTCCAGTGTGTCGGGCTCCGGTGTACTCTCCTGGAGTCCTCTCTGCGGTGCATCTCCTCTCTGCTCCTCCCGGCGCCAGGCATCCAATAGGATCGCCTGCCATTTTGGCCAATTGGGAAATGGGTTTCATAACTGGAAGGAGGATCAGTGTTGAAACAATGAATATTAATTTGCTGTTGCAACACACCTGGGTGGGCTCCGGACGCATCCTCTGCGACCCGAGCCCACGCTATTTTGAAGCATATTAGAGCCCATGGCTCTAATCAGGTGCTTCAAAATATACCCTGGCTACTGTAATTCATGTGCCCGGTGCTCAAAAGGGGCTGGACACATGAATAGGGAGCGGAAGCGGCGGCCGTGGATAGATCTGCTAAGCATGAATCTATCCACTGCATATAGGGGGTGGAGAGGAGAGGGGGGGCACCCGCGTGCCCCTAATAGACAGGCCACCACTGGCTGCTTCTTTTTTTATGGAAAAGTACTGGAAAACATGTGAATGCACCAATTTTTTTTTATATATATATATAAGCATACAAATGTACTAAAAATACGTTATACCGGGGTTATGGTAGCTAGATACTACCATAACAATGGTATTCCTCTTCAATGTAGCGATGTAAAACGATGGTGGGCGGTCCAGAAGTGGTTAAAGCGGCAGTTCTGCGGGAAAAACTTTTTTTTTTTCTTCTGACATTCGGGCGCTGTTTGTATATCTAATCTTACACTCACCTGTCCCGTTCTTGCAGCCACATTTGTCCCGACTTGAATCAAAATTATGTTTTATAAAACCCAGCGATGGACGTTTCCATCTTTAGTGTGGGCACTGCTTAAGCCCACCTGTCTATACATCCGGGATTCGGTGAATGCTGTCCCAGCATTCACCGCTCTATCCCGCGCATGGCAGGTGTTGACGGCGGGCCGCGCCGTCAACACTTCAGTTGCCATCGCAATGGCCGGCATCATAATGACCCGCCCTCAGGCCCGGACTGGGACAAAAAATAGGCCCGGGCATTTTAGACTGAGCAGCCCAGGGGGGGGGGGGGCACAGCGGGGGTTAATGACGGGATGTGGGGTGAGATAAAGAAAGATAGATTGAAAGATTAAGATAGAAAGAAAGGAAGATAGATAGATGAATAAAGAAAGAATGAATAATATAGAAAGAAAGAAGGGAATGAAGATAGATAGATAGATAGATAAAGATAGAAATCAAGAAGGGAAGATGGATAGATAGATAGATAGATAGATAGATAAAGAAAGAAATATAAAGATAGAAAGAAAGAAGGGAAGGAAGGAAGATAGATAAAGAAAGATAAAGATAGAAAGAAAGAAGGGAAGGAAGGGAGATAGATACAGAAAGAAAGGTAGATAAAGGAAGGAAGGAAGATCGATAGATAGATAGATAGATAGATAGATAAAGATAGAAGAGAGTAAGGAAGGAAGATAGATAAAGATAGAAAAAAAGAAGAGAAGGAAGGAAGATAGGTAGATAGATCTAGATAGATAGATAAAAACAGATACCGTGTTTCCCTGAAAATAAGACGTACTCCGAAAATAAGCCGTATATCGGGATTTCGACGCAAGATCGAAATATAAGACACCCCTCCGAAAATAAGACGTAGCGATGGAGTGTCGAATCTCCGAAAATAAGACGTAGCGATGGAGTGTCGAATCTCCGAAAATAAGACGTAGCGATGGAGTGTCGAATCTCCGAAAATAAGACGTAGCGATGGCGTGGCGAATCTCCGAAAATAAGACGTAGTGATGGGCGTGTCGTATGCGGCGTGGCGCTGAGCGGTAAACAACACGTGATAGGCGTACGTTACTGTACTGGAGCTCAGGAGCTGAAGTGAGGAGAAGAACGCTCTGTAAAGCAATAAAGCTTCTCCCAGCACTGACCAGCAAACCCCTCTTTCACCCCACACAAACAGATCACCCCAGCTCCACTGTGCTCCACATCAGCTTTGCTGGCCTATCTTTTTGTACAACCAGACAAGATGAGTGCAAAAAGAAAGAGTTATTCTGTTGAGTACAAGAAAGGAATTGTGGAGGACTCTCGAGGCAAAAATCTCACGGCTTTTTGCAAAGAGAAGAAGTTGGATATCCGAATGGTCCAAAAATGGCGTGCAGAATACGATAATCTCAGTCTACAGGTGGACAGAGGAAATGCTAAGAAGCGCAAGTGTGGTTCAGGTAGGCAACCTTTATTTTCTGAGCTGGAAGACATGATCAGTGAATGGGTTGCTGACAGGAGAGCAAAGGCTTTGGTTGTGCGCAGGGCTGATATTCAAACATTTGCCCTTGCAATGGCACCACAATTCGACATATCCCCAGAATTCAAAGCATCACAACACTGGCTGGATCGCTTCCTTCAGCGAAATGAACTGTCTCTCAGAAAATCAACAACACTGTTTAAGTTGGAAGATGCTGAAGTTATTAAGCGAGCACTTGCATTCAAGTCCTTTGTTGATGGCATCGACTTTTCTAAATACCAACTTTGCAACATGATTGCGATGGATGAAACTGCAGTGTTTATGGGTCAAGGAGCCCAAACAACAATTGACCAGAGGGGTGCCTCCTCAATCTACGTTCCCTCCACTGGTTATGAAAGTGCACGTGTTACCTGTATTTTGGCAATTCGTCTTGATGGGACAAAAGCCACACCTGTTATCATCAGTAAGGGCAAGAAAGATAAGTTGGAACGTGTTTCTGGCATTTATGTTCTTGAAACCGAAAAAGCCTGGTGCACACAAGCAGTTATAAGGAAGTGGCTTGATTTAATGCTGCCACTTGTTTTGCGAGGTGGCCAAAGAGGTCTGCTTGTCTGGGATTCAGCCAGCACTCACCGTGCTAAAGACATGAAGAACTTCCTTGCAGAGAGAAGAATAGATCAAATGATGATTCCTGCAGGAATGACTGCCTATCTGCAGACTCTGGATATTGCAATAAACAAGCCATTCAAAGACCATTTGCGTATGGAAATAAATGACTACATTGAAAATAGAATGACAAGAAATAAGCGTGGAAAATTTGTGAAACCTGGCCTGCAAGAGGTCGTGATTTGGGTGAAGAATTCATGGGAAAAAATCACTGACAGTGTTGTTGCCAATGCACTCCGAGCAGGTTACATGAATAAGAGCTGGTCATTTAATGAGAGCTCTATTGCTCGACATGAAAAATTGGGGCCAATGGTTCTAAAGGAACTGGAGTCGCAAGAAATTCAGGATGGAATTCCGAGTTTGGAGAGTTATGACGATGTTCTAGAAGAAGACGACTTAACTGTATTTGAATAAATGTAGATTGTTGAAGAAGACGACTTAACTGTATTTGAATAAATGTAGATTGTTGAAGAAGATGACTTAACTGTATTTGAATAAATGTAGATTGTTGTACCATACTGTTGTACCATACTTGCCGGTAATAAAAATAAGACACCCCCCGAAAATAGGCCATAGTGTGATTTCTTGAGGGAAAACAAATATAAGACGGTGTCTTATTTTCGGGGAAACACGGTAGATAGATAGAAAGGAAGGAAGATAGATAAAGATAGAAAGAAAGAAAATAGATAGATAGACAGTGGCAGTGCATCTATAGAGGGCGCCGGAGCGCCGCTCCCTCTGGCTCAGCCGCCCATTCTGGCTCAGCCGCGACAATGGGCACAGTGGCATCAATGGGCACACTGGCATCAATGAGCACAGTGGCGACAATGGGCACAGTGGCAACAATTAAAGGGCACAGTGGCTGCGTTTGATGGCATGGCACAGTGGCTGCGTTTGATGGCATGGCACAGTGGCTGCATTTGATGGCATGGCACAGTGGTGACAATTGATGGCACAGTGGCTGCATTTGATGGCATGGCACAGTGGCTGCATTTGATGGCATGGCACAGTGGTGACAATTGATGGCACTGTGGCTGTGTTTGATGGGATGGCACAGTGGTGACAATTGGTGGCACAGTGGCTGTGTTTGATAGCATGGCACAGTGGCTGTGTTTAATGGCATGGCACAGTGGTGACAATTGATGGCACAGTGGCTGCGTTTGATGGCATGGTACAGTGGTGACAATTGATGGCACAGTGGCTGTGTTTGATGGCATGGCACAGTGGTGACAATTGATGGCATGGCACAGTGGTGACAATTGATGGCACAGTGGCTGTGTTTGATGGCATGGCACAGTGGCTGCGTTTGATGGCATGGCACAGTGATGACAATTGATGGCCCAGTAGCAGCATTTGATGGGCCCAGTGGCTGCATTTGATGGGCACAGTGAGGCTTAATAGCCGCCGGGGGCCGTTCGTGGGCCGCGAGGGCCGTTCGCGGGCCACAACCGGCCTGCGGGCCGCCACGGCCCACCGGGCATTTTCCCAGTATGCCCTATGGCCAGTCCGGGCCTGCCCGCCCTGTTGTGAAGACACAACCCTAGTGTTTCCTCACAGCGATCACGTAATCTCGCAGGATTTGAGCAGAGTGCGTCTCCTGGGGACATCAGGACTGAGTCCCAGGAGACATACCGCCGCCGGGGGAAAATCTATATACACGCCCATTCCCCCGCGGTGGAATCTGATTGACAGGGCAGATAGCAAAGAAGAAAAGGGGTAAGGCTAAACCAAAAAAAAACAAAACAACGTATTTGTTATGTTGAATGCAACGCTGTGTTATTGCCATGAAGTCAAAAATGAGGGTGAACCTCCACTTTAAGGATAGTGATCATATGAAGCCATTTATTATCACATAGTTGTTTGGCTCCTTTTTAACCACTTCCATACCAGGCACTTACGCACCTTCCCGCCCAAGCCAATTTTCAGCTTTCAGCACTGTCGCAATTTGAATGACAATTGCGCGGTCATGCTACACTGCACCTAAACAAAATTGGCGTCCTTTTTTCCCCACAAATAGAGCTTTCTTTTGGTGGTATTTGATCACCTCTGCGATTTTTTTTTTGCGCAACAACTAAAAATAGAGCAAAGATTTTGAAAAAAAAATAAATCCCTGTGTATCATCTGAGAGGCTGTTTACTTCACTGGGTGTATAGAAAAAAACCTTCTGACTTTACAACCACTTTAAATTAGGTAAATCCATTATCCACACCTTTACCGCTGAATAACCATCCTGGTCATCCTATTTTTAAATAGGGAAATTGCGTTGCATCTAAGGACTTATGCCCTGTACACACGATCGGATTTCCCCACAGACGATCGTTTTTTTCTATCGTTTTTTAACCATACGAAAATTTTAAAACAGGTTCTATTTATTTATTTATTTTACCGATGGGAAAAAAAACTGATGGGGCCCACACACGATGAGTTCGTCCGATGAAAACGGTCCATCGGTCCGTTTTCATCAGACAAAGGGCATTAGTGTTTGGCTTGCAGCAACTTTTTGCTAAAGGCACCATAGAATGAAAAAAAAAATTGCTTTTAGTTTGACAATTTTGAAGTAAAATGTAATATAAAAGAAATACTTACTCATTCAGAACTAGATCTGGTGCAAAGTAAAGCATCTGCCCACTGACGTGCTTATAGGATCTCCATCCCATAGCAAACACCATCAGACTCATCCAAGAATATTGTAGGAGAATAATCTGATCATCAATGTGCATATTTCTAAAGCCTGGGGAGATAAATGAATGGTAACATTACAAAGTATGGGCTGCTAAAGCTCACATCGGTTAGTAAGTACAATTTAACGTCAGTCTAAACAATGGTGTCACCTGGCCTATGATGGATTCTCCATTTATTCCTGAGGACCCGGGAGTGAGTGAGTGGCACTATTTACTGTAGATGGGCAAATGCAGTGTACCTTTAGATACATTTGGCCTTCCTTTAAAGTCCAACTCCAGGAAAGCCTAAAATTCTCACTTGCAGTGAATCTGTGCCTGCACTGTGAGGATTGTGAAGAGTAAAGTAGTTTTATTTATTCGATTCTCCTCTCCCCAAACAGAAAGTCCTTCCCCACATGCTCTGGCAGTAGACTTTCCTCATGCCCAATGCAAGGCTAGGGATGATGCCAGCAGGGCCACCATCAGGAATTATGGGGCCCTTTACAGAGCTTCAGGCATGGGCCCCCTGGAGCAGAGAACCGGGGGGGGGGGAGGTGCTGCCACCTCAAATTGAGAAGTGGGGGGTACCGCCGCTAATTGAGAAGTGGGGGGGGGCTGCTGCCCCACGAATTGAGGTAGGGGGTTGCCCTAGGGACCTCTGGGCCCCTTACAAAAAAAAGAAATAAAAAAATATGTATACAAAATTAGCCATCCGGTGCCCTAGGGACCTCTGGACCCTTTAATAAAAATAAAAAATATATATAAAAAAAAAGCCATCTGGGGCCCCTACGGGCCTTTTAATAAAAATAAAAAATAAAAATAAAAAAATATATTAAAAAAATGTATAAAAAAAAGGAAGGTTGCCATCCGGGGCCGGGGACCTCTTGGCCCTTTAATAAAAACAAGCAAAAATATATATATAAAAATATATATAAAAAAAAGGTGGTTGCCATCCGGGCCCTTGGGGACCTCCTGGCCCCTTACAGGTGTACTGCCTGTACCCCCCTGATGGCGGCCCTGGATGCCTGGACCTTAGGCCACTAGAGAATGGAAGAGAAGACACTGCAGGACTGGTCTGGCAACACAGAGCAGCGGAGGATCAGGTAAGTAAATCTACTTACCCCCTAATAAGCATTTAGTTCTTGCAATGCGGGTACAGCTCCACTGCAAAAGAGAATGTTCAAGTTGAAATGCTTCCAGTAGTTTCATCTGAGTGCTTCTGACTTGCATCTGACATACTCCTTGCCTGCATTTCACCTCTTCTTGACATGCCATTTGACCTTATTCTGACCTTCTGATCTCCATTTAATGCCCTGCCCTGTTCCCGTCTGAAAAAGTCAGATGAGAACTTTTGGACGGGAATCCCGGCTGTGTGTATGCTCCACCGGTCTTTTTCCAATAGGAAAAATGCTGAAAAAAAAGAGCAAGGCCGCGTACACGCGTACGAGAACCTCGACGGGCCAAACACATCGTTCCGCCCGTCGAGGTTCTCGCCCGGCCGTCAAAATCTTCGACCAAGCCGTCGCTATGGTTCTCGATGGGCCATTGAGCAAATAGAGAACCTGCTCTCTATTTTGGCTCGACGGCTTTCCCGACGGGATGCTCGCCGAAACCGTACACACGGCCGAGGTTCTCGGCAGAATGAGGATCCCAGCGAGCTTCTCGCTGGTTTCTGCCAAGAATCTCTGCTGTGTGTACGGGGCCCAAGATCTTTTTTCCATCAGGACAAAATCCTAGCAGGAAAACCGTTCGTCTGTATGCTTTTCTGACGTGCAAAAAAACATGCATATTCGGAAACAAATCGATGCATAATCAGAACCAAAGAACTTCATTTTCTCTGCTCATCATAGTCTTTTATGTCACCACGTTCTTGGCAGTCAAAAGTTCACCGGACTTTTGTGTGACCGTGTGTATGCAAGGCAGGCTTGAGAGGAATTCCGTCGGGAAAAAACATTGTTTTTCTTTTTTCCAACGGGAAAACCGGTCGTGTGCTTTTGCTTTGCCTTTCACTTTTATGCAAATAAAAGTCGTTTTATGAGCTTTGTTAACATTGGAGGAACCTGTTGAGGCTTCAATGGACCCAAGATTTTGGTTCTGGGACATAACCAATTTAATTCTAAGCAATGTTGTCACCTGGCATATGATGGATTCTCCATATATTTCTGAGGACCCAGGGGGAGTGGGTGGCACTGTTTATTGCAGATGGGCGAATGCAATGTTCCTTTAGATGCATTTGGTCTTCATTTCTGACCAGTTTGGGATGTTTCTATGAATTCCATCTGAGTGCCTTCATGGGTGCTTCTGACCTGCATTTTACCTCTTCCTGACTTGCATTTCGCCTCCTCCTGATCTGACAGTTGACCTTCTCCTGACCTGATATTTGACCCTTTCCTATTTGCCATAGGATTTCCTTTAAAGCTGCATCAAACTGCTTTTACTTTCCTTTTGATTTGTATGGAGTGAAAAGTAGTTCTTATCAGCTTTGTAATATATTTGAGGAAACTGTAGCGGGATCAATGGACACATAGGGCCAGATTCACATAGAATCTGCGGCGGCGTAGCGTAAGCCATTTACACTACGCGGCCGCAACTTAATGGAGCAAGTGCCGTATTCCCAAAGCACTTGCTCCGTAGTTTGCGGTGGCGTAGTGTAAATGGCCCTGCGTATCCCCGCGTAATTCAAAGGGGGCGGCTTGTATTTAAATTAAGCGCGCCCCCGCGTCGATCGAACTGCACATGCGACCGGGCGGGAAAAAAGCCCAGTGTGCATGCTCCAGCTCACGTCGGAAAGCGTCGTTAAAACCGACGTCAAAACGACGTGATAGTCACTTACGTAATGCCCTATTCGCGAACGACTTAGTAAAACGACGTAACCGACGGAAAAAGACGACGCTGACCCGAGGCCATACTTAACATGGCAACGACGGAACTTCGTAAACCTACCCCTCATATAGCAAGGGTAGGTTTACGCTTACGGAAACGACGTAAACAACGACGGGGCGGCGTAAAAACGTTCTGGAATCGGCGTATTAGGCTCATTTGTATAGGCAAATGAGAAATCAACGTAAAGGCCACCTAGCGGCCAGAGAAGTCATTACATCTACAATCCAACAGTGTAAGTGTTTTACACCTTTTGGATCTTCACTGTATCTATGCGTAAGTGATTCTAGGAATCACACGCATAGATACCCAGTAAAAAAAACAGAGATACAACAGTGTTTCCTGCGATACACCATCGTATCTCTTTTGAGAATCTGGCCCATAATCTAGGTTATGGGACATAACCAACCTAGTTTAATTCTTTGTAATGGTGTCATCTAGCCTGTGATAGTTTCTCCATATATTCCTGAGGACACGGGAGGGAGCGGTTGACACCATGAACTGCAGATGAGCAAATGCAGTGGCCCTTTAAGTGTATTCAGTCTTCATTTAACCACTTAATACCCGCCCACTGTCAAATGATGGAGGGTGGGATACTCCATTATTCTGACATTAGGTCATATGACGTTGTGTCATTTTAAGCCGCTAGCCGTGCGCGCACCCGTCACGTTACTGACAACCGCGATGGCCGACGGGCACCCGCGATTGCCGAGTAACTGAGCAGGGACGTGGAGCTCTGTGTGTAAACACAGAGCTCCACGTCCTGTCAGGGAGAGAGGAGACCGATCTGTGTCCCTTGTACATAGGGACATAGATCGGTCACCTCCCCCAGTCACCCCCCCTCCCCCCACAGTTAGAACACAAACTAGGAGAAACATTTAACCCCTTCCCCGCCCCCTAGTAGTTAACCCCTTCCCTGCCAGTTACATTTATACAGTTATCAATGTATATTTATACCATTGTTCACTGTATAAATGTGAATGGTCCCAAAAATGTGTCAAAGTGTCTGATGTGTCCGCTATAATGTCACAGTCCCGAAAAAAATCGCAGATCGCCGCCATTCCTAGTAAAAAAAAAAAATCATAATTATGTCCCCAATTTTGTAGGCAATATAACTTTTGCGCAAACCAGTCACTATACGGTTATTTTTTTTTATTTTACCAAAAATATCTAGAAGAATACGTATCGGCCTAAACTGAGATAAATGTTATTTATTTTTTTCAACTGGGATATTTATTATAGCAAAAAGCAAAAAATATTGTGTCTTTTTTCAAAATTGTTGCTCTTTTTTGTTTATAGCGCAAAAAATAAAAACCGCACGGGCAATCAAATACCACCAAAAGAAAGCTCTATTTGTGGGGAAAAAAAGGACATCAGTTTTGTTTGGGAGCCACATTGCACGACCGCGCAATTGTCAGTTAAAGCGACGCAGTGCCGGAAGCTAAAATTTGGTCTGGGCAGGAAGGGGGTGTAGGTGCACAGTAGGCAAGTGGTTAAGATTGGTTTGAGGTGTTTCCACGAGTTCCATTTAAATGCCTTCACAGGTGCTTATGACCTGATATTAACACCTCCTGACTTGCTATCTGACCTCCTTCTGACCTGCCAGTTGACCTCCATCTGACCTGCCAGTTGACCTCCATCTGACCTGCCAGTTGACCTCCATCTGACCTGCCAGTTGATCTCCTTCTGACCTGCGGACACTTTGGTTGACCTCGGAAAAACTTCCTACCCGAGATTTGCCGAGGTCAGCCGTGCTCTCCTCAGGTCTTCCCGTGCATTTCCAAACAGCGCCGATCAACAACGTTCGGCTCTGCACGGCTCTGGCTCCCCCCCACCTCAGACTAAAAGCGGTACTGCACACCACTTTGGCCTGAATCGTGCCTGTTTTGCCAGACAACACTCGCAAACCGAGCCACGATTTTTTAAAATAAAGAAATGAGAAAACACTTGTTAACCACGTTACTCATAATGCGAGGTTCCACTGTACTATTCAACTTAAGATTCATGTGAACCACTAGTTTGAGTTTTTCCACGTTTTTAAAGTCTTTTTTTTTTTTTTTTAAGTTTTAAACTGGTTATACACCCTGACCTATACCCAGTGACGTGAATGGCCTCAGGTGATACACAGAGATGAAACAAATCTTCCGGTATAAGTTGCACCTGTTTATCTGCGGCAGTCTTCTCTTCTCTACGGCCATTCAAAGTCCAGAATTTACACAGCTTATTTGAGCTGTCAGAAAACAGGGGTGGGAATTACACACAGCAGAGCACAGTGAGGGGAGCTCTAAAATCTCATAGGAAGGAAGGGACACACCCCCTCCACACAGCACTCAGGTTGAGGCTGTCAATCAGCTGGAGCTCCCTCCTCTGTCATCTTTTTTCTCTTGGTGTCAGGAGAACCTGTCAGGCCCCGTACACACGACCGAGCTTCTCGCAGAATCCAGCGAGAAGCTCGCTGGGATCCATATTCTGCCAAGAAGCTCAATCGTGTGTACGTTTTTGCTGAGCAAACTGTCGAGCAAGGCGACGAGCCAAAATAGAGAGCAGGTTCTCTATTTCCTCGACGGGCCATCGGGACTAATGGCTTGACGCCTTTTTCGACAGCCTGGTCGACGAACTCGAAGGCCGGCCGAGAACCTCGTCGGGTGGAACGATGGGTTTAGCCCGACGAGGTTCTCGGTCGTGTGTACGCGGCCTTAGAAGTGGTTCATGCTGATAGCAGAGGAACGAAGCAGCAGACAGAAATGACACTTAGTGCTCTGAATAGAGACAAGTACACACTATAGAAGGATATGCTTTGTTCATATTTCATGTCTGAGGTTTACAACCACTTTAAAGGAAAAAATATATAAAATAACAATCACGTTACCTGGTAGGGATTTAGACCACTTTACGACACAGAGGAGCTGTCGCTCACATAATTGGTTGAGACTACACAGCAAAGCACTGGGGGTTTCTGGCTTAGTGTTGTCATATCCAGCATACAACACCTCGGGCTCTATACTCTGTAGAATCTGCAACAGTTCTGGGAAGTACTGAACCTCTTGTGCCGAACTGTTAGATACTCTCCGCGTTAGAGCCTGCTGACATTCCATGGGGCTGGAGGTGGCAATCCTGTCAAGCTCCCTTCCAGGTTTTAGTCTGTTATACTTTTTGAACTTTCGACCTAAAAAACAGAGAACAAAAAGATGAGTTTTACTGTGACAGCATAACAATAATGTAGACAGCTTCTAATAACAGAAAAAACACTACATTACGGGCCAGATTCACGAACACTTGCGCTGGAGTATTTGGATATGCGCCGCGTAACTGTGCTGATGCGCCGACGTTTCTATGTGCCCGTACCCACCAAACTAGATGCGCCCAATAACGGCTCATTTGCGACCGGCGGAACGTTCCGACGCCAGAGTATCGTCAGCGTTTATTTTCGCTGGGCGCATCAGTCGCGCCCATTGATTTCCCCTGCAAATATGCAAATGAGGGATTTTTCACAATTCACGAACGGATTAGCACCATACGCTGGCTACATGCGCCGCGCGTATCTGGTCCGTCCGGCGCAAAGTTATTTCTACAAAAGGCTGCTTTATCTTTACTCCAGACGGTCACAGGTCAGCAGGAGAGCAGCTACAGCAGCGTTACCGACGATAGGAGCTAGCTGAGCACCCCCACTTGCAAGGACAACACCTCTGTGTGCCAACATGCCAGGGGCACTCGTGGTCCTAGAACTACTGATGGGTCCCCTGGAACCAAGAAGGCGGGCACGTGAGAGGATATACCGCACACGTATGAACCTCTTTGGCATGGGGGATGAGGAGGTGTATCGCCTATTCAGATTCAGCCCAGATGCAATACTTGAACTAACCACAACCCTGCAGGATGACATCACCAGCCCAACACACCGATCACAAGCAGTGCAGCCACTGGTGAAGGTCCTGGCAACACTTCATTTCCTAGCAAGTGGATCATTCCAGCGTACAAGTGGAGTGGTGGCTGGGATGTCACAATCCTCCATAAGCAGATGTGTGCACCAGGTTGTCCCTGCAATCCTCAGACGCATGTCCAACCAGTTCATCAGACCAACCACTGAGGAGCTACGTCAGAAGGCAATGACAGATTTCTACAACATTGCCAGATTCCCACGCACTGTGGGGGCCATTGATTGCACACATGTGGCCCTACAGCCCCCCAGTGCCACAGAGCACATATACCGCAATCGGAAGCATTGGCACTCCATCAACGTACAGGTGATAGCCGATGCCCAACGCCTCATATGGCACGTCCGTGCCAAACACCCCGGGTCCAGCCATGACAGTTTCATATACCGTCAGAGCCCCATCCCAGCAGAATTTAACCAGAATATGTATGGGGACAGCTGGCTGGTTGGTGAGTGACAAGGGAGTCAGGCATGACTATCCCCTCCCGTGATGCACAACAGAAATCGCACATGCATGACTAACATTCTCCTGTCTTTTACCTTACAGGTGACTCTGCATATGCATTGGGACCCCATCTAATGACTTCTTTCCGGAACCCCCAAACCAGAGGAGAGAGAAAATACAATGAAGCACACATCAAAACCCGTGCAGTGGTTGAGCAAACATTTGGGCTCCTGAAGTCCCGTTTCCGATGCTTGGATAAGTCTGGGGGGGCCCTATTGTATTCCCCTACCTTTGTGTGTCAGATCATCGGTGCATGTTGCATACTACATAACTTTGCTATGAAAAAAGGCCTGCATATTGACATACGTGATGACCTGACCCCAAGGGCGGATCCAGAGTCTAGTCTCGGGGGGGGCACTGCCAGAAAATAAGGTGTTGCTTACAGAACTCAATTAGGTGTCCGATGTGTCCGCTGCAATGTTGCAGTACTGCTAAAAAATCAATGATCCCCGCCATTACTAGTAAGACATATTTAAATATGAATGCCATAAATCTATCCCATGGTTTGTAGACGATTGTCAGGGACTGCAGACGTGGTACAAGAGATGGTCAGAGACTGCAGACGTGGTACAAGGGATGGTCAGAGACTGCAGACGTGGTACAAGGGATGGTCAGAGACTGCAGACGTGGTACAAGAGATGGTCAGAGACTGCAGACGTGGTACAAGGGATGGTCAGAGACTGCAGACGTGGTACAAGAGATGGCCAGAGACTGCAGACGTGGTACAAGGGATGGTCAGAGACTGAAGACATGGTACAAGAGATCATTGCAGCCTCACTGTGCATATGAACGCAGCCCCACCTTTGTATATCAATGCAGTCCCACTTTTGTATATCAATGCAACCCCACTTTTGCATATCAATGCATCCCCACTTTTGCATATCAATGCAATCCCACTTTTGTCTATCAATGCACCCCCGCTTTTGTCTATGAATGCAGCCACACTGTGCACGGCACTCACCATGGCATTGCCTCGATCACACACAGCAGGCATCTCCTCTCCCGACGTGTGTCATGGAACAAACAGGAGCTGAAGGTCTGTGTTCGGTAGGCCAGTGTGCTCTAGCAAGGTCCCCCCCTAGACAGGCTTGTGTGATAGACAAAACACTGATTGTCAGGAAAGGTCCCCCCGCTGGTGATTTTGCCTGTTATTTGGGCTGCAGTACTGGCCTCCACCAGCTGGGAGTTATTGGCAGTATGGAGCACACAGCCCTTCCTGCGTTCAGGTGTGACCTAAATGCAATCAGCACGCCTCTATAATACCCGGCGTGTGTAATCACTCCTCGCCCTGGTATCTGTCTACTAACCTGATCCTGAGCCTGATATCTGACCCTGAGCTTGCTGTCCCCTTTCTTGACTTCTGATCTGATCCGACCTGACCTGATCCCTCTCCTGGACATTCCCTTCCTGCCCATTCCCTGTCTGCAGCTTCTTCTGTGATCTCCTGGTATATGACCTCGGCTTGGCTTTTGGTTTATGATTACGGCATTTCCCCTTCACTTATATATGCTTTGTTGTTATTTGTGCACTGTTTGTCTTCACCTGTTTTGTTCACCTTGTAAATAAACACCTTTTATTTCACTGCATACAGTGTTGGTCTCCTCTGTGTAGGCACACAGTACTGGTCTATTTAGAATCCCTGACACTGATTCAATCAGTGTTCCATCTCCATCTACTATCACACGAGCAGGTCTAGCACAGGCAGCACAGCCGAACACAGATCCAGCTCACACACACAGCCAGAGATGCCCGATGTCAGCAGGAGAGAGGGGAGTGCTGCAGTCAGCTACAGCTCAAAGCAGCCTCAGGACAGGCAGCCTACCAGCCCTGGTGATGAGAGAGAGAGAGAGAGAGTGACAGACTCGGCAGCAGCAGCTGCAGGCACCGCACAGCAGTTTAAAAAAAATGATAAAAAAAAGTTATAAAACATAAATAAAACAATATATAAAAAAATATAAAAAAAAACATTTATTAAAAAAAGGGGGTTTGACACATGGGGCCCTGGGGACCTCTGAGCCCTTTAATAAAAATATATCTATATATAAAAAAAGAGAAAAAAATAAATAAAATATAAAAAATTTATAAAAAAAAGGAGGGTTGTCCTCCGGGGGCCCTGGGGACCTCTTTGCCCTTTAATAATAATACTAACAATAATAATAATAATAATAATAATTTATATATATATATATATATATATATATATATATATATATATATATACATTTAATAAAAAAAGGGGGGTGGTCATCTGGGGCCCTGGGGATCTCTGGGCCCCTGGGGACCTCCAGACCCCTAAAAAAAAAGGGGGGGTTGCCATACGGGGCCCTGGCGGCCTCTGGGACCATGGGGACCTCCGGACTTCTAATAAAAAAATATGTTAAAAAAATATTTTTTTTTATAAAAAAATAAATGAAAAAAGAGGGGTTTGCCATCTGGGGCCCTGGTGGCCTCCGGGCCCCTGGGGACCTCCGGACCCCTAAAAAAAAAAAAAAAAAAAAAAACATTTTTTTTTTTTTTTTTTTTTTTTTTTAAAGCCAATGTGACATGATTGCCTCGGGGGGGGCAATTTCCCCGTTGCCCCCCCCCTGGATCCGCCGTTGCGACCCCCGACCCACACAGTCCCCACCTGCCAGAGGACACCCAGTCTGCTGATGGAAGAGCAGTCAGGAGGGTCCTCGCCGTAGGCATCTTTGGACACTAAACCAAAACATTAATAACACAGACAGTGCACGCGTGTACACCACTAATGTCCCTAGATCACACACACCACATGCACATCGCATTGGATTAGCCCAAGTCCAGCATGTAGGAGTTGGGAGCAGTAACGCCAGCGTCAAGGCCCCAATGATGTCACTGTCCATTCACACACCTTTCACACATCATTCATTCAGCCGTGGGGTTCACTTCACCACCACGGCCGAGGGTGACACCCCTTACTTTCAGGAGTGCCACCCTCTCACATTCACACACCATTCACACTGTCCCCTGCACTCCTGACCGTGTGCAGTACAAAAAGAAATTATAAATATCATATCCTGATCATTAAAAGAAAAAAAATCTCATAACCTGAGAAAAATAAAAAATAAACTCATGACCTGAGTATGTCAAAAACAATAATATAAAACCAGAGAAAAAAAAAGGCCTCATCGGGGATGCCGGGGGCTTCTTCTGGGGGCCCCTCTCTGGCTCCGCAGCTGCCTGGATGGAGTGGGTGGGGGTGGGGGGGCATCTGGAGGTGGCTGATCTCCAGGTGGGCCACTCCTGGCAGGTGTGGCCTGCGTGCCCTCCAAGGCCCTGGCTATCCGTCCAAGGTATGTGTTCGTCTGGGCCTGCATCCGGAGCTGACGGGTCACCTGGTAATGCTGGGCCGCCGACTCAGCCTCCCCTGCTCCCGGATGGCAGCACTGTTCCCATGGATGGCAGCAGTGTTGGCCTGGACGGCTGCAGTCAGGTGCCTTATATCCCCCTGCACCTCCCCCAAAGTGGTGACCACTGCAGCGCAGTTGCAGCTGACATCCTGCACTGCGTTGCTGAGGTTGGCAACGGAGCCCAGGCTGTCAGCCACTTTCTCCAAGTGCACCGCTATGGACCCCATCTGTTCCGTCTGCCTGGCGTGATCCCTCGCCAACTGGTCCTGGACACCATCAGACACCCCCCTGGTCTTCTGGGTCGCCTTCCTGGGGCCAGAAGATGGATGTCCTCGGGTGGAAGGTGTCGCCCTTGAGGGGCTTCCAAGGATGGGGGAGGGGACGACAGACGGGCCAGGAGAAGGGGAGGAGACAGACAAGACTAATGAAAAGTCCTGCTCTGCCACAGCAGGATCCTCCACAACCACCTCGGCAGGTGTGGCCACTCTCCTCCTCCACAACCTCTTCACCACCCAGTGGCTCGGGCACATGATGGCGTGGGGGGGATGGGGTGGAATGCAGGCTGACAGATGATGGCCCAGCTCCGTCATCTGTGGATGACACAAAGCAGACACATGTTGGTGGTCCCACACACTTGGCACATGTCCCCCCCCCCCCCAAATGCAAAACAACAAATAGGGGATTATAAAACACTTACCTGTCCTTGTGCCTTCCTCCACGGAGTCATAGCCTGCGACCCCCTCCACCTGCTCCCTCTCCAGGCAGCGAGCAACCACCTCCTCCTCTGCGGTCAGGGTGACAGGACATGGGGGACCACCACCTGTGCCCCTCTCATACCTCCTGATGGAGGCCACCTTGTCCCTCACCTTGCGCCGCAGGTCATTTTTTTTTTTTTGTATGTCCCCAGCAGTCCGGGTGGAGTAGCCCAGGACATTGACCCTGGCAGCAATCGACTCCAGGATGCCCTGCTTCCTCTCCCGGCTGGTCTTCCGGCTTTTTTTGCCATGGAGAAATTCATTATCCGTCTCCATAGCCGAGATAATCACTGAGACCTCCTGGGCATTAAAGTTGAGGTTCCTCCTCTCTCTGGGGGTAGCGGGAGCAGCCATTACAGTGCAAAAGTATCTTCCCTGGGGTGGGGGGAAACGGAACTACTTTTGCGCCGGAATGGCGTTTCCGCCAGCGCTTTTAAGCGCCCAGCGGAACGCATTGCGCTGACGTTTCCCAGGAAGTGGTGCCGACGGAAGTTGTGAGCATGCGCACAAGGGGGGCGAGTGGAGCCGCACTCACTGCGCATGCTCCGTGGATGATGCGCTGAACGTAAGCCTCTGCGCTGGGCTCCGCCCATCATTTACATATGAGCACACCCACTTCCACTTGCGTCGGGTTACGCCAGCGCATTATCGTTACTCTGGCGCAAGTTTACGCGCAACTGCTATGTGAATTACAGGACTTGCGCTGAAAGGGTCTTCAGAGTAACGTAAATGAGAAGCGTTACTCCAGAGGAAAGATACTCTCATCTACCTGAATCTGGCCCATAATGTGCTGATCCATGATGTCTTCCATGTTCTGAGGTCTAGTCTGCATACACACTATATTGTCAAAAGTATTGGGACACCGGCCTTTACACGCACATGAACTTTAATGGCATTCCAGTCTTCCTCCATAGGGTTCAATATTGAGTTGTCTCACCCTTTGGAGCTATGACACCTTCAACTCTTCTGGGAAGGCTGTC
Source organism: Rana kukunoris (assembly GCA_029574335.1). Lineage (NCBI taxonomy): Eukaryota > Metazoa > Chordata > Amphibia > Anura > Ranidae > Rana > Rana kukunoris. The sequence goes on from CM056050.1 coordinate 56,404,067, forward strand.
CATAAGGTTTAGTGTGTGGGAATGTTTGACCATTCTTCCAGATGCGCATTTGTGAGGTCAGGCAGTGATGTGGACAAGAAGGCCTGGCTCGCAGTCTCCGCTATAATTCATCCCAAAGGTGTGCTATCGCATTTAGATCAGGACTCTGGGCAGGCCAGTCAAGTTCCTCCACTCCAAACTCGCACATCCATGTCTTTATGGAGCTTGCTTTGTGCTTTGTCCAAATCATTTGGTAGAGAGGGGATTATGATGTGCAGTTTTTTTTCAGGGATTGGGCTTGGCCCCTTAGTTCCAATGAAGGGAACTCCTAAGTCATCAGCATACCAAGACATTTTGAACAATTTCATGCTCCCAACTTTGTGGGAACAGTTTGGGGATGGGCCCTTCCTGTTCCAACATGACTGCGCACCAGTGTACAGAGCAAAGTCCATAAAGACATGGATGAGCGAGTTTGGGGTGAAGGAACTTGACTGGCCTGCACAGAGTCCTGACCTCAACCCGATAGAACACCTTTGGGATGAATTATGCCGCATACACACGACCGTTTTTCATGTACATGGTAAAAAACGAAGTTTTTCTAAACGTGATTCCTCTCAAGCCTGCCTTGCATTCAAGCGATCGTGATAAAAAATACTTGAGCAAAGAGCAGTGACGTACAACATGTACGACGGCACTATAAAGGGGAAGTTCCATTCGGATGATGCCACCCTTTGGGCTGATTATGCAAATTTTCCTTCTCATAACTTGCTTCTGAGCATGCACGTTTTTTTCCCCCATCGTTAAAGCCTACACACGGCTGTTTTTCACAACGAGAAAAATGACGACGTGAAAAACGACAAGAAAAAATAGTGCAGGTTCTAAATTTTTAATTTTTAAAATGCTCTGGATCCTACACACAACCGTTTTTAACGACCAATTAAAAAAATTGCATTTTTTTCGTCATGAAAAATGGTTGTGTGTACACGGCATTAGGGTGAAGACCTCACAAATGCTCTTCTGGATGAATGGTCAAACATTCCCATAGACACACTCCTAAACCTTGTGCACAGCCTTCCCAGAAGAGTTGAAGCTGTTATAGCTGCAAAGGGTGGGCTAACTCAATATTGAACCCTATGAACTAAGACTGGAATGCCATTAGCGTGTAAAGGCAAGCGTCCCAATACTTCTGACAATATAATGTATATTGCTCAAGAAACGATGTAATGCAAACTGCAGACAGAATGAATGGAAACAAAGCCATGTTTTCAATGGTTGTAACGATGACTTTCAGAACACAAGCGAAGAGAACAGGCAGAGGTAAAAGACTATTGGCCAGATTCACATAGAGTTACGCCGGCGTATCAGTAGATACGCCGGCGGAACTCCGAATCTGAGCCGTCGTATCTTTAAGCGTATTCTCAAAACGAGACACGCTTAAATCTTGCCAAGATACGATCGGCGTAAGTCTCCTACACCGTCGTATCTTAGTTGCATATTTACGCTGGCCGCTAGGTGGTGCTTCCGTCGATTTACGCGTCGAATATGTAAATTAGCTAGATACGCCGATTCACGAACGTACGCCTGGCCGTCGCAGTACTGATACGCCATTTACGTAAGGAGTTTTCAGGCGTAAAGATATTCCAACAAAAAGATGGCGCAGCCAATGTTAAGTATGGACGTCGGGACCGCGTCAAAATTTATAAATTTTACGTCGTTTGCATAAGCCGATTCAGAATAGGGCTGGGCGTAAGTTACGCTTAAATCTTGCCAAGATACGATCGGCGTAAGTCTCCTACGCCGTCGTATCTTAGTTGCATATTTACGCTGGCCGCTAGGTGGCGCTTCCGTCGATTTACGCGTCGAATATGTAAATTAGCTAGATACGCCGATTCACGACCGTACGCCTGGCCGTCGCAGTACTGATACGCCGTTTACGTAAGGCGTTTTCAGGCGTAAAGATATTCCGACAAAAAGATGGCGCAGCCAATGTTAAGTATGGACGTCGGGACCGCGTCAAAATTTATAAATTTTACGTCGTTTGCATAAGCCGATTTAGAATGGGGCTGGGTGTCAGTTACGTTCACGTCATTTTCATTGACTATTTGCGACGTGATTTGGAGCATGCGCACTGGGATACGTCCACGGCCGGCGCATGCGCAGTTCGTTCGGCGCGACATTTACGTGGGGTCACCGTTAATTTAAATACAACACGCCCCCTTCCTGCCCAATTTGAATTGCACGCGGATACGCCGGCGCCCATTTACGCTACGCCGACGCAACTTACGGAGCAAGTGCTTTGTGAATACAGCACTTGCCTGTAAAAGTTGCGGAGGCGTAGCGTAAATAGGATACGTTACGCCCGCACAAAGTAACGCGCTCCTATGTGAATCTAGCCATATATTTGCAAAGTTGCTTCATGTCCCAAATACATTAAATCCTAATATCCCTAGATATCAATATAGCTAATGTATATATCCCAACAGCCCTAGATTTTGAGGGACTGTCCCTAATTCAGAACAAAGTCCCTCTGTCCCTCTTTCCTTCTCATTTGTCCCTCATTTTGGTCTGATCTTTATAGTTGTATATAAAATGCACTACTTATGTATCAAAAGGTGTTTTCCAGTGCTAAACCTTTCATCTGATTTCTAACTTGCTGCATTTGTAAATTCCAAAAAAAACAATATAAAGGAATAGTAGTGGTAAAACAACACTTGTGGGTGTAACTAATAATTTTTTGTACAATTCTCCTTTAAGGGGGGTGTAACGGAACCCCAAGTGGGACAGGGGTTAACGCCGTTTAAGATATTCCGAACCCAAGACAGCTTATCGACACTCCACAATCCGACAAACACGACCCATACCCCATACGGATTTCCCCAAAAACGAGACACACAGCTCTGTTCTCTGGTTCAAAACTAATAGACAATCTTTATTGAGAAGGCAGGCTCTTATATACACCAAAATGAATACTTGCAGTAATCAAATGGACAATGACACACTCCACCCACAACATTACACAATGGTTCCTAACGAGCCCCCTCAATACACATCTTTTAGTCAGACATCTGACCTTTAGACTGTGCTAACTCACAACACACATCTATCATCAATAGAACTTTCACACAATACAGTGTCAATTAGCATAACACAATGAAAGGTTCTAAGGAGCCATACTAAGGTTCATTAACATCACAGTAGCAGACGACATTAACCCCCTAACAGTCTGTGTTCTCACATTGAATAAGTCACTCTTTCAATTGACCTGTTGGGTTCAGAATCAACAACCTGCACATAGTTTTTACAGACATTTTTGAATATATTGTGGATTGCAGACCCATGTTAAAGCAATTCAACATATGTCCATTATTTCCTGGCTCAATCTGTGCTCAAAAGTGACTCCCGTTACAGGGGGCGTGGGTGTGTCATATGTCTGCATACTTTTGCTACTAGGTGTCCCTCATTCCCGTATCTCAGCTGGGAAAGGTATGCTAATGTGTTATTCTTTAAAGCGGAGTTCCAGCCAAAAATTGAACTTTCGCTTTTCGAAACCCTCCCCCCTCCAGTGTCACATTTGGCACCTTTCAGGGGGAGGGGGGTGCAGATACCTGTATAATACAGGTATTTACACCCACTTCGTGGAAAAGACTCATGTGGGAGTCACGCCCCTTCCCACACCCCCGCTGTCTCCTGGGAAACACACTGTTCCCAGGAGAGATCTGGGACCAGTGACGGCACGCCGCTCTACTCGCACATGCACAGTAGGGAATCGGGCAGTGAAGCCGCAACGCGACGTTCTTTTTTTCCCACAAATAGAGCTTTCTTTTAGTGGTATTTAATCATCTCTGTGGTTTTTATTTTTTGCGCTATAAACAAAAAGAGAGCGACAATTTTGGGGGGAAAAAAACTAAATTTCTTACTTTTTGCTATAATAAATATCTAATAAAAAATTCTCAGTTTAGTCCGATACGTATTCTTCTACATATATTTGGTAAAAATAAAAATTGCATTAAGCGTATAGTGATTGGTTTGCGCAAACGTTATAGTGTCTACAAAATAGGGGATAGAATTCTGACATTTTTTTTATATATATAATTTTTTTTTTACTAGTAATTGCAGTGATCTGCGATTTTTGTCAAGACAGCGATATTGCGGCGGACACATCGGGCACATTTTTGGAACCATTCACATTTATACAGCGAACAATGCTATAAATATGCACTGATTACTGTATAAATGTGACTAGCAGGGAAGGGGTTAACACTAGGGAGGCGAGGAAGGGGTCAATGTATTCCCTTTATTAATGATTCTTACTGTGGGGGGAGGGGAGTGACTGGGGGAGGTGACCGATGGTTGTCCCTATGTACAAGGGACACACCATCAGTCTCGTCTCCCTGACAGAGCTCCACGTCCCTGTCTCCGTGACTGCCGACCGTGGGTGCCTGTAGGACATCGCGGCCGCCAGGCATGCGCATTGGCATTTGACTGACGCAGAGGGCGCGCGCCCCCCGGTGGCTGGAGGCCGGAGGCCGTATATAGATGGCCTCCCGGCAATTAAGAGCCACAATGTGGCCGTAAAAACCCGCCGTGCGGTTAAAGGTGCCAAAACACACATGCAGTATCTCACAAAAGTAAGTACACCCCTCACATTTTTGTAAATATTTTATTATATATTTTCATATGACAACACTGAAGAAATTACACTTTGCTACAATGTAATGTAGTGAGTGTACAGCTTGTATAACAGTGTAAATTTGCTGTCCCCTCAAAATAACTCAACACACAGCCATGTCTAAACTACAACCATCACTTTACCCATTTATATCAATATGTAGTGCTTTGAGGCTCCTGAAGGAGCCTATTTGTCCACACATGTAGAGTAAAGAGCAATTTGAACTGCATATTAAACCTTGCTTGGATATTCCATGTTGGTTTTATTAACTGCTTGCCGACCAGCCGCCGCAGTAGCTATACGTCATCGCGTGATCACCGCCGGGCACCCGCGATCGCTCGTTACAGAGCGAGGATTGGGAGCTGTGTGAGCTTATATCGGCCTCAGTAGGTTATTCTCTCTATCGGCTCACACGAAAGCTGGCATACATATTCATGCAGTACACCCTATCTGCTATTTGCTATTCAGATTTTTATAGAGAGCTTAAGTCTCTGTGTCTCTGGTCGTCATCAGGAGCCTTATGTAATAACATCATCCCGGCCAAGATACCGAGGTCACAGTGCCCTGCAACGGCTCTGAGTACATTCATAAACACTTTCCTTTCTCTGTAAAAAAAACATTTTGACTCAAGCTACAAAAGGAAAACAATTGGATCAATTTGACACAACTTTGTAGGTTTTCATTGATTTTAGCAAACACTGGCTAACCACTGGTAATAATTTATATGATATGAAATCTGGCCCTGACATTTGGGGCTTTTGCATAACAAGATCTTGTATCTGAGGATCATTCTGAGAAATCCTCACTTCCTGTTCTTCTGTCTGTAACTCCACACAGTAATGCGGGGCTTTCTCCCTGGTGTGGAGTGTCGTGCTCGCCCTCTCCCTTGGACTACTGGAGAGTCAGGACGCCCACTAACACATAGCTTCTTTCTCTATCTGCAACGTAGAGAGCTTCCTGACTCTCCCGTAGTCCAAGGGAGGGGGCGAGCACAACACTCCACACCAGGGAGAAAGCCTTGCATTACTGTGTGTAGTTACAGACAGAAGAACAGGAAGTGAGGATTTCTCAGAAGAAATAAGGACATTTAAAAGCAAAATGGAAGGATGAGGTAAGTGAAGGTGGACTGCACTAAGGTAAAGGAAGCTATTTAGGGAAAAAAATTACCTTTACAACCCCTTTAACCACTTTACACCCGCCCGCCGTGAAATGACGGCGGGCGGAATGCTTTATTCTTCTGACACGACGTCATATGACGTGATGTCATTTAAAGCCACTAGGGGGGCGCGCTCGTGCTGGCGGCGGCAACACGCGCGCGTCCGACTCGTTACTGGGAACACCATGCACATGCCCGGCAGTCGCGATGTCCGCCGGGCACTCGCGATTGCCCAGTAACTAAGCAAGGACGTGGAGCTCTGTGTGTAAACACAGAGCTCCACGTCCTGTCAGGGAGAGAGGAGACCGATGCTGTGTCCCTTGTACATAGGGACACAATCGGTCACCTCCCCCAGTCACCCCCCTCCCCCTACAGTTAGAACACTACTTAGGACACACATTTAACCCCTTCCCTGCCCCCTAGTGGTTAACCCCTTCCCTGCCAGTAATCAATGCATATTTATAGCATTGTTCACTGTATAAATGTGAATGGTCCCAAAAATGTGTCTAAAGTGTCCGATGTGTCCGCTATAATGTCGCGATCCCGAAAAAAAAATGGAGATTGCCGCCATTCCTAGTAAAAAATAAATAAATAAAAAATCATAATTATGTCCCCTATTTTGTAGGTAATATAACTTTTGCGCAAACCAGTCACTATACGGTTATTGCGAATTTTTTTGGGCCTAAACTGAGATAAATGTATTTATTAATTTTTTTAAATGGGATATTTATTATAGCAAAAAGCAAAAAATATATATATTTTTTTTAAATGTACGCTCTTTTTTTGCTTATAGCCCAAAAAAGTTAAAACCGCACAGGCGATCAAATATCACCAAAAGAAAGCTCTATTTGTGGGGAAAAAAGGACACCAATTTTGTTTGGGAGCCGCGCCGCACGACTGCGCAATTGTCAGTTAAAGCGACGCAGTGCCGGAAGCTAAAATTTCGTCTCGTCAGGAAGGGGGTGTAGGTGCACAGTAGGCAAGTGGTTAAGCTCAAATGTGCCTGTGGTCCTTTCCTCTCCCCTCCTACTCCCTTCCCTTTCTAAACCCCTCAACCCAACCCAACTATACCCTACCCTACCCCACCCTGAAGCACATTCACATGCACTGTTTTATGCTAACTGTTGGGGTCTACCGCTAAGATAGGCTACTTCTTAGCACTCCACCATTTAGCAACATGGCAACCCCTTATTTTGATGCTGACCTTCTCCACTATTGAGCTCAAATATGCCTGTGGTCCTTTCCTCGCCCCTCCTACTCCCTTCCCTTTCTGTCTCCCTCAACCCAACCCAACTATACCCTACCCCAGATACCCTAAGATAGGCTACTTCTTAGCACCCCACCATTGTATCAGGAATATCTGTATTCCTCTGTAATATTCTCCTTTTTAATTCAACATACTGTTAACCACTTCAGCCCCAGACCATTTGGCTGGCCAAAGACCAAGACACTTTTTGAAAATCGGCACTGCGTCGCTTTAACTGACAATTGCGGGGTCGTGCTATGTGGCTCCCAAACAAAATTGACGTCCTTTTTTCCCCACAAATAGAGCTTTCTTTTGGTGGTATTTGATCACCTCTGCAGTTTTTATTAACAAAAAAAGAGCGATAATTTTGAAAAAAAAAATCAATACTTTTTACTTTTTGCTATAATCGATAACCCCAAAAAATATATAATTAAACATTTGTTTTCCACAGTTTAGTCTGATACGTATTCTTCTACATATTTTTGGTAAAAATACAATTAAAAAATAAAAATCGCAATAAGCGTTTATTGATTGGTTTGCTATAGCTTCTACAAAATAGGGGACTGTTTTATGGCATTTGTATTACTAATACATTTTTTTACCGTGACTGCGACATTATTTTGGACAATGTTGACAACATTTTGGGACCATTGTCCTATTTACAGCGATCAGTGCTAAAAAAAAAATGCACCGATTACTGTAAAAAATTACACTGGCAGTGAAGGGGTTAACCACTAGGTGGCGCTGCAGGGGTTAAGTCAGTACTAGGGAGTGATTCTTACTGTTAGGGAGCGTGGCTACATGTGACACATCGCTGATGACCGTTCCCGATCACAGGGAACAGTCATCAGTGACAGTGTAACTAGACAGAATAGGGGAATGCCTTGTTTACAAAGGCATTCCCCAGTTCTGCCCTTGCCGACCGCAATCGCTGGTTTCCTGGGAACATTGAGTTCCTGGGATCCAGGGCCGCACTTGCGAGGCACATTTAAAAGGGCATACCTGTATGCCAATATGCCTGCCCGTGCCATGTTGCCGACTTACATCGGTGTGCGGCGGTGGGCAAGTGGTTAATAGAGATGTACAGATAGTTCCCGGCGAATATCGCTTGTTCGCGTTCGCCACCGCGGGCGAACATATGCCATTGTCGATCCGCCCCCTATTCGTCATCATTGAGAAAACTTTGATCTGGACCTCACAGTCAGCAGACACATTCCAGCCAATGAGCAGCATACCCTCCCTCTCAGACCCTCCCACCTCCCATCTCCTGGACAGCATCCATTTTAGATTCATTCGGAAGTTGCAGTCTTAGTGAGAGGAGGGACAGTGTAGCTGCTGATGATTTAATATGGAAATCGATAGCTAGGCCAGTATATTGGGTGTCCACTCCAGTCCTGAAAGACTCATCTGATCTCTGCTGTAACCACAGCGTCCTGACAGCACCCCAAAAAGGCCTTTTTAGGGCTAGTCCACCAGTTTTTTTTTTTTTTCTCTCTGTAATCTAATGTGTGTTGCGGTGGTTTACAGAGAGAGACAGAGAGAGAGAGAGAGAGTGATTTTAAGTTAGATAGAGCAGGCAGGCAGGCCGGCAGGCTAGTCAGTTAGAGTTACAGGGACAGATTCTGGTACATTGTGCGGCGGCGTAGCGTAAGCCATTTACACTACGCCGCCGCAAATTAACAGAGCAAGTGGTGTATTCTCTAAGCACTTGCTCCGTAAGTTGCGGCTGCGTAGTGTAAATGGCCCGGCGTAAGGCCGCGTAATTCAAAGGGGGCGGCTTGTATTTAAATTAAGCACGCCCCGCGTCGATCGAACTGCACATGCGCCGCCTGTAAAAATAGCCCAGCTCGATTTTTGTGACCTGCGAGATTATGCCCTCAGAAGAAGTCAGAAGGACGAAACGTCAGGGCCTGATCTCGCGATATTTTTATACATGTACGCCTGACACTGTGGTTCAGCTGTGCTCCAGTTAGGAGAGTGATCTAGTGTGCTAGCAGCAAACGCTCGCATCCACAAACTATCTATCACCCTCTGTGAGCTGATGACTGGCTGAAAGGCATTACACCTTGTATCAGTTACTGCTCTGTGGAGTAGTTTTTTTGTTGCTGTTTGTATGCATGATTTTTAACAGCATGTTAAAATAAACGTTTTTTAAATGGTATCACACCATATCGAGCTTTTTTTATGTGCCCTGACACCGGATGGTCATTAGGAGTACTGCATGCTGCTGGAATATCATCTCCATGAGGAAGAGGGAATCCGATGACATTACTGTTCAAAGCCTGTTATAACATCAATCTGGTGAGTAGACATCCTTGAGGGGACATTGTCACAGGATCTTCGCATGCTTTGTTCGGCTCACGAGTGATGTCACTAATCATGGACAGTTGAAATTGTCTTGAAGAGCACCCCCTTTTTTGTCACGGAAAATTTGTGCACCCTCTGAGCTCTGGAGAACTTTCTTACTTTCATTTATCTCTTTGAATGTGAATGAGTGATCGGATTTGAACTGTGCCCCGATCACTAGCGCTGCTGTATTTTATTGATAAAGACTTTTGATGATTTTTATCATTATTTTACTATATGTATATAATTAATCGAAATTAGTCGATTAATCGATTAAATAAAAAAACGATTAGTCGAACACAAACATTTTGATCAGTAACAGCCCTAATATTGAGTAACAGCCCTAATATATAATAACACTGTATTGAGTTTAGCTAGACTAGATCCGCTCTTCCTAATATACTGACAGCCTGTATAGGGCTACTACATCAGTCTGCTTTTTTTTTTTCTCTGTAATCTGCCTGCAGTGCTTGCCAGCACGTGTGTGTCAGGCTCACAGCGTATACTGTGCCCACTTGTCCAGTGCCACCACTCATATCTGGTGACACAGTAGATTACATGTAAAAAAAAAAAAAAACATTTTGACTGCAATAGAGAATAGCAGTTAGTTGTCTGCAAGTGTTTGTGTCAGGCCTACAGCGTCTACTCTGCCAGTGCCAGATATCGACACTCTGAGGAGCGATGAACCCCTTGACTACTGGGTGTGCAGGCTTGACCTGTGGCCTGAGCTATCCCAATTTGCGATAGAACTTGTTGCCTGCCTCGCTTCAAGTGTCCTTTCAGAAAGGACCTTTGGTGCAGCAGGAGGTATTGTCACTGAGAAGTAGTGTTGCTCACGAATATTCGCATTGCGAATATTCGCTACGAATATTGCATATTCGAGTATTCGCGAATATCTCGAATATCGCGGCGAATATTCGCTATTTCGAATATTCGATATTTTTCAAATTTCGCAAAAAAAAATTCGCAATAAAATTCGCAATAGCGAAAATTCGCAATTTTTTTTTTTTTATCAAATATCACGAATATTCGATATTAACGAATATTCGCAACCGCATATGTGAAATTTCGCTTTTTTTTTATATAAAATATACCGAATATTCGTAAATATCGAATATTCGTGATATTTTATAAAAAAAAAAAAAAAAAAAAAAAATCGCGAAATTTCACATTAGCGAAAATTCGCATTGGCGAAAATTCGCATTGGCGAAAATTCGCAATTTTTTTTTTTTTTTTTTATAAAATATCACGAATATTCGATATTAACGAATATTCGCGAATATTCTTCGAAATATTCGCGAAATATTGCGAAATCGAATATGGCGTATTCCGCTCATCACTACTGAGAAGAGAAGTCGCCTAGGTCAAAAAAGTCTATATTACCTCACCTTTAAGATGAATGAGGCATGGATCCCGAAAGGGACTGACAGTGGGCGATACATTTGACTAAAAAAGGCCTGATAAGATGAGCTGCCTTGGGCTAAAAATGGTCCACACGCTGCTGTATTTTATCTCTGCATGCCGGATGACTTGCGTGACTTATCCGCCACCAACTAGGCTTCAAGCCGCAATGTTTTAGTGCACTTTCTGCCTGGAAAACATCAATTTTTCTGGCCGCTGCTACAGCAGCAGCTGCAACAATACCACATTTTTCAGGCATGTGTATATGCCTAATTTTTCTGGCCTCTGGTGCAGCACTGTGGCTGCAAAAACAAAACCTAAAAAAAGGCACATACATGTGTCAATTCCCCTTCGTGATCGTTACCTTGTTGTGGTGAAGGGACTTGTGTATCACAATGAAGCGACCACCTCTATGGCGGCGTACACACGAGGGGATATGTCCGCTGAAAACGGTCCGATGGACCGTTTCAGCAGACATCTCCGCTCGTGTGTATGGGCTAGCGGACAGATTTCTCCACCCGACAGATTTCAAAGCAAGCTTTGAAATCTATCCGGTGGAATCTGTCCGCCCGACATGTCTGCTGGTTAGTACACTTACCAGCAGACATGTCGGCCCCCACCGCCGCCGCGCCGCTGCCGAATGGATTCGGCGCATGCGCGGAAGTGTTTTACTTCCTGGTGCGGTGACGTGGCGGTGACGCGGCGGCGTCAACGTCACCGCCGCGTCACCGTGCCGTCCGGCGGCGGGGAATTTGATCCGATGGTGTGTACACGCCATCGGATCAAACTCCCGATCGGACATATCCGATGGAAATGGTCCGCGGACCGTTTTCATCGGATATGTCCGATCGTCTGTACGCCGCCTTAGAGTGTGTTGGCAATGGCAATGTTGGCACACCCCAGATGATAAGGTCGTTGCTTCATTGTGAACAGACCAAAAGTGATCGGCTGGATAATTTTGCATAGAAAAAACATACATTTTCTTTGTGATCATCTAAGGTGATCATTAAAGCCACACTGCAGAATCATTGTTTTCTGGGTCACTTAACTGTCACTGAACTACCTCAGCACGACCATAGGCTTTGAAAAACCCCCATCGCCTGCAATCTCCCAAACGTGCGCACAAGCACAGTCATCACTACACCAAGATTGACGCATAGAGGAATAAAATTTATGTCATGAGTGTGTAAGTTACAGACAGGGTTAGGGTTACAGATAGGGTTAGGGTTAAAGACAGGGTTAGGGTTACAGACAGGGTTAGGGTTACAGACAGGGTTAGGGTTACAGACTGTAACCCTAACCCTATCTGTAACCCTAACCCTAACCCTGTCTGTAACCCCAACTCTAACCCTTACACTACCTGATCGATACAACATCATACCTGATGTTTTAAAGCACGTTATTCCAAACAATTTAGGAATGTTAGGGGATTTATGCCCTTTATGGATTAAAAACGGACTCTGCGTCAACTACGTAATTTTCCATGGGAGTTTTGCCATAGAACCCCCTCCAGCATGCCACAGTCCAGGTGTTAGTCCCCTTGAAACAACTTTTCCATCACTATTGTGGCCAGAAAGAGTCCCTGTGGGTTTTAAAATTGGCCTGTCCATTGAAGTCTATGGCGGTTCGCCCGGTTCGCCCGTTCGCGAACATTTGCGGAAGTTTGCGTTCGCTGTTCGCGAACGGAAAATTTTAGGTTTGCGACATCACTAGTGGTTAATTGCACATACTGTTAATATTCACTTACAGTATGTATGTACACTATTCCTATTGAAAAACAAATCACAATGATTCAACAAGACAAAACACTTGTACAAATGCTTACTACTAAAAGGTGACAGAGGGTAAGGGACTATGTTGGGTCTAAGCCAAGGTTGCCAATAGGGATGAGCCGAACACCCCCGCGTTCGGTTCGCACCAGAACCATCTAACAGACCGACCGTTCGCGCGAACATTTAGAACCCCATTGAAGTTTATGGGACTCGAACGTTCGTATTCAAAGACGCTCATTTTAAAGACCAATATTCAAGCTTTAGTATAACTTTAAAATGATTGAAAAGTCTTGTTTTCTTTTTTCAATAAAAATAACAAACACAGAGGCAGCTCTAGACTTTGTGAGGCCTTAGGCAAAACTTACACATGAGGCCCCACTCACATCCATAAGATGCAGGAGATGGTCATAGACTGCGCGGAAAATGATACAGGAGATGGTCAGAGATTGTGCAGCCATGATACAGGTGACGATCAGACTGTGTGACCTTGATACAGGAGATGGTCAGAGACTGTGTGGCTATGATACAGGAGATGGTCAGAGACTGTGTGGCCATGATACAGGAGATGGTCAGAGACTGTCTGGCCATGATAAAGGAGATGGTCAGAGACTGTGTGGCCATGATACAGGAGATGGTCTGAGACTGTGTGGCCATGATACAGGAGATGGTCAGAGACTGTGTGGCCATAATACAGGAGATGGTCAGAGACTGTGCGGACAATAATACAGGAGAAGGTCAGAGACTGTGCGGACAATGATACAGGAGATGGGCAGAGACTGTGCGGACAATGATACAGGAGATGGTCAAAAACTGTGCGGACAATGTATACAGGAGATAGTCAGAGACTATGCGGACAATGATACAGGAGATGGTCAGAGACTGTGCGGACAACGTCATTCAACTGGAATGTACATGCCCTCAGCCTGTCATTCAACAAGTAAAGAGAAGGGCACAATGGTGATCACATCCAGTGGCGGCTGGCGCTCAACATTTTTGGGGGGCGCAAACAAACTGAAAAAAAAAAACAATCAATTACAGCCACTGTGCCCATCAATTGCAGCTACTGTGCAAGGCTAGGAGGAGGACGGCGCTGCGGCGGTGGAGCCTGCTATTGGACGCAGGCAGCCTGAGCCATGCCCACCATGATCGATCGTAAAAAGATGTCCCTCGTCCGCTGACGCGGACCGGACTCTGCGCTGCCGCCACCCACTCATAACCCGGTCCCACACAACACACATTAACCTGAAAGGCAAATTAGGCGATCGCGCGAGGCCTTTTTTGTGGGCCTTTGTGGGCCTTCGGCTCTCCTGGCCCCTCCCTCCTTTTGAGTGCCCCCACAGCAAGCAGCTTGCTATGGGGGAACCTAAGCCAAGTCACAGCTCCGTGTGTCCATTCAGACACGGAGCTGTGGCCCGGCCTCACCCTCTCTCTCTCCTAATTGGCTGACTGACTTTGATCGACAGCAGTGGGAGCCAATGGCGCTTCTGCTGTGACTCAGCAAATCTGGAGGGAGAGCTTCAGACTTCTGAGACATTCATGGACATCACTAGAGATGGGACTTAGGTAAGTATTAGGGGGTGCTAGGGCAGCTGCTGCACACAGGCCTTTTATCAGTGGTGGCTGGTGTTCAATAATTCGGGCTGCAATAATTCGGCAAAACAGTGCCACCCCCAACCCTTTTGCGAGAGACAGGCTGCCCCCCCCCCTCCCCCTGGAGATGGACATGAATGCAGGGAACACCGGATACACTAAGAACACCCCCCGTGCGTGCGGGAGATGTCCTGCTCGGGATGACTCCTCCCCTCCTCCTCCCTCCCCTGTCCTAGCCAGGTAGTGCTGAATGCTGCGGGCGAGCCATTCCAGGAGTCACAGTGACGGCTGGTGGGTTGGATGATTGGGCTTCCCATGTGTCTCCTCTGGCTGTGCATCTCCCCCCACTATGTGTCTCCTCCCTCCTCCTCCTCCCAGGCCACTTGGAATGCTTCTCCTTTTGGACAATTAGGAAACTCACTTCCTAATTGGGTGAGAGGAGACTCAGTGTGACAATATCGAATATTCATGTCTATGGCACTCCAATCGCATCAAAGTCTCAGAAAAGTAAAGAGCCCCCTTGAAAGTAAAGGGCTCTGGGCTCCTAGGGAAAAGGATGAGCCATAAACATCTATTGGCTGCATTTACAAGATGTAGGGCCAAGGATTTGTGAATGTGGGAGAGAAGAGTGGTGCAGAAGATCCTGCACCAGTGAAAAATCGAATGTAATTTTTTTTTTTTAGATGGTTTCATGTACGCTGCTCAAAAAAAATTAAAGGAACACTTTGAAAAGATATCAGATATCAACGGGCAAAAATCTCATGCTGGATATCTATACTGATATGGACTGAGTAATGTGTTAGGAATAAAAGGATGGCACATAGTTTGATGGAAATGAAAATTATCCACCTACAGAGGGCTGAATTCAAAGACCCCCCTGAAAATCAAAGTGACAAAATTATGCAGCAAGCTAGTCCATTTTGCTAAAATTTCATTGCAACAGCTCAAAATGGTCCTCAGTAGTTTGTATGGCCCCCAAGTGCTTGTATGCATGCCTGACAACATCAGGACATGCTCCTAATGAGACGACGGATGGTGTACTGGGGTATTTCCTCCCAGATCTGGACCAGAGCATCACTGAGCTCCTGAACAGACTGAGGTGCAACCTGGAAACACCGGATGGACCGAAACATAATGTCCCAGAGGTGTTCTTTTGGATTTAGGTCAGGTGAGCGTGGGGGCCATTCAATGGTATCAATTTCTTCATCCTCCGGGAACTGGCTGCATGCTCTCGTCACATGAGGCCAGGCATTGTCATGCACCAGGAGGAACCCAGGACCCACTGCATCAGCGTAGGGTCTGACAATGGGTCCAAGGATTTTATCCCAATGCCTAATGGCAGTCAGGGTGCCATTGTGTAGCCTGTAGAGGCCTGTGCATCCCTCCATGGATATGCCTCCCCAGACCATCACTGACCCACCACCAAACCGGTCATGGTTAACAATGTTACAGGCAGCATAAAGTTCTCCACGGCTTCTCCAGACCCTTTCACGTCTGTCACATATGCTCAGGGTGAACCTGCTCTCATCTGTGAAAAGAATGGCACACCAGTGGCAGACCTGCCAATTCTGGTGTTCAATGGAAAACGTCAATCGAGCTCCACAGTGTCTGGCAGTGAGCACAGAGCACACTAGAGGATGTTGGGCCATCAGGCCACCCCCATGAAGTCTGTTTGGTCAGAGACATTCACACCAGTGGCCTGCTGGAGGTCATTTTGTAGGGCTCTGGCAGTGCTCATCCTGTTCCTCTTTGCACAAAGGAGCAGATACCAGTCCTGCTGATGAGTTAAGGACCTTCTACGGCTCTGTCCAGCTCTCCTAGAGTAACTGCCTGTCTCCTGGAATCTCCTCCATGCTCTTGAGATTGTGCTGGGAGACACGACATACCTTCTGGCAATGACACGTATTGATGTGCCATCCTGGAGGAGTTGGACTGTCTGTGCAACCTTTATAGGGTCCAAGTATCGCCTTGTGCTACCAGTAGTGACACTGACCCTAGCCAAATGCACAACTAGTGAAAAATAGTCAAAAAAGATGAGTAGGGAAAAAATGTCAGACACCTCCACCTGAAAAAACATTCCTGTTTTGGAGGTTGTCTCGTTGTTGCCCATCTAGTGCACCTGTTGTTAATTTCAATTAACAGCAAAGCAGCTGAAACTGATTATTAACCCCCTCTATATAAACCCCTCCCCCTCTGTATACACCGCTCCCCCCCTGTATACACCCTCCCCCTCTGTATACACCCCTCCCCTCTGCTACTTAACTGACCAGATCAATATCCCAGGAGTTTTGATTCAAAAGTGTTCCTTTAATTTTTTTGAGCAGTGTATTTCTTTCCAAAAGGATTGAACTTTTGAATAAGACCACCAGATGTGTAGTAGGGTCCCATGTTCTAGTCCACATCTCCAACAGAGGTGATGATGATGTGAGGGAGAACTTGCTTAATCAAATGGGCAAGTAACTTGTAACTGGATTCTTGAGTTGTGACATTTATCAAACCAGAGTGACCAATTACAACTCCTTGCCAGTCTATAGAGACAATGATGTTGTTCACTATACAGGTGACTATGAAGTGGGGTACAATGTGTCAACACACAATAGTTTTTTGCCCTTAAGTAATGGTGGGGATTCGGGGAGTGGGGTTTACCAGACCCCAGTGGCAACTTATGAAGATATTGGTGCCAGTGGGGGACATTACCCCTTTGAGGACATTCAATTGGAAGGTCATGGACAACCACAGTGGGGTTTTCCCCGTGTAGGACAAGGCATAAAAAGGCTGGGAGAACTAAAAGAGGGACCAGAGGGGGGTGGCGTATTCAGTCCCAAAAGAGCGAGAATGTAGTAGGCGAGGGCATTTTCAATCTCAGCACCCACTCCTTAACTGGCCCTGAACTGGCAGTCCTAGATAAGGGACTGAAATTTGCTCCTCCCAAGAATTTAAATAAATTCACCACATATATGGACATACACAAGTATGTCAGAAAGCTTAGTGTCCAACGTCATATGGCCTCTAACCCTTTTAATCCCTCCAGAACATTCTTGCAGAATTATGTCCATTCAGGGTTATCCAATGCCTCTACCTATAATCCTCCTGACCATTTGGCACCTTCACTAAAGGTCTTCAGAGACCTCACTTTGAAAGATTTGGAGGATATTAAGGTTAAAAATGTGAGGAATAAACAAAATATTGAATTAGGCATTGAATCATTGTGTGCCAATAAAAATTTGATTATCCGCCCGGTGGATAAAGGGGGGGGGGCATTGTGGTCCTCAACAAAGAGGATTACATGCAAGAGATGTACCGTATATTGGCTGATACGGACACCTATACCCCCTTACTGCTGGATCCGGGTAACAAATATAAAAAGAGGTTGACTAAACTTGTCACAAAAGGGTTCGCCCTCAATATTCTTAATAAGAAAGAAAAGGCCTTTTTGATCCCTGAGTCTTCTAGGACCCCAATTATCTATTACCTCCCAAAGGTACATAAGAACCCCACTTGCCCCCCGGGACGGCCTATAGTTAGTGGAATTGATTCCATTACCTCCCGGGTGGGCAAGTACATTGATTTTTATTTACAACCCTTAGTGCGTAACATGCCTTCATATGTCAAGGATACGAGACATATCATTAACTTACTGAAGGACCTTACACCTCCTGCCAACTTGCTGATGGTTACAGCAGATGTAACCTCACTATATACTGTGATCCCTCACCAATTGGGCCTGGAAGCAGTCTTACATTTTCTAAAAAGAGATTCAGACCTTCCTAATCGACAGGTCCTGTTTATTATGGAATTGTTAGAGTACGCTGCTTCTCATAATTATTTCTGGTTTAATGGCCAATTTTATAGGCAGGACAGAGGTGTTGCTATGGGGGCTAAGTATGCCCCCAGTTTGGCAAACCTCTTTATGGCCAAATGGGAGGAGGATGTCGTCTGTGTTGAATCTAGACCCCAGATTTTTCTGTGGGCCAGATACATAGACGACATCCTCCTCCTTTGGGATGGCACCGAGGATGACTTGATGCAATTTTTGGATGCTCTGAATGTCAACAACAGAGGTATCCACTTAAGTCGAGAGGTGAGCCGGGATAAGATTAATTTCTTAGACCTGACCATTTCTGTCATCAACGGTGGTTTTGTTACATCAACATTTTTCAAGGCCACTGACAGAAATGCATTTATCCCAAAAAATAGCTGCCACCATGCATCGTGGCTTAGATCGGTGCCTAAAAGCCAATATCTTCGGTTGAAGCGTAACTGTACCGAGGATACTACATTTGTGGAGCAAGCTGACCTTCTCACCAAAGGTTTCTGGAAAAAGGTTACTCAGATGAGTTTTTGACTACCACTCTAGCTGCTGTCCATGAAGTTAATAGAAGTGACTTACTGACTGTGGGGACAAATAAGGCTAAAGACAACAAATTTCGTAACCCTTTCATCACCAATTACTCTTGCCAACATGCGAACATCAAGCATATAGTGGGCAAACATTGGCATATCCTGAAAAGTGACAAGATCCTGGGGGGCATTTTGCCAGATAGGCCACAGGTCGTTTTTAGGGGGGCACCTTCCTTAAAGGACAAATTAGCCCCTAACATCCTGAATCCACCCAGTATGGACTCCAAATTTTTACCTGGCCTTACAGGGTATTACAAATGTGGTAAATGTCAGGTTTGTTCCCTCAATGGCCTTAAATGCAGAAGAACTACTACGTTTAGTTCTTCGTGCACTTCAAAAAGCTATGTTATTAGACCCTTCATTACATGTTCTACAACAGGGGTGGTCTATATGCTCCAGTGCCCTTGTGGGCTCCAATATGTGGGCCGGACTAAACGTCCTTTACAGGTCCGCTTGAATGAGCATATCAATAATATTCGTTTAGGGTACACTAAACATTCCGTATCTAAACACTACTTGACTGTACATCACAAAAATCCTGACAATACCATTTTCTTTCTCGTACATCACGGGACACAGAGCGGCATATTCATTACTATATGGGTTATATGGAGTACCTTCAGGTGTGGACACTGGCAATCTCAAACAAACAGGAAGTCCCTCCCTATATAACCCCCTCCCCTAGAGGGAGTCCCTCAGTTTTTTCGCCAGTGTCTTAGGTGTTGGTCACGGAATAGCTTTGCTCCACATCCTTGGGATTAAGGGCGGGCTAACCGGATCTGTCCAAGGAGCCTCAGTGCCAAAGTGGACAGTACCCGGGCCCCAAACCGTGGGGTTTTGCCTATAATGCTCCTCTTTGGAGGGCTGGACCCTGGGCCCAGGACTTGGAGTTTGTAAAAACCATAAGTTCCTGTTTGCCAGGGTGCTATATAGGTCCAGGACAGTGGGTACCTTCATAGGACCCCAGGGCCTGAAGGTCTACTACGCTACCCACGGAGATGGGAGAAGATTGGACCGTTTTTTCAAAAACGTCCTGCTGCATGGAGCAGGTAAGTGGGGAGCCTGCGGGACTTGGTTCGACAGCAGGCTCTCCAGGGGGATCTTAAGGGGGGTAGCCTGAGTATGCTCTGCATTGGCACCATGGTCACTATGTCTGATAGACAGGATGCCCTGAAATGTTTCCCCCCATAACTTGATCCCCCTACCTATCTATGTATGTTTGCTAGCTACCTGCTGCTCGCTGGTTGAAGATCTTTTAAAAAAAAAAAAAAAAAAAAAGATCTGTCTCTAGGCTAAAGGGACTCCTTAGGGGCCTGTGTTAGCCTTACCTTGCCGGGATTCAAATCTGCCGCCTGATGCGTCCTCCATCCTGCATTCCTGGGCTCCAGAGTGCGTCTCCTCCTGGGCTCTCCTCCCCCGACAGTCGCGTGCACGCGCGCATGCATATAGAAAATTTTCGCGCCGTTCGGGAGGGGGGGGGGAGGGGCGGGAGTGTGACTGCAGTGTAGAGTGGGCGCGCCTTTAATTGCTGTTATACACAGCAGGCGCGTTCTCAGCTCAGCTCAGTGCAGAGCTGAGCTGGAGAGAGAGAGGACGTATAGCTGGCAGCACAGTGACTCCCGGTGGCGAGAAGGGGTACTACATACTGGAGTCAGCTCCAATACTTTTTGTTAAGCCAAAATCCCCTTGGCAACAGGTTGAATGCTGGCAAACATGTTGGGGTGGGGCTGTATGTGGTGAATAACATATAAAAGAGAAACATACTGAGCCCCACCGGTTTTGGGGCATTAGTGATCCTATTGTCCCCTAAACCTTATTTTTTTGTACTCCTGGCTATAACAGTCTGTTGTTGTAAGCGGAGTCTTTCGCTTTTGTATTATGGCTTCCAAGGGTTCAGGATCAAAAAATAAAAATAAAAAAGAGAAAAGGCAAAGACAAAGGGGTTCCTCCTCTGGTTCTGATAATATGCCAATACTTTCCCCACAGGTTATTCCTATAGGGGGTCACCCTGGATAAGCCATTAAGGGGGTCTGGTGCTGAGGCTGGCCCAGGTCGGCCCAACCCTGTGTTATCACAGAGGAGATGCTAGCCGTCACCCTAGGGGGGCTAGAGAAAAGAGGTTAACAGCTATGATCGCTGGCTCTTTTTCTGGCAAGAAGCGGACTAGATCCCCATCGCCAAAAAGGGACAGAACCTAGAGGATCTACCACTGTAGAATCGTTTTCAGCCTCCCAGGCGGAGAGTCTGTGGGTCCAGTCTTTGACAGACATGGCCCGCTTGGCATTCAATTTGCCATTTCCAGAGCCTCAGGTTCCTGCGGTATCCTCTTTGGGTTCTTTTAAAAACGCCTTTAAGCAACGCAGCGTTTCTGGCCCATCCTCTGTTAGAGGAATTGGTTTTTCCAGGATTGGGACGACCGGACAGAATTTTTTCTGCCGCCTAAAGCTGACGAGAGGGTAGTCTTTATGCACGTCTACCAGGAAATATTTGTGCTTGCAGGCACTCTTTCCCCTGACCAAGTGCTCTTTAAAAAGGGGGCCCAGATGGCTCAGTTGGTAGAGCATCGGACTTTTAATCTGAGGGTCCAGGGTTTCAGGTCCCGGTTCGGGCACTGCTTTTCAACTACCCGTGAGGTCCTTGAGGCCGCATCTCCCGGAGAGCGCCCGATCTCGTCTGATCTCGGAGGCTAAGCAGGGTCGGGCCTGGTTAATGCCTGGATGGGAGACCACCTGGAAGGTTTTCTGTTATTTACCCTATGAAAAAAAAAAAAAAAAAGAAAAAAGAAAAACATTTTTTCTAAGAAAGGGGGCGCTCCCAACTGTGGACGCAGCCATCTCATGGGTGAATAAATCATTAACTGGCCTAAGGGGAAACATACAAATGTTTAAGGTCCTGGTCAATAAACGTTTAGAGACACTTTTTCCAGCATCCTTGGCTACAGCCAGCAGGGGCTGCAATTGGAGTTTTGTCAGGCGTTAAAGAACCAGACAAAACAGATGCTTAAGACATCCCTGCCCAATAGGCAGAGGAGTTATTGGATATTCCCAGAGCTCTGTGCTTTGCGGTAGAGGTTATAAAAAGACTCCATCCAGCAGGCGTCTCGTTGTTACTATTTTTAGTGCATATGAGAAGGCTCTTATGGTTGAAGAACTGGGCGGCCGAGCCCATGTAAAAGACTGCTGGCAGGTTTGCCCTTCCATGGAAAGATCTGGATAAATACATTCAGACTGTTTTAAGTGGCAAAAGTACCCTTTTACCAGTCAAAAGAAGTTCCGGGGTCCTGCGTTTAAAAGGCAGTCCCCCCCCCCTTTTCCGGGGCCCTCAAATTCCAGGCAGTACGGACCTCCTGCGCGATCAAACTTTTAAAATGGATCGCAAGGACAGGCCTCTGGGGATCGATCCCCGACAGAGGGGGTCCGATCATCTGTGGCCGCAGGCTACAGATTAGAATTTCTAAAAATTTCCTCCACAAGGAAGGCCTCAATGCGGGCGGCGTTGGTTCATCTGCTTACCAGGGCATAATGGTAGAGGTACCAGCCCAAGAACAGGGGCTAGGTTTCTATTCCAATCTGTTTGTCATACCAAGGCCCATCGGCGATGTCAGACCAATTTTGGACCTAAAAGGTTTAAATGCTTACCTAAGGGTTCGCTCTTTCCGGACAGAATCCGTTCGGTCAGCAGCCGCCACACTCTAGAAGGATCTAGCTTCTATAGACATAAAGGATGGTTACCTTCATGTACCAAGTCTTTCAGCCACATCAAATATTTTTGTTTTTACGCTTCGCAGTGATACAGCGTCACTTCCAATTCGTGGCGCCCCCCTTCGGGCTGGCTACGGCCCCCGGGTATTCACGAAGGTCCTTGCTCCAATTCTAGTCAGTCTAAAGGATCCAAGGGATCTCGGTCCTAGCATACCTGGACGACCTCTTAATCATAGATCACTCGCTTCCTTGGTGGAATGCGTAGTAACCCTCATGGTTCAGTACCTCGAGGGGTTCGGCTGAGTCCTAAACTGGGGAAAGATCAGCATGTCAACCTACAAAGCAGTTGGAATATCTCGGCATGAGATTAGACACAGAACAGAAGATGGGTGTTCCTGCCCCTGGTAAAGGTCGAGGCTATCAAAAGATTAATTCAGTTGGTTCTAAGCAAAAGAGAACCAACTATTCGCCTATGTATGCGATTACTAGGCAAACTAATGGCCATGTTCGAGGCGATACCACACGCTTCCACACTCGGGTCCTACAGACAGCAGCTCTAGCAGCCTTGGTTCTGCCCAGTGGTCTGGAAGGCTGGAGAGCGGTCTGGAACGGGTTCGCTCGCCAAGTAACTTGGGCAGAGGCGGAGAGGCAGCTGCCCATCAAGGTCTGGGAGATCAGAGCGGCTCGGCTAGCCCTCCTGGCATAGACATCCAGATTACAAGGGTCCTCGGTGAGAAGTCATTCAGACAATGCCACAGCGGTGGCATATATGTGAACCACCAAGGGGGAACCAAGAGTCAGGCCACCCAGAGTGAGAGGAACTGGGTTTTTCGGTGGGCAGAGGTTTATGTACCTTGCATATCGGCGACATTCATTCCCGAGGTGGACAACCTGCAGGCGTACTTCCTAAGTCGCCAAACCCTGTCGCCGGGGGAGTGGTCCCTGCATCCACAAGTTTTTTTCAGACAATCTGCCAGAAGTGGGGAGTGCCAGACGTGGAGGTCATGGCATAAGGATTCAACAAGAAGCTAGACAGGTCATGTCTCGAACGAGGGACCCTATGGCCTGCGGAACCGATGTGTTGGTTTGCCCTTGGCATCAATCATAGCTTCTATATGCATTTCCCCCGCTGCAGTTACTACCCCGCCTGTGGCGCAGGATCATAGCACAGGCCGGTTATCCTGGTAGCCCCAGCTTGGTACCGGAGGGCATGGTACTCACTAGTCCTGAAATTGGCAGCGGAAGGCCCTTGGACTCTTCCTCTATGGCCAGACCTACTCTCACAAGGCCCGATCCTCCACCCTGCATTACGGCGTCTAAAATTGACGGCCTGGCGGCTGAATCCCTGATTCTCAGGGGTAGAGGTCTGTCTAGGCAGGTAATCCCTACCCTCATTAAGGCTAGAAAGCCGGCCTCCAGGGTAATTTTGTTACAGGGTTTGGAGGGCCTACGTAGGCTGGTGTGAGGCTAAGAGATGGGTTTCCCGCAAGTATACCATTGATAGAGTATTACGTTTTCTCCAGCTAGGAGTGGATAAAGGCCGGGCATTAAGCACGATCTAGGGACAGATTTCAGCCTTATCAGTGTGGTTTCAGAGGCCGCTGGCCGCCCACTCGCTGGTTAAGATCTTCGTACAGGGAGTCTTACGTGTTAATCCTCCGGTCAAATCACCACTTTGTCCATGGGACTTAAATCTTGTTCTGTCATCTCTACAGAAACAACCCCTTGAGCCGTTGGCTGAGGTACCTTTGGTTTTACTGACTAGAAAGTCGGTATTTCTGATCACCATAGTTTCGGCCAGGAGAGTATCGGAATTGGCAGCCTTATCTTGTAAGGAACCATATCTCATTTTGCATAAGGATAGGGCGGGGTTCCGTCCTCATCCTTCCTTTCTACCAAAGGTTATATCCAGTTTCCACCTGAACCAGGATGTGGTACTTCCATCCTTCTTCCAAAACCCACCTCTAGAAAGGAGGGGTTGCTGCATACGTTGGATATTGTCAGGGCCATAAGGGCCTATCTTAAAGCTACAGAGAAGGTTCGGAAAACAGATGTGGTGTTCGTTTTACCGGAAGGGCCCAAGATGGGTCAGGCAGCCGCTTGATCCACCATCGCAAGATGGATTAAACAATTAATTGTTCGGGCCTGCGGTTTGAAGAGGTGCCTCCTCCTTTGTCGGTAAAGGCCCATTCTACCAGGGCCAGGGGCACCTCCTGGGCAGCACATCATCAGATCTCTATGGCTCGAATATGCAAGGCAGCAACGTGGTCATCAGTCCACACGTTTACAAAATTTTATCAATTGGACGTAAGAAGGAATGCGGATACAGCCTTTGGGCAGTCAGTACTACAGGCCGCGATTCAAGCTCCTCAGGATCTGAGGGGGCTCCCTTGATTTGATTTGAGATTTACATTTCTCGTTTAAGTTGGATTTACTAGTATTCGAGTATACCTCTAAATTAAATCCTTCTTTGGAAGATGTCTCCCTCCCCTCATTAAAGCATTGCTTTCGGACATCCCATATAGTAATGAATATGCCGCTCTGTGTCCCGTGATGTACGAGAAAGAAAAAGGGATTTTTAAATACAGCTTACCTGTAAAATCCTTTTCTTGGAGTACATTACGGGACACAGAGCTCCCACCCCTCTTTTTGGGAACATTTTGGGAGGCATACTGCTTGCTACAAAACTGAGGGACTCCCTCTAGGGGAGGGGGTTATATAGGGAGGGACTTCCTGTTTGTTTGAGATTGCCAGTGTCCACACCTGAAGGTACTCCATATAACCCATATAGTAATGAATATGCCGCTCTGTGTCCCGTGATGTACTCCAAGAAAAGGATTTTACAGGTAAGCTGTATTTAAAAATCCCTTTTTTGTAGGGATAGATACATTTAGTCCCCACTGGAGAGGCAGCCATTTGGTGCGAACCATTTCCAAGTTGGAGATGTCTTGGGTCCATAAATTAAAATGTTATACGCCACATGGCTTAAATATAGAAGTGGACGTTAACTGCTTTTTGGCTAATTCATAATTGCTAAAGTTAGTGATACCCTCTTTCTATAAAAAAAAATAAAAAAAAAAATTGAGCCCTTTTTCTATATAAATGCTATTTTTTATATAAATGCTATTTTTTATATAAATTTCATTTATTATTTTTTATTAAGATTGTTACAATTTTGGAAAGATGCGAGCTCGATGTGGTGTCTAGCCAGCTATATATATATATATATATTTATAATTGTCAGATTAATTTAGGATTTGTTTTATATATTTTTAATTTTTTCTGTGATGCCCGGGTATTTTGGTGCCGTCTATACGGGTATATTAAAGGATACTCGTTTTCTTTCCGGTTCACATATATATCTATTTTTTTATCGATCAAGCAGATCATACAGAATTGATTGGTTGCGTTACAATTATTTGTAACATAATTTAATAATTTTTTATTCTTCATTTTATATTCATAGTCATGTGACACGCATTACTGCTGTAGTGCTGTTTTGCATTTCCGCACCAGTATTAATGCTATTGGTGCTATAGTGTTTGTTGATTTAAAAGTCAACACTCTTTAAATATTACCAAGTGAGAAAATAAAGAGAACGTGTTTATAGAAAGGAATAACTCCTCCTCTTCTTCATTTTTTCTTCTTTTCCCCTTTTTTAAATTTTATTTTTAGCGTACATGGTCAGTTTATCCGTTCGCATCGGTTCCCTTACTTGGCCTAGGTCATTCATTATAGCCAATGGGTTTTCCAGTAACAAAGATGTCCGAAATCGGGTCGATTTCGTATGTTCTCACCACATCGAGGCTGCATCCGATGCTTTGTGTGTATTTATGCGGTGATTCAGGACGCCGCCTGTTATCCCGTGACCAAGTCCTGTCGTGACGAAACGTAGGGAGGCAGCGTCCTGACGTCACCGCACTTTTCTCTACCCGGATACGGGCTGTATGTTCTAAGCCGGCCGGCTTTTTTGAAACGCTCTACATATCAACAAGATTGTAAGTGCATCTCTTTTTTGCTTTTTATATAATAAATGAGGATTTTACACTATGTGAGCCCTTTATTTTTTACATACCCTCGGATCGATAATTTGGGAGTGCTATTCACCTAAAAAGGACACTCATCATCCCGGCTATCCTCGATCCCAGTCTCTTACCACGCTCTATATGATCTCCTCTAACCAGGGATCATTTTTATCTGGTAAGAGTATATATACCATTGTGGTGGAGGTTCTCATCTTTCTGGCACTGCTTTAGTGTGAAACTGTTTTGCACCTGGTGGAGATTATCTACGAATTTTCTTTTGGTGGATTGTGTTTTTTTGTGATCAACATTTATCTGAATACACTGTTTCACGGACTTTATTCAATCAATATTTATCTGAATATATTGTCTCATGGACTTTATTTCATTTATATTTTTAGCGCGATCTTTTTTTCTTTTTACATTCTGTTTGATGTGGTATAACATCTTTTTGATCGCTGCTTCTACTGTTTAACTTTAACAAGCGCAATTTTTTTCTTTTACTATTGACATTTATGGTGCCTTTATGATTTTGTTGTGCATGATATTTTCCCATTCATCTTCCGTAAGGGAGAAGTCAAGATCTTTTCCCCCATTTCTGGCAGGGTCCAGTTGATTTCACCTTTTGATTTGCATATAGTAGGGCATACATGTAAGACACCACATGATGTTGTGTGGAGGATCTGTTCCAGAAAGCTTTGAATGGTGTGTGTTCCATATACCAGTCTGGAGATGTGCATGAGTCTTAAAGACATTTCTTAATTGAACGTAAGTCCATAAGGGGAAGTTGGAATCAGTAATTTTAGCTTGGAGCGCTTCATATTGGATTAGGGAGCCTCTCTGGAAAAAGTTGTTGAGCTCGGTTCTGTTTATAAGGCCACCATTCACTAAGGCATTGGGGGGGCGAGCCCTGGTTTGAAATCAGGATTATATCTGATAGGGGCTAATGGACCTGGACAGGAGTCAGCTTTAAGTTTTTGTTGATGGTGTGTAAACTTTGAAGGGATGGACCTATGGTTGGATGGTTTTTAGGGGGTTTAAGCGTGTGGCTGGTAACCAGACAATCATATTTAGGGGGGTTTGAGCTCCTGCATTTTCTATCTGAATCCAGGCTTTGGTTTTCACATGTAAGTTCCAGTCAGCAATTCTTGTAAGGTGGCAAGCTATATATTATTTATCTACATCTGGTAAGTCGATACCTACTTTTAGTTTAAGTAGGGTGATCAGTTTATATCTAAGTCTAGGGCATTTGTGACCCCAGATGAAGAGTATACAGGCCCTTCTATAGGATGCAAAAAATGCTTTGGGGAGATGAATAAGTATTGTTTGAAGAGTATATAAGATACGGGGTAAAATATTAATTTTCATTATGGCGGCTGGACTAAATCTAATAAAGTGAAAATAAAGCGCAACCTAAAAAATTGCATTAGAAGGCGAGTATAAATGTGTATATAAATATATGACTCATAAGTATATAACTAAATATATGGACTAAACCAAAATAAGCCTTTGTGCCAATTTTGGAGATCTTTTTGGATATCTTTAAGTAAGGGGAGATAGGATAGTTGATATAAGTCAGATAAGTGACTACTAGGTAGTTGTTAACCTAAATACGTAAAAGAAGGAGTCTTCTATGGAAAATGATATTTGGCTTTACATCAGTTGGTGATAAGGAGATGTTTAGGGCATATGACTTAGAAAAGTTAATTTGTACATTGAATAGGTCAGGGCTCAAAATTTCAAGTCCTGAGCTACTAGCCAGGCCTCAAGAGTTACTCGCCACCAGTTGCCCCACCTAATTCATACACTACCCTGCACCTAATTGCACCCGTAAACACGCCCTCGTAGATTATCTCATGGAATGACACTGTTAAATGTTTTATGCAGAATCAAATATTACCAACAACAACTTTAACAAAATGGGACAGGGCACTGGGGGCAGACCAGAGGGACAGGGCACTGGGGGAAGACCAGAGGGACAGGGCACTCAGGGAAGACCAGAGGGACAGGGCACTGGGGGAAGACCAGAGGGACAGGGCACTAGGGGAAGACCAGAGGGACAGGGCACTGGGGGAAGACCAAAGGGACAGGGCACTAGAACTGGGTCTCTTCCCCATTCTCTTGCTGTCTCCTCTGCAACTCCCATTCATCCTCTCTCTCTCTCCCTATCCTATTTATCTCATCATCAGGAGCCTGTGTGTGCGGCTCCATGCTTGCATGTCCCCACTTCCCCCTTTTATTCAGGCGGGCAGCGAGGAGCACAGCACACATTGAGACCAGTCGGTTCGCAGTGCTCAGGCTGAACTGTTGGTCACTTACATAGAGCATAAGGAGAAGAAAACTGCACGAACTGGAAGGCTGCCGCTCTCATGTCAGGGCAACTTTCAGTGAGCGCTGCAGAGAGTGGTAATTTTCGCAATCCTCCGCCTCACTCATTACTTCCTGCTTCCTGCTCTCTGCTCTCCAGCTACATTGGTCGGGGGGAGGGGGCAGGCTCAGAGAGGTCATACTGTTATGCCGCGTACACACGGTCGTTTTTTGTGATGAAATAAAACTACTTTTTAAAAAACGTAATTTAAAATGATCGTGTGTGGGCAAAACGTTGTTTTATGTCTTCTGAAAAACGACCAAAAAAAAAATTTGATCATGCTTGAATTATTTAATGTCGAACGACGTTTAAAATTACGTTTTTAAAAACGCGCCTGCTCAGAAGCAAGTTATGAGACGGGAGCTTTAATGGAACAGAGTGCCGTCAAACGTGGTGTACGTAACCGCGCTTTGCAAGAGCATTTTCAGAAAACGATGGTGTGTAGGCAATGTCGTTTTTTAAAATGAAGTTTGAAAAAAGTTGTTTTGTTTTGTGAGATAAAACAACATTTTTTTACATCACAAAAAGTGATCGTGTGTACGTGGCATTAGGTCCCATGGCTTAGTGAGAACTGTAAGGAGAGCACCTGTGTACTGCTCTGCCTGTGCGCAGCTCACCAGACTACTTTTCCAGAGCATGCACCTTTCCTCTTCGGCCGCCAATCTCATCGGGACTCTAAGTGTAGGCACAGATTGGAGGGAGATTGGTCATGCAGCCCTGTCATCACTTGCCCCCAGCTTAAATCCACTCGCCAAATGCTAGTAGGCGAGTGGAAATTTTGAGGGCTGGAATAGGTATTTGTATTCAAATTCATTTATCAAGGCTGGGATGGTAGTATGTGGATTAGATAAAAAACGTAAAATGTAATTTGCAAATGCTACTATCTTGTGTGTGTGTGACCTGTGACATCAATGCCTGTAATCTTTTCATTTACTCTGATGTGGCATAGTAGAGGTTTAGGGAAAGTACGTATAGCAGGGGTGAGAGAGGACATCCCTGTCTGGTTCCATTTGAGATGGGAAAAGCATTTGATAGGTGGCCATTGACCCAGATGGAGACGAATATAGTGCACAGATGAAATTAAGTGTTGTCCATCCTAAGCCTATTTTTTCCTATTTTTTTCTTTCATATATTCCCATGCCACCTTATCAAGAGCTTTCTCTGCATCTAGGGATAAGAAAAAGCCTTTTTAAATGGTTCTGTTCATCTATTTTTTTTATGTCACAATGTAGAGTATACGATATCCTATCATCTGTGCCCAGTCTTGCCACACAGAGTTAATCCAGCTCTGAACAATCCTCTTTTATTGTTTAGTGAAAATTAACAGAATTCCAGATAAAAACCTGTCTAAATAAAAAGTCAGTTTCTCTCTCTTTGCTTTGAATGACAGGTTATTTACATATCTAGCTTGGACATGTTTATCATATGTTATGTTATGTTTATCATAACATGAGGAGATTCACAGTATAAAAAGTGAGAAATCCACCCCTCCCCCACATAACACATCCTGGTAATATACAATGAACTTTGGATCACCTCATATTATGATAAACATAACATAACATATGATAAACATGTCCAAGCTAGATATGTAAATTCCCTGTCACTCAAAGCAAGGAGAGAGAAACAGACTTTTTATTTAGACAGGTTTTTATCTGGAATTCTGTTAATTTTCACTGAACAATAAAAGAGGATTGATCAGAGTTGGATTAACTCTGTGTGGCAAGACTGGATGATAGGAAATCTTATACTCTACATTGTGACATCAAAAACTAAATAAATTACATCCACTTTTAGGGCGTTATGCCTAGTCATTGATCTTTACTGACATGTGTGTATCGATAGACAATTGGCTAGGATTTTAGAAAAAATCTTAAGATCTACATTCAATAGTGAGATAGGTCTAGAGTTAGTTACTAGCGTGAATAATTTATTTTCTTTGGGAATTATACATATATGGGCTTCTAGTAGACCTTGTAGTCCATTGGGTTTGGAGGCCAGAGAGTTAAAAGCTCCTAAAAATAGGGTCGCTAGGGTTTCTATAAAAGTTTTGTAATAAACTGCAGATAGTCCATCTGGGCCTGGGATTTTTCCTATTTTTAGTTGATTCGTGGCCATGTTAAAGGTTCGTTTTTTATTTTCTAAATAGGTCTTCTTGCCCAGACCAATTTTCATCTTTCAGCGCTGTTGCACTTTGAATGACAATTGCACGGTCATGCTACACTGTACCCAAACTAAGTTTGTATCATTTTGTTCCCACAAATAGAGCTTTCTTTTGATGGTATTTGATCACCTCTGGGATTTTTTTTTTTTTTTGCTAAAAAAAATTAAATAGACCGAAAATTTTGAAAAACAAATGCTTTTTTTTGTTTCCGTTACAAAACGTTGTAAATAAGAATGTTTTTGTTTAGGGGGGGGGGGGTTAAGTGCTTGGTAACTTTATTTGTTGACATTTGGTTCCTTTCACTAAGAATGTATTTATAGCATAGGGGACAAAAAGTTCTCCATGGGATATATTTTTAAGACAGATTTTTTTTTTTAGTTTTGTTTTTTAAAAACAGGATTCATATAAACAGTAAGTGCAACATGCACTACAATCATAAAGAAGCGAGTATCATGACAACAGAGGTAATATGCATAGTTAGTAATTAACATGAACCTTTCAATATCAGCAGGGTATAATAAAGTCTGTGCAGTACAAAACAATGACAGACAGAAGAAAAACATTTGCGTGGGTCTTCCTCTCTTCTGGTTCCGGGTACGGCACCCATCTTCAGGGTGGCCATACATTACCGCGCCCCGAGCGTTATGGCCTACCCGGCCAGGGCGTGGGTGCAACGTGGAGCCCCTGCTTCCACTTTCTATTGGTCCAGAGCAACCGAAATTGTGACGGGACCTCAGTGATCGACTGGGGTCCCATCTCTGAGAGATCCCAAGCGGGTTTATGCTGCTTGGTGGGGAGTCCGGTTGAGGACCACCAGTGAGATTCGGTGATCCAACAGCACTGGAGCGAACCATCGGGGATAGCGGTGATTGGACACTGATGGGTCAGATGTTAGCAACCCGTCAGTCGATGACCAACTAAACCAATTACCCAAGGTCAGATTCAGACAATAAATTCTTTAAGGAGGTTCTACCTCAAGATCTACGTTCTAGGGACGGGTCTGTGGCAGAGGCCTGTTTACCCACAAGTTTCATGTGATGCCCTGGCTGCCAGGTCGGTGCGAGAGGCCTGTCCAGGTGCGTTGCGCTCACTATAATTTGAGTGGCGTCGAGGTTAAAGTGTCGTCTGAAGTGGGATTACTCTTGTTGTTCTCTCAGGCCTGAATCTGCTATTCTCTCCTTTTCACCCAACTTCTCCTATTCATCTCAATTTTATTGTTTGCCATGTTGGTGAAAAAAAGCACAAGAAAAGTCATTCACTGTTTGGACATTCCATCTCTGCTGCTCTAATTTCAACTACCCTAGACATTGAAGCTATAGAGGTAACGGGGTGACCCAAAATCTAACCAGCGGCTACTGCGGGGATAGCGCTACATATATAACACCCTTTTATAGGGAAGGGTGATGTTGACAGACCTAATCCACTGATTGAGAGTCAGGAGACTCTCCCATCCAAGTTTTAGCAACCTGTCTAATATGCATTGCCGTGGGCATGGGTTCAGGGGTGAACCCATTTGTCATTGAGGAAGTTGACCACCTGCGCCCAGTATCCCTGTAGGGAAGGGCAGGCTCATAATAGATGATAAAAAGTGCCCTTGGGATCCCCAAATCTGGGGCATGCTGAGGTTTAACCCAGCTTGTACCTTGAGAGACGAATAGGAGTAAGGTAGGGCCAATGCAATATGTAAAGATGTTGTGAGCTGGTCAGATAATTTGGGGGAAACAGATTTGCATGTTCCCAAGATCTCATCCTATTCCTCATCCGCCATCTCCCCTACATCCATCGACCAGCGGGACTTCAGTTGGCACGAACATGTGTTTCTTAGAATCCTGTCTAGTGATTATCTCCACAGCAATGAGAGGTTCCAGGTTAGGGGTCAAGTCATGAAATTGAGTGTTAAGAGCATGCCGGAGTTGGAGGTACCGAAAAAACCTGATTGGGTGCTCCAAATCCCTCCTTGAGTTCTTGGAACGACGTAACTGCCCCATTGGCTAACACATGTGAAAGATAAATGACCTTCCTCTCCAACCAGAGTGTATAATCAGGGATGGTTAACATTTGGGGGGAACTGCGGGTTGTCCCAGAGGGGCATATGGGTGTAAAAGAGGGGCGCTTTAGTTACATTTGTAGCAAGCTGTCAGATTTTGCAATGATGAAATAACATACCCTGTTGCCTCCTCGAGACAGCCCATGGACACCCTGAAAGAGAATTCTAAGGGGGTGTATAACTGGGAACATACCAAGGTGGAATATCTCTATCTCCCTGCTTAAAAAAATAAAATAAGTGAGACAATTGGGAATCAATATAGTACAGGGTGAGATCAGGTAAAGCAGTTCCTCCCAAATTTATTGGACATTTCAGAGTTTGCCAGGACAGTTTGTGACGGTACGCACCCCAAGCAAATGTGTTTAAGATAGATTCCATGGATTTAAGAATGCTGGGTGGAATGTATAAGGGAGCATGCTAGAGGACATATAGGGGTTTGGGGAGGAGTGTCATTTTTAAGTTGATGCGTCCCATAACTCCAAAGGGGAGGTGAGCGAAGATCTGGATTTGGACTTCAAAGTGTCATAAAGTCTTTGTCGGACTAAGATTAATGTCTCCAGGAACCCTAAAATTCCATCATGGGGTGACATTTGCAACAGTTAGGGTCAAAGCACATGCATCTCCAATCTTCATGAATTTAACCTGTATGAGTGGTGTTTTGAGAAAATGTCCTTATTGTCCAAAAAGATTAGAGCAAGTTAAAAGTTTTCAAATAAAGATATAGGCAAAGGCCAGGCCTTCTGGAACAATGTGCTGAAGACTGACCAATCAAAGATAGAGTTGTTGGGTCACAGTATCAGTGAATATGTTTGGTTCTGTCAGGGTACCCCAATGCATGTAATTATTACACTGTAACATCTTCCCTAAAGAGCTTCAGGCTACGGTCACAGACTCGCCTCCTCAAATACAATGCCGAGTTAGAGCCCTAGACTGTGCATGATGACGCCAACCCATCAGCCAGCCAGCCTGGAGCTTGGGGACAGCACTGGAGCCTGAAGAAGGGTAAGTAATACAACTTTTCCCTGCACCCCTAGACTAAACAAGCATTTATTCTTTGCAGTGCAGGGAAGGGAGGGCATTGCAATGGTAGATTGTGTTTATCATTTCCTGAGTTCAGCTTTAACTAGACATGTGCACAGAAAAATCGTTTTTTTTTTTGTTTTCCGTTTCGTATGGTTCCGTAGGTTCGTTTCCGATCGTTTTTCGTAAGACGCCCGTTTTCCTGTTCGTTCCCGTTCGTTTTTCGTACGACGCGATTTTTTCGTATTCCGATCGTTTCGTATTTTCGTTACCGTTTTATTTTCGTACATGCGGGGTGGTTCGTTATTCTGGAGGGACTCCACTGGAAGGGCCATAATCTAGATAATCTCTCTAAGATAGAACGACAGGCTTTAAAAGAACTTAGAGCGGCGGAAAACGTGATCATCAAGAAAAGTGACAAAGGAGGCAACGTAGTCCTCATGAATGATGAGGACTATGAGAAGGAAGCCAAACGTCTTCTGGGGGATCCGAATACATATAGAAAAATAGATACAGACCCCTTTTCAGCACTTACCAGAGAGCTTAAAAGTAAACTAGATGACGCAATCGAGGCAGGACTCCTATCTAAAAAGGAAGCACTATATCTCCTAATTAAGGACTACAATATTCCGAGCTTCTATTGTATTCCTAAAGTACACAAGTCCCTCATAAACCCGCCTGGTAGGCAAATAGTATCAGCCATCCATGGCCCCTTGGACAGGATAGGAACTTACTTGGACTTACTACTTAAAGAGATGGTAAATCCTATATACAAGACACTAGACATGTCTTATCTAAAATAGCTGAAATCGTGATCACAGGTGAAATATGGTTAGTAGGGATTGATGTGGAATCCTTGTATACATCAATACCACACCACTGTGGTATAACGGCGGTTCGCTTTTTCCTTGAGAAACATTTTCCACACCAAGGATGTCAGAATGAGTTCCTAGTAGAACTACTAGAGTTTGCTCTATCACATAACTTTTTCCAATTTGCTTCGTGTTTCTATCATCAAATAAAGGGCACATCAATGGGCGCTGCTTGGGCGCCGGCCTACGCTTGCCTGCATCTAGGACTGTGGAAAGAAGAAGATGTTTTTCAGATGCCACTATACCTCAGCCATGCACAGACATTTCTGAGGTATATTGATGACGTCCTGTTGATCTGGACAGGTGAATTAACTGACTTGCATGATTTCATCAATCAGTTAAATAATAACAATAAAAACATAAAATTGACCTACACCTACGATAAACTGCAAATCTCTTTTCTGGATCTTAAAATTGGAGTTAAGGATGATAGACTCTATACAAGTACTTATAGGAAGGAAACGGCAGCCAACACATTGCTGCAAGCCGACAGCCATCACCCACAATGGCAAAAGAACGGGATCCCGGTGGGTGAATTTATAAGACTAAAAAGAAACTGCCCCGATCCAGCCACCTACCAAAAAGAAAGCACGGAACTATATGGCAGGTTCAGGGAGAGAGGCTACTCCCACAAGCAAATCAGAACAGCTAAAAGAAAAGCAGGTAAACAGACCCGTGAAAGCCTACTCAAAACAGATCCCAAAAAGAAAGATCTTTTGAAAAACAACCCAGGCCCAGTAAGACTAATAACCACCTTTGGACCCCAGTGGAATAGAGTACAAACTATACTCGAAAACCACTGGAATATTCTAACTAGTAACCGAAACATAGCGAAAATTGTAGGAACACATCCTAAAATGACAGCCCGCAGAGCAAAAAACCTAGGTGATCTCCTAACCCAATCAGAATATGTACGCAGGGGTAACACAACATGGCTATCTGAATATCCACGTAGCCTTGGGATGTTCCCCTGCTCGAGATGTCAGATATGCCCCTTTGTGGACCGGACTAGAACATTTTTCGACACAACGGGAAAAAAAGAATTCGAAATCAGGGATCTCATAAACTGTTCAACTGAACGAGTGATTTATATGTTGACCTGCCCATGTCCGAAAATATATATTGGAAAGACAAAGAGACAACTTAAAATCAGGATTGGGGAACATCTGAGAGATATAAAAAAGGAAAAGGAGAGAGATCCAGAAAAAGGACAGGAGAGCCCAGTTGCAAAACATTTTGCAGCATTCCATGGGGGCAAAACAGACGGCCTAAAAGTCAAAGGCATCTACTCCCTGAAGCTGCCCATGAGAAGGGGGGACTTTAACCGCATCTTACTCCAGAAGGAAAAATGGTGGATATACACCTTAAAATCTCTTGCTCCCATTGGTATGAACACTGAGCTTAGTATGCAGCCCTTTCTGGAGTAAAGATTGAGCAGTCAACGTCTCCCCTAAAGACACACATCTCTTCATATGTCTCTCTAAAGTATTATAATTTCCTTTGTGCCACCATTTGGGTATATTTGATTACTACTCTTGATTTTTTCTGTATCATGCATCTCTATATGCAAATATCTGGTAGATATAGTAAACTACATACATCTATACCCTTATTTTCGTTTTCTTTTTTCTTTTTCTTGTTTCTGTCTAATATAAAATATAGACAATATCTCAGATATGAATCTCCAATACATTCAAAATACATGTATCTTAGCGGAGTCTTACTCAATAGTTTTTAGACACCATCTTGACTATATCCAAAAGCTAAAATACATGTATTCTAACGGAGTCTCACTCAACAGACATTATTGCCCTGGCAGCCATACAATAGCCAGCTGCGATAAATAGAAATAAAAACATAGATCGCATATATAAATCCCCTTTCCCTGTTTGGAAAGGGGAAACATGAAAAAATGTTTATTTTCCACCTGCAGTCCCCCTATTTCACCACAGGGGCACTTGGTATGTGCATTTGACTGATACATGTGGGCAGCATTTATGTTTGTTATCGTCTTGATATGTGATGTTCGTTTTGTGTCAGATCAGTTAGAGCAACGGTTGGTAGGCAGCAATATGTAACACATAGGACTAAGCAAGGCTGAAGCTCTGCCCCTTTTCTTGTATATTCTAATGGGGCTGACGTGCGGTCATCAAATATAAAGGAGCGCCGCACGCCAAACCCCATACGTCCAGACGAAGCTACGCAAATTGCCATTGCGAAACGCGTTGACGTCATATGCTGACGGACACGACGGCAACGGACCCAGCATGTCAGGAGGCTGATCTGTATCGATCTGTACTTACGGGGACTACCTGAAGGCTGTTCACATATTATTTGGAGGAATCTTTTCGTCTATCTCCTACAAGAAGCGTGCACCTATTCCTAATCAGGAACTTTCTTATATATGCCACAAGTTTGGCGGGCACGATAAAAACCTAAATCAAGGGATTGCTTAAACTGACACAAAGACAGATGGGCTAGAGGCATTTACAGACTGGAAAACCTGCATGATATCCAGCTATTAAATAGCTAGCTACTCATACGTGAGACCCACGGCACCTCTAAATCAGCAAGCGGGTAAGATCTTTCCATTTCTCCGTGTCTTACACATATGTGAAAATTACTGGGCTCACACTAACCATTGGTGCAGCTGTCATCTGTGCTTCTAGACCCACAACTCTTGAGACAATATTGCACATCCCTTGATCTCTTATAGGAGTATGATAGATGGGTATCCAAGAGTAACCGGCAGATCTATTCCCATTGGACACTGACAACAACCGTATTGCTGGAGTCTTAGGAAAAGACTTGGTCCACATATAGGACTACCTGTGACTCAAATCACCTCCAACACAATCCTGGACTCTGTTCATCTGAACTAGATATATCTTGTACTTTATCCAGATTTGATAGGCAGACACTACATATCCCTGTCATTACTAGTTATAGAATTACATGACCAATAGTCCTTGATTGTCAGAGTTTACAGCCCCAACCTACCCCTCCTCCAAGTGGGCCCTCCAGCTGTTGTTACCCGGGATTGACATATTTTGCCAATTGTGGTAATTATATCCCTGGTCATATCAGCAGGAATGCCTCTAACGTGTCCGGACAGACGTTTATGTTGATTTTGTCTTTGTATGTCCTTGTCTCTGTCTTGCATGTTTTTTGTCAGCACCAGTTAGTGAAGCCTCATCTTCACTGGTGCATTTGTGGCCGACTACATACTGATGCATTATTAGTTTATTTATCTAGCATTTCTCCAAATACTAGAATTTGTATATATTCAATTTTTTACTATTTATAATAAAATCCTGTTTTGTATTCAACTATTGTCCGTCGCCACCTTTATAGCCTCTTGGCCCCTATAGGCACTTTCTCTTGGTGTTCCTGTTAGGACCAAAAACTTTTTTCTTTGGTTCGTTATTCTGTTTAATTCATGTTCGTTACTTGTTAGACAATATTTTTCGTGAATTTTCGTCAATAATTTGCATTCTGTATTTTGAATTCCTTTTTCTGTTCATATTTTTAGTCGTATGTTCATATGACATCTATAATAAAAGATTTGCATTCTGTATTTTGAATTCCTTTTTTCTGTTCGTATTTTGGATTCAAAATACAGAATGCAAATCTTTTGTTATAGATGTCATATGAACATACGACTGAAAATACCAAAAGAAAAATCTTTTGTTATAGATGTCATTTTCGTTTTTTTGAATGGGGTGAGTGAGTGAGTGTAGTTAGTGAAGCAGCTTCTCTTTTGTGCTGAGTACACTAGTACAGTGAGTAGTACAGTAAAGCCAAATAAACTTTTATGTGGATTTTCATCTGAAGGGAGATCAGTTGGCCAGACTTTTGAACCCAAAAATGGTTTTCTGATGGAGTTTAAAAACTAACAAATTTTCTGAGAACAAACGGAAAACGATCGTTTTTATGTTTGTTGTTAAAAAAGTCTGACCAAGTGTATGGGGCTTAACAATAGTTAATATGGATGTGCCACGAATCCCGCGATATATTTACGAAAGTACAAAATGACGAAAATCCTTTTTCTGTTCGTATTTTCAGTCGCATGTTCATATGACATCTATTACAAAAGATTTGCATTCTGTATTTTGAATGCAAAATACGAACAGGAAAAAAAGGAATTCAAAATACAGAATACAAATCTTTTGTTATAGATGTCATATGAACAATTAACATACGACTGAAAATATGAACAGAAAAAAGATTCAAACAAAATACAGAATGCAAATCTTTTGTCATAGATGTCATTTTCGTTCTTTTGCCGTTTTCGTTTTGTCGTATTTTCGTCACATCGTTGGTATTTGCGGTTGTTCGTTATGCGACTCATTCGTAATCCCATCGTTTTCGTATTTTGGTGCTTTAATTTTTTCGTATGTACACATTATCCCGCGGGTACGAAAATGAACATTTTCGTACGAAAATAACATTCGTACGAACGGGAATGCACATATCTAGCTTTAACCACTTATGACCTCCGCACACAGATGTACGTCAACACAATGGCACGAGCAGGCACATTAGCGTACCTGTACGTCTCTTTAAATTTGCAGGAGCACCCTCGCGGTCGGCAAGGGCAGAAGAGGGGGATGCCGTTGTAAACAAGGCATTCCCCAATTCTGCCTAGTGACACTGTCACTGATGGCTGCTCCCCGTGATCGGGAACGGTCATCAGTGACGTGTCACATGTAGCCACACCCCCTAACAGTAAGAATCAATCCCTAGTACAGACTTGACCTCTGCAGCGCCATCTAGTGGTAAACCACTGCCAGTGTAATTTTACAGTAATTAGTGCATTTTTATAGCACTGTTCGCTGTAAAAATGACAATGGTCCCAAAAATGTGTCAAAAGTGTCCGATGTGTCCGCCATAAAGTCGCAGTCACAATAAAAATCGATGATCGCTTTTTTGCTAAAAATCGATGATCGCCGCCATTACTAGTAAAAAAAAAAATATTAATAAAAATTCCATATTTTGGAGCTGCTATAACTTTTGCGCAAACCAATCAATAAACGCTTATTGCATTTTTTTTACCAAAAATAGGTAGAACAATACGTATCGGCCTAAACTGAGGAAAACAATTTTTTTAATATATTTTTTGGGGATGTTTATTATAGAGAAAAAGTAAAAAATATTGTATTTTTAAAAAAATGTACGCTCTATTTTGGTTTATAGCGCAAAAAATCAAAAACGCAGAGGTGATCAAATACCACCAAAAGAAAGCTCTATTTGTGGGGAAAAAAAAGGGCATACATTTTGTTTGGGAGCCACGTCGCACGACTGCGCAATTGTCAGTTAAAACTACGCAGTGCCGAATCGCAAAAAAGTGGCCTGGTCTTTGACAAGCAAAACGGTACGGGGCTGAAGTGGTTAATGATAAACTGTTGAGCTTTTTTGAAAAATGATACGGTTGTATATGGTGACGTGTCAGGAATTATTCATGCATACTTGTAAAATCACTGAGCTGTCCCAATTAAATTGAGAACCTTTTTATTTATTTTGTGACTTTGCCGCTACCTCAGAAAAATGGAAAATCTTTATATTTTTTTTCATTCCTAGGCGATACTAAAAAGTACAATGTAATCAGAACAATACATAAAACAATGAACAAAGCAGTGCAACATTCTGCGCTCCGGGCTATAGTCTTAAATTTTATTATATTGTAACAACAGCTAATAAGAGTTCAGTGGGGCATTGAGAGGTAATTTAATCAAACGCCAATGTAAGCACAGTCCATGCTTCCTACCCAACAATGTCTGCTTAAATTGGGTACAGATACTCCTCGTTTAACGACTACTCAGACTTATGGCTCTAATGTTGAATATATACATCATTGTATTGTAGAGTACAGTACAGAACTTTAGTTTCTGTACTTATGCAATATAAAACAACATTATTGAGCCGGAGTTTTGTGTTTAGACCTTTTTTTTCACAATACAGTACAGTAGTTAAGAATGTTTATAATATTGATTACTTGTGATTCCTTGTTGAAAAACCAACTTGCCACCAGCTCACAATGATATACGTCGGCACAATGGTATGGCTGCGTAAATAGACGTACAGGTACGTCCCCTTTAAATTGCGGCTTAGTGGACGCTCCCTGACCATGCATGCCGGTGACTCGATATCCGTCGGTGTCCCGCGATCATGTCTCAGAGCTGCAGAACGGGGAGAAG
Organism: Rana kukunoris; assembly: GCA_029574335.1. Lineage (NCBI taxonomy): Eukaryota > Metazoa > Chordata > Amphibia > Anura > Ranidae > Rana > Rana kukunoris. The sequence continues at coordinate 56,445,018 of CM056050.1, forward strand.
CAAGTGTAAACAATGCATTTCCCTGTTCTGCCTAGCAACATGACAGAGATCTACTGCTCCCTGTCATCAGGAGCAGTGATCACTGTCATGTCAGTGGTAGCCCATCCCTCCCACAGTTAGAATCACTCTCTAGGACACACTTAACCCCTTGATCGTCCCCTAGTGTTTAACCCCCTTCCCTGCCAGTATCTTTTACAAAGCAATAATTTTCATAGCAGTGATCGCTGTATAAATGACAATGGTCCCAAAATAGCGTCAAAAGTGTCTGATGTGTCCGCCATAATGTCGCAGTCACGATAAAAATCGCAGATTGCTGCATTACAAAAAAAACACAATAATGCCATAAATCTATCCCCTATTTTGTAGATGCTAAAACGTTTGCGTAAAACCAATCAATATACGCTTCTTGCGATTATTTTTGCCCAAAAAATATGTAGAAGAATACGTATATAAACTGAGGGAAAAAAATGTATATATTTTTTGGGGATATTTATTATAGCAAAAATAAAAAAAAATATATTTTTTTTCAGAATTAACGCTCTTTTTTTGTTTGTAGCTCAAAAAATAAAAACCGCAGAGAGGATCAAATACCACCAAAGGAAAGCTCTATTTGTGGAAAAAAAAGGACTCCAATATTGTTTGGGTGTCACGTCGCACGGCTGCGCAATTGTCAGTTAAAGTGATGTAGTGCCGAATCGCAAAAAGTGCTCTGGTAAGAAAGGGGGTAAATTTTTCCGGGGCTGAAGTGGTTTAACAACCTGGTCATTGGAACGGAACCTGGTCGTTAAGTGAGGAGTACCTGTATATCAATTACAATCTACAGCTTTAATTTGTGATTTTATCTGACATTGAGGGTCATAAAATTACAAAGATTTAAAGTGGATGTAAACCCCAAAAAAATTGTATTTATTTTTTTGCTGTCACAATGTAGAGTATAAGATTTCCTATCATCTGTGCCCAGTCTTGCCACACAGAGTTAATCCAGAGCTGATCAATCCTCTTTTATCATTCAGTGAAAATTAGCAGACTTCCAGATAAAAACCTGTCTAAATAAAAAGTCTGTTTCTCTCTCCTTGCTTTGAGTGACAGGTTATTTACATATCTAGCTTGGACATGTTTATCATATATTATGTTATGTTTATCATAATATGAGATGATCCAAATATAAAAAGTGAGAAATCCACCCCTCCCCCACATAACACATCCTGGTAATATACAATGAACTTTGGATCACCTCATGTTATGATAAACATAAGATAACATAACATATAATAAACATGTCCAAGCTAGATATGTAAATAACCTGTCACTCAAAGCATGCAGAGAGGAAAGGACTTTTTATTTAGACAGGTTTTTATCTGGAAGTCTATTCATTTTCACTGAACAATAAAAGAGGATTGATCAGAGCTGGATTAACTCTGTGTGGCAAGACTGGGCACAGATGATAGGAAATCTTATACTCTACAGCGTATTACATAAAAACTCTGGCAGAAATCTTTTTTTCTGAAGCCTCGTACACACGCACAATTTTCTCAGCAAGAAAGCTGCTGGCAGAGCTTTCTTTCCGGGTAAACCGCGCTTGTCAGCGCCGCCATCAGGGGGGTAAGGCATTACACCTGTAAGGGGTCCAGAGGTCCCCAGGGGCCCGGAGGCCCCCAGGGCCCCAGATGGCAACCCCCTCTTTTTTTATTTATTTTTTATAAAATTATATATTTTTTTAATATATTTGTATTTTATTTTTTATTAAAGGGCCAATTTTTTTTTCTTTTAATATTTTTTAGAGGTCCGGAGATCCCCAAGGGCCCGGAGTCCCCCAGGGCCCCAGATGGCAACCCTCCTCTTTTTTAAATTTATTTTTGATAAAAAATATATTTTTTAATATATTTTTGTTTTATTTTTTAAAGGGCCAGAGGTCCCCAGGGCCCCGTATATTAACCACCCTTTTAAAAAATAAATAAAAAATATATATATATATATATATATATATATATATATATATATATATATATATATATATATATATATATATTTCTCTCTTTTTTTCTTTTTATTAAAGGGCCAAGAGGTCCCGAGGGCCGCGGATGGCTACCTCCTTTTTTTTAATATATATATATTTTTTTATTTCTTCTTTTTTTGTAAAGGCCCCCCCGCTTCTCAATTTCAGGCGGCAGCACCCCCCCCCCCCTGATTATCCAGGGGGCCCATACCTGAAGCTGTGTAAGGGGCCCCATAATCCCTGATGGCGGCCCTGGCGCTTGTGTACTAGACTTTTGAGGTTTCTCATCAAGAAAACTGCCCAGAATCTAGACAAGAAAAATAGAGAACGTGCTCTCTATTTTCTCGTTGTGAATCTCTGCAGTGATTTCCTGCCAAGAAACCCGAGCGTCTGTATACTTACTTGTCGCCGTGGGAACCCGCGCATGCTCGAATGACTTTGACGCATGCGCGGTAGCTTCCAAGGCATAGGTAGGGTGTAGCAACATGGCGACGACGACATCAAATGTGACGAGCGCATGCTCGGCGTAGTCGATGACGTCACTGCGTTTGTGCCATTCACAACGACGGTTCTTTCGAATGGAGTGTCTGTACACTCGGCCGGCAAGAGATTCTTGCCAAGAATCTCGTCAGGAAAAACAATGTTTTCTTCCTGACGAGATTCTGGGCCGTGTGTCCAGGGCTTTACCGTTTTGCATACTCTACTGTAGAGATATGAACTTTAGAAGAGTTATCTCAAGGCAGATACAAAAAGCCAAAAATAATTAAAGCCTAATTGAACCCTCCTAATGTATTACTGTCAGGCCCCGTACACACGGCAGAGAACCTCGAGGTTCTCTGCCGGCCGTCAGAATCGGCGACCCGCCCGTCGGGAAAGGCAACCAGCCATTCATCCCGAAGGGCCGTCGAGCAAATAGAGAACCTGTTCTCTATTTGCTCGACGGTTTCCCGACGGGCGGGGCTCGCCGAGAGCGTACACACGGCCGAGCTTCTCGGCAGAATGCGGCTCCCAGCGAGGTTCTCGCTGGTTTCTGCCGAGAACCTCGGCCTTTTTCTTCAATAGTTTTTATTTATTTCCAAAACAAGTAAAACAGCAAATTAAAATACAAGTCGGTATGGAATAATATATAGAGCAGGATATACACCAGTTCTTCGTCAAGAAAACCTAACCAATGTACAAAAGAGTAAACAAATTGTTAGCAAACAAAAACAGGCTGGCAAAAGAGCATAGTAGATGCATGAGAAAGAGAGTAACATTTACTGACAGGGTAACTAGTGACATTGTCAACAGCTATTTTTCATTCCAGGGCGCCACTGCTACCAAGTTAATCACAAGAACTTTGCTGCTCCAGACCATCGTGTCCAGGCTAGCCATTTTCTATGAACCTCCGCAAGGCGGCCACTACTTGAAGCGAATGTTAGTTCATAATTGAGGTGCAGATTTACCAAATCGATGGTGCTTTCTATTGTAGGGGGTTTCGTAGATTTCCACAGCCTGGTTATACTTAGTCTGGCTGCAAGGAGAATATTGGTGACTACTAGTCTCATATCCGCAGGAATGGCATCTAGATTAACATTAAGGAGTGCCAGGGTCGGAGTAGGAGGGAGGGAGAGACTAGTTAAGTCAGATAGTACGCGGAAGAGAGCTGACCAGTAAGGGCTTATAACTGGACAAGACCAGAGTATATGGAAGATGTCACCCTTGGAGTTTGCACATCTCCAGCATGTGTCAGGAATGTCTTTGCCAAACTTTGCTACTTTTGCTGGAGTGTTGTACCAGCGCAAGGACATTTTTAGGGTCATTTCCCACAGTGCTGCATTTCGAGTGGCTTTATGAATAGATCTAAGAGCGGAGTGCCATTGGTCTTCTGTCAGTGTTTGTCCCGTGTCAATGTCCCAACGAGCATGGTGTTCGGATTTAGTAAACGTCTGTTTTAGATTGAAGGTGTTATAGAAAAGTGAGATTCCTTTTACTTTCGAGGAGTCTGTGGTCAGAAAAGACCACACTCTCGGGGGGATGGAGTAGAACGGGTTAGGCAGCCGGGCTAGGCAGTGCCTGATTCGAATATACGTGTACAGTTCCGTCTGTTTGAGCTGGAATTTCATTTGCAGCTGAGGAAAGGTGAGGAGTGTGTTACCGCAAGTAATGTCCTGTAAGTAAAGTATGCCGTTGGCTTTCCAATGCGATAGCATGATGTCTTCAGTGCAGTGTTTAAGGCTGGATAGAGGGAGGGGAGGAGTAAATGAGTGAGGGTGCATTTCTCCTTGTTGAGCGAGATATTTCCAAGCTGAGGCCGAAGCTCTCATTTTGGGAGGTAGTGAGTTGGAAATAGGGATGCCAACGGGGATCCCCATAATCCAATCTCGTAGGTTTGTGTGTTTGACCATGTTGGATTCCAATTGTCCCCATAGGGTAAGAGGATGTGGCTGGAACCAATCTTTGAGTTGGGTAAGAATGGACGCCCAGTAGTATTCCTTAAAGTCTATGGACCCAGCCCCCCCCGACTGAATTGTGCTTGGCGAGAATTTGTTTCGCGCAACGAGTTTTTTTTACCTTGCCATAACAATTTATTTAAGGTCGTTTGTAGGGAGTGGAAGTAAGACGCCGGGATAGGTATTGGGATCGTCCAGAACAGGTATAGTAACTGAGGAAGGTGGAGCATTTTGAAAGCCGCAAGTCTCCCTGACCAGGAGAGTTCCTGTTTGGCCAAATTACTGGCATCTTTTTGGAGAAGTTCGAGGAAGGGTACAAAATTACTTTTAAATATGTTTTTAGTAAGCCTCGTCAGTTGAATTCCTAAGTAGGAAATCTCGCGTTCCGCCCATACATAGGGGAATTGTGACTGTAGCAGAATTCTGGTGGTGGCATCCAGACCTAGATCAAGTATAAATGATTTTTTGGCGTTAACCTTATAATAAGACACTTTACTAAACCATCCTAGTATCTTTTGAATTTCCGGAAGTGAGGTGGTCGGGTTTGTTATCATAAGGATAACATCGTCTGCAAAGAGATTGATCGTGTGATTAATTGGACTATTTGGAAACCGGATATGCGTGGGTTTTGTCTGATATGTTCCGCAAGAGGTTCTATGAGCAAATTAAAGATTAACGGGGACAGTGGGCATCCCTGTCTAGTGCCATTTGATATGTGGAATGGTTTTGAAAGCATGTCTGCGGAAAATACTTGTGCCGACGGGGACGTATAGAGTGCCAGAATAGCCTCAAGTATATGACCCTGAAAACCAAACTTCCGGAGAACTTGCCGAAGGAAGCCCCAATGAACTCTGTCGATGCCTTCTCTGCATCCAAAGCTAGGAGCAGAGAAGGCGTTCCACTGGTCTCAGCATGATGTAGAACATCAATTACTTGTGGCATCAGACGTTTGGCGGCCGGTCGTGAAGCCGGATTGATCTCTATGTATCAGCGTGGGCATTACATTTATGAGCCGTGTAGCAATCGTTTTCGCGTAAATTTTTAAATCTAGGTTGAGGAGTGAGATTGGACAGAAATTTTGGGGTATCGTCGGATCTTTACCCGGTTTGGGTAAGGTTACTACAAGCGCTCGTAGGGATTCATTTGGGAATTTGGAAGAGGCAGCCGCAGTGTTAAATAGTTCCGTTAGGGTAGGTGCCAATTGATGGGCAAACTGTTCGTAATATTCTCCCGTCAGTCCATCCGGACCGGGGGACTTGCCTGGTGGTAAAGCGGAGATAGTTGATAGTATTTCTTGTGTAGTGAAGGGTTCGTTAAGGCGGGACAGTTGTGCCGTCGTGAGTGAAGGCAAGTTAATGAGAGAAAGGAAATGGTCAATTTCTGTCGGAGAGGGTTGATGTGTGTCTTGGTCATTGTGGAGATTATATAAGTCACCATAATATACGCTGAACGCGTCCGCAATCTCCTGGGGGTTTTTAAGTTTTTCCTTGGTGTGTGGGTGGAATATATGGTCAATCCTACTTTTAAATCTTCTACCTTTTATACGTTGGGCTAGGGCTTTACCCGCTTTGTTGGAGGTGGAGTAAGAGCAAGCTTTAAATTTTCTCTGGACATGTTCAAAGGAGTGCAGTAGGAGGAGTCTAAGTTCTTGTCGGAGAGAGAGTATATGGGCGGCTCCAGATGGATCAGGACTGGATTTGTTAAGGCGTTCTAATGCTGCTATTCGCTGTGTCAGATTTTCTATTTTACTCGACCTATTTTTTTTATGTGTAGAACTCATTTTGAGTAGGATGCCTCTAATAAACGCTTTATGAGCGTTCCACACCACGGCCCGATCGGACACAGATCCCACATTTACATCGAAATATTCCGACAGATGATCGGAGATTTGGGGAGAGAAGGAAGGATGTTGCAGAATGTAGTTGTTGGCTCTCCAAACACGGGCAGGTCTTGTGTTTAGAGAATCAGAAATGGTGATAGAGATAGGGACGTGGTCCGACCAGGTCGCGGTGTGGATATCTGAACCACTGATCGATTGCATTAACCATTTATCGGTGAGGAATAAGTCGATGCGCGAGTATGACTTATGCATCGCGGAGAAGAACGTATAATCGCGTTCAGATCCATGTTGGCATCTCCAAACGTCAAACAGATCTTGCATAGCAACAAAGCGATTTAGAGGGGATTCTCTCCGCTTGGTAGCGGCGGTAGTGTCTAGAAGGACTTCCGGAACAAAATTAAAATCTCCACATATAATGATGCGCCCTCGTTTAGGTGGATGCACAATTTTCATCATTTTCCTGAGAAAGCTGATCTGTCTGACGTTGGGAGCGTATATGTTAACTAAAGTGTAGTCATAACCATTTATATTACATACAAGTACAACAAAGCGGCCATCTGGGTCTGTCTCTGTACAGATTAGCTGGAATTGTACAGTGTCTCTGATTGCTATGAGCACTCCCCGTTTTTTGGAGACGAAGGGGGCCGAAAAAGTATGAGGAAAGTGTTTGTTGGTACAGGAAGGGGCTCCGGTAGAAGTGAAGTGCGTTTCCTGGACACACAGTATGTCACAATTCAAGTCTATCGCAGATTTCCATAACGAATGTCTTTTAGCTGGATGGTTTAAACCATTGGCATTGATGGATAAGATTTTAACTGCCATTGGGAATGGAAGGCTGAGCAAGAATGTAGAGGAGAATGACACTAATGCCGCGTACACACGATCATTTTTTGTGATGAAAAAAAAACGACGTTTTCTGTGAAGTAAAAAACGAAACGTCACTTTCAAAGACGATGTTGCATACACACCATCGTTTTTTTCACAAAAAACGAGGTTACGTTCACCACTCTTTTCCATTGAAGCTCGCTTCATAACTAGCTTCTGGGCATGCGCGGGTTGAAAAACGTCGTTTTAAACAACTATTTTGCTACACACAGTGACTTTTTGTGAAACAAAAAACGACGTTTTGAAAAACGACACAAAAAATTCAAGCATGTTGGAATTTTTTTTGGTCGTTTTTTTGAAGACAAAAAACGACGTTTTGCCCACACACGATCAATTTAAATGACGTTTTAAAAAACGACGTTTTCTTTCATCGCAAAAAACGACCGTGTGTACGCGGCATTACAGTTCGAGGTAGAGGATGAGTCTGTTAGCGTAAGATGGACACAATCGACGGTGAGGGTCTTGTCTGGGGAAGATCTCTGCTATGAGGTTTCCTGTGTCGGAGCCGCTTGCGCTGCAAGTATACCCTTGTAACTTTTAAACAGTAAACAAGAAAAACTGGTTAGTATGAAAACAAAACTATATCAACAAGTAACGTCCGGTGGCGATGCCACCTGCAGATTCAGAAAATGGAGTAGAGGAACTAAGTGCCCAACTAAACCACTGGATAGGAGGAACAAATGTCAGTCGTCTGCTACAGCAAATGAAGATAAACCAAAACAAAAAAAGGAATAGAAACATATACAAGCGGAGATCAGAATGCCAGGGAGAGCATTTCATAAGTAGATGTAGGTGCCCAGGAGTATTCAGGCCATTTGATCTGAAATGTCCTCGCAGTTCCCAGGAGCATGACGGGGGATACGGGACCTGCGTTGTTCTTTCGGGGGTGCAGGATTTTGCGGTGGTTCCACAAGGATCCCCCATTTGTGGAGAAGGCGCATGCCTTTCTGTAGGTCTTGTATCACATGCGTGGTGCCATCCTTCGGTATTAGCAATGTGGCAGGGTAACACCATTTGTATTGGATCTTGTGGTTGAATAGCCCCTTGGTGATCGGGTTAAGCTGTCGTCTAAGCTGCAGCGTATGTTTTGATAGATCCGGGAAAAACAGTACTCCCTCAAACGGGACTCCCCGCAACTTTAAGTTATTTCGTCTGGAACGGTCCTCGAGGTCAGCTAATTTGGCTCTGACCCAGTCCTGTTCTGATTTCAACTCCCCATACGAGTCAACCAAGTCATTAACTGTATTAGTGCATTCCTCCATACTAGTTTCTAGGTGCGACACCCTATCTCCCATAACATGCATGTCCACAGTGAATTTATTAAAGATGAGGGACAGATCAGACATTAGGGAGGACTGGAGGGAGAGTAACATGTCCTTTAAAGTTGTATCCAGCACTGGCTGGCCAGACGTGGGGAAAGCAGCCATTGAGGAGTTCAGAGCCTGGTTCGCCGGGAGTAGGCCTGAAGCCGGGGACTCGATTTGCGGGGAGGCGTGGACCGGACCCGGACCTGTGCGCAGCCGCGCCTTAGCCGGGCTCCCTGTAATCGGGTTTGCTCCCGTTTTGGGTGTATGTGGCATTGTGAGGCTCACAGAGGCCAGTGACTCTGGGTTATCCCTTTCTAAGACGGAGTCGGGTCCTGTCATCACGGAGCCGGCGGCGCCATTTTGCGAGGTACTGACCTGGCGCGCCGCTCCGAAGAAGGCAGTCAGCTTTTGGGGCTGGTGGTCGGGCTGCCGCTTCCTCGACATGGTTCACTGGGGTTCCCTGAAGGTATGGGCAGAGGTTCTGTCGCTTGATGGTGTCTACAACGGGCGGTAGATGTTCCGGTGTTCTCCCTGGCAGAAGAGCTCCTGAATTAAGCAGCCATCACGGACGCTGGCAGACCACACCCCCCCCCAGCGGACAAATTTCAAAGCATGCTTTGAAATTTGTCCGCCGGAGACATGTCCGTCGGATATGTCCGCTGGTTAGTACACTAACCAGCGGACAGAAATCTCTGCGAATGCGTCGAATGGATTCGAATGGGTTCAATGTGGTCCCCAAATGGTGAGAGAGAAAGTCCAAGTCCTTTGACCAGTGTCAGTGTCCCTAATGCTTTAGCCAATCGGGAAACAGGTCTCGCAGACCTGCCTCCTGATTGGCGGGGAGGAACTGTAGTGTGCTAATAGCAAACATTCATTTGCTACGGTCACACAACAGGGTGGGCTTGGAGCGCAATGCTTTGCCCCCTATTTTTTAAGCCTATTAGAGCCTCTGGCTCTAGTCAGGTGCTTCAAAAAACACCCCCACCACATTGGAATCCATAGTCCGGCGGCACTGATATGTAGATCAGGGGGCCGGACGCATGGATAGGGGAGGGGGCGCCCGTGCGCCCTCTATGGACAAGCCGCCACTGACTGCAGCCTTTCTCAACCAACGTTCTGTGGGATCTTGGGGTTCCTTCATAGCGTGCTAGGGGTTTGAGCAATAAGCAATTTCTACTATCTCAGATAAGTAACCATTTGGAAGCTTGACTGTAAAGATACCTGCCAGTGTGCACAATCAGAGAAAGACTGGATAGATATTTTCTGTAAAAGTAGATAAGGATTTAGAAAAAAAAATAGTAATACTAATACTAAAGGTATTATAGCTTGCCTTTAGAAAGAACATTGGACTCATTATTTCTTCAGTAATCTATTGTGCTCCAACAACAGCTATTCTCCACTAGGGTTCCGTGGAATCTTAGGTTTCCTCCAGATGTTGCTAAGGTTAACACATTTCTCTTTCTCAGACCACTGACACCACAGATCTCTTCAGCTATTTGTAAAGGGGGGGATCTTCCTAATGACCACAAATTTAAGGGGCATTTTTCCCAATGTTCATCACACTAATCTACCATGAGCTGCAGACAGTGGCGGCTGGTGCTCAAACTTTTTGGGCGGGGCGCAAACAAACGAAAAAAAAACCCATCAATTGCAGCCTCACTGTGCCCATCACTTGTTGCCACTGTGCCATCAAAGGCAGCCATTAATTGTCGCCACTGTGCCATCAAACGCAGCTACTGTGCCATCAAACGCAGCTACTGTGCCATCGAACGCAGCTACTGTGCCATCACACGCAGCCACTGTGCCATCACACGCAGCCACTGTGCTGTCAATTGTCGCCACTGTGCCATCAATTGTCGCCACTGTGCCATCAATTGTCGCCACTGTGCCATCAAACGCAGCCACTATGCCTTTAATTGTCCCCACTGTGCCATCACACGCAGCCACTGTGCCGTCAATTGTCACCACTGTGCCATCAATTGTCACCACTGTGCCAAACGCAGCCACTGTGCCACCAAACACAGCTACCGGGTCATCAAACGCAGCTACTGTGCCATCACACGCAGCCACTGTGCCATCACACGCAGCCACTGTGCCGTCAATTGTCGCCACTGTGCCATCAATTGTCGCCACTGTGCCATCAAACGCAGCCACTATGCCATCAATTGTCGCCACTGTGCCATCAAATGCAGCCACTGTGCCATCAATTGTCGCCACTGTGCCATCAAACGCAGCCACTGTGCGATCAATTGTCGTCACTGTGCCTATCAATTGTCGCCACTGTGCCCATCAATTGCCGCCAGTTTTCCCCGTAAAATGTCACCAGTTTGCCTCGTAAAACGCCGCCAGTTGGTTATCCAGATGCCCGGCGCTCAACAGGGGGCCGGCCACCTGAATAGTGGGTGGCAGCGGCGACAATACAAAGATTCATGCAATGCATGAATCTATGTATTGTTGAGTGACGGTGCAGGAAAGCGGGGGCGACGCTCCTGCGCCCACTATGGACTGGCTGCAGATATGGACCATGGTAATTATTAGCAAGGGTTCTCTGAGACCAGAAGGTTATTTCCAGGGTCTAGCAATCTTTAAAGGGTTTAGAAAGGCTGTGCTACAGTATACAACCTTTGCCCACACACAGACACACACCTATGATAATTAAAATGAGGAGTTGCCCTTTTATAAGAACATTTCCTGCAGCTCCCAAAATGGGTAAAATGGTTATTTGTCATGTGGATATCACTTTATCCAAAAATAACAACACAATGTTCAGGCTGTTCCGTTAAAAGCATATTTGCTACCATACGGGGGCACGCTGACCTTCACAGATAATGTTTTATTAATTGACCCTTTCATGTTTCCAGCAACAAAAGCAGTCAGAACACACCCAATTTTCATTGCTAGAAAATAGGAAAACGAGTTAAGTTATTGCTATACGCAGCTCAACTACAATTCCAGGAAATACTGAGAAGGAAAACTGAGAAAGGAGCCAGCTAGCGCCGTCGTTTATCAGCCAGGATGCTTTAGAGTACATATTATTTATTATAGAGATAATGGTGTGAAGGTGAACGGTGGGGGAAATGCAAAATGAGGTTCTCCAAATATTTTACTGTATTGTGGAAGTTCTATGGTTAAAGAATATAAATTAAACTAAGCTTGAGCTTGTAGTTGGCAGCAACTGTGCCAGCCACATCCCTCCTAAAGGCCCACACACACGATTGGACTTTTCGACGGTTTTTTATCAGACAATCCGACCATCTGTATGCTCCATCGGACAATTGTTCATAGAGCAGGCTCTTAAACTTTCCGACAACAAATGTGTTACGTCGGATCATCCGATCGTGTGTATACAAGTCCATTGGACTAAAATCTAAAGTACAAACACGCATGCTCAGAACCAATGCTAGACATCAGACAACAGTAGCAGAAGTTGTCCAAAGGGTGGTGGTAAAGAGCTGAAAAACCATGCGATTTGGTGAATGTTGGCTGAAAATGTGTATGCATACCAAGTTCACGACCAATGCCCCGTCGGACAAAAATCCACAGAAAAGTCAGATAGAAGTCCGATCGTGTGTATGAGGCTTTTGAAGTGTCCACTTCCTAGTAAGGGAGATGGAACCATATCTGCAGTGTTTTTTCAAGATCACTTTTTGCACTTTAACTGCATACTACACTGCGATCTGCTACAGCAATTTATCTGGTGTCTAGCACTTAGAACGTGGCCATAATGTATTTAGTCAGAAACAGCAGGGCCACAGAGCTCACATGCCAGATATACAATTATGAGAATTTTCAGGGTATTGCTTAGGCAAAATAAACCTTTCAGGGACAGAAGATTAGGGCAAGGATTTATTTATCTGTCTTGAGGTTTTTATAGAAATAGTGATTTTAATGATGCTTAACCACCTACGGACCGCCCGCCGTCATCATACGGTGGCACTTTGAAGAGGAGTATCGTTGTTATGGCAGCAGATAGCCTGGTATCCTCTTCTTCCTCTTTTAGATAAAAGTGGTCTCTGCAGCGAATTCACCGCAAGATCACTTTTATCAGCTGTGCTCCGGTCTTGTAAGACCGCTGCGCAAATACAGTGTGACAGAAAGTAATAGGGTGCTAGAAAAAAATATATGATGCTTGGGGTTCTAAGTAATTTTCTATCAAAAGAAACTGTTTTTAACTTGTAAACAACAACTTTAAAAAAGTAGTGCGGTCTTAAAGTGGTTAAAGTGAAACAATAAAAATGAAAAAAGCCTGGGCGATCCCCTTAGTCTGCCTGTAAAGTGGTGCATCTGTACCATGTGTAGAAACTGCTGCAGCAAAAATTACATTTATAAAGAAAAAATAAATTACATTTAACCACTTGCCACCTGCGCTAAAGCCGAAAGACAATGCAATGCAAGCTTAAATTGCCGGGAGGGCGAAACTGGACGTTCCCGTGCTTCCCTCGCACCCCCTGGGGGGCGCAGGCAGTGTGCTCTGTGATCTCTAAGTCCATGAGACTTGGTTGATCATAGATCGGGTAAAAAGCCAATCACAGCAGGCCCTTTACCACGTGATCTGCTGTCAGCCAATGGCAGCTGATCACGGAAATAAACAGATGCTGGTTATCGTTTTATTTTTCCATCAGTGCCCTTCAGTGCCATCTCTCTATGCTGCCTATCAGTGCCACCTATCAGTGCCCCTTAGTGCCACCGATCAGTGTGGCCTGATCAGTGCCTCCTAATCAGCGCCCACCAGTGCCGTCGCATCAGTGCCCATTAGGGCAACTTATCTGTGCTCATCAGTGCCACCTATCTGTGCTCATCAGTGCCGCCTCATCAGTGCCCATCAGTGCCCATCAGTGCAGCCTTATAAGCGAAGGAGAAAAATTACCTGTTTGCAAAATATTATAGCATAATATGAAAAACATTTTATTTTTTGGTCTTTTTTTGTGTTAACAAAAAATAAAAAACACAGGGGTGAATAAATACTACCAAAAGAAAGCTCATCAGTGATGCCACACAGGGCAGGTGACGTCACCCAGGGGCTCCGCTTCTTACTATTTAAGAACTGAAATATGCCAGAGCAGGCAGATGGCAGTTAGCCTTCGTCACAAGTGGTGCGTTTTTTTTCTTCTATTTTTAGGTCCAGCAATGGCGGCAGCATCGTGATTGACGCTTGATCTACATCGGGAGACATTGTTTCTTCATTTTTAATACAGGAATTGTCAAAAACTGTGTTTTATTTATTTTTGTCACTTTTTTGGTGAATGGGTAGGGGTACTATGAACCCATTACTCATTCACATGATGGGTGGGATCTGGGGGCCCCTTTCTTAAAGGGGGCTTCCAGATTCTGCTAAGCCCACAACTGCAGACCCCCACAACCGCAGCCCAGGGTTGTGTAAAAGAGGCCCTTGTCCCCATCTGTTTTTAAGAACGCAGCGGCTGGCTTCCTGGCCCGCTCCTTAACCACTTCCCGCCTGCCGTATGCAGAAAGACGGCAGGGAAGTGATTCAGTTATCCTGACTGGGCGTCATATGACGTCAAGCAGGATAAGCTGCGATTGTGCAGTGATTGGTGGTGTGGTGTGTCAGTCTGATACACTGCATCTCTAATGAAGGTAAAAAGGCCTCTGATGTAGGCTCTTTCCCACGTGATTAGCTGTGTCCAATCTCAGATGATCACCGTGTAAATAGGAAGAGCCATCAATCGGTGGCTCTCCTGACAGGATGGGGGGTCTGCGCTGATTGATTATCAGTGCAGAACCCCCAGGATGCCCACCCAGGACCACCAGGGATGCCCACCCAGGACCACCAGGTATGCCAATAAATGCCCAATAGGGATGGCATTTAGGGCCGGATTGGCCTACTGGGATAGCAGGAAATTTCCTGGTAGGCCACCTGCCTTGGGGCCGCTTTGAGCTATGGCTGCGAGCGCCTCATATTCTGGAAAGCATCGGCGATCCGCCTCTAGAGGTCTAACAGTGGCCTGCAGTGTAGAGATGGCATTTAGGGCCGGTTTGGCCTACAGGGATAGCAGGAAATTTCCTGGAAGGCCACCTGCCCTGGGGCCGCTTTGAGCTATGGCTGCGAGCGCCTCATATTCTGGAAAGCACTGGCGATCCGCCTCTAGAGGTCTAACAGTGGCCTGCAGTGTTTGGGAGTCGCTGACATTTTGTTGTAGGCGCTGGCTCACTGTCAGGAAAAAAACTGACGTCTTCTGCGACTGTGGAGGCTCTAGGCGGGGGTGGTGCGACATGACAAGGATCTTCAGAGGCCTGAAAGGCTTCTGGGATGCGGTGCAGGAGTATGAGCGGCTCTGGTAAGGCTTAATTCCCGGCAGGCATGCAGAGCACTCGACTTATGGTATGTGTAGCGTTAAAAGTCGGTTCACACTGGGGCGACTTTAAGTCGTCCCAAGTCGCGCTGTCTAGAAAAGCAATGTAAGTGAATGAAAGCGGTGTTAATACACACTACTCAAGTCGCTCCGACTTCAGAAAAGGTTCCTGTACGACTTCAATCAGACTTTTAGGCGATTTGTACCCATTGATTTCAATTAAAGTCGCTTCCAAGTCTGATCACTGTCTTAATTGAAGCTACTTTCCAGGAAGATAACATACATTTCTCAGGCAAACCCCTCCCTCCCCTTCCCTCTCCCAGAGATGATTGTTGTTTTATTGACCACTGGAATGTCTCCTGTCCTGGAGACGACTTCAAGTCGTGTTGTAAATCTCCCCAGATCGCCCTGTGGTTCATGCTCCAGTCGTGTTGGAGTTGCTTCTGAAAGTTGTGCTGGAAGTCGTGTCGCCCTAGTGTGAACCGACTTAGGCCGACAAGTTATTTAAATAGCCTGCCAAATAACAACAACCAAATAGTTTGGTGATCTGCAACTCAGGTGCAGCTAAGGGGCATTCTTTTACTGCATTTGGGAGTCATTCAAAATAAATGGAAATCTATTAAGGTGTGCATGGTGTGCTATTGTGCATTGCAGTAACATGTGTTACCACAAAGCATAGGTGTAAGCTTGATCTTAAATAATTTTTTAGTCATGCAAATATTATATTCCATCTTCTAATAGCATGTGGAGCTCTTAGTAAGGTGCAGTAAGGTGAAACAACACAAAGGTTTACAACCCCTTTAACTCTGAAACCATACATAGAACAAATAAAGTTCTTATTAATGCTAAAATGGAAGCAATCGAAAGAGATCGAATTGGTTAATTTGATAAACTCTGGGCTTCTTTGGGTTAAGCGTTGTTTACCTCCAGACTTTGATGACTTGTTACTTTTATGCCACGTACACAC
This sequence comes from Rana kukunoris, assembly GCA_029574335.1. Classification (NCBI taxonomy): domain Eukaryota; kingdom Metazoa; phylum Chordata; class Amphibia; order Anura; family Ranidae; genus Rana; species Rana kukunoris. Next base: position 56,460,756 of record CM056050.1, read on the forward strand.
GATTGGAAATTCCAACAATAAAACCGTTGATTTTTTTCCGACTGAATTTTGGCTCAAATTTGTGTTGCATACATACAGTGAGTGACCGCGATATTGTGTCAATCTCGCTCCTTTTCTCAGCGAGATTGACCACCTATGAGCCCCATCGCGTGAGCCAGCACCGAGCCGGCTTGCCACGATGGAGACAAAGCCATCATAGAAGCGACAGGGATCCGACTTGGATTCCCGCCAAATCTAGCTGCGGCGTTTGGTATAAATCCTGAGGGGGAACTCCACGCCAAATTTTAAATAAAAAAACGCCATGGGTTTCCCCCCAGGGGCATACCAGGCCCTTAGGTCTGGTATGGGTTGTAAGGAGAACACCCCTACTCCGAAAAACCAGCGTGGGGGTCCCCCCACAATCCATACCAGACCCGTATCCAAAACACGCTGCCGGGCCAGTCATGAAAGAAGTGGGGACGAGCGAGCACCCCCCCTCCTGAGCCGTACCAGGCCGCATGCCCTCAACATGGGGTTTTGGGTTCTCTGGGGTAGGGGGGCGCACTGCGCCCCCCCCACCCCAGAGCACCCTGTTCCCATGTTGATAAGGACAGGGCCTCTTCCCAACAACCCTGGTCGTTGGTTGTCGGGGTCTGCGGGCGGGGGGCTTATCGGATTTTGGGAGCCCCCTTTAAAAGGGGGCCCGCAGATACCCGCCCCCCACCCTAGGTGAATGAATATGGGGTACATCGTACCCCTACCCATTCACCTGGAGGCAAAGTGTAAAAGTAAATAAACACACGACACAGGGTTTTTAAAGTAATTTATTAGTCAGCTCAGGGGCCCCCTTTCTCTTCTTTAGCTCTATTACCGGGGGGGGGCCTTCTTCTTCCTCTCTCCAGGGGTCTTCTTCCGCTCTCCAGGGATCTTCTCTGCTCTCTGGGGGTCTTCTCCACTCTGCGGGGGTCTTCTTCCATCTTTTCCGCTCTCCACTGTTGTCTCGGCGCTTTCCGGTGCCTTCTTCTTCAGGACTGCCCGCCACTATCTTCGTGTTAGCTCAATTACTAGCGGCGGCCAGTCCGCTTTTCTGTGACGTCTTCTGCCTTCTTCTCTTCTTCCGACGCTTCTTCCCGCTGTTATGACGGGGTGCGCGGCTCCCACCGATTTATATAGGCCTCTCATATGACGTCAGAGTCCCATCATGCTCCTACCCACGTGGTACCTACCCACGTGGGTAGGTACCGGAGCATGATGGGACTGTGACATCATAAGAGAGTTGCCCCATTCCACTACCCCCTTTTTATTACCCTCTTCTCTCTATCTACACCTATTTTTTTCTACCTTTCTTTTAATATTGTGTTGTACACATTATCTCTTCTATTTTTAATATATACCTATTAGATTGATATCATTATTACTGTTCTTGCAAAATGAACCACTAGCTTACTTTTTTCCTTCTGATGAAATTTTCTAATGCTTTTGATTTAATATTTTATTGGTTTATTCATTGCTCTAGTCATTACATTTTTACATTTCTATTTACTCATCATATCCTGTTCATAAATCGATATATTTAGCTTTATTGTTGTTTGAATACTGTACCATCATCCTTGTATTTACTCAATTTATCAATCAATCTTTGTTGTATTTAAAAAATAATATATATTTTTTAGAAAAATGCCTTTATTTGTACAACTACTCCATGCTGAATTTTTTTTATTTTTTCTGAAAAATTTACATTTTTTTCCAGAAAAACAAACAAACAGAGAAAAAAGTTTTTTTCCCATGGCTTAAAAATTCCTGGAAATTTTAAATCTCTAACAATGACCCATGAAAGAATAAGTGCTGCATGTCTACTGGCTGTAGAGAGCAGTGTCTACAGATGATACAGTTTGATGAGTTAGGTAGCCCATAGATTATGCAATTCTTTTCCCTTTCCATCATAGGTGGAAAGAAAAATCGCTTGATTCCCACATTACACATTCAGTGATGATTGTGGAATGCCTTCTGCAACATCATTGTGTTCTACCAATGGGGGAGGGGGGTGGGAAGCCTTCCCGGCCGGCAGAACACAATGATTACTGCTAGTGGCTATAGCCAGTGGCAGTAATTACATGTAAAGGGTCTGACAGGCTTGCTGTACCCAAATCGATCAATGGTCAAAATCAAAGATATGTGCAGGAAGACTTGGAAAATATTGTTGTGTGATGCATGACTTGCTAGTTCCAATTACCTGCGTAACGTGTATCCTTACAGTCAATAAAATTGACAACAATAACACATTTTAAAGTAGACAAAAGACATTTTAAAAAGTCCAGCTCAGCAAACTTATGATTTTTTTAAGTTGCTTTCATGCTACATAAGTCAGAGATGATAACAATGTTTGCGGGTTTTGTATGACAAGCGCTCAGTACAAGCTGGCACAGTGATTCTACCAAATGACTTATGGCGAACCTGTAGCCAAGAGAAACTGACAAACAGCAATACAACACTGGAACATTGTGATTTACTCACAGCTTTGTGTCATGAAGAATAATATGAAAAATGATTGCTGTCATAGAAAATCTCTTCTATAAACTACAAGATTATATCCAACCTGTAGCTGATATTCACAGACTGAGGATCCAGATCAATTGGTTTCCATTGATGAAGACCCTTATGTAATGGGGACTGTGATGGGGACACAGATGTAAGAGGTCTCTGATGAAGACTCTGATGAAGACACACATTTAAGGGGCACTCTAATTGGAGATCCTGATGTAAGGGGTGATTCTGATGGAGATCCTGATGTAAGGGGGGCTCTGATTGGGGCCCTGATATAAGGGGGGCTCTGATGGGAACCCTGATGTAGGGGGCTCTGATAAAGACCCTGGTATAAGGGGGGCTCTGATGGAGACCCTGATGTAAGTGCGTTCTGAATGACCTCAAGGCAGTTGGGACCACAGTCACCAAACAAACCATAACCATAAGATCTGGATCAATGTAGTTCTGGGCTGATCCCTCACTTTTCTCATGATCACCCTTATGCCGCGTACACATGATCATTTTTCGTGTTGTAAAAAAATAATGTTTTTTTTTTTTATGTCATTAAAAATGATTGTGTGTGGGCTTCAGAGCATTTTTCGGGTTCTGAAAAACGAACATGCTCTATTTTTTTTCGGGTTGTAAAACGACGTAATAAATCCGCTCATGCTCAGAAGCAAGTTATGAGACGGGAGCGCTCGTTCTGGTAAAACTACCGTTCGTAATGGAGTAAGCATATTCATCACGCTGGAACAGACAGAAAAGCGCGAATCGTCTTTTACTAACACAAAATCAGCTGAAGCAGCCCAAAGGGTGGCGTCATCCGAATGGTACTTCCCCTTTATAGTGCCATTATATGTGTTGTACGACACCGCGCTTTGCTAGAGCATTTTTTTTTCTCACAATCGCGTGTAGGCATGGCTGTTTTAATGATCAAGTTGAAAAAAACTTAATTTTTTCTAGAGCCTGAAACTTTTTTTACAAACCGAAAAATGATCGTGTGTACGCGGCATCACCCTATGAGGCAAAATCTTGCATAGAGCTCCAAAACGAGGGCGTTTGATGATTATTTTGTATTTCTTCCATTTGAGAATAGTCATTCCAACAGTTGTCTGCTTCTCACCAAGCTTTTGCTGATGGTCTTGTAGCTCATTCCAGCCTTGTGCAAGTCTACAATCCCATCCCTGATGTCCTCTGACAGCTCTTTGGTCTTGCTCATTATGGTGGGTTTGAGCCCTGGTTCACACTGGGCTGCGGGAGTGAAATCGCGCGATTTCAGCTGAACTCGCGCGATTTCACTCCCTCTGGCAGTCCCGATTTCGGCGCGATTTAGGAGACATCTGTGCAGGGTTCTGCACAGATGTCAATGTAAATCGCGTCCTAAAATCGCAAAAAGTAGTACAGGAACTACTTTTTGAAATCGGTGCAGCGCCGCAGATGCGGCGTCGCACCGATTAGGATGGTGTCATTGCCGGAAACTGCCGCCGATTTGAGATGCGATTTCACATGTGAAAGAGCATCTCAAATCGAACTAAATCGTACCCAGTGTGAACCTTGGCTAAATGGAAGAAAGATTCTGTGGACAGGTGTCTTTTAAGCCCCATACACACGGGAGGACTTTTTGACAACAAACTTCAAAATGAGCAAGTTTTAAAAAAAATCCTACCGCGTGTACATCGGTCAAACTTTTTCACTCTGCAAACGAACAAACTTTTCGGCAACAAAAGTCCTACGGTGCAAAGTCCTATCGTGTGTACAGAAATCCATCTGACTTTTGTCCGAAGTCTAAATACGCATGCCCAGAACCAGAAGTTGGCCAAAGGATGGCCGTAAAGAGCAGAAAAGAGCAGAAAAAACATGTGATGTTGGGAAAGTTTTGGGAAAGTTTGCAGAAAAGTCCTGCCGTGTGTATGCTATGGGTGTTCCCGGCCAACTCCCTTCGGACAAAAATCCACAGAAAAGTTTGTTTGTAGTGCGACCGTGTGTATGAGGATTTATACACATAACGAGCTGTTGTTAGGAGCACCTTCCTAAATTGACAGGACTAATCTGTGTACCATGAGCACATACTGTAGCCAGTCTGTGGGAGCCAGAATTATTGTTGGTTGGTAGGGGATCAAATACTTATTTTACTCACTGAACTGCAACTCAATTCATAACATTTGTAGCATGTGTTTTTTGTTGATATTCTGTCTCTATCATTTAAAATACACCTACAGTAAAAATGATAGATTCTTCATTTCTTTGTAAGTGCGCAAACCTACAAAATCTGCAGGGGAATAATAATTTCCCCTACTGTATCCTTCAGTAATGGTTAGGGCCCAACCCTGTGGTTGATTTAGAGTTTAGGCCAGCCTTTCTAAACCTTTTTAACGCTGGGGAACCCTAAAAATAATTTTCAGGTCTCGGAAACCCCTGATAAAACCCATTCATTGGGGGTCAGTGGGAACAATGCCCCTTACTTTGGTGGTCAGTGAGAAGAATGCCCTTTTTTACAGTAGTGGTAAGAATGCCCCCCTTACAGAGAACTATGAAGATCATTGGTGTAATACCACTGGCTCCTCCAAGTGGAATTGGCTCAGAACTATGTAGGCACCATCAAACAGGAGATAAATCAGCCACAGCTCAAGGAACCCCTAGCCACCTCTGGAGGAACCCTAGGTTTCCACAGAACCAGGGCCGGACTTCCCATTGGGCTTGACTGGGCTTTTTTTTGGGGGGGGTCTGGAGGGGCCCGGACAGCAACCCGAACTTTTCTTATTTATTTTTTATAAAAAATATATGTTTATATATATATATATATATATATATATATATATATTATGATTATGATTATTATTATTAAAGGGCCCAGAGGTCTCCAGGGCCCCCGGATTGCAACCCCCCCTTTTTTTTATATAAAAAAAGAAATATTAAAGGGCTCAGAGGCCCCCCCCCTTTTTTTATTTTTTTTTATAAATGTTTATTTTTTTATTTTTGTTTATATATTTTTTTATTAAAAGGCTCAGAGGTCCCCAGGGCCCCCGGATGGCAACCTTCCTTTTTTATGTATTTTTTTTATAAATGTTTATTTTTTTTTATTTTTTTTAGGGGTCTGGAGGTCCCCAGGGGCCCGGAGGCCCCCAGGGCCCCGGACAGCAACCCCCACTTTTTGTATTTATTTATTTTTATAAAAAAAAATATGTTTCATATATATATATATATATATATATATATATATATATATATATATATATATATATAATTTTTATTAAAGGGCCCAGAGATGCTCAGGGCCCCGGATGGCTACCCCCCTTTATATATATATATTTTTTTTCTTTATTTCTTCTTTTTTTTGTAAAGGCCCCCCCTGCTTCTCAATTTGCGGCAGCCCCCCCGGTTCTCAATTTCAGGTGGTAGCACCCCCCCCCCGGTTCTCTGCTCCACAGGGCCCATGCCTTAAGCTGTGTAGGAGGCCCCAAAATTCCTGATGGCGGCCCTGCGCATACCTCCCAACACACAGGGATTCTGCGGGACTTTCCGCTTCTTCTCGCAGTCCCGGGAAAGGGTTAATTTTCCCGCACTGCAATAGGAGGCAGCACGGAAGCAGGAGGAACCAGAGCGGTGTGTGGAGGACTGTGGCTGCTGAAGGGAAGAAAGCCGACAGCCAGGCTAATGACAGATGAGAGGCACTCCCGCTCCTCTGAACAACTGCAAAACCTCCCCCAGGAGGAACCGGAGCGGTGTGGGGATGTCTGCTGAAGGGAAGAGAGCCGACACATTCTGTGCACAGAGCGTTTTTCTCGCTCAACAACTTTAATGCGCACCCCCCCGCTCAACAACTTCAATTCCCCCCCCCCTGCTTAACAACTTTAATGCCCCTTCAACACTCAAGCCCAGGGGCCCCCACCACCCTAAGTCCTGCCCTGCACAGAACCCTGGTTGAGAATGGCTGGTTTAGGCACCTAAGGCACATGCCCAGAAATCACCCTGAAATCAGTGCAGGTATCCGTGACCTAGGTTTTCAACCTGCTGTGAGTGCCCCATGATTAACTGCAATTGATTACTCCTGCGTGCAGCATTGTGCAACTGTGAGTGATCAATCAAGTGCAAGGAATAATCACAACACAATCACAACAGAACTGGCAGAAGGCTGGAGACAATGTTCACAGAGAATCTGAAATCAATGGCTGTTGCGGGCAACAAGAACCAAATGCAGTTGTTTACAGACAGGTCTTATACGCAATGCAAAATTCATGTCCCAGTTTGGTCAAGATAACATTTTCCTTGTCAAATTCTTGTTTCAGGGAACTTAAAAAATAAATATCAGGATCTTTGTAAAAGAACTCCAGAAGCTGTGCCTAAAAAAATTTAGGCAGGGGGCTAAGGACCAGTGCCTTAAGGCCCCGTACACACGACCAAGAAACTCAACAAGCAAAACACAACGTTTTTCTTATCGAGTTTCTCGTTCGGCTGTCCAAAAACTTGTCGAGCCAAATTTCCCCATTGCCGTCGAGGAAATAGAGAACATGCTCTCTTTTTGGCTCGACGAGTTTCTCGACGGTTTTCTCGGCAAAAAGTGTACACATGACCGGTTTTCTTTGTTACTTGATGGATTCTGCCGAGAAAACCGGTCGTGTGTACGGACCTCACCCACAGGCTGCATGCATCTGCTCATTTCTCCATTACTGACTTACCATTCCTTGTTCTGCACTTTGTGTGTTAGAGTAATATGGCTTTGCTTTTTTCATATTAGACCTGTCCACTGAGGACTGGTGATCTGATAACTGGTGGAGGAATATTCAAAAAGCAGCAGGAGTGGTTTACAAAGCACAGATCCACATCCTGAATGAAGCAGAAGCAATGAGATGCATGCACTCAGAGGCAGCAGTACCTTAAATCTTTGGTATCCACTAGTTTCAGTATAAGGGACACAACATATATTTGCAAGCCAAAAACAACTATTTAATAAATGAATGATTCCCCCCTAAAATCAAGGTCCCCGTCAGCATCCCCTTACATCAGAGTCCCCCTTTACATTAGTATCACCAATAGATGTCCCCCATGCATCAGGGTTCCCATCAGCATCCTCCCTGACATCAGGTCCCATTAGAGTCCCATCTTACATCAGTGTCCCCACCAGAGTCCCCCTTACTATTATAAGGTTTACAGTGGCAGGAGTCTGGAGCTGATGCTTGCCTAGACAGGGAAGATCCACAGTTCCATCCTGCTGTGAATGCTTGGTTAAGCGGAACATTCATTGCCATGACATGGGGGTCCTAGCAACAAACTAGGGGGATAATACAGCAAAGGGAGAGAACCTGTTCTGAAAATTATGGGGGAATTTTGGGGGAACCATATACAGCCTCTCCTGACCTGAATTCTTAATCTGAACATATTGAGCATCTGCTACTGACATTAGCTGTGCTCCATTAACAATTTTATAGCAGTTTGGATATGGCCCATGGGTTGTAGTTTGCAGTCCCCTGCCTTAGATAATAAGATAACACTTTATTGTCATTGTATACATACAACAAAACGTATCAAGGGACTCCTTAACAACATTAATATTAAAAAACACTTCCCAACACAACATCACATACATACTTTCAAACACATGCCCACATCTAAGTCCTTAACTACCTGCCTACTGGGTACTTTCACCCCCTTCCTGCCCAGGCCAATTTTCAGCTCTCAACGATGTAGCACTTTGAATGACAATTGGGCGCTCATGCAGCACTGTACCCATACAGTATGACATTTTTATCATTTTTTTACACAAATAAAGCTTTCTTTTGGTGGTGTTTAGCCAGATAAGGACCGCCGCACGACTAAATAAGACGGCAGAATGGCACGGCTGGGCATATGGACGTACAGGTACGTCCCCTTTAAGAAGCCCAGCCGTGGGTTCGGGAGCACATTTTTGCTGTGACAAAATAGTTTCAAAAGTGTCCAACGTATCCACCATAATGTCGCAGTCTCGATAAAAATCGCCACCATTACTAGTAAAAAATAAATTATTAATAAAAATGCCATAAAACTATCCCTTATTTTGTAGACGCTATGGCCCAGATTCAGAGAGAATTGGATTCTCGTCGTAGCGTATCAGAAATACACTACGCCGCCATTTTTTACCTGGCTCTACGTGGAATCCAGGTAGATTTTGTCCAGTAAACGACGGCGGCGTAGTGTATTTCTCCCGTCGCAATCCATCTACGCGAGTAGGGGGCGTGAAGCATTTAAAATAGGCGCGTTCCTGCGGCGATCGAACTGCGCATGCTCCGTTCGCAAATTTCCCGCCGTGCATTGCGCGAAATCACGTCGTTACGTCATTTTTTCTTGAGTAGCGTCGTTTACGGAGATTCCTATTCCCGAACGAGTTACGTAAAAAAAAAAAAAATTTTTTTAAATTCGACGCGGGAACGACGGCCATACTTAACATGGGCTACGCACCGTTAGACCAGCAAAAAGCTGGTCTAACAGTACGTATAAAAAAATAGACGAAAGCGATTGCGAAGACCGCTCGTATCTTCGTGGATCGCCGTAAAAACTCATTTGCATATCCCGACGCATGAAAACGACGCAAACTCCTCCCAGCGGCCGCAAAAATATCGCAGCGTAGATCCGAAGGCTTACGAAGACGTAAGCCTCTCGGATCGAAGCCCGAAGCCGCCGTATCATGGTTTGAGGATTTAAACTAGTGATACGGCGCGCGAAATTTGAAATTACTCCTGTCTAACACCAGTTAGACAGGCGTAATTGCTCTGTGAATCTGGGCCTATAACTTTTGCGCAAACCAATCAATAAACGCTTATTGCGATTTATTTATTTTTTTAACAAAAATATGTAGAAGAATAAGTATAGGCCTAAACTGAGGAAAAATATGTTTTCTATATATATATTTGGGGATATTTATTATAGTAAAAAGTAAAAAAATATTGATTTTTTTTCAAAATCGTCGCTCTATTTTTGTTTATAGCGCAAAAAATAAAAACCGCAGAGGTAATCAAATACCACCAAAAGAAATCTCTATTTGTGGGGAAAGAAAGGACGTAGATTTTGTTTGGGAGCCACGGCGCATGACCGTGCAATTGTCAGTTAAAGTGACACAGTGCCGAATCGCAGCCTAATGGTCCTTTGGCTGCATAATGGTCCGGGGCTTAAGTGTTTAACCACCACAGTTTTTTTTGTATTTTTTTCTAAACAAATGAAAAAAAAATTGAAAAAAAACATAAATTTTTATAGTTTGCTATAATATCTTGTAATTTTTCTCCCCATTAAAAATTAATTAAATAGTGTTTTTGGTTTGTAGTGCTCAGATGCATTGTAGTTCCACTTTAATATTTCTAGGTGCTCCCTATAACATAGCATACCTTCACTTTTGGAGCTTTTGTCCTCTTTAAAATAAATATTAATTGAAATAAATACAAATTCTGCGGCCACTAATCATCTTCTGAATAAAAGTCTAAAGTCTTGCAAAACAGAAACTGACTTACTATGGAGAACACTGTCATGCAGAATTATTTAAAGCGGAGGTTCGCCAATTATTTTTTGTAGCTGTAGCTGCTGACTTTAACCACTTCAGCCCCGGACCATATTGCTGGTCAAAGACCAGAGCACTTTTTGCGATTCGGCACTGCGTCGCTTTAACTGACAATTGCGCGGTCGTGCGACGTGGCTCCCAAACAAAATTGGTGTTCTTTTTTTTCCGACAAATAGAGCTTTCTTTTGGTGGTATTTGATCCCCTCTGTGGTTTTTAGTTTTTGCGCTATAAACAAAAATAGAGTGACAATTTTGAAAAAAAATTATATTTTTTACTTTTTACCATAATAAATATCCCCCAAAAATATATAAATTTAGTCCGATACGTATTCTTCTACATATTTTTCGTAAAAAACCCTGCAATAAGTGTTTATTGATTGGTTTGCGCAAAAGTTATAGCGTTTACAAAATAGGGGGTAGTTTTATGGCATTTTTATTATTATTATTTTTTTACTAGTAATGGCGGCGATCAGCGTTTTTTTTTCGGTACTGCGACCTTATGGCGGACACTTTTGACACTTTTGACACATGTTTGGGACCATTGTCATTTTTATAGCGATCAGTGCTATAAAAATGCATTGATTACTATAAAAATGCCACTGGCAGGAAAGGGGTTAAGGCCTCGTACACACGAGGGGATATGTCCGCTGAAAACGGTCCGATGGACCGTTTCAGCAGACATCTCCGCTCGTGTGTATGGGCTAGCGGACAGATTTCTCCACCCGACAGATTTCAAAGCATGCTTTGAAATCTATCCGGTGGGAATCTGTCCGCCCGACATGTCTGCTGGTTAGTACACTTACTAGCAGACATGTCGTCCCCCACCGCCGCCGCGCCGCCGCCGAATGGATTCGGCGCATGCGCGGAAGTGTTTAACTTCCTGGTGCGGTGACGTGGCGGTGACGTGGCGGCGTCAACGTCACCGCCGCGTCACCGCCACGTCACCGCGCCGTCCGGCGGCGGGGAATTTGATCCGATGGTGTGTACACGCCATCGGATCAAACTCCCGATCGGACATATCCGATGGAAATGGTCCGCGGACCGTTTTCATCGGATATGTCCGATCGTGTGTACGAGGCCTAACACTAGGGGGCGGGGAAGGGGTTAAGTATGTTCCCTGGGTGTATTCTAACTGTAGGGGGGTGGACTCACTAGGGGAAATTACTGATCGCTGCTCATCAGAGAAGACAGCGGGGGAGGGGGGGTGGCATTGCTACCCGCAGATAATGCGGGTATCTATGCCCAGAAGTGGGTGCAAATACCTGTATTAGACAGGTATCTGCTCCCCCTTAAAGGTCAAATGTTACACCAGAGGGGGGGGGGGGAGATTCCGAACAGCGGAAGTTACATTTTTGAGTGGAACTTCGCTTTAAGCATCCTGATGGTCCCCTTATTATAATCCGTCACTGCTCAGAAACACCAGATTTCATTATTGTCAGACAAAGCATGCTTTCCAAAAAAGATCTGTGTCCAGCCCTACAAGTCAGGAACATAACACTACATGGCTGAACGTGGCTAAAAATGTTCTGTATTAAACAAAGTAAACATTCCTTACCTCCTAGGACCATGCCCGCCTGGCAGCACTTCCTGAGTCGACATGAAGGGCAATTCTTCCTTCTGATCTTATCAACAATGCAGTCATTCCTCCCAGCACACAAGTAATTGTGCTGTCCTAGAATGGCAGAAGAAGCATAGATCATTAGTTCTGTAACACAAGTGTAATGAAACACAAACACATTTTGAAAAAGCGAACAAAGATATATACAGTAAAACCTTGGATTGAGAGTAACTTGGTTTGAGAGCGTTTTGCAAGACAAGCAACATCTTTTATTAAGTTTTGACTTATATACAAGCAGTGTCTTCATTAACAAGTAGCGTCATTTCACAACTAATGCCTTGTACACACGAGCCACCCGCGGGTATCTACGCCACTTCTGGCGCCTTCTCCGTCCCAGAAGACAGCATCGACTAATTGGATCGCGCAGTGCGAGTTGCGCATGCACAGTAGGGAACCTTGCGTCTTGAATTCCTAATTCCCTTACCGAAGATGGCAGCAGGAGCACCCAAGAGCCCAGGGACAGATCGGCTTTGGGTGCCGACATCGTTGGCACCCTGGACAGGTAAGTGTCCTTATTTTAACCACTTAAGGACCTCTTCCCGCCGATATACACGTCGGCAGAATGGCACGGCTGGGCACGTCCACGTACCTGTACGTGACCCTTTAAGGCCAGCCGCGGGGTCGCGCACGCACGCCGCGGGCACGTGCACGCGACCCGGTCCAAAGAAGACTGGGACCGCGGGACTCGGAGCTGAAGAATGGGGAGAGCCGTGTGTAAACATGGCTTCCCCGTTCTTCACTGTGGCGCCCGCATTGACTGTGTGTTGCCTTACATAGGGAATCACAATCAATGACGTCACACCTACAGCCACACCCCCCTTCAGTTAGTAACACAAATGAGGTCACACATAACCCCTTCAGCGCCGCCTTGTGATAACTCCCAAACTGCAATTGTCATTTTCACAATAAATAATGCATTTTAAATGCATTTTTTGCTGTGAAAATGACAATAGTCCTAAAAATGTGTCAAAATTGTCCGAAGTGTCCGCCGTAATGTCGCAGTCACAGAAAAAAACGCTGATCGCCGCCATTAGTAGTAAAAAAAAAAAAATGCAATAAAACTATCCCCTATTTTGTAAACGTTATAAATGTTGCGCAAACCAAACGATAAATGCTTATTGCGATTTTTTTTTTAAAGTGTGTTTTTGTGCGTGTACTCGAGAGAGGAGCTGGACTGCAGGAGTTGGGAGTAGGCAGGCCTCCCCCAGAGGCAATCTGCCATCTTTCTCCATGCCCCCGGGTGGCAATGGCAGGTGTGAGGGGGTCCTCCCACACAGCCCGCCCTACCTGCTCCGCTTTGAAGCCCAACGGGGCAGAGGGACTCCCCTATGAGGGATTGAGAGGACCTAGCCCGCTCAGCCAGCCCCGTTAGTCCTTCGCCTCTCTTTTTAGAGACCGTGTGGCCAAAGTGTGTGCATGTTAACCCAATTTCGAGTGCGTGTAAGTGTGGTGGTTTTGTGGGAGGGGGGCGGGCGTACTAAGCGCAGGCTTACCTCGCATAGCACACCCACCAGGAGCCGGGGTGAGACCATCAAACTCAATTCACATGCAGCTGAGCGTTTTTTTTTTTACCAAAAATAGGTAGAAGAATACGTATCGGCCTAAATGGAGGGAAAAAAAATGTTTTTTTAGATATTTTTGGGGGATATTTATTATAGCAAAAAGTAAAAAATATTGAATTTTTTTCAAAATTGTCGCTCTATTTTTGTTTATAGCACAAAAAATAAAAACCGCAGAGGTGATCAAATACCACCAAAAGAAAGCTCTATTTGTGGGAAAAAAAGGACGCCAAATTTGTTTGGGAGCCACATTGCACGACCGCCCAATTGTCAGTTAAAGCGATGCAGTGCCGAATCGCAAAACCTGTCTGGGTCCTTTAGCTGCCTAAAGGTCCGGGTCTTAAGTGGTTAAAAGTCAGCAGCAATGGCGGAACTCCGCTTTAAGTCCAAGAATACATTTGTTGGAATACCAAACTTTCAGTCCAGGCTGAGCCAGAAGAGATATGCTAATAGCTCAGAAAATAGCAAGCCTCATCACAATGCAGGTGGAAAAACTGATCCTTGAAGATGGTTTAATCTACAATCATTCTATTAAAAAGATAAGGCCAAATTAATAATTTAATTTTATCATTATTCTACTCAATTTACTCGAAAAGGACTTTCTAACATTACTTTATCTTTAGTGAATCATCGGGGCACATCTGTGATTCTGCAGGTAGACACGTGTAATCTTCATAATTATCTTCTCATCTGCTCAGCAATCTATGGCAAGGGCCAGCAGTTGTTAAAAGGGCATTCTAATACACAACAGTGCTAGATAGAAATCTCTATAGTATCAAATTTTTTCTCATATTCCGAGAAGCAGAAAATAATAATTCAACTCCCTCCATAATGAGTTTTCAACTAGATGGAATCTTTGTTCAATATGCTCCTCCTGATACATGTGGAATAAGGTGAAAGGAATACTATTCACTATATAAATGCAGCTCTGAACTCGAGCCTTTCATGTTTAAAGGTAAGGAAGAGTTTCTGAAATTTCTTTTTTTCACATACTTGCTTGGATCAATGGAAGCATGGGCGTAGCATAGGGGGTTTTAGGGGTCATAATCGCAACCCCGCTCCTAGCTCCAGGGGGCCCCAGCAGCCTCCCTGTAATATTATGATATACTCCACAAAGTCCATCTCTGATCTGCCCTAGGGCCCCACAGCCACGCTCCAGTACTGGGCTTCTACTTTTCCTTCCACTGTCCACATACCTCCAATTTTATTGGCTGGGGAGAAGCTGTGAGGCAGTTCCTGAATGGAGAGGAGTATGAGGTGAGAACAGCCCAGGATGGGGAAGTGTCTTTGCTGTGTGCTGGCAACATGGAATGGTAACCACGCTTAGCGAGGCAAGAGGAGGAGAGTGCCGTCCTATAGCCGCGATGGGACCGATGTCACTGGTGAGGTAAGACACCGCTTAGCGTCTTCTAAACACCATCTGTGACTCTCTGTACCCACCACCCGGTGATGTCCGCTTAGCCCACTTCCCTGACAACTGGGGAAAAGACACACACCTCCAGGGGGTGACCAAAATTGTATAGTGTGTATCTAGCTTAAGCGTTGTCACCCTTGGACAGGAAGTGTGTTACTGGCCAGATCACTGGGTAAAAAAACAAAAGAAAAATACCAGAAAAAAAGCGGAGGCTGGTTCTCAATTTTTTTTGGGGGGGGGGCGCAAACAAACGGAAAAAAAAAACACCATCAATTGTAGCCGCTGTGCCCAACAAATGCAGCTACTGTGCCCATCAATTGCCATCACTGTGCCATTAAACGCAGCCACTGTGCAAATTGAACGCAGCGACTGTGCCATCAAACACAGCCACTGTGCCATCAAACGCAGCCACTGTGCCATCAAACTCAGCCACTGTGCCCATCAAACGCAGCCACTGTGCCATTAATTACCGCCACTGTGCCCATCAATTGCTGCCAGTGTGCCCATCAATTGCTGCCAGTGTGCCCATCAATTGCCGCTACTGTGCCCATCAATTGCAGCCAGTGTGCCCATTAATTGAAGCTACTGTGCCCATCAATTGCTCTCAGCGTGCCCACTAATTGCGGCTAATGTGCCCATCAATTAATGCTAGTGTGCCCATAAATTGCTGCTACTGTACCCATCAAATGCTGCCAGTGTACATCCCCTGCCCGGCACTTACCTGTCTCAGTGGGGCAGTGGGTCACTGCGGTGTCCTCCATGCTCCTTGATGTCTTCTCCCGTCGTCTCTTCCTGTTCTCCGCTATGATTGGACACTTGATAGGCGTTCAATCACAGCACCTGTCTTTTTAGCCAATCAGGTGACGGGTAACAGACCAGAGCACCTGATTGGCTGAAAGGCGGTTCAGTGTTAGAAAAGTGAATATTTATTCGCTTTCCTCAAACAACGCTGAGTGAACTACGAGCACCCAGCATGGCGCCTGCTGTTCACCTTTGTGGACGCCTATTTAGAGCCTATGGCTCCAATCAGGTGCTTCCAAAAAATACCCCGCCACTGTAATTCAGGCTCCCGCCACCCGAAAAGGGGCCATCGTCTGAATAGGGGGTGGCAGTGGCAACCATAGATAGATTCATGCAATGCAGGTAGCAGGAGAGAGGGGGCGGCGCCAGTGCGCCACTTATGGACGCACCACCACTGCTAAGGATTGATAAGCTTCAATATATTATTTTGTTTTTTGAGTTTAGATATGTTTAAAGAACAGGGCCCCTTGAATTTGCCTTTATTAACAGACACAGATTTGTATCAACCGCTGGTCAATACAATTACCTAAGTGATCATTACAGCCTTGTTGGTGCTGACCACTGTCAGTACAATGTACTATTTTACTACTTAGCTTTATGAGAACATAACCAGTTTATGTGATAATAATGTGAATATACTTTACAGAACAGATGGCAACTTAATAGGACCATAAAACCTACAACCAGGGAAGGCTCAAGCCTGTCCTCAGCAGGAATAATTACATGTTCTGTCCAATGCATTAATACCCACAGAGACATTTATTACTCCACTCTACAAGTCTGGCTGTGATTGAATGCTGGGCCGGTTCACTGTGGGGGAACATTACAGAAAATTGTACTAATGTACTCTAGGCTTCATTCACACTGTTATTGGTTCTATGTGTTTACATGCATTTCTAGAACATTTCAAAACACATATAAATCTATATAATAATGTTTATTGGTAAAATTCTGTTTACTTTGGGTTTAGGCGCATTTCATTTTGCTCTGAGAAAATCGAATTCTGTGAATCCAGGGAAGATCAGAGGCTCTGAACACATCTCAGTGCATGTAAACACATTAATGCATGTAAACACATAGAAAAGGCATTGAGAAGATGTATCTAAACGCAGGAGAAACTCTGTTTATGTTAGAGAACAAAAGAAAGAAGACAGAACTATAGCGGTGCTCAGTGGCGGCTGGTGCTTAACATTTTTGGGGGGAGCGCTAACGAAAAAAAAAAACAAAAAAAAAATTGCAGCCTAACTGTGCCCATCAAATGCAGCCACTGTGCTATCAATTGTCACCACTGTGCCATGCCATCAAACGCAACCACTGTGCCATGCCATCAAATGCAGTCACTGTGCCATGCCATCAAACGCAGCCACTGTGCCATGCCATCAAACGCAGCCACTGTGCAATCAATTGTCACCACTGTGCCATGCCATCAAACGCAGTCACTGTGCCATGCCATCAAACACAGCCACTGTGCCATCAATTGTCAACACTATGCAATCAATTGTTACCACTGTGCCATCAATTGTTACCAATGTACCCATAAATTGTAACCACTGTGCCCCGCAATTGGCGAAACTGTGCCCCGCAATTGGCGACACTGTGCCCAGTAAAATGCTGCCACTGTGACCTGTATGTGCCACCAATTGTTGCCACTGTGCCCATCAATTGTTACCACTGTGCCCAGCAATTGTAGCCACTGTGCCCAGCAATTGTCCCCACTGTGCCCAGTAAAATGCTGCCACTGTGACCTGTATGTGCCATCAATTGTTACCACTGTGCCCAGCAATTGTAGCCACTGTGCCCCACAGTTGTCGCCACTGTGACCTGTAAAATGCCCCCACCTGGCGCTTACCTTTCTGGGGTGGGCTGTGCTTCTACCGTCCCTCGATGTCTTCTCCCGCCCTCGATGACGCTTCAGCCAGTCAGGTTACCGATAACCAGAACCGGTGAACCTGATTGGCTCTGATAGGCACTTCGACACAGCCAACCAGCTGCAATGCATGAATCTGTGAATTTCAGTGGCTGTGCGAGAGCCATAGGAGGCCCTCTATGGACGAACCGCCACTGGCGGTGCTGTTAAACTAATATCGAACACAATGGAAGACTCAATTACCATTTAGTAAAAAAAATGTACTTTCTTTTTTTCTTTTTGGAATCATGATATTCATTATTATTCCTTTGCCCTGTTTCAGAGCATCCCATCGAATAGGCTTCTTTTGGACTCATTGCCTTGTTGTCTGAATTCTTATAAAGCCTTTCCCTAGGATATCCTGTGTGTGACAGACTCACCCGGGACAGAGGCTTTTGGAGGGAACTGAATGCTAGCCTCTTGCCTTCCGATCACAGGCCCTGGCATTTGGGGGAACGGTGCTCCTTGTGAGCAGTATGCCTGGGTACCCTGTATATTCCATATTAGAGTGACTGATTCATACTGTTGGGACATACAGTGTAAGGAGATGCTAATGCAATCCCCTCCAGCCATCTGTCTGTTCTCTGTGCTAATTGACCCTGCTATTGTGTGAAAATGTCCTGTGTTTACACTTATGATAATGTGTATTGTATAGCCGGTGAGCGAGGAGACGTGACGTCTACCCTGAAAGGTCATATCTACGAGTCACCTAGTCTGAGTAAATGATTAGTTAATTAGCTCATGGTAATTTATGTTCTGGTTACCTCTTTAACTGTATATGAGTGAGTGAGTGAGTGAGAAACTTGTATAGCGCAACACATGCGAACTGAATCGCCTCAGGGCGCTTAGTATCCATTTCCTCCTATATTTTGCCTTCAGAATAGATGGGTTTTGAGTTTTTTTCTGAAGGCCTGGTGATCCACTTCCGTGCGGATGCTGGTTGGTAGATCGTTTCAGAGTCCTTGGACTGCAAATATAAGGTTGTATTTTTGGTTCTATTAAACACTTCATGTTCAGCAGACAAACAAGTCTCGTCTCGTGTCCTTGAGAGCAGCTGGAATATCTGTTCTCTATATCCAGACTGATAGGAAGCGGTATATGACGGAAGCACTGAAGCAGAGTGGACGTTACGTTACAATGTGTATCTGCATTATCAGGCACCCTCCCCCCTCTATTTTCTCATGTGCTATACCTACTTTGATTTTAAGTGAATATTTTCGATTAATTTTCCTGTAGTTTGCAATAAAAGTATTTTGACAGATTATATCAGCAGCATTTTTATGGTTGCTTAATGATGTTACAATACTAGATATACTTTGATATATATATGCATTTATGAGGGTCCTCTATCAGTAACTTTCTTTGATCAGATTTTTGGTATTTCTCTTTTGGCTAGGTCTTTTGAGCACTCACTGTGGGTGGCTGGTTGCTCGGAGTCTGGTCCTTTGCTGCCGTGAGGGTGGTTTTCCACCCCTAAACCTGTGGGGTGTTTTTCCTTTTTTTTTTTCACTTTTCCCTCTCATCATCTAGGGATATCAGGGCCCTGGTTGGTAAGTTGCCTTCTTTTTTCACTTGTGGACCTGTTTACAGGTGGACCTCCAATCCTAAGTAAATGTCTATAATGGTTAATTTTTAAGTGGTAATTCTGTTTTTTTGCCTTTATATTTATTAGCTGCTACCTGTATAGACGGTTGAGACATACTTCCCCTGACGAAGCCCAATGGGCGAAACATGTAGGGATTACGTATGATCCTCTCAGCCCACAACTGATGCAACCACCACTTTGGAATTACCCTACCGCAAATAGATTCAGGGATATTGCTCTAATTTGATTAATGGCTCTAATCAATTTCTAAATATTTTGATTAATTTTGTATAATCTACTAATAAAATGTATTGTATTTTTTACTAAATGGTAATTGAGTCTTCCATTGTGATCGATATTAGTTTAACAGCACCGATGTTCTCTAATTACATTTTGGGATGAGGTGCATTACATTAGGTGTCTACCCTTAGCCAGACCATAAAAATTCTCGACCTTTGTTTATGTTACTTACTCCTTTACGGCCCTGACGTATGCCATACATCGGTGGCTTTAGTTTTTTTTTTTCACACACTCCAAAAGGTTAGATATGTAAATCTGACAAGCTGACTGTCAGCTGAACAGCTGCTGGATTGCTTCCACACACCCCACTTACTGCCAGTCTCCCCCCCCCTTGCACGTGCGCCCCACCATATTTCCCAGGCTCCGCGTGCCCTCACATAATTTGTAATAAAAACATCATTGCCATTCTGAAGCTTCCCTCCAACCACATTGCATATTATTTTATTTGTACAGTGATTCTGTACTTGCCAAATATGTATTAAAATGTTTTAACATTGCTGCACTTAGATGGTTCTGCTCTCCTTTGTGTTTTAATGTCTACAGAGCCCCTTCTCACTTGTTATGAGTCATTAGTCGTTCACAGTGAGCCTACCACCGACACACTTGTGCTGCTTTTGAACTTTCAGACATGGACTACCTGTTATAGAGAGCTAATTTAAGTTGACAGAGCGCACATGAGCATATGTATCATTTTTCTGTGTTCCAATCCATAGTATACATCAGGGTTGAAGGCTCTTGAGAGGAGTACTGAGACAGGATGCTATCGTGTTTTCATAAATCTATGTAAAGCACCCTGCCAGGCCCACCCACCAGCCGTGATCTGCCTGCATTGCATTCAGAAGCAAAGAGGTCACCCATCCAAAGGCTATTCACATCCTTACAGCCAGATGTGAAATCTCACATTATTAGAAACAAACATTCCTGACCACTGGGTGATCTTGAACTGAGTGAAATTTGTCTACAGAGTGGAAAGCATTACTTTTCAACAGCGAAACACTATTCCAAAATGTAGTAAGATCTGGGACCCATGCCTTCTTTTACTTTTACCATCCCCTTCCTCACCTTCATATCAATTTAACCAATGGGTCATTTATAGAGGTTCACCTGATGTACTCCTTAACAATAGTTCTCACCTCTTATGCCCTGTACACACGACTGCCTGACATGCCAAAACCCAACGTTTTTCCTGACAAGATTCCTCTCAAGCCTGCCTTGCATACATAAGTTCAGTCAAAAAAACTCCCGACCAAAGCACAGTGATGTCCAACACATACAACGGGACTATAAAGGAGAAGTTCCATTCTAACGGCGCCACCCTTTGGGCTGCTTTTGCTGATCCTTGTGTTAGGCGGCGTACACACGACCGAGAAACTCGTTGGGCGAAACTCATCGTTCTGCCCGTCGAGTTCCTAGTTCAGCAGTCAAAAAGCTTGTCGAAGTGGTCGGGGGCTGACATGGCTGCATAGAACCTCAGGGTGCGCGAACCTGTCCCTAGCCTATATGGGGGCACTGGTGGTCTCGTGTACAGACCCTGACTGCCGCATTTGGCGCCCTTGAATTGCGGGCGGGTGTAGGAGTTGGTTTGCTGGAGGCCACTGTGCCCCCCCTCCTGCCCCGGCCATAGACCATGGGCCCACGTGTTTCAAAAACCTCTGGGGGTGGTCTCCGGTAGGGTTGTCCAGATACCGATATTAGTATCGGTATCGGGACCGATACCGAGTATTTGCGGGAGTACTTGTACTCGTGCAAATGCTCCCGATACCTAAATAGAATACTTTTTTTGTATTTATCAACATGTTCTGTGAAAATTCTTTGAGTTTTTTACTACTGCGTGACAAGAAAATAAAACATTTTTATTCATTTTTACTCATTTTTATTCTTTTATAATGTCTTGAGTTAGAGTTCTTCATAATTCTAAAGAAAATATCCTTAGTCCGTATTGTGGTTTGAAAACGGTCACATGACATTTAAAAAAAGTATCGGTATTCGGTATTGGCGAGTTCATGAAAAAAAGTGTCGGTACTTGTACTCGGTCCTAAAAAAGTGGTATCGGGACAACCCTAGTCTCCGGGT
Source organism: Rana kukunoris (assembly GCA_029574335.1). Classification (NCBI taxonomy): domain Eukaryota; kingdom Metazoa; phylum Chordata; class Amphibia; order Anura; family Ranidae; genus Rana; species Rana kukunoris. The sequence goes on from CM056050.1 coordinate 56,482,036, forward strand.
CCATCTTCGGATGGCTGGGCCGTCCGCAGATGAACCCCAATGTTATCTGGGTTGCCTACACCCTCGTGACTGGTCGTCATTGCATCACACACTCAGAACCTTTAATTTCCCCCGATACGATGCAGATTACGGGCCCCCTGTTTGGTGCTCGCTGATATGGCATTGTTTGTTTATGTTTTTTTTTTTTATTTGTTCAACGGATCCCTTCGAGATACCGGTGCTTATGTGACCCTGCGTGGTCTTAGTTGACCCCTGCCTACATCTTTGCTGTTGGACATTAGTGTTGCTCACGAATATTCGTATTGCGAATATTCGGCTCGAATATGGCATATTCGAGTATTCGCGATATATTCCGAATTTCGCGGTGAATATTCGCTATTTCGAATATTCGTATTTTTTCAATTTTTTTTTAGAACAGATCACATCCTAGAGATCCCCATCGATGTCTAAAAGCATTGCTGGTATGATTAGAGACCTTGGGCCGAGTAGCTGCAGCGATCATTTTATATTGCCGAAAAATCGCAATGCGATTATTCGGCAATAGCGATATCGCGCGATTATTTTCGAGAAATTCGCAATATTGTTTTTAGCTAAAATAACACATATATTCGATTTCAGAGTGTTACTGTCGAAATTCCGCAATCAATTTCTCATTCGCATTTTTGCGAAATTACGATAAAATATCAAGAATATTCTGAGCCAATCAGAGTGCTCCTTCCGCATTTGCCGAATATTCGCAATTATTTTGTATTGTAATATATCACGAATATTCTGAGCCAATCAGAGTGCTCCATTCCGCATTTCTCGAAATTTCGCAATTATTTTGTATTATAAAATATCACGAATATTCTGAGCCAATCAGAGTGCTCCATTCCGCATTTCTCGAAATTTCGCAATTATTTTGTATTATAAAATATCACGAATATTCTGAGCCAATCAGAGTGCTCCATTCCGCATTTCTCGAAATTTCGCAATTATTTTGTATTATAAAATATCACGAATATTCTGAGCCAATCAGAGTGCTCCTTCCGCATTTCTCGAAATTTCATTCGCATTCGCATTCGCAATAGCGAAATTTCGCAATCATTTCATTTCCAAAAAAAATCGCGAATATTCGCATTTAACGAATATATCTCGAATATTCGACTATATATTCGAGATATATCGCGAAATCGAATATGGCATATTCTGCTCAACACTATTGGACATGTCTTATATGTGTTGTATGTTAAAAAATGGCAATAAACTTGATTATATAAAAAAAGCTTCTCGAGCCAAATTTTTCCATTGCCCAACGAGGAAATAGAGAACCTGCTCTCTTTTTGGCTCGACGAGTTCCTCAACGGGTTGCTCGGCGAAAAAGTGTACACATGACCGGTTTCCTCGGCAGAATACGTCTCCCATCGAGGTTCTTGCTGGATTCTGCCGAGAAAATCGGTCGTGTGTACGCAGCCTTAGTAAAAGTTTGGTGAGAGACGATTCCCGCTTTTCAGTTTTCGTGCTTTTCAGTCTGTTACAGCGTGGCGAATGTGATATCTCCATTCCGAACACTGGGTTTACCAGAACGAGCGCTCCGGTCTCATACTTGATTTTGAGCATGCACGTTTTTTTTCCTCTCGTAAAAGCCCACACACGAGCGGTTTTCGTGATGAGAAAAAGACCAATGGGAAACACGATGGGAAAAAATATAGCATGTTCGAATTTTTTTTTGCGGGCAGTTTTCTCAATGGGAAAACTACTATGGAGCATACACACGACCGGTTTTCCCGACCAATCTAAAAAATGTCAGTTTTCTCGTCAGGAAAACCGGTCGTGTGTACGAGGCATTAGATAGGGACTTACAGTATCTCACAAAAGTACACCCCTCACATTTTTGTAAATATTTTATTATTTATTTTTATGTGACAACACTGAAGAAATTACACTTTGCTACAATGTAAAGTGTAGAGTGTACAGGTTGTATAACAGTGTACATTTTCTGTCCTCTCAAAATAACTTAACCTCTGGCAACAGAAGTGAGTACACCCCTAAGTGAAAATGTCAAATTGGGCCCAATTAGCCATTTTCCCTCCCTGGTGTCAAGTGACTTGTTAGTGTTACAAGGTCTCAGGTATGAATGGGGAGGAGGTGTGTTAAATGTGGTGTTATCGCTCTCACTCTCTCATACTGGTCACTTCACTGGAAGTTCAACATGGCACCTCATGGCAAAGAACTCACTGAGGATCTGAAAAAAAGAATTGTTGCTCCACATAAAGATGGTCTAGGCAAGTGATGGCAGACCTTGGCACCCCAGATGTTTTGGAGCTACAGTTCCCATGATGCTCATGCATACCTCCCAACTTTTTGAGATGGGAATGAGGGACACCTTGTTGAGGGGGGGTTCCGCACGGACGGATCGGAGTTGTTGAGCGGGGGGGGGTTTCGCAGATCAAAGTTGTTGAGCGGGGGGGGGGGGTTCCTTCCGCAGGTTCTGAGTTGTTGAGCGGGGGGGTTGTTAGATCAAAGTTGAGAGGGGGGGGTCGCGGGGGGTCCTGTGGTCTGATGAGACCAGGTGAGGAGTAGTGCGTCTTGCCTACAGTCAAGCATAGTGGTGGCAGTGTCATCGCCAAGATGACCACTGTCTTGCTAAAGAAGCTGAGGGTAAAGGTGATGGACTTGCCAATTATGTCTCCAGACCTAAACCCTATTGAGCATCTGTGGGGCATCCTCAAATGGAAGCTGGAGGACTGCAAGGTCTCTAACATCCACCAGCTATGTGATGTCATCATAGATGAGTGGAACCAGTGGCAACCTGTGAAGCTCTGGTGAACTCCATGCCCAAGAGGGTTAAGGCAGTGCTGGAAATAATGGTGGCCACACAAAATATTGACACTTTGGTCCCAATTTGGACATTTTCACTTGTTCATAAAAAAATAAAAGTAATGACAGCGACAATTCTGCAACTGAGCAAATTTCAGTGATTTTGATTTGATTACATTAGTGAATAATTTTTATTATAATTACATTATTATTTGTTATAATTATTTATAGTTATTTATTATATTATAATTTTATGATTTTGTGTTTCAAACTTTATCATACCCGGGATGTCTACTAGACTCTGGTTTGGACAAATTTAAGTGAGTTATTCCTAAAAATTGCAGGCCTACAGTATAAAACGCAGAATTTCCATGCAAAATAATTGTACCGCTTTTGGTACGTAATTCCAGACAGAATCATACCGCCAGGGAGGTTAAGTAAAGAGGTCGGTCTAGGAAATGCTGAATTCTTGCAGCCGTCTCTTATCACTAAATTCTGAGTGAGCAATTTCTTTCATAGGAATGTGCTTTCCCTTGTGTTTATCCTTGAAAATATCTCTAGTTCCTTTTTTGAAGAACTTAAAGTGCAGATTCCAATTAATACACATTTAACTATTACTTACTGGTCACAGAAAGCAAGAGAATTATTTTAACCACTTAGGGACCCCCTACCGATGTTATACTTCGGCAGAATGGCATGGCTGGGCACAAGCACGTACCTGTATGTGTCTCTTAAAGACCCGATCCGAAGCTCCGTGACCGCGCCCGTGGGACCTGTGGACCCGATTGCCGCTGGTGTCCTGTGACCGGTCACTGAAGCTGAAGAATGGGGAGAGGTGTGTGCAGGGCCGCCATCAGGAATTATGGGGCCCCTTACACAGCTTCAGGCATGGGCCCCCTGGAGCAGAGAAGCGGGGGGTGGGTGCTGACGCCTGAAATTGAGAAGCGGGGGGGGCCTTTACAAGTAAAAATAAAATATATATAAAAAAAAGGGGGGTAGCCATCCGGGGCCCTGGGCCCTTTAACCACTTGTTACCCGCCCACCGTCATATGACGGCGGGCGGGTTACTCCATTGTCCTGACTGCACGTCATATGACGTGCAGTCATACAAAGCTGCTAGGGGCGCGCGTGCTTGTGCCTGGCAGCCGCGATGGCCTCCGGGCACACACGATTGCCGAGTAACTGAGCTGGGACGTGGAGCTCTGTGTGTAAACACAGAGCTCCACGTCCCTGTCAGGGAGAGAGGAGACCGATTGTGTCCCTTGTAGGGACACAATCAGTCACCTCCCCAGTCACCCCCCTCCCCCCACAGTTAGAACACAAACTAGAAGAAACATTTAACCCCTTCCCCGCCCCCTAGTGGTTAACCCCTTCCCTGCCAGTTACATTTATACAGTTATCAATGCATATTTATAGCATTGTTCACTGTATAAATGTAAATGGTCCCAAAAATGTGTCAAAAGTGTCCGATGTGTCCGCTATAATGTCCCAGTCCCGAAAAAAAATCGCAGATCGCCGCCATTCCTAGTAAAAAAAATAATAATAAAAAATCATAATTATGTCCCGTATTTTGTAGGCAATATAACTTTTGCGCAAACCAGTCACTATACGGTTATTGCGATTTTATTTTTTAATTTTTTTTACTCAAAAATATGTAGAAGAATACGTATCGGCCTAAACTGAGATAAAAAATGTTTTTTTTTTTTTTTTAAATGGGATATTTATTATAGCAAAAAGCAAAAAATATTGGGCCAGATTCACGTACATCTGCGCATTATTGGACCGGCGTAGCGCACCGCCTTTACGTTAGACTGGCGCAATGTAGCGGCGCAATCACCCTATTCTCGAAGGTTTTGCGTAGAAATTTGCGCCTGCGCAACGTTATTTCTGAGGCGCAAGGCGGAGTAATACAAATTGGGAAGGACGTGGGCGTGTTACATTGAAATGAGCCGTGACCCCATGCAAATGAAGGGCCGGCCGGCTCGCGAATGCGCGCTTGAAGCAGACCATGGTCAGCACCTCTGTGCGCATGCTCACAACTCGGGAACGGCGAAATCAGTGAAATTGGAAGTGGACTAGGGCAAATTAGTGAACTACGCAGACAGCATAAATAGACAGACACAAACGCACTTCCTTTGCAAAAGTACATCCCTTTGTATCCCTCCCTATACAGCAAGGTGCTTTTGTTCTGTTGTTAGTTGCGTTGTAGTTTGTCTTTGTGATATTTGTGGACTGTGTGATCTAGTGTTCGTTAGAAGATATTTGAAAGTGATTTTTGGTGACTGCTTGTGAGACTTTTTGGTTGATATTTTTTTGTTTGCTTGTTTTCTTGCTTGATTTTTCCTGCTTGTTTTTATGAGTGATTTTTCCTGCTTGTTTTTGTGAGTGATTTTTGCTGATTGTTTGGGAGAGAGTTTTTGTATGAGTATGACTGAGAGAAAGAGGAAGTTAAATTTTACTTTGGCGGAGCAACAAATTTTTGCGCGGGCCAAAACCCCAATATGGGCATTTTCTCCACGGCCCAGAGAGTGCCAACACCACCCCGGCCAGGAGGCGTGATATCTTGCAGAACATTACTTACAAGGTGAATGCATCGGGGGGGGGGGAGACCCGGACACGGTCGGGGATTGAAAAGAAGATCAATGACCTCCGGCGTCTGGTCAGAAAGAAGCTGGCCAAAAAGGTAGCCCATGCCAGGGGCACAGGAGGGGGCCCACCATGCCCTGTTAGGCTGACAGCGGAGGAGCGTGCGGTGGCCAACACCTTTCATAGACAACAGGTGGAGGGCCTGCCGGGCAATGACTCAAGTTATGAAGGCGTGATGCCAGGTAATTTTTTTTCCCTATCAGGTGTGTAGCATGTGGGGGGGTGGGGGGGTGGTGAAAGGGAATATGTGGCAAGTGTGTGGATCCTCCAACCTGTGAATGTTTTGTGTCATCCACAGATGAGCAGGAGGGTGCTGGGCCATCTGGGCTGACCGCACCATCCCAGGGACAACAGCCTGATGAGGACCCCCCGACAAGGCCGGAGTCCTCTGAGGAGGTTGAAGAGGAGGAGGTTGAGGAGGAGGAGTTTGAGGAGGAGGAGGATGTCATGTCAGCCAGTGGCTTGCTGTTTTTGGAGGAGTCTTCCTCTCTGGCTGGCAGCAGCCAGCCCTCCATAAGGGCTAGCCCCTCCCACTCCTCCCCCAACAGGGCTCCTCTCCCAAGGGCCTACCCTTCTCCCCGCCCACAAGCCTCAGCTGGAGGCAGGAAGTCATCCCAGAAGACCAGGGGGGTGGCCAAGCTTCTGCCCGCCAATCTGAGAAGGGACCAGGCCCTTCAGACCCGCCATCTGGGACAGGTCAGCCAGACTTTGGGGCGGATGGAGGAGAGCCTGTCCTCCATAAAGGATACGCTTGGGGACCTGGACTGCCATTCCCGGGCTCTTACAAACTGCCTAAACGCACTGCAGACTACAACAGCAGACGTTGGGCAGGATGTGAGGGCCCTCACCCAGGCTATCCAGGCCAACACGGCAACACTAGGTGCTGGCCTGAACAGAATTGCCATGGCCTTGGAGGGCAGGCCGCCAGGTGGGCAGAGACCAGGGTCTGCTCCTCCTTCCCCAGATTACCCCCCCCTCCCATGAGTCTCCCCTGAGGAGCCGGGGCCGTGGCCGTGGGCGACCCAGGCGTGGCTCACGCCAACGGCATTAATTTGTTTTTCCCCTTTTTTTTTTGCTGGACATTTTTTTTTTTTGGTGATGTGAATGTTTTTGGAATGTGGGGGTGATATTCCTCAGTTTTGGTGGAGAAGGGTTCCCCAGGACCAGGGAGAAGTGATTCTCAGGTCCGTGTGAATGGTGTATGAATGTACAGTGACATAATTGGAGCCATGGCATGGCGTTGCTGCTCACAAGCCCAGCATGGTGGGTTTGTGCTAATCCAATTTGATGAGGATGTGGTGTGTCTGTGCTAGGGACCACAGTGGTGTGCATGCATGCATTCTCATTGTGCCATGATTAATGTGTGTGTTTAACGTGCAAAGATGCCTAATGTGAGCTGTCTCCTGGCTGCTCTTCCCTCAGAAGACGGGGTAGCCTCGGTTAGGGGGGGATTGTCTGGTTCAGGGGTCAGGTCATCACGTATGTCAATCTACAGGCCCTTTCTCACTGCAAAGTTGTGCAGAATGCAACATGCACCGATGATCTGGCACACGAAGTTGGGGGAATACAACAGGGTCCCCCCAGACTTATCCAGGCATTGGAAACGTGACTTCAGGAGGCCAAAGGTGCGCTCCACCACTGCACGTGTTTGGGCGTGGGCTTCATTGTATCTTTCCTCTCCTGGGGTTTGGGGGTTCCGGATAGGAGTCATGAGATGGGGTCCCAGTGCATATGCAGAGTCACCTGTAAGGAAAAACACAGGAGGATGTTAGTCATGCATGTGCCCCTTGTGATGTGTGCACCATGGGGGGGGGACAGTCATGCCTGCCACCCCTGTCACTCACCAACCAGCCAGGTGTCCCCATACACATTCTGTTCGAATTCCATTCGGATGGGGCTCTGATTGTAGATGTAGCTGTCATGGCTGGATCCGGGGTGTTTGGCACGGACGTGCCATATGAGGCCTTGGGCATCGACTATCACCTGTACGTTGATGGAATACCAATGCTTCCGATTGCGGTATATGTGCTCTGTCTCATGGGGGGGCTGGAGTGCCACATGTGTGCAATCAATGGCCCCCACGGTGCGTGGGAATCTGGCTTTTCTGTAGAAATCTGTCATCGCCTTCAGCCACAGGTCCTCAGTGGTTGGTTTGATGATTTGCTTGGCCATGCATCTGAGGATTGCAGGGACAACCTGGTGCACACATCTGCTCATGGAGGATTGTGACATCCCAGCCACCACTCCACTTGTACGCTGAAAAGAGCCACTGGCAAGGAAATGGAGTGTTGCCATGACCTTGACCAGTGGCTGCACTGCATGTGAGCGGTGTGTTGGGCTGGTGATGTCCTCCTGCAGGGTTGTGGTTAATTCCAGGATGGCATGAGGGGTGAATCTGAAGATGCGATACACCTCAGAATCACTCATGCCAAAGAGGTCAATGCGGGTGCGGTATATCCTCTCCTGTGCCCTCCTCTGTGCCCTCCTCCTTCTTTGCTCGTCTAAAGTCAGTAGTATAGCTATGAGCGAGGATGTCCCTGGCATGTTGGCATACAGATTGTTGTGCAACACGTGTGACTGCTCTGCTCCTCACTAACGGTGTTGCTTTCTCTGACATGTAGACGAATTGTCTAATTTTAGACCACCTTTTATATGGTCTAATTTTAGACAGGCCATTCAGCTGTTGCGCACAGCACGTAGCCTGCGCTGCACCAACGTTCTTTTGTGGATCCCCGTAACTCCCTCATTAGCATATTTGAATAGCAAATCAATGGTGTTGGTAGCGCAGTTTTGCGCGGATGGATGCACCTGTCTAACGAAATTACGCTGGACAAAAAAAATTTCTTGCGTATCTCGTTTTGGGGATGCGGAGTATCGAAACGCATGCGCAAATTTAGACTTACGCCGCGCATCTCCTGTTACGCCGGCGTACAGTGCCTGCCGCCGAGAATGTGTTTATAGCACGACAGCATCGCGCTGATTCTCGGCGAACAGGCTGCCGACATCTCGCACTCGCTGGAATAGTAAAAGCACATTCTAGCGAGTGCGTCATAGAAGCGACGGGGATCCGACGCGGATTCCCGTCAATTCTACACGTGGGCGGAGTTTGTTATGAATCCTGAGAAGGAAGTCCCCGCCGGATTTTAAATAAAAATCCGGCATGGGTTCCCCCCTCAGGAGCATAACGGGCCCTTAGGTCTGGTATGGGTTGTAAGGAGACCCCCCTACGCCGAAAAAACGGCGTGGGGGTCCCCCCACAATCCATACCAGACCCGTATCCAAAGCACGCCGGCCGGTCAGGAGGGGAGTGGGGGCGAGCGAGCGCCCCCCCCCTCCTGAGCCGTACCGGTCAGCATGCCCTCAACATGGGGGGGGTCAGGTGCTCTGGGGCAGGGGGCGCACTACGGCCCCCCACCCCAGAGCACCCTGTCCCCATGTTGATGAGGACAGGGCCCCTTCCCGACAACCCTGGCCGTTGGTTGTCGGGGTATGCGGGCGGGAGGCTTATCGGAATCTGGAAGCCCCCTTTAATAAGGGGGCACCCAGATACTGGCCCCCCACCCTAAGTGAATGAGTATGGGGTACATTGTACCCCTACCCATTCACCTGCAAGAAAAGTGTAAACACAAATAAACCACACAGTGTATTGAAATATTTTATTAGTTGGCCGCCGGGGGGGGGTGTGTATGATCGCTTTTATAAAAGCGCCCCCCTCCGCCAGGCTTCTGCGGGGGGGTGGGTGCCGCTGTTCTTCACCGCCGTCTGGTTCTCTTCCGCCGTCGGGGGGGGGGGGCGCTTTGATAAAGGCGCCCACCACCCGGCGGGCTTCCTTCGACATCTTCGGCGGCGGGGGGGTCTTCTCCCACTCTCCAGGGTCTTCTCCCACTCTCCGGGGTCTTCTCCCACTCTCCGGGGTCTTCTCCGGCTCTCCGGGGGTCTTCTCCGGCTCTCCGGGGGTCTTCTCCGCTCTCCGGGGGTCTTCTTTTTCTACAGGACTCGCCGCCGCTATCTTCGTGTGTTAGCTCAATTACTAGCGGTGGCGAGTCCCCTCTTCTGTGACGTCTTCTTCTTCTCTTCTCCAGATGTTGGTGTGACGCTTCCTTCCGCTGTTATGGCTGGCGCGCGGCTCGCAGCAAGTTATATACGTGCTACCTACCGGAGCATGATGGGACTGCGACGTCACAAGACAGGCCTATATAACTCGCTGCGAGCCGCGCGCCAGCCATAACAGCGGAAGGAAGCGTCGCGTCAACATCTGGAGAAGAGAAGAAGAAGACGTCACAGAAGAGGGGACTCGCCACCGCTAGTAATTGAGCTAACACACGAAGATAGCGGCGGCGAGTCCTGAAGAAGAAGAAGACCCCCGGAGAGCGGAGAAGACCCCCGGAGAGCCGGAGAAGACCCCGGAGAGTGGGAGAAGACCCCGGAGAGTGGGAGAAGACCCCCCCCCGCCACCAAAAATGTCGAAGGAAGCCCGCCGGGTGGTGGGCGCTTTTATCAAAGCGCCCCCCCCGGCGGCGGAAGAGAACCAGATGGCGGTGAAGAACAGCGGCACCCACCTCCCCGCAGAAGCCCGCCGGAGGGGGGCGCTTTTATAAAAGCGATCATACACACCCCCCCCCCCCCGGCGGCCAACTAATAAAATATTTCAATACACTGTGTGGTTTATTTGTGTTTACACTTTTCTTGCAGGTGAATGGGTAGGGGTACAATGTACCCCATATTCATTCACTTAGGGTGGGGGGCCGGTATCTGGGGGCCCCCTTATTAAAGGGGGCTTCCAGATTCCGATAAGCCTCCCGCCCGCATACCCCGACAACCAACGGCCAGGGTTGTCGGGAAGGGGCCCTGTCCTCATCAACATGGGGACAGGGTGCTCTGGGGTGGGGGGCCGCAGTGCGCCCCCTGCCCCAGAGCACCTGACCCCCCCATGTTGAGGGCATGCTGCCCGGTACGGCTCAGGAGGGGGGCGCTCGCTCGCCCCCACTCCCCTCCTGACCGGCCGGCCGGCGTGCTTTGGATACGGGTCTGGTATGGATTGTGGGGGGACCCCCACGCCGTTTTTTCGGCGTAGGGGGGTCTCCTTACAACCCATACCAGAACTAAGGGCCCGTTATGCTCCTGAGGGGGGAACCCATGCCGGATTTTTATTTAAAATCCGGCGGGGACTTCCTTCTCAGGATTCATAACAAACTCCGCCCACGTGTAGAATTGGCGGGAATCCGCGTCGGATCCCCGTCGCTTCTATGACGACTTTGTCTCCATCGCGGCAAGCCAGCTCGGCGCTGGCTCCCGCGATGGGGCTCGCAAGTGCTCAATCTCGCCGAGAAAGGGAGCGAGATTGACACAATATCGCGGTCAACCACTGTAATCGCTCTGTGAATCTGGCCCATTGTGTCTTTTTTCAAAATTGTCGCTCTTTTTTTGTTTATAGCGCAAAAATAAAAAACCGCACGGGCGATTAAATACCACCAAAAGAAAGCTCTATTTGTGGGAAAAAAAGGACGTCAATTTTGTTTGGGAGCCACGTCGCACGACCGCGCAATTGTCAGTTAAAGCGTCGCAGTGCCAGAAGCTAAAATTTTGTCTGGGCAGGAAGGGGGTATATGTGCACAGTAGGCAAGTGGTTAATAAAATGAAAAAAAGAGAAAAATATATATATATATATATATATATATATATATATATATATATATATATATATATATATATATTTTTTTTTTATAAAAAGGGTTGTTGCTATCTGGGGCCCTGGGGACCTCTGGGCCATTAATAAAAAAGAAATTAAAAAAATATATATATAAAAAAGAAATAAACATTTATAAATAAAAACAAGGGGGGTTGCCTTCCAGGGCCCTGGGGACCTCTAATAAAAATATATCTATATATATATAAAAAAAAGAAATAAAATAATATAAAAACAATTTAAAACATTTTTATAAAAAAAAAGGAGGGTTGTCATCTGGGCCCCTGGGGACCTCTGGGCCCTTTAATAATAATAATAATAATATTATATATATATATATATATATATATATATATATATATATATATATATATATATATATATATATAAAAAAGGGGGGGTTGTCATCTGGGGATCTCCGGGCCCCTGGGGACCTCCAGACCCCTAAAAAAAAAATGGCCCTTTAATGAAAAAATTAAATAAAAATATATTAAATATATATTTTTTATAAAAAATAAATAAAAAAAGGGGGGTTGCCATCCGGGGCCCTGGGGGCCTCCGGGCCCCTGGGGACCTCTGGACCTCTTAAAAAAAATAAAAGAAAAAAAATTGGCCCTTTAATAAAAAATAAAAGAAAAATATATAAAAAAATATATATATTTTTTTATAAAAAATAAATAAAAAAAAGGGGGGTTGCCATCCGGGGCCCTGGGGGCCTTCGGGCCCCCTTGGACCTCTGGACCTCTTAAAAAAATAAAAGAAAAAAAATTGGCCCTTTAATAAAAAATAAAATAAAAATATATAAAAATATATATATTTTTTTTATAAAAAATAAATAAAAAAGAGGGGGGTTGCCATCTGGGGCCCTGGGGGCCTCTGAGTACCTGCGGACCCCTAAAAAAAAGGTACCTGCCTGATGGCGGCCCTGGGTGTGTGTAAACACACCTTTCCCGTTCTTCATTGTGGCAGTGTCAGTGATCGTCTGTTCCCTGATATAGGGAAAGACGATCACTGATGTCACACGTCCAGGCCCGCCCCCTACAGTTAGAAACACATATGAAGTCACACTTAACCCCTTCAGCGCCCACTAGTGGTTAACGCCTAAACTGCGATTGTCATTTTCACAGTAATCAGTGCATTTTTATAGCACTTTTCGCTGTGAAAATTACAATGGTCCCAAAAATGTGTCAAAATTGTCTGATGTGTCCGCCATAATGTCGCAGTTACAAAAAAATCGCTGATCGCCACCAAGAAAATTATTAATAAAAATGCAATAAAACTATCCCCTATTTTGTAAACGCTATAAATTTTGTGCAAACCAATCGATAAACGCTTATTGTGATTTTTTTACCGAAAATATGTAGAAGAATACATATCGGCCTAAACTGAGGGAAAAAAAAGTTGTTTTATATATTTTTGGGGGATATTTATTATAGCAAAAAGTAAAAAATATAGAATTTTTTTCAAAATTGTCTCTCTATTTTTGTTTATAGCGCAAAAAATAAAAACCGCAGAAGTGATCAGATACCACCAAAAGAAAGCTATATTTGTGGGGGGAAAAAGGATGCCAATTTTGTTTGGGACCGCGCAATTGTCAGCCCGGTGCAGTGTGTTTGCGGGGGGAGCCGAGAACGCCCGGCGCAGTGTGTTTACGTCGTTTGCATAAGCCTCTGTACGGCGTAAAGATAAAGCTGCTATAGTGAGGCGCAGCCAATGTTAAGTATGGACGTCGGGACCGTGTTGTATTGGACGTCGTTTACGTCGTTTGCGTAACTCGTTCGTGAATAGGGAATTGCGTATATTACGTACACGTCGTTTTCATTGACTATTTTCGATGTGATTTCACGCATGCGCACTAGGGTATGTCCACGGCCGGCGCATGCGCACTGTTAAAAAAAGCGTTGTTTGCGTCGGGTCATTCATAATTATACTAAACCACGCCCCCCACTAGTTAATTTGAATTACACCCGCGTACGCCGGCCCATTTACGCTACGCCGCCATAAGCGGTGACCCTTTAAAACAAAAAAAATAATAATAACTTTAGTGACCCTTTAAACTAAGCAATGCTTAGGTTACACTGGCGCTATGCTTGTGCATACAATACAGACCCTTTACAATTCTTACCCTCTATGGCTCTCTTGAAGAAGACTTTACAGCTCCCGCAGGTGAGGGCTCCATAATGGCAGCCCGAAGCTTCATCACTACAGATTAAACAGATCTTCTGGGGCAGAGCATCAAAGCCATACTGAGAACTTTGGTCTGGATCGTCAGGCCTTTAAACAAATTAAAAGAAAAGAAATAGAATTATTTTTAAAGATTACAACACAAGCCCCAGATTTTATATGACCAGCTATTAAAAAGAACTCTGTTTAGTAATACTTGCCTCTAAACTACGTACATAACAACCCTATTGCAATTGTAGATGATTAACAACCCTATGTACTGAGGCATAGGGGTCATACGCAGCAGTTCAGCATGTATAGTGGAGGTTGGATCCAATAATTCCCTTTCAGCTCCCATCTAAACATACACTAATGCCCCGTACACGCGATAGGTTTTACCGTAGGAAAAAAGTTGGATGTTTTTTTTTACGGAATTCCTCTCAAGCCTGCCTTGCATACACACGGTCACACAAAAGTTCAGTGAACTTTTGACTGCCAAGAACACGGTGAGGTTAAAGATTACGACGAGCCAAGAAAATTAAGTTCAATGCTTCTGAGCATGCGTTGAATTGTTCCCGAGCATGCGTAGGAATTCATTCAACATCGTTTTCCTCAACGAGTTCTTTGTCAGGCTTGTCGAGATTCTTGTCAAGCTTTCCTTGCATACACACTGCCAAGACAAAATCTAGTCGTTCTCTAACGCGGTGACGTACAACACGTACGACGGCAGGGGAAGTTCGATTCCACTGGCACAACCCTTGGGGCTGCTTTTGCTAATCTCATGTTACTGCGTGTTAGGTAAAAGTTTGGTAAGAGACGATTTGCACTTTTCAGTTTGTTACAGCGTGACAAATGTACTATTTCCATTACAAACGCTACTTTTACTGAAGGTGCGCTCCCGTCTCATACTTTATTCTGAGCATGCGCAGAGGTGATTCAGTTTGCATGTGTTGCGCTATATAAGTTTCTCACTCACTTTCTAAGCATACACACAAATGTGTTTCTCGTCGAAAACCAGCCCGACGAGGAACACAGCGAGGAAATTGAGACTCCCGACGAGGAAGAAGAGATCTTTTTTTGTCGAGTTCCATGACAGTTTTCTCAACGAAACACGTAGGCCGCGTACACACGGCAGAGAACCTCGACGGGCAGAACACATCGTTCCGCCCGTCGAGGTTCTCTGCCGGCCGTCGAAATCGGCGACCCGCCCGTCGGGAATGGCAACCAGCCATTCATCCAGGCGGGCCGTCGAGCAAATAGAGAGCATGCTCTCTATTTCTGCTCCACGGGATTCCCGACGGGAAGCTCGCCGAGAGCGTACACACGACCGAGGTCCCCGCTGGAATGCAGCTTCCAGCGAGGTTCTCGCTGGTTTCCAGCGAGAACCTCGGTCGTGTGTACGCCGCCATACACACGACCGATTTCCTCTGCAAAAAAGCTCTGCCACCAAGTTTCTTGATGGATTCTGTCGAGGAAAACGGTCGTGTGTACGAGGCCTCAGGGTTGCAAAAATGCTGCAAATCAAAGCAAAACATATCCCCCTGTAACATTTTTCACGCTGATGTATAGTACTAGGACATGAAATTTTAGTTTTCAAGAAGAATCGCAGGAACATTTAACATTTTTAGGGTACTTATTAGGCATAATTAACACTTTTTAAATGTTCTCTACAACATAACCAATTTTAACTTTCTGAGTTCAGGTCCTCTTAAGAGACTATGTTGGAAAGCTTAAGAAGTTATTGATGATGAAAAATAAATGTAGTAGCATACCTTACCTTTTTTGCTGATTTACAGTTGCCTTTTTATAAACAGCCTTGCAGCAAAACAGGCTTTTTAAAGTATAGTTTATATAATTTCTGTCCTCAGAGTGCCTGCACTGCCTTGCAGGGTCTTCCTGGAAGCCCATCGTAGTCACCCTGACACGTGCGCATTGGCAGGAGAAACCCCTAAATGCAGCGCAGAACCAGGAGATTTCAGCTGGTGATTAGGTTTCAATGGCGCAGCATTCTACTAGGGTCACCCGGTTAGTTGAGTTTAGTTAGTGGCTTGGATGAGCAGATGTTTGGTTTAACGCTATGGACTTGCTGTACAAAGCCCTCCTGCACTGATACTATGCTTGTTTAGTGTCTTACTGAATAAGGCCATATTCACACCTATGCGAATTGGTTGCGGCTTAAACCGCATCCAATACGCAGAACATTTCTAAATACATTGGGCCAGATTCAGAGAGCCATTACGCCTGTCTAACTGGTGTTAGACTGGAGTAATTTCAAATTACGCGCGTTTTTTAGCTAGTCGAAAACCTCAAACCACGAATAGACGGCTGCAGGCTTCAATCCGACTGGTTTACGTGTTCGTACGCCTTCGGATCTACGCTGCAATAAAATTGCGGCCACTGGGTGGACTTTCCGTCGTTTTCCGCGTCGGGGTATGCTAATGAGCTTTTGCCAGCGATCCCAGAAATTACGATCTTCAATCGCAATCTCTTACGGCACCTTTAGTCATCTTTTTTTTTACGTAACACTATACCAGCTTTTTGCTGGTCTAATATTAGACAGCCCATGTTAAGTATGGCCGTCGTTCCTGCGTCGAATTTCTACGTTTTCCGACGTCTTTTATTATTTTTTACGTAAGTCGTCCAGGAATAGGAATGTTCGTAAACGACGCTACTCAAACAACGAATGACGTAACGACGTGATTTCGCGCAATGCACGGCGGGAAATTTCTGAACGGAGCATGCGCAGTTCGATCGCCGCGGGGACGCGCTTAATTTAAATGCTTCACGCCCCCCAATCGCGTATTTCGATTACGCGGCGAGAAATAGACTATGCCGCCGTAGCGTACGGGCAAAAATCTACCAGGATTCGGTGTAGAGCCTGGTAAAATACGGCAGCGTAGAGTATTTCGATTACGCAGCGCAATATTAAGTGTATCTGAATCTGGCCCATTGTTTTCAATGAGGCTAATTCACATATGTCCGATGCATTCGCATTGCGCATTGCAGAAAAAACGTGTGCGGATTTTATGCCTTGCGGTGCGGCTCAGGTGCGAATTCAGTCCCATTATCTTCTATGGGTACGCAGCTGATTCGCAGATGTGTTCATTTCTCTTCAGGAATTTCTCTCATTCAGCCCAATACACTTCCCCCCCACTCTCCTCTCCCCTGTAACTTCTCCCAGGTCTCCAAATTCGCAGCTATAACACAGTGGATCTGCTGAAAACTTCTATTATCTCTCTGCAAAGATAAGAGAGCTGAAATTCGCACCGCACTAGTGTGATTCCGACCTAAAAGTGCAGGGCAGGACAGACCTGCTTTGGGTGTTCCTAGGTGTTCAGGTCTTATACATGACTCACTGCTGCCAATACCTGTTGAAGCTAGCCATAATACATACAGTTGTGCTCATAAGTTTACATACCCTTGCAGAATTTACGATTTCTTGGCCATTTTTCAGAGAATATGAATGATAACACCAAAACATTTCTCTCACTCATGGTTAGTGTTTGGCTGAAGGCATTTATTAGCAATCAACTGTGTTTACTCTTTTTAAATCATAATGGCAACAGAAACTAACTAAATGACACTGATCTAAAGTTTACACCTGGTGGTTTTGGCCTGATAACATGCACACAAGTTAACACAAAGGGGGTTTGAACGGCTATTAAAGGTAACCATCCTCACCTGTGATCTGTTTGCTTGTAATTGGTTTGTGTGTGTATGTGTGTATGTGTTGTGCTATGTTAAAACTAGTTGGACTAGAAGAGTTAAGTTGCTCTTAGTTGTGATTTGTTTTTGTTTTTTTGTTTTTTTTAAAGTGTATTTTTTGTGCGTGAACTCGAGAGAGAGGAGCCGGACTGCAGGAGTTGGGAGTAGGCAGACCCTCCCCCCGGAGGCAATCGCCATCCTTCTCCATGCCCCACTCACCCCACCCTACCTGCTCCTCTTGGGAGCCCAACTGGGGCCCAACGGGACCACAATGGGGCAGAGGGACTCCCCCTATGAGGGAGTGAGGGGGCCTAGCCCACACAGCCAGCCCCGTAGGTCCTTCGCCTCTCTTTATTTTAGGAGACCGCATGGCCAAAGTGCATGTGTTTTAAACCAATTTTGTGTGCGTGCAAGTGTGGTGGTTTTTGTGGGGGGGGGGGTGGGCGTACTAAGCACAGGCGTACCTTGCATAGCACACCCACCGGGAGCCGGGCTGAGACCACCAAACTCAATTCACATGAAGCCGAGACCGGGATCCGAACCCTTGGCTGCAGAGGTGAATGGCTTGTCAGCGCAGTGCCAATCACGTTGAGCCACCACAGCTCCCTGTTGTGATTTGTTCAGGTTGCTGACCTATGTCATTCTGGAAAGGTCCACTGGCTCGGACCGCATTCTGGGGATGTCATTTCATCCTTGGCCGGCAGTGGGAGCCAGCGGGACTTCTGGCGGATGGAGTCTTCCTCAGCAGCCAATTGGAGAGGGTTTTTCCTCGCTGGGCATGCTGGGGAGGGGTATATCTGGGACCTAGGTCGGGTCTTCGGGGTTCTTCTTCTTCACGTGTGTGGGGTCCCGGACTCGGGGTGCGGCATCCACCTTCAGGGTGTGCGCACCCATGGACCCCATTGAAGCGGCCTGCCTGGCTAGGTTCCTGGGCCTTCCTGAGTCTCAGCCGGAGACGAGAATCAGGGGGCCTCAGTGACTTATTGGGTTCCCAAAGCGTAAGAGAATCTCAGACGGGGATTCTGTGTCCGGGATGCTGGCAGGTACGCTTTGCTGTCACCCGGCGACTATTGCTGAGAGATTGCTGGGGGGATTCGCTCTGTTCGCACATTTAGTCTATCCAAATTAACTGGCCTGTGGCAGAGGCCTAGAGCCGGGTTAGTGAGAGAGACCCGTTCCTCCCAGCCAAATTCAAGGTGGCGCCTCGGCTCCCAGGTCTGTGTGAGAGACACCTGTCTGGGGGCACCTTACCCACTCAGTCTCATAGGAGTGGCGACGTGTGAAAATTGTGTTACTAAGGGCTGATCTGCCTTGTGAATATCCAGGCCTGACATCAAAAGTTCTCTTCTCTCATCAACCTATTCTTCCTTCACCAAAGTTGATGTTGGCTAATGTTGGCCTGGGATTAAAGCATTGAGAAAACCTTTATTGACTGTGTGGACCTCCGTTTACTAATTAGTTCTTCTGGTGCATCCCTAGACCAAACTGGGGTAACTTAATTTGCCGATCACAAATTAAACCAGCGGCCCCTGAATGGGGTAGCGATACATGTCTATAAAAGGTCAATGAGTTTCTGGGCTCCTGACAGACCCTTGCATCTTTCACCCACTGCTGCACTGATGTTTCTGGATTCTGAGCCATGGGGAAAGCAAAAGAATTGTCCAAGGATCTGTGGGGGAAAAAAAGTTGAACTGTATAAAACAGGAAAGGGATATAGAAAGATATCCAAGGAATTGAGAATGCCAATCAGTGTTCAAATTCTAATCAAGAAGTGGAAAATTAGGTGTTCTGTTGAAACCAAACCACAGTCAGGTAGACCAACTAACATTTTAGCCACAACTGCCAGGAAGATTGGTCGGGATGCAAAGAAAAACCCACAAATAACTTCAGGTGATATACAGGACTCTCTGAAAACATGTGCTGTGGCTGTTTCAAGATGCACAACAAGTAGGCACTTGAAGAAAGATGGGCTGCATGGTCGAGTCGCCAGAAGAAGCCATTACTACACAAATGCCACAAAGTATCCCCCTTACAATACGCCAAACAGCACAGAGACAAGCCTCAAACATTCATGAACAAAGTAATTTGGAGTGAAAATGTAGCTTTTTTGCCACAACCATAAACGCTACATTTGGAGAGGAGTCGACAAGGCCTATGATGAAATGTAAGGAGGTGGGTCGCTGATGTTTTGGGGGATGTGTGGGCTACAAAGGCACAGGAAATTTGGTCAAAATTGTTGGCAAGATGAATGCAGTATGTTATCAAAAAATACTGGAGAAACATTTGAATTTATCAGCCAGGAAGCTGCACATGGGACGTACTTGGACATTCCAACATGACAATGATCCAAAACACAAAGCCAAGTCGACCTGTCATTGGCTACAGCAGAATAAAGTGAAGGTTCTGGAGTGACCATCTCAGTCTCCTGACCTCAATATCATTGAGCCACTCTGGGGAGATCTCAAAAGTGCAGTTCATGCAAGACAGCCCAAGAATTTACAGGAACTGGAGGCTTTTTGCCAAGAGGAATGGGCAGCTTTACCATCTGAGAAAATTAATCACTTAAAGGATCACTAAAGGAAATTTTTTTTTTTAGCTAAATAGCTTCCTTTACCGTACTGCAGTACTGGTTTCATGTCCTTATTGTTTGTTTTTGCTTTGAAGTTACTGTAATCCTGCTCTGTTCTCCACACTTCCTGCTTGTCTGTTTCCTTATAACCACAGTGCTGGGAGCTTTCTCACGGTGGTCTAAGCTGTCATAACTGTGTGTCTAAAACTTCCCAGAACCAATCAGATTCATTTTAAAAACAAAACACTGCCCTGGATTTGTTTGTTTTTGTTCTGTGTTTCTATTTCTACTTCACAGAAACATGAAGCCAGTTCAAAAGTGAAACTAACCTGCAGGCACATTATATGATTGATTTTTATCTATTTTTAATCATTTTGAAAAGGAATCAGTTGACTTTTATGTCTCTATACCCGTTTACAAGTCATTTCAGCAAGACATTTTTTTTCCTTTAGTGACCCTTTAAGCCCCGGACCAAAATGCAGCTAAAGGACCAGGCCCCTTTTTGCAAATTGGCACTGCGTCACTTTAACTGACAATTTTGGGGTCGTGCGACGTGGCTCCTAAACACAATTGGCGTCCTTTTTTTCCCACAAATAGAGCTTTCTTTTGGTGGTATTTGATCACCTCTGCGGTTTTTATTTTTTGCGCTATAAACAAAAATAGAGCATCAATTTTGAAAAAAATTCAATGTTTTTTACTTTTTGCTATAATAAATACCCCCCAAAAATGTATATATATATATTTTTTCCTCAGTTTAGGCCGATACGTATTCTTTTACCTATTTTTGGTAAAAAAAATCGCAATAAGCGGTTATCGGTTGGTTTGCGCAAAATTTATAGCGTTTACAAAATAGGGGGTAGTTTTATTGCATTTTTATTATTTATTTTTTTACTACTAATGGCGGCGATCAGCGATTTTTTTCGTGACTGCGACATTATGGCGGACACTTCGGACAATTTTGACACATTTTTGGGACAATTGTCATTTTCACAGCAAAAAATGCATTTAAATTGCATTGTTTATTGTGAAAATGACAGTTGCGGTTTGGAAGTTAACCATAAGGGGGCGCTGTAGGGGTTATGTGTTCCCTAATGTGTGTTTACAACTGTAGGGGGGTGTGGCTGTAGGTGTGACGTCATCCATCGGTTCCCCCCTATAAAAGGTATGACACGATCGATGCTGCCGCCGCCACAGTGAAGCACGGGGAAGCCGTGTTCGGCTCTCCCCGTTCTTCAGCTTCGGGGACCGATCGCCGCACTCCAGCGGTGATCGGGTCAGCGAGTCCCCGCTGTCCCGGAGCTTCGCACTGGGTCACGGGAGTGCACCACGGGCGCGCGCCCGTGACCCACGGCTGGGTAGTAGTACAGGACGTACCTGTACGTGGATCTGCCCAGCCGTGCCATTCTGCCGACGTATATGTGCAGGAGGCGGTCCTTAAGTGGTTAAGAGCCTCATCCACAAATACCACAAAAGACTTTAAGCTGTCATTGATGTTAAAGGGGCAATACACAGTATTAAGAACTGGGGTATGTAAACTTTTCATCAGGGTCTTTTGGGTAGTTTCTATTGCCATTATGATTTAAAAAGCGTAAACACAGTTGATTGATAATAAATGGCTTCAGCCAAACACTAACCATGAGTGAAAGACAATTTTTTGTAATATAGTTTACTGTATATTCTCTGATAAATGGCCAAGAAATCATAAATTCTGCCAGGGTATGTAAAATTATGAGCACAACTGTATATACTGTATATACAGTGCCGTGCAAAACTTTTAGGCAGGTGTGAAGAAATGCTGTAAATTGATTTAAAAAATATATATATTTTAATTGTTTATTTGTATCACTTTCCAAATTTCAAAGTGAACAAACAGAAGAAAAATCTAAACCAAATCAATATTTGGTGTGACTACTCTTTGGCTTCAAACCAGCATCTATTCTTACACTTTTACACTTAGTACATTTGCACAAAGTCAGAGATTTTGTAGGATTAGAGTCAGGTAATAATTAATCAATTATACTAAGCAGGTTCTAATGATCATCAATTTGATATGTAGGTTCAGTGCTTTAAGTGGGCCGAAACGCGGCGGTACTCAGTACCGCCACTTCCAAAAATGGCCCTGGAGAGTACCAGCACCTCTCCGTGCGCTCAGTACGTGGGTTTCCCGTACCGGAACGCACTGGCGTAGCCCGGGGGGGGGGGGGGGGGGGGCTCCTGCACCGGGCGAAAAATTGCAAGGGGGCAAAATCCTGGCGTCCGCGGAATGCGCCGCCGCCACCGCCGCCGCCTTAGAAAAGGCTGCGGCTTTGGCCTAGCTCTGGAGCTATCGGCCATCTTGGTACACCCGGCGGCGGCGCGCGATGGGTTTTTTTTTCAGCCCTTCCGCCTGGTTGGCTGGTGGAACTGTCTGTCTCCCTTGATGTGGGAGTGGCGGGAAACACCAGCCAACTAGGCAGAAGGGCTAAAAAAAAACAGATAACGGCGCAGGAGATTGGCGGGCGGTGGAGTGGGAGGCGCTGTACCTCTGCTCTGATTGGCCTGGAAGTTGGAACATGAGTTTACAGCGCGGCGGCAAGTTTCTCCATCTCCAGCAAGGTAAGCAAAACACTGCTGTACCACAGGGGAGAGAGAGAAGGGGGGCGGTGTAAATCTAAAGGGGTGCACTGCCTGATCCCCACCTATCCACCTCAGAGCCTGTCATTTTAGTAAGACTGCTGGGACTTGTAGTTCTCCATCTTCTCCCGGGGCTCATGGAGATTGGAGAACTACAAGTCCCAGCAGGTTATACATACAATAAGGCTCTGAGGTGGATGGGTGTGGATTGCATGCACCTGAGCCCCAGGAGAAGATGGAGAACTACAAGTCCCAGCAGGTTATAATATAAGGCTCCGAGGTGGATGGATGTCCAGACACCCATCCATCTCGGAGCCTTATATTATAACCTGCTGGGACTTGTAGTTCTCCATCGTCTCCTGGGGCTCAGGTGCATGCAATCCACCATCTATGGGACTACAAGTCCCAGCAGTAAGAAAAACTGAACAAAGATGGTGGATCGCATGCACCTGAGCCCCAGGAGACGATGGAGAACTACAAGTCCCAGCATGTTATAATATAAAGCTCCGAGGTGGACTAATAGAGTACCGGCACCTCTTTTGGCCCACTTAAAGCACTGTGTAGGTTGAAACGCATTCATTAACTGAAACAGAAACAGCTGCGTGGGAGGCTTAAAGTGGAAACTTTACCCAAAAGGAGAAGTTCTGCTTCTTTACATCACCCTTCTTCTTTAATTATTGGACTTTTTTTTTTGGGGGGGGGGGAGCGGGTACCTGGGAACTTCTACCCCCCTCCTTCCCCTGCAGCCTTCTGGGACACATAACAGGTCCCAGAAGACTGTAAGACATTTAACAAAGTTTTTTTTTTAATGTCACAATGTAGAGTATAAGATTTCCTATCTTCTGTGCCCAGTCTTGCCACACAGAGTTAATCCAACGCTGAGTAATCCTCTTTTAAAGTTCAGTGCAAATTAACCGGACTTTAGATAAAAACCTGCCAAATTAGGTTAAAGGGGTGTTCCAGCCCAAAAATGTGTTTATTAAAAGTCAGCAACTACAAAAAGTGTAGCTGCTGGCTTTTAATAAACACTCACTTACCTGCTCCTGCGTTCCAGCGACGCCCCGACCGGGGCTCCGCTCCTCTCCCCCCCTCCCCGGCCGGCGTCTCCATCCTGACTGTGGGCACCCAGCCGTGACAGCCTTTGGCTTCACGGCTGGGCACCCACTGCGCATGCGCGCGCGGCGCGGCTCGCCTCTGATTCGAGAGGCGATCGCATGGGACCTGTCAGTGTCCCATGTGATCGCCTACAGGGAGGGGCTGGTGTAGGCGATTAAGCTTAATCGCCTAACCAGCCCCTCGGCGGAAGCAGGAAGTGGGACAGGAAGTCCCACTTCTACTGAAGCCCCCACTCCCCCCCCAAAAAAATTACATGCCAAATGTGGCATGTAAGGGGGTAAGGAGTGGGATAAGAGGAAGTTCCAAATTTGGGTGGAACTCCTCTTTAATTCCGTTTCTCTGTTAGGCCTCGTTCACACATAGCCGACTCCGTCTCAGTCCTTTCCGACGGAGTCCGCCTGTGTCTGCCAGCTCAGCGGGAGATCAGTCCGCAGATCTCCGCTGAGCCGACGGATGACAAGCTCCTCTCTGCTCACTGAGCGGGGAGGAGCTTGTCGAGTCCCGCTGTCCTCTATGGAGCGATCTGATGAAAACGGACAGCATGTCCGTTTTCATCAGATCTTTCCCGATCCGATCCGCATGGACGGATGGGGACGTGAGCCCCATACGTTTGTTTTTAGCGGATCGGATCAGGTCGGATGTCAGCGGACATGTCTCCGCTGACATCCGACGCTCCATAGGGGTGCATGGAGCGCCCGTTCAGGTCCGCCTGAAAAACTGACAGGCGGACCTGAACGGATCCATGTGTGAACGAGGCCTTATTGCTTTCAGTAACAGGTTATCTACAAATATAGCGTGGACATGTTTATCATAACAAGAGGTGATCCAAAGTTCATTGTATATTACTAGGATGTGTTATGATGTTATATCACCTCATGTTATGATAAACAAAACATAACATATGATAAACATGTCCAAGCTATATTTGTAAATAACCTCTCACTCAAAGCAAGGAGAGAGATTCCGGACTTTTCGATTTAGGCAGGGTTTTATCTGGAAGGCTGTTCGTTTTCACTGAACATAAAAGAGGATTACTCAGCGCTGGATTAACTCTGTGTGGCAAGACTGGGCACAAATGATAGGAAATCTTATACTCTACATTGTGACATAAAAAAAAAATTTTTTTTTTTGGGGGTTTACATCCACTTTAATGCAGCAGATGTAAGTTGTGCAGCAGTGCGGCAGTGCAGCAGTGCCATTAGCACAGGACTGGCAGAAACCAGTGGGACCTAGGAATGAGCTCAGCGTTCAATTCGAACGTATGTTCGACTCGAACATTGTCCGACTCGAACATTGTCCATTCGTATGGTCAACGAAATTCGACCAAAGAAATGGGTCGTTCGCGCCAAATTCGAGTGATGCGCAACGGCCAATAATTCACTGCAGCATTGCGCGCTAATGATTGGCCAAACATGCAATATGACCCTGCATGCTTGGCCAATCACAGCGCGCAAAAAACGGTGAGCCATAATTGGCACACGCCCCACACTATATAAGGCCGCCTGGTGGGCGGCCTCATGTAGTGTGTTCCAGCGCTGAACAGAGATCAGTCAGAGAGACAGAGAGATAGTCTTTTTATATAGCTAGATAGAGCAGGCAGGCTAGTCAGTTTAGCTTAATTTACAGTGTGTAGAGGATATAAATACATCCCTAGGAGTTGTACATATATTTATACACTGAATAGCTTAGCTAGATCAGTTCTTCCTAATTTACTGGCAGGCAGGTGATTGTGCAATTTAAAGATGTTATCACAGGTATAGACACCCAGCAGGTACAATATTTAAAGGAATTTTTTATTTTATTTTATTTAAGCATCAATAAAATCACTGCTCCTGAAAAAACGACCGTTTTTAAAACTTTTTTCCATTGATACATGTTCCCTTGGGGCAAGACCCGGGTTCATAAAGACTTTTTCCAACAATAACTTGAATATTGGTCTTTAAAATGAGCACTTTTGAATTTGAACGTTCGAGTCCCATAGACTTCAATGGGGTTCTAAATGTTCGAGGCGAACGGGCAGTCTGTTTGATCGTTCTGGTGCGAACCGAAGGCGGGGATGTTCGGCTCATCCCTAGTGGGACCCAAGTATGCCCATCTACTGTCTCGAGAAGTCTGCCCAGAAGTGGCCTTCATGGAAGAGTTGTGGCCACAAAGCCATACCTTGTAGAAACAAGGCTAATCGATTTAACTGTGCACAAAAACATAGGGAGCAGGAAAACAGCATGTTTCAGCCGGCCGGTGCTGTTTTCCGGCACCACAGCGGGGGCTTCGATGTCATGGGTGGGTATTACATAATGAGCTAGTACGCTAGCTCATTATGCCTTTGTCTTGCAGGTGTTTTTTTTTTTTCAAAGTGGGTTTACAACTACTTTAAGGGATAGGTACAGATTCTCTAGACTTGAATTCTTGGCAATACAGTATGTTGTCACCGAGTTTGTTCACTTCTTAACATCATAGATGTACTGTATGAGGCTCCCTACTAGGGGCTCATATCACTGTGGTTTGAATATCTGTCGCTGCTGTAACAAAATGACTAAGTGTAAAACCATTCGCTCTTGAGCCACTAACGTAGAACACGTCATTCAACATTACATCAATTATGGGTCCAGGAATGTCATTTATGTTGTGGAGTGCACTCCAGAACATTGAAAGAATTAGAATTGGGGAACAAAAATATTCTTTGAATCCACATGCTATAAATACAGTATCTTACAAAAGTGAGTACTCCCCTCACATTTTTGTAAATATTATATATCTTTTCATATGATAACACTGAAAAAATGACACTATTCTACAATGTAAAGTAGTGAGTGTACAGCTTGTATAACAGTGTAAATTTGCTGTCACCTCAAAATAACTCAACACACAGCCATTAATGTTTAAACCGCTGTCAACAAAAGTGAGTACACCCCTAAGTGAAAATGTCCAAATTGGGCCCAAATTGTCAATATTTTGAGTGCCCACCATTATTTTCCAGCACTCCCTTAACCCTCTTGGGCATGGAGTTCACCAGAGATTCACAGGTTACACTGGAATCCTCTTCCCCTCCTCCATGAGGACATCACAGAGCTGGTGGATGTTAGAGACCTTGCGCCCCTCCACCTTCCGTTTGAGGATGCCCCCCAGATGATCAATAGGGTTTAGGTCTGGAGACATGCCCTCAGCTTCTTTAGCAGAGCAGTGGTCGTCTCGGAGGTGTGTTTGGGGTCTATATCATGTTGGAATACTGCCCCGCGGCCCAGTCTCCAAAGGGAGGGATCGTGCTCTGCTTGAGTATGTCACAGTACATGTTGGCATTCATGGTTCCCTCAGTGAACTGTAGCTCCCCAGTGCCGGCAGCACTCATGCAGCCCCAGACCATGACACTTCCACCACCATGCTTGACAGTAGGCAAAACACACTTGTCTTTGTACTCCTCACCTGTTTGCCCCCACACATGCTTGACACCATCTGAACCAAATAAGTTTATCTTGGTCTCCTCAGTAATCCATGTCCTTCGTCTGCTTGTCTTCAGAAAACTGTTTGCATCTTTTTTGTGCATGACAGACATGCAGACCAGTTTGATGCAGAGTGAAACGTATGGTCTGAGCACTGGCAGGCTGACCCCCCCCCCCCCCCCCCCCCCAACCCTTCAACCTCTGCAGCAATGCTGGCAGCACTCATATCTCTATTCCCAAAGACAACCTCTGTATGACACTGAGCACTTGGACTTCTTTGTTCGATCATGGTGAGGCCTGTTCTGAGTGGAACCTGTCTTGTTAAACCTCTGTAATGATCTTGGCCACCATGCTACAGCTCAGTTTCAGGGTCTTGGCAATCTTCTTATAGCCTAGGCATCTTTATGTAGAGCAACAATTCTTTTTTTCAGATCCTCAGAGAGTTCTTTGCCATGATGTGCCATGTTGAAATTCCAGTGACCAGTATGAGAAAGTGAGAGCGATAATACCAAAATTTACCACACCTGCTCCAAATTCACACCTGAAACCTTGTAAACACTAACAAGTCACATGACATCTGGGAGGGAAAATAGCGAATTGGGCCCAATTTGGACATTTTCACTTAGGGGTGTACTCACTTTTCTTGCCAGTGGTTTAGACATTAATAGGTGTGTTTTGTTATTTTGAGGGGACAGCAAATTTACACTGTTATACAAGCTGTACACTCACTACTTTACATTGTAGCAAAGTGTCATTTCTTCAGCGTTGTCCCATGAAAAGATATAATAAAATATTTACAAAAATGTGAGGGGTGTACTAACTTTTGTGAGATGCTGTATATCTAATGTTTCTAAACATTTCAAGAATGCGTACAGTGGTAATATTAGTTTGTTCTTGTTTTATGGAGTGTACCATTTTTTTAAGAGGAGGTCATTAAAAATGTTTAATTTTGCCCACACACGATCAATTTAAATGACGTTTTAAAAAACAAAGTTTTTTTCCATCGCAAAAAACGACCGTGTGTACGCGGCATAACGATCGTGGCGACACCTCACATGTGTGATTTTTTTTTTTGCGTTTTCATATGTGGGGGCGACTTATGTATGCCTCCGCTTCTGCACTCAAGCTTGGTGAGACGGGGCGCTTTTATTAATTAATTTATTTATTTTACTTACTTTCTTCTTTTTTTTTTACACTGTCCTTTTAAAAAAAAAAAATTGGGTCACTTTTATTCCTATTACAAGGAATATAAAAATCCCTTGTAATAGAAAAAAAAAGCATGACAGGACCTCTTAAGTGTGAGATCTGGGGTCAAAAAGACCTCAGATCTCATATTTACACAAAAATGCAAATGTAATTTTTATTTTATTTTTAAAAAAAAATATTTTTTTCCCTTTAAGAGCATTGGGGTAAATGACCTTTGCTGTCGCTTCCACCCTCCAATGCTATGGAGCCGAGCGGGGGCCATCTTTCCCGGAGACAGGGGGGTGGCCAGTCCCGCTACTGATAAAAAAGGATTTTGCGGTGAATCCATCGCTGAGACCACTTTTACCTCAAAAAGGAAAGTTTGTTGTTTTTATAAAATACTGGGGGTTATGGCAGCTAGCTGATGGTGTGAGGGGCAAAAAATAACGATTACCGAGCTTCTGTTTACATCACGTGATCAGCCGTCATTGTCTGACCCCTCGACCCCGGCACGCTCTGTGATCACAGGTACGCGCAGACAGCGATTTTTTGGGAGGACGTCCATGGACGCCCTCCCAGCAATAAAGTCCCGCGCTGTAGCTGTCTGTTTACATCACGTGATCAGCCATCATTGTCTGACAGCTGATCACAAGGTAAGGGGTTGGGATCGACCCCGGCACGCTCTGTGATCACAGAGCGCACCAGGTGCGACCTGCAGGTACGCGCAGACAGCGATTGTTTGGGAGGACATCCATGGACGCCCTCCCAGCAATAAAGTCCCGCGCTGTAGCTGTCTGTTTACATCACGTGATCAGTCATCATTGGCTGACAGCTGATCACAAGGTAAGGGGTCGGGATCGACCCCGGCGGGCTCTGTGATCACAGAGCGCACCAGGTGCGACCTGCAGGTACGCGCAGACAGCGATTGTTTGGGAGGACATCCATGGACGCCCTCCCAGCAATAAAGTCCCGCGCTGTAGCTGTCTGTTTACATCACGTGATCAGTCATCAGTGGCTGACAGCTGATCACAAGGTAAGGGGTCGGGATCGACCCCGGCATGCTCTGTGATCGCAGAGCGCACCGGGTGCGACCTGCAGGTACGTGCAGACAGCGATTGTTTGGGAGGACGTCCATGGACGCCCTCCCAGCAATAAAGTCCCGCGCTGTAGCTGTCTTTTGGCTATAGCGTAGGCTACAAGTAGTTAAATATTAAATTTCTTCCAGGTTCCTTGCATAGGCAAAATATGCATACAACCTAGGAGTCTTTAGGAAGGGAGGAGTGGTTTTCTCAGCTAAGCACACTGTAATGCATGCATGCCTGAGGTAAGGCCAGATGGATTCTGGGAAGTAAATTCTACATAAATCATCTACTCCTGCTTAAGATGGCCACAGCTGGAAATACTAGGGTGTGTTTTTCAAAGTGATTTCTCAACCAAATAAAGCATGGAGACATGGATGAGTAGGGGAATCTGCTTTGAATATTAAAAATGAAGTAAATAGTGTTTTTAGTTTGTGGTGCTCAGATGCAGTGAAGATCTGCTTTTACCCTGGGTGAATGTTGTGTGAATCTTATGTGCAAACATAAGAAATATACACATATGTATTTCTATAATAATAATACAAAAAAATAATGGTGTTTTTATGTGAAAAGGCAAGAAAATAAAGGCCCAGATTCATAAAGCAATTACGCCTGTCTAACTGGTGTTAGACAGGAGTAATTTCAAATTATATATCAGACAGGAGGCTCATATCTTATGCATGATCCTTCTTTATTCATGCCCATAGCAGAAACACTTTTCTATTCAGTTGTATAAGAAAACAGAAAAAAAAAAAAAAAAAAAAAAAAACTTGTAAAGACTACAGTTCCCAGCAGTCTCTAGGTCACTATAACCACTCCCATCTGTAGCCCTATATAAGGCTTGCTTCCTTCTAGATCCTCCTCTTTCTTTCTGCTCATAGCAATAGATAAGTATACTGTTTTTTCATAACCTATATCTCGGTATATCTGTTGTTGTTGATTACAAGGTATTTGCCCTCTGTTGTTATATATGTCCCCACAAAATGCTTTCTAGGTGTCTCTAGTATATATATATATTTTTCCCGACTGCGTCTGGCTTTTAGCCCCCCAGGGGACATCAAGGGACATCAGGGGACTTCCCCCCCCCTCAACTCTTATATCCCTTGTGTGCGTTTTCCGTTTTCCCTCACCACTGTGTGTTCCGTCGCGCTGCGCACTGCGCGCTTCCCCCCCTCTTCTTCCTCCTTCCCCCCCCTCCTTTTCCTCCCCCGTGTGTCCTCCTCACCTTTCTGAGGTGATCGCCGCCATATTGGGAAATTTTGAGCCAATACTTTCGCGCGCGCGGGTCAGAGAGGGGCGGAGCCTCTACGAGTGCTCAACTCTCATCTTCCCCAACCAATGGGAGTTCTGGAGGCCGTAATCTCGCGAGATTTCGCCCCGGAAATTCGTCTCTGTTTCAGGCTCTCCTCCCACCGCAACACTATCAGCGCTGGCAGTGTTGGAGGTAGGAGCCTGATACCATTAGCTAGTTAGACGCTAATTGCCTAATAGTCAGACAGGAGAAATTACCTGGGAAGGAATTTATTCCCTCCCTTTACATTACCACCTATCATCAGCTGCATAGTGGGTCCCTAATAGATACAGAACCGCAACTTCTGCATTTAACCCTGTGTATCCCTACCTCAAACCATACACATAATGGCTGAGGAGAGGTCTGTCCCCACCAATGAGGAGGAGGTATCGCTGGATACAGCGCAATTCCTGAGTACATCTCAGATTCAAGACCTCATAACTAAATCAGTGCAGGCCGCCCTGGCTTCAGCAGTCATGCCACCGGGATCACAACAGATCCTGCCCCTCACCACTGTTCCGATACCCCATAACGGTGAACCACCTAAGAAAGGAAAATCCTCTTTTAAGAGGAAACACCTTGTGGCAACTCATGACTCCCCGGCAGGGGAAGCAAATAATATGCACAAGGCAATTCCCCACACGGACTGCCGCCCCATGCATTCCTCGGACTCTTTTCAACCCCCGGGCCTCGGGGAGTCACCAAAGAGGCATAGATCCGCTAAGCGGACAAAACCAGACTCATACGTAGTTTTTTCTGGAGAAGATTCTTCCTCTGAGTCCGGTGAGACTGAGGTCTCAGAGTCCGAATGTGAAGATGAGGAGGATGCTGGGACAATGGCGTTCAACCAAGACGCCACCCCTGAAACTCAGGGCACAACCATACTAGACGCAATGGGCGAACCACTATTCCACCCAGATGCCATCTCCCACCCCCGCTCTGGAGATTGGTCCCCTTTGCCCCACGTATCTCAATACGTTGAATTTTGGGCACGTAGGCCCATTGAGAGAACTAACCGTAACAAATTACGGGCAGAATGTCCTCGGCCTTTTATTCCTAAAAAGGTGGCCCTTACACCAGAAATAGATCCTATCCTATCTAAATACTTGCTAAAAACAGGAAAATTCCCCAAAAAAGGGATAGACCGCTCTTTTAGGACCATCCAGGACAGGGTCCTTGATCTCCTTGGCCCGCTGACAAAAATACTAAATTTGTCAGAACAAGCGGCAACATCTGACCAGACAGTAGACGTTACCCAGTTACGTGGGTGGGCCCAAAGGGCCATTTGTCTGGTGGGCAGCGCAAACACCGCCTGCTCTGTCGAACGCCGACGTTCTATTTTGATGCGGCTTGACCCACAATTGGCACATCTGGCGGAAACCGAACCAGGTCCAGCAGCAGAAGGAATGCTGTTCGGTGAGTCCCTAGTCAAGGACATTAACAAATTTGTGGGGCTCTTTAATAGCCTCGACAAGGCTCAAAATTCACTTAAAAAGACAGGAACGAATAGGGTTTTTCCCCGGGCCGGCAGAAGTAGGGGCCGTTCTGCCGGCCGCAGCAGACCATTCCATAGGGCGGCTGCCCAACACCAATACACTCAGGCTCCCCCTCCATACACCACAGTGGCACAACCAGCGCCGTTTTTCCCGCCCCGTGGTAGACCGTGGAGAGGACGTGGAAGCAGAGGATACCCCCGCTCACGCCCATACACCGGTGAGTACTACCTGCACTCCACTTTATCACACACCTGTGGGGGGACGAATAAGACATTTTACCCACGCTTGGTCTGCGATTACGGCAGATTCGTGGATACTGAACACCGTAACAGGTTTTCACATAGACCTTCTGTCATCCCCGACGCTGAACGTCATCCCGCGCCCTATTCAATTTACGAAACAAAACGTTGCTCTTATAGACAACGAACTACAAGACCTGATCTCCAAACAGGCAGTGATCGAAGTCGACCCGTCATCCCCGGGGTTTCTCAGCAATCTTTTCCTGGTCAAAAAGAAAGGGGGAGGCTACCGCCCAGTGATAAACCTTCGGGACTTGAATCAACATGTCGTATATCGACATTTCAAGATGGAGGGTATCCACTGCCTCCGGGACCTTCTGCAACCGGGAGATTGGTTAGTGAAAGTAGACTTGAAGGACGCCTACCTCACCGTCCCCATGCACCCAGACTCCCAACATCTGCTCCGCTTCCTATGGAGAGGACGCACTTGGCAATTTACGTGCCTCCCGTTCGGACTCTCCTCCGCTCCGTGGTGCTTCACCAAACTATTGAAACCGGTCGTAGCATCATTGAGGAGCAGGGGTGTACGTCTGATCATTTACTTAGACGACATCCTCATTATAGCTTGCTCCAAGACACAAGCTCACCGCCATATGCTTTGGACGATCTCCCTGCTACAAACACTAGGTTTCCTGATCAACCGGGAAAAGTCAGTTCTTTCCCCGGCTCAAGAACTGGACTTCCTGGGTTTCCTGGTGGACACCAATCAGGCTGTCCTGCGCTTACCCAAAGCGAAACTAGCCCTGATCCGCAAGGAGATCAGAGCAGTGCTACGCAAAAACTGTATATCATTACGCATACTGGCACGCCTGGTAGGCCTGCTCACTGCTTCCATACAAGCCATATTTCCGGCCCCTCTTCACTACAGGGCACTCCAACGTCTAAAAATCCTTCATATACGTCAGGGTCTCAGATACGCAGACGTAATACCTCTCTCTACGGAAGCCAAGGTAGAATTGCAGTGGTGGCTTCGACATGCCGTCGAGTGGAACGGCAAGACAATTTTCAACTCGTGTCCAGACGTCATCATAGAATCGGACGCGAGTCGTCGGGGCTGGGGCGCTCGCTTAGGCGAGGCCTCGACGGGAGGGACCTGGTCCAACACAGAGTCTCTCCTACACATCAATGCATTGGAACTTCTGGCGGCCTCGTTCGCCATCCAGAGTTTCCTTCCGGGAAGATCCAATTGCTGCGTATTATTGCGCATGGACAATATTGCAGCGGTGCAATACATCAACCGCTTAGGGGGCACCAGATCCAAAGTTCTGGCGGACATCGCCAAAGAGTTTTGGCTCTTCTGTCTATCCCGCAATATCATTCCGATGGCAGAGTACATTCCGGGAATTTCCAATACCATTGCAGATTGGAACTCCCGCTACCTGGTCGATTCCAGCGATTGGCAGCTGGACCGGTCGATATTCACTCATCTGAATCTCCTTTGGGGTCCTTTAGGCATAGATCTTTTCGCCTCTCGCCTCAATCATCAACTGCCCCGATTCTTCAGCTGGAGACCGGATCCCGAGGCCTCAGCAGTGGACGCTTTCCGCCACTCTTGGACGGGGGAGACACATTATGCGTTTCCCCCATTCTCGTTGATTCCCAGAGCGCTGCTCCAGATAGCGAATCAGAAGGCGACGGTGGTATTGGTCACCCCATGGTGGCCAACACAACCGTGGTTCCCTCTCCTGTTGGAGATGGTCATCGACTACCCCAGACTTCTACCTTCTTCCCCACACATTCTCTCTCATCCAACCAAGGGCATTCATCCACTAGTAGCGGAGGGATCACTAACCCTTCTGGCGTGGCTAGTTTCGGGGAACCAACCGCTGACAGCGACCTTTCTAAAGCAGCTAGGGATCTTATCGCCCTGGCCTGGGCCCCCGGGACTCGATCGGCATATCGATCAGCCTGGGGACTCTGGGTGCGTTGGTGTGATCAACGGCAGATTGATCCAGTACAAGCCCCTGTTCCAGTAGTAATAAACTACCTGGCGGATTCTTTTGAATCTGGTAAGTCATACAGCTCCATAAACGTGTACAGATCGGCTATATCAGCCTACCATTGCCCAGTGTATTCTCTGCCAATCGGTAAACACCCTCTAATATGTAGACTGCTGCGGGGCATCAAATTCAAACGGCCTCCCCGTCCGAAATATCAATCCACCTGGGACGTCTCCAAGGTGCTAGACATGTTCTCTAGTTGGGAAGATAACGATACATTACCTCTCAGGCTACTATCTTTCAAACTCACGGTTCTTTTGTGTCTTGTCTCGATCAAACGAGTTTCCGACGTTAAAGCATTGGACATCTCCAGACGTCAATTTTCACCTCAAGGGGTAAAATTCTCGGTGGTCCGTAGGACCAAGACAGACCTTCACTCGGTATGTTACCCTTATTTTCCTACACATCCGAGGCTCTGTGTAGTTAGATGCCTTCAATCCTATGAAGCGCGTACTACCGATTTACGCTCTAATGCCTTCTCACAACTACTGATATCTTACGTCAAACCTCATCACCCGGTCACTTCCGCCACTCTGGCACGTTGGGTTAGATCAACCATGGAGATGGCGGGCATTGATATAACCCTGTTTGGAGCACACTCTTCCAGGGGAGCTATGGCTACCAAAGTCGTTACGGCGGGAGGGTCTCTCGCAGACCTTCTACTAGCAGCCGATTGGTCCTCTGAGACCACATTTCGTCATTTTTATTTCAGACCGGAAGATCACGTATCCATGTCTGTCTTATAGTACTCAGGTGACATATATGTGTAGAGGGCGTGTACAACGTATAGTATCATTGTTCTTATCAACATTTACTGTATTAAGCTTTGAACCTGCATAAGATATGAGCCTCCTGTCTGATATATAATTCGAGATTTTCCTAGCTTGTGACGGAAAATAATAATTATATGAAGACAGGAGGCGAGTATCTTCCCTCCCTACCCATCCCTATGACGACTCTGTATTTTCTTTCAGGCTATTGATCACACCCGCATTTCCTATGTGCAGACAACCCGTTGATCTGGAGGAAGTGTTTCTTTTCCTGCGTACGGATAAAAATGTTCGACAAGGACGTTCCTTGGCTAGTCCCCGTTGGGACCTGTTCCAGTTACCCAGGTGTCCCCAGAAGCTGAGACGTCAGGCCGGCTGGCCGAAGATCCCGGTGATTATATCGTTCAATGTTGGCTCCCGGTTCTTGTTTTGGGAAAGCTACGCATAAAGAAAGAGGAGGATCTAGAAGGAAGCAAGCCTTATATAGGGCTACAGATGGGAGTGGTTATAGTGACCTAGAGACTGCTGGGAACTGTAGTCTTTACAAGTTTTTTTTTTTTTTTTTTTTTTTTTCTGTTTTCTTATACAACTGAATAGAAAAGTGTTTCTGCTATGGGCATGAATAAAGAAGGATCATGCATAAGATACTCGCCTCCTGTCTTCATATAATTATTATTTTCCGTCACAAGCTAGGAAAATCTCGAATTTCGCGCGCCGTATCACTAGTTTGAATCCTCAAACCATGATACGGCGGCTTCGGGCTTCGATCCGAGAGGCTTACGTCTTCGTAAGCCTTCGGATCTACGCTGCGATATTTTTGCGGCCGCTGGGAGGAGTTCGCGTCGTTTTGATGCGTCGGGATATGCAAATGAGTTTTTACGGCGATCCACGAAGATACGAGCGGTCTTCGCAATCGCTTACGTCTGGGTTTTTTTACGTACTGTTAGACCAGCTTTTTGCTGGTCTAACGGTGCGTAGCCCATGTTAAGTATGGCCGTCGTTCCCGCGTCGAATTTAATTTTTTTTTTTTTTTTTACGTAACTCGTTCGGGAATAGAAATGTCCGTAAACGACGCTACTCAAACAACGAATGACGTAACGACGTGATTTCGCGCAATGCAGGGCGGGAAATTTGCGAACGGAGCATCCGCAGTTCGATCGCCGCGGGAACGCGCCTATTTTAAATCCTTCACGCCCCCTACTCGTGTAGATGGATTGCGACGGGAGAAATACACTACGCCGCCGTCGTTTACTGGACAAAATCTACCTGGATTCCACGTAGAGCCAGGTAAAAAACGGCGGCGTAGTGTATTTCTGATACGCTACGACGAGAATCCAATTCTCTCTGAATCTGGGCCAAAGTGTTGTAGGGTTTCAACAGCACAGGAAGTGAGAAGAAATCTCATTGGGGACAACAATAAAAACTAGACAGAGAACCTAAAGTACTCAGCATTTTTGGATTGATGGGTGCTATATGATTATTCTCTCAAGCACCCGTCTTCAAACTTTGGCCCTCCAGTTTTTCAGGAACTACAATTCCCATCATGCCTAGTCAAGTCTGTGAATGTCAGAGTTTTACAATGCCTCATGGGACGTGTAGTTCCACAACAACTGAAGGGCAGATAAATGAACCGTAAAGACTATTCCAATCCTAAAAAAATATTTGCAAAAGAAAATACGGAAGTGCTTGCCTGTGCTCATTCTTTATTCCCCTATTGCTGCAAGTAGAACTCCAGTATGTCGGCCCGCTATGGAAAATTCATATATGACTC
Organism: Rana kukunoris; assembly: GCA_029574335.1. Classification (NCBI taxonomy): domain Eukaryota; kingdom Metazoa; phylum Chordata; class Amphibia; order Anura; family Ranidae; genus Rana; species Rana kukunoris. The sequence continues at coordinate 56,518,661 of CM056050.1, forward strand.
TGTCTCAGTGGTTAATATTGAACATTAAAAAGGGTTGCTGTGTAAAGCAGTTCTGAGTTCTGTTATCACGGGTCCTTGTGTTCTGCGCAGTGATCATTATCTCCGCCTAGTAACCCAGAACAATACTTGGAATTACATTGTATCAAGTGACAGAATGACCTGGCTTAATATCTCTGCATAAAAAGATTTAAAGCAGAACTTCACCCCTAAAGGGAGGTTCCACTTTTCTGTCTCCCTCCCCCGTCAATTTGTGAACTTTTTTTTTTAGGGGGGGGGGGGGGGGGAGCTGGTACCCAAATCCACTCAGATTGCTTCTAGTCGCCCCCCCCCACTCTTCCTGAAGCCTCGTGGGGGCATGTCACAGGTCCCAGGAGCATAGGCATGCACACAGGGTGTGCCCCCCCCCCACTCTGCCTGAAGCCTCGTGGGGGCATGTCACAGGTCCCAGGAGCATAGGCATGCGCACAGGGTGTGCCCCCCCCACTCTGCCTGAAGCCTCATGGGGGCATGTCACAGGTCCCAGGAGCATAGGCATGCGCACAGGGTGTGCCAGGTGTGCCTGGGCACACCCTAATCATGTGGTGCTGCACAGATTCCCCCTGCTGCTTGGCTGCAGAGTACGGGAGAGGGGAATCTCTGTTCTCAGGCCCTTTCTCTGTCTCAAAAGTGAAGACATTATGGGGTCTGTTTAGACCCCTGATATTTAACCAAAGCCCCCCCTTCCAAAAGGACTCCTAAAAAAAATGGAAAAAAAATAAAAATAATAATAAATTATTGTAAAAAATAACATTTAAAAAAAATTGAACTACTGACACCAGCCTCTGCCCTACTGACATTGTTCACTGCTCTACTGCTATATCTATATAGATATATACACACACATGTGTGTTTGAGCTTTGGGGTGCACACCCTAACTAAATAGGTTGCGCACACCTATGCCCAGGACCGGTAATTGAGGCCGCGGCTTTGCGGCCTTCTGCAGGGCTATGCTTCTTTTCCCAGGCGCCATGTCGCTAATTCTAGTCGCAATTGCGACCAGGCGCATGGATTTCGTCTAACCCTGATCTAACGTGAGGAAGATCGAGATGTATGCACACCGATGATGGTGCTAATTGGAGGAAGGAGGATTTAAAGCTGGAGGATTCCCCAAGAAAGGCGATCCAATTGATTGTTATCTTTACATGTATTGTGATACTTTCCAGGCACACCATATATGTTTTTGGGATGTGAGAAAATGATTTTGATTAGGTGGAGGACACATGAGGATTTTTTACAGACATCATTTGCAGTTGTTTTTGTTTTTTTAGAAGTGATTATTTTGTTTGAGCATAAGTTGTGCTAACATTTGTGTTTGCACTGTCACTTTGGTTACAGTTTAGCATTTTATACTGATATTGACACTTGATAAGATATACTTATTTATTGATGTAACATATGTGCACATATTTTTATCACTTTTCACTAATATTTTGAGAGTCATAGCTACAGTATTTGTAACTGCTGGCTTTTAACGACTTGCCGACCAGCCGCCGTCATTATACTGCGGCAGGTCGGCTCGTTCCCAACAATCTCAGTACCTGTACGTCGGCTCCTTTAGGAGCTATAGCAGGCCCGTGCCCGCTGCACGGCGGGGGAGCTGATGCGCATGGCCAATGGCCGCAATGTCCACCAGCCACCCGGCCCACGATCGCTCCACAGAGAGCCAAAACAGGGATCTGCCAATGTAAACAAACAGATCCCCCTTCTTACAGGGGAGTAGAGAGAGATCTGTTGTTCCTAGTGATCAGGAACAGCGACCTCTTACTTCCTCCAGTCAGTCCCATCCCCCCACAGTTAGAAACACATTTAACCCCTTGATCGCCCCTTCCCTGCCAGTGTCATTTATACAGGTCATTCTCAAAAAATTAGCATATTGTGATAAAGTTCATTATTTTCTGTAATGTACTGATAAACATTAGACTTTCATATATTTTAGATTCATTACACACAACTGAAGTAGTTCAAGCCTTTTTTTTGTTTTAATATTGATGATTTTGGCATACAGCTCATGAAAACCCCAAATTCCTATCTCAAAAAATTAGCATATCATGAAGAGGTTCTCTAAACGAGCTCTTAACCTAATCATCTGAATCAACTAATTAACTCTAAACACCTGCAAAAGATTCCTGAGGCTTTTAAAAACTCCCAGCCTGGTTCATTACTCCAAACCGCAATCACGGGTAAGATTGCCGACCTGACTGCTGTCCAGAAGGCCATCATTGACACCCTCAAGCAAGAGGGTAAGACACAGAAATACATTTCTGAACGAATAGGCTGTTCCCAGAGTGCTGTATCAAGGCACCTCAGTGGGAAGTCTGTGGGAAGGAAAAAGTGTGGCAGAAAACGCTGCACAAGGAGAAGAGGTGACCGGACCCTGAGGAAGATTGTGGAGAAGGACCGATTCCAGACCTTGTGGGACCTGCGGAAGCAGTGGAGTAGAAACATCCAGAGCCACCGTGTACAGGCGTGTGCAGGAAATGGGCTACAGGTGCCGCATTCCCCAGGTCAAGCCAGTTTTGAACCAGAAACAGCGGCAGAAGCGCCTGACCTGGGCTACAGAGAAGCAACACTGGACTGTTGCTCAGTGGTCCAAAGTAAATTTTGCATGTCATTCGGTAATCAAGGTGCCAGAGTCTGGGGAGAGGGAAATGACAAAATGCCTGAAGTCCAGTGTCAAGTACCCACAGTCAGTGATGGTCTGGGGTGCCATGTCAGCTGCTGGTGTCGGTCCACTGTGTTTTATCAAGGGCAGGGTGAATGCAGCTAGCTATCAGGAGATTTTGGAGCACTTCATGCTTCCATCTGCTGAAAAGCTTTATGGAGATGAAGATTTCATTTTTCAGCACGACCTGGCACCTGCTCACAGTGCCAAAACCACTGGTAAATGGTTTACTGACCATGGTATTACTGTGCTCAATTGGCCTGTCAACTTTCCTGACCTGAACCCCATAGAGAATCTGTGGGATATTGGGAAGAGAAAGTTGAGAGACGCAAAACCCAACACTCTGGATGAGCTTAAGGCCACTACCGAAGCATCCTGGGCCTCCATAACACCTCAGCAGTGCCACAGGCTGATTGCCTCCATGCCACGCCGCATTGAAGCAGTCATTTCTGCAAAAGGATTCCCGACCAAGTATTGAGTGCATAACTGAACATAATTATTTAAAGGTTGACTTTTTTTTAATTAAAAACACTTTTCTTTTATTGGTCGGATGAAATATGCTAATTTTTTGAGATAGGAATTTGGGGTTTTCATGAGCTGTATGCCAAAATCATCAATATTAAAACAAAAAAAAGGTTTGAACTACTTCAGTTGTGTGTAATGAATCTAAAATATATGAAAGTCTAATGTTTATCAGTACATTACAGAAAATATTGAACTTTATCACAATATGCTAATTCTTTGAGAATGACCTGTATAGTAATCATTGCATTTTTATAGAACTGATTTGATAGCACTGAAATGTCACTGGTCCCCAAAAAAGTGTCAAAAGTGTCTGATGTGTCCGCCACAATTTTGCAGTTCTGCTAAAAATCGCTGATCACCGCCATTACTAGTAAAAAAAAAAAAATTATAATAAAAATGCCATAAATATATCCCTTATTTTGTAGACACTATGGCCCAGATTCACGTACATCTGCGCATTATTGGACCGGCGTAGCGCACCGCCTTTACGTTAGACTTGCGCAATTTTGCCGCGTAATCACCCTATTCTCGTAGCTTTTGCGCAGGAAATTGCGCATACGTAACGTTTTTCCAGAGGCGTAAGGAGGAGTAATACAAATTGGGAAGGACGTGGGCGTGTTACATTGAAATGAGCCGTGACCCCATGCAAATGAAGGGCCGGCCGGCTCGCGCATGCGCGCTTGAAGGAGACCATGGTCAGCTCCGCTGTGCGAATGCTCACAACTCGGGAGCGGCGCAATCAGTGAAATTGGAAATGGACTAGGGCAACTTAGTGAACTACGCAGACAGCATAAATAGACAGACACAAATGCACTTCCTTTGCAAAAGTACATCCCTTTTTATCCCTCCCTATACAGCAAGGTGCTTTTGTTTGTTTGTGACGTGTCTTTGAGATATTTGGGGACTGTTTTGCAGAGTGATTTTTGTCTTTTATGTGTTTTCTTTGTTGTTATTTTGTTTAAATTATATTTTTGCTGGGCATTTTTTTTTTTTGCTCGTCATTTATTTAATTTTTTTGGTTCTGTTTGTGTATGATTTTGGAATGTGTGGGTGATATTCCTGCGGGAAAAGGGGTGTCACCCTCATTTGTGGTGGAGAAGTGATCCCCAGGTCTGTGTGAATGGTGTATGAATGTACAGTGACATAATTGGAGCCGTGGCGTGGCGTTGCAGCTCACAAGTCCAGCATGGTGGACTGGTGCCAATCCAATTTGATGTGGATGTGGGGTGTGTGTGCTAGGGACCACAGTGGTGTGCATGCATGCATTCTCATTGTGCCATGATTAATGTGTGTGTTTAACGTGCAAAGATGCATAATGTGAGCTGGCATGAGATGGGGTCATGAGATGGGGTACCAGTGCATATGCAGAGTCACCTTGAAGGGAAAAGACAGGAGGATGTTAGTCATGCATGTGCCACTTGTGAGGTGTGCATCACGGGAGGGGATAGTCATGCCTGCCACCCATGTCACTCACCAACCAGCCAGCTGTCCCCATACATGTTCTGTTCGAAATCTGTGGGGATGGGGCTCTGATTGTATATGTAGCTGTCATGGGTGTCATGGGTGGTGTCATGTGTTGGGCTGGTGATGTCCTCCTGCAAGGTTGTGGTAATTCCATGATGGCATGAGGGGTGAATCTGAAGATGCGAGACACCTCAGAATCACTCATGCCAAAGATGTCTATGCGTGTGTGATATATCAAGTGAAGAGTGAGGGGCTTGTATCAGATAAGAATATTGTATTAGATTAGATTAAATTGTAAATTTTATATAAGCAAATAAAAAAAAAAAAAAAACATCTCCTGTGCCATCCTCAGTGCCCTCCTCAGTGCCCTCCTCCTTCTTTGTTCATCTAAAGTCAGTAGTATAGCTATGCGCGACGATGCCCCTGGCATGTTGGCATACAGATTGTTGAGCAACACGTGTGACTGCTGAGCTGCTCACTAACAGTGTTGCTTTATCTGACAAGTAGACTTTTTTTCTCTTTTTAGACCAGCTTTTTATCAGCTCTAATTTTAGACAGGACATTTTGCTGTTGCGCACACCGCGTAGCCTGCGCTGCCCCAACGTTGTTTTGTGGATCCCCGTAAGTCCCTCATTAGCATATTTGACTAGCAAATCAATGGTGTGTCTATCGCACTTTTGCGCGGACGGATGCGCCAGTCTAACGAAATTACGCGGGACAAAAAAAAGACGATTTTTTTGCGTATCTCGTTCTGGGGATGCCGCGCAACGAAACGCACGCGCACATTTAGACTTACGCACGCGCATCTCCTGTTGCGCAGGCGTAATCACTCTGTGAATCTGGGTCTTTAACCTTTGCACAAACCAATGAATATACGCTTATTGTTTTTTTTTTTTACAAAAAATATATAGAAGAATATGGCTACTTTCACACTGGGGCGTTTTTGGCGGCGCTTTACTGTTGTTTTTGTGTCGCTATTTGGCCGCTAGCGTGGCGTTTTTAATCCCCGCTAGCGGACGAAAAAAGGTTAAAACTGCGGTTTGGGGCCCCTGCCCATTGATTTCAATGAGCAGGGGCGCTGTAGGAGCGGCGTATACACCGCTCCTACAGCACCTCAAAGATGCGGCTGGCAGGACTTTTTTGAGCATCCTGCCAGCGCACCATTGAGAGGAGAGGCTCTTTCAGGATGCTTTGCAGGTGCTTCAGTGTGAAAGGTGCTTACACATTGGCCTAAACTGATGAAGACATTTTTTATGAATTTTTTGGGATATTTATTAAAGCAAGGTAAAACATATTGTTTTTTTTTTTTTATAATTGCTGGTCTATTTATGTTTATAGCGCAAAAAACAAAAAACGTAGAGGCGATCAAATACCACCAAATACCACCAAAAAAAAGCTCTATGAAAAATAGATTTTGTTTGGTTATAGCGTCGCATGACCGCGCAATTGTCAGTTAAAGCGATCTCAAAAAATGGCCTGGTCATTAAAGGGGGGGGGGGGGAATCTTCTGGCCCTTTAGGCCTCGATAGGATAGCCAGAGGACAACGGTCTGATGGACCGTTTTCATCGGTCAAAACCGATCGTGGAAGCTTGAAAGCATTGAACTTCATTTTTTTCAGCACGTCGTTGTGTTTTAGGTCACCGCATTCTGACACGATCGGTTTTTTAACCGATTGTGTGTAGGCACATCAGACCATCGGACCGTTTTTATCGGATGGACTGATCGTGTGTACGAGGACTAAGTGGTTAAAAAAAAAACTGAAGTTCATCTTTAGGATACAGGACTATTAGGAGTAGATCCAGGGCTTTTTTTCTGGGGGAACTTGGTGGAACTCAGTTCCACCACCTTTGGCTCAGACCCTTTGGTGCCCGCTACCACAATCACTTGTGAACACAGAAGTCTGGTTTCTGTGTTTACAAGTGACTGCTTTGTAACCCCCTGAACTTTGCACACTGTATGTAATGCAATTCTGGTATTTAATGCCCCTTTAAGACCCTTCTACTGTTTGTGAAATCTGAACGGGTCGTGGTTGAGTTCCTGCACCTATTTTCTGAGAAAAAAAGCTCTGAGTAGATCCATATCCTTGAAGCATGAAACCTTCATGCACTAATATGTAGATCTACCTGTCAATGTGAGCAATTAGGACCCCATTAAAGATAATAGGAGCCTCTGATTTATACACAGTACAACTAAAATGAATCCTACGCAGTGGGCATATTAATAACCACCTAATCACAACGGGCACAAACAACAGGGAAGATAAATCCAACAGACAACACCAAAATTGTTTAGTAGTTAGTATCTTAACCACTTAATCACCGAGCCTGTTTTTCAGATTCTGTGTTTACGAGACTAAAACATTTTTTTTTTGCTAGAAAATTACTTAAAACCACCAAACATTATATATATTTTTTTCTAACACCCTAGAGAATAAAATGGCAATCATTGCAATACTTTTTGTCACACCTTATTTGCGCAGCGGTCTTACAAGCGCACTTTTTTTGAAAAAAAAAAAAAAACACTTTTTTGAATTAAAAAATAAGACAACAATAAATTTTGCCCAATTATTTTATATATTGTGAAAGATAATGTTACGCCGAGTAAAATGATACCCAACATATCACGCTTGAAAATTGCGCCCGCTCGTGGCATGGCGTCAAACTTTTACCCTTAAAAATCTCGATAGGCGGTGTTTAAAAAATTCTATAGGTTGCATTTACAGAGGAGGTCTAGGGCTAGAATTATTGCTCTCGCTCTAACGATCGCGGCGATACCTCACTTGTGTGGTTTGAACACCGTTTTCATATGCGGGCGCTACTCGCGTATGCGTTTGCTTCTGTGCGCGAGCTCGTCGGGACGGGCGCTTTAAAAAAAAAAATTTTTGTTTTCTTATTTATTTTTATTTATTTTATAATTTTTTACACTGAAATAAAAAAAAATAAAAAAACAATTATCACTTTTATTCCTATTACAAGGAATAATCCCTTGTAATAGAAAAAAGCATGACAGGTCCTCTTAAATATGAGATCTGGGGTCAAAAAGACCTCGGGCCAGATTCAGAAAACTATTTACGCAGCGTATCAAGAGATACGCTGCGTAAATACTAAGAATAGCCGGCGTATCTTTTTTTGCTATTCAGAAAACAAGATAAGCCGGCTTTCTTCTAAGATACGAGCGGCGTAAGTCTGTTACACCGTCGTATCTTAGTTGCATTATTAGGCTGGCGCTTACGAAGATTTCCGCGTAATATATGCAAATTAGCTATTTACGCCGATTCCCGAACGTACTTGCGGCGGCGCGTCGTAGTTTACGTCGTTTGCGTAAGCATTAGATCGGCGTAAGGTTACCCCTGCTATAGGAGCCAATGTTAAGTATGGACGTCGGGACAGCGTCGAATTGTACATCGGTTACGTCGTTTACGTAAATCGTTCGGGAATGGGGCTCGACGTTAGTTACGTTCAGGTCGTTTACATTGAGGAAAAGCGACGTGATTTCATGAATGCGCACTGCGAACGTCCACGCCGTCCAAAAAAAAAGTGAATTACGTGGGGTCATGATTCATTTACATGAATCACGCCCCCACTTCATTCATTTGAATTGCGCGGCCTTAAGCCGCAACACATACGTTACGCCGCCGTAAATAATGGCGCAAGTTCTTTCTGAATAAAGAACTTGCGCAAATATTTACAGCGGCGTAACATATCGGGGATACGTTACGCCAGCAGAAGAAGGATCCACGGATCTTTCTGAATCTGGCCCCTTTAGATCTCATATTTAGACTTAAATGCAAAAAAAGAAAAAAAAATGGAAACTGTATTTTTTTAAATGACAAAAAAAAATGTTTCTTTAACCACTTAACGCCCACCGCACGCCTATGTACGTCCACAGGATGGCACGTACAGGCAGATGGGCGTATATATATGTCCCTGCTTTCTAGCGGGTCGGGGGTCCAATCGGGACCCCCTCCGCTGCGTGCGGCGGGCGGCTTACCTTCGGGAGTGATCTGTGCTGAGGGAACGGCTGCTCGATTCTGTCCGCCCCCTCGTGATCGCTCCCAGCCAATCCCGTGAGCCTCTGCCGTGTCACTTCCTCTGCCTGTAAAATGTAAACACTGGCAGAGGAAGTGATGCAGCTCTCCTCTCGGCGGTATTTTCAAACCACCGAGAGGAGAGAAGACTCACAGTAAGTTGCACCAACACTACACTGACACCAGTACACATAGGCATATTTAACCCTTGCGATCACCCCCACCCCCTGTCACACTGTCACTGAATGCAGTGATCATATATTTACTGATTACTGCATTTAGTGTCAGTGTGACAGTTACTGTGACAGGCAGTTAGTGTTAGGTCCAGGGTAGCCCCGTACCCCCCCTAATAAAGTTTTAACCCCTTGATCACCGCCCTAGTTAACCCTTTCACCCCCTATTACCAGCGTCACTAAGCGATCATTTTTCTCATCGCTGTATTAGTGTCGCTGTTCCCGCTAGGTAGCTAATTTTTTTTTTTATTGCGATTTTTTTTTACTAAAGACATGTGGCTGAATTTTGGCCTAAATGTTTGACTAAGATTTAGTTTATTCAATTTTTCTTATAACAAAAATTAAAAAATATTGATTTTTTTTTCAAAAATGTCGCTCTATTTTTTTTTAATAGCGCAAAAAATAAAAATTGCAGAGGCAATCAAATACCATCAAAAGAATGCTCTATTTGTGGGAAGAAAAGGACGCAAATTTTGTTTGGGAGCCACGTCGCACGGCCGCGCAATTGTCTGTTAAAACGACGCAGTGCCGAATTGTAAAAACGCCTCTGGGCATTTAGCAGCATATTGGTTCAGGGCTTAAGTGGTTAAGACGCATGGGCGGGACTGACATTTTGACATCACTTCCGCCCAGCAAAGCTATGGGGACGGGTGGGGGCCATTTTGCTCTCACTCACATCCCCACACAGACAGCCGAAGGATCCGATCGCCTCCGCCGCTACCGACGGCTCCGATCGCCGTTATTATTGACAGGACCGCCCACTAAAGAGATGGATATCTCGGTTGTGGCAACAGCTGCTGCCGAGATATCCATCTTTAAAAACAGGACGTATTTTTACAGTAGGCGGTTGTTAAAGGAGTTGTAAAGGAAAAAAATATTTGGGCTAAAATTTATGTCTACTAGGTAGACAGGCAGAATAGTGTAATGATTCTGTTAAAAAACAAGTAAATACCTATTAAATTCCTTCATCTATATCACTTGCGGAGTTCTAGTTTCTGTTCTCTCATTCACTTCCTGGATTGCGGCGCTCGTTTATGTAAGAACTACATTTCAAAGTATGCAATGCGGCATGCCCAGTAATTCACACCTTCTTGAAGTCTCTAACACGTAGAGAGCGTCCTGCCGCACAGATGTAGTTCCCAGGAGGGGGCGAGCACGTCACTGACCACCGCAGTAAAGCCTCCCTTTACAGTGGTGAGTAACAATCAGACAAGCAGGAAGTAAACATAATAGAGAAGAAATAGAGCAACTTCTGAGCAAAAACGAACAATGAGGAAGTGAAAAGAGGAATGTCTGCAACTGGTAAAAGGGGTTGTAAAGGGAAAAAAAATAATTCCCTAAATAGCTTCCCTTACCTTAGTGAGAAATCCTCACTTCCTGTTCTTCTGTCTGTAACTACACACAGTAATGCGAAGCTTGAGATCAGTGAATTTTTCTTTTTTAACAATCTCATGCTTTCTAGCCTGGAGGAGAGATGTGGGGTCTTTCTTGACCCTGCATCTCTCCTCCAGGCTGGAAAGCATGAGATAGTGAAAAAAAATTCATGACCTGTCACACACTATTCCTATTACAAGGGATGTTTACACTCCTTGTAATAGGTATAAAAGTGATCAAAATAAAAAAATAAAGTGTAAATAATAAATAAATAAGTAAAATAATAAATAAATAATAATAATAAAAAAAGTTAAAACGTCCCTAGCCCCGGTAGCCTGCACTCAGAAGCGAACGCACATGTAAGTCCTCCAACGTATGTAAACGTCGTTCAAACCGCATATGTGAGGTATCGCCGCGTGCGTTAGAGCGTGTGCAACAATTCTAGCACTAGATCTCCTCTAACTCTAAACTGGTAACCTGTAACATTTTTCAAAGTGTCGCCTATGGAGATTTTTAAGTAACGAAGTTTGGCGCCATTCCATGAGTGTGCGCAATTTTAAAGCATGACATGTTAGGTATCTATTTACTTGGCGTAAAATCATCTTTTATATTTTACAAAAAATTTGGGCTAAATTTACTTTTTTTGTTATTTTTTAATTCATGAAACCAATTTTTTTTGTTTTTTTTTAAAAAGGAGTTTGAAAAATTATTGCGCAAATACCGTGCGAGATAAAACGTTGTAATGACTGCCATTTTATTCCCTAGGGTGTCTGCTAAAAAAACATATATAATGTTTGGGGGTTCTGCGTAATTTTCTAGCAAAAGAATGATGATTTGTACATGTAGGAAAGAAGTGCCAGAATAGTCCCGGTATGGAGGTGGGTATAAAAGCCCTGTATTGAAGGGGTTAAGGTCACATTATGCATATTTTTGTTAATTCCCTAGGGATGTGAAAAAAGTGCGATACATGTTGTTGCAATCAATTGGTTAAACGACACATTGTTCTCACACCTCTGGATTAGAGCAACCCGAGGGTTCCTCCAGAGGTTGCTCGGAATTCCTGAGAAATGGTAAATTTATCTCCTACCAATGCATTGGGGCGATCATTGACCACTACTGTTAGGGGTCACCACAATTTCTACTGTCTGCATTTCTTTTCTAATATTAGTATTTATTTCATTTCACCGGTTATTACTAAAAATTTACAGAGCAGGAGGGTGTAAATGAAATGTATTGAATTTAGTTTAATCCAAACCTCTACTTATTAAAAGAGATAAGTAAAAGTAAAGAAAAGTATAACTATTAATCCCTGTTGCTTCCGTCCCAACGAACCAAGAGGGTGCTGGCTGTGCACAATTTGCATGGGATGAAAGAAGAATCCTGGACCGCCGCACTCCTCAAAGAACAATGGGGTAGATTCACATAGAGATACGACGGTGTATCTACTGATACACAGTCGTATCTCTGAGATCCGACGGTCGGATCTATGCGGCTGATTCCTCGAATCAGGTTCCGCATAGATCTCCCTTAGAGCCGACAGGTGTAAGTGACTTACACCGTCGGATCTTAGGCTGCAATCTCCCGCCGGCCGCTAGGTGGCGCTTCCGTTATTATACGCGACTAATATGCAAATGAGGAGAACCGCCGATTCAGAAACGAACGCCCGGCCGTCGCTTTTTTTTTTACGTCGTTTGCATTCAGCTTTTTCCGGCGGATAGTTACACCTGCTATATGAGGGGTAAGTGCGGCGTATCCTATGTTAAGTATGGCCGTCGTTCCCGCGTCGAGTTTTGAATTTTTTACGTCGTTTACGTAAGTCTTTTACGAATACGGCCATACGTAAATTGCGTTAACGTCGAAACCAATGACGTCCTTGCGACGTCATTTGGAGCAATGCACGCTGGGAAATTTAGCCAGCGGCGCATGCGCAGTACGATCGGCGCGGGGACGCGCCTGATTTAAATAGTAAACTCCCCCTAGCCGCGGAATTTGCATTCCGCCGGGGGATTTACGATCCGCCAGGGCAACTTACAAGGCAAGTGCTTTCTGAATACAGCACTTGCCTCAAAAACTGGCGCTGGCGGATCGTAAATAAGATAGATCACCCGGATCTAAAGATCCGCTGATCTATTTGAATCTACCCCAATGTCTTTATTCAAAAATTCTATTGGAAAAACAACCAAAGTTCATGCAGTCAAAAAGGAAGAAGTGGACAAGGAAAAAAGGCGTACATGTTTCACATCGTGCGATGCTTACTCGTAGCTAAGATAAGTAAAAGTAGCATTGCACCGATACTGGTATCAGTACTCGTGCCAATGCTCCGTTACTAAAACCTTCAGACTGGGTTCGCACCATCGCCGTCCCCGTCGCACAGGTGTGAACCCAGCCTTATGCCGCCTACATACGATCATTTTTCGGCATGAAAAAAACGTTGTTTTTCAAAAACGTCAATTAAAATAATCGTGTGTGGGCTTCACATCATTTTTTAGGTTCTGAAAAACGACCAAAAAAATAATAATTTGAACACGCTGCATTTTTTAAAGTCCTTTTAAACGATGTCGTTTTTCGGGTTGTAAAAAATGAGCGTGTGTGGGCTAGAATAACGTAAAAAAATGTGCATGCTCAGAAGCAAGTTATGAGACGGGAGCGCTTGTTCTGGTAAAACTACCATTCGTAATGGAGTAAGCACATTCATCACGCTGTAACAGACAGAAAAGCGTGAATCGTCTTTTACTAACACTGAATCAGCTAAAGCAGCCCAAAGGCGAATAGAACTTCCCCTTTAGAGTGCCGTCGTACGTGTTATACGTCACCGCGCTTTGCTAGAGCATTTTTTTTTAAACGATGGTGTGTGGGCAACGTCGTTTTAATGATGAAGTTAGGAAAACGCAGTTTTTTGGACATGCTAAAAAACAAAGTTTTTTTTCATGCTGGAAAATGATCGTGTGTACGCGGCATGAGACTCCGGTACTACCTTTAGGCTGGGTTCACATATAAGCCACATCCGTCGCACAGCAGGGGTCTGGTGCATGCTAGTTCCAATGCCGGGACAAGGTCATCAAGAGTCAAGGGCAAACAGGCCAAACTGTGCCACCCCTCCCCCCGAAAGATGTAGGAATATGTGTCAACAAAAATCCCCCCCCCCAAAAAAAACGAGCACTAAACTGCTTGCTCCCCCCTAAGCATAAATCTCCCCTTCCTCCCAGTACAAATGCATCCCCCTGCTAAATCCAACCTCCTGGCACAAATCTTTGCCCCCCCCCTTCCCCCCAGTTTAAATCATCTTTCTTCCCATATGCCCCCAACACAAATCCCCCCCTCCCAAAATTAAAAATTCCCCCATCTAGCACAAATTCTCTACCCCTCAAATTTCACCTCTCCACCCACTACAAAAAAATTCCCCCTCTTAGCACAAATACCCCCATAATCCCTACTAGCATAAATCCCCGCCCACCAAAAAAGTTCTGATTTTAGCACAAATCTCCCCCAGCCACGCCCCCACACCATTTTACCTTTTCTAGCACAAATTCCCCCTCCTAGCACACATGCCCTTTACCCATCCCCCCCACAACACAAATCCCCCCCCCCCAAATCACTACACCTCCCCAAATTTCCCCTCCTCGATCAATTCTTACCCCTTGACACTCACCACCCCCCACATGATACCACAGTGCCCAGGGTAGCTTTCCCTCCTGCCCACCCCTTGTCCTGGCCCTGGCTGGTTCATCGCTTTAGGGTCAATTTCAGCCCGACATTTGGGCTTAATTCGGACCTGAAAGGATCCAAAAAAAGCACACGTTTTCCCTGCAAAACGCACCGGACCTGCTGCAGAGATATGTGAACCAGCTCCATAGAGAGCCAGTCACATTATACTAGATAGCATAGGTGTGAACCATGCCTCAGATTTGTTTCACATACAGTTTGCAGTGTGATTTCTAAGGTCGGGACATTGCGATTTTGTTAAGCGGTTCTGGTGTGATTGCAATGCGAATTGTAGTGTATGAGATTAGAAATCGCAACTGAACCAGACTGAAATCGCACAGGATTCTTTTTCAAAACGCACTGTGCCTGGCCCCCACATATAAGCCCGCAGGCTGTAAATACTCACTGAACGCACATGAAAACGGATGTGAAAACTGAAGTCTCTGCAAGTGAAATCTGTGTGGTTTTCCTATCAGTTTTCATATATGTTTGGTGTGAACAAGCACTAAAAAAACTGGAACATGACACTTAAAATAAGTATCAGTAATTAATATCGGCGAGTACTTGAAGGGGTTGTAAAGGGAATTATTTTTTTCCCTAAATAGCTTCCTTTACCTTAGTGCAGTCCTCCTTTACTGACCTCATCCTTTAATTTTGTTTTTAAATGTCCTTATTTCTTCTGAGAAATCCTCACTTCCTGTTCTTCTGTCTGTAACTACACACCGTAATGCAAGGCTTTCTTCCTGGTGTGAAGAAAGCCTCTTGAGGGGGGAGGGGGCGAGCAGGAGTGTCAGGACACTCTCTACTTTGCAGATAGAGAAAGGAGCTGTGTGTTAGTGGGCGTCCTGACACTCCTGCTTGCCCCCTCCCCCTCTAGAGGCTTTCTCCACACCAGGGAGAAAGCCTTGCATTACAGCGTTGAGTTACAGACAGAAGAACAGGAAGTGAGGATTTCTCAGAAGAAATAAAGACATTTAAAAGCAAAATGGAAGGATGAGGTAAGTGAAGGAGGACTGCACTAAGGTAAAGGAAGCTATTTAGGGAAAACATTTTTTACCTTTACAACCCGTTTGAGAAAAAGTATCGGTACTCGTACTCGATCTTAAAAAACTAATATCGGTGCATCTCTAGGAAAACTTATTTTAAAGTACAAAAATGAGCACTTACCTGGAATATTGTTCATAGGATAGATGCATCTGGGGTACGAAGGCATCGTTGACACTTCCTGATTGGTAGGCATTTTGCTGATGGTCATTGAGGCTCAGGGGTTGGTAAAGGTTTTGGGAAGTGGTAGAAGAAGTGGGTAAAACAGGAATGGCATTATCGGATGATTTACCTAGGGTAGATCTGAAATTGTCATATGCTGCTGCAGTCTCACTTTTGCAGATATATTCCAGAGAAGGGTCAGGACCTGGTGTCGCAGGATTGGATGATGGCAGTCCATATTCTGGATACAAGGAATCTTCCTGTTTGATTTTGCCATCATGGTGTGAGCAGGAACTGTGACATGGGTATGGGGATAAATGCTGGGACGAGCATGGAGAAGGCTTTCGGTCATAGTTGTCATTGTCCTCAATGTGCCTGGGCTGACCAGGTAGGTACACCGCACTTCCAGGCAACATAGGCATCTTTTCATCAGGTGGCAAAGTTGGATGCCCAGAAGTCAACACTCCATGCCTCCTACCCTTTCCTTCCAATTGACCTTCTATACTATACTCCAGGGTGGCTTTGTCCTGCTCTTTAGGCACTAAAGAAGGAATGCTCTTATTTTCAACTGCTGTGGCCCCAGTCCAAACTCCAGCCTCCTTTTTATCAGTTGTGAGGTCACCCAGGGTCTTGGTTGAGGATGCAGATGTCACAGAGATTTCCTGGAACTCCGGAATGACATAATCATCCCATGGGTGGAGGTGACTGGAAGATGAGGTGTCCAGGATGGAGTCCAGGACCTTTTCCAGCTCATTGTTATCAGAGGATGCTGGTCCTCCTCCCTTCTTCTGATAGGGGACCTCATCCTCTGGTCTCTGAAAGATCAGGCTGTCCAATGAAATTTCCCCAGGATCCACCATCTCCTCCAAGAAGTCCACCTGGTGCCTTCCATGGCTACCTATGTAATGGTTAGATTCTATTCCTAGGCACATAGGGTCCTGTAGGCACTGCTTGCTTTTATCTTCCATGGTTGTGACTTACCAACTAGGGTACCATCAAGGCAGAGTGTTCTAAAACTTCAAGAGCTGGAACAGCAGAACTTATATCATTAGCTAGACAGGATATTTAAAACTTGCAAATCCAAAGGAACTAAAGGTTGGAAAAACACTAGGACTTTCCTACCCCTGGTCAATTCCTTTCCCCTTGGGGTGTCCTGGTGCCCGGCAGATGTTCAGCAGGTCCTCCTAAAACCGGGCAATGGCCTGATATCTCCAGGTATGGGGCTCATAGGCTGGCACTGATCACCACTTTAGGATGGCACTGATCACCTCTTTAGACTGCCACTGATCACTTCTCAGTCTGGCACTGATCACCTCTTTAGGCTGGCACTGATCACTTCTCAGAGTGGCACTGATCACCTCTCAGGCTGGCACTGATCATGTCTTTAGGCTGGCACTGATCATTTCTCAGGATGGTACTGATCACCTCTCAGGCTGGCAGTGATCACCTCTCAGGATGGCACTGATCACCTCTCAGGCTGGCACTGATCACTTCTCAGGATGGCACTGATCACCTCTCAGTCTGGCACTGATCACCTCTTTAGGCTGGCACTGATCACTTCTCAGGGTGGCACTGATCACCTCTCAGGCTGGCACTGATCACCTCTCAGGCTGGCACTGATCACTTCTCAGGATGGCACTGATCACCTCTCAGTCTGGCACTGATCACCTCTTTAGGCTGGCACTGATCACTTCTCAGGGTGGCACTGATCACCTCTCAGGCTGGCTCTGATCACCTCTTTAGACTGGCACTGATCACCTCTCAGACTGGCACTGATCACCTCTCAGACTGGCATTGATCACCTCTCAGACTGGCATTGATCACCTCTCAGACTGGCACTGATCACCTCTCAGACTGGCCCTGATCACCTCTCAGACTGGCACTGATCACCTCTCAGACTGGCCCTGATCACCTCTTTAGACTGGCACTGCTCACCCCTAAGACTGGCTCAGATCTGATCGCAATTCCAGGCGATGTCTCTACAAGCTTGAGATTTGGATTGCAAGCTATCAGATCGCAGGCTTGTCTCTGTCTTCCAGCGGCTGTACAATGGCTGCTCCCTAGATCTGCCGCTTTCTTTATACCGATTGCCTGAGTTCTCCGCGGATCTCACTTCATAAGAAAACACTCCGGCGCTGCGCCCGTCTTGTCATCCATCCAAACTTCCCCGCTTCCATCCTCAGCTTCCCTTCTACGCTCCTCGGGCTACAGGTGGGAGGCTGCGGGGTCCACTCTCTGCTGCCACCTGGCGATCGCCGCGGCTTATAACAGGCGATGGGAAACATTCAATTAATTCGGACGGCTGAGCTCATAGTTTTACCAAACTCAGATCAGACTGAGAGCAGCAAATGTCTTTATTCAGGGCTGGACTGGGACCAAAATTTGGCCCTGGACTTCATCCAGACTGGCCCACTTTGACAGGTCTCTCCCATGGCGTCCGGACAACTCCCGCCCCCACCGGCCACCCAAGCCCCCTCTCCCCCTTCACTAGTCACTAGCCATTCTACTTTATTAGTGGGGAAGCTAGACATTACCAGTGGGGAAGCTAGACATTATTTCACCCGGGGCAAAGAATCAGTTTGGTGCCCCCCCATATGGGACAAGATTAGGCAGAAGGGAGAAACTCCCAGGCCATAGCTGTTGAGTTAGCTGTCTGTCCCCTCCCCCATGCTCCTCTTTCGTCGTCCCTGCTTATCTGGTCCTCCCCCTGCTTCTCTGTTTCCCCCAGGTGAGCACTGTGGGAAGGGAGAGACAGAGTAGAAGAGGGGGGAAGCGGTTCGCTGTCACTGAAGCCGGCCCACTGAGCCATCGGCCCACCGGGAAACTCCCTGTAGTCCCAATGGCCAGTCCATCCCTGTCTTTATTCATCATTATTATACAGAGCCTGCCTATATGTACTATGAGTATGACAGATATGTTCATAGGGCAACCGTTCGCAGTGGTGGACAGCAGTGGCGGCTGGTGCTCAATTTTTTTGGGGGGGACGCAAACAAACGAAAAAAAAAAAACAGCCTCACTGTGCCCATCAAACGCAGCTACTGTGCTCATCAATTTCAACCACTGTGCCCATCAAATGCAGCCACTGTGCCCATCAAATGCAGCCACTGTGCCATCAATTGTCGCCACTGTGCCATGCCATCAAATGCAGCCACTGTGCCATCAATTGTCGCCACTGTGCCATGCCATCAAATGCAGCCACTGTGCCATGCAATCAAATGCAGCCACATTGCCATGCCATCAAACGCAGCCACTGTGCCATTATTTATCGCCCCTGTGCCCATCAATTGCCACCACTGTGCCATGCCATCAAACGCAGCCACTGTGCCATCAATTGTCGCCACTGTGCCCATTGTCACCACTGTGCCATCAATTGTCACCACTGTGCCCATAAATTGTCACCACTGTGCCATGCCAAACGCAGCCACTGCGCCCATCAATTGTTGCCACTGTGCCATCAATTGTCGCCACTGTGCCATGCCATCAAATGCAGCAATTTTGCCATGCTATCAAACGCAGCCACTGTGCCATCATTTATCGCCACTGTGCCCATCAATTGCCACCACTGTGCCATGCCATCAAACACAGCCACTGTGCCATCAATTGTCACCACTGTTCCCATCAATTGTCACCAATGTGCCATGCCAAATGCAGCCACTGTGCCATCAAACGCAGTCACTGTGCCATGCCAAACGCAGCCACTGTGCCATGCCAACAAATGCAGCCATTGTGCCATCAATTGTCCCCACTGTGCCATCAATTGTTACCACTGTGCCCATCAATTGTCCCCACTGTGCCCAGCAATTGTCGCCACTGTGCCCAGCAATTGTCGCCACTGTGCCCAGCAATTGTCGCCACTGTGCCCAGCAATTGTCGCCACTGTGCCCATCAATTTTAGCCACTGTGCCCATCAATTATAGCCACTGTGCCCTGTAAAATGCCTGGGGGTCAGCCATCCTGCTTCTACAGTCCCTCAATGTCTTCTCCAGCCCTCGATGATGCTTCAGCCAGTCAGGTTACCAGAACCGGTGAACCTGATTGGTCACCTGTCAGTCTTATCCAAGGAAGGCACCCCCCGTGCGTCCCTTGGATAAGTATTCAGAGGCTGATTACAGCCTGAGGGATGTAATCGGAAAGCCTATCAGTGCTGCTGGCTCTGATAGGCACTTCCACAGCCAACCAGCTGCCATTATTCTGAATAGTCGGCGGCAGCGGCAACAATACATAGATTCATGCAATGCATGAATCTATGTATTGTATCAGTGGCGGTGCAGGAGCCAGAGGGGGCGGCGCTCCGGCGCCCTCTATGGACGCACCGCCACTGGTGTCCAGTCTATTAGGGGAGGAGGGGCTCTACTCCCCTAATCCATTTGCCCGACCCCTAATCTACATGCAGGAGCGCCGGACGCATGGATTGCAATGTTTTTTCTTTCTTTTTGAAGCACATAATTAGAGCCTTTGACTCTAATTGGCTTAGAAAAGGGTGGGATTGGGGCGCAGAGCACTGCGACCTGAGCCCACTCAGTTGTGTGACAATAGAAAATGTATATTCGCTATTGTCTTCCTGATTCTCCTCTTGGCCAATCAGGTCTTAAAGAGGAGGTCCGCTGTTTTTTTTACTTTTAAAAGAAGGACACTTACCTGTCCAGCGTGCCTGCAATGTCACCACCCGAAGCCGAGCTATCACTCAGCTCTCAGGTGCTGCCGCCGCCATCTTCAGTAAGGGAATCATGAAGGCTTCACTTCCTGGTTCCCGACTTGCGCTGCACAATCCGAATGGTCCCGTGTGTCTCCCAGAAGACAGAGGAGGGGGGGGGGGTGGCGCAGATACCCGCAGATAATGCGGCTATCTATGCCTGGAAGTGGGAGCAAATACCTGTATTAAACAGGTATCTGCTCGCCCTTCCCTCTGAAAGGTGTCAAATGTGACACCAGAGGGGGGGAGCGTTCTGAAAAGCGGAAGTTCCATTTTTGGGTGGAACTCCGCTTTAAAACGAGGAGGAGGAGACGCAGGGTGAAGCCACCATGAAGCTGAGGAGGAGACGCAGGGTGAAGCCGCCGAGAAGGAAGTATTGCCTGTGACTTACATAGCGTAAGTGCGGGACTGGCTGCCAACAGCCAATATTCTCCAAACATTTTTAGGGACACTTTTTGGTCTGTGGGCAGAGTATTATTTTAATAGGGGTGGGGGCATATAATATATAAGAAAATAAAAAAAGAGAAAAACGGGGATGGTGGGAGAGACATAGAAAGAAAGAAAAAAAGGGAGAAAGATGGATGGACAAATAGGAAGGGAAAGAGAAAGAGAGAAAGAAAGAAAAACAGAAGGAAAGAAAGAGGGACAACGGGAAAGTAAAAAAACAAAAAACAAAGAAGGAGGGATGGAGGGAGAGAGGAATAAAGGGAAGAAAGAGGGATGGAGGAAAAAAGGAAAAAAAAAGAATGTAAGATGGATGGAGGGACAGAGAAAGATCAGTAGAGGGAGGCACAGAGAAGAAAGAAAGAAAGAAAGAAAGAAAGAAAGAAAGAAAGAAAGAAAGAAAGAAAGAAAGAAAGAAAGAAAGAAAGAAAGAAAGAAAGAAAGAAAGAGGGATGGAGGGAGAAAGAAAAAAAGAAAGAGGGATGGAGGGAGAAAGAAAGATTGAAGAAAAAAAAGAGCGATGGGGAAGAGAGAGAAAGAAAGGAGGAAGAAAAGAAAGGTGAATGGAGGGAGAGAAAAAGAGGGACGGAGGGAGAGAGAAAGGGGGATGGAGGGAGAGAGAAAGGGGGACGGAGGGAGAGAGAAAGAGGGATGGAGGGAGAGAGAAAGGGGGACAGAGGGAGAGAGAAAGAAGGATGGAGGGAGAATGAAAAAAAAATAAAGAGAGAAAGTAAGATAAGTGATGGAGGGAGAAATAAATCAAGAAAGAGTAAAGGAAATAAAGAAAAGACGAATGAAGGGAGAGAGAAAGAAAGAGGGAGGGAGGGAGAGAGAGGGGGAGTATATGCTGCATACTGCATACAAGCAGCCAGTAGCTGACTGAGGTTGTCTATTACATCCCTCCCTCTCCCTCCATTACCCAGTCCTGACTACCAGCCCACCCAACTTACTATGTGGGCAGCCCAGGATGACAGCGGGCGACAGTGGATGCCGTGCAAATTTTGATATGGGATATCAGACACCACGGCCCAATCGGCCACTGCCTCACAAAACCTATTTTCCAGGATTTTGGCAGGTGCAGGCTCTGACTGGGACATGGATCTGAATTCCGTCAATGTCCCGGCCACATCAGGACTGTTGGCAACTATGAGTAATAACATCAGAGTTCCATGACTTTCCAAAGTTCAGAACATATTGTAGCACCCTCTAGTGTGCTAGAAGTGGTAGTGATTAGGTTTTTGTTAGTATAGGTAAATTCCAGGCCTGGCTGGGTTGGAAGTGACTCAGGCAGAGCTTGGTGACTCACAGGCAGCATCTCCAAGACCTCCCACATGTTTCCTGAATGATCTAGAACTCGGGGGTCGAATGGTGATTTGCCACTGATCCCAACTCCCCGCCAGCACTGCCACTGATCTCACCCCCCACCAGCACTGCCACTAATCCCACCCCCCACCAGCACTGCCACTGATCCCACCCCTCACCAGCACTGCCACTGATCCCACCCCTCACCAGCACTGCTGCTGAAACCCACCCCTCACCAGCACTGCCACTGATCCCAACTCCACGCCAGCACTGCCACTGATCCCACCCCTGACCAGCACTGCCACTGATTCTACCCCTCACCAGCACTGCCACTGATCCCACCCCCCACCAGCACTGCCACTGATTCCACCCCTCACCAGCACTGTCACTGATCCCACCCCCCACCAGCACTGTCACTGATCCCACCCCTCACCATCACTGCCACTGATCCCACCCCCCACCAGGACTGCCACTGATCCCACCCCCCACCAGCACTGCCACTGACTCCACCCCTCACCAGCACTGTCACTGATCCCACCCCCCACCAGCACTGCCACTGATCCCACCCCTCACCAGCACTGCCACTGATCCCACCCCCCACCAGCACTGCCACTGATCCCACCCCTCACCAGCACTGCCGCTGAAACTCACCCCTCACCAGCACTGCCACTGATCCCAACTCCACGCCAGCACTGCCACTGATCCCACCCCCACCAGCACTGCCACTGAATCCACCCCTCACCAGCACTGTCACTGATCCCACCCCCACCAGCACTGCCACTGATCCCACCCCTCACCAGCACTGCCCCTGATCCCACCCCCCACCAGGACTGCCACTGATCTCACCCCTCACCAGCACTGCCACTGATCCCACCCTCCACCAGCACTGCCGCTCATCTCATTCCCTCCACCAAGGAGTAAGAGAAGGAATACAAATAGAGAATACATGAAAATGAGAGAAAAAGAGGTTGAGCAACAAAGAAAAAGGGGAGAGAAAGAATAGGATGGGGAGAAAAAAAAGAAAAAGAAATACAAGGATATAGAGGGAAAAAAGGGGAAAAAAGGAGAACAAAGAGTTAAAGCATTACTAAAGGAATTTTTTTATTTTTTTTAAATAACAAACATGTTATACTTACCTCCACTGTGCAGTTCAGGGCGCAAATTACTTGGCCTGCCTTGGGTGCTGACAACCCACGCTACAAAAAATGTTGCTGTTAGGGGTCCTCACAACTTTGGAAAATGTATTAAGGGGTCAAGGCACTAGCTTGCTTAAAAATCACTGATCAAGAATCCTCTGGAAAGGAAGTAGGAGAGGAGAGGTGGAGCTTCTGGGGTATTCTGAGGAGCCCTGACTCTGTAGGTCTCCAAACAAAGTCTTACCTGTTTGCCAGCAATGTTTTTTGTGAATGTACAGTGAACCTTGCATGCAGGGCTGCTGTTAGAAATCTTGGGGCCCTGTACAGCCTACCTTTCACTAAAAATACATGTAGCGCCTGTGTACTTCCAAGTACCGGTGCTATTAAAAGTTAAAGGATAATCAGAGTGTAAGTGACTCTGATTGTAATTGTTTAGTAGGGTCTCTGTTTCAGCTTGGCTATGCTATGGGCTCATTCTGTTGTACCTGGAGTGCCTGGGGTGCCTGGAGTCAGGACTTGGGTGCTCTTTTCCAGCAGCCAATCGGGAGGCTTGGGCCTCGCTGGACATGCTGGGAGAGGGTACTTATGGAGAAGACGCCATTAGTCGTTCGTTCTTTTTCCAGTGTGGCACCCACCTTTAGGGTGGCCACATCACCGCGCCCCTAGCGTTATGGCTTACCTGGCGGGGGCACGCGTGCCACGCGATGTTCCTGATTCCGGAGCCAAGCTGGTCCGGAACAGTCAAACAGGACAGGGACTCAGTGCCTGACTGAGTTCCCACTTCAAGGATCCCAAGCGAGTTACATGTTCGGTGGGGAGTCCATCTGAGGAAAGCCAATGAGAGGCTGGCCATCCAATAGGATTCCGACGAACCACCGGGGATCAAGGTGACCGGACACTGAAGGATTGACTCCTCTTTCAGTCGGTACCTCAGGCGACGTTAAAAAGAGGATCCAGGCGTAACTTTACTTAGGAGGGCTACCTCCATATCTGCAATCAGAGAGGGCCCGTGGCAGAGGTGTTTTCCTGACGTTCATTCAGGAGAGTCTGTGACAGAGACATCCTCCTAAGTTCCGAGTGATACTCTGGCTGCCAGGTCGGTGAGAGAGACCTGTCCAGGTATGCTATACCTACTCCGGCTGGAGTGGCGAAAAAATCTAAGTGTTGTCGGAAGCAGGACTGTTTCTATATTGAACACCTGAATCTGCTATTTCTTCTTTTCCTCCAACTCTTCTATCACCACAAGTTTTAATGTTTTTACCCGGCTGGGTAATAAAAAACACCTATAAAAAGACACTCTCTTTGCGGACATTCCTTTACTGCTGCTGCATGCATCATTCATCCCTAGACACTTCACAAGAGCCATGAGGTAACATGCCATCCCATTAATTCTCAGCAGCCCCTTCGGGGGTACCGCTACATACACTAAAATAATTTTTAGTGAACACAAACATAACAGAGAACCTGTGTAAATGATTCCTTTTATAATAGAACAGGAAGGGGAATCGGTGCAGGGGAAGCAATTACAGGAACAATGCCCTATGTCTATGTCTCTCCCTGCAGTAGCCGAAAGCTGGGGGGAGGGTGAGAAACCGTCTTTCAGCTGCTGCAGAGAGCCACACTGGGCATCTTTCTGTAATTGCCCCTCTGTCCGACCACACTGACTGCCCCTGCTGTTCGGGCCCCTCTGTGTGCCAGGGCTCCCTACAGGAGGACTGGTGGTCCCCCCTATCAGCGGCCCTGCGTGCATGTACAGCTCAGTCAATTATGTCACAAAGGGCAGGCCAATCAAGATGGTCCAAAAAAAAGAGCAGCAGCAAAAACGGACATTGCATGTGTAGCGCCCCCTTACTTTCTGTAGGGGTGTTACACTAAAGTTAGTGGGGAATGGGAGAGTTATGTGGCTCCCATTCACAATTTGTCAAATTTAGGCTGCTGTCATTCCCAGAACTGTCCTGTCGGTCGGTCTGCGCTCCAGGGGTGTGTTTCCACCCCTGGGCGGCAGCTGGCTCTAGAGGGCTTCTGGCGGACTCGCTTTCCTCAGTAGCCAATCAGAGGGGTTGGTTCCCTCGCTTAGGCATGCTGAGGGAGGCTATATCTGGGGCAGCCGCCCTGGCCTGAGGGCCGTTTTTGCTTTCTGCGGGGTCCGAGTTCCATCTGCGGCACCCACCTTCAGGGTGCGTGCATCAATAGACTCCGCAGCCGTGGCCTACCTGGCCGGAGTTGCGCACCATGCGGAGCTCTACTCTGACATAGAGAGGGATGCCAGTAGCTGTTGGTGCCAAACCTTTTCTGAAAGGATCCCAGGCTGGAAGCTGTACGGTGGGGGATCGGCATTGAGGAGAACACGGAGGCAGGTGATCCAATAGGGCTTGAACGAACCATCGGGGATCCAGTGACTCTAACTAAATCTATTGGGAGGACTTGCTCATTTCAATTTCACGTTCACTCAAGTACTAAGCCTGTGGCAGAGACCCGAGCCAGGCCCGTGGCAGAGGCCTGGTCCTCCCAACATTTGCAAGTGACGTTTCGGCTGCCAGGCCTGTGGCAGGGGTGTGTCCGGGGGCACTTTACCCATTCCGACTGAAAGCAAGACTGCTCCCTTCTTCTTCATATCCAAGGCCTGATACTCAAGCTCTCTCTCTCTACTCATCAACCTTTCCTGTCCTATGTTGATGAAGGCCATGTTGGGCCTTGGAATAAAGCATTAAAGAAAACCCAACTAAAGACTGGACATTCGCTCTCTTCCTCAACTCACAAGTATCACCCCTAGACACCTGCCAGGTAACACAACACGCCGATCCCACTTATACTCAGTGGCTCCTGAATGGGGTAGTGCTACACATGATTGCAGCCATCACAGCGTTAAAGTGGTGCACGTTAGTACGCACTTGCACAATACGGCAAAATCCTTGGGCGCAGGCAGCGGAGTTTAATTCCACTTTATTGCAACTATAGGAAAAATACAATTCAATTTTTCTAACTGAATTTTTTTTCTGAATTTGCTACTAAGTCTTTTAAGTTTAATATTTAATCAAATTATCTTAATAGGAACCACAATAACATTTTAGTTTAGCATTTGCCCAAACAGTTCTTACAAATTGCTCTCTTATCAGTTTTGGAGGGAAATTTATCTATCTGCCCAACAACAAACAATTTGATTTGATAAATTGCACAGTGTTATTTGGAAGTTGTGATTGTCACCGTGCCCTCGTCTCCTGTGTATACTGGCAGAACACCTTGACAGCATCAAATCCTTTTACTCTCCTCCAGCTCAGGACTACGATTCAAGCAGAGCACATTACAGTGCATTTCAAGACAAACAACATTGGGTCACTGTTTTGGATTTTATTATGTCACTGTTGTTCTTCTTTACAAGACAAATGCAATTGTTTTTACAGGGTGCAGTGGCACAAGAAGCCTGGTTAGGGTTGCCACCTTTTCTTCAAGTCAAACCCGAACACTTTTTTTTTTTATACTTGTATTTGGCTAATAAATACATTTCCAATCATATGAAATTTAACCACTTGATATCTATAGACGTCCTTCTCTCCTCTGGCCACTGGGGGGCGCGTGAGCCAGCGCCCGCCGCATCACTGCAGTGCCAATGCGCGTGCCTGGCGGCCACGATGTAGACACACAGGTCCACGTCCTGTCAGGGAGAGGAGACCGATGCTGTGTCCCTTCTACATAGAGACACAGATCGGTCACCTCCCCCAGTCAGCCCCCTTCCCCCACAGTTAGAAACACTATGCAGGGCACACATTTAACCCCTTCCTCACCCCCTAGTGTTAACCCCTTCTCTGCCAGTCACATTTATACAGTAACCAGTGCATATTTATAGCACAGATCGCTGTATAAATGTGGTCCCAAAAATGTGCCCGATGTGTCCGTCGTAATGTCGCAGTCCCAATAAAAATCGCAGATCGCCGCCATTACTAGTAAAAAATAATAATAATAAAAAAAATCATAATTCTGTCCCCTATTTTGTAGGTGCTATAACTTTTGCGCAAACCAGATGCTTATTGCGATTTTTTTTTTTCTTACCAAAAATATGTAGAAGAATACGTATCGGCCTAAACTGAGAAAAACTTTTTTTTTAAATTGGGATATTTATTATAGCAAAAACTAAAAAATACTTAGCCCGATTCATAAAGACTTACGCCGACGTATCTACTGATATGCCGTCGTAAGTCCAAATGTCCAAATGTGCGCCGTCGTATCTATGCGCTGATTGTTTAAATCAGATACGCCTGAATTTTGCCAAGATGCAACCGACGTAAGTCTTCTACGCTGTCGTATCTTGGTTGCATATTTACGCTGGCCGCTAGGGGCGCTTCCGTTGATTTACGCGTTGAATATGTAAATGAGCAAGATACGCCGATTCACGAACGTACATACGCCCGACGCAGTAATCTACACTGTTTACGTAAGGTGTTTTTCCGGCTAAGTGCGTGTGTGTATTTTTATGTAGGGCTGATAGTATATAGTATATAGTATAGTATATTGGGCTGATAGCATCAGCCCTATATAAAAATTGGGCAGCCTTGGTGGTTTACAGCTTAGCAACGCTAAGCTCCCAGGCCAAGGTCTGTGGGTTCGAATCCTATGGGGGGCTGCTACGAAAGTAGGGCCCCTGGCTAAAAGGGAGGCTTATTTTTGTAGAAAAAAAAATGACTTCATAATTTTACTCCATTTAAAAATGAGGGCTATTTTTAAACATTCTGGGCCAGATTCAGGTACATTGGCGCATTTTTTGACCGGAGTAGCGCACCTCCTTTACGTTAGACCGGCGCAATGTAGAGGCGCAAGTACCGTATCCTCGTAGTATTTGCGCAGAAATTTGCGCCGGTGCAACGTTCCCGAGGCGTAAGGCGGAGTAATTCAAATTGGGAAGGACGTGGGCGTGTTACATTGAAATGAGCCGTGACCCCTTGCAAATGAAGGGCCGGCCGGATCGCGCATGCGCATATGAAGCAGACCATGGTCAGCACCTCTCTGCGCATGCTCACAACTCAGGAACGGCGCAATCAGTGAGATTGGAAGTGGACCAGGGCAACTTAGTGAACTACGCAGAGAGCTTAAATAGACAGAGACAAACGCACTTCCTTTGCAAAAGTGCATCACTTTTTATCCCTTCCTATACAGCAAGGTGCTTTTGTTCTGTTGTTTGTTCGCGTTTGTTGGTTTGTGACTTGTGTTTGATATATTTGTTGACTGTTTGGGCTAGTGTTTTGTATAATATATTTGATAGTGTTTTTTGGTGACTGTTTTTGAGACTTTTTTGTTGATTGTTTTTGTTTGATTGTTTTGTTGCTTGATTTTTCCTGCTTGTTTTTGTGAGTGATTTTTGTTGATTGTTTGGGAGAGAGTTGTTGTATGAGTATGACTGAGAGGAAGCGCAAGACCAATTTTTCTTTGGGGGAGAAACAAATTATTGCCCGGGCCCTTACCCAATATGGGCGTTTCCTGCACGGCCTGGAGAGTGCCAACACCACCCCGGCCAGGAAGAAGGAGATATTGCAGAACATTACCGACCAGGTAAATTCATTGGGGGTGGGGGAGACCCGGACACGCGAGGGGATCGCCAAGAAGATCAATGATCTCCGGCGTCTGGTCCGTGGGAAGCTGGGGCAGATGGCAGCACATGCCAGGGGCACTGGAAGGGGCCCACCATGCCCTGTTAGGCTGACAGCAGAGGAGCGTGCGGTGGCCCAGACCTTTAATAGGCAGCAAGTGGAGGGCCTGCCTGGCTTTGAGTCCAGTCAGAAGGCCGTGAGGACATGTAAGGTTTTTTTTTTTCTATCTGTTGTGTAGCATGTGTGTGGGGGGGGGGGGGAATATGTGGCAAGTGTGTGGATTCTCCAACCTGTGAATGTTTTCTGTCATCCACAGATGTGCAGGAGGGTGCTGGGCCATCTGGCCTGACTGCACCATCCTCGGGACAACAGCCTGATGAGGACCCCCAGACAAGGCCGGAGTCCTCGGAGGAGCTTGAGGAGGAGGAGTTTGAGTTGGAGGAGGAGGTCATGTCAGGCAGTGGCTTGTTATTTTTGGAGGCGTCTTCCCCTCTGGCTGGCAGCAGCCAGCCCTCCATAAGGGGTAGCCCCTCCCACTCCTCCCCCAACAGGGCTCCCATCCCAAGGGGCTCCCCTTCTCCCCGTCCACAAGCATCATCTGGAGGCAGAAAGTCGTCCCAAAAGACCAGGGGGGTGGCCGGGGTCCTGCCTGAAAATCTGAGAAGGGACCAGGCCCTTCAGACCCGCCATCTGGGACAGGTCAGCGAGACTTTGGGGCGGATGGAGGAGAGCCTGTCCTCCATAAAGGATACGCTTGGGGACCTGGACTGCCACTTCCGGGCTCTTACAAACTGCCTAAACGAACTGCAGACTACTACAGCAGACATTGGGCATGATGTGAGGGCCCTCACCCAGGCTATCCAGGCCAATACGGCAACACTAAATGCTGGCCTGAACCGAATAGCCGTGGCCTTGGAGGGCAGGCCGCCAGGTGGGCAGAGACCAGGGGCTGCTCCTCCTTCCCCCGGATTACCTCCCCCCCATGAGCCCACCCTGAGGAGTCTGGGCCATGGCTGTGGGCACCCCAGGCGTGGGTCACGCCAGCGGCATTAATCTTGTTTCTCCCTTTTTTTTTTGCTGAACATTTTTTTGGGTGCTGGTCATTTATTTTATTTTTTTGGTTTTGCCTGATTTTTGAATGTGGGGGTGACATTCCTGCCGGAAAAGGGGTGTCACCCTCATTTGTGGTGGAGAAGGGTTCCCCAGGACCAGGGAGAAGTGATCCCCAGGTCCGTGTGAATGGTGTATGAATGTACAGTGACATAATTGGAGCCGTGGCGTGGCGTTGCTGCTCACAAGTCCTGTGCCAATCCAATGTGATGAGGATGTGATGTGTCTGCGCTAGGGACCACAGTGGTGTGCATGCATGCATTCTCATTGTGCCATGATTACTGTGTGTGTTTAACGTGCAAAGATGCCTAATGTGAGCTGTCTCCTGGCTGCTCTTCCCTCAGAAGACGGGGTATCCTCGGTTAGGGGGGGATTGTCTGGTTCGGGGGTCAGGTCATCACGTATGTCAATCTGCAGGCCCTTTCTCACTGCGAAGTTGTGCAGCAGGCAACAGGCACCGATGATCTGGCACACGAAGTTTGGGGAATACAACAGCGTACCCCCAGACTTATCCAGGCATCGGAAACGTGACTTCAGGAGGCCAAAGGTGCGCTCCACGACAGCACAGGTTTTGGCGTGTGCTTCATTGTATCTTTCCTCTCCTGGGGTTTGGGGGTTCCGGATAGGAATCATGAGATGGGGTCCCAGTGCATATGCAGAGTCACCTGGAAGGGAAAAGACAGGAGGATGTTAGTAGTGCATGTGCCCCTTGTGATGTGTGCATCATGGGGGGGGCAGTCATGCCTGCCACCCATGTCACTCACCAACCAGCCAGCTGTCCCCATACATGTTCTGTTCAAATTCTGTTGGGATGGGGCTATGATTGTATATGTAGCTGTCATGGGTGTCATGGGTGGTGTCATGTGTGCATCATGGGGGGGGGGGCAGTCATGCCTGACTCCCATGTCACTCACCAACCAGCCAGCTATCCCCATACACGTTCTGTTCGAATTCCATTGGGATGGGGCTCTGATTGTATATGTAGCTGTCATGGCTGGATTCGAAGTGTTTGGCATGTGCCATATGAGGCCTTGGGCATCGACTATCACCTGTATGTCGATGGAGTGCCAATGCTTCCGATTGCGGTATATGTGCTCTGTCTCATGGGGGGGCTGGAGTGCCACATGTGTGCAATCAATGGCCCCCACGATGCGTGGGAATCTGGCAATTCTGTAGAAATCTGTCATTGCTTTCAGCCGCAGGTCCTCCTGGGTTGGTTTGATGATTTGGTTGGCCATGCGTCTGAGAATTGCAGGGATAACCTGGTGCACACATCTGCTCATGGAGGATTGTCACATCCCAGCCACCACTCCACTTGTTCTTTGAAAAGAGCCACTGGCAAGGAAATGGAGTGTTGCCAGGACCTTGACCAGTGGCTGCACTGCATGTGAGCGGTGTGTTGGGCTGGTGATCTCCTGCAGGGTTGTGGTTAATTCCATGATGGCATGAGGGGTGAATCTGAAGATGCGATACACCTCAGAATCACTCATGCCAAAGATGTCTATGCGTGTGCGGTATATCCTCTCCCGTGCCCTCCTCCGTGCCCTCCTCCTTCTGCGCTCATCTAAAGTCAGTAGTATAGCTATGACCATGGATGCCCCTGGCATGGTGGCATACAGTTTGTTGTCCTGCAAGTGTGGCTGCTCAGCTCGTCCCTAACAGTGTTGCTTTACCCGACATGTAGACGGATTGTCTAATTTTATTCCACCTTTTATATGGTCTAATTTTAGACAGGACGTGCAGCTGTTGCGCACAGCGCGTAGCCTGCGCTGCACCAACTTACTTTTGTGGACCGCCGTAACTCCCTCATTTGCATATTTGACTAGCAATTCAATGGTGTGTCTAGCGCAGTTTTGCGTGCACGGATGCGCCGGTCTATCGAAATTACGCCGGTCGAAAAAATTTAGATTTCATGCGTATATCGTTTTGGGGATGCGGCGCATCGATACGCAGCCGCATATTTAGACTTACGCCGCGCATCTCCTGTAATGCCGGTGTAATGGCTCTGTGAATCTGGCCCTCTATTCTCTGAGAGGGAGGCTTGTTTTTGTAAAAAAAAAAAAAAAAAATCACTTCCAAATTTGACTTCCAAAAATAAGGGTTATTTTTAAACATTCTATTATAGGGTACCGTGAACTTTTTTTACAACATAAATAAAAAATCTATATAGAAAAAATCTATATAGAAATACAGGGCCATATTCACAAAGTATCAGGAGATATCAGGAGTATCAGGAGATGCACCAGTGTAATTGGAAATATGCACCTGCGTATAGTTATGCCGTATCCCCAAAACGATATACGCCATAAATCTAGACTTTTTAGACCAACGTAATTTCGTTAGACCGGCGCATCGTGTGCACAAAAAATGCACTAGACACACCATTGATTTGCTAGGCAAATATGCAAATGAGGGAGTTACAGCGATCCACAAAAGTAAGTTGGTGCAGTGCAGGCTACGCGTCGTGCGCATCAGCTGCACGTCCTGTCTAAAATTAGGCAATATAAAAGCTTGCCTAAAATTAGACAATCCGTCTACATGTCAGCTAAAGCAACACTGTTAGTGACGAGCTGAGCAGCCACACTTGCAGGACAACAATCTGTATGCCACCATGCCAGGGGCATCCATGCTCATAGCTATACTACTGACTTTAGAGGAGCGCAGAAGGAGGAGGGCACGGAGGAGGGCACGGGAGAGGATATATCGCACACGCATAGACATCTTTGGCATGAGTGATCCGGAGGTGTCTCGCATCTTCAGATTCACCCCTCATGCCCAATGCTGTATCCTGGCCTAGGCCAACAAGGCCCAGGCCTAGGGCAGTACTTTGCAGGGGGGGCAGCATGGAAAGTGTCCCCGCCGGCTTGCGCTACACTGTAAGGCAAATTAGTTTAGTGCCCCCATAAATCGGCCGCACTGCTTCCAGTATGTGGGTGGTTGGCATTCTGCAACTGTGGGGGGGGCGGCGTCACTTCTAAATTATTACCATCCCTGTCCCATTGCAGAGATTTCCCTTCACTTCCTGTCCCATAGCCAAACAGGAAGGGAGAGGAAATCTATGCAAATTAAGGGAATCCATTGCCCCCCCCAGGCCATCAGAACTAGTGTCCTCACTTGGAAATTTCAGGGTGGGTCTTAGTCTTAAACCGCAAGG
Source organism: Rana kukunoris (assembly GCA_029574335.1). Classification (NCBI taxonomy): domain Eukaryota; kingdom Metazoa; phylum Chordata; class Amphibia; order Anura; family Ranidae; genus Rana; species Rana kukunoris. The sequence continues at coordinate 56,551,312 of CM056050.1, forward strand.
GGTGTGGCCTTGACAGGAAGAGGTGGGTCATATTTAAATTAGGGGGTGCACGAGTTTAATCAGGCATAGGGCAGCACAAAACCTAAATACACCCCTGCTCATGCCATCCTGGAATTAACCACAACCCTGCAGGAGGACATCACCAGCCCAACACATGACACCACCCATGACAGCTACATATACAATCAGAGCCCCATCCCCACAGATTTCGAACAGAACATGTATGGGGACAGCTGGCTGGTTGGTGAGTGACATGGGTGGCAGACATGACTGTCCCCCCCATGATGCACACATCACAAGGGGCACATGCACTACTAACATCCTCCTGTCTTTTCCCTTCAAGGTGACTCTGCATATGCACTGGGACCCCATCTCATTACTTCTATGCGGAACCCCCCATGGTACCCTGTTGTATTCCCCAAACTTTGTATGCCAGATCATCGGTGCATGTTGCATGCTGCACAACTTCGCAGTGAGAAAGGGCCTGGAGATCGACATAAGTGATGACCTGACCCCCGAATCAGACAATCCCCCCCTAACCGAGGCTACCCCGTCTTCTGAGGGAAGAGCAGCCAGGACACAGCTCACATTAGGCATCTTTGCACGTTAAACACACACATTAATCATGGCACAATGAGAATGCATGCCTGCACACCACTGGGGACCCTAGCACACACACCCCACATCCTCATCAAATTGGATTAGCACATGCCCACCATGCGGGACTTGTGAGCAGCAAGGCCATGCCACGGCTCCAATTATGTCACTGTACATTCATACACCATTCACACGGACCTGGGGATCACTTCTCCCTGGTCCTGGGGAACCCTTCTCCACCACAAATGAGGGTGACACCCCTTTTCCGGCAGGAATGTCACCCCCATATTCCAAAATCATTCATTAAATTAATTAAAAAAATGCCCAGCAAAAAAAAAAAAAAAAATGACCAGCAAAAATATATATATATGTATATAAAAAAAAACAGCACAGTAAACACAGAAAAGACAAAAATCTCTCTCCAAAACAGTCACAAAATAACTCAGACATGTCACAAACCAACAAACGCTAATGCCGCGTACACACGGTCGTTTTTTTGCGATGAAAAAAAACGACGTTTTTTAAAACGTCATTTAAATTGATCGTGTGTGGGCAAAACGTCGTTTTTTGTCTTCAAAAAAACAACCAAAAAAAAATTCCAACATGCTTGCATTTTTTGTGTCGTTTTTCAAAACGTCGTTTTTTGTTTCACAAAAAGTCACCGTGTGTAGCAAAAACGTCTTTCAAAACGACGTTTTTCAACCCGCGCATGCCCAGAAGCTAGTTATGAAGCGAGCTTCAATGGAAAAGAGTGGTGAACGTAACCTCGCTTTTTGTGAAAAAAACGATGGTGTGTATGCAAAATTGTCTTTGAAAAGTGACGTTTCAAAAACGTCATTTTTTTACTTCACAGAAAACGTCATTTTTTTTCATCGCAAAAAACGACCGTGTGTACGCGGCATAAGAAACAACAGAACAAAAGCACCTTGCAAACGGATGTACTTTTGCAAAAATCTAATATTCGAATTTCAGAAATTAGGAAATACGAAAATTCGATATTTTGGAAGTCCGAAAATTGAAAAATTTGGAAATTCGTATATGTATATATTATTTTGCACATTTTTTTGTACATAATTTAGGAATAGGGCATATTTGCACATTTTTCCTATGCTTATTTTGCACATAGCGCTGGACTGATATCAATCCACCAGGTGGTATCCAGTCAATCGGGAGTAGCTGCTGGGCAAACAGTGAAGCTACCGTTGAACAGACATATATCCGCTGTAATAGTAGCCTTGCAGCAGAACCCCTGGGGACCTCTCGTGGAATCTTAGGCCACATACACACGATCAGACCAAACCGATGAGACTGGTCCGACAGACCGTTTTCATCGGACCACCGCTGAAGTGGTCTGATGGTCTGATGTGATCAGTCCAAAATCCCATCGGGCCAGAACGCGGTGACGTAGAACACAATGACGTGATGAAAAAATGAAGTTCAATGCTTCCAAACATGCGTCGACTTGATTCTGAGGGTTTTTGCTCCGATGCTTTTGTGTACTAACCATCGTTTTGGTCCGACGGTCAGGTGTCCGTCAGACAGATTTTAAAGCAAGTTTTAAAACTTTGGTCCGATGGACAACGGTCCGATGGGCTGTACACACGATCAATTTGGTCCGATGAAACTGGTCTTCAGGCCAGTTTCATCGGACCAGTCTGATCGTGTGTACGCGGCCTCAGAGTTCTGCGGAATCGTTGTTAAGAAAACCCCGATCTAGGTTCTCATAGTAAATTTGTTCTAACACAGCTTCTGCACAACCTTGTGTCTGTACATCAATAAATGAGTTTTCCACTAGAACAGACATTCTCAACCAGGGTTCTGTGGGTTCCTCCAGAGGTTGCTAGGGTCATCTTGATCTGAGTATGATTGACCTCCCATTTAAATGTGCCTGCATAATTCCAGGGTCAAAACCACTTGGCAGAACCAGCTTTATGACATCAATGATCTTCTCAGCTGTCTATAAGGGTGGCATTCTGTAAGGCCTCATTTACAATTGGTTTGCTCTCTAAGGAGCAATCCACATTTGGGTCACTCTTCAGAGAACATTGCCTAATTCAAGACCATTTTTTTCTTTTTTGAAAATTACATTTTATTGTACTTTTGTTTTTTTTAAATTCAAGTACCAAAAAACACAAAAACAAAACAAAGTGCAAAATACCGTATTTATTGGCGTATAACACGCACAGGCGTATAACACGCAGCCTAACTTTAAAAAGGAAGTTTCAGGAAAAAATCTTTCCACATTCCCCTGCGTATAATGTATAATTGGCCAAAATTGAGGTCATATAGATCAGTCAATAGTAAAAACATACACATACATAACCATTCCCCTTACCTCTCTCTGTGAAACATCCCCTACTCAAATATAAAGGATGAAAGCAATACGGTTTAGAAACCCAGTGGACTGACTGGACCTGGGTTCTCAAAATACATGAAATAGGTATTGGCTTCTCAGTTTTGCATAACAGTATAAAAGATGGATTGCAGAGATTGGTCAAACCATCAAGCTGACACTACCCTCCCATTCCCAGGTGAAGGAGGCCCGCCAAGATGAAGCAAGGGATCAACCATTGACTAACAGAGAAATAAGGACTATCCATTAGTGTCTATCCATCGATGTTCAGCCACCCGGAGACCTTGCCAAATTTTCTTGGGAAACCTTGATTTAAGTATGTGGTTTTGTAGAATGGTAGGGCCACATTTACTAAACCTTTCCAGAATTGTAGTAACAAGGGTGCTGGTTTCTAATGTAGTAAAACCGCCTTACAGGTGTAGAATAAAAGTATACTCGGTAGTGTTCTATGTGCTACTGTGTTGGCTAGGCTCTTCACTAGATATGTGCATTCCCGTTCGTAACAAATGGATTTTCGTACGAATTTGTTAGTATTCGTACATTCGTATCAATTCGAACATCCGAACAGCTGAAAGACCCAAAATACGAAAATTACGGAATTACGAATAAGCAAAATAACGAACAAACGAAAATACGAACGTACGATTGGACAATCTTACTAAAATACGAAACACCGAAAAAGCCAAAAGAACGAAAATTACATCTATAACGAACGATTTGCATTCCGCATTTTAAATCCTTTGTTTGTTAGTATTTTCATTCGTATGTTCGTATTTTCATTTGTGTGTTTTGTAAATCCGTTTCTTTGTCTGTTCGTAAATTTGTGTACTTGTAAGTTGTAACGTTCTTTTGAATGGGCAGTGTAGTTAGTGAGTGATGTATCTTACTTAATATCTTAGCCAATCAGCGTATCTCTTTTGTGCTGAGTCACATTGTTGGCAAAAAGTCCAACCGTGTGTACGGGGCTTAAGAGAAAGCATATCTTAATATGGATTAGCCGCGTGTTGCTTTGTATTTACGAAAGTACAAAATTACGAATCCATTAAACGAAAATTATTATCTAACAAAATTACGAATTTCGAATCAACGAACATAAATTAGACAGAATTACGAATCATTCAGTATAAACGAAAATAAAACTGTTACGAAAATATGAACGAATCCGAATAGGGAAACGTGCGTCTTACGAAAATACGAAAAGGTCCAAATAGGAAAACTTGAATCTCACGAAATTACGAATCTTTACGAATCTACGGAACGAGACGAAACGGAATAAAATAATACAACATTTTTTGGTGTGCACATGTCTACTCTCCACCAGACCCAAAAAGCAGACTGGGGTGGACAGGGGAACCATAAAAGACCTAGGAGGTTATTTACAAAAGGCAAATCCACTTTGCACTGAAAGTGCACTTAGAAGTGTGGTCGCTGTAAAACTGAGGGGTAGATCTGAAATGAGGGGAAGCTCTGCTGATTTTATTATCCAATCATGTGCAAGCTAAAACACTGTTTTTTATTCTCCTTGCATGTCCCCCCCGGATTAACAGCCACTGCATTTCCAAGTGCACTTTCAGTGCAAATTCAAGTGAACTTTGCACTTGTAGTGCAAAGTGGATTTGCCTTCAGTAAATAACCCCCATAGTATCTGTAATATAATTTTGTGACCTCCATCTAAAAGTATTAAATTAAAGGACAGTACTAGAAAAAAATTGTAAATCTGCTGAGGTTAAGGTACATCGCCAGCCTTCCGCAGATAGTCTGGTAGATACCAGCCAGTTTTAGATACCAGGTAGTTTGTTTTAACCCCTAAATATCAGACTACCATGCTACAACTGCATGTGTTCTGTGTGGTTGCAGTGCAGCCCTATTCACTTGAATGGGTTGCGTTCAGTGGGATGGTAGTGCCCGCCAAGTGTGATGGGGGTATATCTCCTTCTGTAGGCGCTAAGCATAGTATCACAGCCATGGGATGTGTACAGCCCTGGCCACTGTCTTCCCAGCTAACAGGAAAGTGGTCAAGTGGGGGGGGGGGGGTAAAAAAAAAAATTACATTGTTTGTGTACAGCTTTGCATGACCATGCACCTGTTAACTGCTTAGCGACCACCCAACGTAGTTTTACGCCGGCAGGCCGGCTCAGCTGCGCAAAATCACGTAATATAACGTGATTTTGCATTGCGCCCACCAGGGGCGCGCGCCGCCTGCTCGTCCTTGGTACCGATGCGAGTGCCCGGCGGGCACGATTACCGCCAGGCACCCGCGATCACTCGTTGCAGAGCGAGAACCGGGAGCTCCCAGTTCATTCAGGGGGAGAAATGTCTGTTCATACAATGTATGAACAGCAATCTTTCATTTCCCCTAGTCAGTCCCACCCCCCCTTCAGTTAGAACACAATGAGGAAACATAATTAACCCTTGATCGCCCCCTAGTGTTAACCCCTTCACTGCCAGTGACATTTTTACAGTAAGCAATGAATTTTTATAGCACTGTTCGCTATAAAAATGCCAATGGTGCCAAAAATGTGTCCGAAGTGTCCACCATAAGGTCGCAGTACTGATAAAAATCGCAGATCACCACCATTACTGGTAAAAAAAATATTAATAAAAATGCCATAAAACTATCCCCTATTTTGTAGACGCTATAACTTTTGCGCAAACCAATCAATAAACGCTTATTTCAATATTTTTTTTTTTTCGAAAAATATGTAGAAGAATATGTATCGGCCTAAACTGAGGAAAAAAATATTTTTTTTATATATATTTTTGGGGGATATTTATTATAACAAAAAGTAAAAAATATTCATTTTTTTTCTAAATTGTCGCTCTATTTTTGTTTATAGCGCATAAAATAAAAACCGCAGAAGTGATCAAATGCCACCAAAAGCAAGCTCTATTTGTGGGAAAAAAAGGACGCCATGTTTGTTTGGGAGCCACGTCGCACGACCGCGCAATTGTCAGTTAAAGCGATGCAGTGCCGAATAGCAAAAAGTGGCCCGGTCCTTGACCAGCAAAATGGTCCGGAGCTGAAGTGGTTAAAGTACAGCAGTACCAGAAAGCAAAAAATGGCCTGGTCACAAAGTTGGGTAAATCTTTTGGAGGTCAAGTGGATAACAACAGTAACAATAAAAACGACAACCTGTTAGCCATTGATGGCCTTTTCATGTCACCCAAACTTTTTTTTTTTTTTTGGTTTATTCATAAAGCTTTATTAACTGAAAGTTTTTACAAATAAAAATACAGCTTTGTCTTTGTACACTGGATTCCTATGTATAGATACATCTTCCATAAAAGGTACTCTGTATACTTGTTTGCAGGCTGCAGTATTGTACAATGATTAGAAAATCATAACGTCAACAGATATATGGCTTTGTCTAGATAAACCTATACGTTTTTAAATGGGGCCATTAACTAGTATTACACAATGACTGATGCCATCTCTTAATGAAATATTATCACATACACCATAATTGTTAATAGGTATTATATAACTAGTGGTTGTCCATCAATGTATTCAGTGTATCTGATATATTCAGGTATGTAGTGAACTCATTCTTGTTTGGAGAGTAAATTACTGAAGATGGGGAGATGTATATGTGCTTATAAGTATACTGGGTCCTGTTTATCAAAGTGTCTGGAAGAAGAACTGTTGCCCATTAATCAATCTCATTCAATACTGCAATTGAAAATGACACTTGAATAATAGAAACAAAGGCCCAGATTCAGATAGAATTAGATTATCAGAATCAGAAATACACTATGCTGCCGTTTTTTACCTGGCTCTACGTGGAATCCAGGTAGATTTTGTCCAGTAAATGACGGCGGCGTAGTGTATTTCTGCCGTCGCAATCCATCTACGCGAGTAGGGGGCGTGAAGCATTTAAAATAGGCGCGTTCCTGCGGCGATCGAACTGCGCATGCTCCGTTCGCAAATTTCCCGCCGTGCATTGCGCGAAATCACGTAGTTACGTAATTTTTTCTTGAGTAGAGTCGTTTACGGAGATTCCTATTCCCGAACGAGTTACGTAAAAAAAAAAATATATATTTTAAATTCGACGCGGAAACGACGGCCATACTTAACATGGGCTACGCACCGTTAGACCAGCAAAAAGCTGGTCTAACAGTACGTATAAAAAAATAGACGAAAGTGATTGCGAAGACCGCTCGTATCTTCGTGGATCGCCGTAAAAACTCATTTGCATATCCCGACGCATGAAAACGACGCAAACTCCTCCCAGCGGCCGCAAAAATATCGCAGCGTAGATCCGAAGGCTTACGAAGACGTAAGCCTCTCGGATCGAAGCCCGAAGCCGCCGTATCATGGTTTGAGGATTCAAACTAGTGATACGGCGCGCAAAATTTGAAATTACTCCTGTCTAACACCAGTTAGACAGGCGTAATTGCTCTGTGAATCTGGGCCAAAGTGCTTGATTGGCAAATGGAGCAATATAGATTGTGTTACAGTATATTGGCCATTCAAGATATTGTTTATCTTTATCCCCTTATGCTCAAAGAAGTGTCCTGTGATATACAGCCCTCAGGCCTCGTACACACGACCGAGAATCTCGTCAGGAAAAACCCGTCGTTTTCCTTGATGAGATTCTTGCCAAGAAACTCTTGTACAGACTTTTGTTTCAAAAGAACCACAGTTCTCTTGAAAGGAAAGAACACAGTGACGTCATCGCGTACGACGAGCATGCGCTTGTGACATTCTATGCCGTCGCCGCCATCTTGCTTCACCCTACCTATGCCGTGGAAGCTACCGCATGCGTTAAAGTCATTTCGAGCATGTACGGGTTTCCACGGTGACAGGTAAGTATAAGTACTCTCGGGTTTCTCGTCGGGAATCAGGCCGACGAGAATCTTGACGAGAAAAAAGAGAGCAGGTTCTCTTTTTTTTCTTGTCGAGATTCTGCCCAGATTTCCTGACGAAGAAACTGAATGGCTCGTACACATGAACGGTAATCTCGGCAAGAAGCAGTTTTCTTGCTTTTTTTTGCAGAGTGTGTACGAGGCTTCAGCCTTATCAGGAGAACTAAGGCTGTTTGTAACTGAGCCCCCATCTGAAATCGGCCATAGTTATACTGGCCATGTATGGATTATTTGGATTTGAGTACCTATGACAGCATCGTCCTCAATACTCATCCACATACTGTATCTAAGCACATATGATGGCAGATAAGGGTTTATACTTCACACAACTATTTGCGCTCTTGTGGAAATTGATGCAGTAAAGGTTGCATATCTTTACTACACTCCCATACATAGAATGACAATGAACCTTTTCCAGGGCTGATCCTAAGGTCACATGCGCCTGGGTGCAGAAATATTTCTGGCGCCCCTACATGGGCGTCGTCATTTTACTAACTCCTCCCCTTTACACATGTTTCTATGGCAATGACTCAACCACAGAAATGTTCCCCCACAAAGTCTTCATTACCCAGGGATCCTTACATGATCTCTTAACAATAAACAAAATACAGGAAGAGAAGCAGAGTGCTTTATTGGGACCTGGAGAGGGGCCTCTGTGATGGACACAGAGAGGGCTTCTGTTAGAGAGTCTGTTAGATGTTCGGCGCCCCCACCTCTGCAGGCGCCTGGGTGCAATGCACCCTGTGCACCCTGCCTAGGATCGGCCCTGACCTTGTCTAAAGAACCTTTTGAAATCCGACACTTTGACAAAAGAGGGACCATCTCACATGGACACTTCCCTACACTATTAAGTTGGCTAGACATGGAGGCCTGTTGTGATTCTATTGATGCTTAGGTTCAAATGACAGTCTCTCCCCGAGTTCTCTGATTAGTTCCGCCAGGTCTTCTGTGTTGTGACTTTTCTCCTCGAGGAGCTCATAGCGCAGACTAGAGATGTCCTGCTTAATTTCCTTCAGTTCTCCTGAAAATATTTAAAATAAAGTATATAAAAGATCACATGGTAAGTAAGTAGACATGTGCACACTGAAATATTTTGTTTCGGAATTTAGTTTTCGTCCTAAAAATACATTTATTTAGTTACTCCCGAAATTTGTTTTTATTTATTTTGTTAAAAAATGCATTAGTCAGAAAATCCGAATTAATTAAGGTCGAATTTGTCATTGAAATCTTATGGTGTCTGTCAAATGTTCTAAGAAGATTCGATGGAGCAGCTAAACTGTACAACACCACAATTGTAAATGGTTGAATATTCCGCCCACAAGCTATAGAAGAATTCTAATGTTGTATGACTAGTAATAATTATATTTATAAATTATTATTACTAGTTAACCAACATTCAAATTCTTCTATAGCCTATGGGCCGAGCATTTGACACAAAATGCACAGTTTAGCTGCTTGTCGAATATTCTTAGAACTTTTGACAGACACCATAAGCCTTCAATGACAGATTCAACATTTGTATGTTTTTCGCTGCTTCGTCTAATCTTTGTTGTTCATGTCGAATGGTCTACCCCAACACTGTCTCTCAAAGTCAAATCTTTCTTCTCTATGTAGAATAATCTTGGACTAATAGAGTTAGGTTAGGCACATTCGACCGCAGATTCGATAGACACAGATTGATATTGTCACTGTCATGTCGAATCTTCTATCCATATCGAACTGTTGTAGCAATGAAAACAAAAATAAAGCATTTTTTTATGTTGGATCTTCCAGATTTTGCACGTTCGTTTTCGTTTGTTAAAACGATAACGAAATTCGGCCAAAAATACGTTCGGACGAAAACGAATGTACATGTCTAATGGTAAGTACAGGCGTCACATTATACAATAGTAGTGCCTGTACAGTATATGGACTCCATACCCCTGATGACGTGAATGCTGACAACATGCGTAAGGGGGATCCACGCTCATGCCGTCACCACGCACAGCGACACCACAAGGTGGTTGGATCGCTACCGGTATTTTTATACATATGCTGGATTTTATCATCTTTATTGTGAGTTATTAGCATTGCCTTGTTTTTAATAAATACACTATACCGTTTTACGTTATGTGGATATCTTTAATTCATCTTTCATGTATGTTACGATGGAGCTATGTCTTCCAGGAGTTGTAATACTGCCTTAATCACATAAGTGGAAAGAAGCAATGGATTTTGATTTTGGATTTATATACAGTGCTTTAGACTCTTGTAACTTAAGCCTCGTACACACGATCGGACTTCCATCAGACAAATCCATGGAATTTTGTCCGAAGGCGCTGCCCGTGAACTTGTTCTGCATACAGACGGCAGAACTTTATCAGCCAACATACACAAAACAATGTGTTTTTTGCTGCTCTTTAGCGCCACCCTTTGGGCAACTTCTGCTAATATTATTGTCTTATGGTTAGCATTGGTTCAGAGCATGTGTGTTTGTACTTTGGATTTTGTTCTGATGGACTTGTGTACACACAATCGGATAATCCAAAGGCACACATTTTGTTGTCGGAAAATTTGAAAGCATTCTATAAAACATGTGTTGTCGGAAAATCTGACAACATCTGTCCGATGGAGCATACAAATGTTCGGATTTTCCGACAAAACCCTGCCATCACACATTTGTTGTCAGAAAATCTGATCGCGTGTACAAGGCTTTATTCTTTTAATTTATTATTATTCTTTTACTTGTAACGATTTGTTGTATGGGGCACATATTTTTGTCACATTTTACTCATTAATATTTTTTTTTAGCGCTGCCAACTTTTATTTAATACATGTACAGTATATAGACTGCTTACATCTTCAGGGTCATAATAACTTAACCTCTTCCCGACCACATAACTCATATGCACGGCAGCAAGGATGGTGGACATTAATGCCCACACGCCCCAGACAAATGCTTCTATGTAGGTTTCTGTCCTGAGAGCACGTTCTGTGTGCTCCCAGCACAGTGACTGAGCGGTCATTGACAGCTACCAGTTTCTAATTATGATTGGGAGGTGGTGGGATGGGTTCACCGATCATGTGACCACTGTGACAGCCAAGCACAGTGACCATGTGATCGTGAAGTCCGTCACGCTCCCTGCTTAAGACCCAGTAAAGGCCCTATAGTGGGTGAGCAGAAATTGGCCAAGGCAAACATGCATAGATAATAAAAAACTAAGGATACAGAGGCAAATAAGGAAGAAGGTTCTTATTCTGGGAAATTAGGGAAGGTGCTTCCACTAAATCTAAACATGTATAAGGATAGGAAATTTGTTCATAAAATCTTTTGTATGTAAAAAACTATTTTTCTACTGATTTATACATTTGGGAGTGATTATATGTGTGGTACACAGGTCCACTATCTCCTCTGTTTATATAGAGGCATTTTTTTGTTTCCTTTCATACTGAGAATATGAATTGTGAACTATATGTGCATCATAAGATGAGAATATTACATTTTTGTTTTATGGTATTTTTTGTTGTCCAAATTATTTATATATATAAAATATATACACTGCTCAAAAAAATTAAAGGAACACTTTAAAAACATATCAGATCTCAACGGGCAAAAAATCTCATGCTGGATATCTATACTGATATGGACTGGGTAATGTGTTAGGAATGAAAGGATGGCACATCATTTGATGGAAATTAAAATTATCCACCTACAGAGGGCTGAATTCAAAGACGCCACCCGAAAATCAAAGTGAAAAAATTATGCAGCAAGCTAGTCCATTTTGCTAAAATTTAATTGCAACAACTCAAAATGGTCCTCAGTAGTTTGTATGGCCCCCAAGTGCTGACAAGATCAGGGCAAGCTCCTAATGAGACGACGGAAGGTGTCCTGGGGTATTTTCTTTCCAGATCTGGACCCGAGCATTACTAAGCTCCTGAACAGAATGAGGTGCAACCTGGCGGCACCAGATGTCCCAGAGGTGTTCTTTTGGATTTAGGTCAGGTGAGTGTAGGGGCCATTCAATGGTATCAATTTCTTCACCCTCCAGGAACTGGTTGCATGCTCTTGCCATATGAGGCCGGGAATTGTTGTGCACCAGGAGGAACCCAGGACCCACTGCACCAGCATAGGGTCTGACAATGGGTCCAAGGATTTCATCCCGATACCCAATGGCAGTCAGGGGGCCATTGTGTAGCCTGTATAGGTCTGTGCGTCCCTCCATGGATATACTTCCCCAGACCATCACTGACCCACCACCAAACCGGTCATGCTGAACGATGTTACAGGCAGCATAAAGTTCTCCGCAGCTTCTCCAGACCCTTTCACATTTGTCACATATGCTCAGGGTAAACCTGCTCTCATCTGTGAAAAGCATGGGGCACCAGTGGTGGACCTGCCAATTCTGGTGTTCAATGGAAAATGCCAATCAAGCTCCACAGTGTCTGGCAGTGAGCACAAAGCACACTAGAGGACGTCGGCCCTCAGGCCACCTCCATAAAGTCTGTTTCTGATTGTTTGGTTAGAGACATTCACACCAGTGGCCTGCTGAAGGTCATTTTGTAGGGCTCTGGCAGTGCTCATCCTGTTCCTCCTCGCAAAAAGGAGCAGATACCGGTCCTGCTGATGGGTTAAGGACCTTCTACGGCTCTGTCCAGCTCTCCTAGAGTAACTGCCTGTCTCCTGGAATCTCCTCCGTGCTTTTGAGATTGTGCTGGGAGACACGGCAAACCTTCTGGCAATGACACGTATTGATGTGCCATCCTGGAGGAGTTGGACTGCCTGTGCAACCTTTATAGGGTCCAGGTATCGCCTCGTGCTACCAGTAGTGACGCTGGCCCTAGCCAAATGCAAAACTAGTGGAAAACGGTCAGAAAAGATGAGTAGGGGAAAAAATGTCAGACACCTCCACCTGAAAAACCATTCCTGTTTTGGAGGTCGTCTCATTGTTGCCCATCTAGTGCACCTGTTGTTCATTTTAATTAACAGCAAAGCAGCTAAAACTGATTAACAACCCCTTCTGTATACACCCCTCCCCCTCTGCTACTCAACTGACCATATCAATATCCCAGGAGTTATGATTTAAAAGTGTTCCTTTAATTTCTTTTAGCAGAGTGTATATATATATATATAAAATGTAAACCCAACATTTCATATTCCTGAAGTAACACTGTGCATTGTTATAATGCAGATCTTTATTTTGACCACAAGATGGCAGTGTTTCAATACTGGTGTGCAGGATTGCTGAATCTTGTGTGCTGGAAGCAGAACTTTTCTAATGCCGCGTACACACGGTCGTTTTTTGCGATGAAAAAAAAACATTGTTTTTTAAAACGTCATTCAAATTGATCGTGTGTGGGCAAAACGTCGTTTTTTGTCTTCAAAAAAACGACCAAAAACCAATTCCAACATTTTTTGTGTCGTTTTTCAAAACGTCGTTTTTTTGTTTCACAAAAAGTCACCGTGTGTAGCAAAAATGTTGTTTAGAACGACGTTTTTCAACCCGCGCATGCCCAGAAGCTAGTTATGAAGCGAGCTTCAATTGAAAAGAGTGGTGAACGAAACCTCGCTTTTTGTGAAAAAAACGATGGTGTGTATGCAACATCGTCTCTGAAAAGTGACGTTATAAAAACGTCGTTTTTTACTTCACAGAAAACGTTGTTTTTTTTTCATCACAAAAAATTATCGTGTGTACGCGGCATTACACAACTAACTGTCAGCGCATCTGCCTTGTGACAGGACACTGATCTTCTGCTCCCTGTCATCGGGAGCAGTGATCACTGGAGTGTCACATGTAGACCAGCCCCCCCACCAGTCAGAATCGCTCCCTAGGACACACTTAACCCCTTCATCGCCCCCTAGTGGTTAACCCCTTCCCTGCCAGTGTCATTTACACAGTAATCCGTGCATTCTTATAGCACTGACCGCTGTATAAATGACAGTGGTTGCAAAATAGCGTCAAAAGTGTCCTATGTGTCCACCAAAATGTCGCAGCCACAATAAAAATTGCTGATCGCCACCATTAATAATAAAAATGCCATAAAACTATAACCTATTTTGTAGACACTAGGGGCCAGATCCACAAAGATCTGCCCCGGCGTATCGTATCTGAGATACGCTACGCCACCGTACCTTACCTGGCTTTAGTTCAAATCCATAAAAAAATTGCGCTGTAAGTTACGGCGGCGTAGTGTATCTCAAGCGGCATAACGGCGCGGAATTCAAGTTGGGTGGGTACGGGGCGTGTTACATTTAAATGTAGCGCGTCCCCATTCAGAAATTTCCCACCGTGCATTGCGCTAAATTACATCGCAACAACGTTATTTTTTTTTACTAGCGTGAATTACATACATTCCTATTCACGGACGACTTACGCAAAAATAAAAAATAATTCAAATTTCGACGCGGGAACAACGGCCATAATTAACATGGCAAGTCTAACTATACGCTGCAAAAAAGCAGCTTTAACTATACGCCGGAAAAAGCCGACTAGAGACGCGGTAAGAGAATGCAACGGCCGCGCGTACGTTCGTGGATCGTCGGAAATAGCTCATTTGCATACTCGACTCGGAAACCGACGAGATTTCCACCCAGCGGACGCCGAAGTTTTGCATCTATGATCCGAAGGCGTACGCCTGTCGGATCGAACCCAGATGCCGTCATATCTTGGTTTGAGGATTCAAACTAAAGATACGACACGTGTAATTTGAAAGTACGCCGGCGTATCAGTAGATACACCGGCCTACTCTCTCTATGGATCTGGCCCTATAACTTTTGCGCAAACCATTCAATATAAGCTTATTGTGTATTTTTTACCTTAAATATGTAGAAGAATACATATCGGCCTAAACTGAGAATAAAGATTTATTATAGCAAAAAGTAAAAAATATTGCTTTTTTTTTCAAAATTGTCACTCTCCTTTTGTTTATAGAGCAAAAAAATTAAAACTGCAGAGGTGATCAAATACTATCAAAAGAAAGCTCTATTTGTGGGGAAAAAAGGACGCCAATTTTGTTTGGGAGCCACGTCGCACGACCGCGCAATTTCTAAAGCTATGCAGTGCCGAATCGCAAAAAAACTGCCCAGACATTGGGCAGCCAAATCCTTCGGGGTTGAAGTGGTTTTAATACAACTTAATCATTTATTTTACAAGTGTGTGCGCATATTTTTGTTTGTGTAACATCCATAAGGCTACCTGGTTAAGGTACTGTGGTGGTGTTAGGGGTGGTGCTCTACCCAGGGCTCTATGTTGAACAGGGGACCCACGTCTTCCTGTGGGGGTATCGCTACACTGATATGTTCTTGTGTGACAAAGTATTCTCTTTTCTTTGTATTGCTTCCTTTATGTGAAATCCCTGATGTTCCTGTCAGTCCCTGTGATTTGATACCAGGAACTGACCACACTAGGCATGAGAGCACGGTGTGGTCAGTTCTCTAGCTGTGCTGAGGACTCAGCCTGCTCTCCCAATGAATAGACTTGTGTTGACACCCTCCTTCTCCACAGCCATTCACTGAGAAGATAAATGTACTGCATTTTCTCCTCCCCTAGCTTTCTGAGCTCCTTATGCAGGTGAGAACATGGGGTGTGTGATCACTTTATAAATACTTTTTTTTATGTTGTTTTTTTACAATATATATATATATATATATATATATATATATATATATATATATATATATACACACATGTTAATGTTAATGTTAAATGTTTTGCCTTTCATTTCAGGCCGGGTTCACACCTATGCGAATTGAGTGCGGCTTAAACCGCATCCAATACACAGAACATGTCTAAATACATTGGGGCAGATTCACAGAGAATTAGATTCTCGTAGAGTATCAGAAATACACTACGCCGCCGTTTTTTACCTGGCTCTATGTGGAATCCAGGTAGATTTTGTCCAGTAAATGACGGCGGCGTAGTGTATTTCTCCCGTCGCAATCCATCTGCGCGAGTAGGGGGCGTGAAGCATTTAAAATAGGCGCGTTCCCGCGGCGATCGAACTGCGCATGCTCCGTTCGCAAATTTCCCGCCGTGCATTGCGCGAAAACACGTCGTCACGTCGTAGTAGCGTCGTTTACGTACATTCCTATTCCCGAACGAGTTACGTTAAAAAAAAAAAAAAAAATTCAAATCGACGCGGGAACGACGGCCATACTTTACATGGGTTACGCACTGTTAGACCAGCAAAAAGCTCCTCTAACATTACGTAGCCAAAAAATGACGTAGGCGATTACGAGGGACACTCGTACCTTCGTGGATCGCCGTAAAAACTCATTTGCATATCCCGACGCATGAAAACGACGCAAACTCCTCCCAGCGGCCGCAAAAATATCGCAGTGCAGATCCGAAGGCTTACGAGGACGTAAGCCTCTCGGATCGAAGCCCGAAGCCGCCGTATCATGGTTTGAGGATTCAAACTAGTGATACGGCGCGCAAAATTTGAAATTACTCCTGTCTAACACCAGTTAGACAGGCGTAATTGCTCTGTGAATCTGGGCCATTGTTTTAAATGAGGCTGGTTCACATATGTGCGATGCTTTCGCACTGCGCATTGCCGAAAAAACTTGTTCATTTCTCTTCAGGATTTCTCTCATTCAGCTCAATACACTTCCCCCCTCCCCCTCCTCTCTCCCAAGTCTCCAAATTCGCACCTAATCTGCAGCTAAAAAGCAAGGGGATATGCTGAACACTTCTCTTATCTCTCTGCAGAGATAAGAGAGCTGAAATTCGCACCGCACTAGTGTGAATCCGGCCTAAAGGTTGGTGCAGGCATAATGGGACAAAGGAGGTAACCATAGATCTGGCAAACCGCAAGACGTAGGTGGGTCGTGTGCCAGGAAGGTTGCAGCCATCACAATTTTGGGACCCCTTTGGTAGGGCCCCCCTGGAACAGAGAACTGGGGGGGGGGGGGGGTTAACAAAAAACAAAAAAAAAGTGTAATCTCCTCTCCTGACACAAGATAATAATGCAAATAATATTAACGGGAGGGGGGCCAGCCGGGCCCATTACAGGTGTAATGCCTGTACCCCCCTGATGGCGGCCCTGCAGCCATACATAACATTTCTGAGCCTTTTCTCTTACTGCCTTTTCACTCCATGGATCTGGTTACCCTTGGCTCATAAACACCATGGGGTTGATTTACTAAAGGAAAATAGACTGCAAGTGCAGTTGCTCCAGTGCTTAGTAAATGAGGTAAAGCTTCACTTTGCAAAGGATATCCAATCACATGCAGGGGAAAAATAAAACAGCCTTTCTGCTTGCATATGAATGGATGATGGAATTCAGCAGAGCGTTTCCTCATTTACTAAGCTCTGGCGCAACTGCACTTTGCAAAGTGCACAGTCTATTTTCCTTTAGTAAATCAACCCTCGTATATCATAAACACCAGTTGATGGGTGCTCTGACTCACCTTCATTAACTTCATCACTCTCCTTGTCAACCTGAGCTTTCAGCACATAACGCTTTATGAGACGCTTCATTATTTTCTACAAAATGGAAGAAAAACATTACTAAAATGTTGTTATTGAACAATATATAATATACAAATCTGGAATGTTGGAAATACACAAGTCTGAAATCATGCATACATACACTATATTACCAAAAGTATTGTGACACCTGCCTTTACACGCATATAAACTTTAATGGCATCCCAGTCTTAGTCTGTAAGGTCCAATATGGAGTCGGCCCACCCTTTGCAGCTATAACAGCTTCAACTCTTCTGGGAAGGCTCCCAACAAGGTTTAGGAGTGTGTCTATGGGAATGTTTGACCATTCTTCCAGAAGCGCATTTGTGAGGTCAGGCCACCCTAATTCATCCCAAAGGTGTTCTATTGGGTTGAGGTCAGGACTCTGTGCAGGCCAGTCAAGTTCCTCCACCCCAAACTCACTCCAACAATGTACAAACAGGCCCGGCTGGTAGGCACATGTGACCAGAGCCACTTACAACCAGTAGCAGAGGAACATGACCATAAAATTATGCTGACAGCTTCCTCGGCGAGAAGAAACGCAACCTGGCCGGTCCACATCCAAATGTGAGGCTTCCCGTTTTTAAGAATAATTGTAATTAGCCTTTACATTTACAACCAATTTAAGTGAAAAGAAAGTCCATCCCGTCCGTCCAATCCCTCAGTGCAGCAATTCAATTCAAAGAGCAGATCCTGTTCAACAATATCAGTAGACAGTTCATCAAGTATTAAGCATATAAGTGCTTAAACATTAAATGAGAATCTGTACTTAATTAAATTGCAGCACTGAAAGAGTTTCACACCTTTGGGAGTTTTATATGGACTTACAATGTATGGGTGATTTTTTGAGTGAGAATAACATTTCTGCTTCTATTCTATAAATGTTATTCTAGCTGAAGAGCTTGGGTACGTTTTTCTTAATGTGCTAGCATGGGCATGCGCTCCCTAGGGCAAATGGGGCCTGTGACCCCCCTAGAAAATTGAGAAGATGTTAAAGAGTCTCGCAGCCGCGGGCTGTCTGAG
The DNA here is from genome assembly GCA_029574335.1 of Rana kukunoris. Lineage (NCBI taxonomy): Eukaryota > Metazoa > Chordata > Amphibia > Anura > Ranidae > Rana > Rana kukunoris. The sequence continues at coordinate 56,569,597 of CM056050.1, forward strand.
CACAGGCACAGCGAGCAGAGTGAAGCCACCTCCCCCTCCAGTGTTTATGTGTACACAGGGAACCTGCTGCCGGTGCCATGCTGATGGCTGATCTGAGGTTTTGAATAAGATGGGGAGGGGGGGTCCATCTTTGCTGAAGGGGGGTCTGTACTGAAGGGGATATGTGCGGAAGAGGGGTCAATCTGTGCTGAAGGGGGGGTCTGTGCTTAAAGGGGGTCCATCTGTGCTGAATAGAGGGGTCTGTGCTGAAGGGAGGGGTCCATCTGTGCTGAAGGGGGGGTCTGTGCTTAAAGGGGGTCTATCTGTGCTGAAGGGGGATTTCTGCTGAATGGAGGGGTCTGTGCTGAAGTGAGGGGTTCATCTGTGCTGAAGGGGGTTCCATCTGTGCTGAAGGGGGATCTGTGCTGAATGGAGGGGTCTGTGCTGAAGGGAGGGGTCCATCTGTGCTGAATGTGCTAAATGGAGGGGTCCGTGCTAAAATGCAGTGCCTTACCATCGTTCTAGCTGCGCTATTCGGCCGCTAGCCGGGCACTTTTAACCCCCGCTAGTGTTTTAAGAAACAAACATGTTCTTCTCCAAACTGTTGCCACGAGGTTAGAAGTCAATAATTGTCTAAAATATCTTTGTATGCTAAAGCATTAACAGTATCATCACTGGAAAAACCTGAACTACATATTTGGAGGTGTGTCCGCATACTTTTGTCCACATATTTTGGCCATATAATGAATCGGTTACTGGTGGAGTCTGCAGTGCTTAGTCACCCTCCAGGGGAATTCAGGGATGCAGTCTTGCTTTAACATGGAGGGGGAATCTCTCTTACTTTAGATTATTATTATGAATTGAATTATGATTGAAAGTTCATCGGGACAGAGATATAACTGCTGTAAAAGGTTTGTAGATGTGACAAATGAAGTGTAGAAATCTCACCACTGTAGTCCCACAGAAACATAAGAAGCCATTAGCTGGTTTTTACTTCTCAGCATCCAACAAATATTAGTTGAGGTGGACCAACTTTTATATACTGTATAATAATGATGGTTTTGAAAATGGTTTGTACTTGCCTGATATCTTGAGGATGTTTGGCTTATGTTGTTCAGGTTTCCATCTTCTGAACTCCTAATGCTTGAGTGCTTGCTCTGTCCCAACTGAATACACAACAAATGAATAAGGTATTGACATCTATTAAATGTAAAAAGTTTCATAGAATCCATAGACATAATATCACATCCACCACTCGGCATCATATCGGATGACAGTCTCATGTTGTTGGGTTTCCCTACAGTCAATGCTATATATCAGCTCAAATAATTTCATTACAGCCTAAAGGGGGAAGAGGACAGTCATGGGCTGTGGCTTCTGGTCCAAGTTACACTATGATCTTAGGTGTGTAATTGGTGGTATAGAGAGCATATTGAGAACGAGGGGGTCCTTAGGAAAAAATTGTCTAAAGTATTGTTATATTTTAACTTCTGCTGTATCTAAGTTAATACTAGTTGTGTAGCTTGACACATCTAGATGACCCTGCCCACATACTCCCTCCACTCCAACTGCAAGATATGAGTCAGAGTTCTTAAATGTATCAATATCATCCCGACTCTTATAATATTTCTTACGTCCACCCCATAATCTCCTTTACCTAAAACTCTTATCCCTCATACTTGTAGACAGGTTGTTTATTGCTGCATTAGCTAGTTAGTGGCTGGCACAGGCTGAGAGGGGGAACCATTAAGTGTGTGTGCTCCATTCCCGGGCTTTTTGGTCCCACCCATCTTTTGTTTAAAAAGGGCAAGGCTGAGATCCAGGGCTCTTGGCCCATGCTGTGAAGGTCTGCTGCACCTTGCAGCTGGACTGAGTCACCAGGGATATGGAGATCAACCAGCACATGGAGAACACCAACAATGGCTTCTACCTTGCAGAGGTATGACCGGGCAGCCATTTAGTTGTAGTTAGAGTTAGGAAATGGACTCTGTTCACATAGAATTGTATTGCCAAAGACTTCTCAGTAAAGTGGCATCAACTGATTTAAGCCTGGACTGAAGTTATTCAAAGAGGTGCATGTTGGTTTTGGGTATCAAAGGAGCCAGGGTCGGTTAAGCACAAATAAGTATAAAGCTTGAGGGTTAACTAGGCAAGACAAGGAGGAGGAGTGTAGCTGCTAAGAGTACCCAAGCACAGTTCAAGACACAAGCAACCAGTCATTAAGCGTGGTACCTGGTGTAGGTGACAGGTCCTCTGGTAGCGAGGGGGTTGATGTCCTGGCTCCCTCCCTAGCGGTCCGTTTCCAGTAGCAACCGGAACTGAACCCACATCACAGAGATCCATGGCCTGGTCACATGGGTACAGGAAGGAAGGAGTTAAAAAGTACACGCATGAGGTCCACGCTAGGTGCATGCCGGAACCCCATTCTGTTACAGGGAGTAAGGTAACCGGTACACTGGACTGGTGGAGAGGGTGCAGGCTCTGCAGCATCCCTCCTAATGCAACATATATCAAGTTACAGTGTACTCTGTATGTTTACTACGCCACATAGCGAAGACTCATCTCTAAGTCGGGGGAACTGCCTTAACGTTAGACTTTTCATATGACTGCAGTCTCTGCCTGGTCCCAGGCATTGATGGTAGCACTCTACGCGGAAGGTACCCCTGTATACTTGTACACATACCTCCACTCCAACTCCTATAACCCTCTCCACCTCGCATTGTATGCCTCTACTCTTTCAGAAGAAGAAAATTCACCACACATTTGTTCAATTAAAAGTGTGTTCTTCCATACAGCCGATAAAGACTATATTACTCATCCACTTGTCTATGGGATGATCTAACACATGGGAGAGAGCAAAATCTGATACAGCTTTGCACAGAAGCCAATCAGCTTCCAGGTTTTATTGTCAAAGCGTAATTGAACAAGCTGATTTGCTACCATGCACAGCTGCACCAGATTCTGAGTGCTGAGGTTTAGGCAAATCTCCCCAATAGTTATACATACTTTACTCCACCTTTCCTCAAAAGTCGGCAATCAGTTCCTATGCTGTCCTGGGATGCAATGTCTGTGAGCTTACATAATCACATATAATGCAGGACTGACAATAATGTCCCATTTTAGTGAATTGTATGACGACAGCTGGCCAGTGGTGAGTAGGAAAAGCAGATTAATGGGCTGGTCATGGAGGAAGACTGTGGGAGCATGGATTGAGGTATGTTTCTGCATTAGAAAAACTAGCATTCAATTCTTCACCAGCGCATAGTGGTGAGGGATGGGTTAACTTTAATGATTTTATCACTGCTTAGAGTAAGAGGTTGTAAAGGTTTGGCGTTTTAAAAAACAAAACAAAAGCAAACATTTCATACTGTGAACCTCCGCTGTGCAGTTGATCTTCCTCTTCTGGGGTTCCTCAGTGGCACTCCTGGCTCCTCCTTTTCTCGAGTGCCCCGTCGGAGAAGCACTCTCCTTCGTAGACACTCATTCGGGCACACTCCCGTGTCCTGCTTCTGTGTCTATTCACACAGAAAGCAGGATCGGGCCCACCCCCGAAGCCTGTATCATTGGATTTGATTTACAGCAGCGTAAGGCAATGGCTGCTCTACTATCAATATACGCTATCAGGACATGAGACACCGGCCAGAAGTGGTGTGCTTGTTCTGGTCGTGGGAAATGCAGGGCTCAGGTAAGTATAACGGGGGCTGCTGAGTGACAGGTTTTTCACCTTAATGCATAGAATGCATCAAGGTGAAAAAACACAAGGGTTTACAACCCCTTTAACTACTTGAGATCCGCGCTACAGCCGAATGACGGCTCTAGCGCAGATCTAAATTGTCAACAAGCCGTCAATTGACGGCTTGTCACTAGCTGCTTCCCGCGAGCGCTCCAGAGCGCGCTGCGGGGAAACACTGTGTTGCCCGTGTCCCTTGGACACAGCCAATCACAGATCGCCGCAAACGGCCAATCAGAGTGGCCGTTTGCGATGCGATCTGTGCGGCCAATGAGAAATGATCTCATAGATCATCTCTCATTGCCGTTTTACATAGAGACCGCATTCTGTCTCTGGAGAGCAGGAGATGGATCTGTGTCTCTTGTACATAGAGACACAGATCGGTCACCTCCCCAGTCACCCCCCCTCCCCCCACAGTTAGAACACTATGCAAGGAATACATTTAACCCCTTCCTCACCCCCTAGTGTTAACCCCTTCAATGCCAGTCATATTTTTACTGTAATTAGTGCATTTTTATAGCACCGATCGCAGTATAAATGTGAATGACGCCAAAAATGTGTCAAAAGTGTCCGATGTGTCCGCCATAACGTCGCAGTCCCAATAAAAATCGCAGATCGCCGCCATTTCTAGTAAAAAAAAAATAATAAAAAATAATAATTCTGTCCCCTATTTTGTAGGCACTATAAATTTTGCGCAAACCAGACGCTTATTGCGATTTTTTATTTTTTTTTCCAAAAATATGTAGAAGAATACGCATCGCCCTAAACTGAGAAAAAAAAAGTTTTTTTTTTTTTAATTGGGATATTTATTATAGCAACAAGTAAAAAATATTGTATTTTTTTCAAAATTGTCGCACTTTTTTGTTTATAGCGCAAAAAATAAAAACCTCAGAGGTGATCAAATACCACCAAAAGAAAGCTCTACTTGTGGGGAAAAAAGGACGTCAATTTTGTTTGGGAGCCACGTCGCACAACCGCGCAATTGTCAGTTAAAGCGACGCAGTGCCGGAAGCTGAAATATCACCTGGGCAGGAGGGGGGTATATGTGCCCAGTAAGCAAGTGGTTAAGCTTCAACCCCCTTTAGTGCTATATTGTCCCCAAGAAAAACATGCAAAAAAGTTGAATTTGATTCAACACTCGTATTAAAATGCACGTTTTGTGCCTAAAAGGTTTAATTAAAACCTCAGAACATTATAGTAGGAATTTCCTAAACCAGAGGAGACAGAATCTGGAGCAGCTGTGCAAAGTAATCAATCACCTTCAGGCCGGATTTACACTGGTCCGACAAACGCTCCGACATTGGGAGCTCATGTCGCATGACGTGTGAAAATCAATGTTTCCCTATGAGAGATGTCTTAACTGGTCCGACACAAGTCGGTCTGACTTTTAAAATGCTCCCTGTACTACTTTGGTCCGATTTTGTATCCTACTTCAGCCCATTGAATATCATTGAAGTCGGATCAAAGTAGGATCCTTGTCCTTACCATCCGACTTTTGACATCTGACATTGTGATTAAGGCCGGGTTCACACTTGTCCGACAAACACTCCGACATTGGGAGCTCATGTCGCGTGTTGAGTATTTGGAGCCATCTAGTGACAAAATACTGGTAATGCAGATATGTTTTTCCTGAAAGAAGCACAAAAGACTAGACAGGAAGTGACTGTTGTTTTGGGAGGAGGAGGCTGACCTTTTTCACCCAGGAGGTTTGGTGACCTACCCATGAACACCTTCTTGAGCAGTGCATGCTGGGTAGGAGATAAAAGGAGCCGGAGCAGCCATTTTAGGTCTCTTGGAATCGTGTGGCCTGCCTAAGAGGACCTGTGGGGAGACGGTGGCCAGATTGCAGAGACCCAGAGACACTCATCCGAGCATCGGAGGACGGGATCCACACAGTGGAGCTGAACAGAGCGATTGGCCCAGCTGATGGAGAAGCAAGTTGCAGTCACCGGACAAAAGTTACCACACAGAGCCTCTATCCAGTGGACTCCACAAGTATGAAAGATTTCCCCTGTGTTCCTGTTAAAAATGTTGACACTCCCTCACTAGGAGAGACACCGTAGAGAGAATGAATCTCCCTAGCAGGGGTACAAACAGAAATAAAAACCTAATAGGGATTCTTATCCCTCAATGCTCTGTGCAATGCAAAAAATAGCTTTAGATACATATGCATCTTTATTATGTAATACACGGAAAAAATCAAAAGCTTAGTATTTGAGTCAATAATTGGGACTTTCAATCACCTCAATCAGTTGATCCATAGCCATATTTCCCAGAGCTATTAATTCATAGTTTAAAAACTATACTATTCCAAATTAATTATTAAACATATAAACAATCATGGATTACAGAATACACTGCTCCTGCCTCTGATATACACATTGTAAAAGGTTTAGAATTTCATCAACCAGGCAAGACCGTGATTGTTACCCTTTTATTTATTTCCTACTATGTGGACTGACATTATGTATTCTCAGCCAACCATGAAATCACCAGGTTTGCTCATCTTTGCAAAAATCTAATTTTTTCTGTACTATAGCCATTTTTTATTGTCATTTTATCATCATAGAGTGTTACTATTATTTCACCAGTAGGGGGCGATCTTAGATCAAGGTTTCTATGACTCCGTCACCATCATTTAGATATAATTGAACTTTGTGTTTGTTGGCAGTGTGCATCTGTCTTCAAAATAACATTACACAAAGTGAATACTGACTTGTATCTCTCGTCTCTCTGAATACAGAAATGATGAAATGAACATTATTTATTGCCAGCAGTGAATCTTTCTGAAAGTCTAGATGCAGTTACTTTAAAGGACCACTACTGCAAATAGAATTGTGTTCTGCTATATAATTTTTATTATTAGTCAGGATTTATAGAGCCCCAATAGTTTGTGCAGAGTAATTTAATATAAGAGGGTTATGGGGACTCTGCACCCGAGAGCTTACAATCTAATAGATGTATTGGATGTGCAGGGCTGCTGTTAGAAATCACGGGGCCCCGTAGAGCCTACCTGGCAGGGCCCCCCCAATATATCAAGACCATATTTTCACAAAAAAATACACTAAAATCATTATTAGCGGACACAAACATAGCAGAGAACCTGTGTGAATTAGCACTTTTTTTTTTTTTTTTTTTTACATTTAAAAAAAATAATTATATTCATCAGAGTCAGAGAATGATGACCTGTGTCTGTGTCTCTCCCTGCAGCAGCTGAAAGCCGAGAGGAGGGGAAAAAGCTGGCTTTCAGCTACTGCAGAGGGCGGCAGTAGCTGTAACTGCCCCTCCGCCAAACCGCACTAATTCGCCCTGCTGTTTAGGCCCCCCTGTGTGCTGGGCCCCCTACAAGAGGACTGGTGGTCCCCCCCTATCAGCGGCCATGGGGATGTGCACGTGTAATGTCAGTATTCATTGTTTGGATTCTTTCTTTTCTTTTTTTTAGGGCTGTGGAAATTAACTTTTAATTCATCGATTAATCTTTCATTTTTTTGATCGATCAAAATTCTTTTGATTGGAACTCACCTCTCCACAGGCTTCCGGGCCTTCAGGGAGTTCCGTCGGACATCCGGTGACGTCACGGACACTGGCGTGGCTTGTCGTGTCCATCTGAAGGGCTCCTTTGCTGTGCCTTCATATCTGCATGACCTTACTATCTGCCACACGCAAGGGCTGTTCCACTTCCCTCTATCACTTCCCTCTATCAACCTGGGATTCTACAGCCATCCACTGGGAGTTGTGATCGTTCCCTTCATGGGACATCTACATGCCGACAGACTGATGTTAACCCCTCCTCATCTGGATTCAGCAGTGGTATCGGTGTACACATTTTTATACCAGTATCATACTTGGCTACCTGTTTTTATGACTGCTTTCGCTACCATTTGGTATTACTCGCACAATTTTTACAGTTTATGTAAGTACATCGATTTTATCTCTAGTGCAATATTTATTTGGTTACCTACTTGAAGACTATAAAAGTTTTAATGCTATTCCCATTGAGCGCTGCCTTTGTGTGTTTTTTGTATCCTGCTATCCATTTTTCCAGTGGTTGGTAGCTGCACCGGGAATCAGCCTGCAAGGAGATCAGCTAAAAGTAGTTGGATCTGTATGTGCGTTATAATTAATCGAAATTAGTCGATTAATCGATTTATAGCCCTGATAGGCGACACTGATGGATACTCACTATCGGGCACTGATAGGAGGTACTAATGGGCACAGATGAGAAGGCAATGATGAGTAGAGTTGCCACCTCATCTCTTTAAACCGAATACATTTGAATTACACAGGTTTTGTGACTGAAGATGGTAATTAAACTCACTTGGTGCCTTATCTGCATTAAATTGGCCTCAGTGTAATTCATATGTGTTCAGGTTTAAAGGGATAAAGTAGCAACCCTACTGATGAGGCTACACTGATAGGTGGCACTAATAGGCTGCACTAATGGACACTGATTGGGCTGCACTGTAAACGGAACAGCGTGGGAGGAAAGGACTGCCAATAACCTGCAAATCTGTTTAGATTGAAATTGGACACAGCTGATCACGTGGTAAAGGCCCTCTGAGATTGGCCCCTTACCCCGATCAGTAACTAGCTGTGTCTGAAGAACACAGCAATCACAGAGCGTGCCCGATGCATGCCGCATAAGGGGTGGTTTTGGGAGGACATCTATTGACTCCCTCCCAGAACTGGAAGGCCGCGCTATAGCCAATTTTCGGCTATAGCATGGTTTGCAAGTGGTTAAACGGACAAGGTTGTTGTATTAGGCCTCAGTTACATGGCTGTAAAATGTTACTACATGTGTTTTCCAGGAGAAAGGTTCCTATGTAATGATCAATAAAATACTCGTGCTTAGATGCATTTTAAACACAGTTTATATATGGATTTCTCCTGCCACAGAGATTTTAACATTCCTAGTAATCTTAAATGCTGTATTCTTGCTTAAGCACATTAGTATGCATGTTTTGATTTGCTAATGCTTGTTGCTTTAAAAGGGCTGTAAAGGTTCAGGGTTCCTCTTCTTCTCAAGTGCCCCATCAGGGAATCGCTCTCCTTCGGGACACCCGTGCGGGTGTGCTCCCGTTTCCTGCTTCTGCGTCTATTGACACAGAAAGTAGGGCTTGGCCCCACCCGCTGGCGCCCACGTCATTGGATTTGATTGAGAGCAGCTGGAGCCAATGGCTGTACTGCTATCAATCTATCCAATCAGGACACAAGACACTGGCCAGAACTGGTGTGCTTGTTCCAGGGCTCCCGAAACACAGGGTTCCGGTAAGTAGAATGTATTAAGGTGAAAAACCTTGATGGTTTACAACCCCTTTAAGGCAACTTATTCACTTTGAATGAATCCCCATAGAATCCCTACTATTTTGTGTCTGACACGGTGCACAGAGCTTTCCTATCCAAAGGGCAGGTGCACTTCTTTATACAGGATACATGCACTGGGGTGCCATTCAGAGTTAGTACACATATACATACTGTATGTAGTATGCAAAAATAAATGCACATCACAATGCGTGTTCACCAGTGGCGGTGTGTCAATAGTGGGCGCAGGAGCGCCACCCCCTCTCTCTCCTGCACTGTCACTCAAGTCAACAATACATAGATTCATGCATTGCATAATTCTATGTATTGTCACAAGCACCGCTGCAGCTGCCAGCCCCCTGGTGAGCGCCGGCCATCTGAATAACAGCCAGGGGTGGACTGACAACTCATGGGGCCCCCGGGCAATAGAAGATTATGGGGCCCCCAGGCTTACAGATGGCCACCACGCCAAGAGGCAGTGCAGAGGCGGGGCAGCTAAAATCTCAGGATTTTCACATCAAAAGCATGTCAGTTTCAGACATATCAGGGGCAGATGTAAAAAAAAACACAGATTTTGACATACTGTCCCTGGTTTTATTGAGCCTGGCAACCCTGATGGGGCTCCCTAGTGGCATGGGGCCCTCAGGCGGTGCCTGATAACAGAAGTTGGTTGGCTTTGGAAGTGTCTATCAGGGCCAGCTTCCCGATTACAGCCGGTGGGTTCTAATCGGCTTCCAAATAGTTAACCAGGGGACGCACAGGGTGTGCGTTCCTTGGTTAACACTGACACACGTTTTAGCCAATCAGGTTCACCAGGTCTGGTTACCAGTAACCTGATTGGCTGAAGTGACATCCAGGGCATGAGAAGACATCAAGGGACAGTGAAGGGAGGATGGCTGCCCCGATAAAGGTAAGTGACGGGCAGGGGGGAGGGAAATCTAGTAGTATTTGAGGGGGCAAACTGGCGGTTTTTGAGAGGGCAAACTGTCGGCAATTGATGGGCACAGTGGCGACAACTAATGGCATGGCACAGTGGCGACAATTGATGGCACGGCACAGTGGCGACAATTGATGGCACAGTGGCGACAATTGATGGCACGGCACAGTGGCGACAATTGATGGCACAGTGGCGACAATTGATGGCACAGTGGCGACAATTGATGGCACAGTGGCGACAATTGATGGCACAGTGGCGACAATTGATGGGCACAGTGGCCACGATTGATGGCACAGTGGCGACAATTGATGGCACAGTGGCCACAATTGATGTCACAGTGGCGACAATTGATGTCACAGTGGCAACTATTGAGTGCACATTAAGAGTATAATATCCCTAGCACTATTTCATGATTTATGTACTGTAATTTGTTTATTCATCACTATATAGTCCCACCCATGTGGGTGTGATTCATGCAAATTGATTGATTATCACTTTGTTATACCTTTTTAGCCCCGCACTTGTTTTTTCTTTTACAGTGGCGACTATTGATGGCACAGTGGCGACGTTTGATGGGCACAGTGGCTGCGTTTGATGGGCACAGTGGCTGCGTTTGATGAGCACAGTGGCGGCAATTGATGGGCACAGTAGTTGTGTTTGATGGGCACAGGAGGTTGCAATTGATTTTTTTTTTTCCATTTGTTTGTGCCCCCCCCTGGATATTGAGCCCACAGCTTTCATTTACTGCTTTTGCCGATTCAAATGAAATACACGCAGGACAAGGCGAATACCGGTATAAAAAGCCTCCTTTGTTTGATTTATTGAGTTATGAAGGGTTTTCTTCACACATCACTGCAGACTTATCATAATCAGTGCCCAGGCAGGCTGAGATGGAGACGGAATTGACACTAATAATATAGACATTTAATGAATGCCTATGTGTAGAAACCTGCCACATCCGATGCAGGCAGCAGTATACGCTCAGCGGCGGATCAGATGTAACTGGCTCAAATATTTACTCTTGTATTTCTGTGCTTGGGGCTTATGTGTTTAATGCAGGCACGTCGTTAATTTGTTCCTATGACAATCTATCGGTTCTGCGAGTGTCCCCTTTATTAGTCTAGCAGCTGGCCCAAGAGTCTTTCCGCTGGTAATATCACAGAATGAGAGGAAACATTCAATGTAATGAATTGATACACATGTCCAAAAGATGCAGAGAACTCGGAAGACAAAATATACACCAGCAGCTATTTTCTTCCTTTGACCTGAAGCATGGTGACCCGTCTTTCAATCTGAAATCTACAGCTCTGCCAGAACTTGAAGCATCTGCACAGTGATGGCCTGAAATGATGCCAAGGTTCGCTCAACTCCACCCAGATGCTCCCAAGTGCTGCATCATTTTCAGGACTGGATTTAAAATCATTGTAAAGGGTCCATTTTTATCTTTTAAAAACAACAAACATGTCATACGTACCTGCTCTGTGTAATGGTTTTGCACAGAGCAGCCCCGATCCTTCTCTTCTGGGGTCCCATGCCAGCAGTTATGGCTCCTCTTCCTTGAATGCCCCCATAGCAAGGCGTTTGCTATGAGGGCACTCGTGCAGGTTCGCTCCCAAGCCATGCTCTGTGTGTCAATTGACACACAGAGCATAGCTCGGCCCCACCCTCCTGCTCCCTCCTCACTGGATGAGCTTGACAGCAGCAGAAGCTCCTGCTGATGTGTCTGAGGCGGCGTACACACGACCGAGGTTCTCGCTAGAAACCAGCGAGAACCTCGCAGGGAGCTGCATTCCAGCGAGAACCTCGGCCGTGTGTACAGTCCTGGCTCGCCCCGCCCGTCGGCAATCCCATCGGGCGGCTCGCCGATTTCGACGGCCGGCCGAGAGCCTCGACGGGCGGAACGACGTGTTCCGCCCGTCGAGGTTCTCGTACGTGTGTACGCCGCCTGAGACAATGAGGAGAGAGAGAGAGAACCAATAGAGCTGCTGCTCCTGAACACATCGCTGGATCGAGATCAGGCTGAGGTAAGTACAAGGGAGGAAGCTGCAGAGAACGCATTAAGGTAAAAAACCTTCCGCTTGGGTCTGCCTGTCTGTCTTTCAGGTGGATCAAAGCGGACCACCCATTGACTCCTATGGGAAGGCGGATGTAAGTAGATGTGTCATCCGATCCGATCCACTCAAAACAGACATATGGGGATACGTTTGCCATCCGTCTGCCCAATCGGATCGGATCTGATGAAAACAGACATGCTTAAAGCCTCGTACACACGATCGGATTTTCCGACAACAAATGTGTGATGGCAGTTTTTTTTTGGAAAATCCGACCATTTGTATGCTCCATCGGACAATTGTTGTCGGGTTTTCCGACAACAAATGTTGGATAGCATGCTGTAAAATTGTCCGACAACAAATGTGTGATGTCGGATTATCTGATCGTGTGTACACAAGTTTGTCGGGAAAAAAAATACAAACACGCATGTAAGTAATGCTAATCATAGCACAACATTAGCAAAAGTTGCCCAAAGGATGGCGCTAAAGAGCAGAAAAAAACACGTTGTTTCTGTTTGTTAGCTGACAAAAGTTTTGCCGTTTGTATGCAGAACAAGCTCACAGCCAACACCCTTCAGACAAAATTCCAGGGATTTGTCCGACGGAAATCTGATTGTGTGTATGAGACTTAAAGCCTTGTACACACAATCAGATATTCCTACAGGAATTGTGTGATGGCAGGGTTTTGTCAGAAAATCTGACCGTACGATGCATAGGACAATTGTCAGAATATCCGACAACAAATGTTGGATAGCATGCTTTAAAATTTTCTAACCACAAATGTGTGATGTCGGATTATCTGATCATGTGTACACAAGTCCGTCGGAAAAAAATCCAAAGTACAAACACGAATGCTTAGAAGCAATGCTAAGGGCCCATATACACGATTGGATATTCCAACAACAATTGTCCGCTGGACGTGTTTTGTCAGATAATCCCACCGTCTGTATGCTCCATTGGACAATTGTTGTCGGAAATTCTGACAACAAATGTTGGCTGTGCATGCTCTCAAATTTTCAGACAACAAATGTGTTCCATCGGATTATGCGATCGTGTGTACACAAATCTGTCGGACTAAAATCCAAAGTACAAACATGCTCTGAACCAATGCTAAACATCAGACAACAATAGCAGAAGTTGCCCAAAGGGTGGTGGTAAAGAGCTGAAAAAACACATAGTTTTGTGTATGTTGGCTGAAAATGTTCTGCCATCTGTATACAGAACAAGTTCACGGACAACCCCCTTTGGACAAAATTCCACGGCTTTATCCAATGGAAATCCGATCGTGTGTATGAGGCTATAAGGTTTGACCTCATATTATATGGTTTTGGTAAATCTGAAGACAAAAATCTGCAGACAATTTAATAGTGTTTATGGGGTCTAAGAGAAGTGCAGTCAGATACATCTACTGTACTCTGTAAAAGAAACTTATCAAATAAAAAGATTATCATATACTGTACATACTGTAGCAGGGTGACACCATGCTACTCCGTAAAATGGTGGTTTACACCAGATTTTGTGGGAAGCGAGCACTAATGACACAGGTGTGTGCTGGCTTCATAATAGAGCTCCAAGCCCTATCCTCCTCAGCAAGGTCGGTGTGTGATGGGAGCCGTGGCATGTGCTGCTATGCACCATACTGTCCAGGTCGGGACAGAGGAGCAGCTAGGAAGCTGCCTGTAGAGAGAGTCTATGAGGGACAAGAGCAGCTAGGAAGCTGTAGAGAGAGTCTATGAGAGACAAGAGCAGCTAGGAAGCTGTAGAGAGAGTCCATGAGGGACAAGAGCAGCTAGGAAGCTGTAGAGAGAGTGCACGAGAGACAAGAGCAGCTAGGAAGCTGTAGAGAGAGTCCACAAGGGACAAGAGCAGCTAGGAAGCTGTAGAGAGAGTCTATAAGGGACAAGAGCAGCTAGGAAGCTGTAGAGAGAGTGCGTGAGGGACAAGAGCAGCTAGGAAGCTGTAGAGAGAGTCCACAAGGGACAAGAGCAGCTAGGAAGCTGTAGAGAGATTCTATAAGGGACAAGAGCAGCTAGGAAGCTGTAGAGAGAGTGCGTGAGGGACAAGAGCAGCTAGGAAGCTGTAGAGAGAGTCCATGAGTCACAAGAGCGGCTAGGAAGCTGTAGAGAGAGTCCATGAGGGACAAGAGCAGCTAGGAAGCTGTAGAGAGAGTCTATAAGGGAAGACCAGACTCCCTTTTTCTTGCAGCCTTTGGAACGCTCGCTCGGTCTGTAACAAACTCACCTCCCTCCACGATTTCTTTATCACTAATTTATTTAATCTACTTGCCATTACCGAAACCTGGCTTCACGAATCCGACACTGTGTCTTCTGCTGCTCTATCCCACGGTGGTCTTCTTTGGACTCACTCCCCCAGACCCTGTGGACGCAAAGGAGGGGGTGTTGAAATCCTATTAGCCCCACATAGCACCTTTCAGGTACTTCACCCACCTCCCTCTCTGTCACTCTCCTCATTTGAGGCACATTGCATTCGTCTCTTTTCCCCAGTTTCTCTAAGGATAGCTGTGATCTACCTGCCCCCCGGCCCAGTTTCCTCCTTTCTTGATGACTTCTCTGCCTGGCTACCCTACTTTCTCTCTTCGGAAATCCCCACAATCATTCTTGGTGACTTCAACATCCCTATTAATGCTAGCACTCCTGCAACTTCAAAACTTCTTAGTCTAACCTCCTCCTTTGACCTGAAGCAATGGATACATGCTCCTACTCACTCTGAAGGCAATACCCTTGACCTTGTCTTTTCCCACCTATGCACCCCATGCAACCTCTCCAACTATCCTTACCCCCTCTCTGATCACTACCTTATTAACTTCACTCTCTCCCTCTCCTCCGCCTCCTCTCCCTCCAAATGCCTAACAGTTACCCGTAGGAACCTTCACCATATCAACCCTTCTCGTCTATATTCTGCGACTGACCACCTCTATGACTCAATCGCACCCCTGTCCTGCCCCCACCTAGCCACTTCTGTCTACAACACGTCACTTCTAGCATCATTGGACAGATTGGCCCCCCTCAATACACGCAGAATAAGGCCACGCCCCCTTCAACCCTGGCAAACAGATGATACTAGAAGCCTGAAAAAACACAGCCGTGCTCTCGAGCGCTAGTGGCGCAAGACTAAGTCCCAGGAAGACTTTGTCCAGTATAAATCTGCCCTCCAAAAATACAATTCCAACCTCCTCACTGCCAAGCAGACCTATTTCATCACCCTCATTAAAAACTTATCATCCCGTCCCCGGCAACTCTTCTCTACCTTCAACTCTCTCCTTCGTCCTCCATTGCCACCAACCACTAACTCACTCACCGCCCAGGAGATTGCCAATCACTTCAAACAGAAGATTGATACAATTCGCAAGGAGATCTCTACTGTTCAGATACCCTCTACACTTCACACCTCATGCCCACAGGCACAGTCATTACTTCCCTCCTTCAACCCCACCACCATAGACGAGGTCACTAAATTACTTGCTAACGTCCATCTTACCACCTGCACTCTGGATCCTGTTCCCTCGCAAATGCTACGTTCACCCTCTGACTCTATTCTACACTCTCTAACCCACATCTTCAATCTCTCCCTCTCTTCTGGAATCTTCCCTAACTCTTTGAAACATGCACTTGTCAGCCCCATACTTAAAAAGCCCTCACTGGATCCATCCAATCTTGACAACCTACGCCCCATCTCCTTGCTCCCTTTTTTATCCAAACTCCTTGAACGTCTAGTCTATAACTAATTGAGCGTCCACCTTGCTGATAATAACCTTCTTGATCCCCTTCAGTCTGGATTTCGTCCTCAACATTCCACAGAAACTGCTCTCCTAAAACTTACAAATGACATACTAGTGGCCAAAACTAAGGGACACTATTCTGTGCTCCTACTCCTGGACCTCTCTGCTGCCTTTGATACAGTTGATCATCCCCTCCGCCTCAAAAAACTCCACACCTTTGGTCTCCGTGACTGTACTCTTCGCTGGTTCTCTACTTACTTATCCAACCGTACCTTCAGCGTTACTTACAATTCTACTTCCTCCTCTCCTCTTCCATTCTCCATTGGGGTTTCCCAAGGTTCTGTTCTTGGACCTCTCCTATTTTCGATCTACACCTCCTCCCTGGGTCAGCTGATAGCCTCCCATGGCTTCCAATATCATCTCTACGCTGATGACACTCAAATCTATTTCTCTACCCCTCAACTCACTCCTTCATTCTCCTCCCGTATCACTAATTTACTATCAGATATATCACTTTGGATGTCGCACCACTTTCTCAAGCTCAATCTATCCAAAACGGAACTTATCATTTTCCCTCCCCCACGTGTCTCTTCCCCTAATCTCTCTGTCAAAATTGATGGCACAACTATCAGCCCATCCCCACATGTCAAGGTTCTAGGTGTAGTCCTGGACTCTCAACTGTCCTTTAAACCTCACGTTCAATCTTTGTCCAAAAATTGCCGCCTTAACCTTCGAAACATCTCCAAAATACGCCCCTTTCTAACCAAGGACACCACAAAACTATTGATTCACTCCCTGGTCATCTCTCGCCTTGATTACTGCAACTCCCTTCTCACTGGCTTACCACTGCACACTCTATCCCCTCTTCAGTCCATCATGAACACTGCTGCCAGACTCATCCACCTTACCAACCGCTCTGTCTCTGCTGCTCCTCTCTGCCACTCCCTCCACTGGCTTCCGCTCACCCAACGAATTAAATTCAAACTACTAACAATTTCCTACAAAGCCATCCACAACTCTGCCCCCAGCTACATCACTGACCTAGTCTCTAAATACCAACCTAATCGTTCTCTTCGTTCTTCTCAAGACCTCCTACTCTCTAGCTCTCTCATCACCTGCTCCCATGCTCGTCTCCAGGACTTTTCCAGAGCCTCTCCAAGCCTATGGAACTCCTTACCCCAATCTATCCGTCTATCTCCCTCTCTATTAGCTTTTAGAGGATCCCTGAAAACCCTCCTCTTCAGAGAAGCCTACCCTTCCCACACCTAGCAACTGCACTTTTCTTTTGAGTCTATCTGACCACCCCCCACTGCTAACTACCCTTTGTTCCACTTGACCCTCCCTTCTAGATTGTAAGCTCTTACGAGCAGGGCCCTCTGATCCCTCCTGTATTGATTTGTATTGTGAATGTACTGTCTTCCCTGATGTAAAGCGCTGCGTAAACTGTTGGCGCTATATAAATCCTGTATAATAATAATAGAGAGAGTCCATGAGGGACAAGAGCAGCTAGGAAGCTGTAAAGAGTCCATGAGGGACAAGAGCAGCTAGGAAGCTGTAGAGAGAGTCCATGAGGGACAAGAGCAGCTAGGAAGCTGTAAAGAGAGTCTATAAGGGACAAGAGCAGCTAGGAAGCTGTCGAGCGAGTCCACAAGGGACAGGAGCAGCTAGGAAGCTGTAGAAAGGGTCTATAAGGGACAAGAGCAGCTAGGAAGCTGTAGAGAGAGTCCACAAGGGACAAGAGCAGCTAGGAAGCTGTAAAGAGAGTCCATGAGGGACAAGAGCAGCTAGGAAACTGTAGAGAGAGTCTATAAGGGACAAGAGCAGCTAGGAAGCTGTAGAGAGAGTCTATAAGGGACAAGAGCAGCTAGGAAGCTGTAGAGAGAGTCTATAAGGGACAAGAGCAGCTAGGAAGCTGTAGAGAGAGTCCACAAGGGACAAGAGCAGCTAGGAAGCTGTCGAGCCAGTCCACAAGGGACAGGAGCAGCTAGGAAGCTGTAGAGCGAGTCCATGAGGGACAAGAGCAGCTAGGAAGCTGTCGAGCGAGTCCACACGGGACAGGAGCAGCTAGGAAGCTATAAAGAGAGTCCATGAGGGACAAGAGCAGCTAGGAAGCTGTAGAAAGAAGTCTATAAGGGACAAGAGCAGCTAGGAAGCTGTAGAGAGAGTCTATAAGGGACAAAAGCAGCTGGGAAGCTGTCGAGCGAGTCCACAAGTGACAGGAGCAGCTAGGAAGCTGTAGAGATGGTCTATAAGGGACAAGAGCAGCTAGGAAGCTGTAGAGAGAGTCCACAAGGGACAAGAGCAGCTAGGAAGCTGTAAAGAGAGTCCATGAGGGACAAGAGCAGCTAGGAAGCTGTAGAGAGAGTCTATAAGGGACAAGAGCAGCTAGGAAGCTGTAGAGAGTCCACAAGGGACAAGAGCAGCTAGGAAGCTGTAGAGCGAGTCCATGAGGGACAAGAGCAGCTAGGAAGCTGTCGAGCGAGTCCACACGGGACAGGAGCAGCTAGGAAGCTGTAGAGAGAGTTCATGAGGGACAAGAGCAGCTAGGAAGCTGTAGAGCGTCTGTGAGGGTCAAGAGCAGCTAGAAAGCTGTAGAGAGAGTGTGTGAGGGACAAGAGCAGCTAGGAAGCTGTAGAGAGAGTCCATGAGGGACAAGAGCAGCTAGGAAGCTGTAGAGCGAGTCCATGAGGGACAAGAGCAGCTAGGAAGCTGTAGAGAGAGTCCATGAGGGACAAGAGCAGCTAGGAAGCTGTAGAGAGAGTCCATAAGGGACAAGAGCAGCTAGGAAGCTGTAGAGAGAGTGCACGAGAGACATGAGCAGCTAGGAAACTGTAGCGAGAGTGCACAAGGGACAAGAGCAGCTAGGAAGCTGTAGAGAGAGTGCGTGAGGGACAAGAGCAGCTAGGAAGCTGTAGAGAGAGTGCACGAGAGACAAGAGCAGCTAGGAAGATGTAGAGAGAGTCCATGAGGGACAAGAGCAGCTAGGAAGCTGTAGAGAGAGTGCACGAGAGACAAGAGCAGCTAGGAAGCTGTAGAGAGAGTGCACGAGAGACAAGAGCAGCTAGGAATCTGTAGAGAGAGTGCACGAGGGACAAGAGAAGCTAGGAAGCTGTAGAGAGAGTGCACGAGGGACAAGAGCAGCTAGGAAGCTGTAAAGAGAGTCCATGAGAGACAGGAGCAGCTAGGAAGCTGTAGAGAGAGTCCATGAGAGACAAGAGCAGCTAGGAAGCTGTAGAGAGAGTCCATGAGGGACAAGAGCAGCTAAGAAGCTGTAGAGCAAGTCCATGAGGGACAAGAGCAGCTAAGAAGCTGTAGAGAGAGTCCATGAGGGACAAGAGCAGCTAGGAAGCTGTAGAGAAAGTCCATGAGGTACAAGAGCAGCTAGGAAGCTGTAGAGAGAGTCCATGAGGGACAAGAGCAGCTAGGAAGCTGTAGAGAGAGTCCATGAGGGACAAGAGCAGCTAGGAAGCTGTAGAGCAAGTCCATGAGGGACAAGAGCAGCTAGGAAGCTGTAGAGAGTCTGTGAGGGACAAGAACAGCTAGAGAGTCCATGAGGGACAGGAGCACCTAGGAAGCTGTAGAGCAAGTCCATGAGGGACAAGAGCATCTAGAACGCTGTAGAGAGAGTCCATGAAGGACACGAGCAGCTAGGAAGCTGTAGAGAGAGTCCATGAGGGACAAGAACAGCTAGGAAGCTGTAAAGAGAGTCCATGAGAGACAGGAGCAGCTAGGAAGCTGTAGAGAGAGTCCATGATGGACAAGAACAGCTAGGAAGCTGTAGAGAGAGTCTGTGAGGGACAAGAAGAGCTAGGAAGCTGTAAAGAGAGCCCATGATGGACAGGAGCAGCTAGGAAGCTGTAGAGAGAGTCCATGAGGGACAAGAACAGCTAGGAAGCTGTAGAGAGAGTCCATGAGGGACAAGAGCAGCTAGGAAGCCGTAGAGAGAGTCCATGAGGGACAAGAACAGCTAGGAAGCTGTAGAGAGAGTCCATGAGGGACAAGAACAGCTAGGAAGCTGTAAAGAGAGTCCATGAGAGACAGGAGCAGCTAGGAAGCTGTAGAGAGAGTCCATGAGGGACAAGAACAGCTAGGAAGCTGTAGAGAGAGTCCATGAGGGACAAGAACAGCTAGGAAGCTGTAAAGAGAGTCCATGAGAGACAGGAGCAGCTAGGAAGCTGTAGAGAGAGTCCATGAGGGACAAGAACAGCTAGGAAGCTGTAGAGAGTGTCCATGAGGGACAAGAGCAGCTAGGAAGCTGTAGAGAGAGTCCATGAGGGACAAGAGCAGCTAGGAAGCTGTAGAGAGAGTCAATGAGGGACAGGAGCAGCTAGGAAGCTGTAGAGAGAGTCTACAAGGGAAAGGAGCAGCTAGGAAGCTGTAGAGAGAGTCTACGAGGGACAAGAGCAGCTAGGAAGCTGTAGAGAGAGTCCATGAGGGACAAGAGCAGCTAGGAAGCTGTAGAGCAAGTCCATGAGGGACAAGAGCAGCTAGGAAGCTGTAGAGAGTCTGTGAGGGACAAGAACAGCTAGAGAGTCCATGAGGGACAGGAGCACCTAGGAAGCTGTAGAGCAAGTCCATGAGGGACAAGAGCATCTAGAACGCTGTAGAGAGAGTCCATGAAGGACACGAGAAGCTAGGAAGCTGTAGAGAGTCCATGAGGGACAAGAGCAGCTAGGAAGCTGTAGAGAGAGTCCATGAGGGACAAGAACAGCTAGGAAGCTGTAAAGAGAGTCCATGAGAGACAGGAGCAGCTAGGAAGCTGTAGAGAGAGTCCATGATGGACAAGAACAGCTAGGAAGCTGTAGAGAGAGTCTGTGAGGGACAAGAACAGCTAGGAAGCTGTAAAGAGAGTCCATGATGGACAGGAGCAGCTAGGAAGCTGTAGAGAGAGTCCATGAGGGACAAGAACAGCTAGGAAGCTGTAGAGAGAGTCCATGAGGGACAAGAGCAGCTAGGAAGCCATAGAGAGAGTCCATGAGGGACAAGAACAGCTAGGAAGCTGTAGAGCAGAGTCCATGAGGGGACAAAGAGCAGCTAGGAAGCTGTAGATGTTGTAGGATGGCCAAGAAAGTAGAGTTAGTCATGAGGGGGACAGAGCATAGGAAGTGTAGAGCAGAGTCCATGAGGACAGAGCATCTAGAACGCTGTAGAGAGAGTCCATGAAGGGACACGAGAAGTAGGAAGCTGTAGAGAGGTCCATGAGGGAACAGTGCAGTAAGGAAGCTGTAGAGAGAGTCATGAGGGGACAAGGAAGCAGCTAGGAAGCTGTAAGAGAGAGTCCATGAGAGGACAGAGAGGTAGGACGGTGAGACGAGAGTCCATGATGGACAAGAACAGCTAGAAGCTGTAGAGAGAGTCTGTGAGGGACAAGAACAGTAGGAAGCTGTATAAAGAGAGGTCATGGATGGTCAGGAGCAGCTAGGAAGCTGTAGAGAGAGTCCATGAGGGACAAGAACAGCTAGGAAGCTGTAGAGAGAGTCCATGAGGGGACAAGAGCAGCTAGGAAGCCTTAGAGAGAGTCCATGAGGACAAGAACAGCTAGGAAGCTGTAGAGAGAGCTGAGGGACAAGACAGCTAGGAAGTGTAAAGAGAGTCCAGAGGAGGCGCAGTAGGAAGCTGTAGAGAGGAGTCCATGGGGAGGGACAAGGAAACAGCTAGGAAGCTGTAGAGAGTGTCCATGAGGGACAAGAGCAGTAGGAAGCTGTAGAGAGAGTCCATTGGGGACAGGAGCAGCTAGGAAGCTGTAGAGAGAGTCAATGAGGGACAGGAGAAGCTAGTAAGCTGTAGAGAGAGTATGAGGGACAAGAACAGCTAGGAAGCTGTTAGAGAGAGAGACCATGAGGGACCACAAGAACAGCTAGGAAGTGTAAAGAGAGTCCATGAGAGAAGGGCAGCTAGGAAGCTGTAGAGAGAGTCCATGAGGGACAAGAACAGTAGAGGAAGATGTAGAGAGTGTCCATGAGGGACAAGAGCAGAGCTAGGAAGTGAATGTAGAAGAGTCCATGAGGGACAAGAGCAGTTAGGAAGCTGTAGAGAGAGTCAATGAGGGAGGAGCAGTAGGAAGCTGTAGAGAGAGTCTACGAGGAAAGGAGAGAGCTAGGACGCTTGAGAGAGAGTCTACGAGGGACAGGAGCAGCTAGGAAGCTGTAGAGAGAGTCTACGAGGGAAAGGAGCAGCTAGGAAGCTGTAGAGAGAGTCTACGAGGGACAGGAGCAGCTAGGAAGCTGTAGAGAGAGTCCATGAGGGACAAGAGCAGCTAGGAAGCTGTAAGGAAGACGCAGAGCTGAGGTTCAGTGTCTGTGCATAAACACTGGAACGTGTTTTATGGTCAAGAGAACAAAAAAGGTACTAGAGTTCAAGAGGGACCCTGAAGTGGTACTCGGAGCAGTAAAGCTGCCAGGAGGATAAATGCTATGTTTTGCAGTGATGGTGAGAACACCCTTGCATGGTAAGACATACCTGTCTGAAGTGTTTATAGGTTTGTTTAAATAAAAGTGGGAAGGAAAGGCCTGGCGCAGAGAAAACACACTGTTTTGGCACTACCACTGAGTTAAGAAACCCAGACATGTCACAATACATTATATCAATAAAAACTATAAATGGAAAAGAGGGTTACAACACGTAAACAGATGTCAGAAATCTATATAATAATAATATTCAAGTAAAACTTTGGCTCAATGCCAAAGAATAAAAACACAGCGCATCCTTGGCGACCCAAAACACAATAAAAATCAAGTCCATTTTTCTTGGGCTTTCAAAACACACAACCTCTATAAACCATGTGGAACCGAAATGTAAAACTAGTAAAGAAGGACCGATCCAAACTAACACAAGAGTCTCTGATTTTAATTATACTTTAAGCGGGACAAGACAAAAGAGCACCAACACAGCTGGATGGTTTCTGAATGATCGACTCACATATGTGAACCAAAGATGTTACTTCCTTTGGCCAGCACTGGCTTAGAGTGCAAAGTAAATGTCATATAATTATACTCATTGTGTTCAATTTAAAGGAAGGCACGCTCTATAAAAAGTGAATGGATTGTGATTAAAATTAGATCATTCATAAGCACAAAATATATTGTAGCTAATAAGGGAGGAAATGAAAACACACAAACTAAAATATTAATTCAGCTAAAATGTTATGAAATAAAACTTTTTTTAAAGTTTTTTCCCAGTGATACAAATCTCTCTTATTTTCATCAAGCTGTAGATTGCTTTTATAATTAGATTTCAAATGGAAACCCAGTTAAAGGAATATCTACTTTTTCTTTTAGATTAATACAAATTCCACCTCTTTCTCCACCCTCATTGGACAGCGTTGGGAGACGATAAAGCTTCAGCACGGTCACATATGAGTCTAAAGCCCTGTACACACGATCAGACCTTTGTCCGACCAAAATTACAACGGAATTCCGACAGAATTCCATTGGAGTAAAAGAGAGCATGTTCTCTATCTAAACTCAGATGGAATTCATCGGAATTTTCGATGGAATTACTCCGATGGGGCATACACACGGTCAGAATTTCCGATGGAAAGAGTTAGTCGGACTTTTTCCATCGGAAATTACGATCGTGTGTATGGGGCGTTAATTCTCCTTCACAAATGGAAGTACTGGTAATTCCTTATCTCCTAGCACCTAAACAGCAAGGGCTCTTTCACACGGACGTTCCGTATGTCCGTTTTTCATACATCCGTTGTCGGATAAAAAACGGACATACATGTATCCATATGGCATTGCGGATGTCAGCGGAGACATGTCCGCTGATCCGACCCGCTCCGAACCACCAAAGTATGCCGGAGGAAATTTTATTTTGCTTATAAAATCCCAAAAACTTTTTTTATTAAAAAAATAATTTTCTTTTAGTTTATATTGTATTCTTCTACATATTTTTGGTAAAAAAAAAAAAAAACGCAACAAGTGTATATTGATTGGTTTGCACAAAAGTTATAGCTGCAACAAAATAGGAGATAGATTGATGGCATTTTTATTACAAATACATTTTTTACTAGTAATGGCGGCGATCTGCGATTTCTATGGAGACTGGGACTTTGTGGCAGACAGATTGGAAACTCAGAGCTAAAAATAGCCACTGATTACTGTATAAATGTCACTGGCAGGGAAGGGGTTACCACTAAGGGGTGATCGAAGGGTTAAATTTGTTTCTAACTGTGGGGGGATGGGACTGCCTGGGGAAGGAGACGGATCGCTGCTCCTAAGTACTAGAAGCAGACGATCTGTCTCTACTCCCCTGACAGAACGGACATCAATTTTGTTTGGGTACAGCTTCGCACGACTGCGCAATTGTCAGTTGTAGTAAAGCAGTGCCGTATTGCAAAAAATGGCCTTGTCATTAAGGGGGTAAAACCTTCCGGGACTGAAGTGGTTAAAATTGGTGCTTTCAGATATGGAGGAGCATGTGACCTCACCTATGTAACAGAAATTGGACAGAACAGCCAGTGGCCAGGCATGAACACTACCAACTGGGGGGGAGCATTGATGTCATCCACATTCTAAGCAGTTTCTTTGTTTCAGGTCTATTTGTGCCTCTCACGCTAGTTTCTATTTTATAAATTCTTTTTTTTTTTTTTTAAAACAGTGTGATAATTCCACAAGAAAAGACATCTTACATCCATGACATGTCATTTAACATAAGTCTTGCCAACGTCATAATCAACAACAAGTGCTACTATACTATGATATCAGAAATTGTAGGGTCATCAAACATAGATCCCCTGAAGATCACTCCTTTGTCCTTTTATATTTCCCTTAGCCAGGTAGTATCCTGGCCAAGGACAAAATTATAACAAACATAAGAAGAAAAGGAGAGAAGAGAGGAAAAAAAAAAAAAAAAATATATATATATATAATATATATATATATATATATATATATATTGTGACAAAGTCGTAGAAATAGCGATAATGTCATGCAGCAAAGTCGCTGATCTTAAGCAATAAATATGGCTTTATTGCACTCAAAAATAAATAATACAAAAACAAAATGGCCTACTCCAATTTAGGAGGCTAACTGACAGTAGTGTCCCTCACTACACGGTACTGGAGGGGCTATTCCGGCCTCCAGTACAAAACAAACAGAATACCAGTCCAAAATAAACAAATCTATGACAGACCTTGTTCCTTCCATGCAGACAGTTTCCAACCTGTCCGTCCAGCTCAGCATACCTCTCACACTGAGCTCTCACTTCCCATTTCCCTACCAGGTGACTGTTAATTAATAGGGGGAAGAGAGGAGGTTTACCTGTTGGCCAGGCTCAACCCTTCCAGGGCAGGGAAAACTGACCTTTCCAGCCTCTCACTGGTGTACATACAATCGTGTACCATGTCACACATCCTCCCCCCCAGCTTAACACCTTGGGTGGGAAGCGGCCATCTCTACAAACCCATGCACTCGGGACAGAGCATCTGCATTACTGTGGAGGAGACCTGCCCTATGTCGTACCACAAAAGTAAAGGGCTGTAGGGACAGAAACCACCTCGTGACCCGAGCGTTCTTGTCCCTATTGGTGTGCATCCACTTTAACGGAGCATGGTCTGTGACGAGGGTAAACCGCCTGCCCAACAAATAGTAGCGGAGTGTTTCTACTGCCCACTTGATTGCCAAACACTCTTTTTCACTGTGGCATAGCGCTGTTTCTCGAGGTAACAACTTCCGACTCAAATACAGCACAGGGTGTTCCTCACCATCCACATATTGGGACAAAACTGCACCCAGACCCACCTCTGAGGCATCGGTCTGGAGAAAGAACTCCTTTCTAAAGTCAGGAGCCACAAGCACAGGTTGGGCACAAAGCGCTGCCCGCAGACCAGCAAAGGCTTCCTCAGCCTCGCTGTTCCACTTTACAGTGTCTGGACTTCTGGCTTTAGTAAGGTCAGTGAGCGGAGCAGCCCCTCGTAGCAAAGTGAGGAATAAACCTCCGATAGTAGCCTACAATCCCCCAAGAAAAGCTCTGACTTGTTTTTTCCTCAATGGTCTGGGCCAGCTCTGTATTAGCTCCTATCTTGTTCATCTGTGGTTTAACAAGTCCTCTGCCAACCAGGTAACCAAGTATCTAGCCTCTGCTAGACCCAAGGCACATTTAGAGGGTTAGCTGTCAGACCGCTCTTCTAAGAGTGTCCAAGACTGCCTGTACTTTATATCCAGATGGCTTTCCCAGTCCGGCTATGAATGATCACATCATCCAAGTATGCGGCTGCATACTCAGTGTGGGGCCTGAGCAACTTATCCATTAGCCTTTGAAAAGTGGCTGGAGCCCCATGGAGGCCAAAAGGCATGATCCTGTACTGGAATAGGCCATCAGGAGTGGCAAAAGGCTGTCTTCTCTCGGGCGTGCTTTGTCAATGGGATCTGCCAATAACCCTTTGTCAGATCCAACGTGGTGAAGAACCTATCTTTGGCTAATCGCTCTACTAGTTCATCCACCCTAGGCATGGGGTAGGCGTCAAACTTAGACACCTCGTTTAACTTCCTGAAGTCATTACAAAACCTGATGGACCCATCAGGTTTGGGCACTAGAACAATGGGGCTGCACCACTGGCTATGAGACTCCTCTATCACTCCAAGCTCAAGCATTTTCCTGATTTCAGCCCTTAAGGCTTCCCTCTTGGCCTCCGGAATGCAGTAAGACTTCACTCTTACGACAACCCCTGGTTCTGTAATAATGTCATGGGTAATCTCTCGGGTTTGTCCAGGGTTGGGGGAGAAAACATCGTTATTCCTCTCAACCAAGCCTCTAGCTTCTTTTGTTTGCTCAGGTGTCAGCTCTGGAGAGATTGTCACCGAAGGACTAGGTGCCTGTGGACCAGGTGTGGTGTCCCCCACTGCGGCCATGCAGTCCTCTCTAGTCCTCCATGGCTTAAGAAGGTTTATGTGGAACACGGCCTCCTTCTTCCGGCGTCCCGGCTGACTAACTTTATATTTTACTGGGCTCACTTTTTCCAACACCTCATAGGGTCCCTGCCACTGTGCTAGAAGTTTGCTTTCTGCGGTGGGTACTAGAACCATTACTCTGTCCCCTCTTTCAAACTGTCTCACTAGGCCCTCTGGTCATAGTAGGACTTCTGCCTACTCTGCGCCTGCTCCATATGCCTGGCGAACAAGAGGGCAATCTGAGCCATACGCACCCGCATATCTTCAACATACTGGAGGACATTGGTCCCAGTTACCCCTGTTCTTCCCAGGTTTCCTTTAGGATATCCAGAATACCCCTGGGATGCCTACCATATAAAAGCTCAAACAGGGAGAAGCCCGTAGAACTTTGGGGAATCTCTCGAACTGCAAACAACAGGTAAGGAAGTAACAAGTCCCAATCCTTCCCATCCCTGCTAACGACTTTCCTCAACATCCCCTTTAGGGTCCGGTTAAACCTTTCTACCAACCCATCTGTCTGGGGTGATACACTGACGTTCTCAGAGTCTGTACATTAAATAGTTGACATAGCTCTTTCATAATACGGGAGACACAACGTGGTCCCCCTGATCCGTGAGCAATGTCCTGGGTATCCCCACCCGTGTAAACACCTGAACCAACTCTTTTGCAATACTTTTAGCATTCGCCTTACGTAGTGGAATGGCCTCTGGGTATCTGGTGGCATAATCGACGATGACAAGGATGTACTGGTGACCTCGAGCTGTTTTCTCTAAGGGACCCACTAGGTCCATGCCAATCCTCTCAAACGGAACGTCAACTATGGGGAGAGGTATGAGTGGGGCTCTCAACTTCGGTCTGGGAGATGCCAGCTGGCATTCCGGGCAAGAAGCACAATACCTTTTAATCTCCTCATATACCCCAGGCCAGAAGAACCTCCTGAGCACCCGTTCTTGTGTTTTCTCCACCCCTAAGTGTCCCCCCAGCAGATGGAAGTGAGAGTAATCTAGGATTTTTCGGGTGTATGATGAAGGCACTACCAGTTGTTCAAGCTCTTGTCCCTCATCGGAGGTTACTCTGTAAAGAAGATCGTTTTTAAGGATAAAATAGGGATAGGCCTTTCCTGTTACCCCTTCTACTGGTACCCCATTAACCTCTACAACATTACTCCTGGCTTCCTGCAGCAGGGGATCATCTGCCTGGTCACGGCCAAAGCCACTACCCGAGATATCCAGGATATCTGTATCCCCTTCATCGTCTTCACTGGTAGCCTCTGGGGCGGGTTCCGGTTGACCAACTTCTGCCTCATTTCTGTCTGTCGTGGGGCCCCCACCTCTCCTGGACTGCTCCCCATGCTGATTCAACAGGACTTCCTGGACAGCCCTATTAAATCGTAGCTTGCTCTCCCTGCGTTCCCGTCTTGTTTTACCTCTTTTTGGATTAGAGATATACAAGTCAGGATGAGCAAAGGGAAATACTTCATGGACCCCTGTATTTCTCTGCTCCACTTCAGGTTCCCCTTGTTCTCCCCTCACAGGGGGCTGTAACAGAGCGTGGAAATTAGGGAAATTCCTTACTATTATCAAAGGATATGGTAGACGAGGAACTACCACAGCTACGATCCTTACCAAACTGTCCTGTACTGACACTTCTATGTTGGCAGTAGGATACCGCACAGTACACCCATGAATACACAACACCCCCATGGTTCTATGCTTCTGAATCCAACAAGGTTTTACCAATTTACTGGCTACCAAAGTCAGTGCACTGCCAGAGTCCACCAGGGCCACTGTCTCTTGTTTGTCCAGCAGGACAGGTACTCGGAAGGTATGTCCCCCTTCTACCAGGCCTGCTAAACAAATGAGCCCACAAAAGTCAGAGGAATCTTCCCCTAGTCCACACTGCATTGGCTCAGGAAGATTGGGGCATCTCGCCCTGACATGTCCTTTGGCGCCACACTCAAAACAAGTTATAGAATTTCTCCTAGGGTGGTCCTCTTTCCCAGGGTTTTGACTTCTAAAGTCAGGTTTGGAGAAACGGGCTCCGGATCCGAAGTCTGCTTCCACTCCACTCCTCCGGCCTCCTGGTCTCTGTATTTTCCCGATCGTCCTAGAGAGAGATCGGTCCAAACTTTTGGTAGATAGGTACCGCTCCACTTGTGCGACCATACTATCACAGTCCAGGGGATTTCCCTGAGTGACCCACTCTCGGAGGCCATTTGGAAGCTCTCTCACGTAACGGTCCAGTACAAGCGCTTCTATAATCTGTGCAGGGGTTTGAGTCCCTGGTTTGAGCCACTTCCGCGCGCAGATGATATAAATAAATCGAACATCTGGGATCTTGGCGCTTTTCCTTCTTTAAACCTCCAGTTGTAGAAACGCTGGGCCCTCACTGTGGAAGTCACCCCTAAGCGAGCCAGGATTTCTCCTTTCAGTTTGGGATAGTCTGCAGCAGCCACCTCATCCAGATCAAAATAGGCTTTCTGTGCTTCTCCCAGGAGGAAGGGTGCAATGATTTCCAGCCCACTGTTCGGGGCCCAGCCTTCTCGGGTAGCGGTCCGTTCGAACGCCAGTAGGTAAGTCTCCACATCATCATCCGGGGTCATTTTCTGCAGACAGCTGCTGGCACGTATTTGGCTTACCCCCCTTGCTGGTGGGTTAGAAGACCCTTGGGTAGTCATGTGATCCAGGGTTGCTTTGAGAACAGCATGGTCTGACTTTTGTGCTTCAGCTAGCTGTCTATTAGTTTCTTGTTGTGCTGCAGCTGAGGCCGCTATCTGTATGATAATCTCTTGTTGCGTTGCAGCTACCTGTCTATTAGTTTCTTGTTGTGCTGCAGCTGAGGCCGCTATCTGTCTATTAGTCTCTTGTTGCACAGAGACAGCTTGTAACAGGGCTTTCACAATATCTTCCATTTTCTGGGTCCTGTACCTTTAAGGCCACTGTAACTGTACATTGACCGGTACCACAGAAAACATCCCACTTCTGACCACCACTTGTGACAAAGTCGTAGAAATAGCGATAATGTCATGCAGCAAAGTCGCTGATCTTAAGCAATAAATATGGCTTTATTGCACTCAAAAATAAATAATACAAAAAACAAAATGGCCTACTCCAATTTAGGAGGCTAACTGACAGTAGTGTCCCTCACTACACGGTACTGGAGGGGCTATTCCGGCCTCCAGTACAAAACAAACAGAATACCAGTCCAAAATAAACAAATCTATGACAGACCTTGTTCCTTCCATGCAGACAGTTTCCAACCTGTCCGTCCAGCTCAGCATACCTCTCACACTGAGCTCTCACTTCCCATTTCCCTACCAGGTGACTGTTAATTAATAGGGGGAAGAGAGGAGGTTTACCTGTTGGCCAGGCTTAACCCCTTCCAGGGCAGGGAAAACTGACCTTTCCAGCCTCTCACTGGTGTACATACAATCGTGTACCCTGTCACAATATATATATATATATATATATATATATATGTATAAATACAATTTCCCTCAATCATATTTATCCATTTGTCCCTCTTTCCTTTATTAGCTACAGGCTATTATATTGATGCTTCCATTCGTTTTTTTTTTAGAGTGCAATAGAAACTAGCACAGGACTGTACCTAATTAAAAGAGAGAATATGGCAGTTTTCCATATAGAAAACCTCCCCACAGGTGTGATCTTGTTGTATGGGATTGTGAGCTGTCAGCAATTTTAATACTATACGAGCAGATGTAGGGTTAGCAACCAACTCTAAGCTGAGATGGGGATGGCAACAAGCAGAGTTTGGAGCATACTTCTCCAGCATTCCATTCTCTGTGCTGAGCATTGGCCGCCTGTCAATAGAGGGCGCATGGGCACCGCCTTCCCTATCCATGCATCCGGCACGTCTGATATGTAGATATGGATTACAATGTGGGGTGGGTGTGTTTTTGAAGCATGTGATTAGAGGCTCATAAAAGGGTGACCTTGGAGCACAGAGCCCCTTTTTTAATCGACATATACTCTATTTTTATGTTTAGAATAGTGATGAAAGATATGTGCGTGTCCCCCTCTTTGTTAATTCCACCAATCATAGCGCGACTCCTTTTTTATGTATTTTTATGTTGTATGACATTTTTGAGTCGCAGCTTTCACATTTGCTCACTGTATGGTACGCGCAGTATTTTCCATTTGTTTCCACCAAATGTATGCATTGCTTTTGGCTTTGCCCATGTCTTAACTGCAAGAAACATACACAAATCTCCATTGACATAGATATACATATGTTTAGATATACATACCTTGTTCATTTCGGAATCCTCTTGTAAAGCTTTGGATTGGCAGGAGAATATTTTATAAAGAACAGATTTTATTTTCAGTGCAACATGGAAGAATGACTTGGGACTCGGAACTAAGTTGAACGGTACTGGAAGGGTCCTCCCCTCCTCAAAGTAGGAAAACCATAGTTTAGCTCTGGCAAATTTCCATTCCACATCAGCATCATCCTAAAAACATTACAAAACAATGCTTTATTAGAAAGGGTTACTTTTACACAAAGTTATATAGTATAAAAATAAAGAAATACTTGGAAAATAGTAATACAATAACTAAGAATGAAAACAGTTTATTGAAATGCATTCACTGAGTGCTTACCCAACCACAAAGGTAACGAGATTGAATGTAACTGACCTACCAGCTGTAGTCTTTGAGCTAATAGAAATATGTGGGGGCCCTCTCAAACATAATTCTAGCCAGTTTTTCAATTTGGAGATCTGTCTTACTATCTGCACTGAGCCTCTGTGGTTAAAAGTGTCTGAGAGCGGATTTTCTATCATTTTAGGGAGATTTGCTTTTTAGGCCCGTACACACTATTGGAGATTCCGACAACAATTGTCCGACAGACATGTTTTGTCGGAGAATCCGGCCATCTGTATGCTCCATCGGACAATTGTTGTCGGAATTTCTGACAATTGTTGGCTGTGCATGCCCTCAAATTGTCCGACAAAACGTGTTCCGTCAGATTTTCCGATCTACACAAATCCATCGGACTAAATTCCAAAGTACAAACACGCATGCTCCGAACGAAAGCTAAACATCAGACAACAATAGCAGAAGTTGCCCAAAGGGTGGCGGTAATGAGCTGATAACCATGTGATTTGGTGTATGTTGGCTGAAAATGTTCTGACGTGTGTATGCATACCAAGTTCACGGCCAACGCCCCTTCGGACAAAAATCCACGGATTTGTCCAAAGGAAGTCCGATCGTGTGTATGAGGCTTTACATTCTGTTGTGCCTCTTGGGACAGGAAGTATGTAGAAATTTCCCTGATGAGGATGCATAAAGCAATACAAATCTGAAATCAGTTTTGACTCTTCCCCTTTCTATCCAAATTTTTTTTTTTTTTAAAAAGAGGGGGGGATGGTCAGCCATTTTAAGTACTATTTTCTTCATGTTTTACTGAAGTAGCGTCACGTGCAACAGGAAATGCTGTAATGTGAAGGTGGGTTTGGACACTCAAAAATCCCAGGTGGACAAGATTAGATTTAGGAATAATATCAGGGAGATCTCTCTTGCAGAATCCAAGACAAAAACTAGGGAACACCTATAACTAAAATATTACATTTGGATGGACAAACCCTTAAATTATCAAGACGTTCAAGAAAGGATTTGGGTGAAATTCAGCCGTAGATTCTAATGTTGCGTGAAAGCTTTTGTTTAACAACATTGTAAACTGTTATTAAAGGCCAGTTTCCATTTTTCATTATGAAGCAGATTTTTTGCCAGCTGAACGATTTATTTATATGATTTTATTTCTGACTACAAAGTCTCCAAGTTGTATTAAACATGTTTCCAGTCAATCATTGTAACATTGACAATTTTTTTCCCTTGACACAGTGCAGGTTGAGCTTATATCATAAATATATCCCTGGTGCCTTTTATCTCTTTTATATTCTTGGCAATCTATTGGCAGCAACCAATAAACAGGCAATGCTGTTAATAGCCCCCGATCCTGACTGATGTTGAGGATCTTGTAGCAGTATTTTAAACAGATGCTGATGGAGCCACAACAAACGGGAATGGCACCAATGAGGAATAGGATAAATGTTCCTGGCTTTAATTCACAGGACATTGATGATTTCTCATGCTCCACAGACAGAAATATACCAATTATTTGTAGCTGGAAAAGATAAACTAGTCTATCAAGGCAATCTACTGGAAACCTTGCAGACTAGCAGATCAGTTGCTGAGGGTAGGGATGAGCTCCGCGTTCGTTTCGAACGTATGTTCGACTCAAACATCGTCTGTTCGTAGAAATTCGAACAAAACGGGTCGTTCGCATCAAATTCAAGTGATGCGTCACGGCCCATAATTCACTGTGGCATTGCGCGCTGGAGCAGTGATTTTAATGATGCTTAAATAACAAAAAAAAAAGAAAAATTCCTTTAAATATTGTACCTGCTGGGTGTCTATAGTTTGCCTGTGAAAACGTCTTTGAGAATCCGGGTCTTGCCCCAGGGGACATGTATCAATAAAAAAAAAGTTTTAAAAACGGTCGTTTTTTCAGGAGTCCTGCACCTGAAGAAAATACAGTTTTTTAAACTTTTTTCCATTGATACATGTTCCCTGGGGCAACATCCAGGTTCTCAAAGACGTTTTACAACAATGACTTGCAGGGCCGATCCTACCCGGGGTGCAGTGGGTGCCCCGCACCCAGCGCTGTCATCTGAGAGGCGCCGAGCGAGCCGCCGAGATTTTTTTTTTTTAAATCCGAGCCGCAGAGCCGCCTAGCAGCGAGCCGCCGAAGCCATCCGAGAGCCGAGCGGGATGTGACGACGTGACGTCACACGGCCGCCCCAGCATTCACAGCGCGCCGCCTCTGCGGCTGTAGATTGCTATCTTCAGACAGCGTGGCGGTGGCGGAGCGAGCGCCGAGCGGTCGGAGCGGAGCGGAGCAATGCATATTATTAGTGCCGCCTGATTTAGCTAGCTGATTGAGCGCCTCTGCCTCAGCCTGGCTGCCAGTGCCATCTCTGCCTGGTCTGAGTGCCACTGCCATCGATCGATCTGCCAAGTGCCTGCTGCTGTGCTGTGCCTTTGAGTGCTGACTGCACCCTCCCTACCTGTCTGTGACTCTGTGTAAGGTAAGGTACTTAAAGTTATACTGTGTGCCATTAAATGCAACCACTGTGCCCATCCAAAATGCAGCCACTATGCCCCAAATGCAGCCACTGCCCACTGTGCCCGTCCAAAAGCAGCCACTGTTCCCCAAACGCAGCCACTGTGCCCCAAATGCAGCCAATGTGCCATCCAAATGCAGTCACTGTGCCTGTCAAAAGCAGCCACTGTGCCCGTCAAAACACAGCCACTGTGCCCATCAAAATGCAGCTACTGTGCCCATTAAAACGCAGCCACTGTGCCCGTCCAAACGCAGCCACTGTGCCCTTCCAAACGCAGCCACTGTGCCCGTCCAAACGCAGCCACTGTGCCCGTCCAAACGCAGCCACTGTGCCCGTCCAAACGCAGCCACTGTGCCCGTCAAAAGCAGCCACTGTGCCCGTCAAAAGCAGCCACTGTGCCCGTCCAAATGCAGCCACTGTGCCCGTCCAAATGCAGCCACTGTGCCCGTCCAAATGCAGCCACTGTGCCCGTCCAAATGCAGCCACTGTGCCCGTCCAAATGCAGCCACTGTGCCCGTCCAAATGCAGCCACTGTGCCCGTCAAAAGCAGCCACTTTGCCCATCAAAAGCAGCCACTGTGCCCGTCAAAAGCAGCCACTGTGCCCGTCAAAAGCAGCCACTGTGCCCATCAAAACCGCAGCCACTGTGCCCACCAAACCGCAGCCACTGTGCCCATCAAACTGCAGCCACTGTGCCCATCAAAATGCAGCTACTGTGCCCATCAAAATGCAGCTACTGTGCCCATCAAAATGCAGCTACTGTGCCCATTAAAACACAGCCACTGTGCCCGCAAAACATAGCTACTGTGCCCGTCCAAACGCAGCCACTGTGCCCGTCAAAAGCAGCCACTGTGCCCGTCCAAATGCAGCCATTTGTTCTATTAGCACTATTTTATTTACATGCACTTGAAACAGAGGGCCAGATTCTCATATATATTCGGCGGCGTAGCGTAAGCCATTTACACTACGCCGCCGCTGCGTACTAGAGCAAGTGCTTTATTCTCAAAGCACTTGCCCCGTAGTTTGCGTTGGCGTCTCGTAAATCGCCAAGCGTAAACCCGCGCAATTCAAATGGGGCGGCTTGTATTTAAATTAAGCGCGCCCCCGCGTCGAACGAACTGCGCATGCGCCGGCCGGGGAAAAAGCCCAGTGCGCATGCTCCAAAGGACGTCACATTTTCTCAATGTAAACGACGTAATCGCAGCGTACGCCAGCCCCATTGAGAATCGACGTACGCAAACGACGTAAACGACGCACAACACGACGCGGTCCCGAGGCCATACTTAACATGGCATCCGACGGGACACGACGGCATCCGACAGGACCTCGTAAGGTTACTGCACATAGAAGCTGGGGTAACCTTACGCGAACGAAAACGACGTACGCGACGACGGGGCGGCGTAAAAGCGATCGAGAATCGGCGTACTACTTCATTTGCATATGCAAATGAAAAAACAACGTAAAGGCCACCTAGTGGCCGGAGTTGTCATTACACCTACGATCCGAAAGTGTAATGCTTTTACACTTGTCGGATGTAGAAGCGTATCTATGCAAAAGTGATGCTAAGCATCACGCGCATAGATACGAGGACAAAAAAAAGGCGTTACGACGGGGTATCTGAGATACTCCGTCGTAACGCCTCTGAGAATCTGGCCCAGAATTGTCAATTAATAAAAAAAAAATTTTTTGACTTGTCAAAGCCGTTGACTAAGTTATTGTAAAAGCAAATTGGTGGGGATGAAGTTGCGGGGTGAAGTTGTTGCCATAGTAACATGTGTAAAGTGGAGGAGTTAGTAAGATAACCACGCCCATGTGGGGGCGCCAGAAATATTTCTGCACCCAGGCGCCTGTGACCCTAGGATCGGCCCTGATGACTTGCATATTAGGCTTTAAAATGAGCACGTTCGGTCCGTTCGACGATTCTGGTGCGAACCGAACGCGGGGGTGTTCGGCTCATCCCTAGCTGAGGGTGACAGCTGGTGACATATCTGACCATCCAGAATGGAACCTACACACTGCCTATACCCATCATGATCTTCATTTCGACCCAACAACCAAAGACAGAAAATGGTGGGAACTATGGACAGAACATGGGGGCATCAATGTTTTTTCAAGAAACTATTAGATAAGCACCTGAACGACCACAACATACAGGGATATACAAGGTAATACTGACATATAATCACACACATAGGTTGGACTTGATGGACTTGTGTCTTATTTCAACCTGACCTACTATGTAAGTATGTAACACATATGCTGAAAGTTTGTGGCTTTTTATACACAGAATATGGGGTGACCACCATTTGTTCAATCCCATATTTTTCTGATTTTCTGCAAATAATCACAATTGCTTCCAGAACTTGGTATAATTTAGTGCCAATCTACTGTCATGGGGCTTTTAACAAATGAAAAGTTTTTTTAAATGGCATTATTAGTATAAGTATCTATGCATACTTCCTTAATACACTGTATAATATAGATCAACAATATACTTTCTGCTAAAAAGCTGCATTTTTACCATTTAAAAAAAAAACATAATTAAAGTTCAGCCTAAGTTGATATGATGCCATCAGACTGCTGCATGTAGCAGGAAGTATTTCCCGAAACTCTACAATAAGGAGAAAGGCTAACCTGTTTGACACATGTGGGCTTCAATATTTACATTATTGTGCTACCCCTGGACTGGCATCCAGGGTTGCCACCTGTTTTGCGATTCACCTGGACGGTTCAGGTTTGGAATCATGTCTCCGTGTTACAGACT
This sequence comes from Rana kukunoris, assembly GCA_029574335.1. NCBI lineage: Eukaryota > Metazoa > Chordata > Amphibia > Anura > Ranidae > Rana > Rana kukunoris. The sequence continues at coordinate 56,606,136 of CM056050.1, forward strand.
GTCTGAGACCCAGACACATTATTTAGACTCGACTAAGTCTTCCCCTCCCCCCTTCTCTCTCCTGCCTCTAAGTAAATACACTAAGGTAAATCAGGGTTCTCAGAGCACTCATTACATCAGAGCTCCACTTTACAGCAGAGGCCACAGTGCTCCCCCTTACATCAGAGTCCTCGTCATACACCAGAGCATCCCTTATGTTAGAGTCCCCAGAGTTCTCCCTTACATCACAGTCTGCAGAGTCCCACCTTACAGTAAAAGGGGAACTCTGAACAGAGGCCCTGCTGGGAAAATGAATGTTCTGCCAATCGCAGAACAGTCTGAGGAGGAGGCGCGGCTTTTAAATCATGAGTGACCGCAGCCTGACGGAGACAGGTACCGGCGTATAAGACTACCCCTGACTTTGGATGCATTTTTTTGCATTCAATCACAGATGCCTTCTCATCCTCGCCCAGTCGTCTTATATGCCGACAAATACGGTAGCAGGAAAAACACCTAGACCAAAAATAGTAGTCAACAAAAAAGCAGTTTTTATAAGGCTAAATGCCAGGAAAAATAGATCCTAAAAGAGGATCCTAAAAGGATACTTTGGATAGACAAATTACTAGCCTGCCATTCCTAGAAGGCTCAACCCTAGCAAAAGGGACCTATAGAACTAAAAAGTGTGTCTGATCAGTCAACCAATCTCAAAGTCACATCATGTGTGTGGTTCCCTCTACATAGTAATTTTCTAATAGTTAAGACTAAAATGACCCACAACGCTGGTAGAAATCAGAAGGTTAAACACCTGAATCCTCCCAAAGAAAAAAGTAAGGTGATAATGCCAACTGCACAAAGTATAAGCAGGAATGAAGATATACCTTAACCCAGAACAGTGTACGTGATCAGGATTAGAAATAAGAGAAGTGGTCCTTGCAACCAAATACCCAGGAGTGTTCTTAGGGTGTGGTCATAGAGAAATTCAGTAGCAGTGTACCAGCGAGTTCTGTCTCCTGGCTGTCTAGAGGAACACAGGACCCTCCAGTGAGGAACACTGCCTTCCAGAAAAAGAGGGGCACCCAAGCGATGAACCTTCACACTTCAATGCAGAGATTGTCCATTAAGGAGATACCGAAGGCCTTAAGAGAGTCATATTGATGTCTTACCTAGAGAACAGACTCCATAACACAGAGGAAAAGTCCAAATAGAACCAAGATGTAATAGAAGGGCATATTCTGGCAATCCCATAAGCCCTAAAAGGGGAAGGCAGGAACAAGTCTGTAATACATAGGTAATAGGTCACAGGTTCACAGGGAGTGGACTCCCTTAGCTAGGACTTCAGCTGAACAGTCCCACTTGATGGTGACACCTGGCTACCAGCAATAGGCACCTGGCAATTCACGTCTAGACAACATTTAAAAATGATAGGATGCTAAAAATGCTTGACCTGCAGGAGCCCAGAAAACTTCCAGAAGTGCGTTTTCTGGCAACCTCACAAGTCCTGAAAAAGGGGAGGCAGAGAAAAGCCTGCCATACATACAACAAAGAAGAGGTGACTCCTTTTGCTAAGACTTAGGCTGAACAATTATGCTCAATGGGTGACCCTAAGCTACCAGCACTAGACACCTGGCAATGCTGTTTGCAAAAAATAGGATACTCAGCATAGTTGAGCTTGCACAGCTTGCACAGTAGAACCTAGAAAACAACCTCCCTAAACAGCGTTTCCTGAGAATTCCACAATGAGGATGCCAGGACAAGGCAATAAGATGGACACCAGGACCAGTGCTATGAGCAGGGTTTGAAACTGCTTGAGGAAGTTGAAAAGGCCAGGTCCTCACCAGGAAAAAAAATAAGAACTAACCTTTGCTGACCTTGTACCTCTAGAGTGATAGGGCTGAGGAATGTCAAGCATCATAAAGGGTATAACCACATCTGAGGGTAAGAGGGTAAAGGGCACCCTTGTGGGAAGGAGTGCAAGTCTGAGGGGGAAATCATTCCCAAGTATAGGTTTCTAACAAGGTGGCAATCAGACATCTCAGGATTCAGAGAACCCAGCCAAACCTGAAACAATTCACAATGGGGTGCAGTAAAACCAGAAGGGTGAAGGCATCTGAAGGAGATGCCCAAGTTAAAGGTCTAAAAGTGGTGACCTAAAATGAAACTATGCTCAACTCCACTTCGGCAATTCATTGTCCACAAGCACTCTCGCTAACTTCTGACATCTTTACCTGTTTTTTTTTCTTTGGCCATTTTTTAATGGGGCCGGATTGGCATCTTCCACAAGTTCATTCAGCTCAACAGATGCTGAAATTGTACACTGAGCTGCATGCAGCTCAGTGTACACTGCGAATAAGCAGATAAGAATGTAATAATACAGAAAAAAATTGGGTTTGCTTTACTAAAGGCACTTTGCATTTGCAGTCACACTAATTTTCCCCAGAGCTTAGCTTCGGTCACTCCCGAGCATGCGCATGGGAGCCCTTGGTTTCAGCAAGAAGCTTTGAAGGTCCGGCACAGTATGCCGACCTTCAGAGTGCATGTGTCGGTGATGTCAGCAGCTCCCTGTAGGGTGAATATCTCCTAAATGGTGCACGTTTAGGAGATATTCACTTCACCTACAGATAAGCCTCATCATACGATTACCTGTAGGTAAAAATAACAAAGTGGGCTTTACTACCGCTTTAAATAATGCATTACAATTTAACTAAACCCATTCGATTTTAGTTGACTAAAATGTACTGGAGATTTTAACTGAATAAAATACGGCTAAAACTAAAATGCCATTTTAGTCAAAAGACTATGACTAAAAAAAATTATTGAAATTTGATGTCAAAATTAATACTGCTGCTTTGTTAATGTTAGTGAGTGACAGTGACAGACTGAATCATATTTGTCATTTTTGATTTGGTCCTTGGTATCACTTTAAACCTGGAGTTTTGCTTTACCAATTGCAGTATTGTCCTTTAATATACTGAGAATGCTTTAACAATAGGCAAAGAGCTCCTTTTTTAAGGTGGTTTAAGTAATATAGGTATTTTTTTGGTTTTCTCCAAAGAGGACATGCTGTGGATATCTGCTACTTTGAAATAAGATAAATGTAAAATCTCCAACAATGGAAGTAAAGAGATCAAGCAGACACAGTGCTCAGTATCTGAGACATGGAGTACTTCAGATGAAATGAATAATAAAACTCAGGCCAAATTTTTGGCTTTTCAAAGAGCATTCTGTGCCAGCCCAAGTGACTTTCTGAAGGTTCTCCAAGAACTAAAAGCTGTGACAATGCCCCTCCTGTCCAGTACTGGATCTCATTAAAGTAGATGTCCACCCTAACACTAAAATCCCTACATCTACAGTCCTCCATGATCTAACACTAACCTATCTAGCCCTGTAAAGAATAAATCAGTATACATACCTTTTCTGAAGCCGATCCGACCCAATCCCACGCTGATCTGTCAGCAGGACACAGGTGCAGAGGACACAGCCGAAAACAGAAGCCCCATAGTAACTCATAGGTCAGTGTTAGATCGTGGATGTATGTATATCCAGGGATTTTAGTCTTAGGGTGGACTTCTACTTAAATTAACTGTTCCAGGCCAATTTGACGGTGGCTACTATGACTTTCAATCTTTGTAGCCTCAGGCCTCGTACACACGAGGGGATATGTCCGCTGAAAACGGTCCGATGGACCGTTTCAGCAGACATCTCCGCTCGTGTGTACAAGGCCTTATGCCGCGTACACACGGTCGTTTTTTGCGATGAAAAAAAACGTAGTTTTTTAAAACGTCATTTAAATTGATCGTGTGTGGGCAAAACGTCGTTTTTTGTCTTAAAAAAAACGACCCAAAAAAAATTCCAACATGCTTGAATTTTTTGTGTCGTTTTTCAAAATGTCGTTTTTTGTTTCACAAAAAGTCACCGTGTGTAGCAAAAACGTCGTTTAAAACGACGTTTTTCAACCCGCGCATGCCCAGAAGCTAGTTATGAAGCGAGCTTTAATGGAAAAGTGTGGTGAACGTAACCTCGCTTTGTGTTAAAAAAACGATGGTGTGTATGCAACATCGTCTTTGAAAGTGACGTTTCAAAAACGTCGTTTTTTACTTCACAAAAAACGTCGTTTTTTTTCATCGCAAAAAACGACCGTGTGTACGCGGCATTATACTTTGTAGCCAACAATAAAACTAGTATAATCTATACACGTGTAGCACCCTCTAGCTAGTGTGCTAGTGTATATAGTTAGCTGTTAGTGTAGGCATATTGGTTTTGCTGAGAGCCAGGCCTGGGTTGAATCTGGGTCAGGGCTGAGTGGCTCAGGGAGGCTTGATGACTCATCTGACAACTCTTTTGGTGCCTCTCCCTATATTCTGGAACCTTGGCCAAGGTTCCAGATGTAGTGGGAGGAAGCTAGGAGGGGCTGTCATGCATATCTATGAGGATCCTGACCAATCCCCAGCACAATGGGCTGGCAGAAGGCAGCTTACCTCATAAATAGCCATGAGGCTTGCCATCAGGGACAGTCGGGTGGAAGATGGAGATGGAGTGCTAAGGACACTGTCGGAGGCCCTTGCAGGGTGCCCCCTAGTCTGGGATGGGGGGTGTGACCTTGGTCCTGGGGCTTTTGTGCTGGAAGGATCGCTACACATCTAATGGGCCTTGGGCTCCTGCCTCTAACAGGCTTTTGCTCTGATCTGACTGTGTGTCTTGTCAGATCCAACAACAGTGTGCCAGTAGAGTTCTGCAAGCAAGTGCTGGAGGAAGCAGAAGAGTGTATATAGACTGTATATAGGAAGAAGTTGTCCCTGAAATTGTTCTGAAGTCAAGCGGGCATCCTATAATTTTTTCAATCCCTATCCAAGTTCTAATCCCCCAATAAAATAAAAACATGTACTGGACTGTTCTCTGACTCTGGCGTGACTGTAGAAATGTTGTGTGCTTGGCTGTGCGGGGTGGGAGATCCCAGTTACTTGCATCGGATATTCTAAATCATAAATTTTTTTTTACCTTAATGCATTCCTTGCATTAACCACTTGCTGACCAGCGCACGCACTTTTACGTCGGCAGAATGGCACAGACAGGCAAATGGGCGTACAGGTACGTCCCTTTACATTTGTTGCCGTGTGGGCAGCAGAGTGCGAGCTTTGTGACCGTGCCTGCGGGACCCGCAGACTCGATGTCCTCCAGTGTCCCGCGATCGTGTCACGGAGTGGCAGAATGGGGGATGCCTGTGTAAACAAGGCATCTCCCTGTTCTGCCTAGTGACAGGATATTGATTGTCTGCTCCTTCTCATCGGGAGCAGTGATCAGTGTCATGTCACAGTAAGCCCCACCCTCACACAGTTAGAATTACGCCCTAGGACACACTTAACCCCTTCCTCGCCCCCTAGTGGTTAACTCCTTCCCTGCCAGTCATATTTATACAGTAATCGGTGCATTTTTATAGCACCGATCCCAGTATAAATGTAAATGGTCCCAAAATAGCATCAAAAGTGTCTGATGTGTCCGCCATAATGTTGTAGTCACAATAAAAAAATAACTGATCGCCGCCATTACTAGTAAAAAAAAAAAGGATTTTTAATAACAGCTTACCTGTAAAATCCTTTTCTTGAAGTACATCACGGGACACAGAGCGCATAGTCATTACATATGGGTTATATGGGTACCTTCAGGTGTGGACACTGGTGTAATCAACTTCACAGGAAGTTCCTCCCTATATAACCCCCTCCCACTGAGAGTGCTTCAGTTTTGTAGCAAGCAATTTCTCCGAGGTTACACAATGTTCCCCAAAAGAGGGGTGGGAGCTCTGTGTCCCGTGATGTACTTCAAGAAAAGGATTTTACAGGTAAGCTGTTATTAAAAATCCTTTTTTCTTTATCGTACATCACGGGACACAGAGCGCATAGTCATTACATATGGGATGTCCCAAAGCAATGCTCCATGAAGGGAGGGAGACTGTAAGGCCAAAATTAGCCAAACAAAAAACATTATCAGGAGGTAAAATAGCTCCACCAACAGAAAAAAGGGGGCGTGAACCGGGCCAGAGGACTCTATACTACTGCCCGTAGGACCGCCTGCCCAAAAGCTGCGTCCGTAGCTTTTGTGACGTCCAACTTATAAAATTTAGTAAACGTATGTACGGAAGACCAGGTTGCCGCTTTGCAAACCTGTGCCATAGAGATCTGATGGTGTGCCGCCCAAGAGGCACTCATGGCCCTCGTAGAATGGGCCTTAACTGATAAGGGAGGTGGAACGCGCTTCAGACCATAGGCCTGAAAAATCAGCTGCTTAATCCACTTAGCCAAGGAAGACTTGGCAGCCGGCTGACCCTTCTTGGGGCCATCCGGAAGAACAAAAAGCACATCTGTTTTCCGAATCTTCTCTGTAGCCCTGAGATAAACCCTCATGGCTCGGACCACGTCCAAAGTATGAAGCAGTCTTTCCTCTCTGGACTGGGGAGTAGGAAAGACGGATGGTAGGACTAGGTCCTGATTCAAGTGAAAACTGGATATGACCTAGGAAGGAAAGAAGGTTGAGGCCGCAGAACCACTCTGTCCTTATGCAGAATAAGGAATGGTTCCCTGCAAGACAAGGCTGCCAGCTCGGAGACTCTTCTGGCCGAAGCCATAGCCACCAAGAAAACCAACTTTCGGGTTAGCAGCACAAGAGGGATTTCTTTCAGAGGTTCAAACGGCTGCCTTTGTAAAGCTGACAAGACCAGATTTAAATTCCAGGGGCAGAGGGGAGCTCTAATAGGGGGATTTACATGCAAGACCCCCTGCAAGAAGGTTTTTACAAGCGAATGCGTGGCCAAAAGGCCTTTGAAACCATATCGATAAGGCAGACACCTGCCCCTTTAGAGTACTAAGAGCCAACCCCTTGTCAACGCCAACCTGGAGGAATCGCAAGATCCTGTCAATAAAAAACTTGCGAGGATTCCCTCCTTGAGACTCGCACCATTCCACATAGGTCCTCCAGACTCTGTAATAGATATTTCTAGAGACTGGCTTTCTAGCCTGAATTAACGTAGATATGACTTGGGCTGAGAGGCCTCTGCCCTTAAGAATTAGGGATTCAGCCGCCAAGCTATCAAATTTAGCTGCTGTGAAGCAGGGTGATAGATCGGGCCCTGAGACAGCAGATCTGGGCGCCGGGGGAGTGGCCACGGTGCCCCTACCGACATCCTCACGATGAGTGCGTACCAAGCCCTTCTGGGCCAGGCTGGGGCCACCAGGATCACCGGCCTGCGCTCCACCCTGATCCTTCGTAGAAGGCGGGGAATCATCTGTAGTGGAGGGAACGCATACAGGAGAGAAAACTGGTGCCAGGGGCAAACCAACGCATCGGTCCCGTAGGCCGAGGGGTCCCTGGCTCGGGATACGAATTTGTCCAATTTCTTGTTGAATCTTGTTGCCATGATGTCCACATCGGGAACTCCGAATCTTTGGCAAATCTCTTGGAATACCTGGGGGTGAAGAGACCACTCTCCGGGGGGCGTGGCTTGCGCGCGAGGAGAATGGAAGCCTAGTGCCGGAGCTCCCGCTAGCCGGACCTACAGCGACGAATCTACAGCCGCCACACTGCACTATCGACCGCGCAATCCGCCGACTGAAACGCAGGAGGACTCCAGGGTAACTATGTCCCGCAAACGAAAGGAGGAACGTTACCTCCAGAAGCTCACGGCCTTTTCGTTCCAGCCCGCTCGGCGGGGCCTAGTCAAAGATGGCGCCGAGGAAGAGACAGGGCGGACGCCTGCGGCCTTCACGGACCTCCATGGCAGTGACCAGGAAGACACACCAGGGGGAATGTCATCCCCAACCCACGCTGGCTCCCCTCCGCTATCCCCTGGCATTGGAAGCCCTGCAAAAGCGCGGATGCGCTTGGATCCATCACGGCAACAAGGAACTGTGAGTACCATGCTCCATAACCCTGACGCCATTTCCTCACTGCAGTCCTCCATTGCGGCCTTCCCCACAACAGGGCAGCCAGTTTTAGACTCTACCATGAAGGACATGTTAATGCTACTGCAATCCTCACTGATGTCCAACCTGTCCTCACTGATGCACAAATTCTCTACTGGCATGCAGCACATGGGTAATAGAGTGTCATACATGGAGGAAAAAATGGAGGAATGCACAGTAACTGTAAATGATCTTGTGGATGAATGTATGGCTCAGAAGGAAGATAATGAATGGGTCAAGGCCAAATTAGCGGACCTCGAGGACAGGTCCAGACGCAATAATATAAAACTTAGGGGTGTCCCAGAATCTGTCCTCCCTGCAGACCTCCGCACATACGCGGGCACCCTATTTTCCACTCTTTTGCCTGAATTATCCCCTATTGAGCTAACGGTGGATCGCATCCACAGGATCCCCAAGCCGCGCCACCTAGCGGACACAGTCCCGAGGGATGTGCTCCTCCGCATCCACTTCTACCAAGCGAAAGAACAGATTCTATCTAAAGCTAGAGCACTCCGCACATTACCCGCTCCCTATGCGGACATCCAAATGTATACTGATCTCTCCCAACACACACTACAGATGAGGAGACAGTTAAGTTCCGTGACCAAGGCCCTTACTAACCACAAGATAATCTACAAATGGCGCCACCCTGCCACCATCCTGGTAACACACAATGGAATCCCACACGCTATCTCCACTGCTGAAGGGGGTGCAAAGCTACTTCTCTCCTGGGGCATCATTCCGGAGCTTCCTAAAGCCTATCCTAATCCAATGGAGAAATCCTCTCCCTCTCACAGGAGCCCCCGCCATATGGAACGCCCTGCTACCAAGACCCATTGAACCAACCACAGTTGACAGCAGGCACATGCTTTATCATGCGATAGTCCGCACCGGCTGGCAGCTGGTATGCTGCACTTGTTCTTGTTCTTGTTGATTGTTACTGCTCTCCGCTCTTCGTTTCTTTGAGCCAAAACTTTACCCCTCAGTTGCTCAGCAATAAGGCTTTGTCCACCCTGCTGATTTATACTTGTTTCTTTTAATTATTAATTTTGGTTTTGACTGTTTTATAGTCCTCACCTGGATTCCAGCTTCGGAACACTCTTTCACAGGATCCTCATCCATCCCAGCTTGAGCAGAAGTTTAGGTGACGATTAACCGGCCTCTGGTAACCGTAAGTCTTCATTCTTGCACGGTAATCCTTTATCTGGACACTATGTCGTTCTCCATTCTGTCGCTGAACGCGAATGGACTGAACCATCCGGTCAAGCGCTCTTCCATGTGGAAGACTGCACTATCGCTCAACTGCGACATATTGTGCGTTCAGGAGACCCACCTAATACATCAATCACACCCCCGCTGCCAACACCGTCAATTTCCACATGTCTTTACATCTTCATATACGAAGAAGCAAAGGGGAGTGTTGATTGCTATCCGGGACACAATCTCTTTCCAACTACAGGACAGTATACTTGACCCTGAGGGTCGATTTATCATTTTAATCTGTTTAATTAATAATGCTCAATACACCTTGGTATCACTGTATGCACCCAATGAGCGTCAAATAACGTTTCTTAAACATGTTATGAAAAAGATCAGGAAATCTCAAAAAGGTCAACTCCTATTGTGCGGAGACTTTAACCTGGTCCCAGACCAGGTTGTGGACTCCACCGCAGGCCCCAAGAGACACGCATCACCCTTAAAAAGTTTTATGTCATTGACCGAATTGTTTGATGTGTGGAGATGTTGTCACGCGAGTGAAAAAGATTATACCTTCCTCTCCCCGCGTCACAACACCTACTCACGGATAGACCTGTTCTTATCTGACAGATCGTTACTCCAGAGGGTCACTGCCTCCATGATCCACCCCACCACTTGGTCGGACCATGCCCCTGTCAGCATAACTGTTGACTCTCAGGCCTCCCCGACGAATTCTTATCTCTGGAGGGTAAACAACTCCCTACTACGAAACAGACACGCTGCTGGTCTTATACAGCAACGGTTGGAGGAATACTTCTCCCTAAATTCCCACTCAGTAGCTGACCCGGTGGTGGTGTGGGCTGCCCACAAGGCGGTGATTCGCGGAGTTTTTATACAACTAGGGGCTAGAGCGAAACGTACTAGAACACGAAAAATAGACCAACTGACAGCTGATATAGAGCTCGCTGAATCCCAAAACAAGACTTTGCCCTCTTCCTTTCTGCAGGCCAAAATATTTTCTCTCCGCCACGAGCTACAATCTTTTCTCTTAGACTCCTTTGAAAAAGCTTGCACGAAAGTTAGGGCCACATCTTACGCAACGGGGAACAAGGCAGGCAGGTTGTTAGCCTTAAAAATACGAGGCCACAGAACTAAATCGAAAATTCCATATATCTCCCACCCCCACACCAAAGAGAAATTGATGAAACCACACGACATCTCGAACGCTTTTGGCACCTACTATGCTGACCTGTATAATTTGCAGAATGACAAACATACGGCTCAACCATCCCTGAAAGAAATAGCAACCTTCCTAGAAAGACTTAATCTGCCCTCATTGTCTGAATCCCAACTAACGTCGCTCAATGAACCATTTACGGCCACAGAACTAGAAAACACAATTAATAATCTACCCAACGCCAAATCTCCAGGACCTGATGGTCTCACAGGGGAATACTATAAAATGTTCCAACATGCCCTTACCCCCACTCTCTGTGAAGTCTTTAATCTAGCAGCGACATCCTCATCCTTCCCCCCAGACATGTTGTCTGCGACGGTAGTAACCCTCCCTAAACCGGGTAAAGAACCGACCTCGCCCCAAAACTTCCGTCCAATCTCCCTCCTCAACGTGGACACCAAACTGTACGCTAAAATGATAGCTAATAGAATGAATGCAATCCTCCCCACACTCATCCACACAGACCAATCGGGCTTTACGAAAGGAAGGCAGGCATCAGATGCCACAAGGCGGATGATAAACGTCATCCACCAAGCAGGAACATCTGGAACCCCCTCTGTACTCTTGTCCCTAGACGCTGAAAAAGCGTTCGACAGAGTGCACTGGGGGTTCCTGTCTTCGGTTCTCACCAAATTTGGATTCACAGGCCACATACACAATGCAATTATGGCACTATACTCTAACCCCTCGGCCAGAGTGTACTCTGCTGACTCGTTGTCATCCCCGTTCACCATTACTAATGGGACAAGACAGGGTTGCCCCCTCTCCCCCCTGATCTTCAACCTGATAATGGAAACACTAGCCCAATCCATCCGTACAAACCCACACATATCCGGCATAATGGTAGGAGGTCATGAACACAAAATCAGCCTATTTGCTGATGACGTCATACTCATGTTATCTGACCCATCCTCGTCACTCCCCGCGGTCCAAGAGGCTCTAGCTTGCTTTAGTAAAGTATCTTACTATAAAATTAACGAAGCTAAATGTCATATATTAAACCTAGGAATCAACCCCACCACTAGTCTCCTTCTGCAACAACTTTACCCATACGCATGGGCGGATCATAGCATCACCTACCTTGGCATCCAATTGACAAAATCTACTAGGCACTTATTCCGCTCCAATTACATCCCCTTTCGTAGTAAACTACAAACTGATCTGCACAAGTTGGCATCCCAAGAATTGTCCTGGACGGGCCGCCTAGCGGCCTTCAAAATGTTCCACTTACCCCAGATCTTGTATCTCTATAGGACTCTTCCAATCAACATACCAATGCAATTCTTCAAATCCCTACAGTCTATCTTATCCTCCTACATATGGCAGGGGAAAAGGGCCAGAAGCGCACACTCCACCCTTATTAAGAACCGTAAGGCAGGAGGTACAGGCTATGTGGACTTTCACCACTACTATCTGTCCACTGTCCTTACCCAAACCAGAGAGTGGTTCCTGCCTGAACCACACACCCCGTGGGGAAGAATGGAGTCCGCTCTACTTCCTAACTCTTCACTAGCCTCCTGGTTGCTCTCCACCACTTCCAAAACTAAACTCCCCTCCTCCTTCCCCCCCACAATGTCTGCCACGGTCCGTGCATGGAACAAATTTGTTCACAGCTGCCATGGGTACCCCGACAATATCCCCTTACGAATCCCGATTGAGACTCTACAATTTAACATAGACATGATATCCTACAAACATTGGCGAGGAAAAGGCTTAATGTTCATTGATGACTTATACACTAATGGAAGCTATAAATCTTTCCCTGTTCTGCAACAGGAATTCAACTTACCCAACTCAGACATGTATCTTTACATCAGAACCCGACATTTCCTATCGGCTTCTCCCTACTGGGATCGTCGTATACCTCCGTCCATCTGGTCCTTTCTTACACACCCCCCTCCCTCCCAAAAGGGCACTTCACTTTTCTACAATGTTCTCCAACAGAAGTCCATATTCTCAAAATCGACAGCCATACTCAAATGGGAATTAGACCTAGATAGTTCATACACCACCCAACAATGGGCTAAAGCCTGCACGGCCACTTATAAAGTTACTAGTTGTTCTACCCTCTGGGAACTATCCACCAAAATTACACAAAGATGGTACTTAACCCCTGACAGATTGTCCAAATTTGGTACAAATCACGGTGATCGGTGCTGGAGGAACTGTGGGCACCGAGGGACGCTACTCCATACTTTATGGAGCTGCCCTAGCTTATCTCAGTACTGGACTGCGGTCTTCCGCGTGATTTCCGAGGCCTCTCACACTACAATTACTCCCCAGCCTGGTCTAGCGCTCCTGTCGCTTGACCTGGACCAGGTCCCATTCCACGCTAGACATACTGTCCTGCACATTCTGCTGTCTGCAAGACTCACCATTACAAGAAACTGGAAAAATCCTATCCCCCCCAGTATAGGGGCTGCCATACAAACCACACAATTACATTGTATATATGAGAAAGTGCTGGCATTCAGGGATAAGCATAAAGAAGACACAGCAAACCGTTGGAACCTATGGACCTCCTGGTACGGCAGGAATTGCATGAGCTCAATTGCCTTGCCATAAGGTTATTGGTCCAATTCTTTAGAAATTTGAGGGAGAGTTCACCTCAGGGCTCGAGACACAGTCGTGAACCCAGTTGGGGGTGTCTGGAGTCAGAGGTGGCCCTCCCAGGGACTAAGCATATCAAAGGCGCCCTTCCCCTGACTCTATTGTCACACGGTGGCAGATTTCGGGATTAGACTCCTGACATAGTTAAGTGTCTAGTTATACATTGTTGAAATGTCATGAAGCTGTTTGATCACCATGTTTGTACATGCTCCGGTATCGTCTTGAGTCATTACCTGTCATGATATTTTGCTTCATAGAGTGTTCCGACTACGCTGACTTTTAAATGCATAAATCCATGCTGTAATACTCCATTTTGCATTGTTCTGTAAAACAAAACCTTAATAAAAATCTATTGAAGAAAAAAAAGAGACCACTCTCCCGGGAGTAACTGTTGACGACTCAAAAAATCTGCTTGAGAATTGTCTATCCCTGGGATGAACACTGCTGAGATGCAGGGTACATGGGCTTCGGCCCATGAGAAAATCAGGTTTACTTCCCTTTGAGCCGCTAGGCTCCTTGTGCCCCCCTGGTGGTTTATGTATGCCACCGCCGTGGCATTGTCGGACTGTATCCTTACTGGCAGACCCTGCAGGGGGAGAGTCCAGGCGACCAGGGCCAACCGAGCAGCTCTGATCTCTAGGACATTGATGGGAAGCAGACTTTCTGCCTCTGACCACTGTCCCTGCTGGGTCCGTTTCCCTAAGATTGCCCCCCAACCTGTTAGGCTGGCATCTGTGGTTACTATTTTCCACGTGATGGGGCAAAAGGTTTTCCCTTTTGACAATTTTTGAGGGACCAGCCACCAGTACAGGCTGCGCCTGACTCCTGGGGGAAGACCTAATGGACGGTCTAATGCCTGTATGGACCTGTTCCAAGCAGAGAGAATAGCTGCCTGGAGAACTCTGGTATGGATCTGGGCATAGGGCACTGCTTCGAAGGCGGCTACCATCTTTCCCAGCAGTCGCATGCATAGGCGAATAGTCGGCCTCTTTTTGCCTAGGACTATTTGAATTGTTTGAGTCAATGACCTGATCTTTCTTGAGGTAAAAATATCCTCTGGCATTCTGCTAACCGAAGGCCTAGATATTCCAACTGTCTTGTGGGTTGCAACCTCGATTTTCCTTGGTTCACAACCCACCCGAATTCTTGTAGATGCCGAACTGTGCGGACTACTGCATGATTGAGGTTGGAAGCTGATCTGTCGATAACCAGGAGATCGTCCAGTTATGCCAGGACCAAAATGCCTTCTGTCCTTAGGACGGCTAGCACCGGGGCTAACACCTTTGTGAATACCCGCGGAGCTGTTGCCAACCCGAAAGGGAGGGCTACGAACTGGAAATGACTTTGATCTATCATAAAACGAAGAAACTTGTGATGTGCTGGGTAGATCGGCACATGCAGATATGCATCCTTTATGTCTATAGATGCTAGGAAGTCGCCTTGATGCAGGCTGGCTGTCACTGAACGTATGGAATCCATACGAAAGGTCTGAATCTTTAGAAAGCGATTTAGGCGTTTGAGGTCTAGGATAGGCCTGACGTCGCCATTGGGTTTTGGTATAATAAAAAGGTTGGAGTAGAATCCCAGACCCCTTTCTTGGGTTGGTACTACAATTACTCCTTGGAGCAAGAGGCGATCCAACGCCTTTACGAGAGAGGCCCTCTTTAACGGGTCGCTTGGAAGACTTGACCCCTGAAAATGAGGAGGGGGGATTTCTCGAAACTCTAGTTTGTAGCCTGTGGCTACCACGGACCGAACCCAAGAGTCGGGAATTCTGGCCTTCCAGACTTCGGAGAAAAACTGAAGTCTTCCCCCCACCCAAGAGAGTGGGGGCGCCCCTTCATGAATCTGACTTGATGACTGGTTTAGCCGGCTTGCGAGACCAGGGCCTCTTGTTTGCCGCGGCTTGTCCCTGTGGGCGGCTATTAACTGCTGAAGGCCCGGGAGGCCGTCGATACTGACGGGAAGTCGAAGGGGCCGAGCCTGCAAAGGCCTGTCGTTTAAACGCGGGCCCACGCGGTCTTTTCTTGACCGGTAAGGAAGAACTTTTACCACTTGATATGGTTTGGATATATTTATCTAGGTCTTCACCGAATAGTCTTCCCCCATGAAAGGGAAACCCTGCTAAAAGCTTTTTGCAGGGTGCCTCTGCTGACCAGTTCTTTAGTCACGAAAGACGACGCATGTGAACCACCAGCAGAGATAACCGGGATGCCTGTTGGATGGAGTCCTTAATAGCATCTACTGCAAAGCACAGAGCCCTAGGGAAATCTGCTAATTCACGAGTTTGCTGAGCCGGCATGTCCTTTAATATCTGTTTTGCCTGATCCTTTAAGGCCTGACAAACGCCAATGGCTGCCACCACTGGCTGAACCATGGCACCTACTGTGGTGAAAGAAGCCTTCAGTAGGGTCTCTAATTTTTTGTCGACCGGATCCTTGAACATCTGGACATTTTCAACCGGACAGGTCAGGGATTTATTCACGCAGGAAATGGCCGCGTCCACTGTGGGGAGTGCCCATTTCTTTAAAAATTCCTCTTCCATAGGATAGAGAATAGAGAACCACTTAGGAGGGATAAAGATCCTATCAGGTCGAGCCCAATCCTGGTAAATCACGCTCCGCAGAAGGGGGTGAATCGGAAAAGACACACAAGTTAATGGAGCCTTTAAAGAACCCAATGAGGATACCACAGGGGCTACTAGTTCTGGCCCTGGAAGTTTAAAAGCAGTGCGAACTATATCGGTCAAAGACTGGATCCACAGGCTCTCCGCTTGAGAGGCCGAAAAATATTCATCTACAGTGGAACCCTCCATGTCTGAACCTTCGGGACTTGGGTCTGCTTGATCCCCTTGTGGGTCCCGTTCCTCCGAAGAGGAGACCTCCGCATCTGAAAACACCAAACTAGGTGAGGGGGATCTAGCCCGTTTGCTGCTTGGCAAAGGGCAGGCAAACAAAGCAGTTAACCTTTTCTCTAGCCCACCCAGGGTGGTCGCTAGCATTTCTTCCGTTACGTAAACGGGAATGGGTGGATCGGGGGCCGCCTCTGCCCCCAGCATCCCCAATGGCTCTTGTACTATGCTACTCGGTGGTTTAACTGGTGAGGGTGGGGCCGTTGAAGCCTGGCCCAAATCCTCTGACCCCGATGGAGACCCCTTTTGTTTCTTGGCACCTTTTGCAGCCTTGGCTGGTCCTGATGCCTTTGGAGCCATTGCACAACCTTGAATCACCCCTCTAGCCAACACCTGACTGTTGTAGCTAGGAGTAATTAATATGAGAACAGGCTGAGGAAAAATGAAAAAATTTTGTATATATATATATATATTTTTTTTTTACCCGCCTGGGAGGTGGCAATACTGAGGAAAACCTGTGAGTATTGCAACACCAATGCCCGTTAGCCGGAGTCCAAGGTTGACCCAGATACTGCTGGATCTAAGGCTGAGTCCCTTTAAGCAAAAAAACTCTTTTTTTTTTTTTTTTTTCTGGTCAATAGTGGAACTAAGTCCTAGACCTGAAGATCCACAAACCGCCACTGGGTGTCACTGTGGCCAAAAGACCCAGCTGCGCGCTCTGTGTCCTTCTTCCTCTGCCTCCAGGAGGGAAAGTCCAGCCAGAGAAAAAGTTTTACTTTTAAAACAGACCCTGACGCTGCTGGCCCGCCCCCCCAACGCACGCCGACGCTATAAAAGGCGGCGTACACGCGCGCGCACCCCCCCACGCTGAAAACAACATGGAGGAAGCAGAGCAGAGGAAAAACATGGACCAGCGCCAGGCAGCACCAACAGACACCAGGTAAGCACTAATCTTATTGTAGTGCACAGAGAGAGGAAGCTGTCCCCATGGGCTTCCTAAGAAACAGGAGTTTTCACCAGCAATTTCCTCTTTAAAACATGTGGGGTTGCAGTATCAATGCTAACAGGCAGACCTGGGGTGAGTAGCAAATATATATCTTACACAAGTATACATATATCTACATGTTATCTGGGTAAACATTAGTATCCCATCCTGCCCACAAAGACATAGTGGAGATAGTGGCTGATGCACAAGCATACCATTAGCCAACCCAGAACCCCCAGGGGGATACCTACTGTCGAACCAAGTCCCGCAGGTTCCCTCTTACCTGCTCCACGCCGCAGGGTATTGCAAACTGCAAGAGGCCCAATCTTCCCCCATCTCCGTGGGTATTGTCTCGGACCTTCAGGGACCGGGGTCCTGTGTTAAGGAACCCACACCCCTGGACCTATATAGCATCCTGGCATCAGTAGCGTTTAGTCCTGGGAGAGACCAAGGCACTGGAGCCCAGAATCCAGCCCTCCAAGGAGAGGCATTATAGGCAACACCCCACGCAGGCAGGGCCCGGGTACCGTACACCTTGGCTTTGAAGCACTTCGGACGGATCCGGCTAGCTATCCTGGGTCCCGAGACCTCCGAGGGACAGCTAGACGTGACCAACACCTAAGACACTGGCGAAAAAACTGAAGCACTCTCAGTGGGAGGGGGTTATATAGGGAGGAACTTCCTGTGAAGTTGATTACACCAGTGTCCACACCTGAAGGTACCCATATAACCCATATGTAATGACTATGCGCTCTGTGTCCCGTGATGTACGATAAAGAAAACATTATTAATAAAATGTCATAAAACTATCCCCTATTTTGTAGACGCTATAACTTTTGCACAAACCAGTCAAATGCTTATTGCGATTTTTTTTTTTTTTTTTTTACCAAAATATGTAGAAGAATACGTATCGGCCTAAACTGAGGAAAAACATTTTTTTTATATATTTTTGGAGGATATTTATTATAGCAAAAATGTTGCTCTATTTTTGTTTATAGCGCAAAAAAAAAAACGCAGAGGTGATCAAATACCACCAAAAGAAAGCTATTTTTGTGGTAAAGAAAGGACGTCAATTTTGTTTGGGAGCCACGTTGCACAACCGCACAATTGTCAGTTAAAGCAAAGCAGCGCCGAATCGCAAAAAGTGGCCCGGTCATTTGGCAGCCAAATCCTCCGGGCCTGAAGTGGTTAAGGTATGAGAGGCCTCGGGAATTAAGAAGCTCAGGAGCATGTGAAGAGAAGATCTCTGTGTGTCAGAGAGAAGCCTCATAGTGTCACTGGAAGTGAGGTGACAAGTCAGGCTGTCCTGATGGAGTGGGGTACAGGTTCCATGGCACCCACTTGGAGTTTGCTGCATCCATTGGGACGAGTTAGGGAAAGTGAAACATACACAAAGGGTTAACCGTGCAAAATTAACCATCTCACTTCTAACCCAGAGTGCTGCCTTAACAATGATATCCCATTATCGTAGTCTGAGCCTGTGAATGCAGGCATTAGTGAACATTGTACTGTGACTGTACCGGGGTCCAGAGAGTTACCCAAACATAAGAGTAAAGTGGGCTCACGTCTAAGTCAGGGCGCTGCCTTAATGATGATTTCACTTGTTGGCAGCCTATAAGTGCAGGCATTGGCGAGCTCAACTAGTAAGTCCCCAGCTGGGTGCGTTAAGCCCCACCCCCCCATTGGAGACATTTTCCACCGCTTTCTGTCCCAACAGAAAGTATAGGAAATTCTTCTCCAAATGTGATGCTCCATCCAAAACAAAATACATTTTTGGCTGGTGTTGAAAATGCAGTTCCTAACACAGATGCATATCTATACTTGGTATATATATACACACGAGTGTCTAATATTATAGTAACCCCGGGGACCTCTTCTATCTCCTTTCATCTTTCCTATCTTTATTTTTCTTATCTTTCCCTTTCCTTCTATCCTATTACTCTCCCTAAGTGTATCTTTTCTTGGATATCTATTGTTGTTTATAAATTTTGTACCGAGGTTCTTAACCACTTCCTTACTGGGCACTTAAACCCCCTTCGTGCCCAGACCAATTTTCATCCTTTAGCGCTGACGCATTTTGAATGACAATTGCGCGATCATACACTGTACCCAAATGATATTTTTATAATTTTTTTTCCCACAAATAGAGCTTTCTTTTGGTGGTATTTGATTACCTCTGCGGTTTTTATTTTTTGCGCTATAAACAAAAAAAGACTGAAAATTTTGAAAAAAAAAACACAATATTTTCATACTTTTTGTTATAATAATATCCCATGAAAAAAAATATAAAAAAATTCTTTCTCAGTTTAGGCCAATACGTATTCTTCTACATATTTTTGGTAAAAAAAATTGCAATAAGCGTATATTGATTGGTTTGCGCAAAAGTTATAGCACCTACAAAATTGGGGATAGATTTATGACATTTTTTATTTTTTACTAGTAATGGCGGGGATCTGCGATTTTTGTCAGGCCTGCGATATTGCGGCAGACATATCGGACACCTTTGACACTATTTTGGTACCATACAGCGAACAGTACTATAAATATGCACTGATTACTGTGTAAATGTGACTGGCGGGGAACGGGTTAACACTAGGGGCGAGGAAGGGGTTAAATGTATTCCCTGGGAGTGATTCTTACTGTGGGGGGAGGGTACTGACTGGGGGAGATGACTGATCTGTGTCCCTATGTACAAGGGACACAGCATCGGTCTCCTCTCTCCCTGACGGGACGTACGTGGAGCTCTGTGTTTACACACAGAGCTCCACGTCCTGCCTCTGTAATTGCCGATCACGAGTACCTGGCGGACTTTGCGGCCACCAGGCACGCGCATCGGCATCACGTGACAAGCCGGGCACAGTTTTGCCCTGCTGCGCGCCCTCGGCGGCGCGGGGGGAATGTTAACAGCAGGATATCCAGGGACATCCACCCTGCAGTTGAGAGCCGCGCTGTGGACGTCTTTTGACCATTCGACAGAAACCAAGTATTATTGGATTTTCAGACGAAAGCTATTCCCCAACGAAAAACAAAATAAATCAAAACGATTTTCGGGAGTAACTAAATAAATTTATTTTCCAAACGAAAACTAAACAAAATATTCCAGTCTAATGTACACACTCAGGCCGCATACACACGAGGGGATATGTCCGCTGAAAACGGTCCGATGGACCGTTTCAGCAGACATCTCCGCTCGTGTGTATGGGCTAGCGGACAGATTTCTCCACCCGACAGATTTCAAAGCATGCTTTGAAATCCATCCGGTGGGAATCTGTCCGCCCGACATGTCTGCTGGTTAGTACACTTACCAGCAGACATGTCGTCCCCCACCGCCGCCGCGCTGCCACCGAATGGATTCGGCGCATGCGCGGAAGTGTTTTACTTCCTGGTGCGGTGACGTGGTGGTGACGCGGCGGCGTCAACGTCACCGCCGCGTCACCGCCACGTCACCGCGCCCGCTGGCGGCGGGGAATTTGATCCGATGGTGTGTACACGCCATCGGATCAAACTCCCGATCGGACATATCCGATGGAAATGGTCCGCGGACCGTTTTCATCGGATATGTCCGATGGTGTGTACGCGGCCTCAGACAGCTTTGTTTAAATACTGCAAAACAATCCATTATTTCCAGCACTGAAAACTGTTTTATACAATAGCACTGAAGAAGTTGCAGCTCACCTCGATCTCCTGAAATGAGTTGTTAATCATGGCGATCAGCATGTTCAATAAGACAATCACCATGGTCACATTATACACTCCATAGAGAACATATCCGATATTCTCTATAAATTTATGTCCATAGTTGATGACAACTGATTTCACTTCTGAGAGCCCAAAAATTGCCCAAAACAAAGTCTTAAAACTTTCTTCAACTCTAAAAAAAAGAAAACAGATAAAGATTCTTAGTTACACTGTGATCAGTTATCCAGATCAGAGATTTACAGACACATTTCTGGCAATTGTTTTATTGATTTTGGTTTCCAAATGTGTTAAATCCAACCTCTTCTATTGTACTATGGGTTTTTTCTCTCTTTTTTTTTCTTCATATTAATCAGGTATGTATCATAAACCTATCAAATGACTTCTTGAAAAGCTAACTCCTCTCAGAAATTCTACTTTTATGTGTATGAGGATTTAAGGCTATAGTCTGTGTACTTTCTAACTCTGTGACATCTATACAAGAAATGGAAGGAAAGGGTAGGTCAAGAGTACTCCTAATGCCTTGTACACACGATCGGTTCATCCGATAAAAACAGACTGATGGATTTTTTAATCAGATATCCGATGAAGTTGACTTTCATCAGTCGTGTCTACACACCATCAGTTAAAAAAAACAATTGTGTCAAAACACAGTGACGTAAAACACAATGTCGATTTCGTTTGCATGTGCCGCGCTATATAAGTTATCATTCATTCAACGACGTGCTGAGAAAAATGAAGTTCAATGCTTCCAAGCATGCGTCGACTTGATTCTGAGCATGCGTGGATTTTTAACCGTGTGACGTGCGCACAGACAATCATTTTTTTCTATCAGTTAGTTATCCATCAGATAATTTTAAAACAAGTTCCTCGTTTTTTAACCGTTGGTTAAAAAACTGATGAGGCCCACACACGATTGGTTAGTCTGATGAAAACGGTCCATCAGACCGTTTTCATCAGACAAACCGATCGTGTGTACGTGGCATTAGGCTGGATATAGATGGTTAGGTATTTTTCCATTTAGCCGGTGGGGCAAGTGAAAAAAGATAAATGTATTGCCCTATCCATACAATGTATTCTGACAGCACCGGGGCTTTTTTCAGCAGGAACGCTGATCCGACACCTCCAGGACTGAATGTATGTAATGACAAGGGATGCTGGGGTGTGATGGTTATATCTATTGATGCTGGTTGCTGAGTAGGGATGAGCTCCGCGTTAGATTCGAACGTATGTTCGACTCGAACATCGTCTGTTACTACGTTCGTCTAAATTCGAACAAAACGGGTCGCTCGCGCCAAATTCGAGTGCGGCATTGCGCGCTAATGATTGGCCAAGCATGCACTATGACCCGCATGCTTGGCCAATCACAGCGCGCAAAAAATGGAGAGCAATAATTGGTCAAAGCCAGGGTGGCTTTGGCCAATTATGGCTTAGGGGGTTTAGTACACGCCCCACACTATAAAAGGCTTGTGTAGTGTGCTTCGGCGTTGTTAAAGAGATCAGTCCTATAGAGAGAGAGATAGAGAGAGAGAGAGACAGTGTCTTTATTACTATTACTAGATAGATAGAGCAGGCAGGCTAGTCAGTTTAGTTAAATTTACAGTGTGTAGAGGATATATATACATCCCAGGAGTTGTACATATATTTATACACTGTATAGCTTAGCTAGATCAGTTCTTCCTAATTTATTGGCAGGCAGGTGATTGTGCTATTTAAAGACGTTATCACACGTATAGACACCCAGCAGGTACAATATTTAAAGGAATTTTTCATTTTTTTATTTATTTAAGCATCATTAAAATCACTGCTCCTGGAGAAGTGATTTTAATGATGCTTAAATAAAAAAAAAAAAAAGAAAAAAAAGAAAAATTCCTTTAAATATTGTACCTGCTGGGTGTCTATAGTTTGCCTGTGAAAACGTCTTTGAAAACCCGGGTCTTGCCCGAGGAAACATGTATCAATGGAAAAAAAGTCATGCTCCTGAAAAAAGAGTCATGCTCCTGAAAAAACAACCGTTTTTTTAACTTTTTTCTATTGATACATGTTCCCTGGGGCAAGACCCGGGTTCTGAAAGACGTTTTCCGACAATGACTTGGATATGGGGCATTAAAATGAGCACTTTTGAATTCGAACGTTCGAGTCCCATAGACTTCAATGGGGTTCTAAATGTTCGCGGGAACGTTCGGTCCGTTCGACGGTTCTGGTGCGAACTGAACGCGGGGGTGTTCGGCTCATCCCTATTGCTGAGGGATCTATTGTCACTGGTAGGAATCTATTTTTGCGCAGGGGTTTATTGTTGCTGGGTAGGTCTGTTGCTGGGGGGTCAATTGTTGCTGGGAGAGATCTACTTTTCAGGGAAAGGTCTATTGTTGCTGGCTGTTGGAGGCTCTATTGATGCTGGCTGCTGGGAGATTTGTTGCTGCTGCTGGGGGTCCATTTTTGCTGGGGAGGGTCTACTGTTTCTGGGGTGGGGTCTATTTTTGCTCACTGCGGGAGATCTAGTTTACCAGCTTTCTTGTTATCATTAACAAATGCCATACAAATTACTAAGTAGCAGAAAATTATATTTGGTTCTGTATTCTCTAAAAGGGGCGCTACTGGGAGGTGGGTAGGGGGTGGAGACAAGATATGGTGCTCAGAGGCGGGTAGGGGGCAGAGACAAAGGGTGATTTAGAAGGTAGGAGTTTCTGCACATAGTCTCTGAGGAAAAAAGCCCTGAGCAGGACTGGTTGCAGCTACTGATCGATAAACAGGGAGGGCCACACACTGAAATTCGGCCGGTCCCTGCTAAACTGTCAAATTTTGATTAATCTGTACCCAGCCTAAGATAATATGATGGCAGACCTGATATTTTGTTCTACTACAAAAAAGATTCAATTCACAAAGCTAACACAAGAATAGCTGCTGGATAATATTACATTTTCTCATGTCATAGGAAATTTTTTGTTTTTGCATCATTTTCGGTGTACATGCCTTTGTAAATTGGAGATTGAGAATAGCAATATCAATAAAATATACTATATAGTCAAAACTATTGTGATGCCTGCCTTAACACAAACATGAACTTTAATGGCATCCCAGTCTTGGTCCATATGATTCAATATTGAGTCAGCCCACCCTTTGCAGCTATAACAGCTTCAACTCTTCTGGGAAGATTTAGGAGTGTGTCCATGGGAATGTTTGACCATTCTTCCAGAAGCACATTTGTGAGGTCAGGTACTGATGCTGAACAAGAGGGTCTGGCTCGCAGTGTCCGCTCTAATTCATCTCAATGGTGTGAATTCACTCCTAAACCTTTTGGACAGCCTTCCCAGAAGAGTTGAAGCTGTTATAGATGCAAGAGGTGAGCCAAATCAATACTGAACTCTACGGACGAAGACTGGGATGCCATTAAAATTCACGGGTGTCCCAATACTTTTGGCAATATAGTGTATGTTTCAAATATTTCACATATAAGGCCTACCATGCATGCCATTGTGCAATTCTAATTTCTACCAGAATCTAACCAAACATTATTTATTGTACATCAATGGCTACACAAGTGTTTATGTTTTTTACCTCTTTCACACAGATTTTTATTATTCCTGTTTTGAAAGGACTGCAGAGCCAAAATAACTGCCCTAAAGCCTTTACTCTCTATCTTGTCTGTCACTACATTTCCAGGCTAGTAAGATCTATAACTCTGTATTAAAAAATTCCTTTCAGTCTTAATAAACTAGTTCCTTACAAAATGTCCTGTATTCTTTGAGAGATAAATAGAACTTACTATAAATATGAAGGCCCGGATTCACATACATTGGCGCACATTTATGCCGCCGTAGCGTATCTCTTTTACGCTACGCCGACGCAGCGCAGAGAGGCAAGCATGGAATTCACAAAGCAAATGCTCCCAACTCTGCGGTGGCGTAGCGTATATTTCGTAGGGGTAACCCGGTGTAAGTGGAAGTAGGTGGAAGTGGGCTGGAAGTGGGCGTGATCCATGTTAATGAAGCGTGACCCCATGCAAATGATGGGCCGGTCGCCAGACAAGTACTTAAAACGAACTGCGCATGCATCGAGACGTGGACGTATCCCTGTGCGCATGCGCACAACCACGAAACAACTGCCTAAGATATGCCGGATCACTGTGTATGTCGTGAACGTAATCTACGCCCAGCCAGACCCACGTCGGCTCATATTCACAGACGTCCAACATACAATACGTAGGCTTGTGTTCCCTGGTCCATACCTTTGCATGGGTTGCGCCTCATCTATGGGGAATAGCTTAACTCCGAACGTAAAACTTACGCAAACCGTGTAAATCATGCGCCGGGCGCAAGTACGTTCGTGAATCGCCGTATCTCCCTCATTTGCATATTAGAATAGAAAATCAATGGGAGCGCGACATGCGTCCAGCGTAAATATGCGCCCACTCTACGCCGTTGTAGGCAAGTTACATTGGTGGGATGAAGTCTGTTTTTAGGCGTATCTTAGTTTGTGGGTCCGGTGCAAGTTCTTTGTGAATCCGGGCCGAAACCTTTCCATCTATTTGAAGGTTCCCAATTCACCTTCCAAAAAATAGGTATCAAACAAAAAAAAAAAAATACCTGTTCCACACAACGTCTTTCACCATATTAATTCATTGCTTCATTAGTTATGCAAACATTAAATAAAAGTGCTCAAGTTCTTGTGCTCCCAACCAAAATGATCAAATAAAATAAAATCAGACCACCATTGGCCATGTACTGACTGGCCCTTGCGGGACCACATGGCCAATGGCAGTCTAATTTTATTTAGGGGACAGCTAATTTTTGGTTGGGGACAGCTGAAATCTCTCTCTTATTATTCTTCATATATAGACAGATTACTATGTGGAGAGGTATGTGTATCACAAGGCTGCTCAAACAGAGTTTCAAAACCCTTGGTAGCTAACACCTTTAACCACAGCAGCCCCGGAAGAATTTGCTGCTCAATGACCGTGCCATTTTTGCTTTAACTGACAACTGCGTGGTCGTGTGACGCGGTACCCAAATAAATTGACGTCCCTTTTTCCCACAAATAGAGCTTTCTTTTGGTGTATTTGATCATCTCTGCGATTTTTATTTTTTGCGCTATTAAAAAAAAAAAGAGCACTAATTTTGTACTTTTTGCTATGATAAATATCCCCAATTATTTTTTTAAAAAGCTATTTTTTTCTCAGTTTAGGCCTATATTTGTAATAAAATAATAAAAATCGCAATAAGCATATATTGATTGTTTTTCACAAAAAATTTGCGTCTACAAAATAGGGGATAGATTTATAGCCTTTTTATTACTATTATTTTTTTTTACTAGTAATGGCGGCGATCTAGGATTCTTATCGGTACTGCGACATTATGACGGACACATCAGACACTTTTGACTCATTTTTGGGACCATTGGCATTTATACAGCTAAGACAATTAACACTAGGGGGTGATCAAGGGGTTAATTGTGTTAAATTAATGTGTTTCTAACTATAGGGGGATGGGACTGACCTGGAGGAAATTATAGATTGTGGTTCCTAGCTATTGAGAACTCACGATCTGTGTTTCGTCACAGAACAGAACAGAGATTTGTGTGTTTACACACACACGTCCCTGTTCTGCCTCTCGTGCCCGCGACTGCCCTCCTGCGGCGTGCATGCACCTGCTATCACGCTTTAAGGGACCGACATACTGCCGAATAATGATGGCGGCTGGTTGGCAAGTGGTTAAAGGGTAACTCCATTTTTATTGGATAGTAGCAAAAATAAAGAAATAATAATATAGCCTATACAATTGTGACACAAGTCATATTGTAATTGAATGTTATTAAAAATGACCTTTCCTTTTCAATCTTCAGCTGTTGTCGTTTTCTGTAAAATGCAATATGGCTACCTGGAGGCATTTTGTACACAGATG
Source organism: Rana kukunoris (assembly GCA_029574335.1). NCBI lineage: Eukaryota > Metazoa > Chordata > Amphibia > Anura > Ranidae > Rana > Rana kukunoris. The sequence goes on from CM056050.1 coordinate 56,632,540, forward strand.
GATGATGCACAGATTGTACACTAGAAATGTAATTTCCTGCTTATGTGATTGGCTCACTGATTTTCCCAGAAGTCTGCAAATCAGATTTTGGGATGCAGACCCTGCCAATTTCCTCATCAGAGCCCCGCAGGTGCAGCAGCTGATTGATAATTACAGGGCCGATCCTAGGCAGGGTGCACAGGGTGCATTGCACCCAGGCGCCTGATGAGGTGGGGGCGCCGAAGTGGCAGAGTTCTCCCCTCCCTTCTCTCCTTGTTTGTTTCCGTCCATAACTAGTGCTCTGAGCATAGGTGTGTGCCCGTCCAGAACTGATGTGTCTCTGACCATCTCGTTTACTATGTCTGCAGTCTCTGATCATCTCCTGTTCTGTGTCTGCAGTCTCTGATCATCTGTATCATGTCTGCAGTCTCTGACCGTCTCCTGTACTATGTCTGCAGTCTCTGACCATCTCCTGTATCATGTCTGTAGTATGTCTGGGGGCTTTTTCTAACAGACTCTCTAACAGAAGCCCTCTCTGTGTCCATCAGAGAGGCTCCCCCCAGGTCCCAATAAAGCACTCTGCTTCTCTTCCTGTATTTTGTTTATTGTTAGGAGATCATTTAAGGATCCCAGGGTAATGAAGACTTCGTGGGGGAGCATCTCTATGGTTGAGTCATTGGCATAGAAACATTTGTAAAGGGGAGGAGTAAGTATAATGAACACGTCCATGTGGGGGCGCCAGAAATATTTCTGCCCCCAGGCGCCTGTGACCCTAGGATCGGCCCTGGATAATTATAAAACCACTACCACACAGACTCACTGGGAACATGGCCACAGACAAACACACAACTTATTCTTCAGAATAACAAAAGGTATGAATCTGCAACAGTTTGTTAAAATCCCTGAAATGTACATAGATCACCCAGAGGGGGATATTTTTTTTCTCAACAAAAGTGGAGTTACCCTTTAATGTGTAGGTATTTTAACTTTTATTTGCCTGGAAGTTTAATTGGATCCTTTTATTAACTATACTGAAACCCTCAACCATAGGTGTGCGCAGCCTATTGCATTAGGGTGTGCACCCTTAAGCTCAAACACACATGGATGTGTATGTGTCTACACATATATGACCCCAGCACAATGATCTCCCTGCCGGCATAGAGAAAGAGAAGAGCATAAACACTTCTCTTATGGCAGAGCCGGTAAGACGGAGATCTTTCCCATGTTCCTGCTGCTATAGAGAGCGATAACACTAATGCGCATGGGGTGATTAGGATGTGCCTGGGCACACCCATCACACCCTGTGCGCACGCCTATGCCCTCAACCCATACACAAAGGTCCCCAGACAGGAGCGCTGCTCTCTTGGACCACCATCCTTCTGGAAAACAGCACAATCCAAGACAGGATACACTAAAATGATCCCGCTAAACTTACGTGGTAAAGGCATCATTTTGTTTAGCTCCAAGGTAATAGGAATAAAGGTTAAACATTCCTATCATGAAGGCCACAAACACCATAATAAATATGACCATGAACTTGAAGATGTCTTTCACAGTTCTTCCCAGTGATATCTGCAATGGGCCAAAGCTTTCGTTAGCTGGTAGAATGTAGGCGATACGCGAGAAGCTGAGGACCACAGCGATTGCATAGAGACCTTCCGATATGATCTGAGGGTCAGAGGGCAGCCATTTTATCCTTGCTGAAAGAAAGAAAGAAAAAAAAGGCAATAGTATATGTAATGAACAATGTGATAATGCATTACAGTGTATGAAGTGATAAGGGTAAGGCCGCGTACACACGAGGAGACATGTCCGATGAGACAGGTCCGACGGACCGTTTTCATCGGACATGTCTCCTGGGATGTTTTGGTCTGATGTGTGTACACACCATCAGATCAAAATCCTTGCGGACAGAGAACGTGGTGACGTAGTAGTCACCGGCGTGCTCTAACCAGGAAGTTCAATGCTTCCACGCATGTGTCGAATCAATTCGACACATGCGCGGGATTTCGGTCCGACGGACAGGTTTCCAGCGGACACGTTTCTAAGCATGCTTAGAAACTTTTGTCCGCTGGAAACCTGTCCGCTAGGCCGTACACACGATCGGACATGTCCGCGGAAACTGGACTGCGGACCAGTTTCAGCGGACATGTCTCCTCGTGTGTACGCCGCCTAAGGGACATTGGGAAGACAAAAGCTGAAAGTAAGCCTGCCATGATATGAATACATGAACTGCCATTGCCGCCTTCCTTCTGGAAATGCTAGCTGCATGGTTGCCTGCTAGTGGACGCAATGGCTTCAGTACTTTATAAGCCAAAAACAATTATAGAGATAAGAAAAGTTTAGTATCTGCATACTTGCTTTTTGGTTAGTGACTCAAACTATTGCTATAAAAGGGTCACCAAATGGGTCAGGCAACTATCATTTTATGTTGAAGAGGTCAGCAATGGCAGCTCTTAAGCCCCGTACACACGGGCGAGGTTCTCGGCAGAAACCAGCGAGAACCTCGCTGGCATCCTGATTCTGCCGAGAACCTCGGCCGTGTGTACGGATTCCCATCGGGAATGCCGTCGAGCCGAAATAGAGAGCAGGTTCTCTATTTGCTCGACGGCCCGTCGGGATGAATGGCTCGTTGCCCTTCCCGACGGGCTGGTCGCCGAATCTGACGGTCGGGCAAGAACCTCGTCGAGGTTCTCTGCCGTGTGTACGGGGCCTCATGATAAGTGTACTTTGAAGCATTGATAACTAGTGTTGAGCAGAATATGCCATATTCGATTTCGCGATATATCTCGAATATATAGTCGAATATTCGAGATATATTCGCTAAATACGAATATTCGTGATATTTTTTGGAAATTAAATTATTGCGAATTTTCGCTATTGCGATTTTTCGCTATTGCGATTTTTCGCTATTGCGAATATTCGAGAAATGCGGAATGGAGCACTCTGATTGGCTCAGAATATTCGTGATATATTACAATACACAATAATTGCGAATATTCGAGAAATGCGGAAGGAGCACTCTGATTGGCTCAGAATATTCGTGATATATTACAATACACAATAATTGCGAATATTCGAGAAATGCGGAAGGAGCACTCTGATTGGCTCAGAATATTCGTGATATATTACAATACACAATAATTGTGAATATTCGAGAAATGCGGAAGGAGCACTCTGATTGGCTCAGAATATTCGTGATATATTACAATATAAAATAATTGCGAATATTCGAGAAATGCGGAATGGAGCACTCTGATTGGCTCAGAATATTCGTGATATATTACAATACAAAATAATTGCGAAATTTCGAGAAATGCGGAATGGAGCACTCTGATTGGCTCAGAATATTCGTGATATATTACAATATAAAATAATCGCGCGATATCGCTATTGCCGAATAATCGCATTGCGATTTTTCGGCAATATAAAATGAGCGCTGCAGCTACTCGGCCCAAGGTCTCTAATCATACCAGCAATGCTTTTAGACGTCGATGGGGATCTCTAGGATGTGATCTGTTCTAAAAAAAAAAAAGAAAAAATTTGAATATTCGAAATAGCGAATATTCGCCGCGATATTCGTGTTATTCGCGAATACTCGAATATGCAATATTCGCAGCGAATATTCGCAATGCGAATATTCGTGAGCAACACTATTGATAACACCAAAAGGGAAAAAAAAAACTAGAAAAAATCAGGGAAAGGGACCAAAACAGCTGAGAGTGGGCACTTACAATGGTCAACTTTTATTCATTTATGTAAAACTATTATCCGGAAAAAAAAAAAACTGTTGCTGTAACTTTTTAAAAGGTATTAGATGGAGTTTGGAATTAACTTATTAGTCAAGACCATGAAAATCTACTAGAGTATCCAAAGATATCCTCCCTACAGACTGACAATGCTGATGTCCAAAGGTGTCTCTGCTGGTCCTCCATTCAAAGTGGAGACACCCTGATGCCGCATACACACGATCACTTTTCGGCATGAAAAAAAACAACGTTTTTAAAAACGTCATTAAAAATTATCGTATGTGGGCTAAAACAACGTTAAAAACACAGTTTTAAATCCGCGCATGCTCAGAAGCAAGTTATGAGATGGAACTTGAATGGAACTTCCCTTTAGACCATTTTCATCGGTTAACCGATGAAGCTGACTGATGGTCAGTCGTGCCTACACGCCATCGGTTAAAAAAACGATCGTGTCAGAACGCGAAATACAATGCTTCCAAGCATGTGTCGACTTGATTCTTAGGCATGCGTGGATTTTTTTGGGTTATATTTAAAACAATTTTTTTTTTTTAACCGATGGATAAATAACCGATGGTGCCCACACGCGATCGGTTTGGACCGATGAAAACGGTCCATCAGACCGTTCTCATCGGTCTAACCGATCATGTGTACGCGGCCTTAGAGTCTGCAATAGACTTGAAACTGGGGCGGAGGTTCACCTTCCAGCAGGACAATGACGCTAAATATACAGCCAGAGCTACAATGGAATGGTTTAGATCAGGGGTCCCCAAACTTTCTAAACAACGGGCCGAATTACTGTCCTTCAGACTTTAAGGGGGCCGGACTGTGGCCATCAGGAGTACTAAATCCCCCATCATTGGTGTCATTGGGAGGAATTCTGCTCCATCATTGGGAGGAATTCTGCTCCATCATTGGGAGGAATTTTGCTCCATCATTGGGAGGAATTCTGCCCCATCATTGGGAGGAATTCTGCCCCATCATTGATGCGAATGAATAAGAAAAAGCACACCAAGGGCCGGATAAAATCGAGCAAAGGGCCACATCTGGCCCCGGGCCGCAGTTTGGTGACCACTGGTTTAGATCAAAGCATATTCATGTGTTAGAATGGCCCAGTCAAAGTCCAGACCTAAATCCAATTGAGAATCTGTGACAAGACTTGAAAAATGCTGTTCACAGACGCTCTCCATTCAATCTGACAGAGATTGAGCTATTTTGCAAAAAAGAATGGGCAAAGATCTCACTCTCTAGATGTGCAAAGCTGGTAGAGACATCCCCAAATAGACTTGCAGCTGTAATTGCAGTGAAAGGTGGTTCTACAAATGCATTGACTGAATACAAATGCACGCCACACTTTTCACATACAGTAAAACCCTGGTTTGAGAGTAACCTGGTTTGAGAGTGTTTTGCAAGACAAGCAAAATGTTTTTATACATTTTGCCTTGATATACAAGCGATGTCTTGATAAGTGTAGCAATATGGTTACATTTAATGAAGGTACAACATTTAGCAACTTATTGCTACACTTAGAGGTGCCTCTCTTCTCTTTAAGGGTCCTTTCACATGTGCGGACCGTTCGTCCGTTTTTAGACGTCCGTTTATGGACCGCAATGCTTTCCTATGGGTCCTTTCACACGCATCCGCTAACGTCCGTCTCCGTTAAGCTCCGTTTTTTTTTTTAACGGAAGAAAACCCTATTTTTCTTCCGTCAAAAAAAATGGACCGGACGAAAAACAGACGCTAGCGGACGATACGTTTAACATCCGATCCGCTAACATGCGTTTTTCATCAAAATATGTAATAAAAATAACGTTCTAACCAAAAAAAAAAGGATGAAAAAACGGATGAAAAAACGGGTGAAAAACGGATCAACTGATGATAAAAAAACGGATCTAAAAAACAGTCCGCACGTGTGAAAGGACCCTTATACCCTGTAAAAAAATGCTTTAATATAATACAAGTGCTTTGGATTAGGAGCATGTTTCTGAAACAAATTATGCTAGCAATCCAAGGTTTTACTGTATTTATTTGTAAAAAAAATGTTGTAAACCATTTATTATTTTCCTTCCACTTCACAATTACCGCGTATTTATCGGCGTATACCGCGCACTTTTTCCCCTTAAAATGAGGGGGAAATCTTGGTGTGCGCGATATACGCCGATACCCGCTTCCCGCGCTTAGTTTGAACGCCTCCGCCAACATATACCGAGCGCAGTACACTCGGGTACATTCGGCCAGGCTCGGCTTCACTCGCGGTCACGCTCCAAGCCTTTATGTGTGAGAAGCCGTGCGTGGCCGAGTGTACTGCGCTCGATATATGTCGGCGGTGGCGTTCAAACTAAGCACGGGAAGCAGGGATTGGACTCGGAGACAGCGCGGGAGAAGCGGGGAGGACACCACCGAGGCCGCAGGCGGTATGTGCCACTTTGTGTTGGTCTATCGCATAAAATCACAATATTTACGTTTTTGGGGGTAGGAATACTTTTTCAAGGCCCTGTATATGTGTCTAGGTGGGGTGGATTTTGTAATACATTTTCTTTTTTCTTTTTTTTTTCTTTTTTTTTAAAGTGTATTTTGTGCGTGACTGCAGGAGTTGGGAGTAGGCAGACCCTCCCCCCGGAGGCAATCGCCATCCTTCTCCATGCCCCTGGTGGCAATGGCGGGTGTGAAGGGGGGCCTCCCACTCACCCCGCCCTACCTGCTCCTCTTGGGAGCCCAACTGGGGCCCAACGGGCCCCCAATGGGGCAGAGGGACTCCCCCTATGAGGGAGTGAGGGGGCCTAGCCCACCCAGCCAGCCCCGTAGGTCCTTCGCCTCTCTTTATTTTAAGAGACCGCATGGCCAAAGTGCATGTGTTTTTTTAAACCAATTTCGTGTGCGTGCAAGTGTGGTGGTTTTTGTGGGGGGCGGGTGGGCGTACTAAGCACAGGCGTACCTTGCATAGCACACCCACCGGGAGCCAGGCTGAGACCACCAAACTCAATTCACATGTAGCCGAGACCGGGATCCGAACCCTTGGCTGCAGAGGTGAATGGCTTGTCAGCGCAGTGCCAATCACGTTGAGCCACCACAGCTCCCACTGTAATACATTTTCATTGCAAAAAAAAATAAAAGGCCCCTTTCACACGGAGCGGATCAGTAATGATCAGTAATGATCCGCCTCTGTATGCTCCGTATGCTCATCGGGGATCACCCTGTTAGGCATGTGCAAAAGTGAAAAATTTGTTTTGTTTCGTTTCGTTTCAATTCGTCATTTAATAAATTTCGTTAAGTTAGGTTCGTTACATGTGTTGAATTCGTTTTCGGAATTCATTCGTTTTCGACCGAATTTCGAAAAATACGGTCGAAATCGAAAATATTTCGACCGTTTTTCGAATTCGTTCGTTTTCGACCGAATTTCGAAAAAAAAACGGTCGAAATCGAAAATATTTCAACCAGATTAGAAAACAAATAGTCTCTTTTCGAATTTTTTTTTTTTCGAATAAAATTCGAAAATATTTTATTTATTTTTTTTTTTTTTCGAATTCCGATCGAATTGAGTCCGCGGGTATTCGATTCGGAATTCGAAAAAAAAAATTCGATTTCGACCATTTTTTTTTTTTTTTTCGAAATTCGGTCGAAAATGAACGAATTCCGAAAACGGTCGAAATTTTTCGCTAATATAGCAATTCGGGAATTCGTATGCATCCGAATGTCCGAATAATGGAAAATTCGTCCGAATTTCGATTCGGAACGAAACGAAATGCACATGCCTACACCCTGTTGATCCCCGCTGAGCCGGGGGATGACAGGGCAGTCCCCGCACATCATCCGATCCGCAGATGGAAGGAAAAATAGGGTTTCCTTCTTTCTGCAAAATCGGATCTTTGCGGAGTCAGACGAGATCGGGTGTCAGTGGATCTTCATCCGCTGACACCCGCAATCTCATAGGGACCAATGTATGTTCCCTTTTCATCCGCAAACAGTGTGAAAGGTGCCTAAATATTATACATGTGCATAAATGAGTGGTTTTGTCATTCTCACCAAAAGTGTAATATTTTATTTCAGGAGGCAGCGTGGCACTTGTCACATCTTTAATGTTCTCATCATCATCAACAAAGTTCTGTGCCCGGGATGCGTGCCAGAATGCCATGAACCTGGCAATAAAAGAAGCTGCAAAGATTGCCAACATTCCAAAATCCAGGATGTTCCACAGCTCGAATAGGTACTCTCGGGGACCTTGGGACCAAATCTCCTTACATTCCGACCAGATCATACCTGTGTGGAGGCAACACGGCTGGTTAATAAATCCAATATACACGATTAATTCCGGGCATTAAACAATACATTTCAGATACTAAACATAGCACAATGAGCAGATGCAGGCTTAATCCACCCAGAGAGGATGTAAAGTGCCGGGGGACAGATCTGCTCATGGCATTAGGCTAGATTCAGAAACATTATAAGGGTCCTTACAATGTGACTCAGATTACAATGGGACTTGAAGATAGCCGCTAATACAAATAAATGGAAGGCTTTTACTGACATCTCATACAAACCCCTTCATAACTGCATGTGTGACTATGGTGTGACATATAATGTATAGATACTGAAGTCTGTGTTTTTTTTTTTAAAGTAAAATACAGATGATTAACTGCTTGCCGACCAGCCGCCGCAGTTATACGGCGGCAGGTCAGCTCTGCTGGGTGAGATCACGTAGATCTACGTCATCTCACCGTTCAGCCAATAGGGGCGCGTGGCCCTGACTCAGACGCGCGTGCCCGGCGGTCGCGATCAGAGCCGGGCACCCGCGATCGCTCGTTACAGAGCGAGAACCAGGTGCTGAAACACACAGCTCCCGGTCCTGTCAGGGGAAGAAATTAGTTATCGTCTGTTCATACAATGTATGAACAGCGATCTGTCATTTCCCCAAGTCAGTCCACCTCCCCCTTCAGTTAGAACACACCCAGGGAACATAATTAACCCCTTCCTCACCCCCTAGCGTTAACCCCTTCCCTGCCAGTGGCATTTTTCTAGTAATAAATGCATTTGCATTTGCACTGATCGCTATAAATATGCCAATGGTCCCAAAAATTTGTCAAAAGTGTCCGAAGTGTCCGCCATAATGTCGCAGTACCGATAAAAATCGCTGATCGCCGCCATTACTAAAAAAAAAAAAATTAATAAAAATGCCATAAAACTACCCCCTTTTTTGTAGACGTTATAACTTTTGCGCAAACCAATCAATAAAAGCTTATTGCGATTTTTTTTTTCGAAAAATATGTAGAAGAATACGTATTGGCCTAAACTGAGGAAAAAAAATGTTTTTTTTATATATATTTTTGGGGGATATTTATTATAGCAAAAAGTAAAAAATAAAATGCCTTTATTTCTGCATTAACCTTCTCCTTCACAGCATGATGCTTATTGTTGTTACACAGATACTTGTGTAACTTTAATGTGTTCTATCTATAGGTGGGTGAAGTGGCTTTCTTCATGGTGTATATATAGATATATTTAACCACTTAAGCCCCGTACCATATTGCTGGTCAATGACAGGGCCACTTTTTGCGATTCGGCACTGCGTCGCTTTAACTGACAATTGCGTGGTCGTGGCTCCCAAACAAAATTGGCGTCCTTTTTTCCCACAAATAGAGCTTTCTTTTGGTGGTATTTGATCACCTCTTCGGTTTTTATTTTTTGCGCTATAAACAAAAATAGAGCGACATCTTTTGAAAAAAAATGAATATTTTATAATTTTGGAAGTACTGCCCTGTACACAGGCCTTTAAAGCGGAGTTCCAACCACAATTAGCATGTTTTAAATGTATGTCCTTTCATCTTGTGTTTTTTTACTATAAATCCGGTCACTTACTATTTTACAATCCGCCGCCGCTCCGCATAGTTATTCAAAAAAGATAGTTTATAAAACTATGTCCACACAGTTGTCATTTTGCTTGTGGGCATTGTGAAACCAACAAGCACTTACTTCCTGGAAGTCTTGGATGGGGAGTGATAATTGGACAGCGCACTGCATCCTGGGAAATGATGACACACATTTCCCAGGAGCATTAGAGGGAGATGATGTCAGGATCCTAGGTGTTTCCAAAGGCAGATTTCGTGGGACAGCATAGCAACAGGCATTTCCAGATGAGTAAAAAAAATTATAAAAAAAATATATTTTCCTTTTTTAGGTCTAATGAGCACAATAATGAAAAAAAAAATTGGGATGGAAACTCCACTTTAAGGTGATTGTACACCAAAAGTATACGTGAACCCTCACACTTTGTAAAACAACCAATTTAGTTTAAAATAGAGACAAAAGATGGAACATTTGTGTATATATATAAAAAATAAATAAATAACATTATAAATACCTTCTCTTCCTCTTTTTTATAAATAACATAACATAAGTAACATAACCTCTGTCCTCAGCTGCATAAGAAGCTCAGGGAGCTGGGGGAGGAGAAACAGCAGCACACAAGCCTTCCCAGTGTAAGGCTGTGCGGGGAGGGGGCACATGTCAGCACAAATCTAATTATTGGAGGAGAGCATGCTGAGTTCTCAGCACAGCCAGAAAACTAACCACACAGTGCTCACTCCCAAGCCTAGTGTGGTCAGTTTTAAATAGGAAAGGCGAACGACTGGCAAGAACACTAGGGATTTCACACCAAGGAAGCAATACAAAGAGAACATGATCATTTTTTCATACAAGTACAGTACATGGTACAGCAGGCACAGGAATATAAAATGTTGGGTTGACATATTCTTTAACCTCCCTGGCGGTATGATTCTTTCAGATTTTAGGTGCTAAAAGCGGTACCATTATTTGCAAGGGAATTTGGCGTTTTATACTGTAGGCTTGTAATTCTTAGGAATAACTCACTGAAATCTATCCAAACAAGAGTCTAATAGGCATCCTGGGTATGATTTTTTTTTTTTTTCTTATTAAAAATTATAATATAATAAATAATTATAAAAAAATTATAACAAATAATAATATAATTATAGTAAAAATTATTCAATAATGTAATCAAATCAAAATCACTGAAATTTGCTCAGTTGCAGAATTTTTGCTGTCATTATTTTTTTATTTTTATGACGAATTTCCCCATAAATCGCTATCGCTAAATTCTGCAAGTGATTCTGATTTATTATCGCTGTTTTTTAGCTGCTCTAAAACAATTTTTGCCATAAAGGGACACTTTTGGTTGCTATGGACAATCTACAGTTTGCAGGGAGAAAGAACAGTTTTTATTATATAAAAGAACATGCAGGGCACTGGGCAGACCACTAGGGACATGGGGGGTGTGTATTTTTTACATACAGTACTGTAATCTATAAGATTACAGTGTACTATATGTATAGTGTTTGTTTACTTTTTTAAATTTGGCGCCGTTCCCCCCCCTACGTCGCGACGCTCGCAGGGAAGGGAATCGGCGGAACACACAGCATCAGGCGGACATCCACCCGCCGTGTACTGCGGGGATTCATCGCTGGATCGCAGAGAAAAGGTAAGTAAACTTTTTTCTGCATCCAGCGAGGCAAGTCCGTGTGTGGCACGGGGTTACCGATCGTAGCTTTAAAATCTCACCCCGTGCCACACACGGGAAGACCGCCAGGGAGGTTAAGTTGTAATGTGTATAGACAGGTCATCATTCTGAGCAATGGAATGTATCTCCAATCTTTATCTTCTATTAGCCGTGCTTCACAATTCTCAGCAAGGATTTTGACATCTCAGATTGTTAGACATGGTTCTCTAGTACATAGAATACACAAACGCCAGCGATTTCAGTTTATTGTTGGTAGATTTTTCTTTAAATGTCAGTCCCATGTCAATGTTTGGCATAGAGCTGACATGAAAAGCCCCACACCGCTGCCTGAACTTCTGCAGAGACACGGCACACAGCCCTGTCAGTGTTCTTGGCAGGGCACTTAATTGAGGTTCTCAGGCAGGCTGCAGCATCAAAGGAGAAAATATCCTGTGGACATTTGAAAAATGTATTCCAAGTTCTTTTTTTTGCTTTCAGCTGCTTTACAGCTGCTATCAGTAACTGTTTTTTTTTTATCTGTTTAGTATGTCCTTTAGTGTTGACATTTTAGCAAACTGCTGTAGTAGCGATCAGGTTGACCTCTATTTTAATATTACTAGTGGTATAAAGTAGTGAAAGAAATCAAGAAAATGTACAGAACACACAGATTTAGGCCCCTTTCACACTGAGGAACTTTTCAGACGGTTTAGCGCTAAAAAAAGCGCCTAAATACCGCCTGAAAAACTCCTGCCCAGCATTCTCAATGTGAAAGCCTGAGGCGATGCGCTGGCGAGAGAGAAAAAAATCTCCTGCAAGCAGCATCTTTGGAGCAGTGAGAGGAGCGGCGTGTATACCGCTCCTTCCCATTTAAAACAGAGGAAAAATACCGCCCGCAATGCGCCTCTGCAGGCGTATCATGGGCGCATAGTTATGCTGGACGCATTCGGCGTTCCCATGTTAAATATGCAAGTGTGCAAGATACGCCGATTCACAAACGTACGTACGCCGTTTACGTAAATATCGTTTTTCCGGCATAAAGATAAACCACCAAAAAGGTGGCGCATCCCATGCAAAGGTATGGACGTCGGAACAGCCGTCGTTCTTACGTCGTTAACGTAAGTCGTACGTGAATGGGGCTGTGCGTAAGTTACGTTCACGTCATAGGCATTTACGTTGACGTATCTTAGGGAGTTTATGCAACGTGATTCTGAGCATGCGTGCGCATGCCCAGTTTGACCGGCCATTCATTTACATGGGGTCAAGCTTAATTTAAATAGATGTCGCCCACCTCCTTCCTACTTTGAATTAGGCGGGCTTACGCCAGCCAATTTACGATACGCCGCCGCAACTTACGGAGCAAGTGCTTTGTGAATACAGCACTTGCCTCTCTAAGTTGCGGCGGCGTAGGGTAAAGAAGATACGCTACGCCCGCACAAAGGTACGCCGCGGTACCTGAATCTGGCCCAAAATGTTTTACATTTTGCCATAATAAATATCCCATTTTTTTTTTTTAAAACAAATATTTTTTTTCTCGGTTTAGGCCGATACGTATTCTTACACATATTTTTGGTCAAAAAAAATCACAATAAGCGTATAGTGATTGGTTTGTGAAATAGTTATAGCGCCTACAAAATAGGGGATAGAATTATGACATTTTTTTTTACTAGTAATGGCGGCAATCTGCGTTTTTATTTATTGTGACTGCGACATTATGATAGACACATCGGACACTTTTGACACATTTTTGGGACCATTTATAAATATGCACTGATTACTGTGTAAATGTGACTGGCGGGGAACGGGTTAACACTAGGGGGCGAGGAAGAGATTAAATGTGTTCCCTGGGAGTGATTCTAACCGTGGGGGGAGGGGACTGACGGGGGGAGGTGACCGATCTGTGTCCCTATGTACAAGGGACACAGCATCGGTCTCCTCTCCCTCTCTACACACAGAGATCCACGTCCTTGTCTGTGTAACGGCCAATTGCGGGTTCCAGGGGGGCATTGCGGCCACCAGGCACGCACATCGGCACCTCGGTGACGCGCCGGGCACTCGTGCACCCCCCCCCCAGTGGCCGGAGGAGCCCAGGAGGCCAATAGACGTCCTCCCGGCATTGTAGAGCTACCTTATGGCCGTCAATGTACAATGGCCAGGGCTCTAAGTATTTAAACACCACGGCCTACCCGAGTATCGTTGCTGACCATGTCCATCCCTTTATGACTACAATATACCCATCTTCTGATGGCTTCTTCCAGCAGGATAATGCACCATGTCACAAAGCTCTAATCATCTCACCACTGGTTTCTTGAACATGACAATGAGGTCACCGTACACTAACAATTTGCGCAGAATATGTTTTCCTGCGTATGCCCCACTGTTATGTCAAAAGGGCAAAAATTATTTTTCAAATGGAAACATAGGTCCAAAAAAAATATTGAGAATATTCGTATTATTATTTTTTCAAATTTATTTTTAAAACAGATCACATCCTAGTGATCTCCATCGACGTGTAAAAGCATTGCTGGTATGATTAGAGACCCTGGGCCGAGTAGCTGAGGCGATCCTTTTATGTTGCCGAATATTCGCAATGCGAATATTCGTATTACGAATATTCGCGAATACTTTCTCTGCCCTTCTGTGTTTTGTGTATAAAAAAAAAAAAAATTTGCTTTAGTTTAGTCATATAAGTTTGTGTAAGTAGAGTTAGTGTTTAGTGCATATTAGTTTAGTAATCCAGGAAATGATCTCCGTTTTCGCGTGTTGACGAGAATTTCGCAATCAATTTCGCATTCGAACTAGCGAAATTTCGCAAATTTTTTTTTTTTTGATCAAATATCACGAATATTCGATATTAACGAATATTCGCGAATACGTTCTCTGCCCTTCTGTGTTTTGTGTATAAAAAAAATAAAATAAAAATTAGCTTTAGTTTAGTCATATAAGTTTGTGTAAGTAGAGTTAGTGTTTAGTGCATATTAGTTTAGTAATCCAGGAAATGATCTCCGTTTTCGGGTGTCGACGAGAATTTCGCATTCGCACTAGCGAAATTTCGCAATTTTTTTTTTGATAAAATATCACGAATATTCGATATTAACGAATATTCGCGAATATTCTTCTATATATTCGCGAAATATCGCAAAATCGAATATGGCGTATTCCGCTCATCACTAAAGTTCACCATTTGGGGTAAAAATAACCACTTGCTGACCGCAATACGTATATTAACACTGCGGTCTGCAAGTGGTTTACTGGGATTGTGGCTGAAGGCAATTTGAAAGCAGGACATGTAAGGTATCTATTTTCTTGGCATAACATCATCTTTAGCATTATACCAAAAAATGGGGTAACTATTGCGTTTTTTTTTTTATTCATTAAAGTGTACTTTTTCCCCCAATTTTTTTTTTTTACTAGTAATGGCAGCAATCTGCGATTTTTATCATGATTACAACATAATGGCGAACACATTGGACACTTTTGACACTATTTTGGGATCATTGTCATTTATACAGCGATCAGTGCTATAAAAATGGTCACGGAGTTAGCAGCAGCTTGCCGACCGCCTCCTGTAGCTATACATTAGCAGAATGTCACGATTGCGCAAAGCAACGTACCTGTACGTTACAAGTACGTTGCTTTGAATTTTCCACCAAGCGCACAAAAAAAACACTGGTGGCGCTGGTGGTGTGCGCCCGTATGGCGGCAAATTCAGGTACGTTGCTTTGCGCAATCGTGACATTCTGCTAATGTATAGCTACATGAGGCGGTCGGCAAGCGGTTAAGGGAAACAAGCTTTGTCACATAGCCAATCAGGGAAGGAGATGGGGAAGGAACTCCTCCAAAAAAGCAGTATAAAATGCTTTAACTTCAACACCTATTAACAGCTCGCCGACCAGCCGCCGCAATTATACTGCGGCAGGTTGGCACAGCTGCGCAAATCGCTGTAGGTACACGTAGACTCTTTAAGATGCTATAGCAGGGATGCATGCACGCATGCAGCGTGTCCCCAGAGCGATGCGCATGCCAGGCGGGCGCGATGTCCGCCGGGCACCCGCGATCGCTCCTGACAGAATGAGAAAAGGGATCTGTGTGTGTAAACACACAAATCCTGGTTCTGTCAGGGGAGTAGAGCCAGATTGAGTGTTCCTACTAAGAAGGGACAACGATATGTATCCTCCATCAGTCAGTCCCATCCCCCCACAGTTAGGGAACACTTAACCCCTTAATTGCCCCCTATTGTTAATCCCTTCCCTGTCAGTGACATTTATACAGTAATCAGTGGCTATTTTTAGCACTGATCGCTGTATTAATGTCAATGGTCCCAAAACAGTGTCAAAAGTGTCCGATCTGTCAACCACAATGTTGCAGTCCCGATAAAAATCGCATATCATCGCCATTACTAGTATTTTACTAAACATATGTTGAAGAATATATTTTGGTCTAAACTGATGAAGAAATTCATTTTTTTTCATTTTTTAGGGGGTGATATGTATTATAGCAAAAAGTACAAAATATTGTTTTTTTTTTCAAAATTGTTGGTCTTTCAAAAATAAAAACAGCAGCGGTGATTAAATACCACCAAAAGCAAGCTCTATTTGTGTGTGTGTGTGTGTGTGGGGGGGGGGGGGGGGCATACATTTTGTTTGCGTACAGCGTCGCACGTTTGCCTGGTCAGGAAGGGGGCAAATCCCTCCAAGGGTGAAGTGGTTAATATCAACTAATGAATTAATTTAAACCCCTTGAATGCAAGTGTAAATGAACCCTAACAGGCAGAAATAATCAACCCTCTGAACTTAGGAAAGACCAGCAGAGCTTATAAAAAGGTAAAGAAATGCTCAAGCTCTAGCTGCAAAATACATTATATGGGACACAACAGCATAGCACAGGGTCCCGTCATACACTGTTAGAATATTTACAGCAACCAGATCTAGAATGTTTACCTAAAAATCCAATGACTACACATACCAAATACAGCCTTTTAGGTGGTGGGAGGACTAAACAGCAATAAAGTTTATATTTAATTTAAAAATAAGATGCAGCAGAAATTACAATAGTGGACAAGCAGCCTTATACAACATGAGTAATGGATGGCACATGTCATGCTTACATCATTGTTTGAGTTCGCAGTAAAGTGGGAAGTGTGAAAAAGCAGAAAATGTCAACTGAAAGCCAGAAATACTGAAAGTGACAGCGATAACGAGTGATAGTTGATCCAGGAATTTCCCACTAAGTCCCTGGGACACAAATTAACTGTTGCTGGCTCTGCTAATGTCTGTTTGATGCCTGAGAAAACCCAATATTAGGATGCTACACAGTGTTCAGAATGTGGCTCATCAACGCTCTCCTCTTAATTAAGACCACTGAGTAAGGTGGCTAGAATTTTAAAATGAAATCCGGGGACATCTTTTTTTTTTATTGGCAAATGGTAAACTATTTTATACGCCAGTCAGTGGTGTAGTGTGGGCTGTCAGAGCCCGGGACAAGGCAAGACATTTGCACCCCCTGCCAAACTTTTAGCACTCCTTGACTCCCTTCCACTAGTAGTGTAGTACTGACCAACTTGATTCCTACACTGACATACCTGACCCTTCCCCTATGGGCTCAAGGGTAGGGTAACCTACCTGATTCCTAAACTGACCTTCCTGATTCCTACACTGACCTACCTGATTCCTACACTGACCTACCTGACCACTACACTAACCTACCTGATTCCTACAGTGACCACTACACTGACCTTCCTGATTCCTACACTGACCACTACACTGACCTTCCTGATTCCTACACTGACCACTACACTGACCTTCCTGATTCCTACATTGACTTACCTGATTCCTACACTGACCTACCTGACCACTACACTGACCTACCTTATGCCTACACTGACCTACCCGATTCCTACACTGACCACTACACTAACCTTCCTGATCCCTACACTGACCTTCCTGATTCCTACACTGACCTACATGACCACTACACTGACCTATCTTATGCCTACACTGACCTACCCGATTCCTACACTGACCACTACACTAACCTACCTGATTCCTACACTGACCTACCTGATTCCTATACCGACCACTACACGCACCTACCTGATTTCTGCACTACTCACATCCCCCCCTCCCTTATATGAACAGTGTAGATCGGTTGATTTTGATGGCCTCCATGATAATCCATCGGAAAAGGGCTCCCCAGTACCATGTACTGATCCCAACACCCAGCTGCTCCTCAGTTCCCCCCTGCCAAGAGCTTCTCCAATAGCTGCCATACGCTCTGCACCGCCCCTCCCCTCTGCTGTTCTCACACACACATGGGCCACCCGCACCAGAGGGATCATGGTGTATGGGCTTGACCACAGGAGTCAATGGGCGGGGTGGGGGCAACACAGCACACTTGGGGGGAAAATTAATGATTTTGAGCCCCCCCAAATGTTGCTCCCGGGGCGAGAGTACCAGATGTCCTTCCCATGCCGCTGCAATCTGGGGACAAATCTGGGTACAGACTGGCTCCGGGGATGGGTCCTTAATCTGGAGACTGTCCCCGGAAACCGGGGATGTCTGGTGACCCTACCCTTGAGCCCATAGGGGGAAGGGAACTCTGACTGATGGGAGCATGGCTCAGAAATTGGTTATGTAGCAAGTTAAAGTAGCTCTAAGGTGATTGGCTAGACATAGGGCCGGGCCTGACCTCAATTGCGCGTCCACACTGGGTATAAAAACTGCTGCTTCTAAAGGAGTTTTGTGAGAGTTTTTTTTCCTGCTTGTAGAAGCAGCTCAATGCCCATTAAAATCAGAATGTTTAGAGGTATATTTTAAGCTTGGCGTTTTGAGGCAGAAAAAAATGGATTGCATTTTTGAGAGGAGCTTTCAGACAGCAAAAACCCTTAACACTCCTAAATGCTGCTGTAGCGTCCCCCTACTTTCAGTATGGGCACTACGCTAAAGTTAATGGGGAATGGGAGAGTTACTTTGCTCCCATTCATAATTGTGTAAAATTTGGGCTGCTGTCATTCAGAACTGTCCTGTGGGTCAGTCAGCGCTCCAGGGGTGATGTTCACACCCCTGGGCGGCAAGTGGCGCTAGAGGGGTTCTGACGGAGCCACGTTTCCCCAGCAGCCAATTAGAGGAGTTTTCCCTCGCGGGGCATGCTGTGGGAAAGTATATCCGTTGCGGACGCCATTTTCTTTGGTTCTTCGCGGGTTCCAGGTGCGGAACCCACCTTCAGGGTATGCGCATCCAACGTACCCCGGCAATATGGCCTACCTGGCCGGGGTCACATGCTACGCGGAGTTCCATGCGGATGCTGAAAGGGGCCCCAGTGACTTACTGGGTCCCTAGCTACACTAAAAAGGATCCCAGGCTGTATGCGGTTCGATGGGGGATCGGCTTGAGGAGAACCCGAAGGCGGGTAATCGAAGAGGGCTTGAACGAACCATCGGGGATCTGGTGACCGGGAGATTGACAGGTACACTTCAAACTGTCAACCGGTGACCCTGATTGAACTTACTGGGAGGATTCGCTCAAGAATCCATTTAGCTCATCCAAGTACTAGGCCTGTGGCAGAGGCCCGAGCCAGGCCTGTGGCAGAGGTCTGTTCCTCCCTAAGTGACACTTCGGCTGCCAGGCTCGTGACAGGAGTCTGTCCGGAGGCGCTTCACCCATTCTGGCTAGAGTGGCGACGAACTGTGCTATTGTTGAAAGCAGGCTTGTTTTCCCTACCTATCCTGGGCCTGATACTGCAAATGTTCTTCTTCTGCTTCATCAACCTTTCCTATCCTACTTCATGTTGATGCTGGCTGTGTTGGGCCTTGGAAATAAAGCATTTGAAAACTCTGTTGCTGACTGGACATTCGCTCACTACCTGTACTCACTACCATCACCCCTAGACAAGCCACCGAGGGTAACTTAATAAGCCGATCCCAAAAACAACCAGCGGCTCCTGAATGGGGTAGCGCTACACTGCATTAAGGAGAATTTGTATTTTCAGTGTACATTAAAAAATTAGCAAAAGTCCAAAAACTCTCCAAAACTTTCTGGTTCACAGTTTTTAAGAACAGTTTTCTGACAGAAAATAACACTAAACACTCCTAAACGCTTCTAAACGCGCCTAAGCGCCTGTACAAAAATACTCTATATAAGTATTTTTTTTTCTTCCAAAAGAACTGGCATTTTTTAAGCCCAGCGTGCTTGAACCCTAAAAAAAATATTGTAAAAAAAAGCCAGTAGCTTACAGAGTGGCAGCTCCCTCACTATTATTAGGTTGCTGGCCGTCTCAGTGCCGAGATGGGACACTTTTTAACCGCCTGACAACCGTGTCACAAGGATATACGTAGGCAGAATGGCACGGCTGCGCAAAGTGACGTATATACGTCACTTTGAATTTTGCGCCGTAAGCAGACCCGCGGACTCGATGTCCGCCGGTGTCCCATGATCAGGTCACAGAGAGCTGCAGAATGGGGAGAGGCCAGTGTAAACAAGGCATCTCCCCATTTTGCCTAGTGACACAACACTGATCGTCTGCTCCCTCTCATCGGGAGCAGTGATCAGTGTCATGTCACAGTAAGCCACGCCCCAAACAGTTAGAATCACTCCCTAGGACCTACTTAACCCCTTCCTAGCCCCCTAGTGGTTAACCCCTTCACTGCCAGTCATTTTTATACAGTAATCAATACATTTTTATAGCACTGATCGCTGTGTAAATGTGAATGGTCCCAAAATAGCTTCAAAGGTGTCCGATATGTCTGCCATAATGTTGCAGTCACGATAAAAGTCGCTGATTGCCGCCATTACTAGTAAAAAAAAAAAAATATTAATGAAAATGCCATAAAACTAGAATACGTATTGGCCTAAACCGAGGAAAAAATTAGTTTTTTTATATATTTTTGGGGCATATTTATTACAGCAAAAAGTAAAAAATATTGCATTTTTTTTCAAAATTGTTGCTCTATTTTTGTTTATAGCGCAAAAAATAAAAACCGCAGAGGTGATCAAATACCACCAAAAGAAAGCTCTATTTGTGGCAAAAAAGTATGTAAATTTTGTTTGGGAGCCACGTCGCACGACCGCCCAATTGACAGTTAAAGCGACGCAGTGCCAAATCGCTCTTATGGTTCTTATCACTCCCTTTCTCACATTTAATTTTTAAGTGTTCACACGCTTTTGAGTTGGCAGCTTGTCACATTATTTTTCATCACATATTTTTATTGGCGCGGAAGTCTTCATTTATATTTTGACAATATTTATGATATTTATAACTGACTGGAGTTCGGCTTTTACAAAATGCTCATGATGGATGATGCTGTAGAAGATCTATCTTTGGAGACGCCTTTAAAAAAAAAAAAAAAAACATAATTGAAAAATAAGTATTTAGTTCCAATGATCTGAGATACATTTTAATTAATATGTTCTCTGAAAAAAAAAAAAAAGGTGAATATCAGTTGATAAGCTAAGCTATTCCACATTATTAGGAGGTCTCTCTGGCAGTAATATTGAAGATACACTTCGCCTTTATCCATTTACGGAAAAAGGCAGCGTTTCCTGATAGTCAACCGCCTGCCAAGGTATATTCTAGGATCCATGATCTTTTGCCACCTCCACAATCCGTTTGAGCACTATGCAGAATTGTAGTTTAGATCTATGCAGGACACAACTACTCTAAACAGAAGTGCTTAAGTAGACTGCTGGACATTGATCTTGTGCCTGATCTATAGGTTCAAGGGGTTGTAAAGGAAAACATTTTTTTTCATAATAAGCATCCTTTATCTGCAGACATTCCTCTTTTCACTTCCTCATTGTTCGTTTTTGCTCAGAAGTTGCTCTATTTCTTCTCTGTTCTGTTCACTTCCTGCGTGTCTGATTTTACTGACCACCGTGAAGGGAGACTTTACTGCGGTGGTCAGTAACGTGCTCGCCCCCTCCTGGGAACTACATCCGTGTGGCTGGCCTCTCTCTACGTGTTAGAGACTTCAAGGAAGTGTGAATTACTGGGCGTGCCACAATTCATACTAGGAAATGTAGTTCTTACATGAACAAGTGATGCAAACCAGGAAGTGAATGAGAGAACAGAAACTAGAATGCCGGAGGTGATATAGATAAGGGAATTTAATAGGTATTTACTTGTTTTTTAACAGAATCATTACACTATTCTGTCTGTCTACCTTGCAGACATAAATTTTAGGCACATTTTTTTTTCCTTTACAACTCCTTTAATAAGTTTTCTCAAGCCCAAGAGAGTAGTCTGTCTGATTGTTCATTGTTATAACTGTAGCACTACCCCCGGAGGAGCTGCTGGTTTGTTTTGGGTGGCACATTTACCTCGTAGCTCTCCAAATTCCTAGGGGTAAATGGTGCATATAGCAGTAGTAAAGGAATGTCTGCAACAAGTGTCTTTTCTGTGCTCTTTATTACCCAGCCGGGTAAAAACAATAAACTTGTGGTGAAAGGATAGAGTTGAAGGAAGAAGGAGAACAGCAGATTCAGGTGTAGTATTTGAAAACAGTCCTGGTCCCATGTGAAACACTTTCTGCACCACTCCTGCCTGAGTGGGTTTAGCGTACCCGGACAGGCCTCTTTCACTGACCTGGCAGCCAGAGTATCACTCGAACATTTAACTTGAGGAAAAGTCTCTGCCACAGACCCTCCTGGTATGGACTCCGGGAGAAACCTCTGCCACTGATTGCAATTACGGAGACAATCCTCCTTGAAGAATTACGTCTGGATCTCCTTCTTATTGTCGCCCAGGTACCGACTGACAGGTGATCAATCCTTCAGTATCCGGTTACCTTGATCCCCGGGGGTTTGTCGAAATCCTTTTGGATCGCCAGCCTCTCGTTGGCTCTCCGCAGATAGACTCCCCACCGAACAGCTATACCGCTTGGGACTTTCAAGAAATGGGAACCCAGTCGATCACCAGTCGATCACTGGGTCCCTGCCGCTGCTCAAATGTTCCGGACCAACATGGTCCCAGAACCAGGAACACCACGTGGCATGCACGCCCCGGCCAGGTAGGCCATAACGCCCGGGGGACGTGATGTGACCACCCTAAGAACCAGACTCAAGGGCGTCTGTCCCATAAATACCCTCTCCCAGCATGCCCAGCGAGGAAACTCCCTGCTGATTGGCTGCTGGGAAAAAGCACCCAAGTCTCGACTCCACTGCTGCCACCTATCGTCCTGGGGTGGAACATCACCCCAGCAACATCAGAATAAACCCACAGCACAACCAAGCTGAAACAGAGACCCTGTTTTGAACATAACAATTTGGATCAGAGTCTACTAATACTCTGATCACCCTCTAAATTTCAATAGCACCGGTACTTGGAAGTAACCAGGCGCTACATAACTATTTTTGTACACAGTTTGTACTTATCCCAATCATTGGTCTGTCTATGCCAGGGATCCTCAAACTACGGCCCTCCAGCTGTTGCGGAACTACACATCCCATGAGTCATTGTAAAACTCTGACATTCACAGACATGACTAGGCATGATGGGAATTGTAGTTCCTGAACAACTGGAGGGCCGTAGTTTGAAGACCCATG
This sequence comes from Rana kukunoris, assembly GCA_029574335.1. Classification (NCBI taxonomy): domain Eukaryota; kingdom Metazoa; phylum Chordata; class Amphibia; order Anura; family Ranidae; genus Rana; species Rana kukunoris. The sequence goes on from CM056050.1 coordinate 56,655,309, forward strand.
GTCTATGCCCTATCTGCTATTGTCTAATGCAGTGTTTCTTAACCTTTTTTAAGTCAAGGCACTTGTGACAGGAGTCACTTTGGGTGGGGGGTTTGTGGAAATCAGCTTACCCTGGAGAGCTTTGGAAACTCTGTGTCCAGCTTCCCTGACCTCTCTTATGTGTATATCACCCTGTGTCTCTAGTAGAGGCACAGGGTGAATGAGAACCCCACTATGATCTGTGTTGTATATATGTATATATTGTGTGTTGTCTCATGCTGTTGTGGACTCCTTTGCTGTGATCATTTGGGGTGTGACTGTATTCTATTGCTCTATTGTGGCTGTCTGCCTCAACTATTATGGGACGTGTAAGTGTGTTTGCTGTGAGTAAAGAGGGAGGGGGACTCCTCCAGCAGCCCCCTGCTGATAGAACTGTTTACTGATAAGAAGTTTGAACACACCTGTATCTATGGTCATTGGACAGTTTAACCCGCCCTGTTTCCAAGGGTGGGGGAGGTGTCTTAAAGTAAGATATCTGTGTAACATGTGCTCGAATAAAGTAGTTTGCTGGTTTTTACCCTACACTGAAGTACGGCTGGTGACTGGGGGGGGGGGGGGCTAAAGAGTCTTGAATAGTGCTGGCTCTGGACAGAGGAAGATTTGACGGCAGATATAGTCCTGGGTTCGTCACAGCACCCTTTACAATTATGGACAATCTCAAGGCACCCTCTAAAATTATGAATAGTCTCGAGTCACCCCATTCTAAAACACCCACACGTAGGAAACCCAACGTTAGAGGTGATTTATTTTACCAAAGCAAATACACTTTTGCACACTGGTACTGACTAGTATTCCAATGTTTTTTCTTCTCCGTCAATTTCTAACCATCAGTCAGCTAATGTCTCCCCAGTGCTGATGGAGAGGGACACAGGAGGGTCAAACAAGGATGCTGTGGAGGCAACAGACATTTTCCTTAATAACTGATGATGTAATTGTTTGTTAGGATGCCAGTATCTAGAAAGTCGTAATGGTGCTTAATAAAAACCTGTGGCTTTGTGGAACTAAAAGGCAGGTTTGATCCACCTGCTGGCTTATGTACAATATTTGATAATTTTTTAGGCATTTTGCCAAGGCACCCCTGAAGAAACCCCAAGGCACCCCAGGGTTCCTGGGCATGCTGGTTGAACTAATCTGGTCACATTTTTACTCTGGCCATCTGTCAGAGGACTTACACTGATCTAGTCTCTGTCTTGTATGTCTTGTGTTACAAAAACACCTACCAGCTTTTAGGATTTCACAGAGGTATCACAGACCTGTCGCATCTTCTTTGTATGTTATGCATGCAGGGCCACTGTTAGGAATAATGGGGCTCCGTAAAGCCTACCTGACTGTCCCCCCCCCCCCACACACACACCTGACGGTATTCTATACAATATATTTTCACAAAAAAATACTTGAAAAATTATTTCAAATTATTAATGGACACAAATGCCACCCGGATTCCCCCTCCTAGTACAAATCTCCCCTATCTGCACAATTCCCCCAATCCCTCCTATTAGCCCCAAATTCCCTCATCGGCTCCTGGTACATAATCAGCCGCATCTCCCCTCCCAGCACAAATCTTCTTTCTTCAATCCGTCTCCTAGCACAACCCCCTCTCAGGGCAGGGGAAGGAGCTCAGTGGCGGCTGTCCAGGTTCATTATACCTCCATGTCTCTCACCCATCAGCTAAAAGCTGGCGGGAGGGAGAGGGGGGGGAAACCTGGGTGAGAGACAAGGAGGGCATTGTTCTCCACCAACCCTCCTACTGTCTGGGCCCCTCTGAGTGCCGGGCCCCCTACAGGGGGGCTGGTGGTCCCCCCTATCAGCGGCCCTGTGTGCATGTAATTCAATTTTATTAATCTGTGCACTGACATTGCTTGTTGTAACATCAGATCGTTTTTTTGTTTGCTTCTGCTGGTTAAAACTGCCTGCAGACAGCGATGCATATAATTTCCTTGCAATATACAGTAAATTGATGTGATTTAAAATTTCTAAATGCTGATTTGTATTCATGACACACACTGTAATAACCCGCTATGTCTCTGAGTCCATGACTCTATCCACCTTCTCATTATGCAGAATGAGAGGCAGAAAGCAGGTTGTTATTTGAAATTCAATTCTATTTAAGAAGTTCTTGAATTACAGAAAACCCAATCAGAAGCCGAGCTTATAGATATTGTAAATAACACAGGGGCACATAAATTACTTGTTGATAATTAGGCTCCCTCTCTGGAGTTTTGTTTTCTCAGCAATGACCAGGCACCATTAGATGGTCCCTACCAGTAAGGTTTACGTAATCTGAGCCACTTAGTCTCCAAAAATAACACACACCTATAGACTTGCCATTATATCCTTTTATTGAGTCAGTGTAATGTCTTGCAATAGAGTGTCACATATCAAACTGCCCAGGGGTCAAGTCCAGTCTGGGACGGCGTCCAGTGACGTCACCGCGTTCTACGGAGGAGGAAGGGCTCCTGTTGTGCCGGCCGGCATGTACTTTTTATGTGCTTTTTACCACCTATCAAATGTGAGTAGCATTCTTTTAAATATAATACATTTTATCCAAACGATATTATGCCATGGTTTTGGTTTCTTTTTGCCTGCTTGTGACCCACGGACGTCTACTGGCATACTTTTGAGGGTATCGGCTGAGGGACTTGTGTCATCAGTCCATCCTGGCTGGATTCCATTACTGGTTTATGTCTTACTGCCACAATTTACCTTATTTCTGGTAAGCTGCATTCCATGTGGTGGTGGTCTTCACTGAAGTCAAGTGCACTTGGGTGCTGCTCGTTTTTCACGTTTACGGCTTTGGATTGTTAATTCATTGATATGGACTGATTAACTGAACTTTAGTTGGCGCTGTTTTCTCTTTTTAATATTACTCTGTGTATGTAACACGTAATTGCAACCTTCTGGGTATCCCAATTTCTCTTATTTTATTTTTTGGACTAGCGCAATTTTTTATTTTTTAATAGTGCCTTATTGTTGGTATCAGTGGGATGAATAGTGCCATATTATTGATGTCAGTGTGCAGATTAGTGTCTCGTCATTGGGAGGAATAATGTCCCATTATTGGTTTCAGTGAAAGCAATAGTGTCCCATTATTGGTGTCAGTGGGAAGAATAGTGCTCCATTGTTGGTTTCAGCTTAGTAAATGAGATGAAGCTTCACTTTGCCAAGAATACCCAATCCAGGGTTGCCAACCTCCCGCAGCATTTTTTACTGACAAAACTTGGAAAATTTACTGGTGTCACACAATATTTTACTGGCAACCTGAGAAATTGCAGAACTTCTATTGAAGACTACACAGTGAATATTTGAACAGTATAAACATGATATGGAAAAACTGACAATACCTAAGGTAATTTGCTTGATTTACACTTAAAGTCAACAGAACATGAAATGATCAGCCCCTGATATTTACTGGTAGTTGTAAAAACATCACAGACTTTTACAAACTGTCGGTAAATTTACTGGCGGTTGGCAACCCTGACCCAATCACATGCACGAAAATAAAAAAACAAAAAAATAGTTTTGCTGCACATGATTGGATGATGGAAGCCAGCAGAGCTTCCCCTAATTTAATAAGCTCTGGAGCAACTGAACAGGCAAAATGTGCAGTCTTTTTGCCTCTAGAAAATCAACACCTTGTGCTGTATTGTTGGTGTCAGTGGGAGGAATAATGCCTCATCATTTAAATCAGTGGAAGGAATATTGCCCCATCATTGATATCAATGGAAGGAATATTGCCCCATCAATTATGTCAGTGGAAGGAATATTGCCCCATCATTGATATCAATGATAGGAATATTGCCCCATCATTGATAGCAGAGGAAGAAGTGTCCAAGCATCGATATTAGTGAAAGGAATAGTGCTTCATCATTGATATCAGTGAAAGAAATAGTGCCCCATTATTGATGTCAGTGAAAAGGATACGTGCCCCATCATTGATGTCAGTGGATGGAATGGTGCCCCACCATTGATGTCAGTGGAAGGAATAGTGCCCCACCATTGATGTCAGTGGGAGGAATAATGCCCTGTCACTAGTAGGAGGACCCCATGGTTGATGTCAGTAAGTTTGTTTTTGAACAGGGGACTGGATAAGTGGTAGCACCTCTATTAGGTTTTTATGTTTTGGTCTTGTGTCTCTGAAGGAAAAGGATTGGGAAACAGACAGCAAAAAAAAAAGGGGGGGGGGGTTTAACCTTTCCCAACTTTATATATACATTGGGGCAGGTTTCACATTTTTTAACTGCATTTTATACACTCACCTTGTCAGAGGCGGCTCTAGGCTTTGTGAGGCCTTAGGCAAATCTGAGACATGAGGCCTCATTCACATCCATAATGGGAAAAATTATTCAAGCAATAAAAATTAACTGTATAAATTGCATATATTAAGAATTTTAAACTCTATGAACTATGAATTCACCGTTTATAGAATTTTCTCTAACCAATTCTTTTGGCAAATTAGGTGGCCGCGAGGCCCCTTAGGGGGCGAGACCTAAGGTGACCGCCTAATTTGCCTAATTAGAGAGCCGCCTCTGCACCTTATGTAGTGGAATGGGCTGCCAATGTACCCAAGCTGGGCAAAAACCCCACCTTTTCGTAGGAATAAAAAAAAGGGTAGAGTGCTGATGTGTATTGATTTGAGTAGCATTCACCCAGAGAGTTAACACTGGAATATTTCTAACATTTTACATTCTGACAAAGTATCGGAACCTTTTACATAAAATTCTCTGCATGAATATTACTAGAATTTTAGGCAAGACAGTTTGAATATTAAGCAGCCCTTTAAACAAGGTGTTTACATGTAGACAATAACTGGGGCACAGGGCATTGGCAGTAAAAAATCTTTACCTATTACCCAGGAAATAATGAGCAGCTCCATCCAGGAGAAGCATGACGTTTTCATTCTAAAAAGCTGCCTTGCATTATCTGTGATGCTCTCATTTGGAAGGATCTTCGTGCCTTCGAACCTGTCGGCGGCATTCATCACCAGTAGACCAAGGAATATGGTAAATGAGGCGGCATGGGCTACAAACTTCATGAACGGTCCCCGCATTATTTTCCCGAGCTGTGAAAGACAGGAAAACGTGTTAGAAACAGCACATGATGCTCCACTAAACAATAAAGTAACATTTTAGGCAGTTGTAGAATACTTGTCAGGTTTTAAAGAATAGTTCGAAGCCTCAGACTCCATGTGCAGACTGGAATATTTTGTTTCGTTTTTTCGTTTTCGTTTGGAAAATAAATCTATTTAGTTACTCCCGAAAATTGTTTTGATTTATTTCGTTTTTCGTTGGGGAATAGCTTTCGTCCGAAAATCCAATAATACTTGGTTTCTGTCGAATGGTCAAAAGAATATTCGACGGAACGTCGAATCTTTTTGGTTGCTGTCGAATGGTCAAAAGAATATTCGACTGAACGTCGAATCTTTACGAATCGTACATTTTCGTTTGAATATTCTGCCTACAAGAATTCTAATGTTGTATGACTAGTAATATTGTCGAATCTATTCTCTATAATGTCGAATCTATTCTCTATAATGTCGAATCTATTATTTCTATAGTGTCGAATCTTTTCTCTATGATGTCAAATCTTTTCCCTATAATTTTGAATCTCTCTATATCGAATTTTTACCGCAACGAAAACGAAAATAAAGCATTTTTTATGTCGGATCTTTCGGTTTTCATGTCTTGCACTTTCGTTATTGTTTGTTAAAACGATAACGAAAAAAACAGATTTTCGGACGAAAATGCATTCTAACGAAAACGAATGCACATGTCTAATAATAAGAGTTCAAAGATATTTTTTACAATTTGTTCTTGACCAAATCATCTGCAAATAAATTTGCATCCCACAATACCCCCCCCCCCCCTTTTTTTCTCCTTCTTTTCTCTACTGCACTTCAATTTCCACTATTTTCATCTTCCAAGCTGGCACGACTTCACACTTTCTTCAACCCGTTTTTCCCCTTCCCCTACCTCCTAACCCCCATTAACACCAGCCATGATGTTATCAACGCTTGATGAAACATCTCGAACCTGGCTTAGATATCTCCATAGACAGTCATTGGCGTGCTATGCTAGCCGTCTCCATACTGATAGATACACTGCCATTCTCCCCTTCCCTTCTTCCTACTTGTGATTAATCATCTGTCTACACTATGTTCTGTTGAATTAAACATAACTGTTTTATAACTGTTTAGAATTGTTTGTTGCATACTCAATCTTTAACATAAGGCACATTGTAAAATGAATGTGTCTTTTACTTTGTCTTTACAAATAATCTTTCAAAACCAATTAAATGCTTGTGAAAGAAAAGTTAAAGGCACACAATATTTATGGAAAGATGAACATACACTATATTACCAAAAGTATTGGAACACCTGTCTTTACATGCACATGACTTCAACTCTTCTGGGAAGGCTGTCCACAAGGTTTAGGAGTGTGTCTATGGGAATGTTTGACCATTCTTCCAGAAGCACATTTGTGAGGTCAGGCATTAATGTGGACGAGAAGGCCTGGCTCACAGTCTCCACTCTAATTCCTCCCGAAGGTGTTGTTTTGGGTTGAGGTCAGGACTCCACCCCAAACTTGCTCATCCATGTCTTTATGGACCTTGCTTTGTGCACTGGTGTGCAGTCATATTGGAACAGGAAGGGGTCAAACTGTTCCCACAAAGTTAGGAACATGAAATTGTCCAAAATGTCTTGGTATGCTGCTGCCTTAAAAGTTCCCTTCACTGAAACTTAAGGGCCAAGCTCAAACCCTGAAAAACGACCTCACACTATAATCCCCCCTCCGCCACATGGATGAGTGATGTTTGGGTGGTGGAACTTGACTGGCCTGCACAGTTCTGGCCTTCGACCAGATAGAACATCTTTGGGATGAATTTGAGCAGAGACTGTGAGCCAGATTTTCTCGTCCACATCAGTGCCTGACCTCATAAATGCACTTCTGGAAGAATGGTTGAACAAGTCCCATAGATACACCCCTAAACCTTGTGGACAACCTTCCAAGAAGAGTTGAAGCTGTTATAGCTGCAAAGGGTGGGCCATTAACGTCCATGTGCGTGTAAAGGCAGGTGTCCCAATACTTTTGGTAATATAGTGTATATTTTTTAAATTTTTAATTTTTAAAGCAACAAAACGTGGGGAAGTGTGTGTGTGTTTTGCATGAATTACAGAGAGGTAGGTTTGTTTTCTTGACAAGACACTTTAAGGGGCCATTCACACTGTATGCACACAAACCCTAATGGCCATTTCACACTGGCAATAAATCGCTCAAGGAGTGATTCTGCATGGCCAAGGGTAGATGAGAGGCTCTTTACACAGACACTTTGCTTCCAGAGCCGCTCATCTGTCTAACTGCTCCATGTACAATCAGTACAGGTTGAGCGGCTGCAGGCTGAACACATACACCTGACAGAAATACACTGAACTGGATGGTGTACAGTCTTGGATGGCTGCGTGAATGAGCTCTTTATGTACCTGCATTTACACACTTTCATATTGTCTGCCCTTGAACACAAAGATTTATTTTTTCTCTACCATAACCTGAATACACACAAGAAAAACAGAAATGGAAGGCACGCACACCTAGTGCATTACTAGAGATGATTTAATATTAACCACTTCCCTACGGCCGTACGAGTATATACGGCCGCAGGGTGGCTCTAAATCTCCGGGCTGCCGTGTTTTCACGGCAGCCCCTTTCCTCGTTCCCAGCGCGCGCTCCAGAGCGCGCAGCGGGGAACTTGTGTACTGGCTGTGTCCCTCGGACACAGCCAATCACAGATCACCGCGAACGGCCAATCAGAGTGGCCGTTTGCGGTGCGATCTGATGGGCCAATGAGAGATGATCTCATATGTAAACATATGAGATCATCTCTCATTGCCTGCTCTCACAATGACAGCGTCCTGTCATAGAGAGAGCATACCGATCTGTGTTCCTAGTACATAGGGACACAGATCGGTCACCCCCCCCTCCCCCTACAGTTAGAACACAATGCAGGAAACACATTAACCCCTTCCTCACCCCCTAGTGTTAACCCCTTCCCTGCCAGTCACATTTATACAGTAATTAGTGCATATTTATAGCACTGATTGCAGTATAAATGTGAATGGTGCCAAAAATGTGTCAAAAGTGTCCGATATGTCCGCCATAACGTCGCAGTCGCAATAAAAATCGCAGATCGCCGCAATTACTAGTAAAAAAAATAAATAATAAAAAATAACAATTCTGTCCCTTATTTTGTAGGCGCTATAACTTTTGCGCAAACCAGTCGCTTATTGCGATTTTTTTTTATTTTATTTTTTAACCAAAAATATGTAGAAGAATACGTATCGCCCTAAACTGAATTTTTTTTTTAAATTGGGCTATTTTTTATAGCAACAAGTAAAAAATATTGTATTTTTTTTCAAAATTGTCGTCCTTTTTTGTTTATAGCGCAAAAAATAAAAATCGCAGAGGTGACCAAATACCACCAAAAGAAAGCTCTACTTGTGGGGAAAAAAGGACGCCAATTTTGTTTGGGAGCCATATCGCACGACCGCGCAATTGTCAGTTAAAGCGACGCAGTGCCGCAAGCTGAAATTTCACCTGGTCAGGAAGGGGGTTTACATGCCCAGTATGGAAGTGGTTAAGAAACTTTTGTATAAACATGAGTACATACAAAATGCAACAGACAAAAAGGCAATAAACAGTGCATGGACATGCACAGAACACGAGGTATAACTAACGCGTTTTGGGGGCGCACCCCCTTAACCAGTAAGTGTATTATTTTTCAACTTCCTTTAGCAGACCAAGAAGTCTAGCAAAAGCGGGAGTTAGAGGGGTGAGGCAAACCATTTACCATTAACAGGGGTGCTTACAACGGTCAGCTTTGGTCAACATAACAGTGCAGATAATAGTGGTGTGCAGACCTTTGATACAAATTAGTTTGCTCATTTCTACTAATAAACTGACATGATATAGGGCTGATATAAAGTGGCTGTAGTCTGGCTTCCCCCTAACAAGCTAATTTCCATGGCAACCTTCAGAATGTTAGTCGGGGTAGTTAAATCCTGAGAGCTATTGAAACATCAGAGATCTATTTACATGTAAATTAAAAAAGTAAAGATACATATTTTCACCTGCAGTAATCACGCTGCCACCTGGCTCCTATTAAGCCTACATGTTAAATACCATCAGTATTATAATATTCTTGGAGATGGGATTTTACTTAAAGGCAATCTGCCATGAAAGGAAAATGTCTGCTGACCTGAAAATACAAATGTTATGTCTGTTTGTGGCTTTAATGGGGACAAGGGCCTCTTCCCCACAACCCTGGATTGTGGTTGTAGGGGTCTGCAGGCAGGGGGGCTTATCGGAATCTGGAAGTCCTCTTCAGTACAAACGTTTTTGACAATTCCTTTATTAAAAAATAAAAAAACAATGTCCCCCGATGTAGATCCACCATCATTTACGCCACCACGTAAAGAAAAATCTTGGCTCGCCACAAATGCTCCCGCTGTCAGCCTGCCCCCGCCGTGTGACATTTCCTAAATATTTTTTACCACCTTGCAACTTCATCTGGTAATACCGCCCCCTGTGACATCATTGACCGGTGCATGCTGGGCAACCAACGTCATAGGGTGGTGGTGCCATCAGGTGACTTTGTCCAGCTGGCCCCACCCCATAGCTATTTAAGAAATGTCACATGGCGAGGCAGCCAGACCGCAGAAGGACTCATGTCCAGCGGTGGCAGCAGTGTCATGATTGACAATGGATCTACATCTGGGGACATTGTTTTTGTTCTTTTTTCTAATAAAGGAATCGTCAAAAACTCTTGTACTGTCTTTATTTACTTGTACACTTTTTTGGTGAATGGGGGTGGGACCTGGGGGCACCTATGTTAAAGGGGGCTTCCAGATTCTGGTAAGTCCCCCACCCGCAGACCCCCACAACCACAGCCCAGGGTTGTGGGGAAGAGGCCCATGTCCCCATCAACATGTGTACAAGGCGCTTTTGCCCCAAAGCATCAGCTGGGGTGCCGACATCGCTGGATTCCAGGACAGGTAAGTGTCCTAATATTAAAAGTCAGCATCTACAGTATGTGTAGCTGCTGATTTTTTTTTTTTGGGGGGGGGGGGGAAGACCGCTTTGCTTTAATCACTGGTTCAGTGGTTCAGTGGAGGGCAATTTAGTTCCTTTTAGCTCATCTTATCATGGTAGCTTATTTGAGTTATTTTTAACAGCAATTGTAAGAAGGACTCTTGGAAGGGAATATTCAACAAGAAACTTTAGCACACCCTTAAAATATTTTAAAAACACTTACCTTGTAAACAACCCATTTTGTTTAAAACAGAAAAGAAAGGCAAAACATCTTTGTGTTTTTGAAAATAGGAACATTATAACTACCTATTTTTTTTTTTTTTAAGTGATCACATAATCTCTCTTCTGTAGATGGAGCTTAGAGAGCTGGGGGTGGGGAAACAGCAGAATACTGAGCTTCTCAATGAATAGATGTACAGGGGGGCGTGTCAGCACAAGGCTGACCATTGGAGAACAGGCAGACTGTGCTCCCAGCAGAGCAGAAAACTGACCACTCTGGGATGGATGTGCTTCTATGCCTAGTGGGGATCAGTTTGAAATGGGAAGGCAGAGGGACTGGTAGGATCACCAGGAATTTCACACAAAGGAAGCAATGCAAAGAGAACAGGATACTTTTCCATACATGTACATGGTACAACAGACACATATCAGGAATATGAAATGTTGGGGTAACATATTCTTTAATCTTTATTGCAATATTACAATCTGCAGACAACACAGTAATTGCCTTACCTTGCTGCATGGGGCAAACCAGTAAACTATGGCAAGAAAAGGGAGCCCAACCGCCACAGCCAGAACAACCAAAAATTTTACAGCTGTGGTCTGCTGTCGCAGGCCTGAAATATTTTCGTACCAGATTGATAGAAGTTGCTGCTGACAGTTCGGATGAGCTACAAACTTAAAAGACGACACAAGTGAATGTATATTCTGCATTTTATAAACAGACATCAAACTGTGTTAATTAGATTTAGCATGTGCTACAGTGAGCCTGGGGCAAGTGACATTGAAAGGTGGAGTGTAATGGTGTCATCACACTGCGCCCACTCTACTTCTGTCATTGTAAGTCAGAGCACAAGGACCCTACATTCACACATCAAAACTTACCATTACCACTTACTTAAGGCCACACACATGTTCTAATTTTAAGAATTCTCACATATATAAACAAGGTGATCCCATAAAAATACATGTATTTTTTTCAGAATTATACACAGTGGGTGGGGGAACAATTAAGAAATTAAGGGTATATAATTTTTTTTATCATAGATGTATTTTAAATGATAGAGACAGAGTATCAACCATAAATCCAGAAAAAATAAACATGTTATAAACTGAGTTGCAGTTCAGTGAGTAAAATAAGTATTTTATCCCCTACCAACCAACGATAATTCTGGCTCCCACAGACTGGCTACAGTAGGTGCTCATGTAGTAGACAGATTAGTCGTTATGTGTATAAAAGACACCTGTCCACAGAATATCTTTCTTCCATTTAAACCTCACCATCGTGGGCGAGACCAAAGAGCTGTCAAAGGACATCAGGGACAAGATTGTAGACTTGCACAAGGCTGGAATGGACTACAAGACCATCAGCAAGAAGGTTGGTGAGGAGGAGACAACTGTTGGAGCAATTATTTGCAAATGGAAGAAATACAAAATAACAATCAATCCCCCTCGGTCTGGAACTCCATGCAAGATTTCGCCTCATGTGGTAAGGATGGTCATGAGAAAAGTGATCAGCCCAGAACTACACGAGGGGGGGGGGGGAAGCTTGTGAATGATCTCAAGGCAGTTGGGACCACAATCACCAAGCAAACCATTGTTAACACAATACACTGCAATGAATTGAAATCCTGCAGAGCCCGTAAGGTCCCCCTCCTTAAAGGGTCACTAAAGGAAAAAAAAATTTTTGCTGAAATTACTTTTTTTTACAGGGTATAGAGACATAAAAATTAACTGATTCCTTTTCAAAAGGATTAAAAATAGATAAAAATCAATCATATACTGTGCCTGCAGATTAGTTTAACTTCTGGGAAGTTTTAGACACACAGTAATGACAGCTTGAGAAAGCTCCCAGTACTGTGGTTATAAGGAAACAGACAAGCAGGAAGTGTGGAGAACAGAGCAGGATTACAGCAACTTCAAAGCAAAAACGAACAATAAGGACATGAAACCAGTACTGCAGTAAGGTAAAGGAAGCTATTTAGCTAAAAAAAAAATCCTTTAGTGATCCTTTAAGAAGGCACATGTACAGACCCATCTGAAGATTTTCAATGAAAATCTAAATGATTCTGAGAAGTATTGAGGCAAAATTATAGGATGAGAGCAAAATTGAGCTCTTTGGCATTAACTTGAATCGCTGTGTCAAAAATGCTGACTATGACCTAAGAACACCATCCCTACAGTCTAAAACCGAGGAGGAAACATTATGGGACTGTTTCTCTGCTAAAGGTGCAGGCCAAACTTTAATCCTATGTAACATTTTTGAAGGGGGCTGAAACTTCGAATTGCCAAGCGACAGCCAAGAAACCTTAAAGCGAACCTTCAGTTATTTTTTCATCTTTCCATCTATGAAATCTTCTGCCCTTGTTGTTTTGACTTTGGATAGTAAAACATTATACAGCCCACTTCCTCTTTCTCTCAGTTTCGGGCGCATGCCAATTCAGCTTCACTCGTATGTTCTTCTGCCTTGGCTCAAATCCTGGCCAGCCACCTGCCTATCTCCTTGCCTTCCCTGGTGGAGTGATCTTCCTCCACTCCCCATCCAGTAGTAGGTGGGCCTAGAGAGTGAGACTTGAGAGGCTGTGAGGCGAGCGGCGACGGGCAGAGAGTCGCTGATTGTTGCCATTACTAGTAAAGAAAAAATATGTCCCCGGATTTAATTTAAAAAATCTGGTCACCTTAGCTTATGACATTATGTACAGCTCTCTCTCTCACTCTTGTGAGAGTTTGCCAGGAAGGGAGGGGGTTGCGTCATAAGAGGGCCAATGAAAGCTGCAGGGCTGGAAGTGTGCCTCTGTGTGTCTGTGTAAATCCAGGAAGTGAACAGGCAGCAGCTTCAGCTGCCCACAGTTAAAATGGTTGCAGCCAGACTTAGTGGAGGGAGATTTCTGCAGCATATTTGGCAAGTATATAATCACAGTATATATAAAATAATATGTAAAGTGGTTGGAGGAAGCTTCCGAATGGCAAAGATGTGTTTATTGCAAATTATGTGAGCAGACTGAAGTTCCTCTTTAAGAACTTAGAGAAGATCTGTAAAGAAGAGTGGACCAAAATCCCTCCTGAGATGTGTGCAAACCTGTTCACCAACTACAAGAAACCTCTGTGCTTGCCAACAAGGGTTTCTCCACTAAGTACTAAAGCGGAAGTTACAGCTTCAGGATTTTTTTTTTTAAGTCAGCAGTTACAACTATTGTAGCTGCTGACGTTTAATAAAGACACTAACCTGTCCAGGGAAAAAAAGAGACAAGGGAGTTGTGAATTTAAATGAAACAGTGGGCTTAAAGGGGTAAAAAATGAATTGAATAAAACACTTAAATATTGCATACGTGTATCATAGTAGTAAAGAGTACATGTAAAACAAAAAGCACAGGGCATTACCAATAGAACATCCATACTGTATATACATATTTGATATTAAAGCACATACAGTAGCAATAAATTATTGATCTATATAATTGTGTATAAATCCATAAAAGCTGAGCAGCACAGAGCAACATGTGATAATGTTTACATGCAAAATGTAAAAAAAGGGGGTCATAAAAATCTGAATAGAATCCCATTTGCGCAATAGTTGAATCTTATTTATTGAAGGGCCGACGCGTTTCGTGTAAAAAACACTCCTCAGGGGCAGATGCAATGGGATATCTGAAATAACAGAATTCATTCTAATCAGGGTAAGGACTCAATTTCACCAGAAAGGAAGTGGTCAATTCTGGGTACTTACAAAGTGTGCCAGGTAGAGGTGTATGTGAAACTTGAGCTAGGGAGCTAGGGAGCTGTCCTTCCCGGTAGCTGGGGTGGCAGAAACTCCAGCAAACAGGGGGCAAAGGCATAGTCTATCCAGGGAGCCCGCAATGTCGACCCCCTGAGGCCAATTCGCCCACCGTCTTGGGTGGAGATGCCCCACTAAGGGGAACCGGCAGTGGAGCCTTCAGGCTTCACAACAGGGTTTCCTACTGTTCATGGGCGAGCCGCACTGCACTTTCTGAATAATCACCTTGTCTGTCCCAGAATGCAGTGGAGGAGAAGGAGGAGGGCTCGCTGCAGAAGAGGAAATTACGTACTTCGCTGTGGCCCAGCTGGGACAGAAGTACACCTTTGTACTTTTTAAAAATTAGGGGGAAAATAATAATATATACAGTATATGCAAAAATGAGGGGTGGTCATGTTATGCTTGGGGGTCAAATGCTTATTTTACTCACTGAACTGCAACTATATTATAACATTTGTATCATGTGTTTTTTATGGATTTTTTTTATGGTGCAAAGGCATAGCCTATTCAGGGAGCCCGCAATGTTGGCCCCCTGAGGCCAATTCGGCCAATCGGTGGTGATGCCGCCATTACAACTAAGCAGTAGTGGTGCCTTCAGGCAATAGGGTTTCCTACTGTACATGGGCAAGCCGCACTGCACTCCCCCTTGTTCCCGCTGAAAAAAGCCCTGATAGTAATTATCAATACTTACACACAATTACATTTTACACCTACCTTTTTGACCTCGTATTTAATAGCGAGTTTTAAGCGACGGAGGCTGGGGCGGCCGTTAGCGTCTATGCTGCTGCAGTTCAAGTCTACATCACCATTTAAAATGGCTTCCACCTCCTCTGTGTTTCTGCACAAATCAAGAAGCCCAACAACAAAGTCCTTGCATTGCATAGACAATTTTTTGTAGTCATTCTAAAAAAACATGTAAAACATATTGAAGAGGTAATACAAAATAGACAGAAGACAAAAAAAAAAAAAAAAAACAGAGGCCTTCATCAAAGCTTCCTCCCATCCTGTGTCAAGTCCCTTCATAGAGGGTTTTAGTGTGTAGGACATAGTTATGTGGATCACTCAAACACTTGCTGAGAATTGACAAGTAAAAAATTCTAGACCACAGGATAATAACAGAGCAATCAATCAAGTGTCTTTTATGGATCAGTATTTATGAACTCAGAATTACCGACATTGTAAGTGATGGTTTTCCAGTAGAGGTGACATTATACCCATAACTGTCCTGCAAGTGAATACGATCTCCAAACCAGTAATATAACTTATCTCCTGATTATTAGTGTTGCTCACGAATATTCGCATTGCAAATATTCGTTACGAATATTGCATATTCGAGTATTCGTGAATAAATCGAATATTGCGTTGAATATTCGCTATTGCGAATATTCGTATTTTTTCAAATTTATTTTTAAAACAGATCACATCCTAGTGATCTCCATCGACGTCTAAAAGCATTGCTGGTATGATTAGAGACCCTGGGCCGAGTAGCTGAGGAAATCCTTTTATGTTGCCGAATATTCTCAATGCGAATATTCGTATTACGAATATTCGCGAATGCGTTCTCTGCCCTTCTGTGTTTTGTGTATAAAAAAAAAAAAATTAGCTTTAGTTTAGTCATATAAGTTTGTGTAAGTAGAGTTAGTGTTTAGTGCCTATTAGTTTATAATCCAGGAAATGATCTCCGTTTTCGCATGTTGACGAGAATTTCGCAATCAATTTCGCATTCGCACTAGCGAAATTTCGCTAATTTTTTTTTTTGATAAAATATCACGAATATTCGATATATGATCGAATATTCGCAAATACGTTCTCTGCTGCCCTTCTGTGTTTTGTGTATAAAAAAAAAAAATTAGCTTTAATTTAGTCATATAAGTTTGTGTAAGTAGAGTTAGTGTTTAGTGCCTATTAGTTTAGTAATCCAGGAAATGATCTCGGTTCTTGCGTGTTGACCAGAATTTCGCAATCAATTTCGCATTCGCACTAGCGAAATTTCGCAATTTTTTTTTCTGATAAAATATCACGAATATTCGATAATAACGAATATTCGCGAATATTCTTCTATATATTTGCGAAATATCGCGAAATCGAATATGGCGTATTCCGGTTATCACTACTGATTATTTACTATAATCCATTTATTGTTAACCACTTAAGGACCGCCTACTGCACATTTACGTCGGCAGAATGGCACGGCTGGGCACATCAACGTATATATACGTTGGTTTTAGTACCCAGCCGTGGGTCGCGGGCGCGCGCCCGCGACCCGGTCCGAAGCTCCAGGACCGGGACCGCGGGATTCGCGGACCCGATCGCCGCTTCAGTGCGGCGATCCGTCCCTGGAGCGGAAGAACGGGGAGAGCCGTGTGTACACACGGCTTCCCCGTGCTTCTCTGTGGCCGGAGCATCGATCGCGTCATCCCTGTAATAGGGGGACGCGATCGATGACGTCACACCTACAGCCACACCCCCCTACAGTTGTAAACAACACATTAGGTCACACATCCCCTACAGCGCCACCTGTGGTTAACTCCCAAACTGCAACTGTCATTTCCACAGTAAACAATGCAATTTAAATGCATTTTTTGCTGTGAAAATGACAATTGTCCCAAAAATGTGTCAAAATTGTCCGAAGTGTCCGCCATATTGTCGCAGTCACGAAAAAAATCGCTGATCGCCGCTATTAGTAGTAAAAAAAAAATAATTAATAAAAATGCAATAAAACTATCCCTTATTTTGTAAACGCTATAAATTTTGCGAAAACCAACCGATAAACGCTTATTGCGATTTTTTTTACCAAAAATATGTAGAAGAATACGTATCGGCCTAAACTGAGGAAAAAAAATGTTTTTTTATATATTTTTGGGGGATATTTATTATAGCAAAAAGTAAAAAATATTGCATTTCTTTTAAAATTGTCGCTCTATTTTTGTTTATAGCGCAAAAAATAAAAACCGCAGAGGTGATCAAATACCACCAAAAGAAAGCTCTATTTGTGGGAAAAAAAGGACGCAAATTTTGTTTGGGAGCCACGTCGCACGACCGCGCAATTGTCTGTTAAAGCGACGCAGTGCCGAATCGCAAAAACCCCTTGGGTCATTTGCCAGCGTATTGGTCCGGGTCTTAAGTGGTTAACCAAAAAAAATAAAACAATTTGGCAATTCACACTATTTATCTAATTCTACTGCTTTACATATAGCCAAGAAGTTATTCATTTTTTTCCTTCTTCTTTTTGGCCACCCGTGTTGGCCGACATGCCAAGCTAAATCATGGCCTATGTGGGATTAGAATTCTAACCCTGCATATAGTCAACCTTCTAACTTTGGTGTGAATAATTATAATAAAATATTATATCTAACTGTACCACAGTGATGTTTAGGCAGGGTTGCTAGTAAATTTACCTGTCAGGTATAGTTGCCTTGGCCAATTGTTAGAAGATCAAATGATTACACCCTAATTCTGGAATTGCTGCACTTCTCTCTTCTGTCACTAGATGGCCAGGTATCTGGTGACATTAGATAAGACAAGGGCATTGCAAGGACAGATTAGGAATGCATGGGCCTCTCAGCCAATATACAGGGACCTTCTTGGGTCCCTTGGCCTGCTGGGAGAGCCTATTTATTTGGGTGAGGTCAGGTGATCGGGGTTCTGTGCCACCTGGACTGCCGTCTGGGTGGACATGTGTTGTGCTGCCTCGGGCTGCTAGGCCACAGCCTGGGGCCTATCCCAGGGACATCTGGCTACTACGCTATCTGAGGGCCTATCCAGAAGCAAGAGCACAGTGTAAGGTTGGGACTGCGGCTTGCAGTCCAACTAGAAGGCAAGGTTCTGCTGGCCGTAGAACCTGTCGTGGTTGGAGGTAGAAGGGAAGCTGTCGCCAATAAGGGACCAACTACCTTATTATCAGGGACCACAGCGAGTAGCTGAAGCAAGTACCAGAACAGTATTGCAGTAAGCAGCTTGAAGCAGGTTAATGTAGTTTGGAAGGAGGTCAAACTCAACTGTCAATGAACTGTTATAGATATCAGAAATGTCTCAAACTGATCAGAGATGCAAGTAGAAAGAAAGATGCATTTTCCCACTGACAAGAGCCCAAAGCCTATTCACATAGTCCCTTATTCTGTCTCTGGGACATGAAGTAAAGTTAAAGGTCAGACATAGTTAAAAAAAACTGAGAGAGGTTCTAATCCTTCCTAATACTATCCTCCCCAAAACCCTTGAAACCACTTAAATACCACTTAACCACTTAAGGACCGCCTACTGCACATTTACGTCGCCAGAATGGTACGGCTGGGCACATGAACGTATATATACGTTGATTTTAGTACCCAGCCGTGGGTCGCGGGCGCGCGCCCGCGACCCGGTCCGAAGCTCCAGGACCGGGACCGCGGGATTCGCGGACCCGATCGCCGCTGCAGTGCGGCGATCCGTCCCTGGAGCGGAAGAACGGGGAGAGCCGTGTGTACACACGGCTTCCCCGTGCTTCTCTGTGGCCGTAGCATCGATCGCGTCATCCCTGTAATAGGGGGACGCGATCGATGACGTCACACCTACAGCCACACCCCCCTACAGTTGTAAACACAACACATAGATCACACATCCCCTACAGCGCCACCTGTGGTTAACTCCCAAACTGCAACTGTCATTTCCACAGTAAACAATGCAATTTAAATGCATTTTTTGCTGTGAAAATGACAATTGTCCCAAAAATGTGTCAAAATTGTCCGAAGTGTCCGCCATATTGTCGCAGTCACGAAAAAAAATCGCTGATTGCCGCTATTAGTAGTAAAAAAAAATAATTAATAAAAATGCAATAAAACTATCCCTTATTTTGTAAACGCTATAAATTTTGCGAAAACCAACCGATAAATGCTTATTGCGATTTTTTTTACCAAAAATACGTAGAAGAATAGGTATCGGTCTAAACTGAGGAAAAAAAATGTTTTTTTTATATATTTTTGGGGGATATTTATTATAGCAAAAAGTAAAAAATATTGCATTTTTTTTAAAATTGTCGCTCTATTTTTGTTTATAGCGCAAAAAATAAAAACCGCAGAGGTGATCAAATACCACCAAAAGAAAGCTCTATTTGTGGGGAAAAAAGGACGCCAATTTTGTTTGGGAGCCACGTCGCACGACCGCGCAATTGTCAGTTAAAACGACGCAGTGCCGAATCGCAAAAAGGGGCAAGGTCCTTTACCTGCATTTTGGTCCGGGTCTTAAGTGGTTAAAGGAGTTGTAAAGGAATTTTTTTTTTTTTGCTGAAATGACTGTTTACAGGGTATAGAGACATACTAGTTAACTGATTCCTTTTAAAATGATTAAAAATAGATAAAAATCAATCATATAATGTGCCTGCAGTTTTAGTTTCGTTTTTCATCTACTTTCATGCTTGTGTGAAGGACAGAGACACAGAGCCAGGGCAGTGTTTGTTTTTAAAATGAAACTGATTGGTTCTGAGGGGTTTTAGACACACAGTAATCACATCTTCTCGATTAGAGACCACAGAGAGAAGCTCCCAGTACTTTTTTCATAAGGAAACAGACAACCAGGAAGTGTGCAGAACAGAGAAGGATTACAGCAAAAAAGAACAATGAGGATATGAAACCAGGACTGCATTAGGGTAAAGGAAGCTATTTAGCTAAAAAAAATGTTTCCTTTAGTGACCCTTTAAGCCTGGTATTTGATTAAACCACATTGCTATGTGTATTTAGTAAACTAAAAAGGAGTTAGGCCAGCTTCACACCTGTACAGTGTATTAACTTTTGTTTGCATTGAATTGGCTATCAACGCACGCTAGTGTACCTCTAACCCTTTCTTAGTAACACACTACACACCGACACCGTAACTTGCGCAGACTAGCACAATGCAAAGTTATGAAGCCTGCCATATAGTTTATTATAAACAATTAACTACTTGACATTTATATAAAATCCTAGAATGCTTTTATTATGTCTGACCTTAATGCAGATATAAAATTACAGTATCTCACAAAAGTGAGTACACGCCGCACATTTTTGTAAGAATGTTATTATATCTTTTCATGTGACAACACTGAAGAATTACACTTTGCTACAATGTAAAGTAGTGAGTGTACAGCTTGTATAACAGTGTAAATTTGCTGTCCCCTCAAAATAATTCAGCACAAAGCCATTAACCACTTGCCTACTGTGCACCTACACCCCCTTCCTGCCCAGACGAAATTTTAGCTTCTGGCATTGCGTTGCTTTAACTGACAATTGCGCGGTCGTGCGAAGCGGCTCACAAACAAAATTTGCATCCTTTTTTCCCCACAAACAGAGCTTTCTTTTGGTGGTATTTGATCGCCTGTGTGGTTTTTATTTTTTGGGCTATAAACAAAAAAAGAGCGTACATTTAAAAAAAAAAAACACAATATTTTTTACATTTTGCTATAATAAATATCCCATTTAAAAAAATAAATAAATACATTTATCTTAGTTTAGGCTGATACGTATTCTTCTACATATTTTTGGTAAAAAAAAACAAAAAACACAATAACCGTATAGTGACTGGTTTGCGCAAAAGTTATATTGCCTACAAAATAGGGGACATAATTATGATTATTTATTTATTTATATTTTACTAGGAATGGCGGCGATCTGCGATTTTTTGGGGGGATTGCGACATTATAGTGGACACATCGGACACTTTTGACACATTTTTGGGACCGTTCACATTTATACAGTGAACATGAACAATGCTATAAATATGCATTGATTACTGTATAAATGTGACTGGCAGGGAAGGGGTTAACCACTAGGGGGCGGGGAAGGGGTTAAATGTGTGTCCAAAGTAGTGTTCTAACTGTAGGGGGAGGGGGGGTGACTGGGGGAGGTGACCGATTGTGTCCCTATGTACAAGGGACACAGATCGGTCTCCTCCCTGACAGGACGTGGAGCTCTGTGTTTACACACAGAGCTCCAAGTCCCTGCTTAGTTACTGGGCCATCGCGGCCGCCAGGCACGCGCACGGTGTTCCCAGTAACTCGACGGGTGTGCGCGCCCCCTAGCGGCTTTAAATGACAGGACGTCATATATTATTATATACATTATTGAATCATTTTTTATTATAATTACATTATTATTTGTTATAATTATTTATAGTTATTTATTATATTATAATTTATGATTCTCTTTTTCAAACTTTATCGTACCCGAGATGTCTACTAGATCCTTGTTTGGACAGATTTAAGTGAGTTATTCCTAAGAATTGTACCGCTTTCAGCACCTAAAACCAGAAAGAAACATACCACCAGGGAGGTTAAAGCAGTGCTGGAAAATAAAGGTGGCCACGCAAAATATTGACAATTTGGGCCCAATTTGGACATTTTCACTTAGGGGTGTACTCACTTTTGTTGCCAGCGGTTTAGACATTAATGGTGTGTTGAGTTATTTTGAGGAGACAGCAAATGTACACTGTTATACAAGCTGTACACTCACTACTTTACATTGTAGAAAGGTGTAATTCTTCAGTGTTGTCACATGAAAAGATATAATAAAATATTTACAAAAATGTGAGGGGTGTACTCACTTTTGCGAGATACTGTATATCAATTGTATTGTGTTCCTTCAAATATTATCTGTATGTCTAAAGCTGAAATGGAAGAAAAGCAATACCTTTAAAAACCCTAAACTGTGAACTGACATACCTACAAAATAATTGCAATCCTGTTGTGATAAACATACACAGGTGATGGACCTCCCTGCAGTTCATTCTGCAGATGAGTAGTAGAGGTGCCGGTGTCTTGTCGATCTGGTTCCCCTAACGAGATGGTTCCCTGCCTGACTGCACAGGCGTGGACGAAGCCCACGGAAATCTCTGAACCTCGGGCGGCATCCAGGCTCATTTCTTAACATCCCCGTGGATTGGCGGATGCTAAAAAAAGAGCCAGGAGGCTGAGCGAGCGCAGCGAGCCGTCCTTGCGAAGTAAGGACTTGAGGCCGACTGTCTACTTACCTCAAATTCCACGTCGCCCTGGAGGTTTGGTGATTTCCGTCGGCAAGGATTGCGCCTGCGCTGTCAAGACAGGAACCATATCGATAGGAGGAACCATATCATCAGATCACCTGCATCACAAGCCTGGATTAACAGAATTCTAAATATTTTGGCTAGGATTACAATTTCCATATGCCCATTGCTACTGAGTACATAGGGCTAGATTCAGGAAAGAGATACGGCGGCGTATCCCCAGATACGTCGTTCGTATCTCTGCGCCTGAGCCCTCCTATCTATGTGACTGATTCATAGAATCAGTTACGCATAGATTTCCATTAGATCCGGCTGGCATTAGATCCGTCTCTTACGCCGTCGTATCTAAGTTGCATTTTTACGCTGGCCGCTAGGTGGCGTTCCCGTCGATTTACACGTCAAATAAGCAAATGAGATAGATACGCCGATTCCCAAACGTACGCACATTTTTTTACGTCGTTTGCGTAAGCGTAACTCTGGCGTAATGTTACCCCTGCTATATGAGGCGCAGCCAATGTTAAGTATGGACGGCGTGCCGGTGTATTTTTTCCCGTCGTTTGCGTAAAACGTTCGCGAATAGGGCTTTGCGTAAGTGACGTTCACGTTGTTTTCATTGAGTATTTGCGTGGTGATTGGGAGCATGCGCACTGGGCTACGTTCCCGGCCGGAGCATGCACAGTTCGTTCGGCGCGGGCGCACGCTTAATTTAAATAGAAGACCTTCCCATTTTGCATTACGCCGGCCTATTTACGCTACGCCGCCGCAACTTACGGAGCAAGTGCTTTGAGAATACAGCACTTGCCCATAAAAGTTTTGGCGGCATTGTGTAAATAGCATACGCTACGCAAGTTTAGAATTACGCCGCTCCTACCTGAATCTAGCCCTGAGGCCTCGTACACACGATGAGATATGTCCGCTCAAACTTGTCCGACGGACAGTTTAGAGCGGACATGTCTCATCGGATTTCGGTCCGATGGCGTGTACACACCATCGGATCAAAATCCCCGCCGGCAGACAGCGTGGTGACGCGGCCGTGACGTTGACGCCGCCACGTCACCGCTACGTCACCGCACCAGGAAGTAAACACTTCCGCGCGCATGCGTCGGATCCATTCACAGGATACGACGCATGTGCGGGAAGATATGTCCGCTGGTTTGCCGTACTAACCAGCGGACATATCCGACGGACAGGTTTGTAGCGGACAAATTTCAAAGCATGCTTTGAAATTTGTCCGATGGACCAACTTGTCCGCTAGCCCGTACACACGATCGGATTTGTCTGCTGAAACGGTCCATCGGACCGTTTTCAGCGGACAAATTTGATCGTGTGTACGCTGCCTTAGAGTTTAACTATCTATAAAATGTAAGACTGTATATCTAAGAACTGTATTACTACACCTTCAGAGCTATGTACGCTCACACAGCATTCTTTGCATGTATGGTATCATATATTTATTTTACTTGTTCTTGGAAAACTTTGAATAAATAGATTAGGCCCATGTCAGATAGGTAGTTCTGTCACTGGTGCACTTTGTCAGTAACAGAATTGCTAAAATTCATAGGACGTTATCAAGTGGAGTCACTTAATTCTTGCTTGAACTGGTCATATGTTGCTACCTCTTTGGCCACTGAGCAGTGGTAAAGCACCTTCTACTAGTGATAGTGGAATCGGAATTTCAGTGATTCGGGGAATTGTCAGTCTGACATGACCCTAATTCCAAAATGTGAGACCAGAATAACACCGGCTTTTGGTACACAATGGGTACTAGGTAATCTATTGTATTTCTAAGGCCCATAGTCAGTACTATAATATTATTGTTATGTAAAACACTAAGGGCCAGATTCAGGAAAGAAATAAGCCGGCTTATCTCCAGATAAGCCGTCTTATTTCTGCGTCTGGCCCTTCTATCCATGCGTCTGATTCATCGAATCAGTTAAGCATAGATTTCCATAAGACTCTTACGCCGTTGAATCTTATTTTTATATTTTAGGCTGGACGCTTGGTGGCGTTCCTGTCTAAAATATGCAAATGAGCCTATATGCCGATTCCCAAACGTACGCACGGCCTGCGCTATTTTTTTACATCGTTTGCGTTTGCGTAGTACCGTTGTAATGTTATTCCTGCTATATGAGGCGCAGGCAATGTTAAGTATGGACGGCGTGCCGACGCTTTTTTTCCCGTCGTTTACGTTGTTTACGTAAAACTTTCGCGAATAGGGCTTTGCGTAAGTGCTGTTCACATTGTTTACGCGTCGAATTGACGTCGAGATTTGGAGCATGCGCACTGGGAACCAATCACGGCCGGCGCATGCGCAGTTCGTTTGGCGCGGGGACGCGCTTCATTTAAATGATACACCCCCCTACCCGCTGAATTTGAATTTAGCCGGGTGATTTACGCTGCACCGCCTCAATTTTACAGGCAAGTGCTTTATGAATAAAGCACTTGCCTGAAAAAGTTGTGGCGGCCTAACGTAAATTAGATATGTTAGGCCAATTTAAAGATAGGCTCTCCATCCTGAATCTACCCCATAGTATATGAAACTATGCATTCCATTAGTACAGGAATGTCTTCTGTTCAGTTCACTCTCTTCTGCACCCGTCAATCAACAATAGATAGATTCATGCATTGCATGAATCTATCTATTGTCGTCGCTGCCGCCCACTATTCAGGTGTCCGGCCTCTTGTCGAGCACTGGCCATCTGAATTACAGTGGTGGGGGTGTTTTGGAAGTGCCTGAATAGAGCTTCCAAATTGGTAAAGAGCGAGCACACTGCTGTGTGTTCGCTTCTTACATAGTGGTGTGTTAGGGAATCGCTGAAGCAACAGGTGCTGTGATTGGACGCCTATCAGGCATCTAATCATAGCAGAGATGACATGAAGAGGACATGAGAAGACATTGAGGACTTGGAGGGAGCATGGAGGACGGTGCTGACCCGAGAAAGGTAAGTGCCGGGTGGGGGGCAAACTGGCGGCATTTGATGGGGCAAACTTGCGGCAATTAATGGGCACAGTGGCTGCGTTTGATGGCACAGTGGCGGCAAATGATGGTCACAGTGGCGGCAATTAATGGGCACAGCTGCGTTTGATGGACACAGTGGCTGCAATTGATGTGGTTTTTTTAGCACCAGCCGCCACTGCTTCTGTTTAGTGGTGAATAGCAACATAAGACTGACATGGCATAGGTAATAGTCATATTTCCACTGTCTGTGCTAGTCCTAATCAGGGGCGGACTGACAACTCATGGGGCCCCCGGGCAATAGAAGATTATGGGGCCCCCGGGCTTACAGATGGCCACCAAGCCAGGTGGCAGTACAGTGGCAGGGCAGCTAAAATCTCTGGATTTTCACATCAAAAGCATGTAGGTTTTGGACATATCAGGGACAGATGTAAAAAAAAACACAGATTTTAACATACTGTCCCTGGTTTTAATGAGCCTGGCAAACCTGATGGGGCCCCCTAGTGGCATGGGGCCCTCGGGCAGTGCCCGAGTTTCTCAATGGTCAGTCCGCCCCTGGTCCTAATAAAGTCTGTAATCTCTTTTTTTTTTTCTATCTCTTTATTAAATTTTTTTCATTTCCATACAAAAAAAAAGGAAACAGTAAACATACATATATATATACCATATTCCTACCATTCTAACATTCCTTCCATATCTTCATCCATCTAACACATTCCTCTTACATTCCTTCCCTTCCTTTCTTGGTGCAATTACCCTTCCCCTGTGTCCTATTTATCCTGAAGCTGTCATAGGATTTTCTATCCAGCTTGCCCAAACGCTCTTAAATTTCTCCCTCTGTCCTCTATTACTGTATGTCTCCCTGTATAGTGGTAAGGAGTTATTGACTAGATTTTTCCAATGTGCCACCTAGGGGGCCTCTTCCTTTTTCCAATTTAGGACTATCGTCTTTGTAGCATAGTACATTATTAGTGCCACCTGTATTCTCCTTCCCATCGGGACAATCTTCTTCCCTACCAATCCCAATCTAATGTAATCTCTAATGTACCTAAAATACAGTAAATCACTGGGGAGGGACTTGGATTACTGTATAATGTGCAATTTTAGCTTCAGGGAGGAGGTTGGGTAACGCTAAGCTGGTCAGGGCCTGGAAGTTTAAGTTCATATGACCACAACAAAAATTCCTCCTTGGTATGTAATAAACCTTTTTATTTTGTTGTGACCTCACTTAGTTTACAATACATTGACAATAAAGTGATTGATGCGCTGATTTTATATTGTACTGTATTTGATGTCAAATAATCATGAAAAATTTAATACGAGGGGTCTTCAAAACATTATTAAAAAGAGTTTTTAAACTTTTGAAGAACCCTCGTACATTGCTACCAACCATTTTATGTGTATCTTATTTCAGTTCATAAAAGCATGCTTTGTGGGGCTGAAATAAATCATAGCTCACAGGATGGGCAGAACGTGATGAATAGACCTCAGACCAGTGCAGTTTATTCAAAATATAGCTAATACTGTAATAATAATTATTAAAAAAAAACATTAGAAGCGTCAGGGCTTCCTTTTCAGTTCACAAAGCTGGAAAGACAACTACCTCTATTAGTCTGGACAACTGCTCCGTCCTCACTTCTCCTCTACATCTTTTTTAGTAAAGGGCCCAGAGGTTTCTTTTTATTAAAGGGCCCAGAGGTCCCAGATGGAAACCCCCCCTTTTTTGTAATTTCTTAAAAAAAAAAAAAATATTAAAGGGCCCAGAGGTCCTCAGGGCCCCGGATGGCTACCCCTCTTTTTTTATATATATATATATTTCTTTATATCTTCTTTTTTATGTAAAGGGCCCCCCCTTTCTCAATTTGCGGCAGCCCCCCCTTCTCAATTTCAGATGGCAGCACCCCCCCCCGGAGCAGAGAACCGGGGGGGGTGCTGCCACCTGAAATTGAGAAAGGGGGGCTGCCGCCCATGCCTGAAGCTCTGCCATTACCTTCTCATCTCCATCATACAGGGGGCCAGTGGTGCCCCCCTCCATCATACATGAGGTCAGTGCCCCCCTCCCTCCATCATACATGGGGTCAGTGCCCCCCCGCCTCCATCATACAGACCGAGTCAGCTGTATGGCAAAAAGCGACTTGAAGCGATTCAGTTTGCATTTGTAGAGCTATACAAGTCATTCATTCATTGAATACAGGGCATTTTCACCCCCTTCCTGCCCAGACCAATTTTCAGCGCTGTCGCAATTTGAGTGACAATTGCGTGGTCATGCAACACTGTACCCTGTAAATAAATTTGTATTTTTTTTCCCCCCAATAGAGCTTTCTTTTGATGGTATTTGATCACCTCTGCGGTTTTTATTTTTTGCGCTATAAACAAAAAAATAGCTCACTCCTGTCGTCCGGTATGATCCACGCTCCTGTGTGTCCCAGGCTCCTGTGTCCTAGGCTCCTGTGTGACAGACGCTCCTGTGTCCCAGGCTCCTGTGTCCTAGGCTCTTGTGTGACAGACGCTCCTGTGTCCCAGGCTCCTGTGTGATAGACGCTCCTGTGTGATAGACGCTCCTGTGTCCCAGGCTCCTGTGTGACAGATGCTCCTGTGTCCCAGGCTCCTGTGTGACAGATGCTCCTGTGTCCCAGGCTCCTGTGTGACAGACGCTCCTGTGTCCCAGGCTCCTGTGTGACAGACGCTCCTGTGTCCCATCCTGTGTGTTGTGCGTGCTTTTGGCATCCTATGTGAGGGGTTAATGGGGATCCAATTAACCCCAAAGCATGTCTTTAGAGAGTGGGAGGAAACCGGAGTACCCGGAGGAAACCCACGCAGGCACAGGGAGAATATGCAAACTCCAGGCAGACGTTGTGGTCGGGATTCGAACCCACGACCCCTTAGCTGCTAGGCGGAGGTGTTAACCTCTACACCACTGTGCCGCCCATGTATTAAAGTGGTTAAAAAGTTTCCTTTATGATTTCTTCCCATAGACACGCCTTATTATAGGTTTAGCATCACCGGACAGGTTCTCTTTATCTGGGTCACAAATACTCTTTGGCAGTCTGGTGGGAAACAAGTCTCTGGTCATTGTAGTTACACCTTACCTGTAGAGACATTGGAGGTGTGTGCTACTATCACCCTGATCTTCCATTCATCACCTTCCCCCACCCTACACCTCCATACATCCCGGGTACACCTCCCACACCCTCCATATCACCCCTCACACACAGGATGGCATCGGATCCCGCCACCCCCTATTCAAATCACATACCATGTCTTCCAGACATCTTTGCCGCTCTCTCAGGACAAGTTCTACTCTCTACAGCGGAAATAGGTGTCCACTGCACTGCCTGTGTCTGGATTGCTGTCACTTCATGCATAAAGTATGCCTTCTGTCTGGCCAGTAACAACAGTCTCTAGGTAAGGGGCATATATACAGGGGCCACGGATGTGGATGGCGAGTCTCTGAGGGAATTTCTTACCCTCCCTGAGACCTCGAGCCGGTATGTGTGGTTGTTTCCTGTGCCCAGCGTGTATAGCGCACCACAAAGAGGCTGTGATGTCTTTAGCAGGTTCAAGATTCACAAGCTCCCTTGACGGTGGCCTGTAGGGAGTTATGAAAGGTGTAGGAAGTAAACAAAGCCGCGGAGTCAGCTCAGCAGATTCCGGATGTGCACGGTCACACTGTTGATAGAAATAGGGGTTCACTCGGAAGAGTGGGGATCATCTGATGCCCACAGCATCGCTGTGCTCTCACACTACCTGCGGATCATGTGTGTCGATCTGAAAATGTTGATTAGTATCCAATTACAGTGGCTGAGCAGAGAGGCGGGGGGTGGGGTTGCTGCTTGGGACTATAACATTAATACTAACTTGTTTTGTCCAGCATGGAGAAAGCACAGATTGGTTTTAATGTAATTTTTACTTTTCAAACTTTTTTCTGCGACAAATGTGCAGGCATGATCCAAGTTCCCATGCCATGACGATGTGCCACCTGTCACATGAACGTGTATTCTTGGACAAAGAGCTGGAAGGAAGGAGAAAGGGCAAATGCAGGAAAATAATGCTGCGTACACACAACCGTTTTTCGGGTTGTAAAAAATGACGTTTTTAATGGTCTAGAAAAAATGATTTTTTTTTCAACCCGATCATTAAAACGGCCTTGCCTACACACGATCGTGAAAAAAAAATGCTCTAGCAAAGCGTGGTGACGTACAACACGTACAACGACACTATAAAGGGGAAGTTCCGTTTGGATGGCGCTACCCTCGGGGCTGCTTTTGCTGATTTCGTGTTAGTAAAAGATAATTTGCTCTTTTCAGTCTGTTACAGCGTGACGAATGTGCTATCTTCATTACGCATGGTAGTTTTACCAGAACGAGCACTGCCGTCTCATAACTTGCTTCTGAGCATGCACATTTTTTTCATGCCGTTAAAGCCTACACACGACTAATGGCCGAAATTTTTATTGGCCATTTTTTACATCGTGAAAAATGCTCTGGAGCCCACACACACGATCGTTTTTAATGACATTAAAAACCCGAAAAACGTGTGTACGCAGCATAAGTGGTCAAATAAGATTTTCAAATTTGAACCTTTTCTGAGAGGTCTTTAAATCTAAACTCCGGGCACAAAAACTTTCAATAGTCACAAAGGATATACCTCACACACGTTGTGTACAGCAAATACTTTTGTAAAACCAGATATGACCCTGTAAAATTAGTAGTGACTGTGCCGGGAGCAGACCAATGGGAGGAACTTAGCAGACCCACCCACTATAGGAGGAGCGGATATAAGCCCAGTCACCCTGCACAAGGATATAGAAAGCAACTTGACCTGTTTTAATAACAAAAAATTCCTGCAAAGAGGCAAAGTGCAGGAGTTTCATGATGGATTTGTGCACATCAATGGAAGAAATACACAATGGACACCAAAAATCAAGTAACAATACCCATGCATCTAGTATTTAGACAATATTTTTTGCCTGTCTTTTTGTTGAAAACACTGGGTCAGATGACAATCATTGCATGTTGATAGCCAGGTCTATAATGTAAACCCTGATTTTACCTCTAGCTAGCTAATATTGTGAGAAAGACAAATTTCGAGGCTCATTACATGTTATAAATATTTGATGTTGCATCGCAATCTTCCAGCAATTATGAAATTGTCGATTAACCAGGATTTAAAATATTATTACCCTAACAGCCCCAGTGGCCATTTAATTTTGATGAAGCCCTAAGTGTGTATTGTATCTGCCATTACAAGTCTTGCATTGCAGAATGCAAATCCTGACACTATGCCGCTTGCATATTCATAAGCAATACTATAGAAAATCCTCTCTTATCTCCAGCTGCCTGGAGGTTTGTTTCATTTATAAACCACCTTATCGAGTATCACCCATCTTTTTCTATTACACCATAAAGAGTTTGTGTATTATGAAAAAAAAGTGAAGGTTTAGGTGTATGACACTGTGCTAAAGTAGACTTGTCTTTAGTTAAAACCTATAAAATTCGGGCAATCAATTAATAGTAGTCACTATTAGGGTTGAGCGAACCCGAACTGTAAAGTTCGGGTTCAGTACAGACTTCGGGTTTTTTTTGTACCCGAACCCGAATAATTGGAAAAAGTTTGGGTTCAGGTTCGGAGTTCGGCTATGTTACGGCGCGCTGCACGGCAGCCAATCGCCATTTGTTTTACTACTGTGAGTATGAAGCCATCACAGCCATGCCTACTAATGGCATGGCTGTGATTGGCCAGTGCAGCATGTGACCCAGCATGTGACCAGCCTCTATATGAGATAGAGGCCCACAGTACAACTTGTCACTCTGCTTTAGCTAGGATAGGGACAGGCTGGTGCTGATTGAGGGACAGAGATAGGATTATCCTGCTTCAGAAATCTACACCAGCACTGTTTCTTTCTGTGAGAGCTGCATCTTATCGTTTAGGGACTGTGCATTACATTGTTTAGGGCTCGTCAGTCTGCTTTAGCTAGGGTAGGGACAGGTTTGCTGCTGATTGAGAGACAGAGTTAGATAAAATTACCCTCCTTGAGAAATCTATACCAGCACTGTTTATTTATGTGAGATCTGCATCTTAAAGTTTAGGGACAGGTTTCTGCTATTTTCTATAGGGACAGCAATATATAGGTGACTCTCTGCATATTTCACCAGCTCTGCACCTGTCACCTGTTATATACGGTGTGTGTCCAGTACATTGTTTAGGGACAGGTTCCTGCTATTTGTTATAGGGACAGATTGAGGGAGAGTGTTAGATAGGATTATCCTGCTTGAGAAATCTACACCATCACTGTTTATTTCTGTGAGATCTGTATCTTATAGTTTAGGGACAGGTTTCTGCTATTTGCTATAGGGACAGCAATATATAGGTGACTCTCTGCATATTTCACCAGCACTGCACCTGTCACCTGTGATATACTGTGTGTGTCCAGTACATTGTTTAGGGACAGGTTCCTGCTATTTGCTATAGGGACAGAAATCAATAGGTGACTCTCTGTATATTTCACCAGCACTGCACCTGTCACCTGTGATATACTGTGTGTGTACAGTACATTGTTTAGGGACAGGTTCCTGCTATTTGCTATAGGGGGACAGCAATATATAGGTGACTCTCTGCATATTTCACCAGCACTGCACCTGTGATATACTATGTGTGTGTGTCCAGTACATTGTTTAGGGACAGGTTCCTGCTATTTGCTATAGGGGGACAGCAATATATAGGTGACTCTCTGCATATTTCACCAGCACTGCACCTGTCACCTGTGATATACTGTGTGTGTCCAGTACATTGTTTAGGGCTAGGTTCCTGCTTGTTGCTATAGGCAGAGAATTATATAGGAGAATCTCTGCATATTACACCAGGACTGTGCATGTTACACCAGGACTGCATATATTACTGTGAGATACACCCTTTATATACTTTTCTTCTATTGTGCTATTCTAAAAACAACCATTTAGGGAAAAAATAAAAAAATTGCAGTGTTTCCTCTAGTATTTGCATTGTTTCCTCCATATCTGTAGGTGTGAGATAAACACTTTAGCTAGTGTTGTTCTATTGTTGTACTCAAAAAACACCCATTTAGGGCAAGATCCTACATTTGAGAAATATGAGAACGTCAAATAAGGTGCTGCTTATTAAACTCACTTGGTGCCTTATCAACAGTAAATTAGCCCCAGAACCTGTGTAATTACTTTGTGTTCAGGTTTAAAGGGAAGAGGTAGCAACCCTAGATCTTTCTCACTCTTTTGGGGTTTACCCTAATTTAAAAAATACATATATTAAAAACCAAAACCTGCTGTGTTGGCTAGCTCCTCCTCCTCCACCGCCACTTCCACCTACACCGCCACATCCACCTCAACCTCCTATTACATATGGACCTCGTCCTCCTAGGTCAAAATGATTTTTTTTTTTTTATGTTATTTTAAGTTATTTCCCTATCCACATTTATTTTCAGAGTACTTGCCATGCTCTTCCCGGCATTTTGCTGCCATTTGCAGCCCTCCAGCCCTTTCCCTTCGTTTTTTAGAGATATTTTAGTAGTCAAAAGTCTGGGTCCCCATTGACTTCAATGGGGCTCGGGGTCAAGTTCGGGTCAAGTTCGGGTCCTGAACCCGAACTTTTTTTTCAAAGTTCAGGTTCAGATCGAACCCGAACATCCAGGTGTCCGCTCAACTCTAGTCACTATATCAGATGCCTTACTTAATTTCCTGGAGAGTTCTGGGAGTTCACCAATCTGGGCAATTTAAAACACACATTTAGATGTTGAGTTGTAAAGTCAAATCTCATCACCCCCTGACCCCCCTTTCCATGGTATAGGCCCAAATAACTAGAGAGGCTCAGACTTTTGCACCAGCAGAGCTTCTACTTTGCAGCTGGAATTGGCCATCGGCAAAATGGCAACTCTTAAAGATGAATATTTAAAGATGAATATCTCGGTAACGGCAGCAGCTTCTGCCACAACCGAGGTATCCATCTTTAACGCGGCCGGTCCTGTAAAACGATAATGGTGGTCTCCACGGCCAATTCACCGCAAAATCACTGTTATCGGCGGCAGGAAAGGGGCCCCCCTCCCACCGCTTACCGGAGCCGCCGGTGGAGGCGACGTCAAATAGCATAGCAGGGCAGAAGCGATGTCAAAACGACACTTCCGCCCATGCATCTTAAAGGGGTTGTAAAGGTTTGTTTTTTATTTTCTAAATAGGTTCCTTTAAGCTAGTGCATTGTTGGTTCACTTACCTTTTCCTTCCATTTCCCTTCTAAATGATTTTTTTTCTTTGTTTTCTTTGTCTGAATTTCTCACTTCCTGTTCCTCCTCAGTAAGCCGTTCTGACTGACTTTCCACCGCTCAGATGATGGGGGCAAGCTTACTGAGGAGAAACAGGAAGTGAGAAATTCAGACAAAGAAAAAAAACATTAAGAAGGGAAATCTAAGAAAAAGGTAAGTGAACCAACAATGCACTAGCTTAAAGAAACCTATTTAGAAAAGTAAAGACAAACCTTTACAGGCACATTTTTTTGTTGTCATTTTTTCAAATGACAATTTTTTTTTTTATTGTATTTTAGTCTAAATATGAGATCTGAGGTCTTTTTGACCCCAGTTCTCATATTTAAGTGGACCTGTCATGCTTTTTTCTATTACAAGGGATGTTTACATTCCTTGTAATAGGAATAAAAGTGACACATTTTTTTAAACAGTGTAAAAATAAATAAAATAAATTAAAATAAATAAGAAAACAATTTTATTTATTTTTTATTAAAGCGCCCCGTCCCGACGGGCTTGCGCGCAGAAGCGAACGCATACGTGAGTAGCGCCGCCTTTGAAAACAGTGTTCAAACTGCACAAGTGAGGTATTGCTGCAATCATTAGAGTGAGAGCAATGATTCTAACCCTAGACCTCCTCTGTAACCCAAAATATGCAACATATAGAAATTTTTAAGGGTAAAAGTTTGACGCCATTCCACGAGCGGGCGCAATTTTGAAGCATGACATGTTGGGTATCATTTTACTCTGCGTAACATTATCTTTCACAATATAAAAAAAAAATGGGCTAACTTTACTGTTTACTTTACTAAAGTGTTTGTTTGTTTTAAAAAAAAAGTGCGCTTGTAAGACCGCTGCGCAAATATGGTGTGACAAAAAGTATTGCAATGACCGCCATTTTATTCTCTAGGGTGTTAGATAAAAAATATATATAATGTTTGGGGGTTCTAAGTAATTTTCTAGCAAAAAAAAATGTTTTAAACTTGTAAACACAGGGCCAGATTCTCTAAGAAAATCGCCGGCGTAGCGTAAGCCATTTACACTACGCTGCCGCATCGTACTAGAGCAAGTGCCGTATTCTCTAACCATTTGCTCCGTAGTTTGCGTTGGCGTAGCGAAAATGGCCCAGCGTAAGCTTGCGTAATTCAAATGGGGCGGGTTGTATTTAAATTAAGCGCGCCCCCGCGTCGAACGGACTGCGCATGCGCCGGCCGGGGAAAAAGCCCAGTGCGCATGCTCCAGCTCACGTCGGAAAGCGTTGTTGAAACCGACATCAAAACGACGTGATCGTCACTACGCAATGCCCCTATTCGCGAACGAGTTAATAAAACGACGTAAGCGACGGAAAAAGCCGACGCTGACCCGACGCCATACTTAACATTGCATCCGACGGCACCCGACGGCATCCGACGTTACTTCGTAAGGTTACTCCTCATAGAAGCAGGGGTAACCTTACGCGGACGAAAACGACGTACGCGACGACGGGGCGGCGTAAAAGCGATGGGAATCGGCGTACTAGCCTCATTTGCATATGCAAATGAGAAAACAACGTAAAGGCCACCTAGTGGCCGGAGTTGTCATTACAACTACGATCCGCAAGTGTAATGGTATTACACTTGTCGGATGTTGAAGCGTATCTATGCCAAAGTGATGCTAAGCATCACTCGCATAGATACGAGGCAAAAAAAACGGCGATACGACGGGGTATCTGAGATACTCCGTCGTAGCGCCGCTGAGAATCTGGCCCACAGAGTCTGAAAAACAGGCTTCCGATGCTCGTGCAACTCTGCAAGGGGCGGGTTATTCATTGAACATAGCAAGGGGCGATATAAGCATAATAAAAATTTACTGTGTAAAGTAATAAAATTGCTTGTGTTATGTAGTTACATAACCCCTGCAAAGCTGCCCATCTACATTGAACTACCCACCCTTATCAGCTCAGCCCATCATTGTAAAATACGGCCTCTTCTGTAGGCAATACACGCTTCTCAATAATTGATCCATGCACTCCCATTGTATGAGCTCTGCCCATCATGCGGCCGCTCCTTGCTATATTCAATGAATAACCCGCCCCTTGCAGAGTTGCACGAGCATTGGAAGCGTGCGGCACAATGTCATATTGATTGTGCAGGCGGCGTGTACAGCTGATGATCAGCTGTTCAAGTTCTGAGATTTTCGGCGGCTTCGTTGTGCTCCGTACTGCGCAAGTGCTCCGCCTGCGCAGTACAGGGCAGGCATTATCCGACGTGGGGACCTTTCTCGGCAAAACACAACGCCGGAGTCTTCAAGTGATATAAGATTAAATAAACCAGCCAGTGATTCTACCCTGCAGTAACCAGACTAAGGATAAATACCAGCATATAAACTACTATGACTATATATTTCATTGTGCAGAGTGCTGTGTAGTCCTGTATGGATTGCACACATGATTAAGCACCCTCTGTAGTCTATTTAATGATACTGAGAGAGGTATCAAATGATTGTAATTTTTACCACCAACTTAGGTCAAAGTGACAGGTTCTCTTGTAAGAACTATGGTACCCCTACCTACTGATACCCTCTTTTAATGTGCTAACATCAGTAGGGTATCTAGGGTATGGCATCCATGGAAAGTGCCATGGGCGCCATATGAAGGGGGCTCTGTTGAGTGGCTGGGCAGCAAGGCACTTACCAGGGTCTGAGGGTCTCTCCTTCTCTCCTCCCGAGCATAGGCAGGATCTCCTTTACAACACTTTTGCTAATGGACAATGGCAGCGCTATCCCTGCTGCGTTCAGCCACAGCCCTCCCCCGTTCTCCCAGGCTCTCCCATTCCATCTGGTCGGATTGGCAGCGCACAAAGAAGACAGAGGAACATCAGTTTCTCCCTCTCCTCTGTGAAAACTGAGGCCTTAAGTGATGAAGATTTCATCACTTCCAGTATTGGTTCTGCACTTACCTGGCCTTGGAGGGATCAGGGGTCTAATAAACCCCAGATGTCTCCATAAAGAGTATATGTCACTACCCAAGGTATCACAGGGGATGATAAATATCACTAGCTGTTTTTTTTGTTAAGGTTATCTGAAAGATGGGTTTCAAATGTTTCGACAGGGGCACAGCTTCAGCGCTTGCCATAGGCGCTATTTTCACTAGACACACCTCTGGCTAACATTCTCCTCCTCTTCATATAATAGTGTTGGAGCCTAGTCATTTATACCAAGGGAGGTCACATTCTCCACCATAATCAGAAGCACTGGGTATTTACAAAGGGAAGGACAACAACGTTGAGAATCAGTAGGTTGGGAGATGTTCTTGCAACAGTAACAAAGTAACAGATTCTCTGTTCCAAGGTGAGAGCACATGGGAGCTTCTCCAATGCACTCTGCATACACAGATAGAAGAGGTGGTGCATGAAAATATGTTCATTGTGTTTCATTGCTCACTATCTCTTCCAGAGAGCAGTGGACAAGAGACATTAAGGGAAATACTTTTCTACCATGCCCTGGAAGCACATCTAACACCTTGAGAGGAGCACCCCTCACAGTACTGCACCCACCTTGAATTCCTTCTCAATATTAGCTAACACAGCCAACTCATTACTGAGCTCCAAAGCTGTCATAACAGGGTCTTCGCTGGACAACGATAGATAGGCAGGACTTGCAAGTCCCTTATATGCATTGATCCTGGACCTGGAGTGGCTAAAGGCGTCGTGTTTTTGTTTTTCACTACATTCACTGCATTTACAAAAATAATCGTGAGGTCTCTCAATTCGGGCTCCCTTTCTCAGAAGGGTGTGAACTATTTCGTACTCCTGACAGTGAGCAGCCAAAATAATAGGCGTGATATCTTGAGAAAATCTAGTTCCGTCTTCATCATAGGCATAGAAGTCGTCCTGTTGGAATTCCGACTGGCTAGGACTTGTCGTAAGCCGCTTGCCTTCAGCAAACGACGGATGGCCAAGAATGGCCTCTACTATCCTTACATATCCTTTACTGATAGCTAAAAGCAAAGCATCTCCCACCCGTGCCAAGTTTTCCTTCTTCAGTAAAAGTTCTGTAATTTCCAAGTGCTCATTGGCAACTGCTAACTGCAAAGCATTCTGGCCCATGTAATCCACACAGTTGACATTTAAAGAGTGACATTCTTCCATCATCTTCCGAACCACAGGAATGTTCCCGTATTCTGCAGCATCCAAAAACCGCTCCTCTTCTACTGATAGGCTGGTGGAACGGTCACTGAACATATAAGCTGGCCCTCGGTTAGCTTGCCTCCTGCCTTTTTCCCGAAGTAATGTCTGCCTCCGATGCGACAATCTGTTTTGTCTGTATGCAAGACAATAAAAAGAACCAAAACAATTATAAGCGAGGATACAATGAAAATTTCCAGACAAGGTATTCAATGTTACAAAGAAAAGCAACCAAGGAATATGAGTTTTTCTTTTGAAGAAAACCAACAAATTATGTAATGAAAAATGTTATACCAATGATTGTTTTTTTCATATGATGGTGCACTGAGGGTATTTCTCATGGTTGGTCGTACCCCATAAAATACATATTATTGGATGGTGACTGTGTAATTAATGTGCATTGAGGTACAGTATAGTTGAACTAATGGCAAATACAAATTGACACTCTGCATTAATTTTCATAATTTAACCACTTCCTGCCGGCCGTACGACTTTGTAGGGCCTCAGTGTGGATGCCAATTGCCAGGAGGCCGTCTATATATGGCCTCCAGCCACTGGGGGGCGCGCGGGTGCCGCCGACGGTGTGCCCGCCGCATCACTGAGATGCTAATGCGCAATCGGCGCTTACACAGACAAGGACGTGGTTCTGTGTGTGTAAACACACAGATCCACGTCCTGTCAGGGAGAGAGGAGACTGATCTGTGTCCCTTGTACATAGGGACACAGATCGGTCACCTCCCCCAGTCAGTCCCCTTCCCCCACAGTTAGAAACACTAATAGTGTTAACCCCTTCCCTGCCAGTCACATTTATACAGTAATTAGTGCATATTTATAGCACTGATCGCAGTATAAATGTGAATGGTGTCAAAAGTGTCCGATGTGTCAGCCATAATGTCGCAGTCCCAATAAAAATCGCACATCGCCGCCATTGCTAGTAAAAAAAAAGAATAAAAAGTAATAATAATTCTGTCCCCTATTTTGTAGACGCTATAACTTTTTCGCAAACCAGTCACTTATTGCGATTTTTATTTTTTTTTGTTTTACCAAAAATATGTAGAAGAATACGTATCGGCCTAGACTGAGAAAAAAAAACGTAAAAAAAAAATGGGCTATTTATTATAGCAACAAGTAAAAAATATTGAATTTTTTTTCAAAATTGTCGCTCACCGCAGAGGTGATCAAATACCACCAAAAGAAAGCTCTATTTGTGGGGAAAAAATGACGTCAATTTTATTTGGAAGCCACGTCGCGCAATAGTCAGTTATAGCGACGCAGTGCCAGAAGCTGAAATTTCACCTGGGCGGGAGGGGGGTATATGTGCCCAGTAAGCAAGTGGTTAAATAAAATAAAAAAAGATTTGTCATATGGAAAATTAAAAATACCCCAACACCACCACTTCAAATCCATGAAATTAGATACCAAGATCAAAAGAGGCCTTCAGTAAGAAGGTTACCTAGGAGTCAGGAAAGGGATTCAAAAAGATTGCCAAATGATTTGAAATTCCATTCCATTCCACTGTAAGAAAGAATCTACATGAGGTGTAGATTTCAAACAACTGATAATTTATTCGGGACTTGCAAGCCCAGAAAATTGAACCCAAACATATTCTTGCAACTGCATTTACAATCAGAAAGAAATTGCACCAATTCCATTGCATGAGAGATGTATAAAGTAAAAGCCTTTGCTGCCCAAAAAGAACATTAGACTTGTGCTGATCATAGATGGATCGAAATTTGGTTGGTTGAGCAAAAAATTGTCGAATTTCGATCTTTGTGTGGCAATTCCTGTTCTACAGAAGTCGACCATTAGATCAACTTCTGTCGAACAGACACACTGGAAAACGTTGTCGATTGGTGGCTGCAGTCTCTAATACCTAGTACACACGATCGGTTTTCCCGACGGTTAAATGACCGCTGGGAAAACCGAGGGGAAAACTGGGAAATGGGTTGGTCCCTTTTCCCCTGTACACACGCCTGTACACATGCCGACAGGAAAACTGCCAGGAGAACTTTGGTCGGAAAAAAACGTCTGTGTGTATGCTCCCTCCCAGTGTTTCCCAATAGGAAAACTGTGAGAAAAAAACTGCCATTCGTGACGGGAAACAAGTTCAAATTTTTTTCACCGCAGTTTTCCTGTCGGGAAAACTGCTAAGGAGCATACACACGGCCGTTTTCTTGAAAGGAAAATCGTGTTTATTCTGATGGCAGTGGAATAATGTCCCGGCTTGGGGGATTTCTAAATCCACCTCACTTGTGTGGATGTAGGAATCTGATTATTATTTTTATTCAGCCAACAAAAATAACTGTCTTTGCCAAGCTTAAGATTACAATTGAACATAAAGGCCTTCTGGAAAAACGTACTGAAGATTAATCAATAAAAAACAGAGTTGTTTTTTTCACAGTAACAGTAGACATCTTTACTATAAACGGAAGACAAAATTTAAGGAGAATAATTCCATAAGAACTGTGAAGCATGCTGGTAAATATGTTATGAAGGGATTACTTTACAGCTTCAGAAACTGTCTTTGAGTCAACAATACATTCTACATCATACAAAAATGTGCTTGATGAGAATGTCCTAAATGAGGATTGACTGAAACTGGTGCACAAAGAATTTCTAACTTCAGCTTTTTCAATTAAGCCTTGACAGTTAAACCTAGAAGCTGATTGGTTTCTATGCACTGCTGCACCAGATTCTGTGTGTACCAGTTTTAGTAAATCTCCACCCATCTATCTAAATGTGGAAGTTGAACCTGAAATGGGTCTTTCAGCACCATAATGTTTGGAAATATGCTAGAAAATTTACCAAGGAATGTCTTAAAAAGAGAAAATGGAGTGTTATGGACTGCCTTAGTCAATGATCTGACATCTTGGAACAGAAGGAACTTCGCATTGAGAAGTAGTCAAAAACTGGTGGACAGTTATACAAAATGGCTACATAAAGTCGTTTCTGCCAGTGCAATGCCAACTGTTAATGCCAAGGTTATACCTACTTTTTCTAAAATACTCTACTAAATCTATAGATTTTTTTTGTTACATAGATTATTGAAAATGCTTTTATTCTTGTGTTCCATTTCAAGCATATGCCCTTTATTTGTAAAAAAAAAAAAAAGTCAACAATTTTCATGGGTTATATGACTGGAGTTTCCAACACTTATTGACAATCATCTATGGGTTCTTAGAAACTTCAGGCTATACTAGGAAAATACAGGAAGACATAAAACAGAACTGTCAGTTCCTGACACTGACATGGATGAAGGAATAGGAAAAGGCAATGCAATGAACGTCTAAGCCAAAAGAAATATTGCTAGGTTTTACAAAGTGGCCAAAATAAAAAACGATCTATTACACGTGTAACACATAGGGAAGAGAGGAGTGATTTTGAAAGTCAAGTTCAATGAGCTGCTGAAAATTTCTTGAAGAAAAAATATCTACCTTTTTGTACTTTTTTTTATTTATATAGATGGTAATTAGAGAGTGTATATATATTTAGGATACTTTGTGATTTTTCATTATATATGTAGCACTAGCCCTGTAGTAACTTGTTCCCTTACTCCTGTACAGCCAGGCAATATGCATTCTCCAGTTGCATCCAAACACAAGAAGTAAAACCCTTGGCTTTGTTTTTA
Source organism: Rana kukunoris (assembly GCA_029574335.1). Lineage (NCBI taxonomy): Eukaryota > Metazoa > Chordata > Amphibia > Anura > Ranidae > Rana > Rana kukunoris. Next base: position 56,696,420 of record CM056050.1, read on the forward strand.
TATTTTATTAGGCATAACAACTTGGATGGGTTAAAGGAATATATGGAATGCCCAACTTGAATCAAAGAACAAAACCAAGGACAACTTCCTTCCTATGTACAAAGTGTGCTGATGTACTCATACCATCCTCCTTGCTTACATTGTTTCTTAGGTAAGATTCCTCTCAAACCGCACTGCTGTCAGGATCCTTCCAAGCCAGCCCGAGCTTCAGCTCTAGGCAGAGCCCCTCTAGGGCCACCAACAGTTTCCTCAGCACTAAATCTTCCACTAACTCCCCTGCTAGCATGACTCATCCATATTAAAGGGCTGATTTAGCCAACCTGCCAGGCCCACTGCCTGAGGATTGGCTAAGTCCCCTAAGTATGCAGATCAACCCTCCTGACCTCCACCCACTAACTTCTGGAGATGTCTCCAATCTTCCAGAACCCGGTTGACGGGGGGACCTAGATTCAAGACTCATTTTATCATTAAACAAAAGGTTCATTTGAGAAATGTATATATGGGTAAGATTTACGCTGCTAAGTGTTACCAATGTTAATAAAAAGATTAAATAAATAAAAATTATAAAAAAGTTGTACTGTCACATAAGGTGCAAATGTGTTAAATAGGCAAACACACTTCAAAAAACTGATCAATGAGTATGTGTCCAGTATAGTGGTAAAGTGCAAAAAAAATGTAATTGCCAAATTTGGTGACTCTTCACATGTACTCCCCCCCTCAGGTCCACATTTACCAAAGGGATGTACCCCTGCAGGGGTAAAAGGCCTCACAATGGAGTCAGCTCTTTGTCCTGCGTTCCCACAATCATTCAATACACTCACATATAGATGGATAAGAAAAAAGGGGGATCCCATCATGTAAATCCGTAAATAAAAGTTTAGTAAAAAGCACTGTCCCTAGTGCCAAAAGATAATACAAGAGTTACAACAAAATCATCTGGGACTCCTTACGTTCCAGAGACTAGAAACTCCAAACCCGGAAGTGATGCAGTGACGCTGTAAGCTTCTCTCTATGCGTTTTGTCATGCAGGATGCAGGGGTACATCCCTTTGGTGAATGCGGACCTGAGGGGGGAGCATGTGTGAAGAGTCATCAAATTTGTTGATTCATTTTTTTTTCACTGTACCACTATTTATAAACTTTAAAATTGAAAGGATTCTATATGTTAATGTTCTTTTGCTGATCTATGCACTTTGGAATCACTAAAGAAATGAACACTTGTTGGACACATACTCATTGATCATTTTTTTTAAAGACTTTATTAAGTGTGTTTGCACATTTAACATGTTTCCACCTTATATGATGATGTCTTAAAGTGACATACATTTTTTCAGGTTATTTTAATTTTTTCATTCTATTTTCATTTAATCTTCCAAGGATTTTTATTAACATACTCTGTCCCATTGGTAACACTTAGCAGCACCAATCTTGCGCATATATAAATTTATCATATTCCTTCACTGATCCCACACCTGTGGGTACAGGTGGGGTAGGCTACAGCTAATTTTCATCTCCTGGCACGGAACACTATATTGTTTTTTAAAAGATTATTTGCCTGCACTATTCTAGTAGCACACTAGATGGTGCTACATATATTATTAGAATGTTTTAATATTTATTATTCCAAGTGATGCAGGCTCTTAATCTACGTTGACGTATTCTGCGTTAAGGAAGCTCAATCATTTTTATTGGGCTGTCAAAACATTAAAAAAAAATGTACCTGCACTATTTTTGAAAACACAGCACCTCACGATGTAGAGCCGTGACCAAAAGTTTTGAGAATGACACAAATTAAAATTTTTACAAAGTCTGCTGCTGCAGTGTTTTTAGATCTTTTGTCAGATATTACTATGGTATACTGAAGTATAATTACAAGCATTTCATAAGTGTCAAAGTCTTTCATTGACAAAATTACATTAAGTTTATGCAAAAAGTCAATATTTGCAGTGTTGACTCTTCTATTTCAAGACCTCTGCAATTCTCCCTGGCATGCTGTCAGTCAACTTCTGGGCCAGATCCTGACTGATGGCAGTGCATTCTTGCAAAATCAATGCTCGGAGTTTGTCAGAATTTGTGTTTTCTTTTTTGTTCCCTCTTCTCTTGAGGATTGACCATAAGTTCTCAATGGGATTAAGGTCTGGGGAGTTTTCTGGCTATAGACTTTAACTTTGGATGTTTTGTTCTCCAAGCCACTTAGTTATTACATTTTCCTTATAGAAAGGTGCTCAATCATGCTGGAAAAGGCATTGCTCGTAACCAAACTGTTTGTGGATGGTTGGGGTAAGTTGCTCCCTGGGAAACTTTTTGTACCATTCTTTATTCATTGCAGTGTTTATTCATTGTGAGTGAGCCTACGTGAATGGTCTCAGGGTGCTTTACTGTTGGCATGACACAAGACTGATTGTAGAGTTCAACTTTTCTTCTCTGGATGCCCCAAACAAGATTCATCAGAGAAAAAAGGGATTTTTAAATACAGCTTACCTGTAAAATCCTTTTCTTGGAGTACATCACGGGACACAGAGCGGCATATTCATTACTATGTGGGTTATATGGAGTACCTTCAGGTGTGGACACTGGCAATCTCAAACAGGAAGTCCCCTCCCTATATAACCCCCTCCCCTAGAGGGAGTCCCTCAGTTTTGTAGCAAGCAGTATGCCTCCCAAAATGGTCACCCAAAAGAGGGGTGGGAGCTCTGTGTCCCGTGATGTACTCCAAGAAAAGGATTTTACAGGTAAGCTGTATTTAAAAATCCCTTTTTCTTTCTCGTACATCACGGGACACAGAGCGGCATATTCATTACTATGTGGGATGTCCGAAAGCAATGCTTTAATGAGGGGAGGGAGACATCTTCCAAAGAAGGATTCAATTTAGAGGTAAACTCAAATAATAATAATAATTCCAACTTAGTCAAGAAAAAACTTTTTTTTTTTTTTTTTTTCTTTCTTTTTACAACCAAGGGTGCTTCTGATCCCGAGGATCTCAAACTGCAGCCTGTAGTACTGCCTGTCCAAAGGCAGAATCTGCATTCCTTCTCACGTCTAGTTGATAAAACTTTGTAAACGTGTGGACTGATGACCACGTCGCTGCCTTGCATATCTGAGCCATAGAGATCTGATGGTGTGCTGCCCAGGAGGCGCCCATGGCCCTGGTAGAATGGGCCTTTACCGACAAAGGAGGAGGCAACCTCTTCAAACCGTAGGCTTGAATGATTAATTGTCTAATCCATCTCGAGATGGTGGATTTTGCAGCTGCCTGCCCCTTCTTGGGGCCATCTGGTAGAACGAACAACACATCTGTTTTCCGGATCTTTTCTGTAGCTTTAAGATAGGCCTTCATGGCCCGGACAATATCCAAGGTATGCAGCAACCCCTCCTTTCTAGATGTGGGTTTTGGAAAGAAGGATGGAAGTACCAAATCCTGGTTCAAGTGAAATTTGGATATAACCTTTGGTAGAAAGGAAGGATGGGGCCGGAGAACTGCCCTGTCCTTATGCAGAATGAGATATGGTTCCTTACACGATAAGGCTGCTAATTCTGACACTCTCCTGGCCGAAACTATGGCGACCAAGAAAACCAACTTTCTTGTCAGTAAGACTAAAGGAATCTCAGCCAACGGCTCAAAGGGTTGTTTCTGTAAAGTGGACAGGACAAGATTTAAGTCCCATGGACAAATTGGTGACTTGACAGGAGGATTAATACGCAAGACCCCCTGTAAGAAGGTCTTTACCAGCGAGTGGGTGGCCAGCGGCCTCTGAAACCACACTGACAGAGCTGAGATCTGTCCCTTGATTGTGCTTAGTGCCAGGCCTTTATCCACTCCTAGCTGGAGAAAACGTAACACCCTATCAATAGTATATTTGCGGGAATTCCATCTTTTGGATTCACACCAGCCTACGTAGTTCCTCCACACCCTGTAATAAATCACCCTGGAGACCGGCTTTCTAGCCCTAATCAGGGTAGGAATTACCTGCCTAGACAGACCTCTACCCCTGAGAATCAGGGATTCAGCCTCCAGGCCGTCAAATTTAGACGCCGTAATGTAGGGTGGAGGATCGGGCCTTGTGAGAGTAGGTCTGGTTGTAGAGGAAGAGTCCAAGGGTCTCCCACTGCCATCTTCAGGACTAGTGAGTACCAAGTCCTCCGGGGCCAAGCCGGAGCTACTAGAATGACTGGCTTGTGCTCCACTCTGATCCTGCGCAACAGGCGAGGAAGTAACTGTAGCGGAGGGAATGCATATAGAAGTTTGAATTGATGCCAAGGGCAAACCAATGCATCGGTTCCGCAGGCCATAGGATCCCTCGCTCGAGACACGAACCTGTCTAGTTTCTTGTTGAACCTGGATGCCATTATATCTACGTCTGGCATTCCCCACCTCTGGCAGATTGTCTGAAAAACCTGGGGATGCAGAGACCACTCCCCTGGCAACAGACTCTGGCGACTTAAGAAGTCTGCCTGCAGGTTGTCCACTCCGGGAATGAATATCGCTGAAATGCAGGGTACATGAACCTCTGCCCACTGAAAAATCAAGCTCACCTCCCTCTGAGCGGCCCGACTCCTGGTTCCCCCTTGGTGGTTTATGTATGCCACCGCCGTGGCATTGTCTGACTGGATTCTCACCGGGAACCCCTTTAATCTGGAGGTCCATGCCAGAAGGGCTAGGCGAGCAGCTCTGATCTCCAAGATATTGATGGGGAGCTGCCTCTCTGCTTTCACCCAAGTTCCCTGGCGAGAGAACCCCTCGAAGACCGCCCCCCAGCCTGCCAGGCTGGCGTCTGTGGTAACTACCTTCCAGACAACAGGGCTGAAGGATTTTCCCTTTAGAAGATTCTGGGGGTTCAACCACCAGGCCAGGCTTTGTCGGACCCTTGATGATAGCGTCAAAGGGGACTCTAAGGCATGTGCCCTCTTGCCCCAGGCTGCTAGAATGGCTGCCTGTAGGACGCGAGTGTGGATCTGAGCGTATGGTACTGCCTCGAACGTGGCCACTAGCTTGCCTAGTACTCGCATACACAGGCGAATAGTTGGTTTTTTCTTGTTTAGAACCAACTGAACCAACCCCTTGATAGCCTCGATCTTTACCAGGAGCAGGAACACCCTTTGCTGTTCTGTGTCTAACCTCATGCCGAGGTATTCCAACTGCTTTGTAGGCTGGAACGCTGACTTTCCCCGGTTTAGGACCCAGCCGAATTCTTCGAGGTACCGAACCGTGAGGTTTACTGCCTTTTGCAGACCCGGCCGTGAGTGATCTATGATTAAAAGGTCGTCCAAGTATGCTAGGACTGTGACCCCTTGGATCCTTAAATTGGCCAGAACTGGGGCTAGGATCTTCGTGAATACCCGGGGGGCCGTGGCCAGCCCGAAGGGGAGCGCCCTGAATTGGAAGTGTCGCTGCCCCACCGCGAAGCGTAAAAATCTTTGATGCGACTGAAAGATTGGTACATGAAGGTAAGCATCCTTTATGTCTATGGAGGCCAGAAAATCGTCCTTCTGAAGCGCGGCGGCTGCTGACCGGATGGATTCCATCCGGAAGGAACGAACCCTTAGGTAACCGTTTAACCTCTTTAGGTCCAAGATTGGCCTGACATCGCCGTTGGGCTTTGGTATGACAAAGAGATTGGAATAGAAACCTAGCCCTTGCTCTTGGGCTGGCACCTCTATTATTACGTCCTGGCAGAGCAGGTGATCCAAAGCTGCCAGCAATGAGGCTTTCCTTGCTGGATCCCTTGGTAGCCTTGATTCTTGAAAATGAGGCGGAGGATACCTTAGAAACTCCAGTCTGTAGCCTGTGGTTACAGATGCCCAGACCCATTTGTCGGGGATCTTGGCTTCCCAAACTTCTGAGAAGAAACGAAGCCTTCCCCCCACCCGCGAGAGTGGGGGTGCCCCTTCATAAGGCAGACTTAGGGGCTGTCTTTGTCGGCTTGCGATACCATGGCCTCTTACCCCCAGGGGCCTGTCCCTGCGATCTACTGTTAACGTTGGATCGTGCAGGCGGCCGTCGATACTGCCTAGAATTTGAGGGCCCCGAGACAGGAAAGAGCTGCCTTTTAAATGTAGGACCCCGGAATGTCTTTTTGACCGGTAAAAGGGTACTCTTGCCATTTGAAATAGTCTGAATATACTTATCCAGATCCTCTCCGAAGAGTCGTCCTCCATGGAAGGGAAACCCTGCCAGAAGCTTTTTGCATGGGGGTTCCGCCGCCCAGTTCTTCAACCATAAGAGCCTTCTCATGTGCACCAAAAATAGTGATAACCGAGAGGCCTGCTGGATGGAATCTTTTATAGCATCTACAGCAAAACACAGAGCTCTGGGAATGTCAGAAAACTCTTCTGCTTGTTGGGTAGGCATGTCCTTTAACATTTCTTTTGTCTGGTCTTTTAACGCCTGACAAACACCAATCGCAGCCACAGCTGGCTGTACCACTGCTCCTGCCGTAGCAAAGGATGCTTTTAAAAGTGTCTCTAACCTTTTATCAACCGGATCTTTAAACATATGTATGTTTTCCACCGGGCAAGTTAGTGATTTATTCACACATGAGATGGCTGCATCCACTACTGGGAGCCTCCACCTCTTGGAGAACCTTTCCTCCATGGGGTAAATGACCGCAAATCTTTTCGGTGGCAGAAAAATCCTGTCCGGCCGTACCCAATCCCGAAAGATCAATTCCTCCAAGAGAGGATGGACCGGAAAAACTGCGTTGCTTAACGGAGCTTTCAAAGAGCCCAGAGAGGATACCGGAGGAACCTGAGGCTCTGGCAATGGTAAACTAAATGCCGAGCGGACCATGTCCGTCAAAGACTGTACCCACAGTCTTTCTGTCTGGGAGTCTGAAAATGGTTCCTCAGAGGCAGATCCCTCAATCCCTGAACCCTCTTGGTTCAGGTCTAGTTGATCCTCCTGTGATTCCAATTCCTCCGGAGAGAGAATCTCAGCATCTGAGGATACACCTCTTGGTGATGGGGATCTAACCCGTTTCTTACCAGGAATAGCTCTAGCGATCAATGCTGCTATTCTCTCTTCTAGCCCCCCTAGGGATACGGCTAGCATCTCCTCTGTGATAAACACAGGGCTGGGCTGATCTGGGCCAGCCTCCGCACCAGATCCCCCTAATGGCTCATCCAAGGCGCCCTTTATGTTAATAAGTTGCGGGGAAAGTATCGGCATATCATCAGAATCAGAAGGGGAACCCCTTTGTTTTTTGGTCTTTTTTGTACCCTTTGACCCCGAACCTTTGGAAGCCATAATACAAAATCGAGGGACTCCGCCCACACAACAGACTGTAGTGGCCAGGAGTACAAAACCAGAGCTTAGGGGACCATAGATCACTAATGCCCAAAAACTGATGGGATCCCGTATGTTTTTCTCTTTTTTTTTTTTTTTTTTTTAAATATATATTATATATATTTTCTTTTTTAAAACATACAGTGACCCCAAACTTAGTTTGCCAGCCTCCAACCTGCTGCAAAAAGGGGAATTTCTTGGCTTAACAAAAAAGGCATTGGAACAAAGTCCAGCATGTACTACCCCTCTTCCGCCACCGGGAGTCACTGTTCTGCCGCTCTGCGTCCTCTCCTTCTGAAATCAGCCTCAGACTGAGCACTGACAATGCCTGCTGATCTATAACAGCACAAGGCGCGCCCCTGTATGACGCCGCAGGCACGCCCCCCCCCCGCCCTCCTGTCTGAACGGCGCGCGCGTATGCCGGAACAGGAGGAACATGGAGGAGCCGCGCTGCTGGAGACCCAGGACTGCAGAAACAGGCGGCAGATTCAAACCCCCGGCCAGGTAGGACTCTCCAAAAGGCCCCTAGGGATCCTTACTAGTCCTAGGAAGAAAGCAGCAGGTTAGCTAGCAACACATTCTTAGACAGGGGAACCTAGTGATGGGGGAAAAAAGGTGTCATCCTGTCTCTCTCAGACATAGTGAGCAAGGTTGCCCATGCAGAGCATACTTAGGCTATCCCCCTTTTAGGTTACCCCGGAGAGCCTGCTGTCGAACCAAGTCCCGCAGGCTCCCCCTTACCTGCTCCATGCTGCAGGATGTTTGTCCAGCAAACTGATCCAATCTTCTCCCATCTCCGTGGGTAGCGTAGTAGACCTTCAGGCCCTGGGGTCCTATGAAGGTACCCACTGTCCTGGACCTATATAGCACCCTGGCAAACAGGAACTTATGGTTTTTACAAACTCCAAGTCCTGGGCCCAGGGTCCAGCCCTCCAAAGAGGAGCATTATAGGCAAAACCCCACGGTTTGGGGCCCGGGTACTGTCCACTTTGGCACTGAGGCTCCTTGGACAGATCCGGTTAGCCCGCCCTTAATCCCAAGGATGTGGAGCAAAGCTATTCCGTGACCAACACCTAAGACACTGGCGAAAAAACTGAGGGACTCCCTCTAGGGGAGGGGGTTATATAGGGAGGGGACTTCCTGTTTGAGATTGCCAGTGTCCACACCTGAAGGTACTCCATATAACCCACATAGTAATGAATATGCCGCTCTGTGTCCCGTGATGTACGAGAAAGAAATTACTTTCCCCCGGTCCTCAGCAGTCCAATCCAGAGCTGTATCCTGGCCTAGGCCAACAAGGCCCAGGCCTAGGGCAGCACTTTGCAGGGGGGCAGCACGAAAAGAGTCCCCACCGGCTTGCACTACACTGTTAGGAAAATTAGTCTAGCACCCCCATAAAGTGCCCGTGCTGCTTCTAGTATGCGGGCGGCCGGCATTCCACAACTGTGGGGGGCGCTTCCAATTTTGACTGTTTTGTCATTCTGGACCACAAACCTTCCTCACTGTGCTATATGTTTCTGCTGCACCATCTACTTAAAGTAGAACTATAGGCAACACTTTTACCATCCCTGTCCCATTGCGAAGATTTCCATTCACTTCCTGCTCTATGGGCAACCAGGAAGTAAGAGGAAATCTAAGTAAATAAAAGGAATCCATTGCCTCCCCCCCCCCCCCCAGGCCCTCAGAAATAGTGTCCTCACTCAAAAATTTCAGGACGGGTCTTAAACACAGGGTGTGGCCGTGACAGGAAGGGGTGGGTCATATTTAAATTGGGGGTTGCACGAGTTTAGTCAGGCCTAGGGCAGCACAAAACCTAAATACACCTCTGGTCCAATCCCTGTACCTTTTGCAGAATATCAGTCTGTCCCTGATGTTTTTCGGATAAGTGTCTTTTTTGCTGCCATTCTTGACCAGACCAGACTCCAAAAGTCTTCTCCTCACTGTCCATACAGATGTACTCACACCGGCCTGCTGGCATTCCTGAGCAAGCTCTGCACTGGTGGTGCCCCCGATCCCGCAGCTGAATCAACTGTAGGAGACAGTCCTGGCGCTTGCTAGACTTTCTTGGGCGTCCTGAAGCCTTCTTTACAAATGCAATGGAAATGTTTTCATGGCAAAGAGGGACTTTGCAATTAATTGCAATTCATCTGATCACTCTTCATAAAATTATGGAGTATATGCAAATTGCCATCATAAAAACTGAGGTAGCAGACTATGTGAAAATAATATTTGTGTCATTCTCAAAACTTTTTGGCCACTTTTTGTAGGTTTTCACATTTGTCCTCTTCATATTTCACTTAACCTTTTTCTCGTTAAGCATTTAATATATCTTTACACTATAGGCTTCCTTGAAATTTAGCCACATACCAAATTATTTTCTACAATAAGAAAGAGCAAATATAAAGCTAATTCATGTGCATGCTTATCATGACTAAACTCAAAGCTGCCCACAATCACTCTGATCAACAATATTAGCATACATCCATATCCCAGGTTCCTTTCTTGGTGGCAATCAGAGCAGGTGGCCAGTAACTGTTTGTGCTCTACTGTTATTCCTGCTTGGGTTCTGACTGATTGACTGTACTGCATCCAGTGAATGGATCAATTTGTAATGCTAATGATGTGGCAAGGAAAGATCCCACAACAATCTGACAGATGGATACGTAGAAATGCTAGCAGCTGAGGAAATATCTTCACCCATTTATCCAAATGATGTCACAGCTGTCTGCTGGACTGTGAAAAATGATGGAGAGCACCATTCCCAGTGGACACTGGGCCATCATTCACAATGTGCAGAAACATCTGCGACCTGCTTCCTATTGTGTTTGAAAGAAAAAAATTGTCTCAGGACAGCTTAGCATCTGTACAATAAATATATACAGTAAATGGCATCTTGGATGTAATTGTGCTTCGCCTATAATCAAAGCATAGGTACTAACATGGTAAAGCCTTACAACTGAGTTGTGGCATCCAAGCTTTTCACATGCAAGCAAGGATCACAAATCATGATCTAGTTCAATATTAAAATGCTCAGGAAATATAATATAGATATGTTTGCATCTTAAATGTAATTTTTCTGTAAGCATTACCTGTAGTGGGCAGGAAATTATGAATTTACGTGCATTAGGGAATATTTTCCAAAGTGAGGGGAATCAAATTGGAAGATCCCTCTATCCCTCTATTCCTGTTACAATCTATAGTTAACATTCACCTTCTTGGTGACACGTGCCCTCAGGACAAACAGGGTGAATAACATTCACAGGGACATAAATATCAATAAAAACAGGACTATCCCCTCACTACTGTATCCAAAACTCTGAGCTGTGTGCCACCAGATTTAAATTGTGCCCCTAATTGATCTCTAAAGCCCCATACACACTATTAGGTTTTCTGCGGATTTTTGTCTTTAGAATTACCAAAACCATATAATATGAGTTCAAACCTTAAAAGGTTCAGTTTGTATGCAATCAGGCAGGCCCTTGCACTACACGGTTTTGGTAAATCTGAAGACAAAAATCTGCAGAAAATTTAATAGTATGGCGCCTTAGAGTGCATCCACTGACCCATGATTAGCCAGTCTGATGGGGACAGTTGAAGTAAGGGGGTACTCTGATGGGGGCAAATTGATGTTAAAAGGGGATTCTGAAGGGGACAATTGATGTAACAAGGGGATTCTGATGAGAACAACTGATGTTAGAGGAGACACTGATGGGGACCCTAATGAGGACTTCTGATTAAAGGAGGGACAGTGATAGAATCAACTGATACAATAGCACCCAGTTTCTGTTTAACTGCTTACATGTACATCATCCTGCCTCTTCTGGGATAGAAGCATGCAGTGCACCACTCCAGTGATGGACACAGAGGATTGCAGCTCCTGGTACTCCACTGCTTTAAACCGTCAGGAATCGTGTGATCACAGGATTACACTGTCAACAAAGCTGTTATGAATTTCATTCAGAGCAGCTGTGTATCCTATAGTGATGCTGTGATTGACCCACAGCTATCACATGGCATCTGGGCCACCCACAGCACCCTGTATCATGTGATAGCTGTGGGCCAATCACATCACACAATAGTAAATCACAGCTGTCATTAATGTAACCCATTTATGACAGTTTAAAACATTGCTGTTACAGTAGTCATCGCCATATCAGCAATCAAAGTGTAAAACAAATCACTGATCACTTCCCCCTCCCCTTAAAATAGTACAGTGTCACTATGGTGACACTAAACTACTCTGATGAAAGCATGTAAAAAAAATAGTAAAACAAGTAAATATATGTTAAAAAGAAAAAAGAAATTGAACAAAAAGTAATTTTATTTTTATTTTTAACACAGGGATACGAGTAAATATCCCCGAATATTCATCAGTCACAAAAAAAAAAAAAAAAAAACAATGTGAAAAAACATTTTTTTGTTAATTTCTTCATTTTTCAAAATATTGTGACAAAAAATTAAAACTTTTTCATAGTTTAGAGACACAATAGCTTTCACAAAAACTAATAATTACACACTTATTGGGATTTTTTTCACCAAAGACATGTAGCATAATACATTTTGGACTACATTTATGAAGAAATTTGGGTCTTTTTATGTATCTTTATAACAGAAAGTAGAATATATATATATATATATATATATATATATATATATATATATATATATATATATATATATATATATATATATATATATTTTAATGACAGGATAATTCATACAATTGTTCCCAGTTCACTCTTGCACTGCCTTTGCACTAACTGTCAGATGTTACTTCCGGGTCATGACTCGTGGTACAGAAGGATGCCTGGTGAACAGGGAAACTGGTTCCCCACATCTCTGTCGTACTGTGAGAAAGAGGCTCACACACAATGTTCATTGTATGCCTGCTGACTTTTGTTTTACTGCACCCCCAGATCAGATAGGATAGATCCGGCCCTGTTTCCAAGCCCAGTTTTTCTAATTAAACAGAAGCTAAAACTACACCTATAGAGTAACCTAAAGTCAGGGAGCACTGAAACGCAAACATGTATAGAAAGGGATAGCATCAGTTATGATAAAGCTAAAAAACGTTATTCTCCCCACCCAACCAACTCCCTCTTTCTCCTGTGCACCCTCCCTGCTGAATTATGCTTCTTGTTTTTATATACTTACTTTTTTAAATGTCTTCATATCAATCATGTGACACGACAGGTCCTCCTACTCTTTAGCTCAGGGGTGCCCAACCTTTTGAAGAGCGAGGGCCACTTAAGCAACTTGGTTACCAGTCGAGAGCCACAATGAGCGTAGCGGGCAGATGACAGGTCGTGGCTACTCTATAGGCCCTACGATCTGGCCAGAATAAAGGGGATGAATTCTCTTCTGTTTTTCGGATTGGAAGTAGGCCGGCGTAAACGGACATCTGTCGCTCTATAGAGGTGAATTAAGGGTCCCATTTGGTCAGGCCGATCGTGTGAAAAGGTCCTAAGACTGCTTTCACACTGATGTGCACCACAGGTGCAGCGTAGTGCACCTGTGTCTATACTGCGGGTTAGCTGAACTTTGCCATAGACTTCACCTGTGGCAAAAGCCAGCACTGTAGAGGAAGCATCGGCTTGTGGGGCTCTGCTCTGCAGTCGCTTTCTTCTTCTACCACCAGCTTCATTCACAACACTGATTCTGTGGTATGGCAGGTCGGCAACCTGTGATCTGGGCTTGCCAACCCTCCATTCCAGAGAAGGAGGTCGCGGGCCACATCAGAGGACTTCGCGGGCCACATGTGGCCCCTGGGCCACTGGTTGCCCACCCCTGCTTTACCTCTACTCTGGGCTGGGTGGTCCTCACAGATGCCAAGATTGGAACTGAAGCTATGATGTTAGTGACGATTTCTGCACCAATATGGGTGGGGTTGATTTACTTAAACCGAAGAGCGAAGAATCTGGTACAGCTCTGCATAGAAATCAATCAGCTTCCAGTTTTAATTTTTTTGGTCAAAGCTTAAAGTGATTGAAAAAGCAGAAGATTTTTTATCTTGGTGCATCCTATACATTAAAGGGGTTGTATGGGTTCAGTCGCAAGGGGGTTACCTTGCGGGTGCGCTCCCGTGTGATACACTCCATAGCCGCCAAGTGTATGACTTGGCCCTGCCTCCTGGTGCACTGCATCATTGATTTGATTGACAGCAGTGGGAGCCAATGGCTGCGCTGCTATCAATCTAACCAATGAATAGCCGACAAGCCATTTGGAAAGCAACGCAGGAACGAGCCCACAAGAGTTCGGGGATCAGGTAAGTAAAACAGGGGCACGGGGGGGGGGGGCGGAGAGTACAAGGTGAAAAAACACAAAGGTTTACAACCACTTTAAGATAAAAAGCCTTCTGTGTGCAGCAGCCCCCCCCCCTCAGCCCCCCTAATACTTACCTGAGCTCATTTCGATTCAGCAATGTTGCATGACAGATTTTGCTTTCCAGGACCCTCCCTCCTCATTGGCTGAGACAGCAGTGAAGCGCCATTGGCTCCCGCTGCTGTCAATCATAGTCAATGAGGAAGGGGAGGGGACAGGGCCAGGCCGTAGCTCAGTGTCTGAATGGTCACAGGGAGCCTCTGCTTGGGTGCCCCCATAGCAAGCTGCTTGTTGTGGGGGCACAGAATACGAGGGAGGGGCCAGGAGCACCAAAGAGGGAACGATAAGAGTAGGGCCTAGGCTGCAGTGCAAAACCACTACACAGAGCAGGTAAGCATAACATGATTGTTATTTTCAACAGAAATCAAACAAGATGAAGTTAGAAGCCGTTTGGCTACCATGCACAGCTACAACATATTTTGCACTCTCCAGTTTTAGTAAATCAACCCCACTGAATGCAGGACACCGTTTGACAATTCCTCAGGAGATGGGCCCTTGACACCCCTACACCCACAGTATCCCTCAAGTCTTCCAGGCTGAGTGATAAGGGATTTTTTTGCAGTGGATAAGCAGTACTAGGGGACAGCTCTTGGTTGAAGGGAACTATTTTAGCCATAGCTAAAAAAAAAGGCTAGAGTTTGGTGGTAAGCAAAGATTATAACCACTTTGGGATAATATTCTTTTTTTTAAACTAGTTTTATAAAAATGTATTTTATAAAACAAAATACATCCAAGACATAGGATTCCCAGAACATGGTGCTTCCAAAGAGAAGCATTAGCTGTTTTCCCTGTAGACTCTTTGGGCCAGACCCACAAACAATTACGGCGGCGTATCTCCAGATCCGGCGCCGTAATTTCAAATCTGCGCCGGCGTATCATTGTTTTGTATGCACAAAACAAGATACGCCGTTTTTTTGTGTAGCTACGCCATCTTACGCCGTCGTCCTAAAGTTTCCTATTTACGCTGGACGCTAGGGGTGCTTCCACGTCGAATATGCAAATGAGCTAGATACGCCGATCGACGAATGTACGTACGCCTGGCGCAGTGTTTTTACGTCGTCTGCGTAAGCGTATGTCCGGCGTAAAGTTACCCCTGCTGTATGGAGGCGTACGTAATGTTAAGTATGGACGTCGGGCCAGCGTCAAATTTTCTGTCGTTCACGTCGTTTGCGTAAACCATTCGCGATTAGGGATTTGCGTAAATTACGTTCACGTCGTTTTCATTGATGTTTTGCGACGTGATTTGGAGCATGCGCACTGGGATACGTCCACGGCCGGCGCATGCGCAGTTTAAAAAAAACATCATTTACGTCGGGTCACGATTCATTTAAATAAAACACGCCCACCTCTTCCCCATTTGAATTGCGCGGGCTTACGTCGGTCCATTTATGCTACGCCGCCGTAACTTAGGAGGCAAGTGAATACGGCACTTGCCATTCTAACTTACGGCGGCGTAGCGTAAATGATATACGCTACGCCCCGCAGACACTAACGCCGGGCTTTGTGGATCTGGCCCTTTCTCTGTATCTAAGGGCAAAGAAAACAGGAAAACAAAGGGAGGGAGATGAGTCAATTCTGAACCATTCAGTTACGTTTGCAAATTGTGTTGGTGGATTTTATAATCCAAAGCTGAAATGCTTCCCAAGTAGCTTTAGCAGTTCACTTATGGCCAGTTCACACAGAGCGCAGGGGGACGGGCGTGTTCCTGTGTGGTGCATTTTCACAGTCCATCATTTCATTAGAATGAACTGCAAAACACACCAAACTATGTGTCTACACAACTTTTAAAAATGCACTTCACCAAATTGTATATTGCTATACCATGCTATACGGTGTCTGCATTTGTGATCTGTGTTTAGGATGCCCAGACATCCCAAGTCTCCCACAAGTCGCGGGAGTCTCCTGCATTTGGCTGCGGGCTCACAGTCACCCGCGAGTGCCAGGCGATCTCCCGGCTGAGCTTGTCACTCAGCCAGAGACAGAAGACAGAGCAGCCCGAGCGGCCGAATGGGGTAAGGCTGCGGCAACACTGGTAAGGCTGTGTTTCATGGGCACTGGTAAGGCTGAATTTCATGGGCACTTGTAAGGCTGTGTTTCATGTACACTGGTAAGGTTGTATTTCATGGGCACTGGTAAGGCTGTATTTCATGGGCACTGGTAAGGCTGTGTTTAATGGGCACTGGTAAGGCGGCGTTTCATGGGCACTGGTAAGGCTGTGTTTCATGGGCACTGGTAAGGCTGTGTTTCATTGGCACTGGTAAGGCTGTGTTTCATGGGCACTGGTAAGGCTGTGTTTCATGGGCACTGGTAAGGCTGTGTTTCATGGACACTGGTAAGGCTGTGTTTCATGGACACTGGTAAGGCTGTGTTTCATGGACACTGGTAAGGCTGTGTTTCATGGGCACTGGTATGGCTGCGGTTTTTATTTTTTCTGCTATAAATGAAAAAAGAACGAAAATGTTGTAAATATAAAATTTTGCAAAAAAGTAATTTTTCTTCATAAATTTGGCCTAAAATGTATACTGCTACATATCTTTGGTAACAAAACAAAAAAAAATAGATATTATTTAGTCTGGGTGAAAGTTATAAGGTCTACAAGCTATGGTACCAATTACTGAAAATTGATCAATTTGATAACATCTGATGTACTGACAGCCTCTCTCATTTCTTGAGACCATAACATGCCAGAAAAGTACAAATACCCCACAAATGACCCCTTTTTGGAAAGAAGACATTCCAAGGTATTTAGAAAGAGGCATTGTGAGTTTTTTTAAGTTGTCATTTTTTCCCACAATTTTTTGCAAAATCAAGATTTTTTCATTTTTATTTTTTCCCCACAAACTTTTCATATTAGCAGGTTATTTCTCACACACAGCATATGCATACCACAAGTTACACCCCAAAACACATTCTGCTATTCCTTTCGAGTATGGCGATACCACATGTGTGAGACCTTTACACAGCGTGGCCACATACAGAGGCCCAACATTCAGGGAGCACCATCAGGCGTTCTGGAACACCCAGACCAATTCTGACATTCCTCTCCTACATGGAAAAAATCATAATTTATTTGCTAGAAAATTACATAGAACCCCAAAACATTATATATGCTTTTTTAGCAAAGACCCTAGAGAATACAATGGCAGTCGTTGCAACTTTTTATCGCGCATGATATTTGCACAGCAATTTTTCGAACGCATTTTTTTTGGAAATAAAGCAGTTTTGTGCTTTTAAAAAAAAAACATTAATGTTTTTGCATAATATGAAAGATGAAGTTACGCCAAGTAAATAGATACCCAACATGTCACCCTTCAATATTGCACACGCTTGTGGAATGGCGCCAAACTTCGCTACTTAAAAATCCCCATAGGTGACGCTTTAAATATTTTTACTGGTTACATGTTTTTAGTTGGAGAAGAGGTCTAGGGCCAAAATGATTGCTCTTGCTCCAACGTTCGCAGCGATACCTCACATGTGTGGTTTGAACACTGTTTTCATATGTGGGCGGGACTTACGTGCACGTTCGCTTCTGTATACGAGCACGCGGGAACAGGGGCGCTTTAAAAATGTTTTTTTTTTTTTATTGTTAATTTTTCTTTATTTGTTTTAGTTTGACACGTTTTTCCCCAAAAATAAATGTTTTGATTACTTTTATTCCTATTACAAGGAATGTAAACATCCTATATAGCATGACAGGTCCTCTTTACAGTGAGATGTGGGGTCAATAAGACCCCACATCTTGCCTCTAGGCTGGGAAGCCTGAAAAAAAAAACGATCGCAGAGTATTGTTCAGAGTATTGCGCAGGGGGTACTGCAGAGTATTGTTCAGAGTATTGCGCAGGGGGTACTGCAGAGTATTGTTCAGAGTATGGTGCGGGGGTACTGCAGAGTATTGTGGGGGTACTGCAGAGTATTGTGCCGGGGTACTGCAGAGTATTGCGCCGGGGTACTGCAGAGTATTGCGCCGGGGTACTGCAGAGTATTGCGCGGGGGTACTGCAGAGTATTGCGCGGGGGTACTGCAGAGTATTGCGCGGGGGTATTGCAGAGTATTTCAGAGTATTGCGCAGGGGGTATGTAGAGTATTGCGCAGGGGGTATGTAGAGTATTGTGCAGGGTGGTATGCAGAGTATTGCGCAGGGGGTATGCAGAGTATTGCGCAGGGGGTATGCAGAGTATTGCGCAGGGGGTATGCAGAGTTATGCAGAGTTTTGCGCAGGGGGTATGCAGAGTATTGCGCAGGGAAGGAAGAGTATTGTGCAGGGGGTATGCAGAGTAATGCACAGGGAAGGAAGGGGTTAATGCAGGGATGGCTGAGCAGGGATGGATGGATCTGTGACTGCAATAGTCACAGATCCATCCCACAGTGCTGCTGCCATCCGCGCTCCCCCTCTCACACTGTACCAATCGGTACAGAGAGAGGAGGGAGGAACCGGCGTCATCAAATGACGCCGGTTTGTTTACAAGTGATCGCTCCGCGATTGGACGGAGCGATCACGTGGTAAACCACCGTTATCAGCGGCGATTTACCGTGATCCGTGATCACGGACATTCCTGTGTGCGCGAGAGCGCGATTCTGGAATCACGTTATATAACCTGATCCCAGAGTTAAGCAACCACCTGCGCGGGAGCGCGATTCTGGGGGGGCGCGGGAGCGCGATTCTGGAATCACGTTATATAACGTGATCCCAGAGTTAAGCAACCACCTTGCCGCCGTTATTTGACGGTGGCTGGTTGCTAAGTGGTTAAGCATAGCAAATAATCATGTAGCACGGTAGGTTAACATTTATGCAAAAAAAAAAACAACAAAGAATTTATACAATTTACATCGTTGACATAGGCCTTACATTGGTAGAGAACATATATGTACCTCCAAAGTTTTGCGGATCATCCACTAGTGGTGAGGTGTGTGCGGATCAACTACAGCGGATGTTGAGCTGTGTTGGGTACAGCGTGTGTTGCAACCCAAGTGGCTCATGTAGACCACGGTCAGCCTGTGAACCTAAGTGAGGAGTATATAGGGAGTGGGTCATGGGGAAAACAGGAACAAAGGAATGCCTATGAAAATAATCTTGTACAGAGCGTAGTACTGTAGAAGAGGATAATATATTTTGAAGTATGTGACTGGATCCTACTGAAGGACCTTGGGTCTCCATATTCATTAATCTTAAATATTTATCATGATATAAGTTTAAAAAGAATAAATGAAATAAATAAATTATGTCAAAAATAAATTGTATCAGAAAAAATACTCCTAATCTATTGTACTAAAAAGCTGAGCAGGACTTACATGCTGGTGCTGCTGTAACCCACTAAAACCGGGAAGGACAGGGGATGATGGTATAGTGTTCTCTGGAAAATATATAGAGAGCTAGGGTGGTTATACCACAACAACCATCTGATGGATGGTGTGAGGTTAAACATAGGAAAAAACAGAAACTAAAAAGTATATATATATAAGTAGCGAGACCAAGTAACTGAGACAGAATGAGCTCATTAGATCTTATATAGAGGGTGTGTAAACACCATAATGTACCTCTGGAGAGAGTTCTCCCAAAGGAAAGGTAGATGGAATCTTGATTCCTCGATAGGAGGCAGAGAGGAGCATCTACCTAAAATAAAGCACATGCACACCAAGGTGCATAAGATAAAATAAACAACCTAGTCCCAGTAGGTCTGCGTGCAGGTACAGGCATCCACATTGAGCTAAAAGACGTGTTGGAGTTACCTGACTAAAGACTGTCCAGATCGAGTCCTTCCCGGAGTGGCCCGTGCAGCGAGTAATGCTGACAGGCACTATATATGTATGTCTAAAAATATGAGGTACAGCGCAAATATATTATATGTGAAAATTCAGTGATGACACCAAAAAGTAAGAAAAATGAATAAAAAAATTAAAAGATAAAAGGCACCAAATGATATGAATGAAAAACCACAACCTAAAAATGAGCTGATTGATATTCATGTACCAAAAACAGGGTAGGTAGATATCAACCAATGGGTGACCAGAAAGGATGAATGTGCAATCAATCCTAAGGTCTAACATATATTGTCATGTCCTGAAATAGTGAAAAAAAAAGAAAAATAAGGAAAAATAAAACTACCGGTAAGTCCCAAGTGTAATATAGTGAGAAGTGAGTCTAAAATCTTCTTCACACAAATGATGTGACATTAGAGGATAAACTTCCTTTCACCAAGTGAACACCCGAGTGAGAGAGATGTAGTCTCCTTACCGGATAATATGACCACAAACAGGTGGTCTGATCGGGCACAGGGTGTTTAAAGTCTCCCAAAAAGACTAATAGCTGGGACCGGTTCAGATGTGTTGAATCAAGCACTGATAAGGATCTCAAGCATAAAGACAAAAGCAAACAAGAAACAGGCCCATAGTGTTAACTGCGACAAGGAACTTTAATATATAATGGTAATGCACTTACAAGGGCAGATGTATTGCACACGTTGTATACAAATTCTCTCATGCAGTGCAAACAATTTTCGGTGTCTCCTCCCGTCCCATTAACCATATATGTATTCCTCACACGTGCGGAGGTGGAGTACGGGCGTATGACGTGAATTACGTCATGACGCATGAATGGACGTGAGAGCTGTGACAGAGGAGGTGCGTGCATCAAACCTTCTCAGAAGTCCCGCTGCCATATTGCACATATGCCGTGCGTGCGGAAAGGAGACATGCCCCGTGGGCGGGGCGCATGTAAGATGACTAAGCCTAAGTGCTGATTGGCCTGGACGCGGGAGTGTCACAGAGATAGGGCAACCACAACATCAGAGCCTCCGCTGTGATTCAGTGCTGAAGTGTTAGCACTGGTAGATGTCCCTGAGCGCCCATTCAATAGGTAAACAGGCCGAGTGGAATCACATGAGATTAGGTGGCATAAAGATGTTATACTAGCCTGCTAGAGAGTGTGTTTCATGTAGCGACGAACAAAGATCTTTGGGATATGAAAAATTGGAGGAACTCATGCGATCACCTTGGGGCACACATACATTGTTCAATACCTGCAAGGGAAAAAACTCAAAAAGACTAAATTAAATAATAGAGTTATATGGGCAGCAAATTGCCACCTATAGACGACCCTTAATTGTCATTCATCGGAACAATTAGTTAAGTTCAAAAGCATGATGACACCGATGATCTGTGTCATAACAACATCAATAATTGAAATATAAATCTATAGCAAAAATAGATATTGGTTGGGTCTCGGTTGGATGTCCCCAAACGCTGTACTGCGAGTGGGGGGGGGGGGGAGCGGATAACTGTGACCAAAAAAGGCCACCGAGGAATACCTAATAAGGCACTGTGATATCCAAAAAGGGGGGATGAAAAGATAGTTGGGGGGGGGGGCAAGGGAGGTGGTAGTTAGAACCTGTAGATGGTATCTATTCTAACTCTCTAAGGGGGTTTGTTAGGCAGGAGTAGGTGTTGCTGAAGAAAATCACAGGATAAGGACCAACAGCTCAGGTGTGGGAGACCATAATATTAAGGGTATATATCCATTTGGCCCCTACCCGGAGGAGGCGTTTGTCGGCTTCTCCACCCCTCTCATTCAGAGGAATGTGCGCCAGGGCAAAAAAGCCCATCATTTTCAGATTATGACCATGAAAGAGGCCCATATGTCTACTAATAGCAGTAACCAAAAAGCTAATGGAAGCACCTAACACATGATCACGTTTACGGCAGAAAAAATTCCTCTTAGTCTTCCCTACGTACAAGGCTCCACAGTTACATCTCATCATGTAAATCACACCGATGGTCTGACATGTAGCTCTAAACCTTGGTCTGCAGATGTCCCCATTTGGGAGACCTATGCTAGGGCCTTTAATAATAAACCTGCAAAAGTTACATTTGGTACAGGGGAAGGTACCTGTTTGTGTTGGTCTCGGGATTGTCTGGGTTGCATAGTGACTTGATACAGCACTGTCGCGTATAGAGCAAGATCGCTTAAAAGTGATTTCAGGGTAAGTGTTTATAAATCTACTGATTTTGTCATCTGACGTTGGTAAATACCATAATTGATTATAGATCTTTCTGACCTTAGTGTGTTGTCGGTTATACCGAGTAATTACCCTGGTGGTATTGGAATTTTTTTTTCGTTTTTGGCGTATATAATAATGCATTCCTATCCTGTATATTTACTTTGTTAAAGGCCTTACGTAGGCAACTTTTGGTGTACCCTCTGGCTCTGAGATGAGCATAAAGCTGTTTGGATTCATTCAGGAAGTCTTGCTCCTGCGAGCAATTACGTTTCAATCTAAGGTACTGGCTGTAGGGGATGCTAGTAATCAGAGACTTAGGGTGTGAGCTGGATGCGTGTAGCAAACTATTGCCCGCTGTGGGTTTTCTGTAAACTGTTGAACAGAGATTACCTCCTGTATCAACATATCATTCCACATCAAGGAAAGTGATCCTTTCCTGACTACAATTATGTGTAAACTTTAAATTGTATGCGTTAACTTGTAATTGATCCAAAAAGATGTTTAGGTTTTCCCCTTCGTCCCGCCCAAATCATAAAGACATCATCAATATATCTGTGCCACGTTAATACATGCTCAAGCGATATATCACTGCCATCTCCACCGGTACAGGTTGGCATATGAGGGGGCACAGCCCGCCCCCATAGCCACACCCTGCACCCCTCGTATGCGGGTTTTCTACGGGTTTTCTACTAGTGCGTCATATCCTTCCTGGGAGCTTTTCTCATTGCTCCCAGGAGTCATTGCGGAGCCTCGCCGCCATCTTGCTCCACCCCACACTCCTGCACAGTAATGATAGAGTGAGAAGGGGCAAGCGGACATCTTGTTACACCCACTGGAGTTTTAGATTTCACAGTTATTTTCAACACAAAACGGAGCTTATATGCTTAAATACAGTATCCGTTTTGTGTTTAAAATAACTAAAGTCTGAAACTCTGGTGGTTGTAACAATATGTCCGCTTGCCCCCTTCTCACTATCATTACTGTGCAGGAGTATGGGGTGTAGCAAGATGGTGGCCACGGAACTGAGCATGTGCAGGATCGAGAGGCAGTGAATGCTGGAAGTTCAGCTTTCACTGAAACAAGGAAGTAAGTGCTTGTCGGCTTCATGACCACAAGCAAAATGGAAACGGGTTTCCTGAGAAAATAAAAGTTATCATTTCAGAAGGAATCACTGTGCGGATGAATAGAAACGGCAGAGAAGTGAGTAAACTCATTTGATATGCTTTCAAAAATATAATGGGGAAAAAAAAAAGGTGGGGAGCCGTGCGAGATCCGCTTTAAGATAAATTCTAACATCTCAACAATAAAGTTATTGTACTTGCGTGAATCCTTGTCACTCATTAAGGAAGCTTCTGATAACTTGTATCCCCTGTGTATACAGGGCTTCTATATCAATGGCAACCAGTCAAGCATCTTTGGGTATTGATAGATCGTCTGTGATCTTTAAGAGCTCAATGGTGTCCTTTACATGTGAGAAGAGGCCTCGTATGTGAGGGTTAAGATATTCGTCTATAATTCTACTGGCGTTTTCTGTCAGTGACCCGCATCCAGAGACTATGGGTTGTCCTGAAGGTGGAATAAACCCTTTTATGCACCTTTGGAAGTGCATAAAAGGTAGGGGTTGTGGGGTGTTCAATGTTCAAAAACTGTAAAGTGTTGTCAATGGTGCTTGTTCTGTGTGCCCGTTTGAGGATCTCACGGTTTTGCCCAATACTGCGGGCAACAAAGGAATCCGGAACCAGCTTATACCAATCTTTGGGCCAGATTCTCAGAGGCGTTACGACGGAGTATCTCAGATACCCCGTCGTATCGCCTTTTTTTTGTCCTCGTATCTATGCGAGTGATGCTTAGCATCACTTTTGCATAGATACGCTTCTACATCCGACAAGTGTAAAAGCATTACACTTTCGGATCGTAGGTGTAATGACAACTCCGGCCACTAGGTGGCCTTCACGTTGTTTTTTCATTTGCATATGCAAATGAGGCTAGTACGGCGATTCCCGAACGCTTTTACGCCGCCCCGTCGTCGCGTACGTCGTTTACGGACTCGTAAGGTTACCCCAGCTTCTATGTGGAGTAACCTTACGAAGTTCCGTCGGATGCCGTCGGAAGCCATGTTAAGTATGGCGTCGGGTCAGCGTCGGCTTTTTCCGTCGCTTACGTCGTTTTACTAACTCGTTCGCGAAAAGGGAGTTGCGTAAATGACGCATGTCGGTTTCAACGACGCTTCCCGACGTGAGCTGGAGCATGCGCACTGGGCTTTTTTCCCCGGCCGGCGCATGCGCAGTTCGTTCGACGCGGGGGCGCTCTTAATTTAAATACAAGCCGCCCCATTTGAATTGCGCGGGTTTACGCTTGGCGATTTACGAGACGCCAGCGAAAACTACGGAGCAAGTGCTTTGAGAATAAAGCACTTGCTCTAGTACGCAGCGGCGGCGTAGTGTAAATGGCTTACGCTACGCCGCCGAAAATATATGAGAATCTGGCCCTTTGTTTTTAAGGATATCGTGGCACATTTTTTTATAACCTACTCTGCTCAAAATGACGACATTGCCGCCCTTGTCAGAGGGCTTGATTACTATGTCGTCATTGTTGCGCAGATCATTGATGGCTTTTTTCAAAGTGGGACTAATGTTAGGAGGGGGACCCAATTTCCACTTTGTATTACAGGTTACTAAAGCAATAGACAAATACCAAGACCCATATATTGGGGTTACCCCGTGAAATAGGAAACGACTTTGGTTTGTAGGTCTTGGGGGTCACATAAATGGGTTTGTTAGATCTAGATTGGATGGACGCCCCAGGCACCACTCCTGGTATCTGGAAGGTCCATCCCTCTTCTTCAGGATTACTCTCATCCCAGACAGACATAAGGTCCTGTAGGGCCTGTAATTCCTGTATGGAAACTTGATCAATGTTGGAGTTGTTGTTTACTGACAATGTATTAGTGTCCTGTTGCTTATCGTACAGGACCTTATACATAAGTCACCTGGCAAAAAGATGAAGATCTTTGATTAATTCAAACTGATCAGCTTCTCTGTCTGAACAGAAGGAGAGGCCTGATTGCAATACTGTTTCCTGTTCCTTAGAGAGTATGTGAGTAGAGAGATTGATAATATTGTTAATGTCCTGACCTTCATTATCAAAATGGTCGGGACTTATTCTTTTAAATCCTGTGTAGTGCTGCAAGACGTTATGCTTGCTTTATGTTCCATTGTAAAAATGGGTGCTGTTCGTATGTCTCCAAGGATGTTGGAGCTAGATGTATTAGGTTCTTGTGAAGATTGATGTGACATAGGGGGTGCTGGTGTAGACACTTTACTCACTCCAGGTGTCGGTGATGACAAAACGACCAAAGTATTACTGTGTATACTGGTGGTATTGACATTGGGGGGTTGTGATCTCTGCGTTCTTTGAGGATGTGAGCGTTTGTCTTTGAGGGAAAATTGTGATCTAGAAATCTCTTGCAGACTACTATCCGTGTCATTTTTACGTTTTTTATCGGTTTCGGTCCGGCGACCTATAGGGACGTAGAACGCCGATGACATGGATGAGGTGTCTGATTCTCTTCTATCTGTCTCTCTTGGGGGAGGTTCTTTATTACTGAATGTCTTTTTAGTATTATTGCGTGGTTGGTTAGTACTAGTCCATTTTTAGGCTTGGGCGTTGTCATATGCCCGATTGTCTCTTTGAAATTTGGTTTCTTTTGTTTTAATTAAGGTCAAGGCAAATTGAAGTTGTTGAGCAGGGGGGTGCGCATTAAAGTTGTTGAGGGGGGGGGGTGAATTGAAGTTGTTCAGCGAGGGGGGGACCTCTTGGCCTTTTTAATAATAATAAAAAAAAAAACATTTATAAAAAAAAAAAAAGGGGGGGGGGGTTGCCACATGGGGCCCTGGGGACCTCTGAGCCCTTTAATAAAGAAATATATATATATATAAAAAAAATGTAATTTTTTTTTATAAAAAAAGGGGGGTTGCCATCCGGGGGCCCTGGAGACCTCTGGGCCCTTTAACCACTTCAATACAGTGCACTTAAACCCCCTTCTTACCCAGACCAATTTTCAGGTTTCGGTGCTTTCACACTTTGAATGAAAATTACTCAGTCATGCAACACTGTACCCAAATAAAAATTGCGTCCTTTTTTTCACACAAATAGAGCTTTCTTTTGGTGGTATTTATTCACTCGTGGGTTTTTTATTTTCTGCGCTATAAATAAAAAAAGACGGTAGATTTTGTGAAAAAAATGAATTTTTCTTTGTTTTTGTCATAAAATTTAGCAAATTAGTATTTTTTCTTCATAAACGGGTAACAGGGCAGGTCACTGGTGGGTGACAGGGCAGGTCACAGATGGGTGACGGTGACAGGGTACGGTCACTGGTGGGTGACGGTTGCACCGCTGATGGCAGTCTATTTATGTGACAGGTGCACTTTATGGGTGACCGTTAGGTGACTGGTGACAATTGGGGGGGGGGGGGGCAAAGGGACAGATGTGGTGTTTGTGCAGACACTACAGTAACACAGAACTGTAACTCACTGCTTCTAGCTCTTCTCTCCTCACACTGAAAACGATGTGTGAGGGGGAAGAGCTGGTAACAGTTAGTTAACAGCTCTTTGTTTACACTAGTGATCAGAGCTGATCATGTGGTACACAGCCCTGACCATTGTCGGTGACTAGCAGTGTTCCTGGGAACACGCTGCCACCGACGGGCACGCGCCGTGCACTTTGGGGGTGTTGCCATGCGTGATCAGCCATGACTTCATCACGGCCGATCACGTAGTTAACAGCGCATCCGCGCCGCTGTTCACCCCTGTCGGTAACGAGCGGTGTCTCCGTGACACGCCGCTACCGACAGTATAGGGATGCGTGCACGTGATCGCGCGCATTCCCTATTCAAATGACTGCACGTCATATGACGTGCAGTCAGGATATTGGAGTCCTCCGCCCGCCGTCATTTGATGGTGGGCGGTGGACAAGTGGTTAATAATAATTATATATATATATATATATATATATAAAAAGTATGGGTTGCTGTTAGAGGGGCCCCCTATTGGGGGGGCCCATGGGCTTGAGCCCAGTCAAGCCCAATGGTAAGTCCGGCCCTGCCTGTGCATAATGGTCACATAGAATTTGCATCATTTGAATAGAACAAACCTGTAGGTTTGCTTCCCACGCTTCTTTGATCTTAGTCTCTACTTTCCTAACGTTTGGAAAGATCTGGATACGTAACCCCCAGGGCACTATTTAATTAGCTATATATTGCTCAAAAAAATCTTGTTTTTTTCTCAACTAATCGTTAAAGTCCCAAAAAGAAAAGATTGGCATCCTCCTTGGATGATTCATCCTTAGTTCTGGATTTCCTAACATCCACTACGAAACCCTCCCATTCCTTACCACAGTATCCCGCCATATTGGCAACAGACCTATACTAGATACTAGCCAAATATCTATATTTGTCCCATCTAGGGGTACCAGTGTACTCAATGTGTACTCAATGTGCTCAACAGGGGAACCCAGTGGCACTGATCAGGCTGCATTTAAATGGCACTGGTATAGCTGCATTTAATTGGCACTGATCAGGGTGAATTTAACTGGTACTGATGAGACTGCATTTATTGGCACTAGTAAGGCTGCATTTAATTGGGGGCAGGGGGGGGGAGGCACCAAGTGTCACCTCCCTGAAATGAGTTTGCCACCTCCCTGAAATGAGTTTGCCACCTCCCTGAAATGAGTTTTTGCAGGATGGGATGTCTGGATGCTGTGAACAATACATTGGCACTCACACACAGATCGCATGGGCATTCACCCGCGGTGCGGGAAATGTACACAGAATGCACCTTTCCCACACAACATTCTGGTGTAAACGATTGCCTGAAGCTTCTCTTTAAAGTGACACTAAACAATATCCTTATTCTCCAAAAATAACAAAAAAAAACCTGCTACTAAGGTCTCATGCACAATGGGAGTTTTTCCTGCTGCTCATAGGGGCATCTGGTGTTTGCACAGGGCATCCATGAGCAGCCATGTTTTAGTAGTGAAATGCGTGACGCCGGTAAACGCACCTAAATGCATGTAAATGCGTCTCTCCTAGACACCTTTCCTCCTTGGAGTGGTGTTTTGGAAGAAAAAATGTTTGACACCTATAAACGCGTGTAGCACATTTAAGCTTGTTTAGCACTTGAACGTTAATTCTTTTCAATGGCCAGAACAAATTATTATTCTGGCCAATGAAATTAACACCTAAAAGCTTGATGAGCCTAAAAGTGCTACACATGTTTACAGGCGTAAAGCATTTTTTCTTCCAAAACACTCCTGCCAGGAGGCAAGGCATCTAGGAGAGAGAGCAAAACTGTGTGCTTGAGGCCTTAAAGTGATTGTAAACGATCTCCTTGTAAAATAACAAATTTAGTTAAAAATAGAAAATGAAAGGCAAAACATTTTTGCATAGGTATAAAAAACATAAATACAGTTTTTAGCAATTTTTTTTATGTGATCACATTCCCTCTGTTCTCAGCTGCATAAGAGCTGGGGTAGGAGAAGCAACAGCACACTGAACTTCCCAGTGAAAGACTGTGCAGCTGGAATGTGTCAGGACAAATCTGATTGTTGGTAGACATGTGCAATTCGCTTTGTTCCAAATAAATTTTTTAACAAATTTCAACAAATTTGTTAATGCATAAATATCCGAATTAACGAAAACCCGCTTAACACATTTTTCAGAATATTCATAAATTCAAAAAATTCAAAAGAGCGAAAATTCCAAAATCTGAAAAAATAACTAACTAATATTAACTTAACTATTACTAACTATTACATTATAGGTATTGGAATTTTCTCTTAAATTTGGCTGTTAGAGAACGTAATGAATACGAATTTATCCAAAGTTACGAATTATCCGAAATAACTAATGCCGCATCTAAACGAATGGAACATAACAAATTAATAATAATAAATAACAATAATAATAAAATGTTGTATTATTATTATTAATTTAATCTGTTCCATTTTTTTTTTTTTCCACTTCAGACCTGCTCATGGTTATATTAAAAAAAAAAAAAAATGATTTACTTTCCATATATGATGCAAAACCTAAGTCGAGATATAATCATTGTTCCATTTGTTTAGATGCAGCATTTGTTATTTTGGATAATTCGGGACTTTGGATAAATTCGTATTCGTTACGTTGATAGCCAAATTTGAAAGAAAATTTCAATACGTATAAGAATTAAAAAAATTCTCAGCAGGGCCTCTGTTCAGTGTTCCGCATATCACGGATGCCTTCTCATCCTCAGACGAGAGGACATCCGTGATATGCGGAACACTGAACAGAGGCCGTGCTGGGAAAATGAGTGTTCCGCCTATCACGGAACAGTCTGAGGAAGAGGCGCAGCTTTTGAATCCTGGATGCCCGCAGCCTGGAAGCCAAAATCTGAAAAGAAAGTAAGGTAGGGAGATCGTCTTGGCTGGCACAGTGGAGGCATGTGGTGGCACAGTGGAGGCATGTGGTGGCACAGTGGAGGCATGTGGTGGCACAGTGGAGGCATGTAATGTAATGGCACAGTGGAGGCATGTAATGTAATGTAATGGCACTGTAAGATATGAAAAAAGCCTGTTTCTGTCAGCGGTTGTTCCTGTCAGCGGTTGTTCTGGCTACCCCTTAGCTCCCAGAAAGACTTGTAGGAAGGGGGTAGTCTTATATGGCGAGTATATCCCAAAACCAACATTTTTTCTGGAAAAATAGGGGGTCGTGTTATTCGCCCAGTCATCTTATACGCCGGCAAATACAGTAATTTATTTGTTAATTATTAGGTAGTTCGTTATTATTTAGAATTTTTGGAATTTCGGAATGTTCTAATTTTCTTTCTTATTTTCAAGTTTTCGAATTTCTAAATTTTCAAATTTCTGAATTATCGAATTTTCGAAATTTCCGAATTTTCAGAATTTTTTTTTAACAAAATTTACAAATTTTAATCATAACGAATGACCTGGAAAAAAACCGCACAAAAAACGAATGGAACAAAAACTAACACATTTTTGGAGGAGAGCAGGCTGGGTTCCCAGCATAGCTAGAGAACTGACCACAGTGTGTTCTGCTGCTTACTGTGGTCAGTGTTTAATAGGGAAGCAGAGAGACATGTCAGGAACACCAGGGATTTCACATAAAGGAAGCAGATACTTTCTCATACAAGTACATGCATGGTACAGCAGGCACATAGCAGAAATATAAAGTGTTGGGGTAACAAAAGCTTTAATGACCCTGTAAACAATTTTTCATGAAATCATTTCTTACTGTGTTTTATTTCCTGTATGGTAGCATGCTTTTTCTTTTCTCCTTCACAAGCATTAGTTGAAGTCATGTGCTTTGCTCTATGCACAATACACATCTTAGGCCTCGTACACACGACCGGTTTCCTCGGCAGAATCCATCAAAAAACTTGGTGGGAGAGCTTTTTTGCCAAGGAAACCAGTCGTGTGTATGTTTTTCATCGAGGAAACTGTCGAGGAACTCGACAAACAAAAAAGAGAGCAAGTTCTCTTTTTCCTCGACAAATTGGCTCATCGTGTTCCACGTCGGGCTGCTTTTCGACGAGAAACACGTTGATGTGTATGCTTAGAAACTCGCGCACCTTCGGTAAAAGTAGTATTTTTAATGGAAATAGCACATTTGTCACGCTGTAACAGACTGAAAAGTGAAAATGTCTCTTACCAAACTTTTACCTAACATGCAGTAACAAGAGATTAGCAAAAGCAGCCCCAAGGGTTGTGCCAGTGGAATTGAACTTCCCCTGCCGTAGTATGTGGTGAAGTCACCGCGTTTGAGAACGAGGAGATTTGATCTTGACAGTGTGTACGCAAAGACAGCTTGTCAAGTTCCACGACAAGCCTAACAAGGAACTCGATGAGGAAAACGATGTGTCTGAAACTACGAGTTCCTCGGTCGTGTGTACGAGGCCTCATAGTTCATAGTTCATTTCGGGAGTGAGCAAGAGAGGGTGGCTACATTCCTACATACAGCGGTGGGGCCATGGTGAATAAATAGAGACACCCTCTATCAGCAAGTCAGATAGCAGCAAAAATGATTATTATAGTTTTAAAAAGCACTTTTGAATAAATAATGTAACTTTTAAACAAATTCTTATTATTTTTATTTTTTTCTGTTTACCCATTTTCCTTGTTCTAAATTCTTAAATTCATGTCAAAAGATATTGAAACTGAACTGTCACTTAGGGAGCTGTTGCCCAACATAATCCATCACCAGTGTAGTTAGGAGGGTTTCAGCCCAATGGTCAACCATTCTCCTAATGAAGAAAACCTTTGAGGGGAGTAACGTTACTTAGTAGTAAGCCGCCAGACCACACTGCCCACCAGCTATTTATATTCATAATAAGCCAACTACATGAACAAAACAGTTGTTCCCAGAGTTAGTTGGCAGGGGGTCAAAACTGACTAGAAAAAAATATATTTTACCATCTATGTCACACGTGTCAAACACAAGGCCCGCGGCCGAATACAGCCCACAGGCCATTTAATGTGGCCCTTGCACTCAGAGGGAGGGGTGGAAGTGAGATGTGGACAGCCTGTGAAAAAGCTGAACCCTGCACACTGTGCATAGGAAACGCTCCACTCTATATGTAGTGCACTCCCCAGCACTGTACTGAACTCTGCACTCTGTACCTAAAGCACCCCTGAACCTGGTACATAGAGCACCCCTGAACCCTGCACACTGTGCTTAGCACACCCCTAAACCCTGCTCTCTGTATTTAGCACACGCCCCAGCACTGCACGCTGTACACAGTGCACCCCTGAACTCTGCACACTGTACATAATGCAACACTAAACCCAGTACGTAGCACACCCCTGAACCCTGCACTTGGTACATAGCACATCTCTGTACTCTGCACTATATACATAGCACAGCCTTGAACTCTGCACACTGTATGTATCATACCCATGAACCCTGCACTTGGTACCTAGCTCACCCCTAAACTCTGCACTCTGTACACAATGCACCCCTAAACCCTGCACTTGGTACCTAGCTCACCCCTAAACTCTGCACTCTATGCACAGCGCACCCCTGAAATCTGCACTCTGTACATACCCCCCCCCCCTGAACCCGGTACATACCGTACCACTGAACCCTGCACTTGGTACATAGTACATCTCTGTAATCTGTACTATGTACACCCTTGAACTCTGCACACTGTACGTAGTGCACTCCTGAACCCTGTACTCTGTACTCAACGCACCCCTGAACTCTGCACACAACGCACCTCTGAATACTGCACTCTGTACATTGCGCATCCCTGAACTCGGCACAAAACGCATTCCTGGTATTTATTGCCCCTTCAAGATCCTACCAGTGTTAGTGCAATTCAGCCACACCCATTGGTCATTGGGGGGGTGTCTGGTTGATTTTCTGCACCTCGGTTTGACCGATCATGTGTACATGGCTTAACAGATACAACCGGCCCTTTGAGGACAGCCATAATGCTCATGCGACCCACAATGAAATTGAGTTTGACATCTCTGATCTATGCTTAATGTCACATTGCAGGCATCCCCTGCAACAAGCTTTTCAAGTGTAGTGGCATTATTTTTAAGACTCTAACACAGGTACATGCATACTGAGATTTTCCCTTTTCTTTTTAGAGTGCTAAAACCGATCCATTTAATTCAAAATTGTCAAGTTCTAATAGTGCATCCTATCAAATATTAAATTCAATTCCTCTATCTCTGACTATGTGGTTCTAAATTGTACATGATTTCCTCCTCATAATTGTATAATAAAATATAAAATTACACTTACAATTTATATGGTCCATGTTCAGCAATTCTTGACATTTGTCAAGAGGAAAATGTCCCATATATTTATATATATAATAGGATTGGATTACAGATTCATGCCTGCAGTGACATCATTTGGATAAGGGATAGTTCATGTTTTACAAACTGTAACTCAAAGTTAAATTGAGGTTTTGGCAATTTATCCTAAGGATGTGTGCTTATAATGATTTATATGGCATACAAATGTGTTTCTCGATGTTCTACTGGTCATCATAATTCCACAACATGTAATGACATGCAATGCTGCCCCAATGAATGTAATTTTAATGAAACATATTTCTTTCTCGTACATCACGGGACACAGAGCGGCATATTCATTACTATATGGGATATATGGAGTACCTTCAGGTGTGGACACTGGCAATCTCAAACAGGAAGTCCCCTCCCTATATAACCCCCTCCCCTAGAGGGAGTCCCTCAGTTTTTTCGCCAGTGTCTTAGGTGTTGGTCACGGAATAGCTTTGCTCCACATCCTTGGGATTAAGGGCGGGCTAACCGGATCTGTCCAAGGAGCCTCAGTGCCAAAGTGGACAGTACCCGGGCCCCAAACCGTGGGGTTTTGCCTATAATGCTCCTCTTTGGAGGGCTGGACCCTGGGCCCAGGACTTGGAGTTTGTAAAAACCATAAGTGCCTGTTTGCCAGGGTGCTATATAGGTCCAGGACAGTGGGTACCTTCATAGGACCCCAGGGCCTGAAGGTCTACTACGCTACCCACGGAGATGGGAGAAGATTGGATCGTTTTGCTGGACAAACATCCTGCAGCATGGAGCAGGTAAGGGGGAGCCTGCGGGACTTGGTTCGACAGCAGGCTCTCCGGGGTAACCTAAAGGGGGGATAGCCTAAGTATGCTCTGCATTGGCAACCTTGTTCACTATGTCTGAGAAAGACAGGATGACCCCTTTTTCCCCCCATCACTTGGTTCCCCTGTCTAAGAATGTGTTGCTAGCTAACCTGCTGCTTTCTTCCTAGGACTAGTAAGGATCCCTATGGGGCCTTTTGGAGAGTCCTACCTGGCCGGGGGTTTGAATCTGCCGCCTGATACTGCAGTCCTGGGTCTCCAGCAGCGCGGCTCCTCCATGTTCCTCCTGTTCCGGCATACGCGCGCGCGCGCGTGCACGTCTTATAGACGTTTTTTCGCGCCGTTCAGAGAGGAGGGCGGGGGGGGGGGCGTGCCTGCGGCGTCATACAGGGGCGCGCCTTGTGCTGTTATAGATCAGCAGGCATTGTCAGTGCTCAGTCTGAGGCTGATTTCAGAAGGAGAGGACGCAGAGCGGCAGAACAGTGACTCCCGGTGGCGGAAGAGGGGTAGTACATGCTGGACTTTGTTCCAATGCCTTTTTTGTTAAGCCAAAAAATTCCCCTTTTTTGCAGCAGGTTGGAGGCTGGCAAACTAAGTTTGGGGTCACTGTATGTTTAAAAAAAAAATATATATATATATATAATATATATTTAAAAAAAAAAAAAGAGAAAACATACGGGGCCCCATCAGTTTTTGGGCATTAGTGATCTATTGTCCCCTAAGCTCTGGTTTTGTACTCCTGGCCACTACAGTCTGTTGTTGTTGGCGGAGTCCCTCGATTTTGTATTATGGCTTCCAAAGGTTCGGGGTCAAAGGGTACAAAAAAGACCAAAAAACAAAGGGGTTCCCCCTCTGATTCTGATGATATGCCGATACTTTCCCCGCAACTTATTAACATAAAGGGCGCCTTGGATGAGCCATTAGGGGGATCTGGTGCGGAGGCTGGCCCAGATCAGCCCAGCCCTGTGTTTATCACAGAGGAGATGCTAGCCGTATCCCTAGGGGGGCTAGAAGAGAGAATAGCAGCATTGATCGCTAGAGCTATTCCTGGTAAGAAACGGGTTAGATCCCCATCACCAAGAGGTGTATCCTCAGATGCTGAGATTCTCTCTCCAGAGGAATCACAGGAGGATCAACTAGACCTGAACCAAGAGGGTTCAGGGATTGAGGGATCTGCCTCTGAGGAACCATTTTCAGACTCCCAGACAGAAAGACTGTGGGTACAGTCTTTGACGGACATGGTCCGCTCGGCATTTAGTTTACCATTGCCAGAGCCTCAGGTTCCTCCGGTATCCTCTCTGGGCTCTTTGAAAGCTCCGTTAAGCAACGCAGTTTTTCCGGTCCATCCTCTCTTGGAGGAATTGATCTTTCGGGATTGGGACGGCCGGACAGGATTTTTCGGCCACCGAAAAGATTTGCGGTCATTTACCCCATGGAGGAAAAATTCTCCAAGAGGTGGAGGCTCCCAGTAGTGGATGCAGCCATCTCATGTGTGAATAAATCACTAACTTGCCCGGTGGAAAACATACATATGTTTAAAGATCCGGTTGATAAACGGTTAGAGACACTTTTAAAAGCATCCTTTGCTACGGCAGGAGCAGTGGTACAGCCAGCTGTGGCTGCAATTGGAGTTTGTCAGGCGTTAAAAGACCAGACAAAAGAAATGTTAAAGGACATGCCTACCCAACAAGCAGAAGAGTTTTCTGACATTCCCAGAGCTCTGTGTTTTGCTGTAGATGCTATAAAAGATTCCATCCAGCAGGCCTCTCGTTTATCATTATTTTGGTGCACATGAGAAGGCTCTAATGGTTGAAGAACTGGGCGGCGGAGCCCCCATGCAAAAAGCTTCTGGCAGGGTTTCCCTTCCATGGAGGACGACTCTTCGGAGAGGATCTGGATAAATATATTCAGACTATTTCAAGTGGCAAGAGTACCTCTTTTTACCGGTCAAAAAGACATTCCGGGGTCCTACATTTAAAAGGCAGCTCTTTCCTGTCTCGGGGCCCTCAAATTCCAGGCAGTATCGACGGCCGCCTGCACGATCCAACGTTAACAGTAGATCGCAGGGACAGGCCCCTGGGGGTAAGAGGCCATGGTATCGCAAGCCGACAAAGACAGCCCCTAAGTCTGCCTTATGAAGGGGCGCCCCCACTCTCGCGGGTGGGGGGAAGGCTTCGTTTCTTCTCAGAAGTTTGGGAAGCCAAGATCCCCGACAAATGGGTCCGGGCATCTGTAACCACAGGCTACAGACTGGAGTTTCTAAGGTGTCCTCCGCCTCATTTTCAAGAATCAAGGCTACCAAAGGATCCAGCAAGGAAGGCCTCATTGCTGGCAGCTTTGGATCACCTGCTTTGCCAGGACGTAATAATAGAGGTGCCAGCCCAAGAGCAAGGGCTAGGTTTCTATTCCAATCTCTTTGTCATACCAAAGCCCAACGGCGATGTCAGGCCAATCTTGGACCTAAAGAGGTTAAACGGTTACCTAAGGGTTCGTTCCTTCCGGATGGAATCCATCCGGTCAGCAGCCGCCGCGCTTCAGAGGGACGATTTTCTGGCCTCCATAGACATAAAGGATGCTTACCTTCATGTACCAATCTTTCAGTCGCATCAAAGATTTTTACGCTTCGCGGTGGGGCAGCGACACTTCCAATTCAGGGCGCTCCCCTTCGGGCTGGCCACGGCCCCCCGGGTATTCACGAAGATCCTAGCCCCAGTTCTGGCCAATTTAAGGATCCAAGGGGTCACAGTCCTAGCATACTTGGACGACCTTTTAATCATAGATCACTCACGGCCGGGTCTGCAACAGGCAGTAAAACCTCACGGTTCGGTACCTCGAAGGATCCGGCTGGGTCCTAAACCGGGGAAAGTCAGCGTTCCAGCCTACAAAGCAGTTGGAATACCTCGGCATGAGGTTAGACACAGAACTGCAAAGGGTGTTCCTGCCCCTTGTAAAGATCGAGGCTATCAAGGGGTTGGTTCAGTTGGTTCTAAACAAGAAAGAACCAACTATTCGCCTGTGTATGCGAGTACTAGGCAAGCTAGTGGCCACGTTCGAGGCAGTACCATACGCTCAGATCCACACTCGCGTCCTACAGGCAGCCATTCTAGCAGCCTGGGGCAAGAGGGCACATGCCTTAGAGTCCCCTTTGACGCTATCATCAAGGGTCCGACAAAGCCTGGCCTGGTGGTTGAACCCCCAGAATCTTCTAAAGGGAAAATCCTTCAGCCCTGTTGTCTGGAAGGTAGTTACCACAGACGCCAGCCTGGCAGGCTGGGGGGGGCGGTCTTCGAGGGGTTCTCTCGCCAGGGAACTTGGGTGAAGGCAGAGAGGCAGCTCCCCATCAATATCTTGGAGACCAGAGCTGCTCGCCTAGCCCTTCTGGCATGGACCTCCAGATTAAAGGGGTTCCCGGTGAGAATCCAGTCAGACAATGCCACGGCGGTGGCATACATAAACCACCAAGGGGGAACCAGGAATCAGGCCGCTCAGAGGGAGGTGAGGTTGATTTTTCAGTGGGCAGAGGTTCATGTACCCTGCATTTCGGCGATATTCATTCCCGGAGTGGACAACCTGCAGGCAGACTTCTTAAGTCGCCAGAGTCTGTTGCCAGGGGAGGGGTCTCTGCATCCCCAGGTCTTTCAGACAATCTGCCAGAGGTGGGGAATGCCGGACGTAGATATAATGGCATCCAGGTTCAACAAGAAACCAGACAGGTTCGTGTCTCGAGCGAGGGATCCTATGGCCTGCGGAACCGATGCGTTGGTTTGCCCTTGGCATCAATTTAAACTTCTATATGCATTCCCTCCGCTACAGTTACTCCCTCGCCTGTTGCGCAGGATCAGAGTGGAGCACAAGCCAGTCATTCTAGTAGCTCCGGCTTGGCCCCGGAGGACTTGGTACTCACTAGTCCTGAAGATGGCAGTGGGAGACCCTTGGACTCTTCCTCTACAACCAGACCTACTCTCACAAGGCCCGATCCTCCACCCTACATTACAGCGTCTAAATTTGACGGCCTGGAGGCTGAATCCCTGATTCTCAGGGGTAGAGGTCTGTCTAGGCAGGTAATTCCTACCCTGATTAGGGCTAGAAAGCCGGTCTCCAGGGTGATTTATTACAGGGTGTGGAGGAACTACGTAGGCTGGTGTGAATCCAAAAGATGGAATTCCCGTAAATATACTATTGATAGGATGTTAAGTTTTCTCCAGCTAGGAGTGGATAAAGGCCTGGCACTAAGCACAATCAAGGGACAGATCTCAGCTCTGTCAGTGTGGTTTCAGAGGCCGCTGGCCACCCACTCGCTGGTAAAGACCTTCTTACAGGGGGTCTTGCGTATTAATCCTCCTGTCAAGTCACCACTTTGTCCATGGGACTTAAATCTTGTTCTGTCATCTCTACAGAAACAACCCCTTGAGCCGTTGGTACCTTGGTTTTACTGACTAGAAAGTCGGTATTTCTGATCACCATAGTTTCGGCCAGGAGAGTATCGGAATTGGCAGCCTTATCTTGTAAGGAACCATATCTCATTTTGCATAAGGATAGGGCGGGGTTCCGTCCTCATCCTTCCTTTCTACCAAAAGGTTATATCCAGTTTCCACCTGAACCAGGATGTGGTACTTCCATTCTTCTTCCAAAACCCACCTCTAGAAAGGAGGGGTTGCTGCATACGTTGGATATTGTCAGGGCCGTAAGGGCCTATCTTAAAGCTACAGAGAAGGTTCGGAAAACAGATGTGGTGTTCGTTTTACCGGAAGGGCCCAAGATGGGTCAGGCAGCCGCTTGATCCACCATCCCAAGATGGATTAAACAATTAATTGTTCGGGCCTACGGTTTGAAGAGGTGCCTCCTCCTTTGTCGGTAAAGGCCCATTCTACCAGGGCCATGGGCACCTCCTGGGCAGCACATCATCAGATCTCTATGGCTCGAATATGCAAGGCAGCAACATGGTCATCAGTCCACACGTTTACAAAATTTTATCAATTGGACGTAAGAAGGAATGCGGATACAGCCTTTGGGCAGTCAGTACTACAGGCCGCGATTCAAGCTCCTCAGGATCTGAGGGGGCTCCCTTGATTTGATTTGAGATTTACATTTCTCGTTTAAGTTGGATTTACTAGTATTTGAGTATACCTCTAAAATTAAATCCTTCTTTGGAAGATGTCTCCCTCCCCTCATTAAAGCATTGCTTTCGGACATCCCATATAGTAATGAATATGCCGCTCTGTGTCCCGTGATGTACGAGAAAGAAAAAGGGATTTTTAAATACAGCTTACCTGTAAAATCCTTTTCTTGGAGTACATCACGGGACACAGAGCTCCCACCCCTCTTTTGGGGAAACATTTTGGGAGGCATACTGCTTGCTACAAAACTGAGGGACTCCCTCTAGGGGAGGGGGTTATATAGGGAGGGGACTTCCTGTTTGAGATTGCCAGTGTCCACACCTGAAGGTACTCCATATAACCCATATAGTAATGAATATGCCGCTCTGTGTCGCGTGATGTACTCCAAGAAAAGGATTTTACAGGTAAGCTGTATTTAAAAATCCCTTTATTATGTATATTATAGCAAATGTCAGGCAAAAGTATTCGTAAAACAGGGGTCTCCAAACGTTTTTGTACGAGAGCCCATCATATGTTTTTTTCAAATGTTCACAGGACAAATCACATTTAAATGATTAGAGTTTTATTTTGTAATCATCGTGATATGATTTATAACAGAAAAAAAAACGTAATTAAAACAAAGCAAAAAAATTCAAAATAAACTTGAGCCCATCAAAGACCTCCTTACATCAGAGTCTCCATTGGAGCCCCCCTAACGTTGGTGTCCCCTCTTACATGAGAGTCCCCATCAGAGCCCCCCTACATCATGGTCCCCATTGGAGACCCCCTTACACTAGAGCCTGCCTTACATGAGAGTCCCCCTCACATTCCCCCTGCCCCTGCATCAGGGTCCTGTTACCTTGTCTGCAAAGTAACATCTGAGTCCGTACTCTGGTTTTTAAACGTATGACAACGTTGCAATTTTTACATTTTGTGGTGAAAGTTTTTGATACTGATTGAAGTCCATTAAAGGGTCACTAAAGTCAGGGATTTTTTTTTTTTTAAATAACAAACATGTGATACTTACCTCCACTGTGCAGTTCGTTTTGCACAGAGTGGCCCGGAAACCTGTCTTCTGGGGTCCCTCGGCGGCTGTCTGGGCTCCTCCTCGCAAAAGCTTTCCTTCTTCATGCGAGGGCGCTCGCATGGAGGAAAGCTTTTGCGAGCGCGCTCCCGTGATACAGCGGCGGCCATAGCCGCCGACTGTATCACTCGGCTCCGCCCCCCAGCGCGCCGCGTCATCCGCCCTGATTGACAGCAGCGCTAGCCAATGGCTGCGCTGCTATCAATCCGCCCAGCCTAGCCAATCAACGGCCAGGCTGGGAACCGAAGAGGACGACGTGGACGCGCCCGGGAGATTCGAACGGTCAGGTAAGTACAACGGGGGCTCGGGGGGGGCCGGTGCTGCTAGATGTTTTTTTACCTTCACGCATAGGATGCATGAAGGTAAAAAAACTTGTACCTTTAGAACCCCTTTAATAAAGTAATATTGTTGCAGTTGTATACCGACACAAAAATTAATTTAAAAAAAACTGTACACACAACCGTTTTTCATGAAGTGAAAAATTACATTTCTTAAATTGGTCATTAAAAATGATTGTGTGTGGGCTCCAGAGCATTTTCCTCGATGTGAAAAATGGGCACTAAACATTTAGAACATGCTTTAATTTTTCTCGTCGTTTTTCACATCATGAAAAACGGTCGTGTGTAGGTTTTAACAGCGGGAAAAAAACACGCATGCTCAGAAGCAAGTTATAAGACGGGAGCACTCGTTCTGGTAAAACTAGCGTTTGTAATGGAGATAGCACATTCGGCACACTGTAACAGACTGAAAAGCACGATGACTGAAAAGCGCAAATCGTCTCTCATCAAACTTTTACTAACACAAAATCAGCAAAAGCAGCCCAAAGGGTGGCACCATCCGAATGGAACTTCCCCTTTAACCCTTTAGGCCTCGTACACACGATCAAATCTGTCCGCTGGAAACGGTCCGCCGGACCGTTTCTGCAGACAGATTTGATCGTGTGTACGGCCGAGCCGACGGATTTGGCCACCCGACAGATTTCAAAGCATGCTTTGAAATCCATCGGGTGGGAATCCGTCCGCCCGACATGTCTGCTGGTTAGTACACTTACCAGCAGACATGTCGTCCCGCACCGCCGCCGCACCGCCGCCGAATGGATTCGGCGCATGCGCGGAAGTGTTTTACTTCCTGGTGCGGTGACGTGGCGGCGTCAACGTCACCGCCACATCACCGACACGTCAGCGCGCTCTCTGCTGGCGGGGATTTTGGTTTGCTCATGTGTACACGCGAGCAAACCAAAATCCCAGCAGACAGATTTGTTCAAATCTGTCGGACGGACAGATTTGAACAAATCTGTCCGCTCGTGTGTATGGGGCCTTATAGTGCCGTTGTACGTCACCGCGCTTTGCTCGAGCATTTTTTTTTTCACGATCGTGTGTATGCAAGGCAGGCTTGACAAGAATCACGTAGAGAAAAACTTGTTTTTGCATGATATGCATTTGCATGGCAGTTTTTTTCTTTTTGGCCAAGGTCTGGCAGCTTTAGATGGACCTTTAGAGCGCATGCGCCTCTCACATCAGCAGCTGCATGCAAGGTGAATATCTCCTAACCCGTACAGGTTTAGGAGATATTAATTTTTACCTAGAGGTAAGCCTTATTATAGGGTATACAACCTCTAAGTCAAACTAATAGTATTACCTGTAGTACCTGCTTTTTCTTTTGGGAGCATTCCCATTTTTTTTTGTAGTTACTTTTTGGTATGGTAATCTACAAATCTACACCAATATGGTGGTATAGAGGACTACATATATAACTGTCTTCTTCCCATAGGGTAATCCTTTTGGATAATCCCGGATTTATGGTTCATTTCTATGGCTGAATTAAATTTGCAGTAGGCTGGATTAATAAACAACAAGCTTTTTTAACAAAACATAACAGTAATAATAATTAATCCAGTTAAACTTGGTTGCAAGTCCTTGACAGTACCATATTACAACAACCTTTGTGTCTGTGGCACCATATGGCAGAGTTATGCCCCCAGCTGCTAAGCACTGCCTCGGGGACTAACCCAGCCAAGTAGAGAACGCCATACCTGCCCCCACCGTCTTTCCCAATAAGACCATCTTTTGGGCTCCTGTCAAGGACCTCATAACTAACAGATCAACAGGTATTTTTCTGTACTTCCAGGTCAACTTTTTTGATATGGTGAGAGGGGCAATTAATAAAAAGTACAGCCAAGTCAAAGTACTTTGACTGTAGTTCCCCTGTGGATCACAGGAGTGCAGTTCGTTTTCAGCTGACGTCACAGAGGTGGTCCAGATTCTGGAAAGATCGCAACCATATGGCCTCCAAGCTTGCCACTCCCGCCCCCTCCACAGCACAACACTCCAGTAAGCACGGGGGGGGGGGGTTGTAAGAGAACTGGTGACTGATAGCCAACAGCTCTTTGCTCAGCGAATTGAGCGATCAGATCAGAGGCAGCGTGGGACAGATGTAGCATCGGACTGATGCTTTATCCAGCTAGGCTTTTAAGGGCCCTCAACATCACCAAAAGGCCGCACATAACATTTGGTAAATATTCAATGATAGAGACAGCAGACATAAAAGGATACACAACTCCAAATCCAAAAAAAGCTAGGATGATGTGTAAA
This sequence comes from Rana kukunoris, assembly GCA_029574335.1. NCBI lineage: Eukaryota > Metazoa > Chordata > Amphibia > Anura > Ranidae > Rana > Rana kukunoris. The sequence continues at coordinate 56,738,489 of CM056050.1, forward strand.
ATCTATATAAAGATAGAATGTAATGATTTAAAAATCTCACAAACACATATTAAAGTATATCAAATGTTTAAACACTGCCATGCCGCGCCTATTTTGACACTTCTCTCCTTCATGTAAAAATCATAATTTTTTCCCAGGGATTCAGACGTACACCTGGAAGTGACGTGAGATATATGGCAGATGCCGCCTTGTTTATTTGATGCCTGCTTTTATTCTTTATTGATGTAAGGAGATTACTTTGTTTTAATAAATATATACGTTGTGACATACTACACCATTGGAGGCCTATCTTTCCTTATGTTTCCCCGAGTAATACAGCAAAGGGGTACCACAAGACATAGAGATGACTGAATAGCTCCTGGTGTCGCCCACTATCATTGAATTTACCCAGAGGATTTGTTTGGAGGCTTTATTGATCTATTGAGAGGTGAGAGGCCTGTGAGGCTGTGTGTTTGGAGTGGCACGGGCTAGTTTGACCCAGTATCACGGCATTTATATATGCCATTAAGGTGAGAGGCCTGAGAGGCTGAATGCACGGAGGAGCACTAGCACTTCATTGTCAGCTTTACAGCTTCACTGAGAGCAACTTTTGTGCACTGCACGTTTGCACTATATGGACTTTTTTAACACATATGGACTTTTATTTCTATTTTAATTTATCTATCTACTTTTCACCTATTATTTATTACATATTTGTCACATATGTTTTATTGATTGATGTGTTTTTTTGCGCAAATTCACTTTTATATTTATGCTTCACTTGTGTATGGTAAACACTATTAGTTTTTGCTGCAATCTGAGCATTATTATTGTCATATTGATTGTTTTAGCGCGAAGGATTTCACAATTATATATCTTTATATACTGTTGCTAGGTATATTAAGTTCAGTTCTGTTAATTGCCATTAGTCAGAATACAGCGAGGGCCAGATTCAGATGCATTTTCGTATCTTTCCGGCAGTGTAGCGTATCTCATTTACACTACGCCGCCATAACTGAGAGTGGCAGGTCCCGTATTCAGAAAGAACTTGCGGCGGCGTAGTGTAAACTGGGCTGGCGTAACCGTGCGTAATTCAAAATAGGCAGGTAGGGGGCGTGTTGTATGTTAATGACTCGTGACCCCACGTAAATGACGCGCCAAACGAACGGCGCATGCGCCGTCCGTGGACGTATGCCAGTGCGCATGCTCAAAATCACGTCGCAAATAGTCAATGCTTTCAACGTGAACGTAACTTACGCAAAGCGCTATTCGCGAACGACTTACGCAAACGACATAAACGACGGAAAATTCGACGCTGTCCCGACGTCCATACTTAATATTGCATACGCCTCATATAGCAGGGGTAACTTTACGCCGGAAAAAGCCTTACGCAGACGATGTAAAAAAATGTGTCGGCGTATCTAGCTCATTACCATATTCAACGCGTAAATCGGCGGAAGCGCCACCTAGCGGCCAGCGTAAATATGAAACTTAGATACGACGGCGTAAGAGACTTACGCCGCTTGTATCTTAGCAAAATTCCGACGTATCTTGCTTTCTGAATACAGAAAAAAGATACGCTGGCGCATCCTAGAACTTACATGGCGTATCAACAGATACGCCGACGTAAGTTCTTTCTGAATCCGGCCCCTAGTGTAACTATATCTCTCAGGCCGCGTACACACGAGGAGACATGTCCGATTAAAATGGTCCGCGGACCGTTTTCATCGGACATGTCTCCTGGGATATTTTGGTCTGATGTGTGTACACACCATCAGATCAAAATCCCCGCGGACAGAGAACGCGGTGACGTAGAAGACACCGACGTACTCAAACCAGGAAATGCAATGCTTCCACGCATGCGTCTAATCAATTTGACGCATGCGCGGGATTTCTGTCCGATGGTTAGGCGTACTAACCATCGGACATGTCCGATGGACAGGTTTTCAGCGGACAAGTTTCTAAGCATGCTTAGAAACTTTTGTCCGCTGGAAACCTGTCCGCTAGGCCGTACACATGATCGGACATGTCCGCGGAAACTGGTCTGCGGACCAGTTTCAGCGGACATGTCTCCTCGTGTGTACGAGGCCTGAGAGTTACATTATTGTTTTATTGATTGTTTGTATAAGTGCACTTGCTAATCCTCTCTTCTTTTAGGCTATGCTTGGCCTAACACATTTTTTGAAATACCCAAAGGTGTGTCAGTAAGTGCTGGGTGAGCGAGGTGTGACATCTTCAGGCAAGCAGAGAAATCACAAAACAATATAGTGGCTCTACAGGCAAGTCCATGCACTATATAGTTAATGGTAGAACAAAAGGTATTGCACAATCAAATTGTACAGTGTATGTTCAGCTTAAAGTGGTATTAAACCCAAAAACAGAAATGTAATATGTTGCAGCTTATCAATGTGATTGGCTGTGGTGGCTGCAGTAGTTTTTTTTGTTTGTTTTTTAAGCTTTTCTCCCTCTGTTTACACCTGGTGATCTGGTCAGTAACACACCTCCTGTATTAGAGCACCCCCCCACTCTGGAAGAAGAAGCGCAGGGGCACCTTTGGACAGCGGCATTTTCAGTCTATGGGTAATAGAGTGTTAGAGGTACAGTGGAACCTTGGATTACTCGCATAATCCCTTCCAGCAGAATGCTCGTAATCCAAAGTACTCACATATCAAAGCAAGTTTCCCCATTGAAGTCAATGGAAACGAAAATCATTTTTTTCTGCATTGACTTCAATGGGATGCAATACTGCATGCGGCCAGAGGCGGGGGGCACCGGAGAGCCTCGGAAACGGACGGAAAGGCCCGAGGACACTACGGCTGACCTCGGCAAACCTCAGAAAGACTTTCTATTCAAGATTTACCGAGGTCAGCCGAACTGTTCTCAAGCCTTTCTGTGTATTTCCAAACGGCACCGATTGGCTGCGATTGCCGACGTTCAGCTCTTCTCCGGCGTCCCCCAACCTCAGGCCAAAAGCGGTACTGCACACCGCTTTGGCCTGGATTATGCCCCTTTTGCGAGACAACACTCGCAAACCGAGTCACAATTTTTTAAAATACAGTGCTCATATAGCGAAACACTCGTTAACAGCGTTACTAGCAACCCAAGTTTCCACTGTACTAGCCCAGGGATCCTCAAACTACGGCCCTCCAGATGTTGTAGAACTACACATCCCATGAGGCATTGTAACACACTGACATTCACAGACATGACTAGGCATTATGGGAATTGTAGTTCCTGAACAACTGGAGGGCCGTAGTTTGAAGACCCATGTACTAGCCGATTTAAATACATTAACAAATTGAAGCTGAACTCTGGTTAATACTTTATAAGCAGTTACAGCAAGCAGTTTTTTTTTCTCTTGGGATAAAGGTTTTACAGAAATAAACAAAGCTGATCATTTTCGGCCCACAGCCAGTGTGAAATGGTTTGTCTTATCCCTGTAAGTGCTACATCTGCATAACAGCTTGTTCTTAAACAGCAGACTTGCTGGCTAGATCACCAGGTGAAAGTAAAAGAAAGAAAGCTTAAAAAAGAAAATGAATGCAGCTATCCCATCGAAGAATTGGTAAGCTGCAATATAATACATTTTTTCTTTTGGATTTAATACTGCTTTAAGTGACTTTATTGAAATACAGACTGCCACTAGAGGATGATTCTACAAATCTGGATATATGATACACCAGTCACGTAAAACTGTGAAAGTTACACCAAATAATTACTTTAAGGGCTTTAACACACCAGCAGATCAGTAGAATACACACAAAATACAGCTCACTCATAGCAGACAACCGGATGAGCAATTACACAAAATGTAAAAAAGCATGTCTGCATATGAAATTATTATAAAGGTGAACATGTGCTTTAAGGACATGAAAAGGCATGAGATGTTCCAGGACTATGAATGTGTCCTCTTTGATTTGGCAATTCCCTTGAAAGTGCTGTTTCTCTGCCAGTGGTAAACAAATGGAAGACAAATCGAATCCAAGTAAAAGAAAATTGCAGGCCTAAAACTGACAGAATAATCCGAAACGCAATTTCCCATTAATAGTCTGTACAGCGCTCTACCTACAAGGATATAATGAATTGACTGACCTGTTGATGTTCTTCTCTGTAACATAATTACACAGCTCAGGTAATTAACAACATAAAATGGATCTGTACTAAAATCTCCTCTGACCCTGAAGCCTCGTACGCAAGGCCGGTTTTCCTGCCAGAAGAGCTTTTGGCTGGGAAAACCGTCCGTTTGTATTCTTCCTCACAGTTTTCCTGTCAGAAAAACTGCCTGGAATCCTGGCGGGAAAATAGAGAACCTGCTCCTATGGGGAAACACTGCGAGGGAGCATACACACGGCCGGGATTCCTGACCAAAGCTCTTCCGATGGGAAACCCGGCCGTGTGTACAGGGGGAACCTTTACAGAGTAGGTTCTCGTTTTTCCCGCCGAGTTTCCCGGCGGACTTTATACTGCCGGGAATCCTGGTCGCGTGTACAGTAGGGTGACCAGACATCCCCAGTTTCAGGGGACAGTCCCCTGATTGAGGACACTGTCACTGGTTTTGTCCCCAGATTTGATTTAATAGGGGGCAGGGGCAATTTCAAAGACAGTCAGTGCAGAATTAAAATAAAAAAAATTGAATTACACACCCCCGCTCCGCCGTGCCTACTAGCATAGGGGGGTTGTATTTTTCTCATTATCTGTGCCTCTTTCTGATGATCATGTGCTGGTTGGAGTGAAGGGTATATTTCTTCAGTTTCGGGCGCATGCCCATTTAGCTTTGCTCGCATGTTCTTCTGCCTTGGCTCAAGTCCTGGCCAGCCACTTGCCTATCTCCTTGCCTTTCCTGGCGGAGTGATCTTCCTCCGCTCCCCATCCAGTACTAGCTGGGGCCCAAAGAGTAAGACTTGAGAGGCTGTGAGGCGGGTGGCGACGGGCAGAGAGCCGCTGATTGTTGCCATTACTAGTAAAGAAAAAATATGTCCCCGGATTTCATTTAAAAAATCTGGTCACCTTAGTGTACAGGGCTTCAGAGATAACGGCCAAAAACGTACCTTCTGGAGAAGATTCAACCGAGGGGTGATAGCAGAAGGCTCCTAACCTTCAGGACCTGCCATTCAACAGTCAGCCAATTAAAACCACTGCCTGTAAAGCAGGATGGAAAATGGGTCCTTGAGTATCTATGACCCAACAAAGTAGGCCTGTGCACCAAAACCAAAAAGGACAATCCAGCACCACTAGAATCCCTTCACATTTTATCCTGCAGAGCAGTCTGTAGACAAAGTAGAAGCTTTCTCAGAAGAAACACAAAAATTAGAGAGTACCAGTCTCACTGAGACACTAGAGCAGTGATGGCGAACCTATGGCATGGATGCCACAGCTGGCACTCCAAGCCCTCTCTGTCGGAACGCCAGGGGATTCCCCCAGCCAGGCAGTAAATTGCACTGACTCGACAGGACACCAGCTCCCTTCTTTGCATAGGTGCCAGTGATGTCGGTAGGAGGGTGGGCAGCAAGTCATCATGTGCGCTGTTTAGGGGGGGGGTCTAAAATTCTTCCTCCACCATCCTGACTCTGTTTGGCAGCTTATTGCCTCCCCGAATCCTTATACCTCTGGCAAGGCATTCGGGCATTCCTTTCTGCAGGCATGATATTCCAGCTCCTCCTGCTCCAGGACAACTTTGGTTCAGTCTGTCCTTCTAGTGCAGCCTGTGAAAAAGCGGAGGGGGAGGAGCGGTGCTCTGAGCAGATCATCCATGGCCATGAGGAGCGGTGCAATGGCCTGTAGCTGACCTCCCGGTGGCGGGGATATCGAGGAGGTAGATGAGTGCATGTGTCAGGTAGGTGAGTGCATGTGTCAGGTAGGTGAGTGCATGTATCAGGTAGGTCAGTGTATGTTGCACAGTGCATTCTGAGCACAATGCATTCCTGAACCCTGCATTCTGAGCGAATCTGGCAGAATCGTACATTTTTGGTCCCTTGGGGCTCATTCCAAGGAATGATCAGTCCCATCCTCTGTACAGAGCTGCTGGTAGGTTTAATTCTGTGTTGGCACTTTGAAAGAAATAAGTTGTTTTTGCGTCGCGGTTTGAGCACTCAGGCTCAAAAAGGTTCGCCATCACTGCACTAGAGCATCCTATATGAACCTTGATGTGGTCCAAAGAGTCTTCAAAAGGCTCTCCAAAGGATAAAAGGGCTCCAGAGGGACCCAGTGCAGAGAGGCATGGAAACATTTCTTTATCAGGTAGCAAAAAAACAAGGAGAGTGCTGCTCCAGGTTAGTCTAAATTTAGGTCATTGTGCAGGCCATGATCAAAAACTCCCCAAAAAGGGTAGAAAATAGCAGAAAGTTCCCTGGAGGACATAAGAGTAAGCATACTCCCCGTAGCCAAGGTGGACCTCCAAAGTGTGTCCCATGAGAGATGGAAACACCATACAATGCATACAAGGTAGGAGTGAGGGAAAAATAGCGGGGGACACCCTCTAGTTACCACACTTCTGCCCGGGTCAGCATACCACGGTTCCGCAGGGGGTAGGATCAGGATATTACCTGTTAGGGCATGGTTTGCCTGAGGTGGACACTGTCACAAGACAGCCTGGGGCAGACCATTTGTGTGCCCCCCCCCAGGAGCAAAAACTCTATAGACTGCCCTTGCCAAGGCTCTCGTAGCCTATCACACACTGAGCAAGGAACTGCATGTGCTCGATGGCTGGAACTGTGGAGACCACAAGGATTTATAATATATTATTCAGCCTGTCACCCAGCCAATAAAATGATAAAAAATACTATTTTCAGTGGTAAAGATAAATAAAAGGATTTTTTCTAAGGAAAATAATAGAAAACAACAAGTACTAAATTCCAGCAAGGAACATTTGGTCCTAACTATAACAATAGTCTAAAAGCTGAGCTCTTATGCCACGTACACACGATCGGATTTCCGATGGAATGAAATCAGATGAAAATTTCCGTCGGAATTCCAATGAAGCCGACTTTTATCAGTCTTGCCTACACACTATCAGACTAAATTCCGACCGTCCAAAACACGGTGACGTAACACACAACTACGAGCCAAGAAAAAATAAGTTCAATGCTTCCGAGCATGCGTCAACTTGATTCTGAGCATGCGTGGATTTTTCTACGATGGAGTTCCACACCGATGACCGTAATTTCCTTTTGGCTTTTTTTTTTCAATGGAAAAATGTCAGATGGGGCCACACACGATCGTTTTTTCCAATGAAAAAACGATCGTATGTACACGGCATTAGAGGCTTAAAGGAGTTTATCCACCAGGAGGGACTGCCCGTAGGCTATGCTTTTCGTTATTTACTAGTATCCTACTCCTGCAGGTGGCAGCATATCTCAATCAAAGAATAAATTAAAAACACAATTTAATTGAAGTATTACAGATCACTTTGTAGACTACATAATTGATGTAATTATTGACTTAATCCTCGTACACACAATGAAATTATTGTACAAATGATCGTCCATATCGAAAACAAATAGGTTACTAAAGTACAAAAATTCAACAGAATAAAAATTCAGTTCTTTTTCAAATTGCTCCAGTCGGAACATCCGATTTGTTGTAAAAATGTATCTTTTGTTCACTTTATTGAAAATATTAATAAAGAAATATTGAAATGAATAAAAAATTCAGAAGTGATGTAATGTGGTGTAGTGCATTTGGGTTGTATCTTGTATTGTATTTTCGGACGAAAACTGTATCGATTAAACAAGAATCTGGTATTCAAGATTTGTAGAAAAAAAACTAGGATGGCCTTTTTAATAAAACTGGTCACAAAACAAACATGTCACAGCAAAAAATCAGATGAAAAACGTACGCGTTTCACACTATCATACAGTGCTTATTCCAAATCTGGTAATGTATGAGAATTTTTTTTGTGTTTGTCCCTTCAGAAAAATTTGGACAGCAGCTGTGTAATAACAATCAGATTATTGTACGATCGATTCGAAAGAGGTATTTTTTGTACGATATTCTAATGCCGCGTACACACAATTGGACATTCCGACATCAAAAACGTGGATTTTTTTTTCCGACGGATTCTTCGCTTAAACTTGTCTTGCATACACACGGTCACATAAATTTTGTCGGAAAATCCGAACGCCAAAAACGTGGTCGCGTACAACACTACGACGAGTTAAGAAAAGTTAAGTTCAATGATTCCAAGCATGCGTAGGATTTTTGTGCGTCAGAATTTCCGACAAGAACTTTTGTTGTCAGAAAAATTTAAACGAAGCTCTCCAACATTTGTTGTCTGAAATTCCGACTGTGTTTAAGCGGCATTATTGTGTGTAAGGGGCTTTAACCACTTGCGGCCCGCGCTATAGCCGAATGACGGCTACAGCGGGGACCTGAATATCCAAGCCACCGTCAATTGACGGCCGCCCCTTTCCAGAGAGCGCAGTGGGGAAGCTCTGTGTTGGCCGTGTCCCTTGGACACAGCCAATCACAGATCGCGGTGAACAGCCAATCAGAGTGGCCGTTTGCTATGCGATCTGTGCGGCCAATGAGAGATGATCTCATATGTAAACATATGAGATCATCTCTCATTGCCGTTTTACACAGAGACAGCGTCCTGTCTCTGGAGAGGAGGAGACCGATCTGTGTCCCTTGTACATAGGGACACATATCAGTCACCTCCCCCAGTCACCTCCCCCCTGCCCCCATATTTATAGCACTGGTTGCAGTATAAATGTGAATGGCGCCAAAAATGTGTCAAAAGTGTCCGATGTGTCCACCATAACGTCGCAGTTCCAATAAAAATCGCAGATCGCCGCCATTTCTAGTAAAAAAAGAAAAAATAATATTGTTTTTTTTTTTCAAAATTTTCGCACTTTTTTGTTTATAGCCCAAAAAATAAAAACCGCACAGGCGATCAAATACCACCAAAAGAAAGCTCTACTTGTGGGGAAAAAAGGACGTCAATTTTGTTTGGGAGCCACGTCGCACGACCGCGCAATTTTCAGTTAAAGCGACACAGTGCCGGAAGTTGAAATTTCATCTGGGCAGGAGGGGGGGGGGGTTTAATGTGCCCAGTAAGCAACTGGTTAAATAAAACACAACATTTGAAATTAGCTGGATTTTTTCCTTCCTCTTGCTCAACTGTGGGCACAGGATTTTGTATGGAGGTTTTCTATTTTTGTGTTTTCTTTTCTATGTTGTTTGAACTGGATATACTCTCTCATTTAACAGTGACTGTTTTTATGCTGCCATACATAGTAAATAGATATATCATATACTTATTTTTTTACATTTCTTCAATTACTTTCTGGTTTTCATGCCTAGGCAAATCATGTCATACATGCCAGGAGTCTTCAGGAGGAAAGGAGAGGCTTTCTCAGCTAAGCACACCCTCCTGCCTGCATGCCTAAGCTAAGGGCACATTGCAGCCAGTTTGTCCCCAAAGGCAGCCAGTTTCCCCCCAGCCCAGCACTTATCTTTCTCAGTTCAGCGGCATCTACACTCCCTCGATGTCTTCTCCCGTCCTCAATTTCGCTTCAGAAAATAAGGTGACCGGTAACCAGACCTAGTGCCCTGATTGGCTGAGAGGCGGATCAGTGTTAGGGAAGTGATTCCCTAACACAGCATAGTTTAAACAGGGAAGGTACAGCCGTACGCCAGCTGTTTAACCATTTGGAAGCTCATTGGAGCCCACAGGCTCTAATCGGGAAACCTATTAGAGCCCCTGGCTCTAATCAGACACTTCCAAAATACACCCACCACGGTTATTCTGATGGCCGGCACTCAACAGGGGGCCGGACATCTGAATAGTGGGCGGCAGTGGCAACAATAGATAGATTCATGCAATGCAATCTATTGTTGAGTGACAGGTGCGTGCAGGAGAGAGAGGCGGAGCTCCTGCTCACACTATGGACGCACTGCCACTGATGCAACCACTGGCATTAAAACACAGTGGCATTGCTAAGGGAAAAAGAGAAAAAGTTTGGCTAAATTATGGATGATGTTTACGAAGTTGAGCTAAGCAGTCTCAGCCTGTCCACTTGTCAGGACTGACATTTACTGGGAGCAGCTGTGAAATCAAAACTGAGATATACTGTAGCCACAAGCCATCTAGCTAGCTAAACAGAATGTATAATTATGCATTTATTTCCCTACTCTGGGATTCCCTAAAAAGGGAGAAAGTGATATACATTTAAGATGTATTATATTCATTGAGTCTGTGCACAGCTGTGGTGAATCTCAAAGAAAGGTCTCCCCAGTATATAACTTCTTCAACTTGCTTTCTACCCAGTGCCACATGTTTTATTCTAACAGAACACCATCAGACAAAGGACCTAGCTAAGGATAGATGCATGTATATTGGAAAAATAAATATGAGAACAATACAGCAGGGACTATGAACATCACATGAAAATTTATGGGAGAGGAAATGATGGACTGTTGGGGTGAATGTTGCTTCCTCAGGTCGGTCCCATCACATTACTACCTAGGCTTCAATTGCCATAAATTCATTCACATAAATCATATATGTGTAGCGCCTGTGTACTTTCAGTCCAGGTGCTATGTTAAATTTAGAGGGGGATGAGAGAGTTACTTTGCCTTCATCCATGTTGATTGTGAAAATTAGATTTCTGCCAGGCTGGGCTGCCTGCGGTTTCATTCTGTGTTCCAGAGATGCCTTTCCATCTCTGGGTGACAGGTGGCGCCAGAGGGGTCCAGGCAGAGACGCCTTTCTCCTGCAGCCAATTAGAGGAGTGTTTCCCTCGCGGGCATGCTGGGGAAGGGTATTTCTGTGGCCATTTTGTAAGGTCTTCTACCCGTTCCTGGTTCCGGGTGCGGCACCCACCTTTAGGGTATGCGCACATCACGGGCCCCAGCGATATGGCCTACCAGGCCGGGGCGCACGTGCTACGCGGAGTTCCTGACTCCGGGCTTCCATGGCCCGGAGCCACTAAAGCTGCAAACGGGCCCCAGTGACTTACTGGGTCCCCACTTCCATGAGAGGATCCCAAGCGAGTTGTGCTGTTCGGTGGGATGGTCGGTCTGAGGTGAGCCCGGAGGCAGGTGATCTATTGGGCTTAGACAATCCACCGGGGATCCGAATTGCCGGACAATGACAAATTATACTGTATGTCGGTCGATGACTCAAAGAATCAAAGACGCTACCTGAGGTTAATTCAGGCAACTTTAATTATTGAGAAGGAATTGCTCCATTAAACTGCATTCCGGAGCAGGGGCCTGTGGCAGAGGCACCACTCCTAATTTCCATTGAGCCAAGTCTCTGGCAGAGGCTTGTCCCCTTCTCAAGGTTCTTAGTGAAATTCCGGCTGCCAGTTCTGTGAAAGAGACTGTCCGGGGGCACTACACCCACTCTGGCTGGAGTGGCGACGAAGCAAAGGGTACCATTGAAGCAGGACTGCTTCCATAAATAGTTAAGGCCTGAATCTGCAACTTCTCTCTTCTTCACCATCTTTCTCTATTCACCTGAAGTTACCTGTTTGCCGTGTTGGGCAGGAAAATAAAAAGCACAGAAACGACACCTTGCTGTTTGGACATTCCGTTACTGCTCACATCATCTTAGCATCATCATACCCCTAGACATACTACAGAGGTGACACCCAAATCTAACCAGCGGCTCCTGCATGGGTAGCGCTACACAGGGACGATCCTAGGGTCACAGGCGCCTGGGTGCAGAAATATTTCTGGCACCCCCACAAGGGTGTCATAATTTTACTAACTCCTCCTCTTTATAAATGTTTCTATGGCAATGACTCAACCACAGAAATGCTCCCCCACAAAGTCTTCATTAATATGGGATCCTTACATAATCTCTGAACAATAAACAAAATACAGTACTTTATTGGGACCTGAAGGGGGGCCTCTAATGGACACAGAGAAAGCTTCTGTTAGAGAGTCTGTTAGATGTTCGGCGCCCCCACCTCTGCAGGTGCCTGGGTGCAATGCACCCTGTGCACCCTGCCTAGGATCAGCCCTGGCGCTACATATAGCATGGCACAGTATTTTCTTAATATTTTTTCAAAAAAGGTACCTTATTCCTATAGCGCAGTTGTGTGGTCACTTGATCTCTCCCTGTTCTTTGACATCTGCTAAGGAAAGATCTTTGGGATGGGCTTCTATTACTCTGATTGGTGCTGTGCCAGTCACATGACTAAAAAACAACTGTTTCAGAAGAGCAATTCAAAATAAATTATAAATATCAAAAAACTATTTTACAGCTCCCTATAAATCTTTTTTGAGCATCATATGTGTATTTTTTGCGCATTAATATGGTCTAGGCATTCCCCAGGTTGTGTTGTTATCTGCTTTAGCCTTCCAATGCTACTTACTGCTATGGTCAGCTATAGATGGGCGGTGGACATGTTTATGTTTCACCTGTGGTGCTTGTATTGGTCCAGCAGCGCACCAACACCTTTGCGCTACATGCTGGGTGTTTGGTGTGCTCCTGCACCTTTAACTACTTCAGTACCGTGGGTGTTTTTCAGATTTGGTGTTTACAAGACTAAAACATTTTTTTTTTGCTAGAAAATTACTTAAAACCCCCAAACATTATATATATATATATATATATATATATATATATATATATATAAATGATATACCCTAGAGAATAAAATGGCGATCAATGCAATACTTTTTGTCACACCATATTTGCGCAGCAGTCCTACAAGCGCACTTTTTTTGGAAAAAAATCACTTTTTTGAATTAAAAAATAAGACCGCAATAAATTTGGCCCAATGTTTTTATTTATTGTGAAAGATAATGTTACGCCGAGTAAAATGATATCCAACATGTCACACTTACAAATTGCGCCCGCTCGTGGCATGGCGTCAAACTTTTACCCTTAAAAATCTCGATAGGCGACGTTTAAAAAATTCTACAGGTTGCATTTTTTAAGATACAGAGGAGGTCTAGGGCTATAATTATTGCTCTCGCTCTAACGATCGCGACGATACCTCACTTGTGTGGTTTGAACACCATTTTCATATGCAGTATGCGTTCGCTTCTGCGCCCGAGCTCGTCGGGACGGGGCACTTTAAAACATTTTTTTTTCTTATTTTTTTTTATATACAGTGCAGAAAATAAGTATTTGAACACCCTGCTATTTTGCAAGTTCTCCCACTTGGAAATCATGGAGGGGTCTGAAATTGTTATCGTAGGTGCATGTCCACTGTGAGAGACATAATCAAAAAAAAAAATTCCAGAAATCACAATGTATGATTTTTTTAACTATTTATTTGTATGATACAGCTGCAAATAAGTATTTGAACACCTGAGAAAATCAATGTTAATATTTGGTACAGTAGCCTTTGTTTGCAATTACAGAGGTCAAACGTTTCTTGTAGTTTTTCACCAGGTTTGCACACACTGGAGGAGGGATTTTGGCCCACTCCTCCACACTTCTCTAGATCAGTCAGGTTTCTGGGCTGTCGCTGAGAAACACGGAGTTTGAGCTCCCTCCAAAGATTCTCTATTGGGTTTAGGTCTGGAGACTGGCTAGGCCACGCCAGAACCTTGATATGCTTCTTACAGAGCCACTCCTTGGTTATCCTGGCTGTGTGCTTCGGGTCATTGTCATGTTGGAAGACCCAGCCTCAACCCATCTTCAAAGCTCTAACTGAGGGAAGGAGGTTGTTGTCCAAAATCTCACAATACATGGCCCCGGTCATCCTCTCCTTAATACAGTGCAGTCGCCCTGTCCCATGTGCAGAAAAACACCCCCAAAGCATGATGCTACCACCCCCATGCTTCACAGTAGGGATGGTGTTCTTGGGATGGTACTCATCATTCTTCTTCCTCCAAACACGGTTAGTGGAATTATGACCAAAAAGTTCTATTTTGGTCTCATCTGACCACATGACTTTCTCCCACGCCTCCTCTGGATCATCCAAATGGTCATTGGCAAACTTAAGACGGGCCTTGACATGTGCTGGTTTAAGCAGGGGAACCTTCCGTGCCATGCATGATTTCAAACCATGACGTCTTAGTGTATTACCAACAGTAACCTTGGAAACGGTGGTCCCAGCTCTTTCAGGTCATTGACCAGCTCCTCCCGTGTAGTTCTGGGCTGATTTCTCACCTTTCTTAGGATCATTGAGACCCCACGAGGTGAGATTTTGCATGGAGCCCCAGTCCGAGGGAGATTGACAGTCATGTTTAGCTTCTTCCATTTTCTAATGATTGCTCCAACAGTGGACCTTTTTTCACCAAGCTGCTTGGCAATTTCCCCGTAGCCCTTTCCAGCCTTGTGGAGGTGTACAATTTTGTCTCTAGTGGTCTTTGGTCTTGGTCATGTTAGTAGTTGGATTCTTACTGATTGTATGGGGTGGACAGGTGTCTTTATGCAGCTAATGACCTCAAACAGGTGCATCTAATTTAGGATAATAAATGGAGTGGAGGTGGACATTTTAAAGGCAGACTAACAGGTCTTTGAGGGTCAGAATTCTACCTGATAGACAGGTGTTCAAATACTTCTTTGCAGCTGTATCATGCAAATAAATAGTTAAAAAATCATAAATTCTGATTTCTGGAATTTTTTTGGGGATTATGTCTCTCACAGTGGACATGCACCTACGATGACAATTTCAGACCCCTCCATGATTTCTAAGTAGGAGAACTTGCAAAATAGCAGGGTGTTCAAATACTTATTTTCTGCACTGTATTTTATTATTTTTTACACTGGAAAAAATAAATAAATTGATCACTTTTATTACTATTACAACTTACAAGGAATGTAAACATCCCTTGTAATAGAAAAAAAGCATGACAGGTCCTCTCACATATGAGATCTGGGGTCAAAAAGACCTCAGATCTCATATTTAGACTAAAATGAAAAAATTACAGTTCCCATTTTTTTGGAAACGGTCATTTTTTCAAATGACAAAAACAAAAATGTTTCTTTAAGACGCTGGGCGGGACTGACGTTTTGACGTCACTTCCGCCCAGCAGAGCTATGGGGACAGGTGAGGGACATATTTCCCTCACTCGCATCCCCACACAGCAGACGAGCGGACCCGACTCCGGCGGAGGGCGCGGGAGAGCGGCGGGAGGGGGGGCCCCTCTCCCGCCGCCGATAACAGAAATCTTGCTGCGAATCCGCCGCGGAGACCACCGTTATCCTTTACAGGACCGCTCACACTAAAGATGGATATCTCGGTTGTGGCAGCAGCTGCTGCCGTTACCGAGATATCCATCTTTAAAGTGCCGCCGTATAAACTCGTAAGGCGGTCGGGAAGTGGTTAAGAAGGAGTGGCTCCCCTTCAGACCACCTGCCCCTATCTATCCATTAGAATGCATGTACCTCCACTGTGTTGACACTCATTGTTTAGTGTTAGGACTACAGATTAAAGGGTGCCTTGGTGCGGCTCTGTGGCTCACGCATGCGTTTGCAAATTCGTGTGGACAAAAACGCATACTGTTAGACAGGGTAATTGGTTGTTCTGCGAGCTGGTCGGTAAGAAGGGCTTGGTTTTTCCCTGGGCATTCCCCAGGTTTTTTGGTTATCAAAGATGATTGACACTAACTTTATTTTGTTGAGATGGCATCTGCACCCAAGGCTCTTTTTTACTTTGCAGGTATTGGCAATTACATTTGATATATTTAATACTAATTTATATTAAAACTAAAGCCGCGTACACACAACCATTTTTAATGTCCTAGAAAAAACAACATTTTTCTCAACGTGATGCTTGTCAAGCCTGCCTTGCATACACACGATCGTGAAAAAAAAAATGCTCGCGCAAAGCGCGATAACGTACAACACGTACAACGGCACTATAAAGTGGGAGTTCCATTCGAATGGCGCCACCCTTTGGGATGCTTTTGCTGATTTTGTGTTAGTAAAAGTTTGGTAAGAGACGATTCGCGCTTTTCAGTCTTCGTGCTTTTCTGTCTGTTACAGCCAATCAGAGGGAGTTGATCATCCTGCTGAAGATGCTGGGGAGGAGTACTTAAGGGACAGACGTCGCTAGTCCTGGGTCGTCATCCCACTACACCCATGTGTGGCCCTCATGACCGGGGGTGCGTGTTCAAGTGTTCCTGACTCCGGGACCACGTTGGTCCAGGGTTGTGATCTACTAAGTAGGCTCAGTATACAGACTGGGTCTACACTTGTAGAGTGGTCCAGTGCTGTCCGTCCTGAGGTAGGAAGCCACTCGAAGAACCTGTCTTGGAGAGCACAAAGGCAGAGGCTGGTATCTTAGGAGAGGCCTAGAACTTCATCGAAGGACGCACCATTACTGGAAGGCTGGATGATGATCGCCTGTCGGTGTCTAATTTTATCAGAAGTTCTTTGGGAGAGATCCGGGTGCTTAATCCTGTGCTGAGAGGATTTTGAACCAAATATACCTCTGTCTTTGGGAAGGTCTGGGTGGCAGAGACTTTACCAAGTCTCCGTGCAACACCCTGGCTGCTTGGCTAGTGAGAAAGGCCTATCCAGGTGTGCAATACCCGCTCTGGCTAGAGTGGTGATGAAAGCTGCATTTCTGGAAGCAGGAGTGTTTCCGAAAAAAAGCTATACACCTGAACCAATTACCTGTTACCTTTCCACCTTATCTACTACTTGTATTCTTCTACTACGTTTGGTAAATAAAGCAGAGAAAAATAAGTCTAAAGTGTGGACATTGAAGTTTTTATCAACTCTCATCCGATACCCTAGAGGGCTAAGAAACAGAGGTAAGATGCCGCCCAAAATAATCCAGCAGCTCCTTCAGGGGTAGTGCTATATAAGTAAAGAACATTGAAGCAAAATAAGGGTCAGTGTCCATCATGCAGCCTGATCAATGCCCATCTGCAGTCTCAAAATTGCCCATCAATGCAGCTTGATCAATGCCCATCTGCAGCTTCACAATTGCCCATTAATGCAGCTTGATCAATGTCCATCTGCAACCTCACCAATGCCAATCAATGCAGCTTATTCAATGCCCATCTGTAGCCTCAACATTTGCCCATGAATGTAGCTTGATTAATGCCCAACTGCAGCCTCCCCATTGCCATGAATACAGCCTGATCAATGCCCATCTGCAGCCTCCCTGTTGCCATGAATGCAGCCTGACCAATGCCCATCTCAGGGAGGGGGGCGGGATGAGCGCCGTCAGATTACATACAGCGAGAATCTCCTGTTTACTCGGTGGCCTCTTTATTCCAAAATCCCGCCTCCTGGACTGGCTTCTATGATAGACAGAACATTGGTCCAATGCTGGCCCAGGAGACTGGACTTCCTATTACAAAGGCCGTTGAGTAAACAGGAGACTCCCGCTGTATGTAATCTGATGGCGCTCGTGCTGCCCCCCTCCCCGTTCTGTCCAAGGCAGCCCAAATTGCAGTATCTGCGTATAACACGCATACACTATTTGCAACCAATTTTCAGGGTAAAAACGTGAGTGTTATACTCCAATAAATACTGTACAGCTGCACTTCTGTAATCTATTATGTGCCAAAGTCATGACACATTATAGTGCCCAATCTGTACAGAGACACAAAGAAAAATATGAGGGCTTCATGCTCCTGACTGCACTGCTAGTGAATGAGTAGTGGTGGCCACAGATTTTACATAGAGAGCAAACAACTAGTATTAATCATAGTTAGTCTGGTTGAAAAAAGACCATCTAGTTCCAACTCCATAGTGATAATCCAAATAATACACACAGCCAGTGTCTCGATCTGCATACCCCCCATTCATCGTAGGGTTTGGTATTCTCCAGTAAAGGAAGTAGGGAGCTGCTGGAACATCTTTTTGCACTCTGGAGCTTCTCTTCAACAACACTTTGTAGCTGTCTCCTTTCCCTGCTTGGCTCAGTCATTGGATTCCAGTCAACCTCCTCCTTCTACCGACCAGACAGTGGGCGGAACTGAAGTAGCAATGCTTCGTTCAGCCCCCGCGCAGCTTCCTTTTGTATACTGTACAAGGAGAGCTTCACCTGTTGTACAGTATACTGCTCTACAAGGGCCTGCAGTTGGTGGATTACACAGCAGCTGTGGTTTACAGACATTTGAAGGCAGTTGTAGGTTTTCTTCCATCCAATAGGTGGAGCTGTGCTGTCATACAGATAGAATGGAGTTTGTTGTGGAAAATTGTCCCCTCCTGGACTCCATCGGTGTCTCAGAGGGAGCAGCTGTCTGATTGGTCACTGCAACCTCTGGCGACCGTTGGGGGCCATCTTGCAAGCATGAACTCTAAAATAAAGAGTTCCTTATCATTTTGGCGTGTTTCTGGTGAGTGAATGGTAGGGAAAGGAAACCGCTTGTGTAGGACAGTGGCTATCTAAGGGTTGGGTTCCTGGCAGGGAGGGATAGCTCAGGTTAGGCTCCTCCTCCACTATACACACTCCGGTGAGTGGCCCAGAGACGTGGTGCAGAATGCTGGAACATTCTTTCATAAAAGGAAGATTACGTCTGATAAGCCATCCTCTAGTAACATACTCTATACTATAAATTCTGAGAGTTCATATATTCTCTGGATTGTTGATATCAGTACTGTAGATCACTTTATCCATCATGAAAGAGTTATTTAAAATACAGTAGTGACATATACACTGTGTGCGAGTATTTCCTCCCAATACAAGAACCTCCAAACTTAGACCCCCCTCCTATACATTTATCATCATAAACTCTCTACGTACAGTCTTAGGCTTTGCGACTTCTACCTGCTGTCATGCTCAATCCTATCTATACTTGCCGCCTTTTCTAGAAAAACAAAAACAGCATTTGAATCTCTTTCCTATCATTGAGGTTGGCAACATTTTTACCACCCAGGTGGGCAAAACAATGGGCAAGATATGATAGACCAGCCAGTCTCAATCAGGGTTCCATGGTACCTTATGATTCCTCCAGAGATTTTTAGAGGTTTCTTAACCACTTCAGCCCCGGATCATTTTGCTGGCCAAAGACCAGGCCACTTTTTGCGATTCGGCACTGCGCGATCATGCAACGTGGCTCCAAACAAAATTAAAGTCCTTTTTTTCAACACAAATAGAGCTTTCTTTTGGTGGTATTTGATCACCTCTGCGGTTTTTATTTTTTGCGCTATATACAAAAATAGAGTGACAATTTAAATATAATAATATTCCCCAAAAAATATATATAAAAAATATTTCTTTTGTCAGTTTAGGCCGATACGTATTCTTCTAAAATATTTTGGGTAAAAAAAAAACGCAATAAGCGTTTATTGATTAGTTTACGCAAAATGTATAGCATATACAAAATGGGGGATAGTTTTATGGCATTTTGACTAATATTTTTTTTTACTAGTAATGGCGACGAATAGCGATTTTTTATCGTGACTGCGACATTATGGCGGACCCATCGGACACTTTTGACACCATTTTGGGACCATTGTCATTTTCACAGAGATCAGTGCTATAAAAATGCACTGATACTGTAAAAATGACACTGGCAGTGAAGGGGTTAAACTGTAGGGGGGCGCTGAAGGGGTTACGTGTGTCTTAGTGAGTGCTTGTAACTGTTAGGGGGCGTGGCTTGCCGTGACACATCACTGATCGTTGTTTCCGATGACAGGGAAGACCATCAGTGACAGGGTCACTTAGGCAGAACGGAGAGATGTTGTGTTTACACTAACATCTCCCCGTTCTATAGCAATGTGACACGATCGCGGGACACCGGGGGCGCCGTCATGGAGCTCACAGCAGGGTCGCCAGCACACCGCCAGCGGCATGCGCTTGTCCACACGGCTCGCAAATTAAAGGGGACGTACCTGTACACCCATTTGCGCAGCAGTGCCATTCTGTCGACGTACATCGTCGTGCGGCCGTCGGGAACCGATTAAGCTGTGGCTGATTGGCCTCCTGTTTGACGGTGTCTGCGTAAATCTGGGGTTAACACCACCAGCAGAGTCAGCTGTATGAAGCCAAAAATCTTTTTACCTGTCTGGAAGGGTGACATTCTAACCACCACTGTAAGAGGGACATGCTTTCCAATGATCTTCAATAAATTAATTTTAGCAGGGGTTCCCTGAGACCACAATCAGGATACAGACAATACACACATTGCAACCAAAAACACTTCTACAGGAGGTTTCCCTGCCGTAAAAATATAATGATCACTGCTGGCGACTATATGATTGTACAAAAAAAAAACCTGAAGCAAAACTGTACAAAAAAAAACATAACAGGCTAATTGTACTGAAGTCGATCAATAGATCAACTTCAATACAACCAGCCTGCCCATATATGGATCTAAATTTGTCTGGTTCCTGCTGAACCAGCCGAATTTCAGTCTGTCTATGGCTGGCTTAAGGTTACCTAACTGAAGTAGAGAAACAACTGGACTCCTGACATGCTAGACAGGGTTTAGACGTGTGACAGAGCTGAAGAAAACTCAGGACTTTGGCAGGAACAACCAGATAACGCTCTAGGCTTTGTGAGGTTCTAGGCAAAACTAAGACATGAGGCCCCACTCACGCCCATAATGGGAAAAATAATCCAACCAATAAAAATTAACTGTATTAGAATGGTACAGTATAGGGGGAGGATAAGTGGACAGTACAGGGGGGCAAGAGGGTACAGTACAGGGGGAGGGTAGGTGGAGACAGTACAGGGGGCAAGGAGGGCACAGTACAAGGGGAGGGTAAGTGAACACAGTACAGGGGGCTGAAGGGTACAGTACAAGGGCAGGTTAAGTGGACACAGTACAGAGGGCATGAGGGTACAATACAGGGGGAGGGTAAGTGGACACATTACAGGGGGCAGACTGGTACAGTACAGGGGGGAGCAGGAGGGCACAATACAGGGGTAGGTAAGTGAACACAGTACAGGGGTCAGGAGGTTACAGTACAGGGGGAGCAGGAGGGTACAGTACAGGGGGTAGGTAAGTGGACACAGGACAGAGGGATGGTAAGTGGACACAGTACAGGGGGCAGGAGGTTACAGTACAGGGGGGAGCAGGAGAGCACAGCACAGGGGAGGGTAAGTGAACACAGTACAGGGGGCAGAAGGGTACAGTACAAGGGCAGGGTAAGTGGACACAGTACAGGGGGCATGAGGGTACAATACATGGGGTAGGTAAGTGGACACAGCACAGGGGGGTGGCAAGTGGAAACAGTACAGAGGGCAGGAGGGTACAGTACAGGGGGGAGCAGGAGGGCACAGTACAGGGGGTAAGTAGACACAGTACAGGAAGCAGGAGGATACAGTACAATAGGGAGCAGGAGGGTACAGTACAGAGGGTAGGTAAGTGGACTTAGTACAGGGAGCAAGAGGGTACAGTACAACAGGGAGCAGGAGGGTACAGTACAGGGGGTAGGTAAGTGGATACAGTACAGGGGGCAGGAGGGTACAGTACGTGGGGGCAAGAGGGCCCAGTACAGGGGGTAAGTGGACACAGTACAGGGAGCAGGAGGGTACAGTACAATAAGAAGCAGGAGGGCACAGTACAGGGGTAAGTAAGTGAACACAGTACAGGGAGCAGGAGAGTACAATACAATAGGTAGCAGGAGGGTACAGTAAAGGGGGTAGGTAAGTGGACACAGTACAGGGGGCAGGAGGGTACAGTGTAGGGGCAGTAATGAATAATACAGATATGGTCTCCTCAAGTAGAGCTGTGCAGGGAAGCTGCTCAGATCCTACCTATTCTGCAGCATCCCTTGTATTTTCTCTATGTATAAATTGGCTGCCTGGAGTTTCTCTTTAAGACTCGGAGATGACTATATGCTTGTGGTTTAGTGTAAATCTAGCATGAGAGAGTTCAGTATTATAGATCCTAATTAAAGTGGACTGAGTCTTTATGAATGTCTTTCTGCCAATAAATAGCCAAGAGCTATGGGTCCCCTGACATAGAATGCTGCTATTGATAATCTTCTGATGACTGTCAGTTGACTCTACAAATCAATCACAGAGTGCAACGTAATAAATCAGCAGCACTACATTTTACAACACTGTTGTAATTAATGCTTACTAGGAATTAATTTCTGGATAAAATAGTGCTAATGAGTGCTAAACACCAACTCTGCAAACTTCCTATAAGTAGATGGTTGGGCTGTATGCCTAATGTATGAACGGTTTATTGCAGGATATGCTAATTAAAAAAGTCTCAACTCTGTACAGCCACTGCTAGTGAGACTCCAGCTCTCTGCATGGAGTGATAGATTCCCCGACTACCAGCAAACTGCTGAGGAAAAGGCAGGAGCTGGAAATATGCTGAGTAGCAAGCAGGCGTACAGTGTGGAAAATGGAGTTCCTAAATAAGCATGATTTATTGCTGTTGGCCAGTAAAGGGTTACTTAACCACTTCAGCCCCAGAAGATTTTCCCCCTTAATGACCAGGCAATTTTTTGCAATACAGCACTGCGTCGCTTTAACCGACACTTGCACATGCAACATTTTACACACACAAAATTGGCCTTTTTTCTCCACAAATAGAGATTTATTTTGGTGGTATTTGATCACCTCTGCGGTTTAATTTTTTTTCCGCTATAAACAAAAATAGAGCGAAAATCTTGAAAAAATAAATAAATAAATAAATAAAAACTGTATGGGGATAGGACTGACTGGGGGAGGAGACCTATCACTGTTCCTACTTACTAGGAACAAATGATCTGTCTCCTCTCCCGTCAGAACAGAGATTTATGTGTTTACACACTGAAATCCCCATTCTGGCTTTGACCGGTGGCAATAGAGCCTCTGCCTACCACGAGCATCAGGTCCCCCGCCATGCAGCGGGCGCCCACACCCTACTGTAGCTTGCTATGGCTCTTAAAGGGGCCAACATACGGGTGCGTAGTTTTGCGGTAACAAAGCACTTTGCTGACGTGAATGTGCGTGAGCTGGTCGGCAAGTGGTCAGATGTAGCCTGAAACCGAGTTCAGGTAAAATGGCACTTTTCCTTACCTTGTGACAAAGTAAATATAATGTGCCCAAAAAAAATAATTATGATGTTTTTTTGTGCACTGGTCCTCTTGGAAGCGATTTAAACAATGCTCAACAGCTCACTCTCTTATTACATAGAATAGGCAAAACAAGAGGCTATGTTTGGCAATGACCATCTTGAATAAGGGCAGATGATTCAGGCAGCATTTACTTCCTGGAATGCATCTACCCTTGGCTCAGGCATGCATTTTAAATACTATCGCCCACACTTGAATATCCCTATGGGCCTATTAATTCAGCAAATCGTCTATATTTTTAGGACAAGCAAAGCTTTATTTTAACAATATTCTCTTACAAAAATTATTTTAGTTTCTATTCAACCAAAATGTGCAAGACAAAAAATGTGTTGTGTTAGAGCCTGCGTCGACTTGATTCTGAGCATGCATGGATTTTTGACCGATGGATTTCCCCACAGACGATCGTTTTATTTCTATCGGTTCTTTAACCATACGAACATTTTAAAACAGGTTCTATTTTTTTTCACCGATAGGAAAAAAACTGATGGGGCCCACACACGATCGGTGCGTCTGATGAAAATGGTCCATCGGTCTGTTTTCATCAGACTAACCGATCGTGTGTACACGACATTAAGCCTCGTACGCACGATTGGATTTTCCGTCAGGAAGTGTTGTGATGACAGGCTGTTGGCCTAAAATCCGACCGCCTGCACGCTCCATCGGACAATTGTTGGATTTTCCGTGGACAAATGTTGGATGGCAGGCTTTAAAAATGTTTGCGGACAACAGGCAGTTGTCAGATTTCCCGATCGTGTGTGCACAAGTCCTTCAGACAAAACTCCAAAGTACAAACATGCGTCACCAAAAACGACATTAGCAGAAGTGTCAGAGAGTGTTCATTGTCTGGGAAAGTGTGCCAAAATGGATGTCTGACCAGCAGGGTGGAATGTGAGGATGCTAGAACACGTAGTGACTCGACAAGGGCAACGCTACAATGGTATGCCCAGGGTTCAGAAATTAAGAGATTTTGTTTGGAGGTCTTAAGGGTAACATGGTCCATATAGATCCCCAAACTGCACTCTCACATTGATGCAAAAGCAACCAATTATCTTCCAACAGTGGTTTCTGCGGTCCAGGTTGGAAAGTAGCACAAAGATACTAACTGGTTGCAAGCAATGTTTCCCCCTTTCATACATCAGTCCCTTAGTCTTTGACTTCATTTTTTTTTTCCAACATGATAGATCAGAGTGTCACTATAAATAATTATAATAATCCCAGTCACATAGATCTTTTGAACTATATCCTAGGTTAACTCTTTTTACTGTTGGGTTACAGTAATGTCATTAGAGAATATGAGTAAACAAAATCTGCCGACAGTGAGACTGCTGACATTATTTCTTTCCCTGTGGATTATAATGAGCTGAAAATAAAAATTGTGTTTATACATAAAACGACGGAGGTTAATCCTGCTGCGCTCATTAAGATAAAAGCTGTTTAGCATTCCCTCATTTCCTGGAAGACAAAAGGTCGGATAATTGTAATTAGGATTATATTTAATTAAAACTGTTTTTTTATTTGCGCTTATTTGGTGTTAATTAAATTAGGAAATTAATGTTATTTATGGCAAGGGGATCATTATCCAATTAGACCAATAAAAAACTGGGATTATTACACTGCTTTGCAATATCTGTTTGTGGGTTTCATTTTTCCTTTTAAAAAAAAAAGGACAGTTGAATGCCAGAAATTTGTATACAATACTTTGGTATCTAAAATAACAGGATTGTGCCAGATCAATTGTCTAATTTATTAGTACAGAATATAAAAAGAAACAAACGTTTCTGCAGACCTGTCCCTCCAATACCACCTACACACGATCGGTTCATCCGATGAAAACGGACCAATGGATTTTTCCATCAGATATCCGATGAAGCTGACTCTCATCAGTCTTGCCTACACACCATCAGTTAAAAATCCGATCATGTCCAACGCGGTGACGTAAAACACAAAGACGTGTAGAGAAAAATTAAATTCAATGCTTCTGAGCATGCGTCGACTTGATTGTGAGCATGCGTGGATTTTTGACCAATGGATTTCCCCACAGACGATCATTTTTTTATATCGGTTTTTTAACCATCAAATTTTTTTTAAACAGGTTGTATTTTTTTTCACCGATGGCAAAAAAAAACGATGGGGCCCACACACGATCGGTTCGTCCAATTAAAACGGTCCATTGGACCGTTTTCATCGGACGAACCGATCGTGTGTACAGGGCATTACTCTTTGCTTTGGTATTAATCACAGTTTTTGCTAAAGAGGGTGGAGGGGAAAGTGAGACACATTAAAGGGGTTGTAAAGGGAAAAGTTTTTTTACCTTAATGCATCCTATGCATTAAGGTAAAAAAAACATCTCACAGCAACGCCCCCCCCCCCCCCCCGAGTCCCCGTTTTACTTACCTTACCGTTTGAATCTCCCGGGCGCGTCTACGTCATCCTCTTCGGTTCCCAGCCTGGCCGTTGATTGGCTAGGCTGGGCGGATTGATAGCAGCGCAGCCATTGGCTGGCGCGGCTGTCAATCACAGCGGATGACGCGGCGTGCCGGGGCGGAGCCGAGTGATACAGTCGGTGGATATGGCCGCCCCTGTATTACGGGAGCGTGCTCGCAAAAGCTTTCCACCGCGCGAGCGCCCTCGCATGAAGATGGAAAGCTTTTGCGAGGAGGAGCCCAGACAGCCGCCGAGGGACCCCAGAAGACAGCTTTCCGGGCCACTCTGTGCAAAACGAACTGCACAGTGGAGGTAAGTATAACATGTTTGTTGTTTTAAAAAAAAAAAATCCTGTGTTTAGTGTCGCTTTAAGGAAGAGAACAACTAGTAGTTGCTGGGCTGGCTCTGTACCACAGGGCACAGGAGTGTGTGTGGCACAGGGTGCACGTTTTAGGAGTGCGTGGCACTGAACAAGGCGCATGGCTCAGGAGTGTGTATCGCACAGGTCACAGGACTCAGGAGTGTGTTTTGCATGGGGTGCAGGGCTCAAGAGTGTGTGTGTCACACAGCATGCAGGGCCCAGTAAAATGTGTGTTGCATGGTGTGCATGAATGTCATACAGGGAGCAGGAGTGTGTGTCACAATGGGTGCTGGGCTCAGGGGCAAAGGAGTGCATGTAACTCAGAGTAGGGCACAGAAGTGACAGAGAACAGGGTTCATAAGTGCAAGTTTATCACATGGGTGTGTATCACACAGGGTTCAAGATTGTGTGTCACACAGGGTGCAGGGTTCAGGAGTGTGTGTCATACAGGGAGCAGTGTTCAGAAGTATGTTTGGAACAGAGTGCAGGGTTTAAAAATGCATATTATGCAGCACACAATAGTCTGTGCCAAACAGGGTGTAGGGTTCAGGAGTGTGTGTTGCATAGGTTACAGGACTCATGGATGTGTGTCTCATTGGGTTCAGGGCTCAGGAATGTAAGCTGCACAGGGTGCAGGGCACAGGAATGGGTAACCCACATGGACCGGGATTCAGGAGTGTGTTGCACAGGGTGCAGGGAACAGGAATGTGTGTCCCACAGGGTGCAGGGTTCAGGAGTGTGTGTCACACAAGGTGCATGTTTTAGGAGTGTGTTTTTGCACAGGGTGCAAGGTCCAGAAGTGTATATCATCCAGTGCTCAGCAGTGTGTGTTGGGTTTAGAGCCTAAAAGTGTGTCGCACAGGGTGCAGGGCTCAGAAGTGTGTTTCACACAGGGTACAGTTATAGGTACACACTGGCTAATGTACAACACAATTTAACACAAAATCCTTCCAGTACAACCCTCTTTGCCTCAATTCTCCCCTATACTAGTATGGGTAATATCATAGGCTCCCAGGACAATCTCAATTAGTAGAAAAAAACGTTGGCCCATGGGGCTGAGGCGGATGTTGGGAGAAGATGCAGGGTGCTCATGAACTGTCAGAACCCGCTGAACATGTGGAACATGTGGACCACTTTTCTTTTTCTTTTTTCCCCCCGCAACAATAATCTTTTATTGAATTTTAAGAACATAACAAATGCAAGTGAGATAGGACAAAAAATAAGTCCAAAATTGTCATATACAATACATCCATGGTACAGAGAACCAGTATTAGCACAGAAAAAGAATATCATTATTACTATTGTCATAAGATTATAGCAATCTAGAGATATAACCTGAGTTATTTGGGGATCATTGGTTAAATAATTGTAGGAGAATTGTGGGTTGGGCCCAACTGAGGTATGGGTGTCCCTTCCTAATTGTGGAAAATTGTGGGTTGGACCCATCTGAGGTATGGGTGTCCCTTCCTAACCGTGGACAATTGTAGGTTGGGCTCAACTGAGGTATAGGTGTCCCTTCCTAACAATACGGTGGTAACATTGGGGTATTAATTAGGTTGTGTCTGGTAGTACCTAAGTGGTTTAAGTGGTTGTAAAGCTTATTTTTTTTAAATAACAAACATATCATACTTACCTCCACTATGCAGTTAGTTTTGCCCTGATCCGCAACTTCTGGGGTTCCCCGGCGGCTCTTGCGGCTCCTCCCCGCATCAGACAACCCCCTAGGAGAAGCGCTCACCCGGTAAGTTTACCTTGTGGGCGCACTCCCGAGTCATTCATTCGGCATCCATAGCCTGTGTCATTGGATTTGATTGACAGCAGCGGGTCCAAATGGCTGCGCTGCTATCAATCTATCCAAGCAAGAGCCGAGAACCACGGGAAGAGGAAGAACGCGTTTCCGCCAGGTGAAGTTCCAGGGCTCAGGCAAGTAAAACGGGGGGGCTGGGGGGCCAGTGATTGCCAGAAGTTTTTTTAAAAAAAACACTAAGGCTTACCCCTTTAATTGTCCCTGAGCAGGTGTAGTTGCGGCTGGAGGGCATTTGATTGGTGGCAGATACAACTGGTTAATCGTGATTGTACAGGCTTTCAAAGACCTTAGACCTTATTTTCTTATCGTAGCAGCAGGCAGGAGGTCTATTGGGTCTTTGAAGGCGGTGCTGGGTAAATAATTGTGGGTTGGGCCTGTAACGGTCAACACCGTTTACGATCTTCCATCAACCCAAGACAGCTTATCCGACACTCCGACAACCCATGCAGATTCAATCCATTACAGTCGTGCTAAATCTTGCTGTGCTTACATTACTGGCTGTGCTTCCTTATGTTTGTTGCTGATTTAGAGCCGGTTCACACTTCCGCGGCACGACTTCAGAGGCGACTCTGCAAGTCGTCCTAAAAACGACTTCAGAGGCGATTAGCATAATGACTTCTGTATAGAAGTCAATGCAGGTCCCCCCCGAGCCGCCCCAAAGTCGTGCAAGAACCTTTTTCTAAGTCAGAGCGACTTGCGTCGCACCTATTAGAATGGTTCTATTGCATAGAATAGGACGCGACTTGTCAGACGAGTCGCCCCAGTGTGAACCGGCTCTTAAGCTGAATTCCATACAAACAGCTAAACCCTCTGTTAAAATAAAAAACAATATTACCAGAGCCGAGTGGCTTGCTAAAACATGTGTAATTCTGCACAGTTAGGCCTCATGTACACAGGGGCCGGGATTCAGAAATACTGGCGTACTATTAGGCGGGCGTAACGCATCTCATATGCGCTACGCCGCCATAACTTAGAGAGGCGAGTACCGTATTCAGAAACAACTTGCGCCCTAAGTTATGGCGGCGTAGCGTAAATGGGCCGGCGTAAGCCCGCGTAATTCAAAGTAGGCAGGTAGGGGGCGTGTTGTATGATAATGAAGCATGACCCCATGTAGATGCATGGCCGAACGAACGGTGCATGCGCCGTCCGTGGAGCAACCCATGAATAAGTCGCGTGCCCGTGACGTAACGCGTAGGGAGGAGCCTACGATCGAATCCGAGTCCATCGGATCGAGTTGAGGAGACAGCACACTGAGTGGCGTTTCATGCTTGTACTAAGCGGGGATTCGTGAGTGCATCTGTTGATAGTTTTGGATCGTATTATCCGCCTGTTATCCGATGTTTGTGCAATGAGGTTTTTCTTTTTCTTTTTTCTTTTTTCTTTTTTCATATCCATCCGCATACGAGTGCCTGATCACCTGATTCACAGTTTGAAGGACTGGGATCCACACTCTTAGTGAAGGAGGGCATCGTTTATGTGTTTTTTCATATATGGAATCCGTGCTGCTGCCTTTCACTGTGCACTTGATTAAGGACTAATCACATGAATTCAAACACATATGGAGACTGTTTCTCCCTGATTTATTTGTTTGTTTGTATGATTTACACCCATAAGTTAATATTAGCGCATCCTATTATATAATAATTTTTTCACTGTTTGATTTGGTATCACATGGATAGCAGCTGTGTTATTTGGCATTTTATTTTGGTGTTCCTGGGATTAATTATTTAATTAGCGCTGTAGTACACTTTTCATTTTGATAATGAAGCATGACCCCATGTAGATGCATGGCCGAACGAACGGTGCATGCGCCGTCCGTGGACGTAACCCAGTGCGCATGCTCAGAATCACATCGAATAAAAATGCCCAAGATACGCCGAACACTGCCTACGATGTGAACGTAACTTACGCACAGCCCTATTCGCGTACGACTTACGTAAACGGCGTAAAATTTGACGGCTCTTCCGACGTCCATACTTAACATTGGCTGCGCCTCATATAGCAGGGGTAACTTTACGCCGGTCGTATGCCTTACGTAAACGGCGTATAGAAATACGCCGAGAGCAAGAACGTTCCTAAATCGGCGTATCTAGGTAATTTGCATATTCAACGCGGAAATCTACGGAAGCGCCCCTAGCGGCCAGCGTAAATATGCACCCTAGATACGATGGCGTACTAAGACTTACGTTGGTCGGATCAAGCCCACATTTAGGTGTATCTTGCTTTGAGAATACGGAACACAGATACGACGGCGCATCCTAAAACTTATCAATATATACAGCGGCGTAAGTTATTTCTGAATCCGGGCCAGGATGTTTAAAAAAATGCCAGAATGCCAGTGCTGCTGCCAGGAAAAAGCAGCGTTAACTGCGTTTTTGAATATTGTTTATGGGAGTTTTTACGCATTTTTCGACTTTAACATGTTTTTTTCAGTAAAAACATTCCCTATAACAGCAATGGCGAACCTTGGCACCCCAGATGTTTTGGAACTACATTTCCCATGATGCTCAACTACACTGCAGAGTGGTAAAAGAACACATGCAAAATGTAGGCAGCGCTATTAAAAACACCTGGGATGATGTCAACTAATTGACTCTATGGGGTAGATTCACCTAGATCGACGTATATTTGTGCGGGCGTAGCGTATCTCAGATACGCTACGCCGCCGTAAATTAGAGAGGCAAGTGCTGTATTCACAAAGCAATTGCTCCCTAAGTTACGGCGGCGTAGCGTAAATGGGCCGGCGTAAGCCCGCCTTATTCAAATGTGTTTGATGTGGGCGTGTTTTATTTAGATTAAGTATGACCCCACGTAAATGACGTTTTTTACTAAGGGCGCATGCACTCTCCGTGGACGTATCCCAGTGTGCATGCTATCCTTAATTACGAGTACCGCTAAGACAAGTATCATATGGTATTTCGGACGTGAACGTAATTTGACCGGCCATGCCCCCGATATCACAACTAGGACGAGTTACACAAACGACGGTAAATCTGGAAAAATTTGATGGGTCCGCGACGTCCCATGGGAGCAACCCAACTTAACATGGCTTGCGCGATCTTTTACGGTAGGAGTTGCTTCATATCTATTTTGACGCCTGAAATACGCTACGTAATGGCGTTTATACTTTTACTGGCGATGGCTGCGGGACGGAAATGGCGTACAGAACTTTCGATTCGCAATACCTCGCTTTATCTCGTTGCTTCATTTGCAGAATTACCCATATTCTAGAGGCCGTAAAATTCAA
The DNA here is from genome assembly GCA_029574335.1 of Rana kukunoris. NCBI lineage: Eukaryota > Metazoa > Chordata > Amphibia > Anura > Ranidae > Rana > Rana kukunoris. The sequence continues at coordinate 56,769,198 of CM056050.1, forward strand.
AGCGTAGACGCCTCCCATAGCTGCTTGGCGCTCCCCAACAACACCGCGCCAGCTACCAACCCCTGGATCCCAACTCGCGTAGGAGACTAATAAAGATCCTGTTACGTATCTAGCAAGCATTTAAGCCGTATCTCACTTTGAAGGACATAACAACCTTAAAGAAATAACGAATGGCGTCTGTAATATCCTGATGTATGGAGCTGGACACCTTATCAGCATTGAGAGGATGCGTTTTTCATGCGGTACAAAAAGAGTTCCCCTAAAAATAGCGCATTGTTATAACCGCAATAGAAAAATCATGCTCATTGTAGTGTATCATAATAGTGAAAAGCCGTGAAGGACCTATGTCACACTGAAGGCGTGCGCTGTTAGGAATGGCCTTTCCAAAAGTTGATGCTAGCCCGCAATCTTTATACCGCTGTAATACGGGAGACGAACGTGATTGAGTTCACCCGCGCTCTCATAGTAGCGGCTTAACGTCAGGCCTTCCGAACCATTGAGAACAATGGCGAAAACCGAAGACGGGTAATTAACTACACCTTTTTCGTGCCCGCCTACGCGGAGCATAAGTTAAACACACTCACAATCACATTAAAACTGGTTAACTAAACAATATTCGACCAGATCTTCCACCCCCACATTCGCCACCCATATTCGCGGATAAAACATTGACGTATAAATTTGCAGGCGAACTACAAATATGCGCGCTAATACTGTGAACGCGCGGCTCCACGCGTCTATCAATGCTGAACCCCCAGGCGCGCGCGCCTTACATGGCCGCGTATACTACTGATACACCCGCGCAACTTTACTCCCCATCCCCGTCGTAAGTCTAAAACTAGAATCTGGCCCTATGTAATTCAAAGATCTACGCCAGAAGTTGTTGACATGCCTCATCTCAAAATAAGAGCTAGCAGCAAATGAAGATAAACGAATAGCTCTTATACTAGACTGTAAAGTAATTAAATCTATAGAGCCCTACGCTATTTTAAGACCCTTAACGCCCTTTTTTTTAAATATATGGAATTATAAAATTCTTGGACCGAGCAAAATTCTGTTTTGTAAATGTTCAGTAGATTGTACCTTCTTGTGCCAAATCCAAAGGTGCAGTCGTTATTCAGAGCACCAATCAATTGACCCCTGTGAGCCGCCAAACTTATTGGCAGCTGTTACTTAACTACGCTCCTAAGTCACTCGGTCGCTAGGTTTGTAGCTGCATAGTATCTTAATAAGACAGCACGTAAAAGTACAAATTCACCCGATTAGCGACGAAACCGCCTCATTATGTGGAGAGCCGACTAATCACGCCTCCTCCCTCGGCCCAGACATAGTGGCTGTCACAATCTGTTGCCATCCCAGGAATAGAAGAGGAAGCACTCCTTTGACAATTACCAGACTTCATCTCGTTAATACTTCAAGAAAAATGTACATATTAAGTTAACGCATTCACGGCGTGGTAGGTACCCGGGGAAGCGAAAGGCATGGGATAGCGGTGTCTGTGTCTGATCTACGAAGTTGAGCCAGCTATCAAATACCTAGGCTCAGAACAGAAGCTAGAAAGGATGAGCATACATGTATACAGTTAAAATGGAGCCTCTGGATGAGGTCGTTTTGCAAGATTCAAGCTACAATAGCCTTTATTATTATAAACATTTAGTAGCTTGATTTAGCAGAAGCGTGCTGTTCGTAAATTACAAGTAGCGATCATTGTCACAACTGATAGATATAAAGATAGAGGAAGAGAGGCAGAAGGCTAGCGCTAAGCTAAAGTGTAGCAATTATAAGTAGGTTATGCATTTAATGAGAGGTACAACATAAACTAGTCCAGCGAGTAAACACATAGTTATCCTCGCGTCACAGAATGACAGCGCGCTCATGAACGTCATGGATCCCTGTCGCACACTGCGCTCCATTGAGTGGTTCATAGACTCCACGCTCTTATCCCAGATCGTATAACTCTTTACCGGCTGCGGGCACAATTGGTACGATCTAATCAGCGGTCACATTACTAAAAAAAAAAAGAACAGGCATTGCAGACTGGTACTGGACATCTTAGGTTAGAAGACATAGTCTCTGTATGAGTGGTTGCAGCGCAGGTTGCCATGCCTTCTCTGGTGAAAAAACGAACTGGACTAACGGTATATCTTGCTGGGCCTAGAAATATGACATTTTAAAACGCTGTCTGCATTTGCTTCAGTGAAAGCCAATCTAGTCTTAAAGCCCTTTCCCGAGAGGGAGCTGTCGCATTCTAGGTTTTACAACTACCATTCATTAAATGGAGTTAAGCACATTACATTCACGCTTGTAAAACACTGACAAAAAAAGTCGCTGATGATGAAGCAGACTAACATAAGGAATTACAGCTTAAAAAGCATGTACCCTAAAAGTAGGTGAGGTGCGAATAGAAGCTTTGCCTTCTTAGAGTTTGCATCAGTACCGTGTTTTAGTACAAGTACCAAAAGTGCTTATGTTTCATAAAAAATTTTTTCATCGCTTTTTTAATGATGAAGTTTGAGAAAGACTTTTCGTTTTAGCCTTTTTGGACATGGCTGAAAAACAAGAAGGCCGGTTCTTTTAGCATGACCTGAAAAATGATGCGTGTCTAACTGCCACATAGACAAGGCCAAACCGTCTATGAAATTTCTGGTACAATGGCTCATGAGTCTTCAAGGGCATTAGATTGTTCTTCTAATCCCCTGTGTGGAGGCTTGCACGTTTAGTGAGATGGACAGGTTCTATTTATATGGTAAAACACAAGTCACATTATGCTATAACAGATGACTTTTTAGCATGGGACTGGTAAAACTAACATACAGAAGAATTTATGAAAGGAAGCTGGTTTGTGGATAGACGAAATCATATCTGAGTTTTGGCATAGAACATCTTCCTATAAGGGAAATTTGCTTTGATAATACATAATACGTGCTAGTTGGTTATACACAGCATGTTTTTTGGGAGAAGTTGAAAAAATTATTTTTGGACATGCTGTACAATCCAAGGTTTTTACTTGTGAAAATATGAAGGTCTTACACATTCTAATCCCTGCTTCAGCTGTTGGATACGCTTCTAGTATTCAATGAAGATTCTTAGTTGACTTAATACTCCACTAATCCTGAATCACATTAAACAAAACTGAATGAATCATAACCTTGCATTATTTAAACTAGAATCATAGTCAGGTATACTAATAAGGTGCTTATCACTACAAACAAGCGAAAAGGTTGCTACAGCGAACGAATTCTGTATTATACCAAGATAGCTTAATGAAGAATGATATTCATCTTCCTTAATAGCTTGCCTCACTAGTGACAAATGGTCTGCTGACTGAGAATGATCCACAATTTTTTCTTCGGCTAGACCATCTTGCCTGCCTCTACCCACCGGTCTCAGACCTACCACGATCACTTATCAAACTTCTTTCTGGATTCAATTTCTTGCTGGACTTGCCTGGTCTGACCTCTATACAGATCACTTTAAGACTTCTTTCATGCTTTCATGTCTTGTTTGGTTTTTTAAGTACACTAACATGAGCTCCTTATCTTTCTCTTAAAAGAGACCTTCACCCTACTGTGGCAAAATTAAAAGTCAGCAGCTGCAAATACCGTAGCTGATAACTTTTAATAAACAGATACTTATCAATCCATGGAGTCCATGTATCTGATTCTTCTCAGTGCTATTTTTCCCTGGCTCCGCCATCTTGCATTAAGGAGCCGGCTGTCACTGTCTTTATCAATCATAACCAGCTCCTCCGCTCTGCATGCACAAGATTGCACTACTATAAACTGTCTACTTTGATATTTTCTATAGTACTGGTTACTAGATTTTTTCTGATTTGGGCTCCTTATGTGTAAAACTGTTTATTGTTAGTTAAAGGGGTTGTAAGTAGGGTTGTCCCGATACCGATACTAGTACTAGTATCGGTATTGGGACCGATACCGAGTATTTGCGGGAGTACTTGTACTCGCACAAATGCTCCCGATACCTAAATAGAATACTTTTTTTGTATTTATCAACATGTTCTGTGAAAATTCTTTGAGTTTTTTACTACTGCGTGACAAAAAAATACATTTTTTTTTATTCATTTTTACTCATTTTTATTCTTTTATAATGTCTTGAGTGAAGCCCCGTACACACGGCCGAGGTTCTCACTGAAAATCAGCGAGAACCTCGCTGGAATGCACATTCCAGCGAGGACCTCGGCCGTGTGTACGGTCTCAGCGAGCTTCCCGTCGGGAAGCCCGTCGAGCCGAAATAGAGAGCACGCTCTCTATTTCCTCGACGGCCCGCCTGGAAGAATGGCTGGTTGCCATTCCCGACGGGCGGGTCGCCGAATCCGACAGCCGGGAGAGAACCTCGACGGGCGGAACGATGTGTTCTGCCCGTCGAGGTTCTCTGCCGTGTGTACGCGGCCTTAGAGTTCTTCATAATTCTAAAGAAAATATCCTTAGTCTGTATTGTGGTTTGAAAACTGTCACATGACATTTAAAAAAAGTATCGGTATTCGGTATCGGCAAGTACATGAAAAAAAGTATCGGTACTTGTACTCGGTCCTAAAAAAGTGGTATCGGGACAACCCTAGTTGTAAGGGTTATTTTTTTTAACCACTTCCTTACTGGGCACATATACACCCCTCCTGCCCAGGTGAAATTTCAGCTTCGGGTACTGCGTCGCTTTAACTGACAATTGAGCGGTCGTGCGACATGGCTCCCAAACAAAATTGGCGTCCTTTTTTCCCCACAAATAGAGCTTTCTTTTGGTGGTATTTGATCACCTCTGCGTTTTTTTTTTTTTTTTTGCGCTATAAACAAAAATAGAGTGACAATTTTGAAAAAAAATATAAAATATTTTTTTTACTTGTTGCTATAATAAATAGCCCAATTAAAAAAAAAAAAAATGTTTTCTCAGTTTAGGCCGATAGGTATTCTCCTACATATTTTTGGCAAAAAAAAAAAAAAAAAAAAAAATCGCAATAAGCGACTGGTTTGCGCAAAAGTTATAATGCCTATAAAATAGGGGACAGAATTATTATTTTTTTTATTAATTTTTTTACTAGTAATGGCTGCGTTCTGCGATTTTTATTGGGGCACATCATGGCGGACACATCAGACACTTTTTACACATTTTTGGCGCCATTCACATTTATACAGCGATCAGTGCTATAAAAATGCACTAATTACTGTATAAATGTGACTGGCATTGAAGGGGTTAACACTAGGGGGTCAGGGAGGGGTTAAATGTGTACCCTACATTGTGTTCTGACTGTGGGGGGAGGGGGGTGACTGGGGGAGGTGACCGATCTGTGTCCCTATGTACAAGGGACACAGATCGGTCTCCTCTCTCCCCGACAGGACGTGGATCTGTGTGTTTACATACACAGATCCACGTCCTTGTCTCTGTAACCGCCGATCGCGAGTGCCTGGCGGACATCGCGCCCGCCAGGCAGGCGCATCGGCATCTCAGTGATGCGGCGGGCATGCACACGCCCCCCAATGGCGCAGAGGAACGGAGGCCGTAGAAAGACGGAGACCCAGAAATTTAGATCCACCCTGCGGCCGTACAGCTGTCAGGAAGTGGTTAAATAACAAACATACCATACTTGCCTCTACTGTGCAGTTTGTTTTGCAAAGAGTGGCCCGGATCATCGCCTTTTGGGGTCCCTCCGCAACTGTCTTGGCTCTTCCCTGCAAGAGCTAACCCCCTTCTGGGATGGTGTCTTCCAAGGGGGTTAACTTGCAGTCGCGCTCCCGTCTGATACAGTGGCGGCCATAGCCGCCAAGTGTATCACTCGGCCCCATCCCTTGGCGCGTTGCGTCATTGATGTGATTGACAGCAGCGGCAGCCAATTGGTGCGCTGCTATTAATCTCCAATAAAGAGGCCCCTCAAGCTGGGCGAAAGCATTGCGGGATCGCGCCCATGGAGTTTCGTGGCTCAGGTCTCAGAGTGCCAGGTGTATTTTCACCCTAATGCAAAGGATGCATTAAAGTAAAAAAAAAAAAACACAAAGCTTTACAAGCACTTTAACTCTTCAGGGTGTGGGCTTTACAGTCTGTTCACAACATTTGATTTGTCTTGCAGCCTCTGGGGATGGTTGCAGGCAAGGGGTGACTGGGGGGGCAGGCTGTGATGACATCATCCTCGCCTATATGAGGAATAAGGAACTGGGAGTGACTACCACCAAAAAAGTATGCACCTCCCCTCAAAATAAATAAAAAAGGCTGTAATTAAAATAGAGGCTGGGGGGAAGAAGAGGATGCCAGCAACTCATTTTGGGATGAAGGTCCTTTAACCACTTCAGCCCTGGAAGTTTTTTCCCCCTTAATGACCAGGCCATTTTTTGCGATACAACACTTTGTTGTTTTAAAGTGGATGTAAACCCCAACATTTTTTTTTTTTTGCTGTCAGAATGTAGAGTATAAGATTTCCTATCATCTGTGCCCAGTCTTGCCACACAGAGTTAGTCCAGCTCTGAGCAAATAATCCTCTTGTATTGTTCAGTGAAATAAAACAGACTTCCAGATAAAAACCTGTCTAATTAAAAAGTCCTTACCGCCCCCTTGCTTCGAGTGACAGGTTATTTACATATCTCTCCTGGATGTTGTCATAATATAAGGTGATCCACAGTTCATAGACAAGTGACCAGGATGTGTTATGTGGGGGAGGGTGGATTTCTCTCTTTCTCTTACTCCCCACATAACACATTGCTGTTTTGGCACTCAACAGAAGGGAGGGGACAGGAGCATTGAAGAGGGATCCAAGAAGAGGAGGATCTGGGCTGCTCTGTGTAAATCCACTACACAGAGCAGGTAAGTATAACATGTTTAGTATTTTTATAGAAAAAAAAAAAGGAGACTTTACAATCACTTTAAAATCTGCTGCAGCTACGGCATGTGTCCAGTCACCTATGGCAGCATGTTATGTTTTAGGAGAGCCCCTTGGCCGATCATGTGTAAGAAAACTGTAGAAGAGGAAGGATATGACGGTAGTACAGCAAATGAACCATCAGGCATAAGACAATAGGAAAGTAAGGAAACAATAAATGTCTTTTTTTTTTTTATTCTTGTCAGCTTTATTGTTCTCGCTCAAATTATATTCACTTGTTAATTCAAAGAATTTTAATCCTCAGCTTCTAAACACCCTTCATAACAATTATACAATAGTAACAGAAATTGATGTATTCTCTTCCAGCGCGTTTCGTTCAGCCTAATGTCTCCGTCTTTCTATTTTCAGCAACTTACTGAATGAAGACTATTTTCTCCATTTACATCCTATGTCTTTTTATGGCTCACACTGCTCCCATCAGGTTATTGTAAAGGTAATCACAACTTTGAATCCTGACATGCACAGAGGGAGCACAACCTACCTGCTCAGTACACAGTACCACTACCTGCTCAGTACACAGTACCACTACCTGCTCAGTACATAGTACCACTACCTGCTCAGTACACAGTACTACCTGCTCAGTACACAGTACCACTACCTGCTCAGTACACAGTACCACTACCTGCTCAGTACACAGTACCACTACCTGCTCAGTACACAGTACTACCTGCTCAGTACACAGTACCTGCTCAGTACATAGTACTACTACCTGCTACATAGTACTACACAGTACTACTACTACCTGCTCAAGTACACATAGTACCACTACCTGCTCAGTACCACATAGTACCAGTACCACTACCTGCTCAGTACACAGTACCACTACCTGCTCAGTACACAGTACCACTACCTGCTCAGTACACAGTACTACCTGCTCAGTACACAGTACTACCTGCTCAGTACACAGTACTACCTGCTCAGTACACAGTACTACCTGCTCAGTACATAGTACCACTACCTGCTCAGTACACAGTACCACTACCTGCTCAGTACACAGTACCACTACCTGCTCAGTACACAGTACACCTGCTCAGTACATAGTACCACTACCTGCTCAGTACCACTACCTGCTCAGTACACAGTACCTACTACCTGCTCAGTACACAGTACTACCTGCTCAGTACACAGTACTACCTGCTCAGTACACAGTACTACCTGCTCAGTACACAGTACTACCTGCTCAGTACATAGTACCACTACCTGCTCAGTACACAGTACCACTACCTGCTCAGTACACAGTACCACTACCTGCTCAGTACACAGTACCACTACCTGCTCAGTACATAGTACCACTACCTGCTCAGTACACAGTACTACCTGCTCAGTACACAGTACCACTACCTGCTCAGTACACAGTACCACTACCTGCTCAGTACACAGTACCACTACCTGCTCAGTACACAGTACCACTACCTGCTCAGTACACAGTACTACCTGCTCAGTACATAGTACCACTACCTGCTCAGTACACAGTACCACTACCTGCTCAGTACACAGTACCACTACCTGCTCAGTACACAGTACCACTACCTGCTCAGTACACAGTACCACTACCTGCTCAGTACACAATACTACCTGCTCAGTACACAGTACCACTACCTGCTCAGTACACAGTACTACCTGCTCAGTACACAGTACTACCTGCTCAGTACACAGTACTACCACAGTACACAGTACTACCTGCTCAGTACACAGTACTACCTGCTCAGTACATAGTACCACTACCTGCTCAGTACACAGTACTACTACCTGCTCAGTACACAGTACCACTACCTGCTCAGTACACAATACTACCTGCTCAGTACATAGTACCACTACCTGCTCAGTACACAATACTACCTGCTCAGTACACAGTACCACTACCTGCTCAGTACACAGTACCACTACCTGCTCAGTACACAGTACTACCTGCTCAGTACACAGTACTACCTGCTCAGTACACAGTACTACCTGCTCAGTACATAGTACCACTACCTGCTCAGTACACAGTACTACTACCTGCTCAGTACACAGTACCACTACCTGCTCAGTACACAATACTACCTGCTCAGTACATAGTACCACTACCTGCTCAGTACACAGTACTACCTGCTCAGTACACAGTACCACTACCTGCTCAGTACACAGTACCACTACCTGCTCAGTACACAGTACCACTACCTGCTCAGTACACAGTACCACTACCTGCTCAGTACACAGTACTACCTGCTCAGTACATAATACCACTACCTGCTCAGTACACAGTACCACTACCTGCTCAGTACACAGTACCACTACCTGCTCAGTACACAGTACCACTACCTGCTCAGTACACAGTACCACTACCTGCTCAGTACACAGTACCACTACCTGCTCAGTACACAGTACCACTACCTGCTCAGTACACAGTACCACTACCTGCTCAGTACATAGTACCACTACCTGCTCAGTACACAGTACTACCTGCTCAGTACACAGTACCACTACCTGCTCAGTACACAGTACCACTACCTGCTCAGTACACAGTACCACTACCTGCTCAGTACACAGTACCACTACCTGCTCAGTACACAGTACTACCTGCTCAGTACATAGTACCACTACCTGCTCAGTACACAGTACCACTACCTGCTCAGTACACAATACTACCTGCTCAGTACACAGTACTACCTGCTCAGTACATAGTACTACTACCTGCTCAGTACACAGTACCACTACCTGCTCAGTACACAGTACTACCTGCTCAGTACACAGTACTACCTGCTCAGTACACAGTACTACCTGCTCAGTACACAGTACTACCTGCTCAGTACACAGTACCACTACCTGCTCAGTACACAGTACCACTACCTGCTCAGTACACAGTACCACTACCTGCTCAGTACACAATACTACCTGCTCAGTACACAGTACTACCTGCCAGGGGCGGACTGACAACTTATGGGGCCCCCGGGCAATAGGAGATTATGGGGCCCCTGGGCAATAGATCATGGGGCCACACAGTACACACACAGAATACACATACACACACTGAGAAGGTACTGGAGAGGGCTTCAGAGACGGATGTTAAAAACACAGATTTCTACATGCTGTCCCTGATTTTACTGAGGCTGGCAACCCTGATGGGGCCCCCTAGTGGCATGGGGCCCTTGGGCAGTGCCGGAATGCCTTAATGGTCAGTCCGCTCCTGCTACCTGCTCAGCACATAGTACTAGCTGCTCAGTACACAGTACTACCTGCTCAGCACACAGTACTACCTGCTCAGCACATAGTACTACCTGCTCAGTACACAGTACTACCTGCTCAGCACATAGTACTACCTGCTCAGTACACAGTACTACCTGCTCAGCACATAGTACTACCTGCTCAGTACACAGTACTACCTGCTCAGCACATAGTACTACCTGCTCAGTACACAGTACTACCTGCTCAGCACACAGTACTACTGGCTCAGTACACAGTACTACCTGGTCAGCACATAGTACTACCTGCTCAGTACACAGTACTACCTGCTCAGCAAATAGTACTACCTGTACAGTCAGTACAGTACTACCTGCTGCTCAGCTCAGCAGCCCTTAGTACTACTGACCTGCTCAGCACACAGTAACCTGCTGCCTGCTCAGCACATAGTACTACTGCTCAGCACATAGTACTACTCCTGCTCAGTACACAGTACTACCTGCTCAGTATCACAGTACTACCTGCTCTGTCAGCTGCTCAGCCATAGTACTACCTGCTCAGTACACAGTACTACCTGCCTCAGCACACAGTACTACCTGCTTAGCACACAGTACTACCTGCTCAGCACACAGTACTACCTGCTCTCAGATACATAGTACTACCTGCTCAGTACATAGTACTACTGCTCAGACACATAGTACTACCTGCTCAGTACACAGTACTACCTGCTCAGCAATAGTACTACTGCTCAGCAGTCTAGCTAGCACAGTACTACCTGCCTAGCACAGTAACATACACAGTACTACTGCTCAGCATAGTCTACCTGCTTAGCACAGTACTACCTGCTCAGCATAGTACTATCAGTACTACCACCTGCTCAGTACACCTGCTCAGTAGTACTACCTGCTCAGCAACTATCAGCACACAGTACTACTGCTCAGCATAGTCTAGCTAGCACAGTACTACCTGCTCAGCACATAGTACTACTGCTCAGCAGTCTAGCTACACACTGCTAGTACTACCTGCCTCAGCACAGTACAGTACAGTACTACCTGCTCAGCACATAGTACTACCTGCTCAGCACACAGTACTACCTGCTCAGTACACAGTACTACCTGCTCAGTACACAGTACTACCTGCTCAGCACATAGTACTACCTGCTCAGCACATAGTACTACCTGCTCAGCACATAGTACTACCTGCTCAGTACACAGTACTACCTGCTCAGCACATAGTACTACCTGCTCAGCACATAGTACTACCTGCTCAGCACATAGTACTACCTGCTCAGTACACAGTACTACCTGCTCAGTACATAGTACTACCTGCTCAGCACATAGTACTACCTGCTCAGTACACAGTACTACCTGCTCAGCACATAGTACTACCTGCGCAGCACATAGTACTACCTGCTCAGTACACAGTACTACCTGCTCAGCACATAGTACTACCTGCTCAGCACACAGTACTACCTGCTCAGTACACAGTACTACCTGCTCAGTACACAGTACTACCTGCTCAGTACACAGTACTACCTGCTCAGTACACAGTACTACCTGCTCAGTTTTTTATTCAGACCTATAGTTTAGCACTCAGTCCACCACGCTCTTTTTTCTCTGCAATCTGGCGATCTAAGAAAGATTATTTTCTTTTCACAGAGGAACTTTAATCTTTCCCATCATAATGTAATTTACTTTATCTATCTCCACTAATCTAAGAAAGGTGGGAGGGCGGGGGGCACTTTTTCCAATGAGCTGCTCTAAACAAGCAGCTTTAAGCAACCAGTGAAAGGCAAAGCCGCTTGGCCTTCTTTCGACCTCGTCTCCTTTTCCTCCCTCTCTTACCTGTACTGCTGGATGTCCTAAAAAACATAGATACGTGGATACGTGGCAGCAGAAAAAAGGCCAACTTTTCGTCGGTCTATCGAGTCTGCCCTCTTTTTTTAATTTATACTTTTTTTTTGTTTGCATGGTTTTTTTTTGTTTGTTTTTTTACTTTCAGTAAAATTATTCTTTCTAAAATGACATTTGAACGTTCCTCATGTTAGCTTGAGGTCATGTCCCCGTGTTCTTGATTTTGGTTTCCTATTGAAATGACGCCCTCTTGAACCTTATTCACCCCCTTTTTAAAGTTTTTCAATCGTGCTTACTTTTTCCCTTCCTTCCCCCAGACTGTAAATATTACGTTCCTGAAGTCGTTCTCGATATGTTTTATCCCCCAACCTTTCACCATTTTTTCTACCCGTCTCTGGGCTCAATCTGTCTTATCAGTATCCTTCTGTAAGTGGGGTCTCCAGAATTGGACACAGTATTCCAAATGAGGTCTCACTAAAGATCTATATAGATGAGTGGTTTCAAACTGGCGGCCCTCCAGCTGTTGCAAAACTACAAGTCCCATGAGGCATTGCAAAGCTGTAAGTTACAAGCATGACTCCCTCAGGCAGAATATACCACAAAAATCCTCCTGCGCTCTGGTGTATCGCCAAACTGGGTGTATCAGTATGGTCCAAAGGCAAAGTCTTAAGTCTTGCAGCCCTCCACAGAACAAAGGGTGTTCATATGGCTAAAATGAAAAAGAAAAGAAAGGAGGGCGCACCGACCTTGTGCATTACCACTTAAAAGTTTTAATAAACATGAAATAAAAAGCAATGGTCCTACTTACAAACATTCAGAAGTAAGCGCATTTAAAAACAGCTGAAACTGGACCTCACGGCACCTGCCAGTCCGACCCTTGACACCAATATGTCTGACGCGTTTCTGGGGCGTACCCCCTTCCTCAAAGCCTAGGTGGTCTGTGATAACTCTCTCTTTCTGCAGATCATCCTTTAAAGGTGCATGTGTGCATATAGGCGCAGCCACTGGTCACTGAATAGCGAGTACCGCCTTTCTTACGGGGCTCCGCCCACCCCACTAGTTTCCCAGAGGGGCTCCATCTGTGTAGAGGGGCAAGTTGTTCTAGGGTGATCCAAGTGCCCATCCTATACAGTGGGGTACACAGCAATACTATATTACAGAACTGACAGTGCAGCGGTGCAATGGGATCACCAAACTCCCAGTTACTCTATATCAACTGGCAGCTCCACTGCAGCCTGGCCAATTTGCCAGGACCTACATCGGAGCCATTTGTGCCACAACAGGGCATGGGGGTACAACATGAAAGTACCCACCTGGTAACAGCCTGTGCCCGAGGAGACGCCCACATCCACCGCGGGCTGGCGCCACCCCACCGTTCTCTGCCGATCTGTGTCGGCGCCCTGGTTGGCTGGAATGCACGCCGTCCACAATCAGGAAGTGCGGGGCCTTCTGCGCTCCACCCCGCACTTCCGGTTTCGCCGTACAGTGGAGCTGCCAGTTGATATAGAGTAACTGGGAGTTTGGTGATCCCATTGCACCGCTGCACTGTCAGTTCTGTAATATAGTATTGCTGTGTACCCCACTGTATAGGATGGGCACTTGGATCACCCTAGAACAACTTGCCCCTCTACACAGATGGAGCCCCTCTGGGAAACTAGTGGGGTGGGCGGAGCCCCGTAAGAAAGGCGGTACTCGCTATTTAGTGACCAGTGGCTGCGCCTATATGCACACATGCACCTTTAAAGGATAATCTGCAGAGAGAGTTATCACAGACCACCTAGGCTTTGAGGAAGGGTGTACGCCCCAGAAACGCGTCAGCCATATTGGTGTCAAGGGTCGGACTGGCAGGTGCCGTGAGGTCCAGTTTCAGCTGTTTTTAAATGCGCTTACTTCTGAATGTTTGTAAGTAGGACCATTGCTTTTTATTTCATGTTTATTAAAACTTTTAAGTGGTAATGCACAAGGTCGGTGCGCCCTCCTTTCTTTTCTTTTTCCCTCAGGCAGAGGCATGATTGGCCACCAGTTTGAGACCCCTGATATAGATCCTTATCACATACTCACATGCCCAGGGAATCTAGTGTTGCTTGGTGAAACCTGCCGCTCTGTCGCCGCATTTTGGGTCCAATGCTATCATCTATTATACTGATGTCATCCCGCTGCTGGGTATCTTTTCCGGGGTCTTGCAACAGGCATGAAAAATCACTTCAAATTAAGGGATCACTAAAGATATACCGTATTTTTCGCCGTATAAGACCCACTTTTTCTTCCCCAAAACTAGGAGGGGAAAGTTGGTGCGTCTTATACAACGAATATACCTTTTTTTGACTGACCGATCCGCGGAGCGCACCGCCGCCGCGGTCATTTTACTACTGGCCTCTGAACTTGGACGAGCAGGAGTTGTAGAAGCAGCTCCTCTCCTCTAACTGGTCGTGCAGGCAGCAAGGGGAGGGGAGAAATGGCAGAGCAGCTCATCTATCTCTATCTGGCTGCTGTGTGGTGGGGTGGGGGATCTCTCCCCTCCTTGGCCTGCAACCCCAGACGTGACATGCAGGGTGCGGGCGCTCTGCGGCCCACCGGGCATATGCCCGGTATGCCCCATGGCCAGTCCAGGCCTGCCTCCAGGTTATCAGAACTGGTGTCCCCATTGGAAGATTTGGGATTGTCTTTACTTTCACTTTCTATAATAATGGCAAACAGGAGAAATAGAGAGGGGGAAGCTCCTGCTGTCACTCGTTTGCGGCATGCTTGTTCCAGGTCTGTGACTTCAAAGTTTTGAGGTCAAACCCAGGTAGGCAAGAACTCAGCAATGGCAGCCCCAATACTTTTCTTATGTCAGATGTACTTTAACAATACAACTCTACAATATATGTGCTCGCTGAACTTTCTCACGTAGCTTTCTTTTTAAGGTGGTTTATCTCCTAGCAACCACATTTTGGGAAGACGGAGTTATTGATAGAAAGGTCAGTTTTGCTTCACTCACTTACACTTTCTAAATGAAACATTTCCACCATTAGGACTACGGAGTATATTGTACATGGCAGAGATGACAGCTGCTGACAGTTCTCTCCTGGTAACTCAGACTGCTGTCCGCGGAAATGATCACATACAGCCTCCGGTGTGATGGACAGACATCAGGCCCTGCAAATCACTTTCTTCTAGAGACAATTACGGCAACAGCGGCAGAAGAGACCTCTACACTGCCCTGTCTGATTGATGCCAAGCTCCTTCTCCGTCTAATGACACGTACACACGTACGTTAAATGATCACCCTACATTGGTGATCATTTACTGCTTTCTCTGCATAGGCGCAGCTAAAAGATCATTAAACTCCTAACTGTCTAGCTCTGATGATGGGATCAATATGAACTGTGACACTAGATGGGAGCTCTAAATGGTTCTTATTGACTTCTGTGATACAAATTATCTTGGTAAACTGTAGATTTTCCTTGTAATCTCCGTGTATTTGGACTTTTAGTGAAAGTATACATATGCTACAATTACCTCATTGGTAACCCATACTATGCAGCCTGCTCGTGTCCACCAATGCAGCCTGTGCCAGCCAATGCAGCCTGTGTCCGCCAGTGCAGCCTGTGTCTGCCAGTGTAACCTATGTCACCAATGTAGCCTGTGTCTGCCAGTGCAGCGTGCGTCACCAATGAAGCCTGTGTCTACCAGTGCAACCTGTGTCCCCAATGCAGTCTGTGTCACAAATGCAGCCTGTGTTCATCAGTGCAGCCTGTGTCCACCAATGCAGCCTGTGTCTACCAGATCAGCCTGTGTCACCAATGCACACTGTGTCCATCAGTGCAGTCTGTGTCCACCAATGCATCCTGTGTCACCAATGCACACTCTGTCCATCAGTGCAGCCTGTGTCTACCAGATCAGCCTGTGTCCCCAATGCAGCCTGTGCCACCAATGCAGCCTGTGCCACCAATGCAGCCTGTGCCCACCAATGCAGCCTGTGTCCACCAATGCAGCCTGTGTCCACCAATGCAGCCTGTGTCCACCAATGCAGCCTGTGTCCACCAATGCAGCCTGTGTCCACCAATGCAGCCTGTGTCTCCAATGCAGCCTGTGTCCCCAATGCAGCCTGTGTCCCCAATGCAGCCTGTATCCCCAATGCAGCTTGTGTCACCAATGCAGCCTGTGTCACCAATGCAGCCTGTGTCCCCAATGCAGCTTGTGCATACATATGCTACAATTACCTCATTGGTGACCCATACTATGCAGCCTGCTCATATCCACCAATGCAGCCTGTGCCAGCCAATGCAGCCTGTGTCCGCCAGTGCAGCCTGTGTCCGCCAGTGTAACCTATGTCACCAATGTAGCCTGTGTCTACCAGTGCAACCTGTGTCCCCAATGCAGTCTGTGTCACAAATGCAGCCTGTGTTCATCAGTGCAGCCTGTTTCCACCAATGCAGCCTGTGTCTACCAGATCAGCCTGTGTCCATCAGTGCAGTCTGTGTCCACCAATGCATCCTGTGTCACCAATGCACAATCTGTCCATCAGTGCAGCCTGTGTCTACCAGATCAGCCTGTGTCACCAATGCAGCCTGTGTCCCCCAATGCAGCCTGTGTCCACCAATGCAGCCTGTGTCCCCAATGCAGCCTGTGTCCCCAATGCAGCCTGTGTCCCCAATGCAGCCTGCGTCCCCAATGCAGCCTGTGTTTGCCAATGCATCCCATGTCCCAATGCAGCCTGTGTTACCAATGCAGCCTGTGTTACCAATGCAGCCTGTGTCCGCCAATGCAGCCTGTGTCCCCAATGCAGCCTGTGTCCCCAATGCAGCCTGTGCCTACCAATGCAGCCCATGTCCCAATGCAGCTTGTGTCCCCAATGCAGCCTGTGTCTACCAATAAAGCCTGTGCCTGCCAATGCAGCCTGTGCCACTAATGCAGCCTGTGTCACTAATGCAGCCTGTGTCACTAATGCAGCCTGTGTGACTAATGCAGCCTGTGTCCCCAATGCAGCCTGTGTCCCCAATGCAGCCTGTGTCCCCAATGGAAGAGAAAGGAGAGCCACCACCTGGTTGATCAGAGCATGGAGAACATAACGGCTTTCATTTCAATAGCTGTCATGGGACCCATGGACAGGTAAGGATCCTTTTATTAAAAGTCAGCAGCTACAGAATTTGAATGACATTTGTGCAGTCATGCAACACTGTACACAAACACATGTTGTATCATTTCTTTTTCCACAAATAGAGCTTTCTTTTGGGGATATTTAATCACCACTGGGTTTTAATTTTTTTGCTAAATAAACAAATAAAGACCGAAAATTTTGAAGAAAAAAAAAAAAAACTTTCATTGTCTGTTATAAAATTTTGCCAACGTAATTTTTCTCCTTCACTGATGTGCACCGATGAGACGGCATTGATGGGCATTGATGGGCACTGATAGGCTGCACTGGTGGACACCATTGAGGAGGCACTGGTGGGTACCGATGAGGAGGCACTGGTGGGCATCAATGAGGAGGCACTGGTGGGAACTGATGAGGCTGCTGCTCTGACAGGCTGCACTGATAGGCAGCACTGATAGGCAGCACTGATATGCACTGGTCAGCGGCGCTGATGAGGAGGCACTGATGGGCACTAGGGAATTTGTAGTGTGCATATAGCAGTGCACAATAAGTTTTGTACACGTTATGCATTAATCTATCGACTGTATTTATACATGTAGCTAACTGTAAGTAAATCAGAATTACATCATTTTTTTTGTAACAAATATACAGATTTTTATGTTATACTTTATACATTTTCCCTCCCTCCCCTGTTCACATATTGTACACTCTTGCTATGACCTTCCTGTGCTACAGCAGAGGCTGAACATCACATTTTGGCGGTGCCGACGACAAAATGTGCCAGTTTGTGGTCCAACTCAGGTATGTGCATGGTGACAATGATGCAGCTGAACCTATAAATAATTAACATATTGCTTGTCCTGTTAAAATTTTTAACCAATAAATAAATTCTGTCAGAATTTCAGCTTTGAAGACTGCAACAACATATGTATTATAAGGCATGCGTGAACCTTGTGGTCTTGGCAATTGAATAGGTGCCATACCTGCATGTGTGTTGGGCCATGATGTTTGCTAAAGAAATTCAGGGCACAACATTACCCAGACTTCCTGAAACAGGACGTACATTTTTCATGCCAGGAATATATTAAATTAAATTACAGTGCAGCGTTTAACACAAAACATAATTTGTAACAGTCATTTATCAAGCTGAACACATACAGTAATAACGCATGGACAATACAAAATTAAGCACTGCCTACTTCTACAAGATTAAACTGAAATTTGCAAATGTTATTAAAGCATTTAATGGAAATTCACATTAAAATGTAAATGGCTCTTAGGATGGGAATATTTTTTTATCCTTTGCTCTATTATCTACTAATTGTTTCAGAAAATACAAAAAATGAGCAGAATGAAATTAACTGTTTATATTATGGGTAATTCAGTTTGACTTCATTTGTGGTGTTACCCAATCTCTATATGATCCATTTAAAGGGGGTTTCTTATTGAGGTTTATTAAATAAATAAATATATATATATATATATATATATATATATATATATATATATATATATATATATATACATATACATATACATATATATATATATATATATATATATATTTGGACCACATAAACATGACCTTTTACAAATTTTAATAAAAGCAACCACAAACCATTACATAGTTAGCGAGGTTGAAAAAAGACACAAGTCCATCCAGTTTAACCATAAAAAAAAAATAAAAAAAAATAAACAAAATAAAACACAGTACATCCCATACACCCAACTCCATACCCACAGTTGATCCAAAGGCAAAAAACCCCAGCAGAGCGATGATCCAATTTGCTACAGGAGGGGAAAAAATTCCTTCCTGATCTCCCGAGAGGCAATCGGTTTTACCCCGGATCAACTTTACCTACAAATCTTAGTACTCAGTTATATTACGTGCATTTAGGAAAGAATCCAGGCCCTTCTTAAAGTGGAAGTAAACCCTTCTATCATTTTCAGCCAAGGAAGCTGCCTGCCAGTGGCGGAATTATAGGGGTGCTGAGGTCGCCATGGTGACCGGGCCCCTTGCTGGAGGGGGCCCCGAGGGCCCCCTGTATACAGTGCTTCGATAGGAGCACAGACAAGTTCCCCAATCCCAAGCCGTCGCCGAACTGTAATCGGCACTGTGCGGGGAGCTCGTCACAGTCATTACAAAGTGAAAGCAAAGTGTGTGCTCTTTGTCGCCCCCTACAGTGCAGTACCTGGCAGGAAGAGCTGCTAAGGTAAAAGACTGCCGTTTTTTATCTACTGTCTGTGTGTTTGCATTCCATGTATGTATGTATGTATGTAAGTGTGCATGTATTGAGACTCAGACTGCAGTGGTTGCTATAGTATACTGAAGTAAAAGTATACAGAGCAAACTTTGTCTGTAGCAGGGATGGACTGGCCATTGGGACTACAGGGAGTTTCCCGGTGGGCTGATGGCTCAGTGGGCCAGCTTCAGTGACAGCGGACCGCTGCCCCCTCCGCTCCTCTGTCTCTCCCTTCCCACAGCGCTCACATCCTCTCCCTCCCCACAGCGCTCACCTGGGGGAACAGAGAAGCTGTGGGAGGACCAGAGGAGCAAGGGGGACACCAGAGGAGCATGGGGAGGGGGACAGACAGACTCAACAGCTATGGCCTGGGAGTTTCTATCTTCTGCCTAATATTGTCCCATAAAGGGGGGGGGGGGGGGCACCAAACTGATTCTTTGCCCCAGGTGAAATAATATCTAGCTTCCCCACTGGTACTGCCTATAAAAGAGTACCAGCCGTTCTACTCTAATAAAGTAGAATGGCTAGTGGCTAGTGAAGGGGAAGAGGTGGCCAGGAGAGGGGTTGTCCAGCCGCCATGGGAGAGACCTGTCAAAGTGGGCCAGTATGGATGAAGTCCAGGGCCACATTTTTGTCCCAGTCCAGCCCTGGTCTGCAGGCATGAAAGATACAGCCACAGCACCTGTGATCATCATTATCATGCTGATGATCACACTGTACAGCCTATATTATATTGTACTTCATGTGACTGTACTGTATATAGGCTATATACAGTACAGTCACATGAAGTACAGTGTAATTATCAGCATGATAATGATGATCACAGGTGCTGTGGCTGTGTATGTTTCATGGCTGTAGTCAGTGTTTGCACTGTATACTTTTACTCCAGGCTTTTTTTCCGCAGAAATGTGGCACTTCTGAAATCTGCGCGCAGCACACCCCGGACTCTGCGCGCAGCACACCCCGGACTCTGCGCGCAGCACACCCCGGACTCTGCGCGCAGCACACCCCGGACTCTGCGCGCAGCACACCCCGGACTCTGCGCGCAGCACACCCCGGACTCTGCGCGCAGCACACCTTTAACTAATGGCATATTTATCAGGGTCGCAGCAGTCGCCATTGCGACTGAGCCCTGTAATTCCGCCAAGTCTGCCTGTTTGAGGTGCCCGACTGCCGCCTGCCAGTGTGAGGGGTCCACCTGACTGTCATGCCACTGTGGAGGGGGGCCCTTCATGATTTCTTGCACCGGGGCACTGAAGTCTCTATTTACGCCACTGCTGCCTGCCATCTTGACCTCTGTTTAATCTTCAACTGCCGTGGTGCTGCACATGTGATCAGTTATGACACCAGCCGTTGGATGGTTTGACAGTTTAGTTGAGAGTTGCAGTTTATATGTGACAGTTGGCAATCCCGGCATGCCGGAAATTTAACTGCTTTTTGAAACTGTTAAATCGATGGGTTTACTTCCGCTTTAAAGCAATCTACTGATCTGGCCAGAACCACCTCTGGAGGGAGTCTGTTCCACATTTTCACAGCTCTTACTGTGAAGAAACCTTTCCATATTTGGAGGTGAAATGTCTTTTTCTCTAGACGTAAAGAGTGCCCCCTTGTCCTCAGTGTTGACCTTAAAGTGAATAACTCAACACCAAGTTCACTATATGGACCTCTTATGTATTTGTACATGTTGAGCATATCCCCCCTTATTCTCCTCTTCTCAAGAGTGAATAAATTCAGTTCCTCTAATCTTTCCTCATAGCTGAGCTCCTCCATGCCTCTTATCAGTTTGGTTGTCCTTCTCTGCACTTTCTCCAGTTCTCCGATATCCTTTTTGAGAACTGGTGCCCAAAACTGGACTGCATATTCCAGATGAGGTCTTACTAATGATTTGTACAGGGGCAAAATGATATCTCTATCTCTGGAGTCCATACCTCTCTTATACAAGAAAGGACTTTGCTCGCTTTGGAAACCGCAGCTTGGCATTGCATGCCATTATTGAGCTTATGATCAACTAAAACCCCCAGATCCTTCTCCACTACAGATCCCCCCAGTTGAACTCCCCCTAGCATGTATGACGCATGCATATTCTTAGCCCCCAAGTGCATAACTTTACATTTATCAACATTAAACCTCATCTGCCACTTAGTCGCCCACTTAGACAGAGCATTGAGGTCGGCTTGTAAATTGGAGACATCCTGCAAGGACGTTATTCCACTGCATAGCTTGGTGTCATCTGCAAAAACAGAAATGTTACTTTTGATCTCAGACCCAATATCATTTATAAATATATTAAGGGACCCAGCACTGAACCTTGGGGTACAGCTCTCAGAATCAAAATAAAATGATGTTTTGCTGCAACTCTTCTTCTGGACAGCTCAGACTCAGCATGGCATAGTTGATGGCCAGTCTTTCCATGGTACTGCTAATTGCTGATGTGTAATCTATCACATACCTAGAAAATTCTGTGGGGCATTTACGGATTTTTTGCTATACTGATGACAGTGAGGAAATCAGATGCCAAAGACTGCCGACTGCTATACAGAATGTGCTAGATTCAGGTAGGAGCGGCGTAATTCTAAACCTGCGTAGCATATGCTATTTACACTACACTGCCGCAACTTTTACGGGCAAGTGCTGTATTCTCAAAGCACTTGCTCCGTAAGTTGTGGCGGCGTAGCGTAAATGGGTCGGCGTATTGCAAAATGGGAAGGTAGGGGGCGTCTTCTATTTAAATTAAGCGCGCCCCCGCGCCAGACGAACTGCGCATACGCCGGCCAGGAATGTAGCCCAGTGCGCATGCTCCAAATTACCACGCAAATACTCAATGAAAACGACGTGAACGTCACTTACACAAAGCCCTGTTCGCGAACGTTTTACGCAAACGACGTGAAAAAATATGCCGGCACGCCGTCCATACTTAACATTGGCTGCGCCTCAAATAGCAGGGGTAACATTACGCCGGAGTTACGCTTGCACAAACGACTTAAAAAAATGCGCTGGCTGGGGGTACGTTCGGGAATCGGTGTATCTATCTCATTTGCATATTCAACGCGTAAATCGTCGGGAACGCCACCTAGCGGCCAGCGTGAAAATGCAACTTAGATACGACGGCGTAAGAGACATCAGTCGGATCTAATTGAAATCTATGCGTAACTGATTCCATGAATCAGTCGCATAGATAGGAGGGCTCAGACAAATCTAGCCAAATATTTCCACCATCCCCTAGCCAAGCACAGTATGGAAGAAATAAACTCCTCTTGCTCTTAAGTGGTGCCAATTTCAGTTGGTGGGTTTGTCAAAATGACTTTGCATTGATGAGGAGAGCCTTTAAAGAGGAAGTAAACCCTCTCTTAAAAAAAAAAGACAAAGGCATAATGAGCTAGTATGCATAGCATACTAGCTCATTATGAATTACTTACCTGAGAACGAAGCCCCCGCAGCGGTCCTCAGACACTATCTCCGTCGCGGCGGGAGCCACCACTAACGGCATGATGCTGTTAGTAGCGGCAAGCTTAGTGTGCCTGCGCGCCGTTGTCTACAGCGCATGCGCCGTAGACATCGGTGCTGTCTTTCTTGGAAATGTCTCCTTAACCATGGGGGTTAAGGAGCTATTTCTTGGACCTACAGGTAAGCCTTAATCTAGGCTTACCTGTACGTCAAAGTACTCTAAGGTTTTACGACCACTTTAACCACCTCAATACAGGGCATTTTCACCCCCTTCCTGCCCATGCCATTTTTCAGCTTTCAGCGCTGTCACACTTTGAATGACAATTGCGTGGTCATGCAACACTGTACCCAAATGACATTTTTATAATTTTTTCCCCACAAATAGAGCTTTTTGGTGGTATTTGATCACCTCTGCAGTTTTTATTTTTTGCACTATAAACAATAGAAAAGCGACAATTTAAAAAAAAAACAATATTTTGTTCTTTTTGCTATAATAAATATCCCCCATATATATATATATAAATGTCCTCAGTTTTGGCCGTATTCTAATACATATTTTTGGTAAAAAAAATGCAATAAGTGTATATAGATTGGTTTGCGCAAAATTTATAGCGGTTACAAAATAGAAGATAGATTTATAAGATTTTTTTTTTTTTTACCATGACTGCAAAATTGTGTCGGACACATCGGACACTTTTGACACATTTTTGGGACCATTGTCGTTTGTCATTGTCAGCGATCCGTGCTTTAAAAATGCATTGAGTACTGTATAAATATGACTGGCAGGGAAGGGGTTAACACTAGGGGGCGATCAAGGGGTTAAATGTGTTCTCTAGGGAGTGATTCTAACTGTGGGACAAGGGCACTGACCAGGGGAGGTGACTGATCGTACAAGGGACACACCGTCGGTCTCCGCTCCCTGACAGGATGTGGATCTGTGTAGACATGTGCAGACTGGAATATTTTGTTTCGTTTTTTCGTTTGGAAAATACATTTATTTAGTTACTCCCGAAAATCGTTTTGATTAATTTCATTTTTCGTTGGGGAATAGCTTTCGTCCGAAAATCCAATAATACTTGGTTTCTGTTGAATGGTCAAAAGAATATTCGACGGAACGTCGAATCTTTACGTCGAATCGTACATTTCCGTTCGAATATTTCGCCTACAAGAATTCTAATGTTGTATGACTAGTAATAATGTTGAATCTATTTTCTCATAAATCGAAATCTAATCTCTGTAATGTCGTATCTATTATTTCTATAGTGTCAAATCTTCTCCCTATAATGTCAAATCTTTTCCCTATAATGGCAAATTTTTTCCCTATAATGTCGAATCTTTTCCCTATAATGTCGAATCTCTCTATATCGAATTTTTACCGCAATGAAAACGAAAATAAAGCATTTTTTATGTCGGATCTTTCGGTTTTTGTTTCTTGCGCTTTCGTTATCGTTTGTTAAACCGATAACGAAAAACCCAGATTTTCGGACGAAAATGCATTCTAACGAAATTGAATGCACATGTCCAGATCTGTGTGTTTACACACACAGATCCACGGTCCTTCTCAGTTACTGTGCAATCGCGGGTGCCCGCACACACCCCATAGTGTCTTGGAAAAGGCAAAGACGTCATAGGACATCCGGCCAGAATGAGAGCCTCATCGTCCCATCGTCATATGACGGTGGGCGGTAGGCTAGTGGTTAAAGGGGCAGTCCAAATTTTTCAGTGTATCATTGTTTATTTTTTGATCAGTGTCGTTTTTTGAATGTCATGATTATTTATTGTTATTATAAATATTATTTTAATCAAGCTCTGGCTTTGTAAATGCTACTAGGTGTTGTTTCTGCCAAACTGCTACCTCTCCTAATAATGAAAAAAAAAATGTATTCAAATTTTCCTTGGGCATTCCTGTAGTATCTCATTGACAGAAATATAGTACCAAGTAGATACTACTACATATGGCTAGGCAACAGACTGAACAGCAGTTAAAGGATCTCCCCATTACCTCTGATCTTGTTTTTGGGTCTCCAACATTTTATATATATATATATATATATATATATATATATATATATATATATATATATATATATATATACATACATACACATACATATATACATATACACACATACACACACACACCGCAGAACTTTTTTCAGGGGGAGGCATAATTTTATGGTCACCCATGCAATATAAAAATATGTGAATTCTCTCGGCTATATTTATATGGGCATGGCATGCCCAAAGTGACACTGAATTATCTCTTATATAACAAATATATCATTCCAGTGGAAAGATATAAGTGTTATATAAGACACAATTTAGCTTCACTTTGTATTGGAAATTACTCAAGCCAGGTGTACCATGCCCATATAAATATAGCCATTGCAATACATCTGTTGTGGCCATATTTGGATCTTGATGAAAACAGCCTATACAAAGTGAAGAAGATAAATCATCTCTTAACATACACAGATATCTTTCCAGTAATAGCTGTTCAACTTTCCAGCAATATATAAATCAAAATGCTCCACCTAACTGCTGTTACCCATGGTTCTTCTTCTGTTACTTGCAACTGTATATGCCACTCACTTCAGTTCAGGAATTCCTGTGATGTGATGATGATTAGGCACTGGTAGCGTATCACTCGGCGGCTCGGCCAGTGACTGCACTGAGTAGGTGGTGCCGACACCAGGCGGATCTACACAACATGTACATAAGCATGCAGCCGAATCACTGAAGAGGAGCATCAGAACGGCCGAGCTGCCGAGCCATCTCATCTGATAATTGGGCCGATGGTAATAAGGGAGGGACATCAGATGTGTCAGGACAGAGAGCAGCGGGCTGACTGAGAAAAAAAAGGAAAATTTATTATCAAATACTTACCGTAATTTTCCTTTCCTGATAGGCTCCATGGCAGCATACGTGTGGGTAGGCCCCGCCTCCTTAACTACCCATTAGGACCCCTCCCTATAAATTTCAGCTGTGGGCTCTCAGCCGTGTTCCGTAACTAGCCGACTCCAAGCATTGGGAGGGACTCCTGCTGCCATGGAGCCTATCAGGAAAGGGAAATTACGGTAAGTATTTGATAATAAATTTTCCTTTTTCCTGACTGGCTCCATGGCAGCATACGTGTGGGAAATAACTCGCCAAACACACCCGGGTGGGCAAAATGCTGAGGCAAGAAAATTGTATTTAACACTGTCGACTGACAACACTTGTAAACCAAAATTTAGTGAAGATAAAGCAGCCGGCTCAACACAATAGTGAGAAACAAAAGTATTGATTGACGACCACGAAGCCGTTCTACATATAACATCAGGTGCGACATGACGTGAGGCTGCCCAGGAAGTTGAAATGCTTCGAGTTGAGTGTGCAGACACTGCCTCTGGAGGAGCCATGCCCTTGGCTTTGTATGCCCTCTGGATGGTCTGAACTATCCATGCTGCAATGGATCTGATTGAAGCCTGTTTCCCTTTGTTCTTTACATGAAGAATGAAAAGAAAGTCTGTTTTCCTAAAAGATTCTGTCATTTCCCGATATTGACATAATGTGTGACCTACATCAAGGGGATGAACAGTTTGATCTTCAGACAATCCAAAAGTGGGCAGCACAATTTCATGATTTTCATGGAAAATGGATGCAACTTTAGGATTTGAGCCCAGCATAGGAAATTAATACTGCTCTATCTGGAAAGAAGGTCAAGAATGGTTCCTTTGAACCCAGATTTCTGATGTCAGAGACTCTTTTAGCTGAAGTGACCGCTACTAAAAAGGCAGTTTTGAGAGTAAGATCTTTAGCTGATAGTGGTTTACCCGGATCGGAGCTGATTGAGGTAAGATGGTCCAGGACAAGCGGAAGATCCCATTTAGGAAACCTCGGCATTCTCCGGGGTCTAAGCCGGATGGTGCCCTTGAAGAACTGGCAAATCAAAGGATGATTGGCCCAAGAGATTCCAGAAAATGCAGAGATGGCTGAGATTTGTACTCAGAGAGAACTGACTGCTAACGGTAAGTCCAGACCCGTTTGTAAAAAACTGAGTATGTCTTGGACCTCTGGGGAACTGCAAGGTTTTTCTCTGGAAGACATGTGATCTGTAAATTTTGACCAGATACGCTCATAAACATTGTTGGTACTATTTCTTCTAGCGTTAAGAAGAGTTGAAATGGCTTCTTCTGGACATTCTAATGCTTCAAGCCTTCCCCTCTCAAGAACCACACCCTAAAGTGCAGATGAGCTGGACATGGGTGCAACATTGAGCCCTGAAAGAGGAGATCCGGTCTGAGGGGAAGAGGGATTGAGTCCCGGTAACTGAGAAGCGTTCGTAGTGAAAACCATGGCCTGTTGGGCCAAAATGGGATCACTGCCAGGATTTATGCATCCTCTGATCTGAGACGGCAAAGAAATTGAAGGATCACAGGCACTGGTGGAAAGGCATATGCTTTGCTGAATTTCCATCGATCTGTGAGAGCATCTATCCCATAGGCTTGGGGATCTCGGAACCTAGCATAGTACTTTGTCAACTTGTGGTTGCATGGGGATGCAAACAGATCCACCTCTGGGGACACTCCCAGAGTCAGAAGCCAATTGAACACTTCTATGTGTAGAGACCATTCGTTGTTGTTTAATTGGACGCGTGATAGAAAGTCCGCTTGAACATTCTGGACCCCCGGAATGTACACTGCCGAGATGTTGGCTAGGTTCTTCTGAGCCCAATTCATGATTGGCTCCACTTCTCGGAGTAAGGACCAGCTGTGGGTTGCACCCTGCTTCCTTATGTAAGCAATAGCGGTTGTGTTGTCCAGTCTGGGCATCACAGAGGAGTCTGACAATAGATGGCGAAAGGACTTGAGTGCCTGGAAGGCAGCTCGCAGCTCCAGAATATTGGAAAGTTCCTTGAGAAGGTATGTTCCACCTGCCTTGGGCTATTTCTGTCAAGCAATGAGCGCCCCAGCCCTGATTGCTGGCATCTGAGGTTATTGTAATCCAAATGATAGGACGGATCGAATGATAGTTGCGGAGATTCTTCCCCTGAAGCCACCACAGAAGAGATTCTCTCACGAGTTGAGTGAGCATGATGCGTTGACTCTTTCTGGGAGAGAAAACAAGAAGAAAGTATCCTCACATGTAGTGAGCATGTGGATACATGAATATTTATTTATTTTTCATTATGTCGTACTACCTGCTTATTGTTTACTCCTTGTCCATATAGGTATTCTCTTGTGAACCTCCTCTGTGGAGCCTTGCCCCTTGGGGACACCCTACTCATAAGCCGATAACATTAAGTACCTATTCCATCGATAGATAATTACTTTCTGAATTTTGGAATATTTTTTTCTTTTTTAACGATTCTAGATATGTAAGTCATATTATGCCTATACCTCCTTTATCCATTACATATTTTTCTGTACTAACCCACCCCTAATGCCTTGTCCCCACTGTATGTCTCTGCGATGTTGGATGGCTTTGGTACCCCTTACGTCTGCCCAGGAGGAGTACCCCTATGGGGTCTACCCTCGATTTTGGAGCTGTCCGTAATGCCCAGGTCTCCCCCCCGCCCCCCCCCCCCCCGTAACCCACCGTGTAATCACTATACCCTTTCTATCGATGTGTATATATAATTATGTTAATTCAATATGTGTTTTTCTGAACTTGTTCTGCTGTATAACTTGAATACTATGTCCTTCAGCTAATCTCACCCAAGGTGCTCTTTGAAGAAGCGTTGTCATCAACGCGAAACCGGTCAGAGCCAATACATTACATCATCGCCCCTTCGCAACACCAAGCCTGTTCGTCTCCTCTATACTTCTTTGAACTGAAATCTCACCATGGAACCTTGATCTTCATTTAAGATTTGTATTATGACTATGAGTTTACCAGTTTGTACATACTAAAGTGTGAAGTATATGGGACTTTGATGTAATTGAGTATGCTGTCTATATTCACAGCTCCTATGGAACTGGAATATGTTTGTTAATGTATTCTTATACTGTATTAAAAACCCCCCTTTTTTGACTTAATGAGATTGTCTCTCTTACATTATACCCACATCTTACTACCGTGCCTCTAAAGTCCACAACATGCCCTCCAAATTTTGTGTTTATATCTTTCTGGGAGAGTCCCATTGCTGGAGAAACCCTTTTTGGAATGGGCGAGTGTGACGGTAGTCGAACATATCTCCGCCATCCATTCCCTTCTTCTCCCATAAAAGAAATCACCCAATATTCCCCGACTAGGAATATCCCTGGAATCGCTGAATAATCCACACATGAGCCATGGCTTAATGCTGAATGTAACAGGACACACTTTTTTGAAAGTACACAGCACACTTTATACAGGATTTGGAACATCCCGCCCCCAACAACCGCTTTCTTATTGGTCCATTGTAAAGTATGCAGTCTTCACTCTGGTCCTCTTAAACCATGCAAATGAGGACTTGAAAATGTCTCAGCAGAGATTGGTCCCAAAGCTTGAATAGCCTGAATATGTGTGGCTAGAAGCCTGTGATGTGTATTCAGACAAAAGCCTCAGGGGGGTCAATCAATGTACACAATAGCCAGCCACAGAACAATGGAACTGTCTGGAGACCAGAGACAGGGCAGAAGTCATTTACACCTGATAATAGAAAGGCTTTAAATAGGGTTATCTCACAATGGACAATAAGTATCACTTATGAGTCTGTTGACCTGGCTGGGGTTCAGAATAAAATCTGTAATGCATGAATTAGGATTTCATGTAGAAACACTTCAGTATTTCATGGTCCATGACATTACTCCTCCTGGGAAATAGTTCAACATCTGCAGTGGGACCCAAACGGGTCACTCGAGGATGTTGGGCAAGTAGTCTTAAGGTTCCAGGACTGTCTGCCAGGATAACCCATCCGCCTTCCTGCTTTGAGGCCCTGGCCCATAATCGGACGGCAAGAGGCTTGCATTCAGTCCTCTCCAAAAGCCCCTGTCCCGGCTGGGCCTGTCACACATCTCCCCTTTTGGCAGGGGACTAACCCAGTAGGAGACACCAGATGGGTTGTCTCTGAATTCAGTCAGTAGTTCCAGTCCCCCAATGCCGGTATCCATACAGTACCCCAAATCACTTGCTCCAAACCGAGCATTACTCACCCCGCCATCCTCTGCCTCTCTCAGGGAACACGTCTGCCGCTGGGGAGAGGCCTGGACTAGCCCTTCTCCCTGGAGTCCTTTCAGCCGCTGGAGAGATGACAGGGTGGCTGGGCTCAGTCCATCATGCTGTTGGGGATCTGGGCCAACTGGCCACCATTTATGGGGTATACCAGTGGAGACTGAAGTCCCATCCACTGATGTGAGGTAAAAATCCCCCAGTGCTTGCAAAGCAAAGCCGACATCCTCCTGTTTCAGTCCTGTACCATTTTCTGGGGTTGTGCCAGTGGAGACTGAAATCCCATCCACTACCCCAGGAACCCCTTCTTCTGTTAGGTGAAAGCAGAGGCCTGGGGCACTCTGCTCTGTTGCCAGCTCTTCCGCTGGATTGCTGTGAGTGGAGACCACAGTCCCATCCACCAATATCCACTCAAGCTGTAGTGGGGTGCAGCCGCCAGTAGCATCCTGTCCTGCTGCCAGTGATTCCGCTGGGAGTAAGAGCTTTACCACCTCAGCTGGTTGCTGGGGAGGGGGGCCAACCACCCCAGCTCTCTGGAACTCCACAGTTGGTCCCGGTGCTGGGCAGAGATGGCTGGCAATCTGCCCTGTTGCCAGCACTTCTGCTGGGGGTGCATAATCCATAACATCCTCTGAACAGTCCATACATTCTGTAATCTGTGGCTGGGGAGTGATCGCCATCTTCTCACCCTGAGCCTCCGAAACTGCCACAGGGGTGGGGCAGAGGTCTTGAACCCTCTGTCCGGTGACCAGCGTTTCAGCTGGGGAAGTTCTTTGTAACTCCACAAATACTGCTCTTGGTGCTGGGCAGAGCACAGTGAAGTTTGGCCCTGATACCAGCTCTTCTGCTGGAGGCCCCGCAGGTTGTTTTTCCTCAGCAGAAAAATCTATTGAATCCCCTGTCTCTGGTGTCTGGGGATAGAGGTTCACCATCTCCTGTCCATGGAACCCAGAAGATGCTATAGGTACTGAGCCGAGGTTAGAAGAGCTCGGCCCTGCGGTCAGAACTTCAGCTTTGGGAATGGCAATCTCCAGATTTTCCACTGCCGATTCACTGGCATACTGCTGGACAGGCACATTCCTCTATTCAAGATCGTCCCATGCAGAAACGGGATCATGAAGGTCAGTCGGCACTTTCTGCATCCGCCATATAACCTCCTGGTCCATAGCTGCAGGGGCAGGTTGGCAAAGGACACTGTTACCCTGCCACATGGACGATTCTTCAGCCAGGATTTCAGCATTGTCCACTGGTATTTCCTGATAGTCCCAGGCAAAGGGAGCCCGGCCCCGGCGCTGAGCAGAGTCTAGCAGCTGTTTGTAGGCGATCTCCAGGTCCCATTCCCGAGCGGCCAGAAATTCCAAATCTTCCTGTAGCCAGTGCGCTTCCGAGATATTCAATTTTTTCTCTCTGTGCTCCATTATGTCCTCCAAGCGCCACTCCCGATCATCCCCAAAGTCGGGATCACTGGACATCCTCCAATACAACAATCCCAGGCCATCATAGTCATAGCCTTCTGTGGGGCTGTCATCCGCTGACCACGGGCACTCTTGGGCTACATACCACCGGAGGGCTCTGTAGCTCTCATCCAGCTGCATCTCTGCCCGGATCAGTCTGCTTAACTCCGCTATCCACTCCTGCTTCGGTTGTTCCCCCAACAACAGCATTCGTACGTCATACTGCGGCCAGTACCTTGCATAGATGTAGGGCAGGACTTCTCCTTGGTGTTGCTGCTCCAAAGCTAGCGCTTCCTTCCAGAGTTGGCACCGAATCACATCCGCCCATCCCAGCAGGACCTCCTCTGATTCTGGTCCTGTGTGCTGTATCCGCATCTCTTGTAACCTTCTTCTGAATACCTCTTCCATGGTTACTGGTATCTGTACCTCTCCTCGTCTTTCATTTGGTGCTGCTTCTTTAGGCGTTGTCACCGATCGTCGTATTTCTGAAATTCTCAGCTCATGTTGCCGTTCTCGTTCTTTCTCATCAAAAGCTTTAACAGCGCTAAACGGAATCTTCCTTGTGTCTGCTGTGCTGTACTCACTGTTTGGAGAATGTGCGGCTGCTTGTTGGACTGCTGCCAGTTTTAACTGTAGCTCTGCGTCTCTTATTTGTTTAGCCTCCTCCGCTAACAGGGTCATCACTTTCAGCACTACATCCGCCGTTGGGTTCGGACCGAACCATGCTAATTTCTCTCTTATTAGCTTGTTGGCTGGTGATTCCTCATCCCGAATCACTGGTGTCTCCATCTCTTGTACTGCTGGCCTTGCTGCAACCGAGTTCTCCTGGTCTAGCTCCATTAATTCTGCTATGATGACACGCTCGGTTTTGTTGCTAGCAATCCTTCCACGAACTTCCAGTAGTTCTTTCAGTGCATTTCTTTTAAGCCGGGTGTCTTCCATTCACTGTTCCCAGTGTCTGCTTGGAATGCTTGGAATCCTGGTGTAAAGGAAAGTAGAAGGGAAAATCCCGCTGCTGCCAACCAGTTGTGACGGTAGTCGAACATATCTCCGCCATCCATTCCCTTCTTCTCCCATAAAATAAATCACCCAATATTCCCCGACTAGGAATATCCCTGGAATCGCTGAATAATCCACACATGAGCCATGGCTTAATGCTGAATGTAACAGGACACACTTTATTGAAAGTACACAGCACACTTTATACAGGATTTGGAACATCCCGCCCCCAACAACCGCTTTCTTATTGGTCCATTGTAAAGTATGCAGTCTTCACTCTGGTCCTCTTAAACCATGCAAATGAGGACTTGAAAATGTCTCAGCAGAGATTGGTCCCAAAGCTTGAATAGCCTGAATATGTGTGGCTAGAAGCCTGTGATGTGTATTCAGACAAAAGCCCCAGGGGGTCAATCAATGTACACAATAGCCAGCCACAGAACAATGGAACTGTCTGGAGACCAGAGACAGGGCAGAAGTCATTTACACCTAATAATAGAAAGGCTTTAAATAGGGTTATCACACAATGGACAATAAGTATCACTTATGAGTCTGTTGACCTGGCTGGGGTTCAGAATAAAATCTGTAATGCATGAATTAGGATTTCATGTAGAAAAACTTCAGTATTTCATGGTCCATGACAGCGAGTGTGCCACTGATCCCACTTCACCATAGGAATGGTGGCTGCCATGGTGTCAATTACCTTCAAACATTGAAGAGCAGATAGGTGAGGAGCAGCGAGTGTTTTGCGGATCCTGTCCCGGACTATAGTAATCTTCTCTTCGGGCAATGAAATGGTGCCTTCTAATGTGTTGAAGAGGGCACCTAGAAACACCAGAGATTGTGTTGGAACAAGATAACTCTTTACCAAATTCAATAGCCATTCGAATTCTTGGGGAGTGGCAACTAATATGTCCCTGTGTTCCAGGAGTTAACATCTGTCTTGAGGTAGAAGTAAGAGATCGTCCAGTAAAGACGACAAACTCCCTTCACTTGGAGGAGAGCCACCACGGCTAACAGAACTTGGGAGAACACCTGAGGTGACGTCGTGAGACCAAATAGTAGGCAGGTGAACTGTAAGTGTTGATTGCCTACCGCAAAGCGCAGATACATTTGATAGTCTGCCTGCCACTGGAACGTGGAAGTATGAGTCTTACAGGTCCATTGACACTAACCAATCTCCTGGATGGACTGACTGCAGGATTGTCAATAGTGACTCCATTTTGAATTTCTTTCCGAATAATCGGTTGAGATGAGAAAAGTCTAGGTACTGTTCTTTTTCTGTACCATAAACAAAGGGGAGTACATGTCTTTCGCCTTGTTCGCCTTCTGGAACAGTAATGGCTGCGCCTTGAGTTACTAAAGAGCTTACATAAGCCAATAGGATTTGTTTCTTTTTTTCTGTTCATACAAGATTTGTAGGCTTCAATCTGAACCTGGGGTTGCTGAAGACTAGTGTTGCTCACGAATATTCGCATTGCGAATATTCGCTACGAATATTGCATATTCGAGTATTCGCGAATAACGCGAATATCGCGGCGAATATTCGCTATTTCGAATATTCGAATGTTTTAAATTTTTTTTTAGAACAGATCACATCCTAGAGATCCCCATCGACGTCTAAAAGCATTGCTGGTATGATTAGAGACCTTGGGCCGAGTAGCTGCAGCGCTCATTTTATATTGCCGAAAAATCGCAATGCGATTATTCGGTAATAGCGATATCGCGCGACTATTTTATATTGTAATATATCACGAATATTCTGAGCCAATCAGAGTGCTCCATTCCGCATTTCTCGAAATTTCGCAATTATTTTATATTGTAATATATCACGAATATTCTGAGCCAATCAGAGTGCTCCTTCCGCATTTGCCGAATATTCGCAATTTTTGTGTATTGTAATATATCACGAATATTCTGAGCCAATCAGAGTGCTCCATTCCGCATTTCTCGAAATTTCGCAATTATTTTATATTGTAATATATCACGAATATTCTGAGCCAATCAGAGTGCTCCTTCCGCATTTGCCGAATATTCGCAATTTTTGTGTATTGTAATATATCACGAATATTCTGAGCCAATCAGAGTGCTCCTTCCGCATTTCTCGAATATTCGCAATAATTATTGTGTATTGTAATATATCACGAATATTCTGAGCCAATCAGAGTGCTCCTTCCGCATTTCTCGAATATTCGCAATTATTGTGTATTGTAATATATCACGAATATTCTGAGCCAATCAGAGTGCTCCATTCCGCATTTCTCGAATATTCGCAATTATTTTATATTGTAATATATCACGAATATTCTGAGCCAATCAGAGTGCTCCATTCCGCATTTCTTGAATATTCGCATTCGCAATTCGCAATTCGCAATTCGCAATTCGCAAAAATTCGCGAAAATTCGCAATCATTTAATTTTCAAAAAATATCACGAATATTCGTATTTAGCGAATATATGTCGAATATTCGACTATATATTCGAGATATATCGCGAATTCGAATATGGCATATTCTGCTCAACACTACTGAAGACCCAGGTGTGGCCTGAAGAGACCGTCTTGATGGTCCAAAAATCTCAAATTGAGGCCACCCAATTTTAGAGAGACTTTTCAGTAGACTCCTGATTACTAGAAGGAGTACTCTTAGTTTGCTTCTAGAAAGAAGACTGTCTGGATTTCCAGGGCCTTGAAGATTCATGACCAGGCCTGTATCTGCGTGCTTCCCTTGCACGGTCTGTATTTTGTGCTCTGAAAAAAGAAGTGCGTTTTTGATTTTGTAAACGCCTATCCTGAAGGAGGAACCCCGACTTACCACCTGTGGCTAGGGAAATGGCACTATCGAGTTTATTGCCAAAGAGAGAAGAGCCCTTAAAGGGAATGAGGCACCAAGCTTGCTTTGAAGCTGGATCCGCCGACCAGGGATGAAGCCATACGGCACAACAGGCAGTGACTGCTGACAACATTACTTGAGCCACTAGGTGAATAACATTAATAAAGGCCTCCCCAAGAAAGGCCGATGCTAGACTGATTTGCTAGATAGGAGAGCTCTTGGCCATTTCTTCAGAGATACTTCTGAGGGAATCATTCACATTGTCTGACCATGCCTCTAAGGCTTTTGAGATGGCTGCTAAAGCCAGAAATGGTTTACAGACTGATCCTGCTGTCAGGTAGATTCTCTTCAGGTCTGAATCAATCCGTCTCTCTAGAGCAGGGGTCTCCAAACTATGGCCCTCCAGTTGTTCAGGAACTACAATTCCCATAATGCTTAGTCGTGTCTGTGAATGTCAGAGTTTTACAATGCCTCATGGGAAATGTAGTTCCGAAACAGCTGGAGGGCCGTAGTTTGGAGATCCTTGCTCTAGAGGATCTTTAAAAGAAACCGCATCTCCCAGGGGAAGGGTTACGTATCGCACCAAACGCATCAAAGCTGCATCAACTAATGGAGCAGAGTCAAGATGTTTCACGTCTTCCTCTTAAAAGGATATCATTTTGCAATTTTTGAATGCATAGAGCTTTTTTTTTTTTTTATCAGGTTTACCCCATTCTTCTGAGATAATTGCACCTATTTTTGTGACAAATGGAAAATAATGTCGCTCCTTATTAAGCTGTTTAAAAGTTTTCTTTGTCTGAGAGGAGAGATAATTGGATCTTCCAATTTTAAAACTTCCTTGACTGCTTTCACTAAAGCAGGAACTAGGGCATAATCAGAGCCTATTCCTGGATCATCCACTTCTGACCCACTCTCTGAGGGATGGCTGGTTTGAGCGACTTCAAAAGTCTCATGCATTTGTCCCTGATCCAACAAGGGAATCATTGGGTCTGGAGGAGAATCATGCTGCACTCTGGCATCTCTCTCCTGTAGCGACTTGTCCACGACCCGCTTAACCAATTCTTCTAGGTGTTTGTCTGCACCTTCCCTTTCATTGGCTGCCTTTGAAAAACAACAGTCGCAAGGGACTTGCTAGCAGGAACCGGAGCCTTGCATCCCCAACAAAATCTCTCTGAACTTGTGCTGTGAGATGAGGGGGTGTGAGGAGTATCCCTACTGGGATGTCCGGATTTTAAACAAATTATGGTGTCTAGAAGATGAGTGCCGGTGGTGCGATTTGGAGGACCCGCTGCATCTGCGGGACTCGCTGTGATGTTGGTCAGACCTAGAAGGGCTGGAAAAAAAAAAAAGAATAGAGAGAGAGAGAGACAAGCATAGTCATGGCAATGCCCTACACTCCACTCTCTTCCCCCCCAACAGGAAAAGAAAAACATAGTTTTCCAATTTTTTTACCTGCTGAGAGAGGGCTGACCACTAGGGGGCAGCAAAGCATCCATTATAGCAGAAACACATTGCAGGTGGGAGACTCAAACACCAGATACAAACGACTAAAACACACGCTACATCCGACTGTTCTGAACGAGCACATACCTAAGGTAGTCTCTGTAAATGTACCAGGAAACCGTCGTTTTGAACGATCGATCCCAAGCTTCACAGATTTCTCGACTTTTTATTTTTATTTTTTTTATTTAAAGGACGGGGATACTCGCGCGAACCAAACCTCGCTGTCATTCCTGGGTCCGTCCGATCGTAAAACGCAGACGGGACCCCCGGAAGTAAGAGGGAGCGGCGCCTGGAACGCACAGGAACCAGACGCTCACTGGGCATGCAATCATGAAAAAACAGCATATGGAAAGCAGAAAAAACAAACAACAAACATAAACACTGCTGCCATGAAGGCGATACTGCTTACCACCACCTACGATCGATTCGGCCAGGGACACCGCATCCAAACACACACCGGGCTTTCAGCAGATAATGGCCACCTGCACATTGCTAGGTATTCAGGCCTGTGCGCGCTCGTCTCTCCAGTGGAAGACATAATCCAGCTCTTCAGCGCTACTCTGCAATACACTCCATACCCTGCTTAACAGTCAAGGCTTATCGGAGGGATGAGACACCATCATTATCATCGGCCGATCTTGATCGTAGGAACAATCGTCTTCAGGTAGGAGAACCAAAACACATGGTCCTACGAAGGAGGACAAAAAAAAGGAACACGGCTGAGAGCCCACAGCTGAAATTTATAGGGAGGGGTCCTAATGGGTAGTTAAGGAGGCGGGGCCTACCCACACGTATGCTGCCATGGAGCCAGTCAGGAAAACTTCTTCTTGACGATTCCAGGGGGCAATTGCCCCCCCTTGCCCCTACCTGTGGATGTGTGTATATATATATATATATATATATATATATATATATATATATATATATATATATGTATATGTGTGTGTGTGTGTGTGTAGCGCCTGGTTACTTTGGAGAACCGGTGCTATTTAAATTTAGAGGGAGATCAGAGTGTAGTTAAACTCTGATCCAAATTGTTATGTGCAAAACAGGGTCTCTGTCTCGGCTTGGTTGTGCTGTGGGCTTATTCTGTTGTGCTGGGGTCATGGGCGTCCGCTGAACTTTTTCCAGGGGGGGGGCATAATTTTACGGTCACCTTTTCTATATCTGGCACCCCCCCTTCACTGATCATACTTGTATGCACTCAGCTGCCCACCTCATCTGTATATATGCCAGCCCCCCCTGTACACAAACAGGCTCCTCCCTTCACTTGTACTCACAGCCCCCACTTGTAAGGTCACGGTGGTCTTCCTTCTCCCAAGTCCTGTTTCCACATGTCCATTTGAAAATACATTACAGGTATCAAAGCAAACATGTGGGCGCACATACAGGAATCGGCCAGAGGTGACAGTAAAGAGCTCTGTAAGCTAGGTGACACTGATCTTGCAACAGCTGTGGAGCTGACTGCACAAACACAGAGAGAGTCAGCACAGCCACAGATGCGAGTATGGCAGACCCTTGCTGATTCCAGGGGGGGTCACTCGCCCCCCCTTAACCCTATGAGCGGACGCCCATGGCTGGGGTGTTCTTCCCACCCCTGTGCAGTAGGTGGCAGCAGTGGAGTCAAGGTTTGGGTGCTTGGCCTTGCTGTGCATGCTGGGGGAGGGTATTTATGGAACAGAAGCCATTGGTTCTGGGTTCTTCTTCGTTCAGTGTGGCACCCACCTTTAGGGTGGCCACATCACGGTGCTCTGGCGTTATGGCCTACCTTACCAGGGCATGCACGCCATGCAGTGTTTCTTGTTCCGGGGCCATGTTGGACTGGAGCATTTGAGCAGCGATGGGGACCCAGTAAGCGACTGGGTTCCCACATCTGAGGATCCAAGGCAGTAGTGCTGTTCGGTGGGGAGTCCGTCTGAGGAGCGCTATTGAGAGGCTGGTGGTCAAAAAGGGCCTTGACAAACCACCGGGGATCAAGGTAGCCGGACACTGAAGGATTGATCACCTGTCAGTCGGTACCTGGGCGACAAGTTGAAGGAGACCCAGGCGTAATTCACCAAGGAGGATCTCTTCCGTAATTACAATCAGAGAGGGCCTGTGGCAGAGGTGTCTCCCTGACGTTCACCAAGGAGGGTCTGTGGCAGAGACTTTTCCTTAAGTTCACGTTCACCAAGGAGGGTCTGTGGCAGAGACTTTTTCCTACAAATGTTTGAGTTATACTCCGGCTGCCAGGTCAGTTAGAGAGGCCTGTCCGGGTACACTAATCCCACTCTGGCAGGAGTGGCGCAGAGAAGTGTTACACTTGGGAGCAGGACTGTTTCCCTATCATTACACCTTAACTTGCTATTCTCCTTCCTTCCTTCAACTTTACTTTCCTCACCACAAGTTTTATTGTTTTTACCCGGCTGGGTAATAAAGACCACAGCAAAGAGCATCTGTTGCAGACATTCCTTTACTTCTACTAAATGCATCATGCACCCCTAGGAATTCGAAAGGGCCAGAGGTAATTGTGCCACCCAAAACAACCAGCAGCACCTCCGGGGGTAATGCTACACGTGTATTTTATTTCAGGTACAGTGCTGTCAATTTACACAGCGAAAGGCTACAAGTGTTCTTAATATTAAAAGTAAGCAGCTACAATATGTAGGCTCGGCTGACGCGTTTCGCACTGAAACTAGTGCTTAGTCATAGTGGACTGTGACTTGTAGTGCTGTCCTTCCTTTAATAAGTGCGGCTGTCCAGAGACAATTTGTGATCCTGCATTGATTTGATCTTGAAAGAAAATTACAATGAAGCTTTCTTAAATTGTTTTTTAAAAAGATAGAAAAAATGTAATAACTCAAAGAAATGAAAATCTCTCTCTCTAGAGATAATACTGTATTAATGTAATGTACAACCATAGAGATCAGGTTCACATTACAGTTTGTCTCTGAAAAGCCAATTTTCTTTCAGCTGTCAGTTTGTAAAAAATGTTGCTGCAATCTGTGTTCGTGTAATATACAGTAGTGATGGTCATCTCCATCTAGCAGCCAATGTGGTGCATACTACTTAGCTCAATGTTATCGCACTAGAGCAGTGATGGTGAACCTTGGTACCCAGGTTTTGGAACTACATTTCCCATGATGCTCATGCACTCTGCAGTGTAGAGAAGCATCATGGGAAATGTAATTCCAAAACATCTGGGGTGCCAAGGTTCACCATCACTGCACTAGAGCATGCGCATGAGAAACCTCTAGAAACCCGTTAGGGGGCCCCCAAGGTATCAACTGCCTAGGGGCCTCCACAAAGTTTAATCCAGCACTGATGCTGCTGCATTTTTAATAGTGGGCACACTACACTGTTTGCGAGTGTGTATCAGCAAAAGCATTTAAATGCTGCATTTAGAATGTATTTATACTATTACTTGCCCTTTTCACACCGCTGTTAGTTGTCTGTTGGATATCATTTTATGGCTGTGACTGAGCTATTATTCAGCTCTGCTACGCTGCCTTTCCTCTTATTCTCCTGGCTAAATTCAGCCTGATGAGTTGAAATAGACAATTCAGTGAACACATCACAATTCAACAGACAGGTACGTGCTCAGCCCAGCATTCTGGAGTGATCACAAAGCACTGTTGTCCAACCACTGTCTTTTTTTTTAGTAGACAAACTTTATTAAGATTTATATTGTACAGTGAGGTTGAAGTAAATTTTATTTATATTTTGCCTTCCTTACCAAATCCCCATCAACATGCTAATGAAATATTTCCTATAAAGCTGTTCTGTTTTCATTACATACAGTACGTTATTTTAGGCTCTCTGTGCTTTTCAATACAATTATTATTATTATACAGGATTTATATAGTGCCAACAGTTTGCACAGCGCTTTACAACCTGAGGGCAAACAGTACAGGTACAATACAATTCAATACAGGAGGAATCAGAGGGCCTTGGGCAATCTAAAAGATGCAATGCAGGTAGATCATGACGGGGATGCCAAAAAACATCACAGCACCCTGCCTCAGTACCGCTCCTAACCATCTCAGTGCCGGAAGGTTCTACCTCCTTCATGACCAGGCCATTTTTTGCTATTTGCGCTACTTTAGCTGGCAATTGCACGGTCATGCAACACTGTACCCAAACAAAATGAATATACATTTTTTCATAAAAATACAGCTTTCTTTTGGTGGTATTTGATCACCGCTGTTTTTTTTTTTTTTTTTTTAAACGAAAAAAGATTGAACATTTTGAAAAATATTGTTTTACTTTCTGGTATAAAATATGTCTAGTAAAATGAAAAATAAAAATTCTTCATAAATTTAGGTCAAAATGTATTCTGCTTACTTATATCTCTCCAAAGCTCTAAGTGTTGTTTCTCTCTGGTGCTTTGTTCCTCTGTTATCAGCATGAGTCACTTCTGAGAGGTTTTCCTGACACATGAGATACATATGTGTGTGTGTGGGGGGGGGGGGGGGCTCAGAATGTAGCTTGTCTATTCACAAACACAGTTCTTCTGCTGTGTGAAGGGGGGTGTGTTCCTATTCACCAATTAGCTCCCACACAGTGTAACTACAGACTCTCCGCCCCTTCTTTCTGGTATAAAACATACCCAGTAAAATTTAAAAATCAAAAAACAAAATGTATTCATAAATTTAGGTCAAAATGTATTCTGTCTTTGGCAAAAACAAATTCCATTAAGTGTATATTAATCGTTTGCATGAAAGTTATAGCGTCTACAAACTATGGTATAGACTATATACTGGAATTATTTTTTTGATACTACTAATGGCGTTGATCAGTGACTTATAATGGGACTGACTTCACCAATAACAATAATACATTATTCAGTGCTAATAATATCCAGGGGTCTACAAACTACGTCCTTTCAGCTGTTGTGGAACTACATGTCCCATAAGGCATTGTAAAACTGACATTCACAGATATGACTAGGCATGATGGGAAGTGTAGTTCCTGGACAACTGGAGGGCCTTAGTTTGGAGACCCCACACTGTCACTGTACTAATGACACCGGCTGGGAAGGGGTTAACATCTCGGGTAATCAAGGGGTTAAATGTGTGCCGATTTTTACTAAATATCTCTTTGTTTCTTATCCCTGTTTTGCAGGGATAGTTTGCCTGTGAAAACGTCTTTGAGAACCCGGGTCTTGCCCCAGGGAACATGTATCAATGGAAAAAAAAGTTTTAAAAACGGTAATTTTTTCAGGAGTCCTGCTCCTGAAAAAACGACCGTTTTTTAAACTTTTTTCCATTGATACATGTTCCCTGGGGCAAGACCCGGGTTCTCAAATACGTTTTTTAACAATAACTTAAATATTGGTCTTTAAAATTATCGTTTTTTAATTTGAACGTTGAAGTCCCATAGGTTCTAAATGTTCGCGCGAACGGTCGGTCTGTTCGACGGTTCTGGTGCGAACCGAACGCGGGGGTGTTCGGCTCATCCCTACTTATTATGATTTTTTTTTCCTTTACAACCCCTTTAAGTAATCTGGCACTTTCTGAATGGGTGAAGGGGGGAATTTCCCTCCCGTCTACCCTAATTGTTGGTTTGTTATGGTAAGGCCGCGTACACACGATCGAACATGTCCGATGAAACTAGTCCGCAGACCAGTTTCAGCAGACATGTTCGATCGTGTGTACGGCCTAGCGGACAGTTTTCCAGCCGACAAAAGTTTCTAAACATGCTTAGATACTTGTCCGCTGGAAACCTGTCCGTCGGACATGTCCGATGGTTAGTACGCCCAACCATCGGACCAAAATCCTGCTCACGCGTCGAATAGATCCGACGCATGCGTGGAAGCATTGAGCTTCCTTTTGCCAGCTAGTCGGTGTGTTCTACATCACCGGGTTCTGGTCCGAGGGGATTTTGGTCCGATGGTGTATACACACATCAGACCAAAAGATCCCTTCAGACATGTCCGATGAAAACGGTCCGTCGGACATGTTTCATCGGACATGTCTCCTCGTGTGTACAGGGCCTTAGAGATCCTGTCCTGATCACACAGATTATGAAGACTCTGCTCCTAAATACTATACAGGTGATGCCATCATACCTCAGTAGTCGCAGAGAGAGAGAGAAAAATAGTGTTACATGTGTAGCGCTGATGTATATATATAGTACATAAATGTGTATATTGCATTCCCTAGATGGCATTCATGGACATTGAGATTGTTGAGTGCTTGGAGCCATCTAGTGGCCAATTGTTGTTAATGCAAGAAGCATTCCACTATCTGAGGAATAAAGAAGAAAGACTATTGGTTCTCAGAGTTGACCTTTGTAAATAGGA
Source organism: Rana kukunoris (assembly GCA_029574335.1). Classification (NCBI taxonomy): domain Eukaryota; kingdom Metazoa; phylum Chordata; class Amphibia; order Anura; family Ranidae; genus Rana; species Rana kukunoris. The sequence goes on from CM056050.1 coordinate 56,812,057, forward strand.
AGTTGATCAAAGACCCAGGAACAATTTCTTGCGCAGTGCATGCTGGGATTTGCTATATAAGGAGTGGGAGCAGCCATCTTGGGTCCTTTGGAACCGCATGGGCAGCCGGAGAGGATCTGTGAGGAGACGGGACCGAACAACAAGGCCCACGGACATTTCCATTGAGCATCGGAGGACGGGAGTCCCCCAGCAGAGTTGGCCTGGCGTTTGATCCAGCTGACGGAGCAACGGGAGGAGGTCGCCGGACTGTACGGAGCCTGTGTCCAGTTAGGTGAGTGGGTTACGGCCCACAGTTTGTTATGCCTCACACGCCATTAGACTAACACACAGGCCTCACTACATACTTCCAAGAAGAAGCGGAGGGGTTGCCTTTAGGAAGGTTGAAGGCCTAGTTGTTCGGGACGCTCTCCAGAAGGCCAAGGCAGTTAACCCACTCATTGCGGAGACATTTTTTTTCAGGAAGTTTATTCGTTTTGTTTGGATTACAAATTACTTGGGAAATATTATTAGCTAGCGAAGAAAGAAGATCAAGAACTGACTGTTTGTTTTTTTTGTGAGATCTCACGGTTACCTTATAAAGTAGGGGGAGCTCCTAGGCTTAGTTTTATTTTCTTATTCATATACCTGCAGGTATACTGTTTGTTATTTGATTGCTGTATAGATTTAATTTTTGTGCTCTCATCCCATGTTAGGAGGATAGCACAGTTTATGTACTGGTGTTTCTTTACTTACTTGCCAATTATCAACAGTAAAAGAATACTACTGTTTAAGCATACCAGGGTTGTGGCGTATTGCTTTATTCACTCTAGGTGCCGCTCGTGGATCCTGAAGTTACAAACAGGTATCTGGTATCACATTGTACAGTATTGTATTGTATTGCACCACAGCTGTGTAAAGGGGATTGAGCCTTATCATTGGGGTTGTAGTTAGAGTGCAGGCCCAAAATTTAATCAGCAGCTCCTGCGGGGGTCAGTGCTACACGTGGGGGCTCGTCCGGGATCCTGTCACTCTACAAGAAACCCACCCCCCCCCCTTGAGGTCACCATGGACCCCATCACAGTAGTCCGTTGGTGCGAAGCAGAAGGGACACGCTCAGAAGCGAGCGTGGCCATTGAACTCCCAGGGAGCTACTGGGAGAAGAAGCAAATCAAAGAGGTGGTACAGACATTGTCTCCAGACAGAAAGGCCTACGTGGTTGCAGTGAAACCAGACTTTGGGACTGATTGCACCTATGCCCTGATAGAGTGGGGACGGGGTGTCCCTGAAAATTTCCACGGTGCTACCATAAAATTGTCCGAGAAGACAGTGTTCCACCTGACACACCCCTGCAAAAAGCAGTTAGAACCCCTAGACAGGAACGCAGGAGCCGCCGCCCAGCGGCAGGCGGAACAACTGGCTGAGTTACAGCGACAATACCGTGAAATACAGGAAAAGTTTCAGGAGACATCCAGCATCATAGCAGATCGCATGGATGGACTGCGCGTCGGCTCAGAAGACCAGAGAGCTGGCCAGATGACACCAAACCCAAGGAGGGAGCCAAGAAGACGCAGCAGGGGCTATCTGCAAGAAGTAACTATTAGGAAGGATTTCCGCATTGATGGCCAGATAGGAGAAAAGGGACAGAAGGGCAAACTGTCTTACACCAGCCTCCTACACCAAATAGAGCTGGGGCTACAAAAAGGATATCTGGAATCGGAAATCAGAGAGGCTGTGATCCACGCCATCAGCCCAGGCTCAAGTGTTAGGGGCATGTTAGAGAGAAAAAGTGATTTGACTTTGAACCAGCTTAAGAGGATTCTAAAAAGTTACTATGAGGAGGAAGATGCCACAGAGCTATTCCACCAACTGATAAATATTGCACAGGACAGTAAAGAGACTCCTCAGAACTTTCTGTTTCGGGCCATTGAACTCAAGGACCGCCTGCTGTTTACCTCAGGAGAGAGAGGGAGCGGGGAACAATTTGGAGGTGAGCTGGTACAGAAGAAATTCCGGAGATCCGTGACCACGGGGCTGAGGAGCGACTATGTCAAGCTCCACTTGAAGCAGTACTTGGAAGATCCCTTAACTCCAGACGAGGTCCTTCTTGAAAAAGTGAACGAATAAGCGGATAAGATGGAGATTGAGAGAGACCAGAAACAGAGAAAGCTTCAAGCTTCAAACACCACAAGTGCTAAAATACAGCAGGTAGGTGTCCCCTTAGACACCCAGGAGTTGAATGTGCTGGCGGCAACCATTGACCAGGGATCATGGCTTTCATCTGTACACCACCCACCCGCGAGTCAGACGGAGCTGGAGAGGCTTATGCAGACCCAGAAAGAGATACTGGAGATGATGGCCATGATGATGACTCAGCTGGTGAAACTAAAGGCAGAAGGAGTTATGCCAAGGAAGGTCCCAAAAGCTACCACCATTACCAGCCCTACGAAACAAACACAAAGAGTCTGTTTCAAATGCGGAGGGATGGGACATTTCAGGCGAGTGTGCCCCAGCCCACTACCCGAGGAAAACCCACATCAGTCGGAGGGAAACTTCAGAGGGCCCCAGTGAAGGAGTCAACTGGGCGCCCGGGTGCAGTAGCGAACTCCACACCGACTCACGTGCTACGGCCCACTGGAGCCACCAACAAGGCGGGGCAGAAGAAAAAGAAGCCCTCAAAGGCCAAAGTCCGAGCCACAAAGCAGGCTAAGGGTACAGCTACCAGTGGATTTCCTCCCAAGCTAGTGGGACCTTCCCCAATTGTCCCCATCCAAGTGGAAGGGATCTACACAAAAGCCCTGCTGGATACTGGAGCCCAAGTAACCTTATTATACAGGGACTTCTATGACAAGCATCTCAAGCACCTGCCACTACGGAAATTGGAGGAGTTGAAGATATGGGGTTTGGGCACTCAGAACTTTCCATATGATGGTTACCTGCCAGTCAGACTCACCTTCGACCCAAGTACAGTAGGAGAGACGGAGACCTTTGACACATTGGCCATAGTGTGCCCTCGTCCTCCAGGAGCTGACAAGAGCTCTCTTATCATTGGGACAAACACTGACTTAGTGAGGAGACTACTTGCACCGCTGGTAATTAAGAAGGATACCCGCCCCACTGAAATACATCCCATGTTGGCCCAGACATACCGAGACCTTATCCAGGAGGAGAAGGCTCCTGAAGAGGGAGTGGGAAAAATCTGGCTGCTGCTGAACAGAGGAGAGAAAATAGTCCAGCCGGGTGAAGTAATCTGCCTAAAAGCCTCGGTCAAATTGAGCTGGAAGAAACCAGGCCCTTTCATTGTCCTGGAAAACCGCAAAGAGGGGAGAAACGGACTAGAACTCATCACTGAAGTGTTGCCCACCAGAGTATTGGAGAGAACTCACGGCAAAGTTCCAGTCAGTGTCCGCAACACAGCGACAGTGCCAGTGAGAGTGCCAGCCAGGCTACTGTTGGGACGGGTCAGTCCGGCTGTTCCAGTCGAACCAGGAGGTTTGAAAGGAGGGTCAGCCCCAGAAATCCCTGAAGAAGAGTTCAGCCCAAAAAATACGCCTCTTACTCCTGCATGGAGGGAAAGGGCCAAAGCCCAACTGCTGAGATGGAGAGCAGCCTTCTCGAAAAGTGAATTTGACGTAGGATTGGCAAAGAGTGCCACCCATCGAATTCGTCTGGAGGAAGACAAGCCATTTCGGGAAAGGGTCCGGCGGATCCCCCTAGGAGATCTGGAAGACTTGAGGGAACAATTGGCTGAACTTAAGAGGACGGGGCATTATCCGAGAGTCCAGGAGTCCCTACGCCTCCCCTATAGTGGTGGTCAGGAAGAAGAATGGGTCCCTACGCCTGTGCATTGACTACAGGACCCTGAATCGGAGGACCATCCCAGACCAGTACACCACACCCCACCCCGAATTGAGGATGCCTTACAGAGTCTGTCAGGAGCAAAGTGGTTCAGCGTACTGGACCTGAAGAGTGGGTATTACCAGATTCCTATGTGCCCTGAAGACAAGGAGAAAACCGCTTTCATCACCCCAGTTGGGTTCTTTGAGTTCAACCGGATGGCGCAAGGCCTGACTGGGGCCCCAGCAACTTTCCAGAGGTTGATGGAGAAGACAGTGGGTGACATGAATCTCCTTGAAGTCCTGGTATACCTGGATGATGTCATAGTCTTTGGGAGGACGTTGTAAGAACATGAAGAACGCCTTGAGAAGGTCTTGAAGAGACTTCATGATGAAGGCCTGAAACTCTCTATGGAGAAGTGCCAGTTCTACCAACCCTCGGTGAGTTACCTGGGACACATTGTGTCTGAAGAAGGAGTGGCAACTGATCCCAAGAAACTAGAAGCTGTCACTTCCTGGCCCAGGCCCACCAACGTAACTGAGCTCAGGTCATTCTTGGGTTTCTGCTCATACTACCGAAGATTCGTAGAGGGATTCGCAAAAATAGCCCACCCACTCACTCTGTAGGAGAGCCCAGTGCTTCCATTCATTCCCCACCCTTAAGCATTGAACGGAATGATGACCTTGGCCCAGAAGGAATGGACACTCCAAAAGTGCCCAGAGCAAAGAGAGACATTCGCCCACCACGCAGACTGACTTATGACACATTGGGCGAATGCTCTGAAGCCTCACAGTTTGTGAGCAGAAGAAACTTTGAACTGCCTGGTCCCTCTACTCTTGATTTAGTAAGGGACAGCCCCAGCTCACCCCTTGACACATCTGTACCAGACATGGTAGTATCAGCTGTGGGTGCACAGGATAGCTTCCCACTGTATGACAATTGGTGGAAAGCTCCTCTGTCCGTTGTTGTGTGAACGTATAGAAACTAGAATGCAAGATAGGATTAGCAATTTGGACCTCTTTGGGGGACCAAAGAGACAAAGTAGGGGGAGTGTGTAGCGCTGATGTATATATATAGTACATAAATGTGTATATTGCATTCCCTAGATGGCATTCATGGACATTGAGATTGTTGAGTGCTTGGAGCCATCTAGTGGCCAATTGTTGTTAATGCAAGAAGCATTCCACTATCTGAGGAATAAAGAAGAAAGACTATTGGTTCTCAGAGTTGACCTTTGTAAATAGGAAGTTGATCAAAGACCCAGGAACAATTTCTTGCGCGCAGTGCATGCTGGGATTTGCTATATAAGGAGTGGGAGCAGCCATCTTGGGTCCTTTTGGAACCGCATGGGCAGCCGGAGAGGATCTGTGAGGAGACGGGACCGAACAACAAGGCCCACGGACATTTCCATTGAGCATCGGAGGACGGGAGTCCCCCAGCAGAGTTGGCCTGGCGTTTGATCCAGCTGACGGAGCAACGGGAGGAGGTCGCCGGACTGTACGGAGCCTGTGTCCAGTTAGGTGAGTGGGTTACGGCCCACAGTTTGTTATGCCTCACACGCCATTAGACTAACACACAGACCTCACTACATACTTCCAAGAAGAAGCGGAGGGGTTGCCTTTAGGAAGGTTGAAGGCCTAGTTGTTCGGGACGCTCTCCAGAAGGCCAAGGCAGTTAACCCACTCATTGCGGAGACATTTTTTTCAGGAAGTTTATTCGTTTTGTTTGGATTACAAATTACTTGGGAAACATTATTAGCTAGCGAAGAAAGAAGATCAAGAACTGACTGTTTGTTTTTTTTGTGAGATCTCACGGTTACCTTATAAAGTAGGGGGAGCTCCTAGGCTTAGTTTTATTTTCTTATTCATATACCTGCAGGTATACTGTTTGTTATTTGATTGCTGTATAGATTTTAATTTTTTGTGTGCTCATCCCATGTTAGGAGGATAGCACAGTTTATGTACTGGTGTTTCTTTACTTGCCAATTATCAACAGTAAAAGAATACTACTGTTTAAGCATACCAGGGTTGTGGCGTATTGCTTTATTCACTCTAGGTGCCGCTCGTGGATCCTGAAGTTACAAACAGGTATCTGGTATCACATTGTACAGTATTGTATTGTATTGCACCACAGCTGTGTAAAGGGGATTGAGCCTTATCATTGGGGTTGTAGTTAGAGTGCAGGCCCAAAATTTAATCAGCAGCTCCTGCGGGGGTCAGTGCTACACATGTATTATTTTTTTTTTCCATAATCCAAATTTAAGTAAAAACAATTGCAAAAACATAGGCCCAGATTCACAGAGCAATTACGCCTGTCTAACTGGTGTTAGACAGGAGTAATTTCAAATTTTGCGCGCCGTATCACTAGTTTGAATCCTCAAACCATGATACGGCGGCTTCGGGCTTCGATCCGAGAGGCTTACGTCCTCGTAAGCCTTCGGATCTACACTGCGATATTTTTGCGGCCGCTGGGAGGAGTTTGCGTCGTTTTCATGCGTCGGGATATGCAAATAACTTTTTACGGCGATCCACGAAGGTACGAGTGTCCCTCGCAATCGCCTACGTCATTTTTTGGCTACGTAATGTTAGAGGAGCTTTTTGCTGGTCTAACAGTGCGTAACCCATGTAAAGTATGGCCGTCGTTCCCGTCGTTCCGGCGTCGATTTTAAAATATTTTTTTTTTTTTTAACGTAACTCGTTCGGGAATAGGAATGTACGTAAACGACGCTACTACGACGTGACGACGTGTTTTCGCGCAATGCACGGCGGGAAATTTGCGAACGGAGCATGCGCAGTTCGATCGCCGTGGGAACGCGCCTATTTTAAATGCTTCACGCCCCCTACTCGCGCAGATGGATTGCGACGGGAGAAATACACTACGCCGCCGTCGTTTACTGGACAAAATCTACCTGGATTCCACGTAGAGCCAGGTAAAAAACGGCAGCGTAGTGTATTTCTGATACTCTACGAGAATCTAATTCTCTGTGAATCTGCCCCATAGTTTTCCACAGACATATAGGGGCAGATTCACAGAGAATTAGATTCTCGTAGAGTATCAGAAATACACTACGCTGCCGTTTTTTACCTGGCTCTACGTGGAATCCAGGTAGATTTTGTCCAGTAAACGACGGCGGCGTAGTGTATTTCTCCTGTCGCAATCCATCTGCGCGAGTAGGGGGCGTGAAGCATTTAAAATAGGTGCGTTCCCGCGGCGATCGAACTGCGCATGCTCCGTTCGCAAATTTCCCGCCGTGCATTGCGCGAAAACACATCGTCACGTCGTAGTAGCGTCGTTTACGTACATTCCTATTCCCGAACGAGTTACGTTAAAAAAAAAAAATATTTTAAAATCGACGCGGGAACGACGGCCATACTTTACATGGGTTACGCACTGTTAGACCAGCAAAAAGCTCCTCTAACATTACGTAGCCAAAAAATGACGTAGGCGATTGCGAGGGACACTCGTACCTTCGTGGATCGCCGTAAAAAGTTATTTGCATATCCCGACGCATGAAAACGACGCGAACTCCTCCCAGCGGCCGCAAAAATATCGCAGTGTAGATCCGAAGGCTTACGAGGACGTAAGCCTCTCGGATCGAAGCCCGAAGCCGCCGTATCATGGTTTGAGGATTCAAACTAGTGATACGGCGCGCGAAATTTGAAATTACTCCTGTCTAACACCAGTTAGACAGGCGTAATTGCTCTGTGAATCTGGGCCATAGAAACCAACCTCATGACCAAAGCGGTATAATAAGTGAAACATATTGAAGTTGGTATCAGCAAGCCATTACCGAAAAGTCCATGGAGTCAAGCCCCTAGAGGGCCCAAAAAGAAACACTATCATTCTTATGAAAGAAAACAAACATAAAACGAACAGTAAAAAAAAAACTAAAAAAAAACTAAAAAAAAAAAAAAATGTATGTGGAATTGTCCTTGATATAAACTTGATAATTCCTTCTGCTCTGTGTGCCTCTCCTTTGTGTGATTAGAGAGCCTAATATTCTGTGATTTATGTGGATTTACTTCTTATTGATCTCTCACTGTATATACGAATTGCTTTTCTCCTCTCTGCAGACACCTCATTTTTGAAAGCAATGACTGTGGAGCCTCTGCGTTCATCTCTTTCCATTTCAGAGGTTGTTAAATAAGGAAAAGTGGAAAGGGAAAGTTGTGTGCTTTGCTAATTCTGAAAAAAGTTCTAATTTTCGAGTCCTTCCAGCCAATGTGTGTACAGTAGATGCTCAGTCCACTGTGCAATCTTCTCCATGCATGAGAGGGAAGATTCATCAAGCTTGTAATGAAGTAGCATGGTCTAGATTCTAATTTAGATTGGGTATGAGGGTAAATTTAACCCATCACCGAGCTTAGCCAGTAGATAATTATGCTATTGTTGTATGTGTTCATTGTGCTGGAATGGGAATGGGAATTTGTTTAACAAAATGTTTAACTCCTAGACACACACATTTAGGGGGCTTCCACTTTCATAGAAAACATTAAAAATCTGCACTTGCACTTTCATTCCTGAATGGTTAGAAAATCAGCCGACTTACCAGCACTACAAGCTATTGGTAAGTGCTCATTCACAATATAACATATTTTAATGCACATCATGGAAAAGATACAGGTGGATCTAAAAAAATTAGAATATGGTCAAAAAGTTTATTTATTTCAGTAATTCAATTCAAAAAGTGTAACTCCTATATTATATAGATTCATTAATTTACACACAAAGTGAAATATTTAAAGCTTTTCTTTCTTTTAACCACTAGCCGACCAGCCGACGTGGTTCTACGGCGGCAGGTCGGCTCTCCTCGGCGAGAGCCCGTAGCTGTACGTCGGGACTTTCGCGGCCGCTAGGGGGCGCGTGCGCGCCGCCGGCGGCCCGCGCGTGCGCCACCCGCGCTCGCCCCCGAGTCCCGCGCGCGTGCCCGGTGGGCGCGATCGCCGCCGGCACGGCGCGCTCGTTCGTTAGAGAGCGGGGAACGAGAGCTGTGAGTGTAAACACACAGCGCTCGTTCCTGTCAGCGGGGGAAACGCTGATCTGATCTTCCGTTCATACAATGTATGAACGGAAGATCAGTGATTCCCCCTAGTGAGTCCACCCCCCCATACAGTTGGAACACAAATAGGAACACACTTAACCCCTTCCCCGCCCCCTAGTGTTAACCCCTTCATTGCCAATGGCATTTTTATAGTAATCCAATGCATTTTTATAGCATTGATCGCTATAAAAATGCCAATGGTCCCAAAAATGTGTCAAAAGTGTCCGATGTGTCCGCCATAATATCGCAGTACCGGAAAAAAAAAAAAACGCTGATCGCCGCCATTACTAGTAAAAAAAAAATATTAATAAAAATGCCATAAAACTACCCCCTTTTTTGTAAACGCTATAAATTTTGCGCAAACCAATCAATAAACGCTAATTGCGATTTTTTTTTTACGAAAAATATGTAGAAGAATAGGTATCGGCCTAAAGTGAGGAAAAAAATGTTTTTTATATCTTTTTTGGTGATATTTATAATAGCAAAATGTAAAAAATATTGCATTTTTTTCAAAATAGTCGCTCTATTTTTGTTTATAGCGCAAAAAATAAAAACCGCAGAGATGATCAAATACCACCAAAAGAAAGCTCTATTTGTGGGAAAAAAAGGACGCCAATTTTGTTTGGGAGCCACGTTGCACGACCGCGCAATTGTCAGTTAAAGCGACGCAGTGCCGAATCACAAAAAGTGCTCTGGTCTTTTGCCGCGTACACACGGTCGTTTTTTGCGATGAAAAAAAACGACGTTTTTTGTGAAGTAAAAAACAACGTTTTTGAAACGTCACTTTCAAAGACGATGTTGCATACACACCATCGTTTTTTTCACAAAAAACGAGGTTACGTTCACCACACTTTTCCATTGAAGCTCGCTTCATAACTAGCTTCTGGGCATGCGCGGGTTGAAAAACGTCGTTTTAAACGACGTTTTTGCTACACACGGTGACTTTTTGTGAAACAAAAAACGACGTTTTGAAAAACGACACAAAAAATTCAAGCATGTTCGAATTTTTTTTTGGTCGTTTTTTTTAAGACAAAAAACGACGTTTTGCCCACACACGATCAATTTAAATGACGTTTTAAAAAACAACGTTTTTTTTCATCGCAAAAAACGACCGTGTGTACGCGGCATAAGGACAGCAATATGGTCCGGGGCTAAAGTGGTTAAGTTTGATGATCATGGCTTTCAGCTAGTGAAAACCCAAAATTCTTTATCTGAGAAAATTCTAAAATTGCATAAGACCATGTTGGCTTAAGCCCTGTACACACAGCCGGGAATCCCTTCAGGAAAAAAACGTTGGTTTTCCTGACAGGGTTCCTGGCAAGCTCGCCGTGCATACAGACGGCCATTCAAAAGAACCGCCGTTCTGGCGCTTGTCACATTTGATGCCGACGAGAAAATAGAGAGCAGGTTCTCTATTTTTCTCATCGGGATTCACAGCAGTTTTCTCGACGAGAAAGCATACAGACACACGGTTTTCATGGCAAAAAGCTCTCCCAGCAGCTTTCTTGCCGAGAAAACCGGTCGTGTGCACGAGGCTTTACGTATGTCCATGTACAGTATAGTACAGTATAGTATGCACTCAATTCTTGGTCGGGGCTCCTTTTACATGAATTACTGCATCAATGCAGTGTGGCATGGAGGCAATCAGCTTGTGGCACTGATGAGGTGTCATGGAAGCCCAGGTTGCTTTGATAGCAGCCTTCAGCTTATCGGCATGGTTGGGTCTGGTGTCTCTCATCTTCCTCTTGACCATATCCCCCAGATTCTCTATGGCAGGCATGTCCAAAGTCCGGTCCGGGGGCCAAATGCAGCCCCCCTGTTGATTTAATATGGCCCCACTGGGGATTTGGGTATATATATTGTTTGTGGCCCCCTGGGCCACAAAAGATATATACTGTATTTATTGGCGCTGCCTTTAAGGGGACAGGGAGGGGGCGGGACGAGCGCCGTCAGATTACATGAAGAGACTCTCCTGTTTACTCAGTAGCGTCTCTATTGGAAGTCCCGTCTCCTGGGATGCCATTGGACGACTGTTCTGTCTATCATAGGAGGCGGGACTTTGTATTAAAGAGGCCACGAGTTTGTAATCTGTCGGCACTTGTCCTGCCCCCTCCCTCTGCCCTCAGAGGCTGCAGATGGTCATCGATCAGGCTGCACTGATGGCAATGGTAAGGCTGCATTTATGGCACATGTGAGGCTGCAATGGTAAGGCTGCATTGGTTACAATGGTAAGGCTGCATTCATGGCAATGGTAAGCCTGTGCGTGTTATATGCCGATAAATACGGTATATCCAAATAAAATGCCCAAGCTCATCCTTAGTCCTGAGCGGGCACTCTGGGATTCGTTGGGGCACAAAAGAAATAAATCTGATATATCAAAATAACATGCCTGAGCTCATCTCTTCACCACACACAGCCACAAAGGCAATATAATTCTTGTTGGGCCGTGTATTAGTGCTCAGACTAACACACTTAGACCAAATTTTAATGGTTCAAAGAATGTCAGGCAAAACGATCAGCCCTCGTGCATGTTCACTTCATCAAATCTGGCCTTTTTTGGAAAAAGTTTGGACACCCCTGCTCTATGGGGTTTAGGTCAGGCGAGTTTGCTGGCCAATCAAGCACAGTGATACCATGATCATTAAACCAGATATTGGTATATTTGGCAGTGTGGGCAGGTACCAAATCCTTCTGCAAGATTGAATCAGCATCTCCATAAAGCTGACAGAAGCATGAAGTGCTGTAGAATTTTCTGGTAGAGGGCTACGCTGACTTTGAACTTGATAAAAACACAGCGGACCAACACCAGCAGATGACATGGCTCCCCAAATCATCACCGACTGTGGAAACATCATCACTGGACCTCATGCAACTTGGATTATATGCCTCTCCACTCTTCCTCCAGACTCTGAAACCTTGATTTCCAAATTAAATTAAAATTAGCTTTCATCTGAAAAGAAGACTTTGGGCCACTGAGCAACAGTCCAATTCTTTTTTCTCCGACAATTCTGACGTCTCTAGTTAAGGAGTGGCTTGACACAAGGAATACGAAAGGTGTAGCACATGTCTTGTATACATCTGTGTGTGGTGGCTCATGAAGCACTGACACCAGCCGTAGTCATCTTCTTGTGAATCTCCCCCAAATTCATGAATGGCCTTTGTTTCACAATCCTCTCCAGGCTGTGGTTATTCCTGTTGCTTGTGCACCTTTTTCTACCACACTCAACTTTCCATTATAAGTTTGGATACAGCACTCTCTGAACAGCCAGCTTCTTTAGCAATGACCTTTTGTGACTTAACCTCCATATGGATGGTCATTGACTGTCTTCTGGACAACTATGAAGTCAGCAGTCATCCCCATGATTGTGTAACCTACTGAAAGACCAATTAAAGGCTCTTTATTGAAACCTTTATAGGTGTTTTGAGTTAATTCGACGATTAGATTGTGACACCATGAGTCTACAAAATGTTACTTTTTCACGATATTCAAATTTTCTGAGATACTGAATCTTGGGTTTTCACTAGCTGTAATCATCCGCATTAAAGGGGTTGTAAAGGAAAACAATTTTTTTTCATTATAAGCATCCTTTACCTGCAGACATTCCTCTTTTATCTTCCTCATTGTTCATTTTTGCTCAGAAGTTGCTTTATTTCTTCTCTGTTCTGTTCACTTCCTGCTTGTCTGATTGTTACTCACCACCGTGAAGGGAGGCTTTACTGCGGTGGTCAGTGACATGCTCGCCCCCTCCTGGGAACCACATCTGTGCGGCAGGACGCTCTCTACATGTTAGAGACTTCAAGGAGGTATGAATTACTGGGCGTGCCGCAATGCATACTGGGAAATGTAGTTCTTACATGAATGAGTGCCGCAAACCAGGAAGTGAATGAGAGAACAGAAACTAGAATGCCGGAGGTGATATAGATGAAGGAATTTAATAGGTATTTACAAATTTTTTAACAGAATCATTACACTATTCTGTCTGTCTACCTTGCAGACATACATTTTAGGCAATTTTTTTTTTTCCTTTAAAACTAATTTTTTTTTTATTCAACCCAGTGGGCTGAACAAAAAAGACTGAAGAGCTCGGGAGGAGACCGCTGTACTAACTACCCGATAAGCTATTGTGTTCTGACAGGGGAATGCCTAACACCCCCCCCCCTCCCAGAACACACCGGTTAGCGATCTCAGTTGGCTGATCAGGTGCCGATTGGCAGACCTCTTTTGATCATGCCCCATGACAGAAAGTGGCCGAAAGAGCAGGGGAGGGATTTGGGGCTTATAGACCCCAGATCTCTCCATAAAGAATACTTGTCACATGCCTATTGCTGTACCAAGGATGTAAACATTTCTTGTGAAAGCAATTAAAGTGATAAAAAAAAAAATTAAGCAACAGTGTAAAAAAGATAAAACATTTATAAAAAAATAAATAAAAAATACCGGCTCCCTGTCCCCGTGCTTGCAAACGGGTATGTTGGTCCTGTATGCACACAAACAGCAACCGTCCCACACATGTGAAGTATTACCGTGCACGTCAGATCATGGGTAGTAATTCTAGCACTTGACCTCCTCTGTAAATCTAAAGTGGTAACCTGTAAAGGCTTTTAAAGCATTGCCTATGGATAGTAACATTTACGTTGTTTGCCGTCCTTGCACGGGGTGTGCAATGTGAAAGTGTGACATGATTGGTATTCACTTACTTGATGTAAATAGATACCAAATTGGGTTATTATTAAATAGATACCAAACTGGGTTATGTATTGTGTTTTCTTGCATTCAAATTTAGTATATTTTTCACCAAAATGTTATATTTGAAAAAACGCTGCGCATGCGACATAAAAATTGGCAAAACCCACTTATTTATTTTTCTTGATCGTACATCACGGGACACAGAGCGCATAGCCATTACATATGGGTTATATGGAGTACCTTCAGGTGTGGACACTGGTGTAATCAACTTCACAGGAAGTTCCTCCCTATATAACCCCCTCCCACTGAGAGTGCTTTAGTTTTTCCGCCAGTGTCTTAGGTGTTGGTCACGTCTAGCTGTCCCTCGGAGGTCTCGGGACCCAGGATAGCTAGCCGGATCCGTCCGAAGGGCTTCAGAGCCAAGATGTACGGTACCCGGGCCCTGCTGGAGTGGGGTTTTGCCTATAATGCCTCTCCTTGGAGGGCTGGATTCTGGGCTCCAGTGCTTTAGTCTCTTCCAAGAACTAAAAGTTACTGATGCCAGGATGCTATATAGGTCCAGGGGTGTGGGTTCCTTAACACAGGACCCCGGTCCCTGAAGGTCCAAGACAATACCCACGGAGATGGGGGAAGGCTGGGCCTCTTGCATTTTGCAATACCCTGCGGCGTGGAGCAGGTAAGAGGGAACCTGCGGGACTTGGTTCGACAGTAGGTATCCCCCTGGGGGTTCTGGGTTGGCTAATGGTATGCTTGTGCATCAGCCACTATCTCCACTATGTCTGTTGAGGCAGGATGGGATTCTAATTTTTACCCAGATAACATGTAGATATATGTATACTTGTGTAAGTTATATATTTGCTACTCACCCCAGGTCTGCCTGTTAACACTGATACTGCAACCCCACATGTTTTAAAGAGGAAATTGCTGTTAAAACTCCTGTTTCTTAGGAAGCCCATGGGGACAGCTTCCTCGCTGTGTGTGCACTACAATAAGATTAGTGCTTACCTGGTGTCTGTTGGTGCTGCATAACGCTGGTCCATGTTGTTCCTCTGCTCTGCTTCCTCCATGTGGGTTCGGCGTGGTGCGCGCGATCGTGCGCGGCGATCGTGCGCGCGATCGTGCGCGCGATCGTGCGCGCGATCATGCGCGCGTGTGTGCGCGCGCATACGCGCGCGCGTGCACGCCGCCTTTTATAGCGTCGGCGTGCGTCGGGGGGGCGGGCCAGCAGCGTCAGGGTCTGTATAAAGGGAAAAACTTTTCTCTGGCTGGTCTTTCCCTCCTGGAGGCAGAGGAAGAAAGGATACAGAGCGTGCAGCTGGGTCTTTTGGCCACACAGGGACACCTAGTGGCGGTTTAGTGGATCTTCAGGTCTAGGACTTAGGTCCACTATAGACCAGAAAAAAAAAAAAAAAAAAAAAAAAAAAAAAAGGTTTTTTTTTGCTTAAAGGGACTCAGCCTTAGATCCAGCAGTATCTGAGTCTACCTTGGACTCCGGCTAACGGGCATTGGTGTGTCAATACTCACAGGCTTCCTCGGTATTGCCACCTCCCAGGCGGGTAAAAAAGATTTTTTTGAAAAAAAAAAAAAAAAAAAAAAAAAAAAGAGAAATATAAAAAAAAAAGAGAGAAATTAGTTCTTTTTCATTTTCTCTCATACCTGCCCTCATATTGGTTATTCCTAGCTACAACAGTCAGGTGTTGGCTATAGGGGTGACCCAAGGTTGTACAATGGCTCCAAAGGGATCTGGACCAGCCAAGGCTGCTAAAGGTACCAAAAAGCAAAAGGGTCTCCATCGGGGTCAGAGGATTTGGGCCAGGCTTCTACGGCCCCACCCTCGCCAGTCAGGACACCGAGTGGCATAGTACAAGAGCCATTGGGGGTGCTGGGGGCAGAGGCGGCCCCCGATCCACCCATTCCCGTTTACGTGACGGAAGAAATGCTAGCAGCCACCATGTGTGGGCTAGAGAAAAGGTTAACTGCGTTGTTTTCCCGTCCTTGCCCAAGTAGCAAGCGGGCTAGATCCCCTTCACCCAGTGTGGGGTTTTCAGATGCGGAGGTCTCCTCTTCAGAGGAACGGGACCCACAAGGGGATCAGGCAGACCCAAGTCCCGACGGTTCAGACAGGGAAAATTCCACTATAGATGAATATTTTTCGGCCTCTCAAGCGGAGGGCCTGTGGATCCAGTCTTTGACAGATATGGTTCGCACTGCCTTTAAACTTCCAGTGCCAGAACTAGTAGCCCCGGAGGTATCCTCATTGGGTTCTTTAAAGGCCCCATTAACTGGTGCATCCTTTCCAATGCACCCCCTTCTGCGGAACGTGATTTACCAAGATTGGGCTCGACCTGATAGAATCTTTGTCCCTCCTAAAAGATTCTCTATTCTCTACCCTATGGAAGAGGAATATGTAAAGAAATGGGCTCTCCCTACAGTGGACGCAGCCATTTCCTGCGTGAATAAATCCCTGACTTGTCCGGTTGAAAATGTCCATATGTTCAAGGATCCGGTCGACAAGAAATTCGAGATCCTACTGAAAGCAGCTTTTACCTCAGTAGGTGCCATGGTTCAGCCAGCAGTAGCAGCCATTGGTGTTTGTCAGGCCTTGAAGGATCAGGCAAAGCATATATTGAAGGACATGCCGGCTCAGCATACTCATGAATTAGCAGAATTCCCTAGGGCTCTCTGCTTTGCAGTAGATGCTATTAAGGACTCCATCCAACAGGCATCCCGTTTATCTCTACTGATGGTTCACATGCGTCGTCTTTTGTGGCTAAAGAACTGGTCAGCAGAGGCACCCTGCAAAAAGCTTCTAGCAGGGTTTCCCTTTCATGGGGGAAGACTATTCGGGGAAGACCTAGATAAATATATCCACACCATATCAAGTGGAAAAAGTACTTCCTTACCGGTCAAGAAAAGACCGCGTGGGCCCACGTTTAAACGACAGGCCATTGCAGGCTCGGCCCCTTCGACTTCCCGTCAGTATCGACGGCCTCCCGGGCGTTCAACAGTTAATAGCCGCCCACAGGGACAAAGCCGCGGCAAACAAGAGGCCCTGGTCTCGCAAGCCGGCTAAACCAGTCATCAAATCAGATTCATGAAGGGGCGCCCCCACTCTCTTGGGTGGGGGGAAGACTTCAGTTTTTCTCCGAAGTCTGGAAGGCCAGAATTCCCGACTCTTGGGTTCGGTCCGTAGTAGCCTCAGGCTACAAACTAGAGTTTCGAGAAATCCCCCCTCCTCATTTTCAGGGGTCAAGTCTTCCAAGCGACCCGTTAAAGAGGGCCTCTCTCGTAAAGGCGTTGGATCGCCTCTTGCTCCAAGGAGTAATTGTAGAAGTACCAACCCAAGAAAGGGGTCTGGGATTCTACTCCAACCTTTTTGTTATACCAAAACCCAATGGCGACGTCAGGCCTATATTAGACCTCAAACGCCTAAATCGCTTTCTAAGGATTCAGACCTTCCGTATGGACTCCATACGTTCAGTGACAACCAGCCTGCATCAGGGCGACTTCCTAGCATCTATAGACATAAAGGATGCATATCTGCATGTGCCAATTTACCCAGCACATCACAAGTTTCTTCGTTTTACGATAAACCAAAGTCATTATCAGTTCGTAGCCCTCCCTTTCGGGTTGGCAACAGCTCCACGGGTATTCACAAAGGTGTTAGCCCCGGTACTAGCCGTCCTAAGGACAGAAGGCATCTTGGTCCTAGCATACCTGGACGATCTCCTGGTTATCGACAGTTCAGCTTCCAACCTCAATCATGCAGTAGTCCGCACAGTGCGGCATCTAGAAGAGTTCGGGTGGATTGTGAACCAAGAAAAATCAAGGTTACATCCCACAAGACAGTTGGAATATCTAGGCTTTCGGTTAGATACAGAATGCCAGAAGGGTATTTTTACCTCAAGAGAAGATCAGGTCGTTGATTCAAACGATTCAAATAGTCTTAGGCAAAAAGAAGCCGACTATTCGCCTATGCATGCGACTGCTGGGGAAGAGGGTGGCCGCCTTCGAAGCAGCGCCCTACGCCCCAGATCCATACCAGAATTCTGCAAGCAGCTATTCTCTCTGCTTGGAACAAGTCCATACAGGCATTAGACCGTCCATTAGTTCTTTCTCCAGAAGTCAGGCACAGCCTGTACTGGTGGCTGATCCCTCAAAAATTTATCAAAAGGGAAAACCTTTTGCCCCATCTCGTGGAAAATAGTAACCACAGATGCCAGCCTAAACAGGTTGGGGGGCAATCTTAGGAAAACGGACCCAGCAGGGACAGTGGTCAGAGGCAGAAAGTCTGCTTCCCATCAATGTCCTAGAGATCAGAGCTGTTCGGTTGGCCCTGGTCGCCTGGACTCTCCCCCTGCAGGGTCTGCCAGTAAGGATACAGTCCGACAATGCCACGGCGGTGGCATACATAAACCACCAGGGGGGCACAAAGAGCCTGGCGGCTCAAAGGGAAGTAAACCTAATTTTTGCATGGGCCGAAGCCCATGTACCCTGCATCTCAGCAGTGTTCATCCCAGGGATAGACAATTCTCAAGCAGATTTTTTGAGTCGTCAACAGTTTGCTCCCGGAGAGTGGTCTCTTCACCCCCAGGTATTCCAAGAGATTTGCCAAAGATTCGGAGTTCCCGATGTGGACATCATGGCAACAAGATTCAACAAGAAATTGGACAAATTTTGTATCCCGAGCCAGGGACCCCTCGGCCTACGGGACCGATGCGTTGGTTTGCCCCTGGCACCAGTTTTCTCTCCTGTATGCGTTCCCTCCACTACAGATGATTCCCCGCCTTCTACGAAGGATCAGGGTGGAGCGCAGGCCGGTGATCCTGGTGGCCCCAGCCTGGCCCAGAAGGGCTGGTACGCACTCATCGTGAGGATGTCAGTAAGGGCACCGTGGCCACTCCCCCTGCGCCCAGATCTGCTGTCTCAGGGCCCGATCTACCACCCTGCTTCACAGCAGCTAAAATTTGATGGCTTGGCGGCTGAATCTCTAATTCTTAAGGGCAGAGGCCTCTCGGCCCAAGTCATATCTACGTTAATTCAAGCTAGAAAGCCAGTCTCTAGAAATATCTATTACAGAGTCTGGAGAACCTATGTGGAGTGGTGCGAGTCTCAAGGAGGGCATCCTCGCAAGTTTTTTATTGACAGGATCTTGCGATTCCTCCAGGTTGGCGTTGACAAGGGGTTGGCTCTTAGTACTCTAAAGGGGCAGGTTGTCTGCCTTATCGATATGGTTTCAAAGGCCTTTGGCCACACATTCGCTTGTAAAAACCTTTTTGCAGGGGGTCTTGCATGTAAATCCCCCTATTAGAGCTCCCCTCTGCCCCTGGAATTTAAATCTGGTCTTGTCAGCTTTACAAAAGCAGCCGTTTGAACCTCTGACAGAAATCCCTCTTGTGCTGCTAACCCGAAAGTTTGGTTTTCTTGGTGGCTATGGCTTCGGCCAGAAGGGTCTCCTCCGAGCTGGCAGCCTTGTCTTGCAGGGAACCGTACCTTATTCTGCATAAGGACAGAGTGGTTCTGCGGCCTCAGCCTTCTTTCCTTCCTAAGGTCATATCCAGTTTTCACTTGAATCAGGACCTAGTCCTACCATCCTTCTTTCCTACTCCCCAGTCCAGAGAGGAAAGATTGCTTCATACTTTGGATGTGGTCCGAGCCATGAGGGTTTATCTCAAGGCTACAGAAAAGATTAGGAAAACAGATGTGCTTTTCATTCTTCCGGATGGCCCCAAGAAGGGTCAGCCGGCTGCCAAGTCTTCCTTGGCTAGGTGGATCAAGCAGCTGATTTTTCAGGCCTATGGTCTGAAGCGCGTTCCACCTCCCTTATCAGTTAAAGCCCATTCTACGAGGGCCATGAGTGCCTCTTGGGCGGCACACCATCAGATCTCTATGGCACAGGTTTGCAAAGCGGCAACCTGGTCTTCCGTACATACGTTTACTAAATTTTTATAAGTTGGACGTCACAAAGGCTGCGGACGCAGCATTTGGGCAGGCGGTCCTACGGGCAGCAGTATAGAATCCTCTGGCCCGGTTCACGCCCCCTTTTTCTGTTGGTGGAGCTATTTTACCTCCTGATATAGTTTCTGTTTGGCTATTTTTTGCCTTACGGTCTCCCTCCCTTCATAGAGCATTGCTTTGGGACATCCCATATGTAATGGCTATGCGCTCTGTGTCCCGTGATGTACGATCAAGAAAAAGGGATTTTTAATAACAGCTTACCTGTAAAATCCTTTTCTTGGAGTACATCACGGGACACAGAGCTCCCACCCCTCTTTGTGGGAACATTGTGTAACCTCAGAGAAATTGCTTGCTACAAAACTAAAGCACTCTCAGTGGGAGGGGGTTATATAGGGAGGAACTTCCTGTGAAGTTGATTACACCAGTGTCCACACCTGAAGGTACTCCATATAACCCATATGTAATGGCTATGCGCTCTGTGTCCCGTGATGTACTCCAAGAAAAGGATTTTACAGGTAAGCTGTTATTAAAAATCCCTTTTTTAGGGCCTCTGCTTTAACCTTTTAAATATTGCCACTTTTACCCCATTCCTGCCTCTATGGGGAGATTGGATGAAAACGGACTGCATGTCCTTTTATATCTGATCCACCAGACGCATAGAGCCGCCGTCCGCCTGGATTTCACGGACAGGATCGAATCAGATAACAACCGGTGTCAGCAGACAGGACATGTCACTGCTGACATCCACTTCCCCTTATAGGAGTGAATGGATCGTGCGATCAGGTCTGCCTAAAAAACTGACAAGTGGCCCGTGTGAAAAGTGCCTTTTTCTTCTTTTATGTTATAAAATTTTGCAAATACATGATTGTTCTTCATAAATTTTGCTCAAAATGTATTCTGCTACATGACTTTGGTGAAAATAACCCAAATCAGTGTATATTATTTAGTCTGTGTGAAAGTTATAGAGTCCAAAAACTATTGTATGATAGATAGATAGATAGATAGATAGATAGATAGATAGATAGATAGATAGATAGATAGATAGATAGATAGATAGATAGATAGATAGATAGATATGAAAATTGATCAATCTTGATGTACTCTCATTTCTTGAGGCCCTAAAATGCCAGGACAGTAGAAATACCCCCCAAATGACCTATTTTTGAAAAGTAGACAGTCCAAGGTGTTAAGTAAGAGGCATGGCGGGGTTTTTGAAATTTTAAATTTTTTGTCATAATTTTTGGAAAAATGCAGAAATAAAAAAAAGAATCACAATATTTATATTTATATATATATATATATATAATATATATTTATATATATATACATATATATATATATACATACACACATATACATACTATCACTGACAGTACAGCGTCATCATATAACTGTGACTGTGGTGTGACACTGGCTGGTGACAGTATGAAAAATATATATTTTTTATAATTTTTTTTTTTTACATTCTTTTTTTTAAACACACTGTGACCAGAGCAATATAATGTTACCATAGTAACATTGTACTGTTCTAGGGAAGATTTTGTTTTTACACATTACGTTTGCCTATAGCAATGTATTACATTGCTAAAAGCAAGCATTTTACTGAATGAGCCTAGGTTCACACTACTGCAATGCGATGTACTGCAAATTTAAGACTTGTTTTGTCCTGTGTGAGGTGCAAATTTGCCTTGCGTTTTGAGGTAGACAAGTGTGAATTTACCGCAATTTTTACGCAAAAATTTACCGAGGCAGACATTGAACAATTTGCAGAGATGTCAACTGTGTGCTGCAAGTTTACGGCAAGTTTAATTGAAGCCAATGAAGATAGATTTGCACTACACAATAGGAATTTTCATTGCACACGCAGTCAACATACACAGGACCCTTTTTTTTCTCACACCAAATTCGCAACGCATAGATGTGAACCAAAGCCATGGAATACTATGCTTTTTACATGACCTACAAATCTGTGTGTTCCTAAACGCATGAAACCCGCTGTAAATTTGCATCAGTGTGAACCCAGGCTGAGGACCGGTTCACACTGCTGTGATGTGGGAACCTTGCAAATCCACTGCGGATTCCCACATTGCATGTCTTCCAGTGGCAGTTCACACCGTTCCGCTGCTCTATGCAAACTACTGGGAGTGTCAGTTAAAAGTTAATGACACCCACAAATTAGTTTGCAGTTTACGATCTGCAAACTCGGACAGGAATCGGATCACATGGCTGTTCACATTCAATTCTGCTGTGGACCAAAAAAAGGGTCCTGTGCGAGTTTGATGCAAATTCAGATAGTATGGCTGAAATAGCATCGCACAGCAGTGAGTTGCAAATCACATCTGATCTCAGACATCGCACCAGTGGGAACCGACCCTAAAAGGGATTCATTCAGACTGTGTTGTTGTGATTAGCTGTGATTGTTCAAAGCTGATCACATGGTATGGATGGACTGTGATTGGCCCTGTCTATATCATGTGATCAAATTGACCAATCACAGCTAGCAACACAATTGTACACATTAGATGACATGAAAGAAAACCATCCATTGTGTACAACTGTTATGTGACCTGCTGTTATTCGTCACAGCGGTCGCATTGGTATCGGCACCGAGCCGATTTACTGATCAGTCACCTGTCCACAGGTCACGGCCGGTGACATCGTCGTGGGGTGCGATCCAGGAAGATATCATATGAAATCAGGATTTTAGACTATTCTTTTGCACTGGTTGACTGTGTAGCAAATGTCTGTGGTGACAAGTGAGCAAGATTAATGCCCTGTACACACAATCTGAGTTTCCGTCGGAAAAAACTCAGACGGGTTTTTCTGACAGAATTCCGTTCAAGCTGTCTTGCATACACACGGACACACCAAATTCCGTCCGTCAAAAACGCAGTGACCTACAACACTACGACGAGCCTAGAAAAGTGAAGCTCAATGCTTCCGAGCATGCGTCAAATTATTTCCAAGCATTCATGTTTTTTTTTCTCTGTCGGAGTTCCACACAGATGACACGTTCTCTTTCTAATTCTAAAAAGTCAGATGGGGCATACACGGTCAGAATATTCGATAAAAAAATGTGTCTGTGTACAAGGCATAAGAACATTAAAAGTGTATGTAATGGCAAAAACGAACATTTCAGAGCTGTCATTAGAGCAAGAGATGAGTGGAATATTCATATGGAAATACCCAATCCAGTGATATCTCTCTAAAATGGGAATTCCGTTCACTTTGAGGGGGGGGGGGGGGGGCTTTATTTCACTTCCTGTTGTATATCTTCAAAACAGGAAATCAAGGGAAATCATCATCACAAGCATCAATACATAGACAGCAAAAGTAACACAATAGGAGTTTTAACCTTTCTCAACCCAAGACAAAAAAATAAATAAGCTTTTTCAATACACTGTACTTGTAGGGAAAACTGCTGCCTCAGTCAGCACTGAAAGAAGATACCTTGGTCTTCTCATGTTGTCTTATTTCACACTGGTAGAAGTAAAATATAGCAGTCGGGTGATACGTAGGTGCCGTCCCCTATCGCAGACATGACACTGATATAAAATGACTCATTTGCGAGTGTGAACTAGTTAGTGCTACCAATAATTATCTGACACATGAATCAAACTAATAGGCTGCTACATCCATTCACGTCGGCTTCTGGAAAGCAAGAAGAGGTACGCAGCACAATGTTTCCGTTACCTGTAGGATGGGGATATTTATAGTGACAACGCAATCGTATGCAAAATCTATTTACCGGAAACTGTCAAGGTTTTAAAACAAATTATATTTATCAATACACCTGGCGCAATGTTATTTCACCCAACTGCATAACATATTTATGATGATTTAAAAAAATGTGATGCCGAAACATTTTGATAAAGCACGTTCCAAAATAATTTAGCTGAAGGCTCCAATCTGATAGACGGGACGGGACGGGACGGGACGGGGGGGAATAAAAAAAGAGAAAGGGCTCTTTAATGCGCATTAATCTATCAACAGCGTTATTAAGCACTTTTATTGTAGACGCATGGCACAGGCATTCAAGACACGGTGGGCAATGCTCCTCAAACATTTTTAATTATGTCTTACAAAATGGGAAATTATGACTGTAACGGAACCCCAAATGGGACAGGGTTTAAAGCCGTTTAAGATATTCCATTCCCGAACCCAAGACAGCTATCGACACTCCACAGTCAGGCAAACAAACCTCAATAATGAGACACACAGCTCTGCTTGAGGGTTCCACACAAATAGACCCTTTATTGAGAAAATCAGGCTCTTATATACAGTTAGTAACCAAAATGAACAATGGCCCAACTCCACCCACAACATTACCCAAGGAGCCCCAATACATATCTTTTTGGTAGACATCATGACTCCAGCTCTGACATACTTTACATCAGCTAATTAACTAAAGCTGATAATTCAGACATCTGACCTTTAGGCAGTCTGCTAACTCACAATACACATTTATCATCTATAGACCTTCACACAATACAGGGTCAATTAGCACAACACAATAAAAGATCCTTAGAAGCCATCCTAGATTCATTTACATCACATTAGTAGACTTAATTACCACAGCAACATTTATAGTACACAGCAGCTAACACACAATATATATATAATATATATACCGCATTAACTCTGACTAGCACAGACCATAGTGGGGTTTTCATTCACCCTGTGCCCCTATTAGAGACACAGGGTGATCTACACATAAAAGGCTTCAGGGAGATTCTGGGTCCCACAGGCCCTTCTGTTACAATGACCTTTTACACTTTGCAAGTGTACCTGAAATGCGCTGTAAGGGTCCTTTCACAAGAAGCGGACCATTTTTGATCCGCTCCGTGTGTGTCCGTCGGCTCAGCGGGGATCGTCCGTAAATCCCCGCTGAGCTGTCGGCGGACAGGGCGGTCCCCGCACACTGTGCAGAGACCGCCCTGTCTTTCCTCCGCTCTCCCCTATGGGAAATCGGATGAATCCGGACCGTCTGTCTGTATTCATCCGATCCGCCAGATCTGGAAAACCGGAGCGTTGCGGACGTGGATCTTTGCGGACGTTAGCGGACTTGTTAAAAAACGGATGAACGGTCCGTGCGTGTGAAAGGGCCCTAAATGGCAGCATAGCAGTCTTTACAGTCAGGGCTGAATTTAAATCTCAGGAGCCTATAGAGAGAATTCCCCCGCCAAAAAAACCCCATGTAAGACCAACTTTTTTTTTTGCTTGACAAAATAGTACAAATCCTCTCCCCCAAATCCATCTCCTAGTACAAATCCCCCCCTACCTCAAATCCCTCTCCTAGCACAAATCCCCCCCCCCAATCACCCCTCCCTCAAATCACTCTCTTAACATAAATCTTACCCCCCTAATCCCCCCTCCCTCAAATCACCCTCCTAGCGCAAATCCTCTCAAATCCGTCCTCTTAGGCCTCGTGTACACACTATCGGACATCGGATATGTCCGATCGGGAGTTTGATCCGATGGCGTGTACACACCATCGGATCAAATTCCCCCGCCGCCGGACGGCGCGGCGGTGACGTTGACGCCGCCACGTCACCGCCACGTCACCGCACCAGGAAGTTAAACACTTCCGCGCATGCGCCGAATCCATTCGGCGGCGGCGCGGCGGTGGTGGGGGACGACATGTCTGCTGGTAAGTGTACTAACCAGCAGACATGTCGGGCGGACAGATTCCCACCGGATAGATTTCAAAGCATGCTTTGAAATCTGTCGGGTGGAGAAATCTGTCCGCTAGCCCATACACACGAGCGGAGATGTCTGCTGAAACGGTCCATCGGACCGTTTTCAGCGGACATATCCCCTTGTGTGTACGAGGCCTTAGCCTCACAAATCCCTACCCCGCTCAATGCTCCCCTCCCAGCACTAAAATTCCCCAATACTGCCCCTAACACATACCCCCCCCCCATTCCTCCTTCTAGCACAGATTCCCCCTCATTGTACATTATACCCACGCCTGCTGCAAGTCTGGACAGGAGAAGCGTCGGCAAGGAGTTGAGATAACAGCACTCCTCCATACAGCAGATAACACAGGATCCTCTTAGATTGGACAGTACATGGCATGATTATCCATCCCCTACCTCCTCCAAGGACTGATCACCTCCCAGAACTATGGGTAGGGGTTGGTTAATCAAGCTGGGCACCATGCGATCTAAGAGGGTGCTGTGTAATCTGCTGTATGCAGGAGCTCTCCACTGACAGCGGAGTGCACAGAAATCCCACACCTCCTCCTTCTCCTGCCCAGACTTGCAGCAAACGTGGGAACAGTGTTCATGGGGGGTCCAGCCTGGGGGGTAAAACTGAAATCTGGTGGGGTTGCATCCTACCCCAGCACCCTTTTAGATCCGGCCATGTACAGATGAGTCCCCCTCTAGGAAGGGGGGCCTGTAGGCACATGTCTACAGTGCCCATTGGGAAATCTACTGCAGGGCTTATTAAATGAGATGAAGCTTTACTTTGCAAAAAAAAAAAAAAAAAACGAAAACAAATAAGGCTGACAGTGCTGAGGAACTGAAATGGTGAATGGTGGCTGCAATAAACCACAATTGCTCTTCAATAAGCTTGCTGGCAATTTATTCAAATAGTATTAAAAGCAGTACATAGTTGATAAAATACATGGTTGCAACGTTGTAAGGCTGGCTCAAGGATTGATGGATCACTGTGACCAGACTGGGGAAATCAAATGAAAGGGGCAAACCGTGTAGGGTGACCACGTGTCCCGGATTGCCCGGTACAGTCCCGCATTTTGCAGGTCTGTCCCGTCACCTTCATTGCAGGACAATACAGTGTCCCGGAATGAAACGGACACAGCCACCCCCCAAGCCAAACTAATGCCCCCATAAAAGGCTGCCACGTCACCGCTTTACTCACCGACAGTACTTGTCCTGGGCGGGAATGCCTGGAGGAGCACAGTCCCCGCCCCCTGCTTGTGATTGGAGAAATCATAAATCCTGCCTCTTGTGTCCAATCACTGTGCTGTGATTCGTTTACTGTACAGCACAAGCTGATTTTTGGAAAAGGTGTCCCTGAATGGTAGTTTGGAAATGTGGTCACCCTAGTTCCATGCCGGACCCGCCGGCGTGTATGGATGCTGTCACTGGAGCTGAGGGCTTAAGCACAGTACCCAGAAGGGAAGCCGTTGTGGCTGGCGTGGAGGGTGGCATCACTGGAGCCCTAGACCGGGGGTTGTCCAAACTTTTTTCAAATAGGGCCAGATTTGATGAAGTGAACATGCGTGAGGGCCGACTATTTTGCCTCACATTCTCTGAACCATTCTAATGCTATCCCAATTTGGCTGCAGAAGTTGAAAAATGCTTTACTGTAGAAATAAATGAACTTGTTTGTAAGTGACAAGATTTTACCAGTTGTAATTGCACCTCTGTTGCTATTTGTCATTGTATGGTTGAACGTATGTTGTTGAGCACAACTTGGCACAGCTAATGAGTGACTCAAGCTGGCAGGCAGATGTTAGCAGGGAAAAGCATATGCTTACATTGCTGGTGGCTTTTATTACAATTGTACATTTCTCTGCGGGGCAGAAGAACGTGAAGACAAAGACACACTGGGTGGGGGTCATGTTTTTCAGCTTTATGAGTTTATTGGCTAGGTTATTCCCCCCCTCTTTTCTCTCCATGCTGTGGGATTACAGATAGAAAACTGGGTGTAATGACTTTATGTAATAGGTGGGCTGCATTCATCCCGTACGATAATCCGTCCATTAGGAGCAATTTATGAGAGCGAGTCTTTTGTTAGCTATTAATATGGGTCAAAATAAACACTAGAGCAGTAGGATTTTATTTTGAATTACAACCACTCATGTTGGAGTCATATGTACATTAAAGTAAATCTGTTCTTTTCCGTGCAGTCGGTTCGTTTTAAAAAAGGATCCAAAATTTGGAAGCTGTGCCCAAAATAGGCAAGCAGAGGGCACTGGACCAGTATTGCCCATAGTGTCTTTGTTGATGATCTTTTCCCAATGAATGGCTCATCAATATTCTGCATTGTGTCTCTGTATAGAAAGGCAGCCATCTTTTTTAGAGGCAGAGCTTTGAATGAATGAATGAAAACTTATATAGCGCGGCACATGCAAACTGAATCGCCTTGAGTCTTGATCTTTGAATGCTAAGTGGTTCTCCTCCAACCGAATGCTGGTTGGTAAAGCGTTCCATAGTCTGGGACCTTGGACCACGAATCTTCTATCTCCTTTGGACTTGTAGTTGGCTTTTGGTATCTGGAGTAGATTTTGATTGGTGGATCGCAGAATGCGATTGGGATTATGAGCTTTTATTTTTTCGCATAGATAATGGGGAGCATTCCCATGGATACATCTATGCGTTAGACAGAGTGCTTTAAAAGTGATTCTGTCTTTTACTGGTAACCAGTGAAGGGTTCTCAGTGAAGGTGAGATTGATTCCCAGGGTTTTTTCCCAGTCACAAGTCTAGCGGCCGTATTTTGAACGACTTGTAGACGAGCGATTTGGTACTTGGGGAGTCCGAGGTAAAGGGCATTTGCATAGTCCAATCTTGAGTTTACAATTGCTCCCACCACGACCGCTATGTCTTCTTTGGGAATAAAAGGAGTAAGTCTGCGTAGTAGGCGCAGCAGATGGTGAGATCCGCTGACTACTGACCCTATTTGTGCGTCCATTGTCATGTAGGAGTCGAAGATGACCCCGAGACTTTTGACTTTGGTGCTAGGGGTGATGATTTTGCCCAGAATGGGCGGGGGGGTCCAAGTTGTTGCAGGTCGATTCATACGCTTGACGTGAAACAGGAGAAGTTCTGTTTTCGCTCCGTTGAGTTTAAGATAACTTTTTGTCATCCAGTCCTCTATCAAAGAGAGGCATGTCTCTAGATTGAGGTGGTGATCCTTTTTTTTGCAAATGCGGAAATACAGTTGCGTGTCGTCTGCATATGAGTGATAGTTTTTGGCTGATGATGACTTCAAAAAGAGGACGAAGATAGATGTTGAATAACACCGGCGACAGAGGGGATCATTGAGGGACTCCGCACGATAATGTGCGTTTTTTAGAAGTGAAAAGTCCCAACTTCACTATTTGCGATCAGTTTTCCAAAAAAGAGGAGAACCAAGCTAAATCGCCTTCTGCGACTTTGGCTACTTCAGCTAGTCGAGTCAATAAAAGCTTGTGGTCTACTGTGTCGAAGGCTGCCCTTAGGTCCAACAGAATCAGAAGACAAGATTCTCCTTCGTCTGCGGCCTCGAGAGCGTCGTCCCATATCTTGAGCAATGCTGTTTCCGTCCCGTGGCTGGGCCGGAATCCCGATTGAAATGGATCAAGTAGGTTGTGGGTATCTAGATGCTGTTGCAGCTGTTGTACCACTACCTTTTCCATTACTTTTGAGAGTACATTTAGGCCTGTTATGGGACGGCGGTGGAGTGGGTCCTTGGGGTCCAGGGTGGGTTTCTTCAAGATGGGTCGAATTATGCCCTCTTTCAACTGGGAGGGCACTATGCCTTCCCAGAAGGATTGGTTAATAAGCTGCGTGATAGGAGGTGCCAGGATGTCGGCGCATTCCTTCAGCAGTTTGGTGGGGATGATATCATTCGGCGCAGTGCTGTTACGCAGAGTACCGATAATATTTTTAGCGGCATGGATAGAGATGGGTTCCAACGTGAACTTACCTGGTTGTGGTGAATTACTGCAGGTGTTGTGTAAATAATTACGGGGGTGGCTACGGGGGGAATTGTTTTGCTGAATGCTTTGCCGGATTCCCTCGGTTTTATTAATGAAGTAATCCGATAATTCATTGCAAAATTCTTGTGTGTCCGAATTGGGGTCTTCAAGACAGCCTGGATTCATGGTCTGAGTAACCAGCTTGAAAAGTTTTTCTTGGCTTTGAAGATTTCTTTGTGGTATTTTCTTGTTATTGCCTAGTAGATGGAGAGGTTCTCATCTGAAGAGCTTCTTTTCCAGGCGGGTTCCGCCCTTCTGCGCTCTTGCTTCAGTGACGACAGTTGGTTGTTGAACCAGCCTGCGTTGTTTTTCCGGATGCAGGTTTTACGTTTCGGCGCTATTAAGTCTGCTGATTTCTACGGCCGTTTGATGCGGCTGAATTGTTTTTATTTTTTTCCTTAACGTGGCTTTGAAGAGTTCCGAGTGGAGCTTCTTCTGACATCTAGTCCAGTGTGTTGTCGCTGGATTCAATGTTTTTGTTAAGGGGGGAATTTGGAAATAAGTGTCAGTGTGCAGTCAGACACCGAGAGAGCAGGACGCTCTCAAACGAGTCACTCTCTCAGGGATAGTGCAGGGTCCTCCCACTGTGCGGCTCCAGGCCTCACAGACAGGCAAGCAGGGTTTCCATCTCCCTGTCATCCATCCACCTGCCATCCACCTGCCTCCTGCCACCGGCCACTCGGACTAGCTGCTCTCCCCCTCCTGGACTTCCACGGCCTTCCCCCGGTGCACCTGACCTGGTAAGCCACTTCTTGGGAGCTGCAGGCGGCCGTCCTTCTCAGGACAAGCCACAGCAGCTTCCCCCAATCCCCACGGCTTTCCCCGCTCCTCACCCCCATACCTCTACCCCCGCTCGGGCATCCTTTCCGCCAGCCATCCCCACAAGCCACCGCTACCCTCGGGCGTGGTGTTTTTTTTCCCTCCGCGCCGATCAGTGGAGATTCGCGGCAGCCGCGACTCAGGAATGGCTGCGGCTTCACCCGCGGCCTAGCGGCGCGCCGCTCTCCACCCCCCAATCAGCCGGCACCACCTAATCAATCGGGCCACAAAGCCCCCCCCCTACCCCAGTAGAGCCCCCTTGCCCTCCGATCATTTCCCTTAGCCCCCCAGGCACCACTCAGCCTGGTACCCCCCAGCCTGGATCCTGCTGCCAGGTCGGCGGCCATCTTCCTCCACCCAGCCCTATCACTCTCAAATTCACTATAACTTGATCCAGGGCTAAACCCGATCGCCTCTTTAGGGGTCAGGAAGGAATTTTTTCCCCTACCGCAGCATATTGTTGCAGCGTGGTTAGGGTTTTTTTGCCTTCCTCTGGACCAAGCCTAGGATCAGAGGATTCAGTAATCCTTGGTTCCACGGCGGCCATGGTTAATCGACAATACTCGGCGGAGATCATTTGGGATCTGGGTCGATTTGCCGCAATTCTGCCGGCCACCACCAAAAAAGCCCTAAGAAATCTGCGACTTTTGAGGATCGATCGACGATCGACTGCCAGAAATCGCAGCCATTTACCCCAGCCTAAGCACATATCATGTGCTTTGATCAACACTAGATCGGCAGTAAAACACAGATTAGAAATCCATGATTTCTTATTGCAACATGACTTAGACTGCCTCTTTATTACAGAGAGCTGGCTCACAGCCGACTGTAACACCATTCTAGGAGAATTGGTGCCAGAAAACTACCGTATTATAACGGAAAACAGAATAGGGCAAAGAGGAGGAGGACTGGCGGTGATCCATAAGACGCGTCTTGCGATCACAAAACCAATAAGGTAAAGGAAAACCGCGCTATAAAACCCCTCCCCCCAAGGACTACAGGCTGCAGCAAGCGTGTGATATACAGAAACAATGGAATATAAAAAGCCGCGCCCCACACAGATTAGTCAAAATTAGTTACACCAATATCATTGATGGTAAACAAAATAACACTAAAGTCCATTGAAGTCCATAGTGGTAGAAATAAAAGTTCCCAGAAGCGATCCTCTGTAAAGTGTCACCAAGCGAACACACTCCAAAAGGTGCACCCACCACCGAGTGAATAAGCAGCTTACCAGAGGTCCGTCATAAGTCAGCGTCTGACTGTGACCCAGCCAACGGCCTTTAAATCCTTGTGGTTCCCAAGATCAACCCGAATGGACCAGGACGGGACACTTCTGGTTCCAGGTAATGATGACAGGTGAGTACAAATTCGCAGGTAATGTTTGCAGTGACAGGGCGGAGACACTCGGTTGTAGACAAGCAGGATGCAGACAGATACGGCTCCTGATCTCACAGGTGAGAATTTCGCTGTTAGGTGGCCACTCCCTAATTCCCCAACAGTCCCACCCAGGGTGGGACTGTTGGGGAATTAGGGAGTGGCCACCTGACTTTAGTGTTATTTTGTTTACCATCAATGATATTGGTGTAACTAATTTTGACTAATCTGTGTGGGGCGCGGCTTTTTAGATCACAAAACCAAGCCTCCAAAACCCTCTTCCATTTATGAAAACCCTTACTCTTCAACTGCAAGTAAACGGCCAGGAGACCGTCTGGATTCTACTCTGCTATAGGCCACCCGGCCCCAAGTCGCAGCTGCTCCCATCTTTGACGGACTTTGTCTCCACCTATACCCTGAATAGCAAACACCTTTTGCTGCTCGGGGACTTCAACCTCTGGGCCAACTCCCGGCAAGACCCCATTGCTGACGCCTGCATCGACCACCTGGAAGGATTAGGGCTTCAGCAACTAGTATGTGGGCCCACACATGCTTCAGGTCATACGCTCGATCTTATTTTCAGACAAGATCTGGAAATAAAAATTTTGGATAATGAACCATTGCCATGGACAGATCACCATGCAATTAAATTCATTATTTCCGAATTCCCCCCCTTAACAAAAACATCAAATCCAGTGACAACACACTGGACCAGATGTCAGAAGAAGCTCCACTCGGAACTCTTCAAAGCCACGTTAGGGGAAAAAATAAACACAATTCAGCCGCACCAAACAGCGGAAGAAACACTGGAGGCCATAAACACAGCACTATTGCAGTCAGCTGACTTGATAGCGCCGAAACGAAAGACCCAGATCAGGAAAAATAACTCCGGCTGGTTTAACAACCAGCTGGCGTTACTGAAGCAAGAGCGCAGAAGGGCAGAAGCAGCCTGGAAAATAAGCTCTTCAGATGAGAACCTCTCGATTTAAAAGGCAATAACCAGAAAATACTACAAGCAAATCTTCGAAGCCAAGAAAAACTATTTTTCTGAGGCTATCAACGGTGCCCTAAATCGCCCCCGCGAACTCTTCAAGCTGGTCACTCAGACCATGAATCCAGGATGTCTTGAAGCCCCCAACTTGGATACACAAGAATTTTGCGATGAGTTGTCGGATTGCTTCATTAACAAAATTGAGGCAATCCGGCAAAGCATTCAGCAGAACAATTGCTCTCCCAGCCCCCCCCCCCCCCCGTAGTCATTTACACAGCACCGGCAGCAATTCACCACAGTTAGGTGAGTTCATGCTGGAACCCATCTCTATTCAGACCACTAAAAATATCATCGGCACTCTGCGCAACAGCACTGCGCCAAATGATATTATCCCCACCAAACTGCTGAGGGAATGCGCCGACATCCTGGCACCTCCTGTCACGCAGCTTATCAACCAAACCTTCAGGGAGGGCATAATGCCCTCCCAGTTGAAGGAGGGCTTCATTCAACCCATCTTGAAGAAAGCCACCCTGGATCCTAAGGATCCACTCAACTGGCGCCCCATAACAGGCCTAAATGTTCTCTCCAAGGTAATGGAGAAAGCTGTGGTACAGCAGCTGCAACAGCATCTAGATACCCACAACTTACTCGACCCACTTCAATCAGGATTCCGTCCCGGACACGGGACAGAATCAGCATTGCTTAAGATATGGGACGACGTTCTCGAGGCCGCAGACGAAGGAGAATCTTCTCTTCTGGTTCTGCTGGACCTAAGCGCAGCCTTTGATACAGTTGATCACAAGCTGCTATTGACTCGGCTGGCTAAAATAGCCAAAGTCACAGAAAGCGATCTATCCTGGTTCTCCTCTTTTTTGGAAAACCGTTCGCAAATAGTGAAGCTAGGACCCTTCACTTCTGAACAACGCACATTATCGTGCGGGGTCCCTCAAGGATCTCCCCTGTCGCCGATGTTATTCAACATCTATGTGCGTCCTCTTTTCGAAATCATCAGCAGCCAAAAACTGCTATATCACTCTTATGCAGACGACACGCAACTGTACTTCCGCATTTGCAATAAAAAGGATCACCACCTCAACCTAGAGACATGCCTCTCTTTGATAGAGGACTGGATGACAAAGAGTTATCTCAAACTCAACGGAGCGAAAACAGAACTTCTTCTGTTTCACGCCAAGCGTAGGAATCAATCGACAACAACCTGGATCCCCCCGCCCATTCTGGGCAAAATCATCACCCCTAGCGCCAAAGTCAAAAGTCTTGGGGTCATCTTTGACTCCGACATGACAATCAAAGCACAAATAGGGGCAGTAGTCAGCGGATCTCACCATCTGCTGCGCCTACTACGCAGACTCACGCCTTTTATTCCCAAGAATGACATAGCGGTCGTGGTAGGAGCAATTGTAAACTC
Organism: Rana kukunoris; assembly: GCA_029574335.1. Taxonomy (NCBI): domain Eukaryota; kingdom Metazoa; phylum Chordata; class Amphibia; order Anura; family Ranidae; genus Rana; species Rana kukunoris. The sequence continues at coordinate 56,845,879 of CM056050.1, forward strand.
CAGACTGGACTATGCAAATGCCCTTTACCTCGGACTCCCCAAGTACCAAATCGCTCGTCTTCAAGTCGTTCAAAATACGGCCGCCAGACTTGTGACTGGGAAAAAAAACCTGGGAATCAATCTCACCTTCACTGAGATCCCTTCACTGGCTACCAGTTAAAGACAGAATCACCTTTAAAGCTCTCTGTCTAACGCATAGATGTATCCATGGGAATGCTCCCCATTATCTATGCGAAAAATTAAAAGTTCACAATCCCAATCGTATTCTACGATCCACCAATCAAAATCGGCTTCAGATACCGAAAGCCAGATACAAGTCCAAAGGAGACAGGAGATTCGCTGTCCAAGGTCCCAGACTATGGAACGCCTTACCAGCCAGCATTCGGCTGGAGGAGAACTACTTAGTCTTCAGGAGAAAGATTAAGACTCATCTCTTTTGATCTCAAAGGAGACAGGAACAACAAGCGCCCAGAGGCGATTTACTTCGCATGTGCTGCGCTATATAAGTTCCTCATTCATTCATTCATTCATTCATTCAATTGCATGGTGATCTGTCCATGGCAACGGTTCATTTTCAGGATTTTTATTTCCAGATCTTGTCTGAAAATAAGATCGAGTGTGTGACCTGAAGCATGTGTGGGCCAACATACTAGTTCTTGTAGCCCTAATCCTTCCAGGTGGTCAATGCAGGCGTCGGCAACAGGGTCTTGTGGGGAGATAATACGGTAATTTTCTGGCACCAGTTCTCCTAGAATGGTGTTACAGTCGGCTGTGAGCCAGCTCTCTGTAATAAAGAGGCAGTCTAAATCGTATTGTAGAATGAAATCATGGATTTCTAATCAATGTTTTACTGCCGATCTTGTGTTGATCAAAACACATGATATGTGCTCAGGCTGGGGTAAACGGCTGTGATTTTTGATAGTCGATCGTTTCTCAAAAGTCACAGAATTCTTAGGGCATTTTTGGTGATGGCTGGTAATATTGCAGCAAATCGCCTCAGACCCCAAATGGTCTCTGCCGAGTATTGCAGATTAACCATGGTAGCCGTACAACTCGGAGGTGGGAGGGGAGGATTTTCAAGGATTAACTGAATCCTCTATCCTAGCTTGGTCCAGAGGAAGGCAAAAAAAACCTGGCCGTGCTACGCCAATATGCTACGGCAGGGAAAAAAATTCTTTCCTGACCCCTTAAGAGGCGATCGGACGACCCCTGGATCAAGTTTTAATAGTGTTGAGAAAGGGGAGATTGGGGCTGGGTGTAGCAAGATGGCCGCCGATCAGGCAGCAGCATCCAGGCTGGGGGCTACCAGTTTGAGTGGATCGGTGCTGCCAGGGGGGCCGGGAAACGATGGCCGGGAGGAGAAGGGGCTCTACTGGGTAGGGGGAGGCTTTCTGGTTCGTTAGGGCAATTTGGTGACAGTTGCCAGGGGCGGGGAGCGGTGCGCCGCTAGGCCGCGGATGAAGCCGCAGCCTTTCCTAAATCGCGGCTGCCGCGATTCCTCATAGGCCGGCGCGGAGGAATGAAAAAAGCGCCCGAGAATGGCGAAAATTGCGGGGATAGGTGGCGAAGTGATAGCTTGAGTGGGGGTGGTAGTGTGGGGTACAGGAGGGGAGGTATGGAGCAAGGGCGGATCCAGAGTCTAGTCTCGGGGGGGGCACTGCCAGAAAATAAGGTGTTGCTTACAGAACTCAATTAGGTGTCCGATGTGTCCGCTGCAATGTTGCAGTACTGCTAAAAAATCAATGATCCCTGCCATTACTAGTAAGACATATTTAAATATGAATGCCATAAATCTATCCCATGGTTTGTAGACGATTGTCAGGGACTGCAGACGTGGTACAAGAGATGGTCAGAGACTGCAGACATGGTACAAGAGGTGGTCAGAGAATGCAGATATGGTACAAGAGATGGTCAGAGACTGCAGACGTGGTACAAGAGATGGTCAGAGACTGCAGACGTGGTACAAGAGATGGTGAGAGACTGCAGACGTGGTACAGGAGATGGTGAGAGACTGCAGACGTGGTACAAGGGATTGTCAGAGACTGCAGGCATGGTACAAGGGATGGTCAGAGACTGCAGACGTGGTGGAGGAGATGGTCAGAGACTGCAGACGTGGTACAAGGAGATGGTCAGAGACTGCAGACGTGGTACAGGAGATGGTCAGAGACTGCAGACGTGGTACAAGGAAATGGTCAGAGACTGCAGACATGGTACAAGAGATGGTCAGAGACTGCAGACATGGTACAAGAGATGGTCAGATTCTGCAGACATGGTACAAGAGATGGTCAGAGACTGCAGGCGTGGTACAAGAGATGGTCAGAAACTGCAGACGTGGTACAAGACATGGTTAGAAACTGCAGACGTGGTACAAGGGATGGTGAGAGACTGCAGACGTGGTACAAGGGATGGTCAGAGACTGCAGACGTGGTACAGGAGATGGTGAGAGACTGCAGATGTGGTACAGGAGATGGTGAGAGACTGCAGACGTGGTACAGGAGATGGTGAGAGACTGCAGACGTGGTACAGGAGATGGTGAGAGACTGCAGACGTGATACAGGAGATGGTGAGAGACTGCAGATGTGGTACAGGAGATGGTGAGAGACTGCAGACGTGATACAAGAGATGGTCAGAGAATGGAGACATGGTACAAGAGATGGTCAGAAACTGCAGACATGGTACAAGAGATGGTCAGAGACTGCAGACATGGTACAAGAGATGGTCAGAAACTGCAGGCGTGGTACAAGAGATGGTCAGGAAAACTGCAGACGTGGTACAAGGGATGGTCAGAGACTGCAGACGTGGTACAGGAGATGGTCAGAGACTGCAAGCGTGGTACAAGTAGATGGTCAGACTACAGACGTGGTACAAGGAGATGGTGAGAGACTGCAGACGTGGTACAGGAGATGGTCAGACTACAGACGTGGTACAAGGAGATGGTCAGAGACTGCAGACTTGGTACAAGGAGATGGTCAGAGACTGCAGACGTGGTACAAGAGATGGTCAGGAAAACCGCAGACGTGGTACAAGAGATGGTCAGAAAACTGCAGACGTGGTACAAGGGATGGTCAGAGACTGCAGACGTGGTACAGGAGATGGTGAGAGACTGCAGGCATGGTACAAGAGATGGTCAGAGACTGCAGACGTGGTACAAGGAGATGGTCAGAGACTGCAGACGTGGTACAAGAGATGGTCAGAGACTGCAGACGTGGTACAGGAGATGGTCAGAGACTGCAGACGTGGTACAAGGGATGGTCAGAGACTGCAGACGTGGTACAAGGGATGGTCAGAGACTGCAGACGTGGTACAAGAGATGGTCAGAGACTGCAGACGTGGTACAAGGGATGGTCAGAGACTGCAGACGTGGTACAGGAGATGGTGAGAGACTGCAGGCATGGTACAAGAGATGGTCAGAGACTGCAGACGTGGTACAAGGAGATGGTCAGAGACTGCAGACGTGGTACAAGAGATGGTCAGAGACTGCAGACGTGGTACAAGAGATGGTCAGAGACTGCAGACGTGGTACAAGGGATGGTCAGAGACTGCAGACGTGGTACAAGGGATGGTCAGAGACTGCAGACGTGGTACAAGAGATGGTCAGAGACTGCAGACGTGGTACAAGGGATGGTCAGAGACTGCAGACGTGGTACAAGAGATGGCCAGAGACTGCAGACGTGGTACAAGGGATGGTCAGAGACTGAAGACATGGTACAAGAGATCATTGCAGCCTCACTGTGCATATGAACGCAGCCCCACCTTCGTATATCAATGCAGTCCCACTTTTGTATATCAATGCAACCCCACTTTTGCATATCAATGCATCCCCACTTTTGCATATCAATGCATCCCCACTTTTGCATATCAATGCAATCCCACTTTTGTCTATCAATGCACCCCCGCTTTTGTCTATGAATGCAGCCACACTGTGCACGGCACTCACCATGGCATTGCCTCGATCACACACAGCAGGCATCTCCTCTCCCGACGTGTGTCATGGAACAAACAGGAGCTGAAGGTCTGTGTTCGGTAGGCCAGTGTGCTCTAGCAAGGTCCCCCCCTAGACAGGCTTGTGTGATAGACAAAACACTGATTGTCAGGAAAGGTCCCCCCGCTGGTGATTTTGCCTGTTATTTGGGCTGCAGTACTGGCCTCCACCAGCGGGGAGTTATTGGCAGTATGGAGCACACAGCCCTTCCTGCGTTCAGGTGTGACCTAAATGCAATCAGCACGCCTCTATAATACCCGGCGTGTGTAATCACTCCTCGCCCTGGTATCTGTCTACTAACCTGATCCTGAGCCTGATATCTGACCCTGAGCTTGCTGTCCCCTTTCTTGACTTCTGATCTGATCCGACCTGACCTGATCCCTCTCCTGGACATTCCCTTCCTGCCCATTCCCTGTCTGCAGCTTCTTCTGTGATCTCCTGGTATATGACCTCGGCTTGGCTTTTGGTTTATGATTACGGCATTTCCCCTTCACTTATATATGCTTTGTTGTTATTTGTGCACTGTTTGTCTTCACCTGTTTTGTTCACCTTGTAAATAAACACCTTTTATTTCACTGCATACAGTGTTGGTCTCCTCTGTGTAGGCACACAGTACTGGTCTATTTAGAATCCCTGACACTGATTCAATCAGTGTTCCATCTCCATCTACTATCACACGAGCAGGTCTAGCACAGGCAGCACAGCCGAACACAGATCCAGCTCACACACACAGCCAGAGATGCCCGATGTCAGCAGGAGAGAGGGGAGTGCTGCAGTCAGCTACAGCTCAAAGCAGCCTCAGGACAGGCAGCCTACCAGCCCTGGTGATGAGAGAGAGAGAGAGTGACAGACTCGGCAGCAGCAGCTGCAGGCACCGCAAAGCAGTTTAAAAAAATGATAAAAAAAAGTTATAAAACATAAATAAAACAATATATAAAAAAAACATTTATTAAAAAAAGGGGGTTTGACACATGGGGCCCTGGGGACCTCTGAGCCCTTTAATAAAAATATATCTATATATAAAAAAAGAGAAAAAAATAAATAAAATATAAAAAATTTATAAAAAAAAGGAGGGTTGTCCTCCGGGGGCCCTGGGGACCTCTTTGCCCTTTAATAATAATACTAACAATAATAATAATAATAATAATTTATATATATATATATATATATATATATATACATTTAATAAAAAAGGGGGGTGGTCATCTGGGGCCCTGGGGATCTCTGGGCCCCTGGGGACCTCCAGACCCCTAAAAAAAAGGGGGGGTTGCCATACGGGGCCCTGGCGGCCTCTGGGACCATGGGGACCTCCGGACTTCTAATAAAAAAATATGTTAAAAAAATATTTTTTTTTATAAAAAAATAAATGAAAAAAGAGGGGTTTGCCATCTGGGGCCCTGGTGGCCTCCGGGCCCCTGGGGACCTCCGGACCCCTAAAAAAAAAAAAAAAAAAAAAAAAAAAATTTTTTTTTTTTTTTTTTTTTTAAAGCCAATGTGACATGATTGCCTCGGGGGGGGCAATTGCCCCGTTGCCCCCCCCCCTGGATCCGCCGTTGGTATGGAGTGGGGGAGAGCCGTGGGGATTGGAAAAGCTGCCGCGGCTTGTCCTGAAAAGGACGGCCGCCTACAGTCCCAGTGGATTGCTTACCTGCTTGATTCCCTGGAGAAGGGATGAAGGAGAGAGCCAGGGGGTGTCAGGTGAATTCAGGTGAACCGGGAGAAGCCGGGTGAGTCTCTGGAGGGGTGGAGAGAGCCTGCCTAACAGCCTGCCTGGTTCCTGTCTTGTCCCTGGCGAGAGCAGACTCGTGCAGACTCGTGTGGAGCGTCCTACTCTCCCACTGACACTGACTGACTGACTGGGGGACAAAGGAGGGACAACGTTGCATCCTCATTTCAAAGCTGGGCCCCTAATGACTTGATAATTAGTAGGTATGAGCTTCGAGTTCGAGTCAAACTCATGTTCGACTCGAACATTACCTGTTCGCCTGTTCAGCGAACAGCGAACAATTTGGGGTGTTCACGGCAAATTCGAAAAGCCGCGGAACACCCTGTTAAAGTCTATGGGAGAAATCTGAAGTGCTAATTTTAAAGGCTAATATCCATGCAAGTTATTGTCCTAAAAAGTGTTTGGGGACCTGGGTCCTGTCACAGGGTACATGTATCAATGCAAAAGAAAGTTTTAATAGTGATTTTAATAATGCTAAAAGTGAAACAATAAATGTGAAATATTCCTTGAAATTTAGTACCTGGGGGGGGTGTAAAGTAAGCATGTGAAGTAGCACATGTTTCCCGTACATAGAACTGTCCCTGCACAAAGTTTAATTTCTGAAGGGAAAAAAAGGCATTTAAAACCTGACTTGCGGCTATAATGAATTGTCGGCTCCGGCAATTCAGAGAGAATTCATTCCTAAAAAAAAAAAAAAGAAAAGCGTGGGGTCCCCCCAAATTCAATTACCAGGCCCTTCAGGTCTGGTGTGAATTTTAAGGGGAACTCCACCCCAATTTTTTTTAAAAAAATGGTGTGGAATTCCCCCAAAAATCCAAACCAGACCCCTTTTCCGAGCATGTTAACCTGGCCGGCCGCAAAAAAGAGGGGGGACAAAGTGCGCCCCCCCTCTCCTGAACCGTATCAGGCCACATGCCCTCAACATGGGGAGGATGTCCCCATGTTGATGGGGACAAGGGCCTCATCCCCACAACCCTGGCCGGTAGTTGTGGGGCTCTGTGGGCGGGGGGCTTATCAGAAACTGGAAGACCCCTTTAACAAAGGGACCCCCAGATCCTGGCCCCCCCATGTGAATTGGTAATAGGGTACATTGTACCCCTACCATTTAACAAAGGAAGTGTAAATTGTTGTAAAAAACACACAGACACACCGTAGAAAAGTCCTTTATTAAAAAAAAAAAAATCCAGCGGTGGTAATCCACTCGGTCTCAGCTCCCTGCTCCAACGTTGTCTGTATCCAGCGACGGGTGATCTCCTCTCCGGTCCAGCGATGAGAAGATCATCCGGGATCCAGAGCGCAGCATCCCCGGCCTCCTCTCACCGCCAGATGCAGCCCAGCGAATGATGTGCTGGAGCTTTGACATTTCTTATATTTGTGAGGCGGGGCCACCCGTCACGTGACCCCATCGCCTCTGACGCAAGGGGGAAGCCCAGACTTCCCCAGTGACGTAGTAGAGGGTGCGTCAGAGGGGTATGGCACAATTGTCAGTTAAAACGACGCAGTGCCAAATCGCATAAAGTGGTCTGGTCTTTGACCAGCAAAATGGTCCGGGGCTTAAGTGGTTAAATTGCAACAGCGGGTGCAGGGAGAAGATCTCCCACTAGCTGTAACAATGGAGGCTCAGGTGTGTGGGGGTGTGGTGGATGCTGCTACAGCAACATGTTATCCTGAATAGGGATGAGCCGAACACCCCCCGTTCGGTTCGCACCAGAACCTGCGAACAGACCAAAAGTTTGTGTGAACTTTAGAACCCTGTTAAAGTCTATGGGACTCGAACATTTGAAATCTAAAGTACTAATTTTAAAGGCTAATATGCAAGTTATTGTCCTAAAAAGTGTTTGGGGACCCGGGTCCTGCCCCAGGGGACATGTATCAATGCAAAAAACGTTTTATAAAACGGACGTTTTTTCAGGAGCAGTGATTTTATTAATGCTTAAAGTGAAACAATAAAATTTAAATATTCCTTTACATTTCGTACCTAGGGGGGTGTATAGTATGCCTGTAAAGTAGCGCTTGTTTCCTGTGCTTAGAACTGTCCCTGCACAAAATATAATTTCGGAAGGAAAAAAGTCATTTAAAATCACTCACCTTAGGGCTTAGGGTCTGGTATGGATATTAAGGGAAATCCTGCGTCAAATAAAAAAAAAAAATGATGTGGGGTTCCCCCCAAATATCCATTCCAGACCCTTCCGGTGTGGTATGGATTTTAAGGGGAACTCCACCCCAATTTTTTTTTAAAAATGCCGTGGACCCCCACACATTTTTTTTTTTTTATGAATGATTTTTCTCTGTATTGCCGGGAGCCGACAATTCATTATAGCCCTGAGCATGGGCGTCCGCTCCATAGGGCAAGGGGGGTCGTTTGCCCCCCCTGGAATCGCCAGGTAGAGCCAAGAGCAGGGCCGAACTGGCCCTGGTGCCGATTTAATCAGTGACTGCAGCACTCCCCTCCAGTTGTCCCTTATTTAGAGTGCCTGTCCCTCTTCTGGAATCAAATCCATTTGTCCCTCATTCCAAAAGGTTCCTCTTTTAGACCTGAAATAAATATACTGTCAATATAGTGTAGTGTTTCAGTCAAGGGAAAGGGGTGCTGTGTAATGTATAAAGGGGTTCAGTGATGCAGGGTGCTGTGTAATGTAAAGGGGTCCAGTGGTGCAGGGTGCTGTGTAATGAATGTAAAGGGGTCCAGTGATGCAGGGTGCTGTGTAATGTAAAGGGGTCCAGTGATGCAGGGTGCTGTGTAATGTAAAGGGGTCCAGTGATGCAGGGTGCTGTGTAATGTAAAGGGGTCCAGTGGTGCAGGGTGCTGTGTAATGAATGTAAAGGGGTCCAGTGATGCAGGGTGCTGTGTAATGTAAAGGGGTCCAGTGATGCAGTGTGCTGTGTAATGTAAAGGGGTCCAGTGATGCAGGGTGCTGTGTAATGTAAAGGGGGCCAGTGATGCAGGGTGCTGTGTAATGTAAAGGGGCCAGTGATGCAGGGTGCTGTGTAATGTAAAGCGGTCCAGAGCTGGGGGGTGCTGTAAAAGGGTCCAGAGGTGCAGTTGTGGAGAGGGGTACAAAGAGATATTGAAAGATGCAGGGCGCACAGTGGGGTGTTTTTACATTTTAATGTGAGGGGGGGCGCTTTTAACCCCCGCTAGCGGTCGAAGAAAGGGTAAAATGCGACTGTGTATCACCGCTGCCGAAGCGCCCCCCTCTGAAAAAATTTCAGCGGACGCCCATGGCCCTGAGTGATTTTTTTTTCCTTCAGAAATTACACTTTGTGCAGGGACAGTTCTAAGCATGGGAAACAAGCGCTACTTTACAGGCATACTATACACCCCCCCCCCCCCCCCCAGGTACGAAATTTAAAGGAATATTTCACTTTTATTGTTTCGCTTAAAGGAATTATTAAAATAGCTGCTGCCAAAAAAAAATGCAGTTTTTAAAACTTTTTTTTGCATTTATACATGTCTCCTGGGGCAGGACCCGGGTCCCCAAACACTTTTTATTTTACAAAAACTTGCATATTAGCCTTTAACCACTTAAGGACCGCCTACTGCACATATACGTCGGCAGAATGGCACGGCTGGGCACATCAAAGTATATATACGTTGATTTTAGTACCCAGCCGTGGGTCACAGGCGCGCGCCCGCGGCGCGCTCCCGTGACCCGGTCCGAAGCTCCGGGACTCGCGGACCTGATCGCCGCTGCAGTGCGGCGATCCGTCCCTGGAGCTGAAGAACGGGGAGAGCCGTGTGTAAACACAGCTTCCCCGTGCTTCTCTGTGGCCGCAGCATCGATCGCGTCATCCCTGTTATAGGGGGACGCGATCGATGACGTCACACCTACAGCCACACCCCCCTACAGTTGTAAACACACACACACAGGGAACACTCAAAGTCACAGCGCCCCCTGTGGTTAACTCCCAAACTGCAACGGTCATTTCCACAGTAAACAATGCAATTTAAATGCATTTTTTGCTGTGAAAATGACAATTGTCCCAAAAATGTGTCAAAATTGTCCGAAGTGTCCGCCATAATGTCACAGTCACAAAAAAAAATCGCTGATTGCCGCTATTAGTAGTAAAAAAATTTTTTTTTTATAAAAATGCAATAAAACTATCCCTTATTTTGTAAACGCTATAAATTTTGTGAAAACCAACCGATTAACTCTTATTGCGATTTTTTTTTTACCAAAAATAGAAGAATACGTATCGGCCTAAACTGAGGAAAAAAAATGTTCTTTTATATATTTTGGGGGGATATTTATTATAGCAAAAAGTAAAAAATATTGCATTTTTTTTTTAAATTGTCGCTCTATTTTTGTTTATAACGCAAAAAATAAAAACCGCAGAGGTGATCAAATACCACCAAAAGAAAGCTCTATTTGTGGGGAAAAAAGGACGCCAATTTTGTTTGGGAGCCACGTCGCACGACCGCGCAATTGTCAGTTAAAACGACGCAGTGCCGAATCGCAAAAAGGGGCAAGATCCTTTCCCCGCATTTTGGTCCGGGTCTTAAGTGGTTAAAATTAGCACTTTAGATTTCAAATGTTCAAATCCCATAGACTTTAACAGGGTTCTAAAAGTTCACACGAACTTGCCGCGAACACCCCAAATATTTCGCTGTTCGGCGAACAGGCAATGTTCGAGTCGAACATGAGTTCTACTCGAACTCGAAGCTCATCCCTAATCCTGAATACGGGTGTAACATGTAACATGTTACAAAAGACGAACGTATCCTTTAAGCAGGGAGGTGCATGAGTGCAGGTTCCTCTACAGTAGAGTTAAGCTTGGACCCAACCCAAACCTCTTTTCAGCTGAATCTGGGAGGTTGTGGTCCAATCATTTGTGGTTACAGCATTCCCTGCTCAGGGAGAATGTTTCTGACATCATTGACCTAATATGGTCACGTGGCTATATTAGGCCAATGATGTCACAAGTATCCTCACCCCTTTGTGTGAAGCTGTGGGGTTGGAATTACCTCATCCCCAGAGGATTGGGCAAACACTGATAGTTTCCTTCCAAGTTTGATGGAACTTTCAGAGTTCATCCCTACTCTCTCTCTCTCTCTCTCAAGCAGCAGAGTTGTGATATCACCAAATCTCAAATTCTTATGAAACGGACAATCATAAGCAGAAAGATTTGATAATCTCACAATGCAGATATACAGTTATATGACTAAAGCCAGTGGAGAGCCTAGGCACACTCCCATACCAGGAAGTGCACTAAACAGGCAAAGCATTGGGTACTTTAAAGAGGACCTTGCATTAAAGGGGTTTTAAAGGTATTTTTCCCCCCTAAATAGCTTCCTTTACCTTAGTGCAGTCCTCCTTTACTTACCTCATCCTTCCATTTTGCTTTTAAATGTCCTTATTTCTTCTGAGAAATTCTCACTTCCTGTTCTTCTGTCTGTAACTCCACACAGTAATGCAAGGCTTTCTCCCTGGTGTGGAGTGTCATGCTCGTCCCCCTCCCTTGAAGGGGCGAACAGGAGAGTCAGGACACTCTCTACGTTGCAGATAGAGAAAGTAGCTGTGTGTTAGTGGGCGTCCTGACTCTCCTGTTTGCCCCCTCAAGGAAGGGGGCTAGCACGACACTCCACACCAGGGAGAAAGCCTTGCATTACTGTGTGTAGTTACAGACAGAATAACAGGAAGTGAGGAATTCTCAGAAGAAATAAGGACATTTAAAAGCAAAATGGAAGGATGAGGTAAGTGAAGGAGGACTGCACTAAGCTAAAGGAAGCTATTCAAGGGATTTTTTTTTTACCTTTACAACCCCTTTAACCACTTCCTGCCCGGTCAATGGATAATTGACATCCGGGAAGTGGTTGCGAAATCCTGACTGGACGTCTATTGACGTCCTGCAGGATTTCATGTCGGCGCACGCCCATGAGTGCCCATCTGTGCCGCCTATGAGTGCCCATCAGTGCCGCCGATGAGTGCCCATCAGTGCCGCCTATGAGTGCCCATCAGTGCCGCCTATGAGTGCCCATCAGTGCCGCCTATGAGTGCCCATCAGTGCCGCCTATGAGTGCCCATCAGTGCCGCCTATGAGTGCCCATCAGTGCCGCCTATGAGTGCCCATCAGTGCCGCCTATGAGTGCCCATCAGTGCCGCCTATGAGTGCCCATCAGTGCCGCCTATGAGTGCCCATCAGTGCCGCCTATGAGTGCCCATCAGTGCACATCAGTTCCGCCTATCAGTGTCCAACAGTGCCGCCTCACCATTTTTATTTTTTGTAGGAGTTTTTTTTTTTTTAGGGTCCACTTTAAAGGGGCACTATAATGGTTTTCTGTCATTTTTTATCGTGAAGTTTTGACTTTTTTTTTTTTACGATTAGTACAAAACCTTTATTTAAAAACTAAGAACTAAAAGTTGTACTTTAGGGTGTCCCAAAGACTCTGGTTTTACTGAATGGCTGTAAGCAACCAGGTTTATTCACTAAAGTAAACATTTTGAATTGGAAATGCAACAGTTTATACATTGTAAATGTTTACAAAAACAAATAAAACTGACCAAGAATTATTGGTTTTCCATTAAATGCTTGATGTTCTTCAGACCAGCATTTACAAGCTTATGCTGGATAAAGATGGGCAGATACACTATATTATCAAAAGTATTGGGACACCTACCTTTACATGCACATGAACTTTAATGGCATCCCAGTGTTAGTCCGTAGGGTTCAATATTAAGTTAGCCCCCCCTTTGCAGCTATAACAGCTTCAACTCTTCTGGGAAGGCTGTCCACAAGGTTTAGGAGTGTGTCTATGGGAATGTTTGACCATTCTTCCAGAAGTGCATTTGTGACGTCAGGCGCTGATGTTGGATGAGAAGGCCTGGCTCGCAGCCTCTGCTCAAATTCATCCCAAAGGTGTTCTATCAGGTTAAATGTGCAGGCCAGTCAAGTTCCTCCACCCCAAACTCGCTCATCCATGTCTTTAGGGACCTTGCTTTGTGACATTTTGGAAAATTTCATGTTTCCAACTTTGTGGGAACAGTTTGGAGACGGCCCCTTCCTTTTCCAACATGACTCTGCACCAGTGCACAAAGCAAGGTCTATAAAGACATGGATGAGCGAATTTAGGGTGGAGGAACTTGACTGGCCTGCACAGAGTCCTTACCTCAACCAGATAGAACACCTTTGGGATGAATTAAAGTGGAGACTGTGAGCCAGGCCTTCTCATCCACATCAGTGCCTGACCTCACAAATGTGCTTCTGGAAGAATGGTCAAACATTCCCATAGACCAGGGGTGTCAAACTGGCGGCCCTCCAGCTGTTCCGAAACTACAAGTCCCATCATGCCTCTGCCTGTGGGAGTCATGCTTGTAACTGTTAGCCTTGCAATGCCTCATGGGACTTGTAGTTTTGCAACAGCTGGAGGGCCGCCAGTTTGACACCCCTGCCATAGACACTCCTAAACCTTGTGGACAGCCTTCCAGAAGAGTTGAAGCTGTTATAGCTGCAAAGGGCGGGCCAACTCAATATTGAACCCTATGGACTAAGACCAGGGCCGTTCCACCCTATAGACTCCCTATGCAAGCCACTTAGGGCCCCGCAAAGCTGCGGAGGGCCCCCCAAATTACTAGGGGCCCCCCTGGTGAGAAGTCATTTTCAGTCCCTGGGGTGCCATTAAATTCATGTGTGTGTAAAGGCAGACATCCCAATACTTTTGGTAATATGGTTTATCTTTCCAAAAACTAAAAAACCAGGGTCAGGAAGATATCTTCCTGCCTGAGTTTCTGAAATAATGGGGCCTGCTGCGATGTTCAACAGTGACAGTATTGTATGCATGGTAACTTACTAGAAGACAGGTGACTTTATGATTAAGCCCTATAGAGGAGGCAAAACATGTTAGAGGAGCAAAGCTACAAGGAGTTTGGGCTGAAGTTGTATCTTTACCTTTCTAAATGGCTGGGTTCTGGTGTGGGGCCCTTCCATCTTTCGTCTTCAGGACCAGATCTGTGCTTTGGACTACACGGGTGGGTCACACATGGTAACTTACTATTTTGCTTTTGTTCATAGAAGCTTAAAGGACTTGGTCTGTCCTTAGAAAGAAATTGGAATCTCTTTCGGTGCATCAAAGGTGTCTGTTATCACCTTTTAGGACATCAGAAATACTTGTAATTGGAAGCATTACTTCTAAATGTTAGCCAATCTATGACCACCCCAGATTAAAGCCCAATTCTGGGGGGGGACTTGGAGCCCCCAGTACTGAAAGTATTACATTCTTGTGAAGTCTGGAGGAGATGAAAGTGCTGTATTACCTACCACTGCTCTGGCAGGCTCCTGCACCCTCCTTCTCTCCGTCTGGCACTCAGGTGCTGTAACACCCTCTAGTGTGCTAGAAGAGTAGTATATTTTGTGAAGACAGGTACATTTCCAGGCTTGGCTGGCAATCTAGCCTGGCTGTGTTTTGATCTGGGCTGGGAGTGGCTCAGGGTAGTGCTGGGTGACTCACAGGTAGCATCACCGGGACCTCCCACTTCTTTCCAGAATGTGATGGTGTTTACTGGAAATAGCGGTGGAATGGGGTGGGGGAGTTGCCTGGAGTATTCTGAGGAACCCTGACCAATCCCCAATCTGGATTGGCAGGGGGCAGGCCTCCTTAAATACCCAGGGTCCGTCCGGCTGTGAAGAAGTTGATCAGGCGGAAGATGGAGATGGAGTATTAGGCTGTCGGGGCCTTTGAGGGAGCTCCCCAGTCTGGGGGGGTGACTTTGGGCCTGGGCTTGGGTGCGGATGGGACCCTCTTACAACCCACTGAGGTGTTCTGACCAGGAGGCACAGGAGAAACAAGAGGACAACTGGCGAACACTGCCAGCCAAGTCTCCAGGAGTTCCACAGAGGCATCTAAGAGGGCTGGTGAGTGTTCACACAGTCAATCATCCAGCATACTTGTAAGGTTGAGAAAGATAAGGGGTGTGCCTGATAGGTCTGTTAAGATTACACAGCACCTAGGAAAATGTGATCAAGCTCTGGTGCCTATTGGACTTCACAGTAATATCTGGACACACTACAGAACTGATATAACAGGAAAGTGGGTGGCAATAGTTTAAAATGTTTTTTTTTTTGTAAAATGTCAATCTGATGGAATATCAATTTCTTTGACTTATTTATTATGCTCATGAACATGAGGTCATATACACACTAAAACTGCACCCTCTTTGTACACTTCAGAAAACACATGTTTGATTGACAGCTAATGTAACATTCTTTCCTGAACAACAGGTTCTAAAAAATTAATACTGATTCTCACTTGGAAATCCCCTAAAATACATATGTTATCCCAGTAAAAAACACACTTCCTGCCCTCCCACTCCAGTGCTCTATGCTGGCATAGCTTAGTAATGGCCACGCCCCTTATCACAATCCTCTAACAGACTTGTAAGGCTGAGAAAGATAGGGGGTGTGTCTTAAAAGGGCTGTTAGATTACACAGCGCATAGGAAAATGTGGTCAAGCTCTGGTGCCTATTGAACTTCACAGTTATATTTAGCTACACTGCACAACTGACATAACGGGAACGTGGGGGCAAGAGAATACAAATTAAGGTTGTCAGTAATATGTCAATCTGATGGAATATCTATTTCTTTGACCGTATTATTTATTATGCTCATGTGTATGAAGTCAAATGCCTATTACACCTGAACCCTCTTCGTACACTTCACAAAACACGTTTGATTGACAGCTAATGAAACATTCTTTCTTGAGTGCCAGGTTATAAAAAATGTATCATTCTTTCTATTTTTGCTAACATTACACTTTTTACATGTATAAGAACCTCTTTTGTGGAAAAAATACATTAACCAGGTTTTTTAGACTACAGTGACTGAACAATGAAGAGGGTTACCTGAGGATACAGTCTGCAGTCAAAAATCTGAAAGTTTGTGAAATAATTTGTTATAGATACTTTGTAGTTACATATGGTCCAGCTTAGATAATGCCAGTTTCAGGTATATTTCTTTCCTTCTCTCTTTCTATTCGTAGAATGCCTGATTTGCTAAAATGACATAAAAAAAAAAAATTGTGGCACAAAATCAAAAATCTGACAACAATTGTCCGATGGAGCATACAAACGGTCGGATTTTCCGACAACAGCCTGCCATCACACAATTCCCATAGTCAAATCCGATCGTGTGTACGGGCCTATAAACAAGAGGTGTGTTACTGGCTACATCTCCAGGTAAAAAAAAAATGGGAAAAAAGCATGAAAAACAAATGCAGCCAACACATTTAAGAATTCAGAAACTGCAATATATTACATTTTTGGGGGGATTTAATACTGCTTTAACTAATTTCCGTTGTGCAAGGTGTGCACTAAACCATTCAGTACACTTCTGCATCCTCACTTGACAGATGTTGAAGTCCATATGAACACATTCTAGAGTTTATACTGTATAGCATTAATAATTGTTAGGAATGTCATTCATTTTATGGTTTCCCCCATGGTAGTGCCCCTGGAAAACGTAAGTTTATTATGAAACACATAAGGAGGAGTGGTGCGACGTGCTGACGTCACCTCCTGTTCACTGCTCGCTTACCCAGGCGGACAGGTTTGTCCGATCGCACATCGGCCAGCATATCGGACTAAAGGCTTTCATATCAAGTTCTAATTGTAAGTGTGTTTTTTACCGTTTTGAATAATAAATCAAAAGGTTTTTATACTATTGGAGCCCTTATATCTTTTCATACACCACGCTATCTGCTCATGGGTCTAAACATCTGCTGTGGGATCTGACTAGCGGTGAAGCAGGCATGGGATACCTTTGAATATAGGAGGCTGTACTAGTGATTAGGGATGAGCTTCGAGTTCGAGTCGAACTCATGTTCGTATCGAACATTGCCTGTTCGCCAAACAGCGAAATATTTGGGGTGTTCATGGCAAATTCGAAAAGCCGCAGAACACCCTGGAAAAGTATTTGGGAGAAATATATATATATAAAGTGCTAATTTTAATGGCTTATATGCAAGTTATTGTGATAAAAAGTGTTTGGGGACCCGGGTCCTGCCCCAGGGGACATGTATCAATGCAATAAAGGATTTAAAAAAACTTCTGTTTTTTCGGGAGCACAGATTTTAATAATGCTTAAAGTGAAACAATAAAAGTGAAATATTCCTTTAAATTTCGTACCTAGGGGGCGTGTAAAGTATGCCTGTAAAGCAGCGCTTGTTTCCCGTGCTTAGAACTGTCTTTGCACAAAGTGTCATTTCAGAAGGATAAAACGTCATTTAAAATCACTGCTCCCGAAAAAACTGCAGTTTTTAAAACATTTTTTTTGCATTGATACATGTCCCCTGGCCCAAACACTTTTTAGGACAATAACTTGCATATTAGCCTTTAAAATTAGCACTTTAGATTTCAAATGTTCAAATACCATAGACATTTATGGGGTTCTAAAGTTCACATAAACCTTTGGTGTGTTTGCAAGTTCTGGTGCGAAGTGAATGGGGGGGTGTTCAGCTCATCCCTACTAGTGATATGTTTTCCCTGATCCTCTGTCACGGGGGATCACAGAGTTCCAGTAAGCAGTGAATCTTGCCTTTGGTGGTGGATTTCACAGGCATCTTTTCACCAGTTTGAAGTGTCTACATTTGTGGATGGACTTTAAGTGGCTTGCACGGGTGGATTGTCATAAATTTTGTTTCAGAATTGGACTTTATTTTTGATTAAGCACTTGAACAATTGATTTAATGCTCACGTTTAATCACCAACCATATGGGATTAATTACTAGATGTTTTTATGTTATTGATTGTAATGGTCACCACCGTTTATGACCTTACGTCCACCCAAGACAAGACAGCTTAGCCGACACTCACACACTGGGGCCAATTACTAATTAGTATCCAGACATTTCGGCAACGGGCTATAATTAACATGAGCTAATTACTACACCTGAGAACTCACATTCCTTTAGATAATGACATTCAAACAAAACATCATCACACAATGAGTTACCCTTCAATCCACATCTTTAGAGAGATGGTCTGTCTCCAACAGAAAGGTAGTCACACCTGGGCATCAATAGGCTTTAAACCGTGTTATCACACAATAAAATGTCTTTGGAGCAGACCTGAATTTACACCTCTACAGCCTTACACAATGGACAATGAAATGTCTAGGAGTAGATGCATTTAACACCTCTCAAAAGAATGTGTCCCCACATTGAATAAGCCAAGAACTTGTAATATCTCAAGACATCCTGCAAATGAACTATCATTAATGTCCCATCTCATGTAATACATGAATTATGATTTAATAGCCACCCTATGCCCAAAAGGGGCACAGGGTAAACTTAGACCCAAGAGTCCTTAGGGCCGCTGGCACAGGAGTATCCCCCATTCCTCAAAAGTCTCTGGGCGTCACGGGTCATCCTGTTACATTGATCATTCAATGTTCACTGGTGCTTGTAATCTAATTTAGCCATTTATTATTGTATTGGTTATTTTTCACATTTCACTTTATGGTGCCTATTACAGCCTTCTAATGTGTGTGTGCTCTTAGATAGCGCGACTATTTATTTTTTCTTATTTTCCCCCCTAAGATTTACAGCACTTAATTTTACCAATGGACAGCAATTCATCATTTTTCAGACCATGTATTGTAGTTATCTACTAAAATGCTGATCATCCGCTGGACTGAATTTACATATTCACAGACAATGAGCATCATATAGATGGGTTTTATACACAACCCCCTCTTTGCTATGTAAAGGCCAGATCTTCAGAAAACAATAATCCCAAAAGTTTGTGTTGTTCCCTACCTTCCAAAAGTGGTCCATGTGTATAATACATAGAGTGGATACATATACACTATATATTACCAAAAGTATTGAACTTTAATGGCATTCAAATATTATTAGTGGTGAATAGACATGTGCAGACTGGATAATTTTGTTCCTTTTTTTTTGGTTTTTGTTTGGAAAATAAATTTAGTTACTCCCGAAAATCATTTTGATTTATGTCGTTTTCGTCTGAAAACGAAGATTTTCGATGCTTTGTCGAATTTTCGTTGTTCAATTCGACAAAGCATCGAAAATCGTCATTCTGAATACAGTGAATAGGTAGAAATTGAACAACGAAAATTCGACAAAGCATCGAAAATCGTCGGATCTGAATGAAAACAAAAATAAAGCATTTTTATGTCGGATCTTTCGTGTTTTCGTTTCTTGCGCTTTCGTTTTCGTTCGTTAAAACGATAACGAAAATACCCGATTTTCGGACGAAAATGCATTCTAACGAAAACAAATCCACATGTCTAGTGGTAAATAATAATAGCTATGGATTTTGTTAATAAGAAAAACAGTCAAATAGATCCCTTGCAGCCAGCAACAATAGCTCCCCCGCACAACAAAAGACTACCCCAGAAACAATGGGCTCTGCCCCAGCAACAATTGATCCCCTGCAGAAATAATAGATCCCACCCCAGCAACAACAGACCCACATACAACCATAGACCCCACCCCAGCAACAATATATCCCACACACAACAATAGAACCCTCACACAGCAACAATGGACCACTCACAGCAAAATATCACAGCCAGCAACAAAAGATCCACCCCAGCAACATTAGAACCCCCCCCCCCCCAACAGCCAGCATCAACGGACCCTCCAGCAGCCAGCAACAATAAACCTCCCCCTCAACAGTAGATCCCCACCAGCAACATTAGACCCCCCATCAGCAACAATTAACCCAGATGCCTCATACACACTTACGGGTTTCTCGTCGGGAAAATTGCCATGAGAGCTTTTGGCCGGGAAAACCGGCCGTGTGTATGCTCCATCACAGTTTTCCCGTCAGGAAAGCTGCCGGGGAAAAAAAGAAGAATCAGCCCCCTTTTTTCTCGCCGGTATTCTCGGCGGTTTTTAAGCTGGCAGTTTTCCTATGGGAAAAGACTGCGGTGGAGCATACACACGGCCGGTTTCCGGACCAAAGCTCTCATGTCAGTTTTCCTGTTGGGAAACCCGGCTGTGTGTAGGGGGAAAAAGTAACCAAGCAGGTTCTCGGTTTTCCCCTCGGGTTTCCCGGCGGTAAAAAGTCAGCCGGGAAACCCGTACGTGTGTACTAAGCATCACACAAAAACAGATACCAACCAGTGACAATAAATCCCCCAGCAGCCAGCATCAATAGACCCTCCAGCACACCCCACACCCCTTGCTAATACATACATTCAGTGCAGGAGGTGTCAAAACTGTTTTCCCGCATTCCCACTGAAAAAAAACCTCCCCGGTCTATACTACATAAATAATTTACTGTGTGCTGCTAAAGTTTTCAGGTTTGACTTGACTTGACTCAATGTGTAATTAAATCCCTCCTATCATTTTCAGCCAAGGAAGCTGCCATCTTTGCCTCTATTTACTCTACAACTGCTATGATGCTGCACATGTGATCAGTTATGACACCAGCCATTGGATGATTTGACAGTTTGGTTGAAAGCACAACCAATGGGAGCGTTACATTTCCGTCATGTGCCGGAAAATAAAGGTTATGGATGGGTTTACTTCCACTTTAATAATCCTGGGAAAACTGCAAATCAGTTTTCCCCTTTACTGAATCCCGATTGCACCCCTCACCCTGCATGGGTGAAAACCCCTGAGTACTCTAAACTGCTTCTTTTCATCCCCTTAAAGGGACCACAACCTAAACAAAGGGGACACATACCTCCCATCCAGGACCCATCCCTGGTGTCCTGTACACTATCGACCTCTACAAAAGCCTATTCAAACTTATTTTACCCCCCAAAAAAAACTTGAAATAATTTTTGAGTCTTAGGGCATGAGACCTGAAAAATTATATCTACAGTTTGCATTACATTAGTATAATCATGTTTTGAATATAATAATAAATAGGCATACCCAGCATATTTAACCACTCGCTAACCCAGCTATAGACATATGACGGCTGCAGGAACACTCTGTCCCTCCAGGCGGCCGTCATATGATGTCCTCAGCTTCCGGTGTCATGCGCGCGCCCGCCGTGAGCCGAAGAATGTGCCCGGCAGCCGCAATGTCCGCCGGGCACCCGCGATTGCCTGTCACACAGTGTATAAACACACAGATCCACGTGCTGTCAGGTGACAGGAGACCGATGGTGTATTCCCAGTACAGAGGAACATCGATCGGTCTCCTTCCCTTCTCCGTCCCCTCCCCCTACAGTTAGAATCGCTCCATAGGTAACACATTTAACCCCTTGATCACCCCCTAGTGTTAACCCCTTCTCTGCCAGTGACATTTATACAGTAATTAGTGCATTTTTATAGCAGTGATCACTTTATAAATGTCAATGGTCCCAAAAATTGTGTCAAAAGTGTCCAATATTTCTGCCACAATGTCCCAGTCAAAAATATGTAGAAGGATACATATTGAACTAAACTGAGGAAGAATTTTGTTTTTTAAATGGGATATTTATTAAAGCAAAAAGTAAAAACCACAGGTGATCAAATACCACCAAAATAAATCTCTATTTGTGGGGAAAAAAATTATCAAAATTTCATATGGGTACAGTGTTGCATGACCGTGCAATTATCATTCAAAATGTTACAGCACTGAAAATTGGCCTGGGCAGGAAGGTTGTGAAAATGCCCAGTATTAAAGTGGTTAAAGGGGAGGAAAGAAAAATCGCCAAACCGGCATGGTATAGCACAATTAAGTAAAATACCATATAAAACAAATGAAAGTCACAAGCCGGTGAGGGGGAGAGAGAGGATGATAGTCCGGAGCAGGGCTGTCTTAATGAGAGGGCACACCTGGGCACTGCCCAGGGGCCCCAGCTTCATGGGGGGACCCTGCCCTTTCCCCAAAGCAGCTGGTCCTTGAGCCTGGGCTGCCCCTCTACATCCCAGATATCCCTCCAGCACTCTAACCCCTCTACACCCTAGATATTTCCTACCTCCTACCTACTTGATTTCTGTTTACCTGCACTCTCTCTATTTTAGGGGCCCAGGAGCATTAATTTGCCCAGGAGCCCATGATGCTATTAAGATGGCCCTGGTCCGGAGTGGATTGTAATGAACTTGGAGCTGTGTGGTAGTCCTTGGTGAAAAATCCGGCTGTGGAGCAGGATAAGCCTGAAGTCCATGCAGGGAGACCGGCGTAAGGCTGCCCTGTGTGGCCATGATGGTATATCCAGAAATTGGAACTTCCGCCCAAAGATGTGTCCAGGTGGAGTAGTGAGAGGAGCTGTCAGTCCAACCGCTGCGTGATCCAATCGGGACGTGTTTTGGAAACTTAACCACGCCCCCTTCATCATACCTAGCATATTTGACACTCTGGGTAGAAAACATTGTAAAAGAAAAGAAACAGACTCTAAAAACTGTAGTTTTCCCTAACATGAGTGGTCAATGTAGAAGCGCCCCTGTCAACCTCAGGAGGTACTTTATGGTTTTATGGGACCTTGGTTGAGAAAGGCTGCCTGCTCTACAGTGATAAAATAGTTAGGCCTCGTACACACGATCAAATCTGTCTGCTGGAAACGGTCTGCTAGACCGTCCCAGCAGACAGATTCGATCGTGTGTACGGGCGAGCCGACGGATTTGGCCACCCGACAGATTTCAAAGCATGCTTTGAAATCTATCGGGTGGGAATCCGTCTGCCCGACATGTCTGCTGGTTAGTACGCTAACCAGCAGACATGTCTTCTCGCACACGCGTCAAATGGTTTCGGCGCATGCGCGGAAGTGTTTTACTTCCTGGTGCGGTGACGTGGCGGCGTCAACGTCACAGCCACGTCACCGACACATCAGCGCGCCGTCTGCTGGCGGGGATTTTGGTTTGCTCGTGTGTACACGCGAGCAAACCAAAATCCTAGCAAACAGATTTGTTCAAATCGGTCGGCCCGACCGATTTGAACAAATAGATTGCCTCGTGTGTACGAGGCTTAAGAGATTGCTGGCTACATAAAATCAAACTGACATTTCCAGCAGCATATCGTTCCACAGAGTAGGATTTCCCCAAGTGACTCCTCTAAAACCATTTTAACAATAATTGCCTTAAATAATACGTTGGAGGAAAGGTTATGGATATTGTCTATAATAAAAAAGCAATAATGGGTGCTTGCTTGAGAAGCCTATCTGCTTACTTGACACTTATTAGCATAGAAATTGATGTTTTTCAAACAGTTTTCCACGGTTAGTGATATTAATTACATATAACGCTGAGAAAGGGTAAGCTGTTTACTGCCCCTGGGGCATCTAAGAGCTTTCCAACATACGTTTATCAAACAGATGGCAGGAAAAGCCGAATGAACATGCATGCCTTCGAAGGAATATACAAGAAAGAAGGGCAAGATGTTTTGCCATAGATGTAATTCACACTGAATTAAGCTCAGGATTTTGTCCTTGAAAATGTCAAGTCTAATATACAGTCATTAAGCCTAATTGGCTGCTAAATTTAACCCCTTCATTGTTGGGGTATTTAGTGCTTTTGAAGAACATTTAGTAAGACATTTTTTTTTTGGATGTCGACGGGCTGGTGGCGGGGCTGGGGGCGCAAACAAACTGAAAAAGAAAACATCAATTGCAGCCACTGTGCCCATGGAACGCAGCCACTGTGCCCATGGAACGCAGCCACTGTGCCCATCGAACGCAGCCACTGTGCCCATCGAACGCAGCCACTGTGCCCATCGAACGCAGCCACTGTGCCCATCGAACGCAGCCACTGTGCCATCAATTGCCGGCACTGTGCCATCAACTGTCGCCACTGTGCCATCAAATGTAGCCACTGTGCCATCAAATGTAGCCACTGTGCCATCAAATGTAGCCACTGTGCCATCAAATGTAGCCACTGTGCCATCAAATGTAGCCACTGTGCCATCAAATGTAGCCACTGTACCTATCAATTGCTACCAGTGTGCCCGTCAATTGCTGCCAGTGTGCCTATCAGTTGCCACTACTGTGCCCATCAACTGCTGCCAGTGTGCCCATCAATTGCTGCCAGTGTGCCCATCAATTTCTTCCACTGTGCCCATTAAATGCTGCCAGTGTGCATCCCCCACCTGGCCAGCACTTACCTGTCTCGGTGGAGTAGCGGGTCATGGCAGTGGTGTCCTCCACACTCCTTGATGTTGTCAGCAAATCAGGTGACAGGTAACAGACCCAAGCAGCTGATTGGCTGAGAGGCGGTCCAATGTTAAGAAAAGCGAATATTCGTTTACTTTCCTGACACAACGCTGAGTGAACGGCGAGCGCCCAGACGTGTGTATACCCCATCGGATTATTTCCATCGGAAATTCCAAAGGAATTTTGTCGAAGTTTAGATAGAGAACATGTTCTCTTTTACTCCGATGGAATTCCATCGGAATTCCGATGTGATTTTGGTCGGACAAAGGTCCAGCCGTGTGTATGGGGCTTAAAGCGGGGGTTCACACAAATTTTTTTTTTTAACATTACATTCAGGCGAGTTGTTATGACAATCAGCTCTTTTTTTTTTAAATCCTTGCCGTACAAACCGTTTTAGATGTATATGTTCACTACGGCTTCAGGGTATAATCTTCGGTACTGGGCTTTACTAGTTGATTGACAAGCTTCCGACGGGCGTTCCACGAGTTGCCGAAAGAAGCCGGACTGCAAGTCGGCTCTATACGGCGCCTGCGCGCCGACGTTCGGTTTCTTTTGGCAACTCGTGACTCGCTGTATGTGCCGTTCGGAAGCCTGTCAATCAACTAGTAATGTCCAGTTCTGAAGATTATACCCGGAAGCCGCGGTGAACATATACATCTAAATTGGTATGTACGGTAAAGATAAAAAAAAAATAAAAAGCTGATTGTCATTATAAAAGTTCGCCTGAATGTAATGTTAAAGAAATTTTTTTGGGGTGAACCCCCGCTTTAGGTCCCTTTCACACTTGTACAACTTCAAAGTCGCGCGATTCTACCGTGATTTTGCCGCGATTTCACCGCAATTCCGGCCACGATTTCAACGAATGCCTGTGTAAGTGGCATCAAAATGCGACCAAAGTAGTGCAGGGACTACTTTGAAGTCGGCACTACTTAGTCGTGCCACTATGAATGGTGTTCATTGAAAATCATGGCGAATGACTTGTCATGCGATTTTGCAGTACGAAATTGTGAGACAAGTCGTATAAATGTGAAAGGGGCCTTAGTCCCCTTTCACACTTGTACGACTTCAAAGTCGCGCGATTTTCCGTGATTTCAATGAGTGCCTGTGTAAGTGGCATCAAAATCGGACCAAAGTAGTGCAAGGACTACTTTGAAGTTGGCACTACTTAAAGTCGTGCCAGTATGAATGGTGTTCATTGAAAATAATAGAGAATGACTTGTCATACGATTTTGCTGTCCAAAATCGTGGGACAAGTCGTATAAGTGTGAAAGGGGACTTAACTGTTCCTTATATTCACATCAGAACAAAGACATTATGGGGTTGATTTACTAAAGTTGTAGAGTGCAAAATCTGGTGCAGCTGTGCATGGTAGCCAATCACCTTCTAACTTCAGCTTGCTCAATTAAGCTTTGACAAAAAAAAAAAAACTTGGAAGGTGATTGATTTCTATGCAAATCTACGCCAGATTTTGCTCTCTCCAGATTTAATAAATCGACCCCACGGGTCTGTAATGCCATTGGCCTAATGTGAATAAAACTATTCTTGAATGTTGCATGGGGACAATTCCTGTTTTTCCAACAGTTATAAAAATAAAACATGCAATCCAACCCTTCTACACTCTCCAGAGCTAAAAGGTTTAACGGACGTTTCATTGTAGCAAATGTTTAATAGCAAATTAACCACCAATGTTACCTTGAAAATTACACTCTTGGGTACTGTTTCCTGTTTGTACATGACGGCCTTTTATCTTTCTGCAAAAAGAAGTGGAAATAGAATCCACTGACATCATTCATAAACTCTTTACTAAATAAACACCCTTATTATTAGACAATCCTCATACGAGCATTTGCCAATCATGGTTTTGGATTTCAGGATAAATGCTTTTACCAATTTAAGTCATACTGTATATCACCATGCACAACTTCCCGAGAAAGCAAAATGCAGCAAAAAATGGGGGTTGTTTAGCTACACGGATGCAATTGGATGTCATGTGTTGTGTCTGCAGTGTGCTTACAAGGGAATGAATTATATAACAAGGCAAAAGAAACATGACGAATGAACATTTACAGCATGAACAGAAGAAACAGATCAGCATCTACATCAGACTTTTCCAACCTTTTTACCCTGGAGGGACCCTAAAAATGCTTAGGTCTCAGGGAACCTCGGCTACAAATTATTATATTCATAGCTCACACTACAGGAACATAATCAGCAATTTGGTATATACAGGGGGTCCCCAGGGTTACAAACTAAATTTATATAATTTTTTTAACACAAAAACCCCTAAACAATTATATACACAATAAAACAACAATAATATTTATAAGTATGCCGCACAGCCAAACACTGTGTAAGTGATTTCACAACACTTCTAATAGAATAATCCAAATATATATATATATATATATCAGTGTAGATATTAAAAAAAAACTGTCTAAAAAGTCCAAAGGTGTGCACCCCAAAGCTCAAACACACTCTACCGATCGCTCACGATGTTCATTCAGAAAGGGAAGTGGCCGGTAAATGACCCCTTCTCCCACTCATCCTAAAACATCCACAGCAACAACCGGTGGCAGAGGAGGGAAGCCGGAAGTGCTGTGGGGGGAAGGAGGGGGAGCCAGGTCAGTGGGGGAAATCTGTTCTGCACAGGGTAATTAGGGTGTGCCTGGGCACACCTGGCACACCCTGTGCGCACACCTATGAAAATGTGCCATAAAGGTGTAATGACAGAACATTCAAATTACATATATATATATTTATTTATATCTGTGTAAATTAACTATGAATTTATCGATTAATCTTTAATTTTTTTGATCGATCAAAATTCCAGTGACGTCACGGACACCGGCGTGTCCATCTTGCCGTGTCCATCTGAAGGGCTCCTTTGCTGTACCTTCATATCTCCATGACAGCGGGACCTTACTATCTGCTACACGCAAGGGCTGTTACACTTCCCTCTTTTACTTCCCTCTATCAACCTGGGATTCTACAGCCTTCTACTGGGAGTTGTGATAGTTCCCTTCACGGGACATCTACATGCCGACGGACTGATGTTAACCTCTCCTCATCTGGATTCAGCAGTGGTATCGTTGTACACATTTTTATACCAGTATCATACTTGGCTACATGTTTTTATGACTGCTTTTGCTACCGTTTGGTATTACTTGCACCATTTTTACAGTTTATGTAGCTCCATCAATTTTATCTCCAGTGCCATATTTATTTTGTTACCTACTTGAAGACTATAAAAGTTTTAATGCTATTCCCATCGAGCGCTGCCTTTGTGTGTTTTTTGCATCCTGCTATCCATTTTTCCAGTGGTTAGGAGCTGCACTGGGAACCAGCCTGCAAGGAGATCAGCTAAAAGTAGTTGGATCTGTATGGGCGTTATAATTAATCGAAATCAGTCGATTAATCGATTATTGATTGATTTGATTAATTGATTAATCAAACACAAACATTTTAATCAGTAACAGCCCTAATATATATATATATATATATATATATATATATATATATATATATATATATATATATATATATTTATTGGGAAGCTGTGAGGATGGAAGTTTCTGTTCTATCGAGGAGGGGAGGAGGGATTTGCCTGGGTTTCTTTTATCTGTATGGAGGTGAGCAGGCCCTTCACCTTGTGATGGAAACCTCACAGTGGATGGAGAGATTAGGCACGGGTGGGGGGGGGGGTTGAAGTTGTTGATTTTGTGCACATATCCATATAGGATTTCATCAGCATTGTTTTGTATTTTATGTCATTACATCCTTATGGGACTTTTTGGACTGTTTTTTAATAGCATTGCTGTGCTACACTGATATATATTTTTGGAATAAACAAAATAATACCCTTAATTTAGAAAAAATAACAAAAACTATATTTTCTACTTTTTGCTATAAAACATATCCAATAAAATATAAAAAAATAAATAAAAATTCTTCATAAATTATGGCCAAAGTGTATCCTGCTGCATGTCCTTGGTAAAGAAAAATTCTAATGTATATTGATTGATTTGCATGAAAGTTATAGCGTCTAGAAACTATGATATAGATACTGTATTTATTTTTATTTTTTTAGTTAATGGTGGTGATCAGCGACTTATAGTGGGACTGCGATAGTGTGGCGAGCAATCTGACACTAACTGGCGCTGGGGAACTAACTGCCACTGACATCTCCAGTAACACTAATGCCGCGTACACACAATCGGTTTGTCTGATGAAAACGGTCTGATGGACTAAACCGATCATGTGTGGGCCCCATCGGTTATTTATCCATCGGTTAAAAAATTAGGAACTTGTTTTAAAATGATCTGATGGATAAAAAACCTATAGAAAAAAACGATCGTCTGTAGGCACGTCCATCGGTTAAAAATCCACGCATGCTCAAAATCAAGTGGACGCATGCTTGGAAGCATTGAACTTCATTTTTTTCAGCATGTCGTTGTGTTTTACATCACTACGTTCTGACACGATCGTTTTTTTAACTGATGGTGTGTAGGCATGACTGATCATCAGTCAGCTTCATCAGATAACTGATGGAAGAATCCATCAGACCGTTTTCATTGGATGGACCGATTGTGTGTACAGGGCATAATACAGTGATCAGATATAATACCGTACACTGTCACAGTAATAATGACACTGGCTGGGAAGGGGTTAACGTTTAGGGCAATCAAGGGTTAAATGTGTGCCTGGCATTCGCTAAGCCGATCAGCGGCTTTTGGGCACAAATCAATGGCTGAGACCCACGGATCATGCTTGTGCTGCAGTAAATGACAGCACAGTCTTCCGGGTGCGCACATGCATGTGTGATCGGACCTGGAAGAAAGCCACGATGTATAGGTATGTGATGGTGCCTGTACGAGACAACTTGTCACAGTAAATGTACTACGGCAGGTCAGCAAGTGGTTAAAAGAAGAATATTGAAAGTACGATAGAGTTTTCATTTTCTCTTTGGTTTCAGATATAGAGCCCGGAGAAGCACCGGATGGCGGCGGGAGGGGGGGTGTCCCCTTCCGCGGCCTGTAAGAACGATCAAGCGGTGGAACCGCCGCTATGAGGATATCTGGATGATGCCTCTGGCTGCAGGCATCATTCAGATATCCACCCGCAAAGTCCAGGCCGTCAATTGACGGCCACTTAGGATGGGAGATTCCATCTCTGGCCATCAATTGTATATGGGCGGGTATTGAAGTAGTTAAAGTAAAATAGAAAAAAAGTATAAATTTGGAGAATGGACTTCTACTGCACCTTTTCCCCTTTCCCCTGGGAAGACGCATATTGTTCACAGCACACCCAGATGCTGGAGGACTGACTGCCTGACCATGGAGTATATTTTCTAAGTGCATAACTGTTGGCTAACCCAGGAAATTTGAGAGACATTTGCCCAGATTCAGAGAGAATTAGATTCTCGTAGCGTATCAGAAATACACTACGCCGCCGTTTTTTACCTGGCTCTACGTGGAATCCAGGTAGATTTTGTCCAGTAAACGACGGCGGCGTAGTGTATTTCTCCCGTCGCAATCCATCTGCGCGAGTAGGGGGCGTGAAGCATTTAAAATAGGCGCGTTCCCGCGGCGATCGAACTGCGCATGCTCCGTTCGCAAATTTCCCGCCGTGCATTGCGCGAAATCACGTCGTTACGTCGTAGTAGCGTCGTTTACGTACATTCCTATTCCCGAACGAGTTACGTTAAAAAAATAATCATTTCAAATCGACGTGGGAACGACGGCCATACTTTACATGGGTTACGCACTGTTAGACCAGCAAAAAGCTCCTTTAACATTACGTAGCCAAAAAATGACGTAGGCGATTGCGAGGGACACTCGTACCTTTGTGGATCGCCGTAAAAACTAATTTGCATATCCCGACGCATGAAAACGATGCAAACTCCTCCCAGCGGCCGCAACAATATCGCAGCGTAGATCCGAAGGCTTACGAAGACGTAAGCCTCTCGGATCGAAGCCCGAAGCCGCCGTATCATGGTTTGAGGATTCAAACTAGTGATACGGCGCGCGAAATTTGAAATTACTCCTGTCTAACACCAGTTAGACAGGCGTAATTGCTCTGTGAATCTGGGCCATTGGGTTTTGAGGGTAATTTTTCCAGGTCTCCCAGTAGTTGAAGTAGATTACTTAAGTCTCTGGAAGATGCTCTATATCTACAGACTGCATGGGGAGGAGGTGCTGTCATTAGAAGATGACCTGGGGAAACCAAATGCCAAGTGGGCAGAGAGTAGGAGGACCACGTGTCTCAGATTGCCCGCATTTTGCAGGTCTGTCCCAGGCACCTTCATTCCAGGACAATACAGTGTCCCGGAATGAAACTGACACAGCCCCCCCCCCGGCTGATCTAATGCCCCTAAAAAAGGCTGCCACATCACCGCTTTACTCACTGACAGTACTTGTCCTGGTCGGGAATGTGGCAGGCGCAGCACTATGAAGTGCCTCATGCGCTGTGGCATTAGAAGAATTGTGATATCTCTGACTTTTCCGTCCAACAAGACTGTCTATTACTGTGAAAATTCTTCTAGCGCCGTTCTATGGAAGCAGTAGGTTTAAAGAGCACACCAAATGCTTAAAATAACTTCTTTAATAACTTCATTTTTCTTCATATATAACACGGCTGCTTTGCAGCAGACAGTCCATGTACAAAAACACGTGATGAATAAGTATAACAGAAAATGGAGGTTCAAATATTCAATCTTGTCATTTAACACAAGATAGTGGAGATAGAGAGAGAGAGAGAGAGTGGGAGGTGGAAGGTGTGCAGCTGGCTGTTGCTGCAAGACAAACCTGTATGTGGGGATCTGTCTGTCTGTCTGCCATGGAGACTACATCCCTGGTGTGGGGGGACTTTGTGTCTGAAGGACTGGGAGGCTGGTAGACCTGAGGTGACTAGCGAGTCCAAGAGGGGCTGAAGGAAGTCCGGAAGTCTGGGAGACAGTGGACTGGAGAACCTGTTGAGGCCAGGAGTGGGCCAGGTTAGCAGGTACATAAAGGCTAAGTAAGCCTAGGAGCCAGGAGGCTTGGTATTTTGAGTTCTGTGAACATTACTGGAGAAGAACCCCTGCGTGGGAAATCCTGTATGTGAACTGTTCTTTTGTTTCCTTCAATAAAAATGGGCTGCCATGCCCTCAAACATAACATCTGACTGCTGTGGACTCGCTAAAAAAACGCATTTACCATTGAGTTAAACCCCCAACGTCTACAATATATATATATATATAACTGTGACACATACCTATTTTTAGCCCCTGGCTTCCAT
This sequence comes from Rana kukunoris, assembly GCA_029574335.1. Classification (NCBI taxonomy): domain Eukaryota; kingdom Metazoa; phylum Chordata; class Amphibia; order Anura; family Ranidae; genus Rana; species Rana kukunoris. The sequence goes on from CM056050.1 coordinate 56,876,904, forward strand.
AAAACAAGACTCTGGCCTTGTGTGTCTGCTCTCTGTCTCCATGTGTCTCTCTGTCTCTGTGGTGGAATAACCTAGCAGCACATGGAGTATTAGGGAACCTCCCAGACAGAAATGGATGCAAAGGAGGCTGTGATAGGTCAAGACTTTGCTCAATGTGAGATTAGCTGTGATTGGGCCAAGGCTTCTGATGAGTCACAAAAGCTTAACTCTATGCTTTCTGGCATGAATTCAACTGTGAATAACTTTGCTTTTGTCTCTCACATATAAACATGTGCACTACATTAGGTTCTCAGCAGGCTTAGCTGTATATACATGTAGGTTATATTAGCTACCTAGGACAGGTTCTAGCTGGCCAGCTACAGGGAATGCCTGGAGGAGCACAATCCATGCCCATGCCCTGCTTGTGATTGGAGAAATCATAAATCCCGCCTCTTGTGTCCAATCACTGTGCTGCGATTCGTTACAGCACAAGCTGATTTTTGGGAAGGGGGGTGTCCCTGAATGGTAGTTTGGAAATGTGGTCATCCTATCAGAGAGCCCAGAAACTCCAGGCTGCTGGGAGGCAGGAAGGTTCAGAGTCAGGGGTGCAAGGAGGCTTCTCAAACTGAGCGCCACCCCATATGAACCTTTAGTTACCACAGGGAGGAAGGTCATTAGAAGTTATTTGAAAGTATAAAAAAAAAAAAGAGCGCACTGGCCTAGTGCAACACCTCAGACACCACTTGAATATGATAAATGTATCAAAATACTCAAAAAAAGGATACAAATCACAGACATATCATCTTATCTCAAATCCAGGGTCTTTAAATCACTAGTATCTGGATAATATGCATATGGGCAGCACAGTGGCTAAGTGGTAAGCACTTTTGTCTAGCAGTGCTAGGGTTGTTGGTTTAAATACCAACCACGGCACTACCTGCCTGGACTTAGCATGTTCTCCCTGTGCCTGTGTGGGTTTCCTCCTGGTACTATGGTTTCCTCCCACCCTCCAAAGACATGCTGGTAGGTTAATTGGCTCCTGTCTAAATTGGCCCCAGTATGTGTACGTATGAATGTGATTTAGGGACCTTAAAGGACAGTGGCCGATGTGTATGTGCAATATACAGTATATATGTAAAGTGCTGCATAAATTGATGGAACTACATAAGCACCTATAATAAATTAATAAATGCTGAGTGGAAAGACCTCTTTATGAAATGCAGCAGGTGCAAGACGTCTACTTTATGAACACCCCATGCTCAATCTCTTCATCCACTGTGAGGTTTCCATCACAAGTAGAAGGGCCTGCTCACCTCCATACAGATAAAAGAAACCTTCTCTCTTTAAAGAGACAAGCCTTCTTTCTCAGAGCTGACCTGTTTGTTATTTTAGTATCAAAGATTTCCTCGATCTGATGAGAGCTGCAAGTCCAGGAAAGATTCCTGGACAGCATAAGAATTGGATTAGTTTAGCCGCAGGTGGAGGGCAGAGGGTACAGGTGCACCATCTAGCCTGTTCCAGACAGCCCATTAAACCCTATGACAGGATGACAGCTCCTGCAGCTGGATGGGGCTGGACTGGGCATATAGTGGTCCTTTGGTTAATGGGAGTATGTGCCCAGGGACAAATTCCTAGAGCGCTGACTTCTTGCATTTCAGGCATTCGTCCCTGGACACATACTGCACTAAATATTTATACTGCTAGGTACACTGCCCAACCACAGGAGCTGTCAGCTTCTCATAGAGTTTGACAGGCAGCCTGCAGCAGGCTGGATGGTACGCTTGTGCCCTCCACCCCGCAGCTAAATGCCAGTGTTCATGGAGCCTTAATGCTATTGATAGACTGCATAATATACTTTTTAGCATTTTTTATTTTGCACATAGTCCTACTTTATGTGGCAGGGGATAGAGTTTATCTGAAGTCTGACAATTGCTCCTGCCTGAACAATATAAACAGAGGAACCCTGTGCCTACAAGGAATGCAGACAACCATTAAGGCCCAATTTTAACGATCCAATTTTACGGCCATAATTGTCTGAGGGATGTGTTGTGTCGGATAATCCGACCTGTGTATGCCCCATCAGACAATTATTGGCTGAATTAACGACAACAAATGTTGGCTGTTCATGCTCACCAACTGTCTGGCAATAAATCTGTTATGTCGGTTTATCAGATTGTGTGTACACAAGTCTGTCCAACTGAAATCCAAAGTACTAAACATCAGACAACAGACAACAATAGCAGAAGTTGCCCAAAGGGTGGCGGTGAAAAACCTGAAAAAACACGTGATTTGGTGAATGTTGGCTGAAAATGTTGTGCCGCCTGTATGCAGAACAAGTTCAAGGCCAACGTCACGCCCTTCGGACCAAAAGCCATGGAAAAGTCAGCTGGAAGTCTGATCGTGTGTATGAGGCTTTAGGCTCTGTTTTAATTCATGTGAGAATTCTAATGATAAGCCTATTTTAATAATAATAAAAAAAAAGAACATAATAAATTACAGACAGTGCACAAATGAAGAACTGATATCAGACTGGTGAATAAAATAAATGTAACACCTTCCTCCTAATGAGTGGGTGCTATATGTTCAAATTATAGTTATCTGAGCAGTAGTTAGCTCAGAAGGATTGTGTCTAAATTGAGGCTCTGTCTCAGTCCAGCTGGTTGCATGAATTTCCTTCTGACCATGGGTGTCGCTGTCACCACTGGTCAGTGTTGGAAGGGCAGCAGGCTGGATGTTTGCGTACCTCTTTCCCAGAAGCAGCCCAGGGGGTGTGGTGAACCCCCTGTGCATTCTGGGAGAGGGTACTTAAGGGGCAGACACCATTTTGTGGGGTTTGTCTTTTGATCCTCATCTGAGGGCCCTCCTGGCCTCAGGAATGTGTTGGCAGTTTCCGCACTCTGGGCCATGTTGGCTTGAGGCCTCGCAACTGAGATGTAGGCCCAGGAGTTACTGGGGCCTATTGATCCAGGGATATTCCTGCGTCGCCTTGCCTGATGGAAGGGACCGAGAAATTGAGGGCTCAATAGGAGGATGTATCAAAGTTACCTCACAGTGCTGCCGGAACGGCTGAGAGATCCTGGCACTGAGAGCTGTGTTCTTTTACTTCAGAAACTAACCCAGTGAGGGGTTGATCTAGTCTGTGGCAGAGACTAACGAACAAATTCTTCTACCAAGTCTGCGGCAGAGACTTGATTTTGATCGAGCTTCGCACCGGCTGCTAGGACAGTGAGGCCCTGTACACACGATCAGACATGTCCGAGGAAACATGTCCGACGGACCGTTTTCATCGGACCAGGCTGAATTGTCTGTTGGTCTGATGTGCGTACACACCATTGGACCAAAATCCCCTTGGACCAGAACGCGGTGACGTAGAACACGACGTGATGAAAAAACAAAGTTCAATGCTTCCAAGCATGCGTCGACTTGATTCTGCGCATGCGGGGGATTTTGGTCCGATGGTTTGTGTACTAACCATCGTACCTGTCCGGACAGGTGTCCAGCGGACATGTTTTCAAGCATGTTTGGAAATTTTTGTCCGCTGGAAAACGGTCCGATAGGCCGTACACATGATCGAACATGTCCGCTGAAACTGGTCTGCGAACCAGTTTCAGCGGACATGTTCGATCGTGTGTACGTGGCCTGAGAGACAGTGAGAGTGGGCCTATCCGGTGGTTGCTGAGTCCAGCGTAAAGACGGCTGTCCCTCTGGACCTAGGAGAATATTCGTGATCTGCAAGTAAAATACCCGAGTCCTTCCCCATCCCTCTATCCCTCTGTTGGAAAGTTTGTTCAATAAAACCCTTGAAAGAGTCTTTGTGTTGCTGCAGACATTTCTTCTGGATAACTTTTCAAGGTGAACCCCTGAGACGAACGCAAGGAACAGTAAGGTAACGGTAGGCCCAAATCTAAACCAGCAGCTCCTTCGGGGGTAGTGCTACATAAACAAAGTTATAATCCTAACTCTTAATTAGGATGTTCCAAGAAGCACAAAAATCCCCAGGTATCTGATAAAAACGGACAAGTGCCGTCTAATCTGAACCACTAAAGCCATCCGATAAGCCATTTCTGCTATAACAACCATAGCAAGAAAAATAATAGCAACATTAGCAGCATGGCATTTATTTATATGGTAATTTTCTTCAGCTGGAACTGTAGGGAACTTTGCAATTTGAAGATGAAAGCTATTGTAATCAAAAGAAAGCCACAGAAATGCAATATATATGCCAAGACAGCTCAAGAACAATGGAAAAGGATTGCTTGTAATCATTGTAAGATAAGTGATTCTGTTCAAGGAATCAATCGGGTCCTTTTCTAAACCATGCTATGAACAAGTACAATTTGTAAATGTAAATATATGTAAAATATAGCTGACAAATAAAAGGAATGTGTGGTGGTTTTATATTTTATTCCCTTCTTTTTATGTTTAGGATTAGCGAGTCAGATTCAAGCTAAATGTGAAGCCGATCCATATTTTGGAAATTAAGTGTTTAATTTACATTGACCGATAATGAGCTACATACTTCAGACTGGATTTATCATATAGATAAGACCAGGCATTTCTCATCACTTTAAAGTGACATTAAAGTGATTGTAAAGTCTCGTTTTTTTTCTATAAAAAACAGACATGTTATACTTACCTGCTCTGTTGCAGTGAATTTGCACAGAGCAGCCCCAATCCTCCTCTTCTCGGTTCCCTCGTGTGATCCTGGTCCCTCCCTCCTGTTGAGTGCCCCCACAGCAGGTAGCTTGCTATGGGGGCACCCTCTCTCTCCTGATTGGCTAAATGAATTTGATTGACAACAGTGGAAGCCAATGGTGCCGCTGCTGTGTGTTTTTTTAAACAACAAACAAGTTATACTTATTTTTGATTGAAAATGTATACTTTATTTTTCAAAGAAAATATACAAAAAAAACAAATACTTCAACAGGGTACATTCAACTCTGTACTGCGACGCAGCGCATTAATACACTACATGACAATACAGTTCCAAGCGTACAAATAAATTACATTCATTCATTCATCCTGCGGTATGATGCCCGATGTGTTGTGCAGAGTGATATACCCTGCAACATCACATCATGCATGACGCCACATTACCCTGATATCAGTACTTTAAAATGCATGTCATATAATTCTAAGTTATTTTACTGTCAAGTCATTTTACTGTCAAAAAATAGCATTCAACTGGGCGACGGGTGTGATGGGGGAAGGGGAGGGGTAGGGGAGGGGGGAAAGAGTTCACAGGCCCGAAGCTTTATTGAACTGCCAGTGTAAACATACAGATGGGGGAGGGGGGGAAGGGGAAATCTTCAGACGTCCTCTTCCTCCTTAACGTCCATCAAGGTGTAATCCCTCAGCAGACTGAAGATCAGTCTGTGACAGTCCTCGATGGACATCCTCTCCCGCTGGTGGATGAGGCATTTTCTGGCACACCATACGGCGTCCCTGAAGCAGCACAGCACCCGCCAGGCACTGTCAATGTCCTCCTCCAAGTGAGTCCCACAGAAGAGTCCGTTTAACACACCAAAGTGTGTAATAGCGGTCTGTGGTACAAAGTCTTTAAGTTCAGGTTCCAAGGCACTCAACAGGCACTGTGCAAAGGGGCACTCCCAGAAAACATGAAAAGCAGTTTCCTCCTGGATGATGCAAAAGGGGCAGTGCCTGTATCTGCACAGGTTTCTGGCATGCATGAATGTTCTGAGTGGCAGTCCCCCTTGGATTGCCATCCATGCCAGATCTTTGTGCCTGTTGGCGAGTCTCTTTGAAGAAACATTCCTCCAGACCACTTTGCACGTGGCTGAAGGGAGGCCTGGAATAGTCTCAAAAATGTCCGATGCTCTAATCAACTTGTGGATGGTTTTGGGTTTCCACAAGTCGGACTTAACTCCATGCAGCCCCAACTCATTGATGAACTTGAAAGTATCCAAGTAATACCATGGAGTGTCCCAGTTGTAGGGGACGGAGCTGTCCCATTTGTCCCATCCAAGGGTCCTCCAAAGAGGCAGGAGGAAAAAACGGGACATGGAGTTACCACCAGAGTCCACAGTTCTGTCAACCAAGGTCCTGCGGATGCAGTTACAAGCAAAAGACACCCTCAATAGAGTAGCGATGTCAGGCACGCCTTTACCGCCTTTGAGAGGTTCCTTGAACATAACCGCCCGCTTAACTCTGTCCATTTTGGAGCTCCTGATGAAGTGAAACACCGCCCTGGTGATGGCCTTGCAGGTGTTTACCCGTGGGGGCCAGGCCTGGGCGAGGTACTGCAACACAGGGAGGATCTCGCTGCGGAGTACCAGTGTTTTCCCTTCGATGGCGAGTTCTCTGAGGCTCCAAAGTCCGAATTTCTGTCTCATCTTGGCCAGTCTTTCTTCCCAGGACTTCAGGGCTGCGCCCTCCGCTCCAAACCAGACTCCGAGAATTTTGATGAAGTCCGCTTTGATGTTGAACGGTATGGGCGCAGAAGAAGGCAGGTACCACTTTCCGAAGAGCATGACTTCCGACTTCCCGCAGTTGAATACTCTGGTTTCTCTTCAGAACGAACAAATCTTTCGCCTTTTAACAAGTTATACTTATGTTATACCTGAAGGGTTCCACATGTACTGGCACTTTAAGGCTGGCTCCACCCAGCAGTGATGGCAAGGGTCAAGGGGCATAGTAGCCATCTTAGAGAAAGAGCACATGTAGGAAGCAGAGATATGTACTGTCCTGAGATGCATGTTGCAGTTTACAGCCTGTACTGAAATAAACATCCATTGCTCCAGACCAGAGTCTTGTGTTTCTCACAACACACAGGACACAACAACTTACCTGTTCTGTGCACTGGTTTTGCACAGAGCAGCTCCTATCCTCTTCTTTTTGGGTCCTTCGCTGGCGCTCTTCAAATAGTGCCCCCAGAAAAAGCTGCTTGCCCTGGGGACACCACTGTGTGCTTGTTCTCTGTCAAGTTGAAAGAATATAACCTGTCCAAGGACATGTAGGTAGCTAATCTACCTTTTCTACAAGATTCGCTGTATCGTGTGTTTTTCTATACCTAATCACAAAAATTAAGTTAGCTCACCTTTATGGCTTTAAAATGGTTCTAAAGGCAGGTTTTTCTTTTACCTTAATGCATTCTATACATTATTAAGTTAAAAAAACTTTCTGGGTACAGCCCCCCATTCTACTTATCTGAGCCCCATCTCAATCCAGAAATGTGTATGAGAGCAGCATCTCTCCCAGGTCTCTCTCTCCTCATTGGCTTACACAGCCAGTCAGCCTATGAGAAGAGAAGAGAACAGGATCATACCTAAGCCACGCCCTGTGTGTGGACAATGTCCATTCACAGGAGTGTGGTTTGGGAGCGAGCCTGTTAGGCCTCGTACACACGAGGGGATATGTCCGCTGAAAACGGTCCGATGGACCGTTTCAGCAGACATCTCCGCTCGTGTGTATGGGCTAGCGGACAGATTTCTCCACCCGACAGATTTCAAAGCATGCTTTGAAATCTATCCGGTGGGAATCTGTCCGCCCGACATGTCTGCTGGTTAGTACACTTACCAGCAGACATGTCGTCCCCCACCACCGCCGCCGAATGGATTCGGCGCATGCGCAGAAGTGTTTAACTTCCTGGTGCGGTGACGTGGCGGCGTCAACGTCACCGCCGCGTCACCGCCACATCACCGCGCCGTCCGGCGGCGGGGAATTTGATCCGATGGTGTGTACACGCCATCGGATCAAACTCCCGATCGGACATATCCGATGGAAATGGTCCGCGGACCGTTTTCATCGGATATGTCCGATCGTGTGTACGAGGCCTTAGAGTGCCCCATAGCAAGAGAAGTACCGATGTCTGGGGACCATTGCACAGAGCAGGTAAGACTGACATGTTTGTTATAAAAAATAAAAAAAAATAGACAACCTTTACAATCACTTTAACAACCTGCACTCTTCTGGTTTTGGTTTTAACAACATTTTAGAAAGTGTCAGGCAAAAAAGCATTTGTGACGTAAGGTACTGATGAAGACCTGGCTCAATATTGGCATTCTAAAGCCCTGTACACACGATCGGCTATCTGATGGAATCGAATTTGATGGATTTTTTCGTCGGATATCCGATGAAGCTGACTTTCATCAGTCTTGCCTACACACCATCAGTCAAAAATGCGACCATGCAAAAACGCGGTGACGTAAAACACTACGACGAGCCGAAAAAAATGAAGTTCAATGCTTCCGAGCATGCGTCTACTTGATTCTGAGCATGCATGGATTTTTCTCCGTTGAAGTTCCATACAGATGATCTGATTTTTCTATCATTTTTTTATCCATGAGAACATTTTAAAACATGTTCTAATTTTTTTGCACTAGACAAACCGATCGATCGTGTGTACATGGCTTAATTCAACTCAAGGGTGTTCAATAGAGTTGACAACTAGACTCTTTGCAGGTCACTTGAGGTCCTTCACATCAAATTCAATAAACTATATCTTTATGGAGCTGGCTTTCTGCACATTGTCACAGTCATGCTAAATCAGAAAAGTGCAGTCTCCAAACTACTACCACAAGGCTGGAAGTAAACAGTTGTCTAAATCAGCTTTGTTTGCTGTAGTTCTATTCACTGAACTCAATTATTTGAAGGCATATCTACATACTTTGGGCCATATAGTGCATCTGACCACCTATTGACATTGATCTTTCTACTTTGGTGCTGTTTTAACTGTTCAGAAGAAGGGAAAAGCAAGTTCCTAAATCACTACAACTCCCATGATGTGCCAGACTCAAAATACCAGTCTGCCCACTAATAGAGAACAGATCTCATATAAGAGTAAGTTATCGCCTGAATCCTGCACAGTGGTAGCATGTAGGATTGGATAAATCTGCACTATACGAACCACAATTCTCTGGGGTCAAAGCTGTGCCTTAAGATTTTGAAAGTAATGCTCTGCAAGATGAGCAATTACTTAGAATTTTCCATTACTTAATATATGTTTTCACGTTTCCTCCAAATTGGAATAACACTTTGTACTTGTTACATGTCCCCCTTCACATAGCATAAAAAAAGATTGCAGCTTAAGCCCCATACACACCATCAGATTATCTGCAATTTGTATGCAATCAGGCAGGCTCTTGTACTACATGTTTTTGGTAAATCTGAAAACAAAAATCTGCAGATAATCTGATGGTGTGTATGGGGCTTTACTTTTTTTAGATGCTCTATTCTGGACAAGGAAAAATCTTACATTGTTCTCTTTGTTTATAAAGGGGTTGGACAGCTATATTTGCCATAGTTTACCTTGTCTGTACTCTGCAGGTAGATCTTCTTTTTTAAGTGCTAAATATCATCTGCGCAACCACAAAGAAATACAAAATAAAAATAAACTTTACAATAATCAAAATCTTTGGAGTTGCTGCTATCACTGATAGAGTAAAAAACATCACACTCCCTAGAGTTCAATTATACCTTTAATAGTGCAGTGCAACCCCCAAATGAACACTTTTGAAATACAGAATAAAAATAAATAATATCAATAAACTTTTAAATTGGCATACAAATATACAGTATATTTTAAATCAAATCTTTATTATTTTGTGTAAATAACATGGTATGGGTTGATTTCTGCCACTCAAGTCTGTGTCTTAAGCCTCGTACCCACGGGGCCGAATGTCAGTAGACAACGACTGGTTAAACTCATTCAATGAATCCACACAATCTACAACAGGAGTTCAGGAATATTCCTTTATCCCATTGCAAATGTACATTACAAACTGTATGACTGAATCGGTTCTGATATCGCTGTTTTACTAACCTGATAGCTTATTATTCTAAATAGGAAACCTTCACTTGGTTTGCAAATAGTAAAAATGCTAACTACCAGCAAGAATTAAGCTGCGTACACACAGGGCTGTCTTAATGAGAGGGCACACCTGGGCACTGCCCCGGGGGCCCCAGCTGCATGGGGGGCCCCTGCCCTTTCCCCAAAGCAGCTGATCCTTGAGCCCGGGCTGCCCCGAAATTGGGGCAGCCCAGACTGCCCTTCTACATCCCAGATATCCCCCCAGCACTCTGACCCCTCTACACCCTAGATATCCCCTATCTTCTGCCTACTTGATATCTGTTTACCTGCACTGTCTCCATTGTAGGGGCCCCAGAGCATTACTTTGCCCAGGGGCCCATGATGCTATGAAGACAGCCCTGCGTACACACAACCATTTTTCATGTCATGGAAAAAGAACAAAGTTTTTCTCGACGTGATTCTTGTCAAGCCTGCCTTGCATACACACGATTGTGAAAATAAAAAATGCTTGAGCAAAGCGCAGTGACAACACGTACGATGGCACTATAAAGGGGAAGTTCCATTTGGACACCCTTTGGGCTGATTATGCAAATTTCACTTCTCATAACCTGCTTCTGAGCATGCACGTTTTCTCCCCTGTCGTTAAAGCCTACGCACAACTGTTTGTCTCCTTTCTATCTGTTGTCGGATTTGGCTTGCAGGGAGGGAAAGGGGACAGGTAGGACTTCATCATAACTACACTTAGGAAGAAGCACCTAGCTGCATGGGGAAGAGTATTTCATGTACTTTGTCCTATATGGGGCAGAACACTGTGAAATATTTTGTAATGATAGATCTTCTTCAAAGTGAATAATTCCATTTGTACATGGTAATCATATATCTCCTGTCCCTGTCAATTTAACCTCTTCAGCCCCCGGAGGATTTGGCTGCCCAATGACTGGGCCATTTTTTGCGATTCGGCTTCGTGTGGTCGTGCGACAATGCACTCAAACAAAATTGACATCTTTGATCACCTCTGCGGTTTTTATTTTTAGTGCTATAAACACAAAAGGAGCAACTATTTTGAAAAAAAAAGCAATACTGTATTTTTTGCTATAATAAATATCCCCCAAAAATATATATATATATATATAAAAAAAAAAAATTCTTTCTCAGTTTAGGCCGATATGCATTCATCTACATATTTTTGGGAAGAAAAAAAGCAATAAGCGTTTATTGATTGGTTTTCGCAAAAGTTATAGGGCTAGATTCACAAAGACTTACGACGGGCTTATCAGTAGATACACCGTCGTAAGTCCTAATCTCTGCCCGCACAAATTTAAGTGTATGGTCATAATGAGATATGCTTAAATGTTGCTAAGATACGAGTGGCGTAAGGCACTTACATAGTCGTATCTTAGATGAATATTTACGCTGGCCGCTAGGTGGCGTTCCCGATGTAAAATATGCAAATGAGCAAATACGCCGATTCCCGAACGTACGCCAGGCCGGCGTATCCGTTTACGTAATTTACGCAAGACTTACACCCGGCGTAACGTTACCCCTGCTATAGTGAGGCGCAGCCAATGTTAAATATGGACGTCGGGACAGCCGTAATTTACGTTGTTTGCGCAAGTCGATTCACAATGGTGCGTTAGTTACGCTCACGTCGCTTTCATTGACAATAAGCGACGTGATTTGGAGCATGCGCACTGGGATTCAGTCACGGCCGGCGCATGCGCAGTTCGTTCGGTGTGGGGACGCGCTTGATTTGAATTCTACACACCCCCTACCCGCCGAATTTGAATTCCGCCGGGTCATTTACACTACGCCGCCACAACTTTACAGGCAAGTGCTTTGTGAATAAAGCACTTGCCTGAAAAAGTTGCGGCGGCGTAACATAAATGACATACGTTATGCCCGCACAAAGATATGACGGGCTACGTGAATCTAGCCCATAGCGTCCACAAAATAGGGCACAATTTTATGGCATTTTTATTAATATTTTTTTTACTAGTAATGGCGGCAATCTGCGTTTTTATCGTGACTGTGACATTATGGCGGACACTTTTGAAGCTATTTTGGGACCGTTGTTATTTATACAGCGATCAGTGCTATAAAAATGCATTGATTACTGTGTAAATGACACTGGCAGGGAAGGGGTTAAGTCCTAGGGAGTGATTCTAACTGTTGGGGGGATGGGCTACAAGTGACACAACAGTTATCAGTGCTCCCGATTACAGGGAGCAGTAGATCACCGTCCTGTCCCTAGGCAGAACAGGGAAATGCCTTGGCATCTCCACGCTCTGCAGCTCCATGACACAGAGCTTACGGCAGGGGTAAGCACTGCCACCAGCGCACGCGCACCCACACAACGGCAATTTCAAAGCAACGTACAGGTACATTGCTTTGTGCAGCCGTGCAATTCTGCCGGCGTAAATGTACAGGTGATGGTTGGCAAGTGGTTGAACAGCTGCCTTTGTTTATTTTTTTTTAACTACAGCGTCACCTTAAGATTAACAATTAATACATTTTTACAGTGCAGTAATCTATTGATTTCATAAGATCCAGAAGGGCCCCCAAGGGCCAATCCAATAGGCCTTAAATTATTACTTAGCCAGGAGTAATTTTCCTTCATGTCAATAAATGTCTTTCTTGTGTGACTTGGCTAATTCTTTAGCTGGCACAGCTGACAATAGGACTGTCTTATGGGCAGTTTAGGTGACCGTCTTTTGGAATAAAGCTTTCTCATCGATCAAGGACTTGAAAGTGCTAATGAAAGCTGAGGCTGGTCAATACAGACACGCACAGCATCATTAGATATGTATGAAATATTTCAACATACAAGGATTTAAATTGCTTTTAGCAGATTCAAAAAAGGCCCCAGATTATCCAAAATTGAAGTAACATTCCGCAGTGTATGGAATAGAAACGTACTAATTCTGTTCATTCCTCCATTGACCTCATTTGTGGTGGGAATATGTTAGCATTTTTTTTTTCCATTCAGCCTACTGGTTAAATAAAAAAATAAAAAATAAATTACCTTTCTATGGCCAGCTTTAGATACTCTTCCATCCTATTCATTTTTCCCACCCCATAGTACATTGCCTTGGTGAGGGCAGGGTGGCTACCAGCACCACAACAGCCAACTAAGTTCCAGGGCCAGGATGCACAGTGTCATCTGTTGCTATGGTGCTGGCAGCCAGCCCACCTGCACCATGGAAATGTATGATGCTGATCTAAGCAGGCAGCATGCAGGGAAACCCTCAGAACTCTGCAGAGGACCGAAATACACTTCAATCCAGACCTGCTTTACCTCCTGCCATGCCACTGGAGCCATAAGGTGTGATTCCTTTGGGGAAAAGGAACTCTGTGATCGGGAGGACTCTGATTTGATATAAGGACCTCTGTTATTAAGTTGGGCTTCTGATATGAAGTTAATTTTATTACAGTCAGGGGAGAGCTGGCAGCCTTAGGCCTGGGGGGCAAGTCCAGTCAACTGGCCCATTGAACCGCCGAATCAGCTCACCATTCATGGCCCATCTGGTTTTTCAATGCAGCCTCACCAGTGCCCATCAATGCAGCCTGATCACTGGGACAGGTTACATGTGGTGTATGGGGGGGGGGGGGATGGGGGTCAGCTAGAGGTGTCAGGGTCTCTCGCCTCCGTGATCTCAGCTCAGCAGGTCCTTGCATGTCTCCTGGGGGAGTAATGCTCCTGGTCCTGGGGTCAAGTTGCAGCCAGCGCCCAACCCTGCATCCCGACTCCCTGGCATGCCCTGCCTCTGCCCGCTTCCAAGAATCCAGTCCCAGGGAGTTGTAGTTTCCTCTGCACTGCTTGGTTTTCCATCCAACGGGAGCTTGAGCGTGGACTACAACTCCCGGATTGCAACAGCTAGTGGTCGGCCCAACTTCCAAGACCAGAATAAAAAATAAGATGGTAGCGGACATTTTGAACATAAGTTAGGATGGCCTGGGAGGCAATTGCCAACCTGCCCCCCAGCCCAGCCCTCCCCTGATTACAGTAAAGCAGTTGTGTGTATTGTCCTAGGCTCAGGTTTTCCATTGATGTTAAGTAACATTTACATTTTTAATATTTTAATATTTTAGACTGGGGTGTCTTCAGGTTTTATTTTTAAAGGGTTGTGTGAATTAAAAAAAAACTGTTGAGAAAGGCTGGTGTATACTATCATTGCAATACTAGCCCCACATGGCTAATCTGTAAATTGTATTCTTTAGGCTTAGAAAATGAAATGTAAATGGATAGAAAACTGGCTAAAATAATGTATTCAGAGAGTAGTGATTAATGATTAATACTCTGAATGGTTTAGGGTTGTTAGTGGTGTATAGGGATGAGCTGAATAACCCCCCGTTTGGTTCGCACCAGAACCTGCGAAGAGACCAAAAGTGTGAACTTTAGAACCCTGTTAAAGTCTATGGGACTCGAACGTTTGAAATCGAAAGTGCTAATTTTAAAGGCAAATATGCAAGTTATTGTCCTAAAAAGTGTATCAATGCAAAAAAAAGTTTTAAAAACGTCAGTTTTTTCAGGAGCAGTGATTTTAATAATGCTTAAAGTGAAACAAAAAAAGTGAAATATTCCTTTAATTTTTATATTAATTTCCTATCTAGGGGGGTGTATAGTATGCCTGTGAAGTAGCGCTTGTTTCCCTTGCTTAGAACTGTCCCTGCACAAAGTGTAATTTCTGAAGGAAAAAAAAGGCTTTTAAATTCACTTGCGGCTATAATGAATTGCCGCATGCAAAGAAGTTCTTCTGTCTGTATTGGTAAATCTCTTTTATTCTGGACATAAGGAGTGCTCCCTTATGCTCTGTGATGACCTGAACGTCAGCGGCGCAGCGGCATGAATGATATTGTGTCCCTGTATCTCCTCCTGACGAGTGGTATTTAACCACAAAACGCGTAGAGCTCTTATATGATGATACGTCACAGTTTTTATGGCTAACATCTGTATTCTACCACTTTATTTTAATGAACCAATCTACCACTGAACCAATCTCCTTCCGGTCGGTCATGCTCTAGAAATGCAGAGATAGGCAGTGAGACAAGCTTCTAACAAGAACAGTCAGCAGAACAGTAGTGACCTGACCAAATCTCAATCGAAATCTTGCAAGACTAGCAGTCAGAGGCTGCAGTGCAGAAAAACAACTAAATACTACAAGAGTGCTGATATATAGCTATGTGGTTGTGGGCACAAGAAGAGCACTACTATTTTTCAGGGGCAAAGCAAGGCATGGTACTGCTTAGGCACAATTGCCATTTCTAGATGTTCCCTATAATATAGCAAATCTTCACATTCACTTTGCAATTTGTTGGAGGACTTGAAAATCAAAGACTGGCAATGTTTATTTGCTTTCATAAAGATACTGTCTTGTTTTACAGGCAGCCTATTTCATCCTACAAATAGCAAGGCAAAGAAATCATCTGATAAGGGAAGGAAGCGAGATAAAGAAGGTAGGAAAAGAAGGAACAGATTTTCTGAAATACAGTATATGAGATTGGGGCCTTTACTTGTCACATGTATAAGGATTTTGGAGGGCAATGCCTTTATACTTCTTAACAATAAGAGTACAATATACATTTCAGTAGATAGATACATTAACCGCTTGCTGCCCGGCTATTGTCAATTTAGGTCGCAGACTGAGCGGTGAAATCAGAATTCAGATATCGCCCTTTAGAGCCGGCGATTCTCTGCACCATAAGAATGATCATAGCGGCTGTTCAGCCACTTGAATGTTCTTAGGCCGCGTACACACGAGTCAATCGATTTGTTTAAAACGGTCTGTCCGACCGATTTGAACAAATCTGTCCGCTGGCATTTTGGTTTGCTCGCGTGTACACACGAGCAAACCAAAATCCCCGCCAGCAGACAGCGCGCTGACGTGTCGGTGACGTGGCGGTGACGTTGACGCCGCCACGTCACCGCACCAGGAAGTAAAACACTTCCGCGCATGCGTCGAAATCATTTGGCGCGTGTGCGAGAAGACATGTCTGCTGGTTAGCATACTAACCAGCAGACATGTCGGGCGGACGGGTTCCCAGCTGACAGATTTCAAAGCATGCTTTGAAATCTGTCGGGTGGCCAAATCCGTCTGTTTGCCCGTACACACGATCGAATCGGTCTGCTGAAGCGGTCTAGCAGACCGTTTCCAGCAGACATATTTGATTGTGTGTACGAGGCCTTTTACAGGCAGCAGGAGGGGACACTCCCCCCTTCCCGCCGCCCTCCGATGCTTTTCCCAGCTAGCCCCTGCCATTGGTGAACCGGAGAAGGAACTGACCCGCCCTGAATGCTGACCATAGAGATTTGCGGCGGGCCAGATGGTCCCCAGAGTCTCTGATTGTTCGGTGGCCGGGCGTGATGTTATGACGTCACGCCCAGCCTCTGTATTTGAAAAAATTACGGCGACTTGGCTGGGAAGCTGAGATCTTTTTTTTATTTTTATTTCAGGCTTCCCAGCCTAGAGGTGAGATCTGGGGACTTATTGACCCCATTCCTCACTGTAAAGAGCACATGTCAAGCACTATTAGTAATACAAGGGATGTTTACATCCCTTGTAATAGGAATAAAAGTGATCTAAAACAAAAAAAAATAACATTTAAAGCACTCCTGTCCCTGCGTGCTTGCGCGCCGAAGCGAACACATAAGTAAGTCGTGCCCACATATGTAAACAGCGTTCAAACCACACATGTGGGGTATCACCGTGAACGTTAGAGTGAGAGCAATAATTCCAGCATTAGACCTCCTCTTTAACTCAAAACATGTAACTTGTAAAAAAATTGTGGCCTATGGGGATTTTTAAGTACTGACATTTGGTGCCATTTCACGAGCGTGTGCAATTTTGAAGCGTGACATGTTAGGTATCTATTTGCTCGGCATAACATCATCTTTCATATTATACAAAAAAAATGGGCTAACTTGACTGTTTTTTTTTTAATACATGAAACAAAACCTGTTTGAAAAATTGCTGCGCAAATACAGCGTGAGATAAAAAGTTGCAACGACCACCATCTTATTCTCTAGGGTCTCTGCTAAAAACATATATAATGTTTGGGGGTTCTGTGTAATTTTCTTGGAAAAAAAAAAGAAGATTTTTACATGTAGGAGAGAAATGTCAGAATTGGCCTGGGTGGCAAGTGGCTAAGCCCTATTGTACTACTTGCTTCGAAATATGTTTGTAGGGTTGACATATTATTTGGATTGTTTTATTTTACAGTAACTATGGCAGTAACAATCCATCAGTGATAGTGCTTAAGAAAAATTAACCAGTTAAACTTTAACATTGTCACATGGTTGTGACACAGGACACGACAGCAGTAAAAAACTGTCATGAGTTGTAACCCTCCATTAATATATCTAAAGCAAAAATAGAAAGTACAGTGCGTGTACCAACAATCATTTTAAAGCTCTGTAAAGCAAACTTTGTGACGTTTGTAAACTTTTTTGCAAAGCACAATGGGGAATTTAACATGACTCCATTGTAGCTGACTGGGAATCTAAATATAAAGTGTACCATTAAGGATGCAGGGGCACGCACCCCCCCCCCCAATCCATGTGCCGCAATCTTCATGCAGGACACCAGACGCATGGATTTCAATGTTTTTTTTTTAAGCACATGATTACAGCCTGAGGCTCTAATTGGCTTTGAAAAAGGGTGGGCTCGGGGCGCAGAGTACTGCGCCCTGAGCCCACTCAGTTGTGTGACAATAGCAAATTAATATTCGCTATTGTCTTCCTGCTTCTCCTCCCGGCCAATCAGGAAGCAGGTCTTAAGACCCAATTGGGTAAGAGTTTTGGCCAGTACCGGGGAGGATGTATGGGGAGATCAGGGAGATGGCCCTGCTCTTCTCTGCAACGGCATCAACACACAAGCCAGTGCCCAACCGTGTGAGTTCCACCCACAGCCACGTCCAAGAAAAGAGTCCAGTTTGGTGATGATCATCAAAGCTGATCGCCAGAAACACAACAAATACCTTATTATGTACTGTATTTCATCAAAAATCATAAAAATAAAAAAAAACTTCCCTCGTTCCTTCCTATAGGACTTTTCTCCCTTTCATACTAAATATTTTCTTTCTTTCTTTTTCTTTATTTCATAGTTCTTAAAAAATATCCCATGTGGAATGAGAAATGTCTTTTCATCAATGAGTTGGCCCATTCTTTGCAGCTATAACAGCTTCAACTCTTCTGGGAAGGCTTAGGAGAAGGCCTGGCTTGCACTCTCCACTCTAAGGCAAGGTCCATAAAGACATTAATGAACGGGTGGAGGAACTCGACTGGCCTGCACACAGTCCTGACCTCAAGCCGACAGAACACCTTTGGGATGAATTAGAGTGGAGTCAGGCCTTCATATACCTTTATATATATTTTATATATTATTACTGCCTATTCAGCTTTTTTGGCTGGAGTTTTGCAATGACAATCCATAGAAACATGTGTATAAATAAGCAAGGATCCCCCATGGCAACAAGCAAAATCTGCACCACTGAGTACGGGAGAATCATCAAAACCCATACACTCTTTACAGAACAAAATTAGTAATTAATACGCTTTACAAAGTTAAGTATTTTGCAGCTTTTCTTGGGAATCTGTGGTCTCCAGCAGAGTCCTGAAGTGCAGACACGTCCCAGTGCTGGCACATGCAGTTAGTTAATATTAGTACTTTGTCAATTAATTTACTTAATTTTACTTTACTTAACCACTTTCATACCGGGCATTTTCACCCCCTTCCTGCCCAGGCCAATTTTAGGCTTTCAGCACTGTCATGCTTTGAATGACAATTCCTCGGTCGTGCAACGTGGCTCCCAAACAAAATTGATGTCCTTTTTTTCCCACAAATTTCTTTTGGTGGTATTTGATCATCTCAGCGTTTATTTTTTATTTTTTGCGCTATAAACAAAATATAAAGCAACAACTTTGAAAAAAAAAAAAACACAATATTTTTTTCTTTTTGCTATAATAAATAAATATCCCAATTTTTTTTTATATACATATTTTTTCTCAGTTTAGGCTGATACGTATTCTTCTACATATTTTTAAATGGGAGGAATCAAGTACCTGGGCATTGTGGTGTCGAGGGACCTTGGAGACTTTGGGCGCCTCAACTTACAACCCATAATTCTAAAACTTAGGGACCAGTGCAGGTGTTGGCGTGACCTGCCCCTTAACCTCTTAGGCTGTATTAATGTTCTAAAAATGCTCTACTTGCCCAAGTTCACCTATATTTTCCGTAACTGTCCTGTTTGGCTCCCGGCGTCTCTGTTCAGGGAACTGGATAGCTGTATAGGTGCTTTTCTCTGGAGGGGTGCTGTCCCTAGGCTGGCCAAGACGACCTTGCAGATCCCGGTGAGTGGCGGGGGTCTCGCCTCCCCCAACCTGAGGGTATACTTCTGGGCGGCCGTGCTGGTCACAGTGCGTTGGTGGTTCGAGCAATCCAGGTCTAACGCGGCCACCTGCCTGGAGGCGGCCATTCTGGGGTCCTTTCGGGAGTTGGACAATCTGGTGTATAGAGGAGCTGCAGCTTACCCCTCCCTCACGTCCTCTACTGTGGTGACCTTAAGAGTTTGGGGCGCGGCTAGGAAGAGATTCAATCGTAGTCTTTGCTACTCACCCTTCTGTCCGTTGTGAGGGAACCCTACACTGCCACACTTAAGGATGCTGCCTGACCCGCACCTCTGGGCACGATTCGGGATTAAAACCCTTCAGGGTATTATGCCTAAGGGGACGCTCTTGTCGTTTAATGACCTTTCTGCTAAGTTTTGGCTCCCTGGGGGGATGTTATTCAGATACTACCAGCTGCGGCATGCGATACGAGCGTAATTCCCTCTCCCCATATGACTGGAAGCGGATGCTATTGAGGCCCATTTAGCACAGGAGACCCTAAAAAAGACTATTTCTACCTTGTACACAGCCCTCTTGAGAGTGGGATCACCTAGGATCAGTGGCGGCTGGTGCTCAAAATTTTTGGGGGGGCGCAAACAAAAATATATTGCAGCCTCACTGTGCCCATCACATGCAGCCACTGTGCCATGCCACCAAATGCAGCCACTGTGCCATCAATTGTCACCACTGTGCCATGCCATCAAACACAGAAACTGTGCCATCAATTGTCACCACTGTGCCATGCCATCAAATGCAGTCACTGTGCCATTAATTGTCACCACTGTGCCATGCCATCATATGCAGTCACTGTGCCATCAATTGTCACCACTGTGCCATGCCATCAAACGCCACCACTGTGCCATCAATTGTCACCACTGTGCCATGCCAAATGCAACTACTGTGCCCATCAATTGTCACCACTGTGCAATGCCATCAAATTCAGTCACTGTGCCATCAAGTGTCACCACTGTGCCATCAATTGTCACCACTGTGCCATGCCATCAAACGCCACCACTGTGCCATCAATTGTCACCACTGTGCCATGCCATCAAACGCAACTACTGTGCCCATTAATTGTCACCACTGTGCAATGCCATCAAATTCAGTCACTGTGCCATCAAGTGTCACCACTGTGCCATCAATTGTCACCACTGTGCCATGCCATCAAACGCCACCACTGTGCCATCAATTGTCACCACTGTGCCATGCCATCATATGCAGTCACTGTGCCATGCCATCAAATGCAGTCACTGTGCCATCAATTGTCACCACTGTGCCATGCCATCATATGCAGTCACTGTGCCATCAATTGTCACCACTGTGCCCCATGCCACTGTGCTCATTGTCGCCTCTGTGCCCTTTGTCACCACTGTGCCCCATGATGCCCCTTTCCCTGTAAAAAACACTTACCTGACGCTTCCATGTCCTCCCTCGATGTCTTCTGCCGCTGTGGAGAAGCTTCAGCCAATCAGGTTCCTCATAACCTGAATCCTGGAACCTGATTGGCTGAAACGGCCGTCAGTCTTATGCAAGGACCGCAGGTTGCCTGCGCTCCGAGTATAGACTTCCGAGAGCCGGAGGGCGGTACTGGAAAAGCCTATCAGAGCCGCTGGCTTTGATAGGCAGTTCCCCTTAGCCAACCAGCTGCCGCTATTCGGGTAACCGGCGTCCCATGTCCGGTTATCGGAATAGACCAGGCAGCTGGCAACAATAACACACGTTCAATGCATTGCATTGAACGTGTGTTATTTGCGAGAGGGGGTGGCGCTGCAGCGCCCTCTATAGACGGCCACCAGTACTTCGGCTAAAATGTCAAAATGACATTTTAGCCGAATAAAAGTTCTTAAAGGGCCCATTTTTTTTTTGACTGCGGGAGGGGGGGGGGCCGCGCCCGTGCGTCCTTATGGGCGGGCCGCCACTGCCTAGGATAGAAACCTTGTGGGAAAGGTGGAAGGCCGACATCCCTAGCCTGGATAGAGAGGACTGTGAGGACTGTTTTGAAGCTGGTGCTAGGCTGCCGATCTCCTCTAGGGATAAGCTCATACCATACCATACATCGGGTCTATTTTACTCCACAGAGGTTGCACTTGATTTACCCACAGAGGTCCAGCGACTGCCCTAGGTGTCATTCCCCTGACAGTACGTTTCTTCACATGTTTTGGTCCTGTCCCTCCCTGGCTGCGTACTGGTCCGCAGTTTTTGAAAGTATTAACGCCCGCCTGCAGTTATCTCTCTCGCCATCGCCTGAGTTAACCCTGTTGGGGATTCAGGACGATGATCAGTGGCTCCGTTACACTAAACTGCTTATCTCCTATGTCTTGTTTTACGCTAGGAAGGAGATCCTTCTCAAGTGGCGGTCCCCCTCCTCCGCTACGGCGGCCGCCCCCCTATTCCGCGGCATTATGGGATTTCCTGGATGGCATGTACTTTGCGTAGTAACTTACCTTGCGCTTGACCTCTTTTAAACTAACTGTACTGAGATTTACTGTGATTTTTTGTCTATTTATTTTTTTTTGTTATTTTTTTATTTTTTTTTGTCCTTTCTGGTGCTTATGTATCCAATTCCCCTGATTTGTAGATGGATGTTTTAATGCCTGTCTTGTGAACTGCCATGTTTTTCTTCAATAAAGACTAACCTTGTTGTTAAAAAAAGAAAAAAAAATCGTAAGTCAGTGCGCCTTGAGGACTGAAGTTGAGAAACACTGCACTAGAAAATATGTTCTCTTGCCTATAGCAGCATAAAATGGAGTTCTTTGCATCTAAATTAGAGTACATCTGGTTATACACAAAATCAGCAATAGGCAATGGTGTTAGAAAGTGGTAACAGAAAAAATACTGCAATAATGTATATGTAAATAGCAGGCTAATATATATATATATATATATATATATATATCTCAGCAATGACATTTAAAATTTCCTAAAGAGCTATTTCTTACTATGGACTATAGGAAAAGTTCTTGTGAAGGGTGAGCAGACTTTAACCCTAGTTCTTCAGTCGGCTACTATTGGGGCCCCGTCTTTATGGTGGTGCACATAAGTACAGTCTCAGTAAAGCCTGCATGCAAGTTAGATGGCCAGTCCTTATGTGCTCAGTCTCTGCTAGTAGCTGCAGTTAATGACAGCAGTGTCCTCTCACCATTACAAGCGATATAGCAACAGGGGTCTCACTGTGCAGATGTCAGCTCACTTGTGGATCTGCCTGGAGCAACTACTGTCCTCAGCACCTCAGCACACAGCCACAGGCACACTCTCTCTATACCTGGCTCACATTGTGAATTGCAGTTCTATTGTCCATCGACTCCCATCCTTCCCCTGAACTACATCTCCCATAATTCAGTGCTTCCCACCATCAAGTCTCTTGAGCTCCTTTTGCATATCAGGCCCGCACCCTTCCGGTGGATATGCGGTAGTGTTAACCCATTCAGTTGAAGTCAACTGGAAGCACAGAGTACTCTGTCTCTCTAGCCAAGCACCTGGCTACATTCATCATGCTCATCAGGCTCCAGCTCTTCCCTCCACACCCTTCTCTTCACATTTAAACCCTTTCCTGTGGTCTCAGGCTATCATGGGTATATGCTGGGCTGTTTTTTTACTGCATGTGAAATGATTCAATGCCTGCCATACCTGCAACATAATATTGCTCCTCTGTAATCAATGGCCTCAACTAGCCATTACACACGGTGCAATCCAATTCACCAGTTCATCCCCTACCACTAATCTACAGATGAAGTGATGTTATTTGGAACAGCTGTAAGGAACTTTCACCTTAGTACTGCTGCAGCTCACAAATGATTATAACATGAGATTCTATCAGTTCGCTGTTGATAGTTTTTATAACTACGGGGCCAGATAATATTGCTTTGTGGTCACAGCTAATGCTAATCTATAGCAAACCACTGGTGTAGCAGCAGCTGAAGAACCAACGCATTACTATTTAATGTTGTGTGACCTAACCTAGAAAAGGAGTTCCATACAACTGCAATATTTCATTATTACAAATCATTTTCTCTCCTGCGGTTTGTTCACTGTAGCTGTAAGCAATTCCAGAGACCTCAAACATAACTTGAATTAGCAGAACACCAAACACTTCAGGCCCCTCTTGCCTCGTCTGTCTTGCTCTCCATGTATGGTAGAAAGAGGTTTTCACAGAATGTTTCTGCCTCCTAATTAATGTCTACTTTATAAAATAAGTCATTGTCCAAAAACTAGCATTACCCTCATAACCCCCAGTATCCAGTAATGTCTCATTGTTCACTTTAACCACTTCAACACGGGGCACTTTTTTCCCCCTCCTGCCCATGACAGTTTTCAGTGCTGTCACACTTTGAATGCCAATTCCATGGTTTCATGTAACACTGTACCCAAAAGACAGAAAATCTTGAAAAAACAATTTCTTTGTCTGAATTTCTCACTTCCTGTAAAGCTTGCCCCCGTCATCCAAGCTGTTCTGGCTGGGGGTTATTAGGCGTGCTCGCCCCCTCCCTTGGGACTACATCCCTGCGGGGAGACGCTGTGAACTTTAAAAGGGAAATCGAAGGAAAAGGTAAGCGAACCAACAATGCACTAGCTTAAAGGAACAAATTTAGAAAATAAAAAACAAACCTTTACAACCCCTTTACTAAGAGTAATGGCGAGTTTTGAAGTTGTAATTTTTTGGAAAATGAAAAATGAAGAAAATATTATTTAACATACTGTCACCAGTGCAGTACAGAGTCATCATATAACTGGTGTGGTGGTGATCAGGGACAGTGACAATTCAAAAAAAAGAAAAATATAATTTTCATCTTAAATTTGCTTTTTTTTAACACACTTTGACCAGAGCACTATAATGTTACCATAGTAACATTGTACTACTCTGGGGAGGTGATCATTTTTTTTGTTTTGTTTTTTACACATTATGTTTGCATAGAGCAATGAATTTTAATGCTGTATGCAAGCATATTACTGAATGAAATCGATTAATTCCGTCTGTTTTGTTATGATTAGCTGTGATTGGCCAGAGCAAATCACATAGTACAGATGGGCTGTGATTGGCTTATCACGCTGACCAATCAAACTGTGATCACACTGTCCAATCACAGCTAGTAGCACAATTGTATATAATGGATGGCTTAAAAGGAAGTTGTCCATTGTTTACAACTGTCATATAACCTGCTTTGATTGGTACAGCAGTCACATGGTACCAGCAGCGGGCAGGTACAGTGATCAGTCATCGGCTGTGTCCAGTGGATGCAGAAGGTGACAGATTGCGCGATACAAGAGGACATCATATGACGTCCTCCCGGATCGATAGGAGGTTCCCGCCGGCGTCATCTCGCTATTGGCTGAGCGGGGACCGGTTAATGTGAAGATCACATGGTAAAAAAAGCTGAATTCCAGGCACAAATCTCAGATCCACAATAACAGACTTCACATCTATGTCTCACCTACACTTATACCTGTAACGATTCTCAGTTTAGCACCCCCTGAAAACACGTGCGATTCGTTTAGTTATGAATAGTAATGAATGTCAATGAATCTGAAATAAATTATAACACAACAACAAATTCATTTGTATTCATTTGTTTCATTCAGATGACATGATGCGATAGTTTGGGCCTTTTGTTAATGTTTTAAAAAAAAAGTAACAACCTAACTAATGATCCTGAATTTATTAAGATCCGTTTAGTTTTTATGTTGCATTAACATTTTTCATTATTCTAAATAATGGACTAAATATGAAATGAAAACATAATGCAATAAATAAAGTTAGGAATAAAAGTGAAATAAGATTGTGTTTGGGTTGAATGATGGTGGATCCTTTATGTCAGGGGTCTTCAAACTGCGGCCCGAGTACCGGATGTGGCCCTTTGCTAGCCTTTATCCGGCCCTTAGGGCAATATCCCACCCACTGATACAAGACACTATTCTGCCATCTGACACCGACAATGGAGCACCATTTCTCACACTGACACAACTAATGGAGCACTATTCCTCCCTATGATACCAGCAATAGGGCACTATTCCTCCCCCTAATACCAGATGTTTACCAACAATGATGCCAGGAAAATTTCCACTCCCGCTTGCCAAAGTCAGGCCCTCCAAGAGTCTGAAGGACAATAAACCGGCCCTAAGTTTAGAAAGTTTGGAGACTCCTGCTTTATGCCGCGTACACACGATCGTTTTTCGGCATTAAAAAAAAACTTAGTTTTTCAGCATGTAGAAAGAAACAACCTTTTTCTAACTTCATCATTAAAAACGATGTTGCTCACACACCATCGTTTTAAAAAAAATATGAGCAAAGCGTGGTGACGTTCCATTTAAGCTCCCGTCTCCTAACTTGCTTCTGAGCATGCGTGGGTTTAAAACTTTGTTTTTAAAGTTGTTTTAGCCCACACACAATCATTTTTTACAACCCGAAAAACACATTTTTTAAAAACAACGTTAAAAAAATGCAGCATTTTTCAGAACATGAAAAACTATGTGAAGCCCACACACGATCAACACACGGGGCATCAGAATCTCTGAATCATACCATTATGTTATGATTCAAAGATTCTGATGGATCTACCCATATCCAACCCAAATAGAGTGCATAAGTAATCTCCTAAAATAACACGTTAAAATTAATATAGACAATTTTCCTAAATAACTTGGGAACAACAAATACAGATCCCCTGCAGGTTCCGTAAGTTTACCCACTTACAAGGAAATGAAGGGTCTATAATTGTTATCATAGGTGTATTTTTAATGATAGATACAGAATATCAACCAAAAATCCAGAAAAAAAAACCATATAAAACAAATGCTATAAATTAAGTTGCAGTTCAGTGAGTAAAATAAGTATTTGATTCCCCAGCAAAACATGACAGTACTTGGGGGAGACACCCTTGTTGGAAAGTACAGAGGTAAGACGTTTCTTGTAATTGGTGACCAGGTTTGCACACATCTCAGGAGGGATTTTGGTCCACTCTTCTTTACAGATCTTCTCTAAAGCATAACTCCACTTTTGTTGAGAAAAATAAATTTCCCCCTGTGTGATCTATGTACATTGCAAGGTTTATAACAACCTTTGTTGCAGATTCATACCTATTGTTAATCTGAAGAAATCCCTGTTTGTTCCTCTGTGCCTCTGTCCAAATTGGGGCTAATGGGATTGGTTTCACAATCAGTCAGCTGGGGCAGCTGCAGGGCACTAATGAGGAAAGCTGCAGGTTCTGCATCCCTTTAGATGTGTTCCTATTGAAAGTATCTCATCAAAAATTACATTTATGTTGCAGGGGATGCCTGAAATCTGACTTGTATCTTAGGCAGACTTCTGAGAAAATTGGTGAGCCAATTACACAAGCAGGAAATTATATTTCTGGGACTCGTCAGTACACATTCTCCAGGTTGCCATATTGGATTGGATTTTCAGAAAACTACAGTGGCTGCAGATTAAAAAGGAAATGTCATTTTTAATAACATTCAATTACAATATGACTGGTGTCGCAATTGTATATGCTATATAATTTTTTCTTTATTTGCCATTTCTTTTCCTATGAAAGTGAAGTTACCCTTTAAGGTTTCTTCACTGTCTCTTGGCAACTCAAAGTTATAGCTCCCTCCATACATTTTTTATAGGATTAAGGTCTGGAGACTGGCTAGGTCACTCCATGACCTTAATGTGGTTCTTCTTGAGCCACTCCTTTGTTGCCTTGGTGGTATCTTTTGAGTCATTGTCATGCTGATATACCCATCCATGACCATGGCTTTTTTTAATGAATAGGTGCAGGAACTCCCCTCCTTCTGAGTCACCTCTTGTGTCCACCCCCTTCCCACCTCCGAACACCATTCTTTGGTTCCACCCCTTACCCACCTCCGAGCACTATTCCTTGGTTCCACCCCCTACCCACCTCCAAGCACTATTAATTGGTTTCACCCCCTATCCACCTCTGAGCACCATTCCTTGGTTTCCACTCCTTACCCACCTCCAAGCACTGTTCCTTGGTTCCACCCCCTGCCCACCTCCAAGCACCATTACATACATTCAGAGCTGGAGGTTCCGACACTGCATTCCCCCGCATTCCTGCTGAAAAAAAGCCCTGTCCATGACCCATCTTCAGTGTTCTAGCTGAGGGAAGAAGGTTCTCATTCAAGATTTTACAATACATGGCCCTCGTACATTGGCCCCTCAATGCAGCAAAGTTGGCCTGTACCTTTAGCAAAGAAATAGCCCCAAAGCATAATGTTTTCACCTTCGTGCTTGACTGTAGTGATGGTGTTCTTATGCCACGTACACACGATCATTTTTTGTGATGAAAAAAAACGAAGTTTTCTGTGAAGTAAAAAACGACGTTTTTGAAACGTCACTTTTCAAAGACGATGTTGCATACACACCATCGTTTTTTTCACAAAAAGCGAGGTTACGTTCACCACTTTTTTCCATTGAAGCTCGCTTCATAACTAGCTTCTGGGCATGCGCGGGTTGAAAAACGTTTTAAACAATGTTTTTGCTACACACGGTGACTTTTTGTGAAACAAAAAACGACGTTTTGAAAAACGACACAAAAAATTCAAGCATGTTGGAATTTTTTTTTGGTCGTTTTTTTTACGACAAAAAACGACGTTTTGCCCACACACGATCAATTTAAATGACGTTTTAAAAAACGTCGTTTTTTTTCATCGCAAAAAACGACCGTGTGTACGCGGCATTAGGGTCATAGTCAGCATTTTTCTTCCTCCAAACACGGCGAGCCGAGTTAATGCCACAGAGCTACATTTTGGTTTCATCTGACCCCAGCACTTTCTACCAATCCTCTGAATCATTTAGATGTTCATTGGCATGACTGTACATGTGCCTTCTTGAGCAGGGGGACTTGCTTTGTTTGGAAGAAGAAAAATGTTTGGAAGAAGAAAAATGCTGACTATGACCCCAAGAACACCATCCCTACAGTTAAACACAGAGGTGGAAACAATGCGGTAGATTCACATACATTGGCGCATATTTATGCCGCCGTAGCGCATCTCTTTTACGCTACACCAGGGCATCGCGGAGAGGTAAGCATGGAATTTACAAAGCAAATGCTCCCAACGTTGCGCCAACGTAACGTAATTTCGTCGGCGTAAGCCAGCGTAAGTGTAAGTGGGTGTGACCTTATGCAAATGATAGTCTGAGCGTGGTGCAATGCTTTACGCCCAGCGTATCTTAAACGGCGCATGCGCATTGACATGGACGTACGGTTACCGCCCTTATGCGCATGCTCACAACTACGCCGGTGCAACTTCCTGAGATACGCCGGCCCATCAGCTTACGCCGAGCCCATAAATACGCCCAGCCATACGCAAGGAGAGGAGAAAGAGAAATTTCTCGAGGGAGGAGTGGGCTATAGTCATATCGGCAATAGCCAAATATGATGTTTATCTCCATGGTGCCCACAGGCATGCAAGAAGGAGATCTTGCAGCAGATCACCCTCGATGTGAATGCCATTGGGCAAGAGACCCGGACACCTGACGAGATCATAAGGAAGATCAATGATCTGAGACGTCGGGTTCGGGATAAGTTGGCCCTTATGAGGAGGCACGCCAGGGACACTGGAGAAGAACCAGCCTCATCTGTGAGGTTGACCGATGAGAAGGAGGTCATCGCCAGGTGTCTGTCGCAGGAGCAGGTGGAGGGCATGGAGGGCTTCGACACCAGTGAGCAGGCCTTGAGGACAGGTAAGTGTGTTTTATCCTCCATTTGTTGTGTAGCATGTAAGGGGGTGGAAGGGGACATGTGACAAGTGTACAAGTGTGTGGGTCCACCAACATGTGAATTATTTGTGTCATCCACAGATGTGCTGGAGGGAGCGGGGTCGTCTGATGCCGATGTCCGACCCAGGCCATCCCCGGAACATCCTGTACCTCCTTCTGACCCCCTGGGAAGCCACGTACCACCGGTGGAGGGGAGTGCCCACACCACTCCTCTAGAGGTTGTTTTTGAGGAGCCAGTGGATCTCCACCAGGAGGACTGCCTCTATATTGAGGAGGCTTCCACCTTCCCAGGACCCTCACACACCTCCCTGCCCATGAGGTCTACCCCATCCAGGGGAACCCCCTCCAGGTCTACCCCATCCAGGGCAACCTCCTCCAGGTCTACCCCATCCAGGGGATCCCCTTCCAGGGCTACCCCATCCAGGGGAACCCCCTCCAGGGCTACCCCATCCAGGGGAACCCCCTCCAGGGCTACCCCATCCAGGGGAACCCCCTCCAGGGCTACCCCATCCAGGGGAACCCCCTCCAGGGCGATCCCCATACAGATGGGCACAAGCCTCTCCATCCCCCAGGAAGGCTCTTCAGAAGACCGGGGGTGTACCCCGAGCCCTCCAAGAGGGGCAGCAGAGGGAGCAGGCCCAGCAGACGCACCAGATGGGTGCTATAGCGGGTGACCTGCGCAATGTGGTGGACAGCCTGGCCTCCTCGGCCCAGAACCAGGCTGAATGCACATTGGCTGTGCAGGCCACCACAGCCGCTGTGCAGCAGTGCCTCACTCAGCAGGCTGATCAGAGCAGTTCCATCTCTGACAGCCTGCAGGATGTGAGTGGGAACTGCGCTGCCATAGTCACCAGCATTGAGGAGCTGCAGGCCACAACATCAGGCCTTATGGTGGAGGTGAGGAGCCTGACAGTGGCTGTAGAGGCAAACACGGGTGCCATCGAGGCGGAGGGGAGACAGACGAGGCGCCACCAGCGACAGACCACCACCTGCCAGCTGCGGATGCAGGCTCTGACCAACACCTTCCTCGAATGCATTGCCCTGGCATTAGAGGGCAGGCAGCCAGGGATGTTCCTCCTCCTGGTGACGCACCCCCCCACCCGAGGCTCCCCCAGGCAACTGAGGAGCCGGAGCCGTGGCACCATGCCTGGCCCACGACGGGGCAAATGAATGCCATTTTTTTGCTCAGATGATGAGCTTTTTGTTTTTTGAGAGATGTGCACAGAGGTATGTGCCGTCCTCCTATAAGGGCATGCCATGTCGGCCAATCGCATGTTCCTTTTTTTTTTTTTTGTAGTCACTGCACACAGTGAGGAGTGCAGGCTACAGTGTGACTGGTATGCGAGTGTGGGTGGCATTCCTGCCAGTAAGGTGTGTCACCCTGGGTCGTCGGGGAGAGGTTATCCCCACGACCGTGTGAATGTGGTATGAATGGACAGCAACATCATTGGTGCCTTGGCGTGGCCTTGCTGCTCCAAAGTCCCATGTGGTGGACTTGGGCTAAACCAATGTGAGGTGGATGTGGTGTGTGTGAGCTAGGGACCACAGTGGTGTGCATGGGTGCATTGTCCATGTGCCATGATGAATGTGTGTGTGTTTAACGTGCAAAGATACATTCCACGAGGCAACTCCTGACTGCTGTTCCTTCAGCAGACGGGGTCTCCTCAGGCAGGGGGGGACTGTGTGGCTCGGGGGTCAGGTCATCACATATGTCAATCTCCAGGCCCTTTCTCATGGCGTAGTTGTGCAGCACACAACATGCACCGATGATCTGGCACACAAAGTTTGGGGAATACAACAGGGCCCCCCCAGAATTATCCAGGCATCAGAAACGGGACTTCAGGATGCCAAATGTGCGCTCCACCACTGCACGGGCACGTATGTGTGCAGCATTGTATCTTCTCTCTTCTCTGGTTTGGGGATGCCCGTATGGAGTCAGGAGATGGGGCCCAAGTGCATATGCCGAGTCACCTGGAAGGGAAAAGACAGGAGGATGTTAGTCGTGCATGTGCCCCTCGTGATGTCTGCATCATGGGGTCGGACAGTCATGCCTGACTCCCATGTCACTCACCAACCAGCCAGCTGTCCTTGTACACGTTCTGTTTGAATTCCGTTGGGATGTTGCTTTTGATGGTATATGTAGCTGTCGTGGCTGGCCACGGGGTGTTTGGCACGGACGTGCCATATGAGGCATTGGGCATCGGCTATCACCTGTACGTGGATGGAATGCCACTGCTTCTGATTGCGGTACATGCAGAGCTTTTTTTCTCAGAAAATAGGTGCAGGAACTCAACCACGACCCGTTCAGATTTCACAAACAGTAGAAGGGTCTTAAAGGGGCATTAAATACCAGAATTGCATTACATACAGTGTGTAGAGTTCAGGGGGTTACAAAGCAGTCACTTGTAAACACAGAAACCAGACTTCTGTGTTCACAAGTGATTGTGGTGAGCGGGCACCAAAGGGTCTGAGCCAAAGGTGGTGGAACTGAGTTCCCCCAAGTTCCCCCAGAAAAAAAGCCCTGGGTACATGTGCTCTGTGGCATGGGGGGGGGGCGTAATGCCACATGTGTGCAATCAATGGCCCCGATGGTGCATGGAAATCCAGCAATTCTGTAGAAATCCTGCATTGCTTTCTGCCGCAGATGCTCATGGGTGGGTTTGATGATGTGGTGGGACATATGCGTGTGACGATTGCGGGGACAACCTGGTGCACACATCTGCTCATGGTGGATTGTGACATCCCAGACACGACTCCACTTGTATGTTGGAATGATCCACTGGCGAGGAAATGGAGTGTTGCCAGTACCTTGACCAGTGGCTGCACTGCATGTGAGTGTCGTGTCTGGCTGGCGATTTCATAATGCAGGGCTGTGGCTAATTCCAGGATGGCATCAGGGCTGAATCTGAAGATGTGATACACCTCCGATTCCCCCATGCCAAAGATGTTAATGCGCGTTCAGTATATCCTCTCCCGTGCCCTCCTACATGCCTGTGGACACAGTAGTAGTGCTATGACCATGGCTGCCCCTGGCATGTTGGCATACAGATGTGTTGTCCTGCAAGTGTGGTTGCTCAGCTCGTCCGTAACAGTGCTGCTGCAGCTGCTCTCCAGCTGACCTGTGCACATCTGTTGCTGAGTTACACCTGCTTTATGAGGAATAACTTTGCGCCGGGCGTACAACTTACACGCATATCGCGTAGCCTGCGCTGGGCACATGTACTTTCGTGAATCGCTGTATCTCCATCATTTGCATATTTGAATAGGAAATCAATGGGAGCGCCAGGTGCGTCCAGCGTAAATATGCACCCACTCTACGCTGGCGTAGGAAAGTTACGTCGGTCGGAAGAAGCCTATTTTCAGGCGTATCTAGTTCTGTGGGCACAGCGCACAGATATGACGGCACATAGTTACACTTACGCAGCGCATCTCGAGATACGTCGGCGCAAGTGCTTTGTGAATCCGAGCCAATATGCTTTGTGGCTGTTTCTCTGCTAAAGGTACAGACCGGTTTTGCCGCATTGAGGGGCAATGAACAGGGCCATGTATTGTAAAATCTTGGATGAGATAAAGAACCTTTTTTCCCTCAGGCAGAACACTGAAGATGGGTAATGGATGGGTCTTTCGGCATGATAATGACCAAACAAAGACTGGGAGATAATTTGGGAACATACACATAAGGGTTCGGTCAATGTCTCCGCACAAGAGAATAGATATAAACTCTGCACGAGATGGTACAAAACCCCGGATAAGCTTCACAAACTCTTCCCAACGGTCTCTCCATTGTGCTGGAGATGTGGTGGTGAGCCTGGCTCCCTCCTCCACATTTGGTGGGATTGCCCCGCCCTGCAACCATTCTGGAGAGAGATACACGAACGTATTGTAGATATTACCACTGACCACATTGACTTCTCTCCAGCACAGTACCGCAAATCCCTGACCCTTCATTTAATAAACGCAGCCTCCCAATGTGTCCCTCTCCGCTGGAGATCCTCACTCCCACCTACAATCCAGGACTGGCACGCCCGAGTGAAAAAAATTGAAGAGATGGAACAGCTCATACACCAGGCCAAAGAAACCACAAAAAATTCAGATTTACTTGGGCTTGCTGGTCCCACTACAGGAAATCGCTTGACCCTCATCCTGCCATCCCGTCCTCATCCCAGCAGATGGCCACCCGAATTCCCGTTCAATCCACCGCACTATCCCCTAGTCACCCAAACCTTCCTCCTACCCCCCCCCCCGTGGCCCCGACCGACCACACCCGTCCCTCCTCTCACTCTGTTGCCTCTCATTCCCCCCCCCCACCCCTGAATTGTACCTGGCGCACTCAATCGCATGTCTGGGGTGTTAGCCTTGGGGAAACCCACATGACTTTGATGACACGCATCCTGCCTGATTTGGGTAAGGGGGACTGCGACCCATCCTCTGGCACCTCACAGTAGGTCCCTTACTCCTAGTAGATCCGCCTGTTCTGAGACTTAGATACTGCGCCCCGCCCCCTCCTCTGTCCACAGATTGTTCCCGAGTAGGGTGGACAGTCCGAGAGGGGCCTTCCTTTATCTCACATCTATAGGCTTGAAACCCAATCACAACGCTAGAGCAGGAATAACAGAGAGAGAGTTAGAACTTTCCCACTTACCACCCCCATAACATAGGATAAAAATAAAATAAAAATAAACTCTTTATTGACAATGTCTGCATTACCACTGGTTCTCAGCCATAGTTAATAGCATTGTCCTATATCTGTCGACTTGTTATTCATCTCCATATGTATTTTCTTTTATTTGTTGACAGTCCTGTTGAGTTGGAGATGCTGTTACAGAAGTTTTCTTCTGCGATGATAGCTTTAAATTCTTGTTATGTAACCTTTGTTTTGACTTATTGTGTGTAACTGTCTTACTTATACACTCAATAAAATTGTTTTAAAAAAAAAAAAAAAATGATAATGACCAAAAACATACCGCCAAGGGAGTGGTTTAAGAAAAAGCACATTTAGGTCATGGAGAGGCCTAGCCAGTCTCCAGACCTTAATCCTATAGAAAATGTATTGAGGGAGCTGAAACCTCAAGTTCCCAAGCCACAGCCAAGAAACCTTAAAGATTTAGAGAAGATCTGTAAAAAAGAGTGGAGCAAAATCCCTACTGAGATGTGTGCAAACCTGGTCACTGTCTACAATGAACGTTGTACCACTGTGCTTGCCAACAAGGGTTTCTTCACCAAGTACTAAGTCATGTTTAGCTTGGGGATCAAATACTTATTTTACTCCCTGAACTTCAACTCAATTTATAGCATGTGTTTTTTACTGGATTTTTGGCCTTGTTCATCATCATTTAAAAAACACTATTGGCCAGATTCTCAAAAGAGATACACCGTCGTATCTTAAGAAACACCGCCGTATCTCTGTTTTTTTGTCTGGGTATCTATGCGTGCGATTCCTAGAATCACTTACGCATAGATACGGCGTAGATCCGACAGGTGTAAGACACTTACACCGTCGGATCTTAGATGTAATTCCTTTGCTGGCCGCTAGGTGGCCTTTACGTTGATTTTTCATTTGCCTATGCAAATGAGCCTAATACGCCGATTCCCAAACGTTTTTACGCCACCTCGTCGTCGTTTTTGTAAGCGTAAATCTACCCCTGCTATATGAGGGGTAGGCTTACGAAGTTCCATCGTCGTCTTTTCCCGTCGGTTACATCATTTAACCAAGTCGTTCGCGATTGGGGCATTGCGTAATTGACGATCACGTCGTTTTCACGTCGGTTTCAACGACGTTTTCCGACGTGAGCTGGAGCATGCGCACTGAGCTTTTTTCCCGGCCGGCGCATGCGCAGTTCGATCGGCGCGGGGGCGAGCTTAATTTAAATACAAGCCGCCCCCTTTCATTTACGCGGGGATACGCCGGGCCATTTACACTACGCCGCCGCAAGTTACGGAGCAAGTGCTTTGAGAATACGGCACTTGCTCCAGTAAGTTGCGGCGGCGGCATAGTGTAAATGGCTTACGCTACGCCGACACGGATTCTACCAGAATCTGGCCCTATGATAACAATTATAGACCCTTCATTTCTTTATAAGTAAGAAAACTTACAAAATCTGCAGGGGATCATATAATTAGCCCCCCCCCCCCCACTGTATACTAAATTAATCCAAATCTACAAACACTAAGTACTTGCGCTCATATGTACAGTTTACAGACACATGTCAAAGCTGTAAAATGGTGTTCAGACGTTGAATGGGGTTAATATTGTGCTCTCCACTAAATGAAAGGAAATAAAGAAAAATGTCCATTGTTATCTCTAAGGAAAGCTGTGTGCACAGAAATGTTGAACACGGCTCCCTAATAAAGAATCTATTGATCGTTTCTTTTACCACACTGCTAAGAAGCAGCCTATGCTTCCTGTGTAATAAATAAAAACTAGCAAATGTGTGCCTGCTCACACTAAATGGGTTGACATTTTTAAATCCAAGTGGTAAAGACAACATCTGACTATTAATATGACAATTTTGTAATGATTAGCAGCATAGAGTATATAGCACACAGTAGAAATGCAACAGTGGCGGTGCGTCCATAAAGGGATCAGGAGCGCCACCCCCCTCTCCTGTCACTCTCTCTCTCTCACATAGATAGATTCACGCATTCCATGAATCTATCTATGGCTGCCCCCTATTCATGTGCCTAGCCCCTTGTCAGGCACTGGGCATATGAATTACAGCTGCAGGCTTTCTTTGGAAGCACCTGATTAGAGCCATAGGCACTGCTGTGCGTTCGCTGATTACTCAGTGTTGTGTTAGGGAACCGAATACATTGCTTCCCTAACATTGACCCACCTCTCAGCCAATCAGTTTGCTCAGGTCTGGTTACCTGTCACCTGTTTGGCTGAAACAACAGGCGCCACTATTAGACACCTGACGGGAGGAGAGGACGGGAGAAGAAGTGCAGGAGACGCATGAAGGACCCCGCTCGTCGCCATCACACGCTGCCCTACCAAGACAGGGTAAGTGTCGGGCAGACGGCAAGTGGGGGAGGCACAATGGCAGCATTCAATGGGCACACTGGCAGCATTTGGCACACTGGCAGCATTGGGCACACTGGCAGCATTGGGCACACTGGCAGCATTTGATGGGCACACTGGCAGCATTTGATGGGCACACTGGCAGCATTTGATGGCACAGTAGCTGCAATTGATGGCACAGTCGCTGCAAGTGATGGCACAGTCGCTGCAAGTGATGGCACAGTCGCTGCAATTGATAGGCACAGTTGCAGTGTTTGATGGGCAAAGTGGCAGCATTTGATGGCAAAGTGGCAGCGTTTGATGGCACAGTGGCTGCAATTGATCAAAAAAAAAATTCAGTTTGTTTGCGCCCTCCCAATTTTTTTTAGCACCAGCCGTCACTAGTATGCACAAAATAGATCAGACCAGAAAATATTATTACAGTACAGTATAGGGATAGGAGTGGACTGAGTATGTCACAGTGGCGGCCACCGTTGCAGGGCGCTCGGGCGCTGCCCCCCTAATCCATGCACCCGGCCCCTAATCTACATACAGGGCTTCAAAAAGGGTTCAAAAGGTGTGGCCCCAGTTGTGTGACATTAGTGAATTAATATTCACTAATGTTTTCCTGTTTCTCCTCTCGGCCAATCAGTAAGCGTGTCCTGAGACCCGATTGGCCGGGAGTCCTAAAAACCAATTGGCCGCAAGTCTTAACTTCTGATTGGCTGGGAGGAGAAGCGACTTGGACCTCTATAGTATAGCCAAAAATAGAAAGTTCCAGTGCTAGCTGTCCCTGTGGCTACTCTCTCGCAGTACCACTTCTTTAGGCACTGCCAACCCTCCTGGCTGCAGCTGCCCCTTTCCACTCCCTGTGCCACCACAATCCTCCAGACTGCCACTACATCCATCCCAGGCTGCTACATCTCAGGCATGCCTTCCAGTCCTCCTGACTGTGTGAACTCTCACCAGCCCTCTTGGCTGCCTCTGTGGAACTCCTGGAGACTAGCCTGGCAGTGT
The DNA here is from genome assembly GCA_029574335.1 of Rana kukunoris. Lineage (NCBI taxonomy): Eukaryota > Metazoa > Chordata > Amphibia > Anura > Ranidae > Rana > Rana kukunoris. The sequence continues at coordinate 56,913,766 of CM056050.1, forward strand.
TCTCCTGCTGCCCTCACTTGCTCCTCCTGTGCCTCCTGGTCAGGACATCTTTGTGGGTTGTAAGAGGGTCCCATCCACACCCATGCCCAGGCCCCAGACTGGGGAGCCCCCTTAAAGGCCATAACACTCCATCTCCATCTTCCACTCGATCAACTCCTCCCCAGCTGGGCTGACCCCGGGTATTTAAGGAGGCCTTTCCCCTGTCAATCCAGGTTGGGGTTTGGTCAGGGCTCCTCAGAATACCCCAGGTGGCTTCACCTCCCTTGTCCACCTATTTTTCCAGAAAACACCAGAAGATTCTGTAAAGAAATGGGAGGCCCTAGAGACCACACCTGTGAGTCACCCAGCTCTATTCTGAGTCACTCCCTACTCTGATCACATAAACACACCCAGGCTTGGCTCACAGCCAATTCTGGAAATTTACCTTATCTCAAAAATAGACACTATCACTCCTAGAACACTAGAGGGTGCTACACATCTCAGCAACGATAAAGAGAAATGGGAGGCATCTAAGCAACATTTCAAATGTTGTTGCAAAGCGTCTGAATACTTAAATAATTTGTTCCAGAAGAATGCTTGTAATCCAAAGCACTCGTATATTAAAGTGAGTTTTCCCATAGGAAATAATTCAAATTCAGATAATCCGTTCCGTAGCCACCACTTGTCTATGCAGTACCGCATGTGGCCAGAGGTGCGGGCACGCTTGAGACACTCGAAAACACTCATAGGATGCTCGGAAACTCAAAAACATTCAGAGATGCTCAGAGATGCTTGGAGACACTGGTGAACTGGCAAAATGTGGTACTGCACACCCCAGCGGCTTGAATCCTGATCGTCTTGCGTGTCAGGTTTTCTTTTTAAAATAGCTTGTAATGCGGAACGTTTGTAAACCGCGTTACTCGCAATCCAAGGTTCCACTGTTTATGTAAACCCAGTCACTAAAATCTCATATTAGCTTGTTCAGGTACCTAATGTAATAGGGTGACAATGCTCCTCCCCATCTTCCTATTGGGCTCCTGCATTGTCCGGCCATTCTGATGGAGACTAAGGCCGGATTCACACTTGTGTGGTGCGAATTTCAGCTCTCTTATCTCTGCAGAGAGATAAGAGAAGTGTTCAGCAGATCCATTTCGCTTTAACTGCAGATTAGCTGCGAATTTGGAGACCTGGGAGAGGGGAGGGGGGGGGGAAGTGTATTGAGCTGAATGAGAAAAAATCCTGAGGAGAAATTAACACATGCAAATCAGCTGCGTACCCATAGAAGATAATGGGCCTGAATTCATATTTACTACCCCATCTAATTGCCCACCTATAATGTGATATGGAATCCCTTCGGCTGTTTACAGGCTGCAATGCTTTGCATTCAAGAGGCATCGGTGTCGGCTTCTGAACTCCTGCAATCCGTCCCTCTCACACCACTGAAAAAGTGATCCACTGTGGATCGATTTTCATGAGCTGGGGGCAATAAAGCTTGCTGCCAATGTGAAAGAGGGCTTATGAAACCTGCCCTGTGAAATTCCATATAGCCATTGCTAGAGTATATGAAAACAAGAAGTGACTGCAAAGAGACTACAGGAGATCAGCAGCACTGAGACGCAACACGGGATAAAAAAAAAAAGAAGCAAATCCAATAATTTATAATGCACAGCTGTTGTTGGTATGTAAATACAGAGAATAACTACAGAGCATATGAACAGATGACTCTATATTATTTATAGAAAACCTATTTGCTTACAATATCTGTTGCCTCATAAACCCCAGCCTGGATTCATTTCATTTCGCTCATTTCCTAAACTATGAAAAACGTGATTGGAGGATCAATTTACTGTTAATTGGCTCATCTCTCGGATTTCCACTCCGTCTACTAAGTCCGCTACAAGATGCCGCGCATTCACCAGCCAATGTTCTGATATATAAAGTGCCGTGTAGCAGTCAATGATTATTAGTACAATTAAATTAAACACAGGAAATGTATTCAGAGCTTTTCTAGGGATATTTAAAAACTTAGCCTGGAGATCAGCCATTTTCTATTATAAAAAAAAAAAAATCACAATAATTATGCAAACTATACAACAAAAGCAAACGCCACATTAACGTTTTCATTTCACTAAATAGACAAAAAATAAAAATAAAGACTTAGAGACTGTAATAGATGGAGGGGGGGGACTTCTCATTCAAAAAGTCGTAAAGTAATGATTCGATTTGATTTGATTACTACTATTATAAATAAATCTCATCCTGCACCTTCTACGCTGACCAGATGAGGTTAATGTGTATTCGGCACAGCTCTCACCGGCAGGCACAGCTCTCACCGGGAAAATCGAGCCATTCAAAAAATAGCTGCACGTAGCATTTGGTGAATGGCAGATATCAGCTCTAGACCCATGGTGGGCGATAGATTTGCTTGTGATAACCTGTGTTAGGACTGCTGCATTACTATATACGTCCTTACTTACGTTGCTGCCACAACCGAGGTATCCATCTATTTAGGTGGCGGTCCTGTAAATGATAATGGTGGTCTCTGTGGCGGATTCACCGCAAGACCACCATTATTGGTGGCGGGATAAGGCCTGCCCCCTCCCACGCCCTCTGCCTCTTAGGCCGCGTATACACGATCGAATTTGTCAGCTGAAACTGGTCCGACGAACCAGGTCAGCGGACAAATCCGATCGTGTGTATGGGCTAGCGGACATGTCTGACCGGCGGAAAATTTTAAAACATGCTTTAAAATTTGTCCGCCGGAGACATGTCCATCGGAAATGTCCACTGGTCAGTACACTCACCAGCTGACATATCTTCCCGCACATGGGTCGAATGGATTCGACGCATGCGCGGAAGTATTTTTCTTCCTGGTGCGGTGACGTGGCGGATTCAACGTCACCGCCGCGTCACCCTGCTGTCTGCCGGCGGGGATTTTAATCCGATGGTGTGTACACGCCATCGGACCAAAATCTGATGAGACATGTCCGCTCTAAACTGTCCGTCGGACAAGTTTGAGCGGACATATCTCATTGTGTGTACGTGGCCTAACTGGAGCCATCGGCAGCGGCGATTGGGTCCTCTGTCGTGCTAGGCATGGATACGAGTGAGGGCAAGATGGCCCCCACCCGTATCCATACTATAATCGGCACTTCCGCCCATACGTCTTAGGCCGCGTACACACGATCAAATTTGTCCACTGAAACTGGTCCGACGGACCAGTTCAGCGGACCAATCCGATCGTGTGTATGGGCTAGCGGACATGTCTGACTGGCGGACAAATTTTAAAGCATGCTTTAAAATTTGTCTGCCAGAGACATGTCCGTCGGATATGTCCGCTGGTTAGTACACTAACCAGCGGACATATCTGCCCGCACAAGCGTCGAATGGATGCGACGCATGCGTGGTAGTTTTTTACTTCCTGGTGCGGTGGCGTGGCAGCGCCAACGTCACCGCCACGTCACCGCGCTGTCTGCCGGCGGGGATTTTGATCCGATGGTGTGTACACACCGCCGGACGAAAATACCGAGGAGACATGTCCGATGAAAATGGTCCACGGACCGTTCCCATCGGACATGTCCCTCCGTGTGTATGCGGCCTCAAAGAGACAATTTATTCTTGTAATTTTTTCAAATTACTTTTTTATTGCTTTTTAGTCTAAATATGAGATCTGAGGTCTTTTGACCCCAGATCTCATATTTAAGAGGACCTGTCACTCTTTTTTCTATTACAAGGGATGTTTACTTGGCTTAACATTATCTGTCCATAGGATATTGTTCCAGAACTGTGAAGGCTTTTTTAGATGTTGTTTGGCAAACTCTAATCTGGTCTTCCTGTTTTTGAGGCTCACCAATGGTTTATATCTTGTGGTGAACCCTCTGTATTCATTCTGATGAAGTCTTCTCTTGATTGTTGACTTTGACACACATACACCTACCTCCCAGGGAGTGTTCTTTATCTGGCCGACTGTTGTGAAGGGTGTTTTCTTCACCAGGAAAAAAAATCTTCGGTCATCCACCACAGTTGTTTTCCATGGTCTTCCGGGTCTTCTGGTGTTGCTGAGCTCACGGTGCGTTCTTTCTTTTTAAGGATGTTCCAAACAGTTGACTTGGCCACACCTAATGTTTTTGCTATCTCTCTGTTTTGTTTTGTTTTTGTTTGTTTTCAGCCTAATGGTGGCTTGCTTCACTGATAGTGACAGCTCTTTGAATCTCATATTGAGAGTTGACAGCAACAGATTCCAAATGCAAATAGCACACCTAAAATGAACTCTGGACCTTTTATCTGCTCCTTGTAAATGGGATAATGAGGGAATAACTCACACCTGGCCATGGAACAGCTGTGCAGCCAATTGTCCCATTACTTTTGGTCCCTTAAAAAGTGGGAGACGCATATACAAACTGTTGTAATTCCTACACCTTTCACCTGATTTGGATGTAAATACCCTCAAATTAAAGCTGAACGTCTACAGTTAAAGCACATCTTGTTCGTTTCATTTCAAATCCATTGTGGTGGTGTATAGAGCCAAAAATATTAGAATTGTGTCAATGTCCCAATATTTATGGACCTGATTGTGATTCATATTGAGCTAGTATGCTATGCATACTAGCTCATTATGCCTGTCTCTTGCAGGTTTTTTTTTTAGGAAAACTTTCAGAGGGTTTACTTCCTATTTAATGTCATTTTTATTGTTTTCGAAGAAATGATAAAATAATATAATCAAACAGAAAGTAAAACAATAAAATAATACAATTACAAAGGAGAATCTATAATAAGCAATCTGATGGTACAAGTACCAATATAAGTTCCTTTAAATGTTTCAAAAGGTTTGTGTATAGTATCTGATTTTGTATTACTATGTTTAGTCTCGAAGCATCGAAGAATAGTGTACTAAGGTAATGCACCATAGTATTAGGATTGCTTTAGTAAGGCATTTATAGCAGACTGCTCATAAGAGCCACATGAAAAATAACATCAAATAAGAAGAAGAACAATTAAAATTAATCAAAATCCAATAAATCCAAGCAAGTCTAGTTTGCCCAGGAGAAAAAGAAACACAAGAGTCGCTTTAATTTCAATCTGTAGCAGCTTTTTTTTGCCTTTTGGGATAAAGATTTTGGATAAATAAAAGCCGATCAATGTAAGCACCCCAGTCAGTGGTACATGGTTAGCCTCAATCCTCTAACTGCCACTTTTGCTGGGCAGCTTGGTTTGTTAACCCCTTGGCGCCGGCAGTATGCAAATATGCGGCCTCTCATCGTCTGGTCCTTAGCGCTGAGGCACCGCATATTTGCGTTAACTGCTCCCAATATAACCTGTGTTGAGAGCGCGCGTGCACTGCGCACTCCCGAAACAGTTACCATCGCTTTACAGAAAGATCCAGACCGCAAGGAGCTTTCAGACCACGTGGCCACCATGATTGGCTGTGATCTTAAGCTGCGCCAAGCCTCCTAAAGGGCCAAGAGGCGCCAAGAGGTAAAAGGAAGTTGAAAAAGAAGAGACTTAGGCCGCGTACACACGATCGAACATGTCCTCTGAAACCAGTCCGCAGACCGGTTTGATGGTGTGTACGGCCTATCAGACCGGTTTTCAGCGGACCAAAGTTTTCAAACATGCTTTAAAACCTGTCCGATGGAAACCTGTCCGTCGGACAGGTTTGCTGGTTAGGACACAAAAGCATCGGACCAAAAACCCGCGCATGCTCCGAATCAAGTCGACGCATGCTTGGAAGCATTGAACTTCGTTTTTTCATCACGCCGTTGTGTTCTATGTCACCGCGTTCTGGTCTGATCGGATTTTGGTCCGATGGTGTGTACGCACATCAGACAAGTTCAGAGTTGTCTGATGAAAACGGTCCGTCGGACAAGTCTCATCAGACATGTCTGATCGTGTGTACGGGGCTTTACGATCAGAATTTCCGATGGGATAAATCTGATGGAATTTTCTGTCAGAATTCCGTTCAAGCTGTCTTGCATACACACTGTCAGACCAAATTCCGATCGTCCAAAACGCGGTGATGTAAAACACTACGACGAGCCGAGAAAAATTCAGTTCAATGCTTCCGAGCATGCGTCGACTTGATTCTGAGCATGCGTGTTTATCTATTTCGCAGTTCCACACAGACGATCAGAATTTCCGATTAGATTTTTTACCATAGAAAAAAATAAAACATGTTCTATTTCTAAACTCTGGTGGAAAAAAGTCTGATGGGGCCCGCACACGGTCGGAATACCCGATGAAAAAAGTCTGTCAGACTTTTTTCATCGGAAATTCTGATTGTGTGTACAAGGCATAACTGGCCGGATCACCAGGTAAAAATAAAAGTCGCAAAAAAAAAAAAACAAATGCAGTCACCACATCTAAGAATTGGTAAGACACAATATAATTAATCTTTGTTTTTGAGTGTAATGCCGCTTTTAACCATTGTGCCCACCACCGGCCAATATCTGCCTATAAATCCATCCTCTGGACTGCATGGAGAGATTCCAATATTCTGATGGCTTTGCTGGCCATTGATGGAGGATTTCTTTGTGCCAACTGAATATTCTTAAGGAGAGGAAGTTCCAAAACCTTGTAGCATTGTATAACAGGGATCAGTAAAGGGAATATGTATGCAGATGTGTACCCAACCTATAAGGCGGATTATAGGCACATAAAAAAAGTGACAGTTATCTCAGATGAGTCCATAGAGATTTGAGAATGACAGTCACATGGATAAAATAAAGATCCTCAACTTGGGTTTAGATCTTTATGAATTGAGCCTAATGTCTTCTATGTTCATAAAGGTACAGATTTCACAAAACATCATCAGCCCATCCATCCATCCATCCATCCAATGATGTCTGTGGCTACCTGTAAGCCCTGCATAATAAGAACTGCCATTGCTGCCTTGTATTCAACAGGTTCAGGCTCTGGCATCACCATCCTGATCCTGACCTGCAACAAACGTGCAAGGATGACAGTACAGACTTCACTGGCCGCATGCTTGTTCCAGGTCAAGATGACCACGTCAAACCCTCAAATCATTGCAATGGCAATGACTATATTTTTCTCTCCTTTAAGTCAGACACAGCGGTCCGCTGGCACTTGCAGTCCACCGATAGCCAGAGTACCATGGCAATTTCTACCTATAGACTAAAAACAGAACAACAAGGGACTTACATGTGGTAGTATCCATGGTGCTGCACAGATTTGTCCGCCCCATCCTCCGCTTCCATTAATAGGTAGTCCTGGCTCTCATTCCTTAGAGCTGTGATGGGACAGTTATTATTCCTGGGCGCAGAAGGCTCGCACTGGCTCATGGTAACTCCAATAATCCTTTGCTGCAAGTCTTACACAGGCAGGCAGGTCAAGGCACCTGTCAGTGATTGAGATTCCCCAGGCAGGGAGGCAGCTTCATGGGTAGAGGATGGAAGGATGCTCCGCACATCAGGAGCACACAGCCAATTACTGCTCCTTCTTCAACAGCCTGCATGCTTTTTATTGCTGCTCTGCTCCCCCAGCTATGGTACTCTCTGTCATCACACGCCCCCTAGCGGCACACTGCAGAATGCAGCCTGGACAAGTCGGCTCTTATTGATCTCAGATCTCTTTCATTTAAATACATTAGGCTGGGGGTAAAAAATCATTTTTTAGTATTCATTTGTGGCTCGGTCAATTATAGGACTGTAATAAATGACTGTTTAAAAGCACTGGTCTATGCTATAGCTTCTTGGTTTTATCAAAATTGCATTGTACCAAAAGGATTAATTGTAATTATGGATAGCTGCTCCTTTACAGATTCAGTTAAAAAATATACATTTGGATAGTTTTTCTTATTATCATTGACAGAAGGCCGCTGTTGTGATTATAGGGGTCTTAACTCCAAACTGTGCCTGATTTCGAGCAATGTCCCTCATATATATATATATATATATATATATATATATATATATATATATATATATATATATATATATATATATATATATATATATATATATATATATATATATATATATATATATATGAGAGAGAGAGCGATAGATATCTATCTATCTATCTATCTATCAATAGATAAAAGTGTTTTCCTGTTTTAAACCTCTGATCCGATTTCTAAATTGCAGCATTTACAAAATTCCAAAAGCCAATATAAAGGAATAGCAGTGGTAAAAAAAAAGTACTTGTGGGTTTAACCAATCTTGTTTTTTTGTCCTATGTCTGAATACTTTTGCTGGTAGGTGTCCCTCATTCCCATCTCAAAAAGTTGGGAGGCATTGACATATTACAGTATACAGTGCCAACAATTTATACTGCGCTTTACATATACTGCACATTCACATACTGTAGACCCCATAGACACTATTAGATTTTCTGCAGATTTTTGTCTTCAGATTTACCAAAACCATATAATATGAGTTTAAACCTTAAAGTGACTGTAAAGGTTTGTTTATTTTTTACCGTGTTTCTTGTTGTACTTGAATATTCTTTTCTTTTCAATAAAAACATATTAAACAAAAAAACTTGTCATACTTACCTCCACTGTGCAGTTCGTTTTGCGCAGAGTGGCCCGATCCTCTTGTTCTGGGGTCCCTCGGCAGTTGTCTTGGCTCCTCCCCGTAATAGCTAACCCCCTCTGGGAAGCTCTCTTCCGAGGGGGTTAGCTTGCGGGCGCGCTCCCTGCCGTAGACTCTTCTTTCATAGACACAGAGTGGGCGTGTCATTGGATTTGATTGACAGCAACGGAAGCCAATGTCTGCGCTGCTATCAATCTATCCAATCAACGCAGTAACTCAGTGGAGAAGAGGACACTGGGGGATGGGCAACAGCAGGTGAATGGGCTCAGGTAAGTAAAACGGGGTGGTGAGGGGCCTGTGACAGCGAGGTGTTTTTTCACCTTTATGCATATGCATTAAAAAAACAAACACAAACCTTTACAACCCCTTTAAGAGTTTCAATTTGTATGCAATTAGGCAGGCCCTTGCACTACATGGTTTTGGTAAATCTGAAGACAAAAATCTGCAGAAAATCGAATAGTGTGTATGGGGTCTAAGTCCCATGAGCTTACAGTCTAAACATACATACAGTGCATCCAGAAAGTGTTCACGGGTCTTCAGTTTTTCCACACTTTGTTATGTTACAGCCTTATTCCAAAATGGACTAAATTCATTATTTTCCTCAAAATTCTACAAACAATATCCCATAATGACAACGTGAACGAAGTTAGTTTAAAATCTTTGCAAATGTATTAAAAGTAAATGAAATAAATCCCATGTACATAAATATTCACAGCCTTTGCTCAATACTTTGTTGAAGCACCTTTGGCACCAATTACAGCCTCAAGTCTTTTGGAGTACGATGCTACAAGCTTGGCTCACCTATTTGTGGGCAGTTACTCACATTCTTCTTTGCAGGACCTCTCAAGCTCCACCAGGTTGGATGGGGAGTGTCGGTGCACAGCCATTTTGTTATCTTGGTTGTGTACTTAGGGTTGTTGTCCAGTTGGAAGATAAACCTTTTCCCCAGTCTGAGATCCAGACCTCTCTGGAGCAGGTTTTCATCAAGGATGTCTCTAATGCCGCGTACACACGGTCGTTTTTTGCGATGAAAAAAAACGACGTTTTTTAAAACGTCATTTAAATTGATCGTGTGTGGGCAAAACGTAGTTTTTTGTCTTAAAAAAAACAAGCAAAAAAAAATTCCAACATGCTTGAATTTTTTGCGTCGTTTTTCAAAACGTCGTTTTTTGTTTCACAAAAAGTCACCGTGTGTAGCAAAAACGTCGTTCAAAACGACGTTTTTCAACCCGCGCATGCCCAGAAGCTAGTTATAAAGCGAGCTTCAATGGAAAAAAGAGTGGTGAACGTAACCTTGCTTTTTGTGAAAAAACGATGGTGTGTATGCAAAATTGTCTTTGAAAAGTGACGTTTCAAAAACGTCGTTTTTTACTTCACAGAAAACGTCGTTTTTTTTCATCGCAAAAAACGACCGTGTGTATGCGGCATTAGGGTTGCCACCTTTTCTTCAAGCCAAACCCGAACACTTTAGCAGCCTGGGTCACCTTTGAGTGCCCCAAAGAGAGTAGTAATGCGTTGTACATAGCATGCTGCAATGAATGGTGGGTGTTGCGAAATTGCTCTTGCTGATATCATTACCCTCCCCTCTCAGTGATGCCGAACATGCCCCCAGACAGCTCCCGGATGACAACAGATGTGTGTGGAACTATCTTGGTTACTTGGGAGCCACAGCCTGGTCTGAATAATGTGACCAGCAGGGACGTGCAGTCAGGGGCCTCACCTGCCATGAACATGTAACAAAAAAAAATTAAAAAAAATCGAGCTTGGAGGGTTGTAGCTCAGCAACAACCTCCAAGACGACCACTGCCTTTCTAAAGAAGCTGAGGGTAAAGCTGATGGACTGGCCAAGCATGTCTCCAGACCTAAACCCTATTAAGCATCTGTGGGGACTGGCGTAGCGGGGGGGGGGGGCGGGGGGGCTTCTGCACCGGGCGAAAAATTGCGGGGGGGGCGAAATCCTGGCGTCCACGGAATGCGCCGCCGCCGCCTTAGGAAAGGCCGCGGCTTTGGCCTAGCTCTGGAGCTGTCGGCCATCTTGGTACACCCGGCGGCGGCGCGCCTGGTTGGCTGGTGGAACTGTCTGTCTCCCTTGATGTGGGAGTGGCGGGAAACACCAGCCAACCAGGCAGAAGGGCGCACTGATTGGCCTGGAACATGTGTTTACAGCGCGGCAGCAAGTTTCTCCATCTGTAGCAAGGTAAGGGGGAGGTCGGTGTAAATCTAAAGGGGTGCTCTGCCTGATCCCCACCTATCCACCTCAGAGCCTGTCATTTTAGTAAGACTGCTGGGACTTGTAGTTCTCCATCTTCTCCTGGGGCTCATGGAGATTGGAGAACTACAAGTCCCAGCAGGTTATACATTATCATACAATAAGGCTCTGAGGTGGATGGGTGTGGATTGCATGCACCTGAGCCCCAGGAGAAGATGGAGAACTACAAGTCCCAGCAGGTTATAATATAAGGCTCCGAGGTGGATGGATGTCCGGACACCCATCCATCTCGGAGCCTTATATTATAACCTGCTGGGACTTGTAGTTCTCCATCGTCTCCTGGGGCTCAGGTGCATGCGATCCACCATCTATGGGACTACAAGTCCCAGCAGTAAGAAAAACTGAACAAAGATGGTGGATTGCATGCACCTGAGCCCCAAGAGACGATGGAGAACTACAAGTCCCAGCAGGTTTTAATATAAAGCTCCGAGGTGGACAGATGTCTGGACAGTGACAATTGGTGGCACAGTGGTGACGATTGGTGGCACAGTGGTGACGATTGGTGGCACAGTGGCGACGATTGGTGGCACAGTGGTGACGATTGGTGGCACAGTGGTGACGATTGGTGGCATGGTACAGTGACTGCATTTGATGGCACAGTGGTGACAATTGATGGCACAGTGGCTGCATTTGATGGCATGGCGCCCTGTGATTGGGCGTATGTTGTCATGCGCTAGCGCCGGGGGGGCGGGGGCGAAAAAAAAGTTCTGCCCCGGGCGTCCATAACTCTGGTTACGCCACTGTCTGTGGGACATCCTCAAATGGTAGGTGGAGGAGCACAAGTTCTCTAACATCCACCAGCTCTGTGATGTCATCATGGAGGAGGGGAAGAGGACTCCAGTGGCATCCTGTGAAGCTCTGTTGAACTCATAGGTGTGCACAGCCTATTGCATTAGGGTGTGCACCCCAAAGCTCAAACACATACTACCGATCACTCAGCATAAAAGGGAAGCGGCCGGTAAGTTACATATTAACCAGCCCCTTCCCCCACTCATCCTAAAACATCCCTGCAGCAGCAGCCAGAGGGAGAGGAGAGTAGAGAAGCCGGAAGCACTGCAAGGGGAAGGGGGGGGGGCGACCTAGGCAGTAGGGAAAATCTGTGCTGCACAGGGTGATTAGGGTGTGCCTGGGAACACCTGGCACACCCTGTGCGCACGCCTATGGTTGAACTCCATGCCCAAGAGGGTTAAGGCAGTGCTGGAAAATAATGGTGGCCACACAAAATATTGACACTTTGGGCCCAATGTGGACATTTTCACTTAGGGGTGTACTCACTTTTGTTGTCAGCGGTTTAGACATTAATGGCTGTGTGTTGAGTTATTTTGAGGGGCAGCAAATTTACACTGTTATACAAGCTGTACACTCACTATTTTACATTGTCGAAAAGTGTAATTCTTCAGTGTTGTCACATGAAAAGATATAATACAATATTTACAAACATGTAAATATGAAACATATACAAACATACAACATATACAAACAATACAAACAATACGAACATGAGGTGTACTCACTTTTTGTGAGATACTGTAGGTGCCCAGCTCAAATTTCATGAATCGGGATTATATGCACTTTAATGCCGCATACACACAATCGGAAATTCCAACAAGAAAACGGTGTATTTTTTTCCGACGGAATGTTGGCTTAAACTCGTGTTGCATAAACACGGTCACACATAATTCCGACCGTCAAGAATGTGGTGACGTACAACACTATGATGAGCCGAGAAAAATGAAGTTCAATGATTCCGAGCATGCGTCAAATTGATTCCACGCATGCGTTTTTTTGCACGTCCGAATTGCATACAGACGTTTGGAGTTTCGGATAGGAACCTGCTCTTAATCTTTTGTTGGCAGAAATTCCCACAGCAAAAGTCCGATGGAGCATACACACGGTCGGAATTTCCATCCAAAAGCTCACATCTGACTTTTTTGTCGACATTTCAAATCGTGTGTACGTGTGTACGTGGCGTATCAGAGTAAAGGGGGCTGAATACACACCTTTTTAAATATTTATTTGTAAAAAAAAAAATTAAAACCATTTATAATTTTCCTTCCACTTCACAATTATGTGCCACTTTGTGTTGGTCTATCACATAAAATCCCAATAAAATATATTTCCATTTTTGATTGTCACATGACAAAATGTGGAGAATTTCAATTTCAATACTGATGGACGCAACACACAATTGGTCCATCCGATGAGAATGGTCTGATGGACCGTTTTCATCGGTTAACTGATAAAGCTGACTGACGGTCTGTCCCGCTTACAGACCAGTGGTTAAAAAAACAATTGTGTCAGAACGCGGTGGCGGTTCCGCCGCTTGATCATTCTTATAGGCGGCGGGAGGGGACGCCCCCCCTCCCGCCGCCATCCGGTGCGTCTCCGGGCTCTCCTTTGCCATCGGAGACCCGGAGAAACGATCCGCCGCCGTCCGCTGTAAACCATAGAGTAGACTGGTGACCATCTGGTCACCAGTCATCTCTATGATCGTCGGAGGCCCGGGCGCGATGTTATGACATCACGCCCGGGTCCTGGAATGTAAACACAGCCGCAATCGCGACTGAAAGCATTAGATCAGTGAATTTTTTTTCACGATCTAATGCTTTCCAGCCTGGAGGAGAGATGTGGGGTCTTATTGACCCTGCATCTCTCCATAAAGAGTACCTGTCACACACATTCCTATTACAAGGGATGTTTACATTCCTTGTAATAGGAATAAAAGTGATAAAAAAAAAAAAAAAGTCAAAAAAAGTTTAAAAATAAAATAAATTGTGTAAAAAAAAAAATAATAAAAAAAAAAAATTAAAACCACACATGTGAGGTATCGCCGCGTGCGTTAGAGCACCAGCAACAATTCTAGCACTAGACCTCCTCTGGAACTCTAAATTTGTAACTTGTAAAAAAAATAATAAGCGTCGCTTATGGAGATTTTTAAGTACTGACGTTTGGCGCCATTCCATGAGTGTGCACAGTTTTAAAGCGTGACATGTTAGGTATCTATTTACTCGGCGTAACTTCATCTTTCACATTATACCAAAAAATTGGGCTAACTTTACTGTTTTGTTCTTTTTTAATTCACAAAACCGTTGTTTTCCCCAAAAAAAAGGCGTTTGAAAAATGATTGCGCAAATAATGTGCGAGATAAAAAGTTGCAATGGCCGGCATTTTATTCCCTAGGGTGTCTGCTAAAAAAACATATATAGTGTTTGGGGGTTCCGAGTAATTTTCTAACAAAAAATGCATGTAGGAGAAGTGCCAAAATAGCCCCGGTATTGAAGCGGTTAAGGGTTCCTCAGAAAAAAAAAAAAAAGGCTAAGAAAGGCTGATATTCACAGTATTGCCCATTTTTTATGTATTGATTAGCCCAGGGGTGCCCAACCTTTTGAAGAGCGAGGGCCACTTAAGCACCTTGGTAACCAGTCGCGGGCCAAAATGAGCGAAGTGGACAGATGACAGGTCACGGCTACTCTATAGGACTAGGGATGAGCCGAACACCCCCGCGTTCGGTTCGCACCAGAACCGTCGAACAGACCGACCGTTCGCGCGAACATTTAGAACCCCATTGAAGTCTATGGGACTCGAACGTTCGAATTAAAAAACGATCATTTTAAAGACCAATATTCAAGTTATTGTTGGAAAATGTCTTCGAGAACCCGGGTCTTGCCCCAGGGAACATGTATCAATGGAAAAAAGTTTAAAAAATAGTCGTTTTTTCAGGAGCAGGACTCCTGAAAAAACGACTGTTTTTAAAACTTTTTTTCCCATTGATACATGTTCCCTCGGGCAAGACCCGGGTTCTCAAATACGTTTTCACAGGCAAACTATAGACACCCAGCAGGTACAATATTTAAAGGAATTTTTCTTTTCTTTTTTTTAAGTTAAGCATCATTAAAATCACTGCTCCAGGAGCAGTGATTTTAAAAAGAGGGGGGTTGGGACTTTGAATGAGGCATATAGCAATCTTGCCATAGGCCTCCATCCCTGTAAGTGGGTAAAAATGGTAAAAGTGGGACTTTGAATGAGATGCGATTTTAGCAAATATGCAATTAAATATAAACATGGAAAATAAATTATATGTAACCATGTGACCAGGCTCAGAATTGTCAACCAAAAAGCACTAAACCAAATTAAACTGTCTGATGTAAGTAAAAACAGAGGTTTAGTTGCAAGTATTTGCAAATACCTGGGAAGCTGCAGCGCCAACTCCACGGCACTCTGCATAGCTGCAGTCCTATCTATAAATTTAAGGTCTCCTGAAAGGGAGCCCAGGTGTGCTAATCACCAGGCAGAGGACAGGTGAGGACCTAAAGCCCGCCCCTACCTAGAGTTGGTATGGCAAATAAGAGCACTGGAAAAAAAGAAAAAAGAAAAAAGTAGGAGTGGAACAAGGACTGCCCAAAAAACCAAAATACCACCAGACTAGAGGCAGACCAACTCCAACTCATTTTTTTACTGGCGGACCCAGTTGGAGTTGGTCTGCCTCTAGTCTGGTGGTATTTTGGTTTTTTGGGCAGTCCTTGTTCCACTCCTACTTTTTTCTTTTTTTTCCAGTGCTCTTATTTGCCATACCAACTCTAGGTAGGGGCGGGCTTTAGGTCCTCACCTGTCCTCTGCCTGGTGATTAGCACACCTGGGCTCCCTTTCAGGAGACCTTAAATTTATAGTTAGGACTGCAGCCATGCAGAGTGCCGTGGAGTTGGCGCTGCAGCTTCCCAGGTATTTGCAAATACTTGCAACTAAACCTCTGTTTTTACTTACATCAGTTAGACAGTTTAATTTGGTTTAGTGCTTTTTGGTTGACAATTCTGAGCCTGGTCACATGGTTACATACAATTTATTTTCCATGTTTATATTTAATTGTATATTTGCTAAAATCGCATCTCATTCAAAGTCCCACTTTTACCATTTTTATCCACAGGAGCAGTGATTTTATTGATGCTTAACCACTTAAGACCCGGACCAAAATGCAGGTAAAGGACCTTGCCCCTTTTTGCGATTCGCCACTGTGTCGTTTTAACTGACAATTGCGCGGTCGTGCGACGTGGCTCCCAAACAAAATCGGCGTCCTTTTTTCCCCACAAATAGAGCTTTCTTTTGGTGGTATTTGATCACCTCTGTGGTTTTTATTTTTTGCGCTATAAACAAAAATAGAGCGACAATTTAAAAAAAAATTCAATATTTTTTACTTTTTGCTATAATAAATATCCCCCAAAAATATATATAAAAAAAACATTTTTTTTCCTCAGTTTAGGCCGATACGTATTCTTCTACATATTTTTACTACTAATAGCGGCGATCAGTGATTTTTTTCGTGACTGCGACATTATGGCGGACACTTCGGACAATTTTGACACATTTTTGAAAGGGCCCAAGACCGCTTTCACACTGATGTGCTGCGGTTTACCCAGCTGTGTCTATCCTGAGGGTTAGCTGAACTTTGCCATAGACTCCCTGCCTGTGGCAAAAGCCGGCGCTGTAGAGGAAACATCGGCTTGTGGGGCTCTTCTCGCAGCCAACCTGCCATTCCAGAGCAGGAGGTCGCAGGCCACATCAGAGGACTCCGCGGGCCACTGGTTGGCCACCCCTGGATTGGGTTGTGTTTTTGAATTATTCCTAATTAAAATTTAAGATACCGATATTAACTATGATATTATACATTGTAATATTAGTTTTCATATAACTTCAAAAAAATGCTACTAGACAACAGATATTTTTATAACACAGAAACATAAGACCCAATTATGGGTCAAAGTAATTGTAAATTGAATAACCCCTTCCAGACACTACTTCAACACGCAACGTCCATGTACAACTGGACTGAGCTACAAATGAGGCAATACATCAGCGGATATCCAGCTCCTTCCTGTGCTGTCATAGTCATTCAGGGCAGACATGGAAGAGGAAAAGGTTACAAGCCAATTATATTTTGAGCATTTAAGGATATATTTTAAGGGATATAGCAGTTTGTTTAATCCCCGATTTCTCGAAATTGGATTTTTTTTTTTTTTTTGTGCAAACACTAAACTAAATGAAGCCAGCAGTCCGGATTTATAAGAAGATGAGTGCAAGATTAAAGAATTCCAGCAAGCATTTTATCTGCCCATCTAACATAACAAAATGTAATTTTAGAAAAGCCATAAACCTTTCTGTGAATGAAAACTTATATTTTATAGCTTCCCGATGTCTGAAAGGTTATGCGCACACGCACTTTTTCATAAAAAATAAATCAATTATAATAATAGTCATATAGAAGTTTTGAAAAGACATGCATTGGATTTGAATTTCCGGAGAGGTACATTCTCAATATATTAAATTAATTAAATTTCTCCTGGCTTCTGTCTTGTTTGATTCTCATTTAGCCTTTCAATTACAAAAGTTTTAAGTCTTTTTTTTTTTTTGTTAAACTATTTAATATTAAAAAAAATTTTTACTTTATTGACGAGCACAAAAACAAGTCCCCCACCTTACTATTTTTGAATATACCTTGTTATTCTCAGCCTGTCATTACTTGTACTGACCAACCCCTGCTGTTAGAATAAACCCGATGCAAGTATCCACTAATTCTTGCTACTGGAATCCCGTGTATGCAGGTAATTGCTTGTGTGAAGGAGGCCTTACACTTCAACTTACTGTACACAGTTTCTTAAAGTAGGCAAAACTTTACTTTTTTTTTTTTGCCATCTGTATCCTGTTGCAAAGATTTTCCATCACTTCCTGTCCCAAAGCCAAATCAGAAGTAAAAGAAAATCCCTGAAAATTAAGGGTATTCCTTTTGGACCTCCAGGTCACCAGAACGAGTGTCCCAATTGGAAGATTTCCCCTCTATTACTTTTCTGGGGACAACCCAAAATTTAGGATTTTCTTTTACATTAATTTTCAATTATAATGGTAAACAAGACAGAGAGGGTGAATCCTCTAACAGGGCAAAGACAACAATAAAAACTGACAAATGTTATAATCACTCCCCACTATTCAAAATTACAAAAAAAAGCTTCCTTTTAGCTATACTTTAAGCAAATTTGTTTTTAGGAATTTGCTGCAAAGCTCTTTACCTGGAGATCCTGCCAGTATCAGCACTTTCTATTGCAGGATAATTAACAACATTAATCCACTGCTTTGCAATTACAAGAATATCAGCATTGTTAGCCTGCCATGTGTGCCCCATTCAGTTGACCTATTAGATTTATTAAATAGGCAGCCCAATGACCAACTTGAGATTGCATAATCACTCCAAAGACATGCTGTTAGGTTAATTGTCTCTCGTCTAAATTGGGCCTAGTATGTGTATGCATGAATGTGCTTATGGACCTTCGATTGCAAGCTCCTGAAGGGCAGTGTCAGGAAGGGTTTGCCAGAAGACGAGAAGGTTCCTGCAGGCAAATTCCTGTTCCCCTCTTAGAAGAGGTGCATTAGCATGTGCTTACGTTTGTGCGCATATGCGCAAAAAATGCGAATGGACATGTGTATGCCTGCATTATTGAGCGTGGTGCATCCTGTGACAGATGAGGGTGCCAAATGGGCTATTTAAACTGGGTCAGTACCCAGGATCAGTGCCGTCTTGCCTGCAGCTTTCCATGATTGTCCTGTTCCCTGTTTATCTGCATCTACTTCCTGTTATCTACCCAGTGTAGTGCCCTACTCCCATTGAGTGGGTGCTATGTGTTAAATTATAGTTGCCTGAGCAGTAGTTTTGGCTCAGAATGATTATTCTAAATTGGTTCAGTTCGGCTGGTTTGCACAAGTTTCCCCCTGACGTTGGGTGTCGCTGTCACCACAGGTCACGGTTGGAAAGGCAACAGGCTGGATGTATTAAGGATCTCTCTCTCAGAAGAGGCTCAGAGGGAATGGTCAACCTTGCTGTGCAGTCTTGGGAGGGGTACTTAAGGGACAGACTTCCGATCCCGACCGGAGGGCCCTTTTGGCCTCAGGGATGCTGAGCTGTTTTGTAGCCTTGGGGCCGGCTGGCCAGAGGCCTAGCAACTGATAGTAGGCCCAGGACTTTCTGGCCAGAGGCCTAGCAACTGATAGTAGGCCCAGGACTTTCTGGGGCCTACTGATTCAGGGATGGTCATTCGCTACCTTATCTATGGAAGGAAGCTGAACCAGTGGGATTCAATTGATGGACGTACCCTGGCGTATTTACATCACTGTGCTGCCGGTCCGGCTGAAAGATTCTTGGCACCGTGAGTCGTGTAACTTTTGTTAGAACTATATCGGGTGTGCAGTTTGTTACATGATCTTGTGGTAGAAGATCGTGGGACGGCCTGACGACACTCAGCAAGTCTGTGGCAGAGACTTTGTCGAGCATCGCATCAGCTGCTAGGCCGGTGAGAGTAGGCCTATCTGGTGGTTGCTAAAATCCAGTGTGGAGCCGAGTTAATCCTCTGGATCTAAGTGGTACCCGTGATCCGCAAACCAAAAGTACCTGAATCTTTCCCTGTCCCTCTACCCCTCTGTTGGAGAAATTTGTTAAAAAAAACCTTGAAGGAGACTTTGTGTTGGTGCGTACATTCTTATGTACAACTCTTCAAGGACAACCCCTGAAACGAGCGTATGGAACAGTAAGGTAACGGCAAGCCCAAATATAAACCAGCAGCTCCTTCGGGGGTAGTGCTACACCGGCTTGTTCCGAGTACTCCTGCTCTCCACCTGTACCTTAACCACTCCCCAGTCTCTGCACCTGTACCTTATCTGATCTCACTGTGTATAACCAGGCTTGTCTTAATCTGTTTATGTTCCAGTCCTTAAAGCGATACCTAGCTGTAAACTTCTGTCCACCTGCAGTTGGGACCTGTTTTTCCGCTGATAACGTCTATGTAAGAGCTTGTTCCAGTCCTAGGGAGATCCACTGTCATCTGGTTTACCACTCAACCAGAAGCCCCACAGCTAACATGACTACCAGAACTCATGTGACTCTGCACTCCTATCGCCACCTGTCTACTCTATCAGGGGCCCAGAGTCAGAGGTGTAAGAGAGGCCTTCCTCTGCAAACCAGGTTCTTCCTACCAGGTATCTGACAGGCAGGAACTGATGTGAATGTAAAACCTCTAAGTGTAACAATATGGTTACATTTAATGAAGGTACAACATTTAGCAACTCACGTGGTTGATGATTAAAAAAAGGCACATCTAAGAATGCAGACATCTGTGGGGAAAGTGGTCCATGTAGACCATCCCCGCACCGCCGGCAGTCACCACTGTCTGTCTGCAATCACGACCGGGAAGACTACCCTTCAGTAAAGCAAGGCTTGAATCGCTTGTGGAGCGCAGAATTGAAGGGACAACATTGATGGTGGTGTGGGGGACAGTCTATGTGGACAGCTGTACTCCGGATGCCTGCATACTCAGATGTGCCGGTTTAATCATCAACCATGCGAGTTGCTACATTTTGTACCTTCATTAAATGTAACCATGTCGCACTTAGAGGCACCTCTCTTCGCTTTCATACTCTGTTGTGACTTGATGCTACTTGTATATCAAGACATCGCTTGTATATCAGGTCAATATTTATTTAAAAATGTTCCTTGTCTTGCAAAACGCTCTCAAACCAAGTTACTCTTAAACCAAGGTTTTACTGTATATATGTGCGCCGCATAAAAATAGTTGGGTGCTATATAAATACCGGTTATAAATTGATAAATGTTACAAAATGTAGACAAATGATCTTGATCATGATGTCAAGACAACAATGGCATTGATATCTTGCTGGCAACAAACAGTCAGGCTGGGTTCACATGTGCGAATTGGATGACTTGTAAGTGTGAGTGGCTCTCAATGGAGCCAGTTTACACAGGTCCACATTCCAAGAGGGTCCTGTGTGTGTTTGGCTCTGGTTCAGGTGGGAATTCAGGCAAAAATTTGCATCTGATTCGCACCTGAAATGGTAAGCACTACAAATTTTGATTGGACTCTCTGCACACTGGTTTTGCATAGTTTGCTGGAAAGGGTGTATAGCAGTGTGCAGAGGGTCCATCCAAAATTTGTAACGTTAATATGTGGCCACACCCCTTTAGCACCTGATAGTTTAAATACATGTACAAGCTATTGGGATTTACGTACAGGTATATCTTTTCTCTGTTGAACCGGTGAACCAAACAAGAACGCACCAGACCGCATGCTGGGAATTGTGACCGCACATATGTAAGCCTGGCCTCAATGACAACAATACATACCGTATATACTCGAGTATAAACCGAGTTTCTCAGCACATTTTTTTGTGCTAAAAATACCCCCTCGTCTTATACTCGAGTCACCTTTTTGCGCCTGATCTCCTGGACTTGTGGGACCTGGTACCTTGGCACACATGTAGCCCCACTCTTTCTCTACAAGTGTAAAAAGTTTTTTGTCCAGGGGACCTACGGCTAGGGAGCACCCCTTCCATAGACTCCTATGTTAAACGGTCATTTCTCCTGTGATTTTGAGGAACCAGAACCGGCCGGTCGTAAGTCTCCTGGACCCAGGCCTTGGCACACATGTAGCCTCATTTCTCCTCTACAAGTGTGAAAGTTTGTTGTCTGGGGGACCTACGGCTGGGGAGTACTGATTTTTCAAACCCGGGTGCCCCTTCCATAGACTCAAATGTTAAACGGCAGTCTAGTCATGGGCACAGTGAGGCATGGGCACAGTGAGGCATGGGCACAGTGAGGCATGGGCACAGTGAGGCAAAGTGAGGCATGCAGATGGACATCTTAGGCTTATACTCAAGTCAATACGTTTTCCCAGTTTTTTGTGGTAAAATTAGCTGCCTCAGCTAATATTCGGGTCGACTTAAACTTGAGTATATACGGCAATCACAGAACGCCTAGTTTTACCTTTATCTCCTTTTATTACTTTTCTACACCTGGAGGTACAACCAGTACTTCCTTTTGAATCATTACAGCTTTGGCTCGCTGCTTTGGCCACTGTGTAACTAGAGAAGTAATGTTGTTTGAGAGAACTCTTGGTGGTCTTGGCGATTGAGTAATCTGTTTGATTAGCCAGAATCTTTGTACCAATTGTGGAGAGTTGCCAGATCTGAATGTGTCAAAGTCCACTCCAGCAGGCAGATCTAGTTGTAGCAGCACCCGTCCCCTCAACACATTTCAAATGTTGGGTAAAATGTGCCAAGTCACGATACGTCGTGCCCCTTTTAACTAACACTATTTCTTGCATATCTCAAGGATGGAAGCAAAATGATAGGAATAAGAGAAAATTCCTGTTACCACCCCGTCCAATTAAAAATGCACAGATCCCTGTAATCTCTGCACAAACAAAATGCATTAGTTGAAAAAACAAACACCATTAATGGGAGCCGTAGAAGGCACAACGTAGGCATAAAAATACAAACCAACTCATTTTGTGCTCACCTGGAATCAGGAGGCCAACTGCATAATTCTGAGTAATGAGGTTCCCAGATGTCTAATCTCCTGCTAATCACAGAGAGGAGTCTCCACACAATTTATGGTAACAAGCACTTACAGTTAGGGCCTCATTCTGTTACTATAATTTGATTATTCTGTAGGAGTTTCATTTGTGCAGCTCAAACATACAGTATACACCGAGAGCAGCCTTTCTCAACCAGGCTTCAGTCAGTGACATTCTAGGGTTATTCCATAGGTTCCTAGAGGTTCCTTGAGCAATTTCTGGCTCTCAAATTAGTACTGAAACCGATGATATATTTTTTTAAAGCTTTATTTATCAAGAAAAAAGAATGACAATCACAGTCCATCCACAGGTGTTGGCCAATGATCTTTTTAGCTATCTCTAAGTGGAATTTTTCTGATAGACCACTTTTGTAAGGAGCATTCGCAAATGTACAGAGAGCTGTATCTATAGTCGTTATAAGCAGGGGTTCCCCGAGACCCAGGGCTGGTGCAAACAAGGCAGCCGCCTAGGGCGCCCTGCTGCCTAGGTCACCCAGCCACTGCTGTTCCTACCCTCTTCTCTCTGCAGCACGCAACTAAGTCTCAGTATCAGCAGGCAGCCGCCGCTCCATTCGCATGTAGTGTCAGAGGCGCAGTGGAGGACTGTCTGTCCCGACTCCCAAATTAATGGAAGCAAGCAAACATTCATTGATGGGCACCAGTAGGCTGCATTGATGGGCGCTGGTGGGGCTGCATTAATGGGCGCTGGTGGGGCTGCATTAATGGGCGCTGGTGGGGCTGCATTAATGGGCGCTGGTGGGGCTGCATTAATGGGCGCTGGTGGGGCTGCATTAATGGGCGCTGGTGGGGCTGCATTAATGGGCGCTGGTGGGGCTGCATTAATGGGCGCTGGTGGGGCTGCATTAATGGGCGCTGGTGGGGCTGCATTAATGGGCGCTGGTGGGGCTGCATTAATGGGCGCTGGTGGGGCTGCATTAATGGGTACTGGTGAGGCTGCATTGATGGGCACTGGTGAGGCTGCATTGATGGGCACTGGTGAGGCTGCATTGATGGGCACTGGTGAGGCTGCATTGATGGGCACTGGTGAGGCTGCATTGATGGGCACTGGTGAGGCTGCATTGATGGGCACTGGTGAGGCTGCATTGATGGGCACTGGTGAGGCTGCATTGATGGGCACTGGTGAGGCTGCATTGATGGGCACTGGTGAGGCTGCATTGATGGGCACTGGTGAGGCTGCATTTGATGGGCGGTAGTGGGGCTACATTTTATGGGCGCTGGTGAGGCTGCATTGATGGGCGCTGGTGGGGCTACATTGATGGGTGCTGGTGGACTGCATTTAATGGGCGCTTCATTAAAAAAAGGTGGGGTTTACATGGGCAGGGAAAAGGGGGTGGGGTCAGGGGTGGAGCCAGGGGGCGTCAACATTTGGTTTTACCTAGGGTATTAAAAATCCTTGCACCAGCCCTGCCAAGACCAGAAATTTATTTTAAGAGTTTCAGGAAATTAATTTCTAGCAAGGAGAAGTTGATTTAAATCACTAGTAAAAATGCCCTATTTAAATCAACTCGATTTAAATCATGATTTTTAAATAGAAACGGTCATCTCTGTCCTGCAGTGGCTCCTCCTCTGGCTCAATGCTAACTCACCAACAGTCCTATTTACTTTAATGGGACAGCTAGTGATGCAGCAGTGACATAACAAGGTGAGGGACGTGGCGGCAGCAGGTGAGTGGATGCCCGCTAACAGGCGCTGCCATGATGGATCTGAAATGACAGGTGCTATTTAAATGTAAGGACTTATTCTTGCTGGTAGTTTGAATATTTAATATTTGCAAACAAAATGAAGGTTTCCCATTTAGAATAATAAGCGGTCAGATTAGTAAAACAGCGATATCAGAACCGATTTTAGGTTAATAGGTTAATCACAGATAGTTGGAGAACTACTTAAATTATTTTATTAATTAAAACAATAACATTGCCAGTACATGTTATGACAGCATGCAGAGCTTGGATTCATTGTATGAGTTTACCAAAAATGTAAACATTGCAGAATATACAGCCTCATGCTACATAACTAAGCTCCATTTCATGCTGAATAAACACATTTTTTAAATGTATCCTAAATAGAAAAAATATCTTTAGATCGATTTCTACTTTAAAAGCATTTTATTCAAATAAATTTGATTTAAAAAAAATCTGATTTAAAGCAGAGCTCCACCCTAAAGTGATGTCGCGCTGATCGGCACCCCCCCCCCTCCGGTGTCACATTTGACACCTTTCAGGGGGGAGGGAGTGCAGATACCTGTCTAAAGACAGGTATTTGCACCCACTTCCGGCCACACTTCTCGGACAAAAGACATGGTTTTTTCTGACATCCCGTCGCCCCCCCCCCCCCATTGTGTGCTGGGAACACTAGGCTCCCAGCACACAGCGGGAGCCAATCGGCGGGCACAGCGCGACTCGCGCATGCGCCGTAGGGAACCGGGCAGTGAAGCCAGAGCGCTTCACTTCCTGGTTCCCTCACCGTGGATGAAGGGGGGAGCAGCAGGGTGCCGAGCAATCGCAGACCGGTTTCATCGGACCAGTTTGATCGTGTGTACGGCCTATCGGACCGTTTTCCAACGGACCGAAGCTTTAAAACATGCTTTAAAATCTGTCCGCTGGAAACAGGTTCGATGGTTAGTACACAAAAGCATCGGACCAAAAACCCGTGCATGCTCAGAATCAAGTCGACGCATGCTTGGAAGCATTGAACTTCGTTTTTCATCATGTCGTTGTGTTCTACGTCACCGCGTTCTGGTCTGATCGGATTTTGGTCCGATGGTGTGTACGCACATCAGACAAGTTCAGAGTTGTCTGATGAAAACGGTCCGTCGGACAAGTTTCATCAGACATGTCTGATGATGTGTACAGGGCCTTAGAGGTCGACCGATATATCGGCCGATTTTTGGCACTTTTTAATTAAATCGGCATTGGCCGATTATGCTGAAAAAAAAAAAGCCGATGTAAAACTTGAGCGCGACTTGCAAATAACTTCTGTATCATAGAAGTCATTGCAAGTTGCCTGAAGTTTTCCGTGGAGCAACTTGTCTCTGGGCAGCCTGCCAAGTGTGAGAACTGTAGAGCGGCGAGTACAGTAATCACAAAGCACTCGTCCCCAAATCTACGCTGGGTTCCCTCGGCGTAACTCGCCGTAAGTGGAAGTGGGCGTGAGGCATGCTAATGAGGCATGAACTAATGTAAATGAAGGGCCGAGCGCCATCAAGTTACGAATAACGTACGGCGCATGCACCATCCCCCAGTGCGCATGTATAGAATCACGTCGGGACGAATGGCTAAGATACGTCGAACACTGCCTACGACGTGAACATAACCTACGCCCAGCCCTATTCACGTAGTACTATGTAAACGACGTACAATACGACGGCTGTTCCCTCGTCCATAACTTTGCATGACTTACACCTGCTTTATGTAGTGTTTTTTTTTTACACTGGACGTACGACTTACGTAAACCGCGTATATTAATGCGCCGGGCGCAAGTACGTTTGTGAATCGGCGTATCTCACTCATTTGCATATTCGAAACGTAAAACAATGGGAGCGCCCCTTGCGACCAGCGTAAATATGCGACCACGATACGACGGCGTAGGAAACTTACATTGGTCGTAAGAAGCCGATTTTCAGGCGTATCTTGCTTTCAGAGTCAGGCGCATAGATACGACGGCGCATATGTGCACTTACGCGGCGTATCTCGAGATATGTCGGCGTAAGTGCTACGTGAATCCGGGCCTAAATCTTTTCTGACACTTGTTGCTTACAAGTAAAAATCCTGTATTTTCTGCTAGAAAATCACTTTAGAACCCCCAAACATTATATTTTTTTAGCGGAGACCCTAGGGAATAAAATAGGGAATAAAATAGCGGTTGTTGCAATATTTTATGTCACACGGTCATTGCGCAGCGGTCTTTTAAATGCAATTTTTGGGGAAAAAAATACACTTTAATGAGTTTAGAAAAAAAAAAAAAAACAAACATTAAAGTTAGCTCTTTTTTTTTTTTGTCCAAAAGTTTTAATTACCTATTTTTGTGCCTGCTTTCCGATTCCCTTACCGAAGATGGCGGGGGGAGCACCTGAGAGCCAACGGAGAGATCGGCTTCAGGTGCCGGCATCACAGGCGCCCAGGACAGGTACAGTAAGTGTCCATATATTAAAAGTCAGCAGCTGCAGTATTTGTAGCTGCTGACTTTAACCACTTAACCCCCAGACCATATTGCTGGTCAAAGACCAGAGCACTTTTTGTGATTCGGCACTGCGTCGCTTTAACTGACAATTGTGCGATCGTGCGACGTGGCTCCCAAACAAAATTGGCGTCCTTTTTTTCCGACAAATAGAGCTTTCTTTTGGTGGTATTTGATCATCTCTGCGATTTCAATTTTTTGCTCTATAAACAAAATCAGAGCGACTATTTTGAAAAAACTGCAATATTTTTTACATTTTGCTATAATAAATATCCCCAAAAAATATATAAAAAACATTTTTTTTCCTCAGTTTAGGCCGATACGTATTCTTATACATATTTTTCACCAAGAAAAATCGCAATTAGCGTTTATTGATTGGTTGGCGCAAAATTTATAGCGTTTACAAAAAAGGGGGTAGTTTTATGGCATTTTTATTAATATATTTTTTTTACTAGTAATGGCGGCGATCAGCGTTTTTTTTCAGTACTGCCACATTATGGACACATCGGACAATTGTGACACATTTTTGGGACCATTGTCATTTTTATAGCGATCAGTGCTATAAAAATGCATTGGATTACTATAAAAATGCCATTGGCAAGGAAGGGGTTAACATTAGGGGGCAGGGAAGGGGTTAAGTGTGTTGCTGGTGTGTTCTAACTGTATGGGGGGGGGGGTGTCCTCACTAGGGGAAATCACTGATCTTCTGTTCATACATTGTATGGCGGCAGGTCAGCTCTCCTGGGCGAGAGCCCGTCATACTACGTCGGGACATTCGCAGCCACTAGGGGGCGTGTGCGCGCTGAATCGTGTGTACACTACTTTCGAGAGCCGATCACGACCGTTCATCCGATATTATTCGATCGGACAAGCGCGAAAAAATTTTCTCGTACGATGTCAGATCGTACAATTTTCCTTTAGTCAGTACAGCCGTCGTCCGACAATACAATACAAATACAATACAACACGTGACATCACTTCCGATCATTTTTTTCTGTCGTACAAGAATTTTCGTGAGTTTAATAACCTATTTTATTTTACTTGCGATTATTAAGCAAAAAAAGTCATACGATCCGTCGGCCGATATTCGGATCGTGTGAATGGGCCATTAGACTGGGATGCCATTAAAGTTCATGTGCATGTAAAGGCCGGTGTCCCAATACTTTTGGCAATATTGTGTATTTTAAAACTAATATTCATTTTTTTACATCTATTTGTCAATTGATTGCATAGAAAATAAAATAATATTCACAAGATTAGCACAGAAATATTATTGAATACTGTTATTACAATAACGATCATGCATTAGGTAATAGGAGCTTCTTTGTGCCGCTCAAACTGACAGTGTTCATCTAGATTCACAGTGAAAAGTCTTTCAGTTATGAACATTTTCCTTGTTACAATCTGTATGTATAAAATTATGTATGTTGTGGAAATATTCTATCAATGTCAGGAGAGTGTTTTAACTGCTGTCATGACAACAGCTATTTAAGTTAAAGCGATATTAAACCCAAAACCAAAAATGTATTTTATTGCCAATCATTAGATGTGGTGGCTGCATCCTTTTTTTTCCCCCTCCTGGTGACCTGGCCAGTAACACACCTCCTGTATTATACAGACACCACCCTGGATGAATGAGCACAGGAGGCACAGCATTGTCAGTTTTTGGGAAGTGTAGTGTTATATGTATTAGAAGATTTAAATACACTAACAAATTGATGCCAAACTCCAGCTCACAGTTATAATTTATAGTTACAGCAAACAGTTTTTTTGTTCCTTTTGGGATACAGTTTTTACATTAATACATAAAAGCTGATCATTTTTATCACCCCTGTCAGTGTTAAATATTTTGTTTTAACCGATACATTCTGATGGAGAGCATGTGCTTTTGAAAAAGAAACAGACTTACTGGCTGGATCACCAGATGCAAACAGAAGAAAGAAAAGACTGAAAATGTTTGCTTTTGGGTTTAATACCACGTTAACCATTTGCCGACCAGCCAACCGTCATTATACTGCGGCAGGTCTGAGCGTTCCCGCAAGTCGTCGTGCCTGTACATCGACTCCTTTAAGAGCCATAGCAGGCGCGTGCATGCCCGCTGCACGACGGGGAGACACGATGCTTGTGGCCGGCAGACGCGTTGTCCAGTGGCCACGCACGATCGTGGGCACCGGAGCCAAATCATGGATGTGCAGGGCCGGACTTACCTTTGGGCTTGACTGGGCTCAAGCCCATGGGCCCGTCCCAATAGGGGGCTCCTTATGTTTAAGTTTAATAATATGCCAGTCATTTAAAGCAGTTGTAATGTAAACCCTCGGACACACAGTCTTAAAAAATAGCCCATAACACAGACAGCTGATCATTTGCATAACGTCACTACGCTTGCGCACATTAGCTCCTCTAAACCTGCATTTAAAGCTTGCCGGAATGCAGTCTGAGAACTTCCCCTCTGTTCGGCACTGAGGAAAAGTTTGCGGTGTTTAGTTCCTTCCACTCTTCCCGATACTCCCCCATGTGACTAGGGTGACCACATTTCCAAACTACCATTCAGGGACACCCCCCTTCCCAAAAATCAGCTTGTGGCATAACGAATCACAGCACAGTGATTGGACACAAGAGGCGGGGACTTGGATCCTGCACCAGGGGACATGTGTTAATGCAAAAAAAGTTTTAAAACTGCAGTTTTTTTGGCAGCAGTGATTTTAACCTCTTTCCCACCGCGCTATAGACAAAATACGTCTACAGCGCAGTGGAGTTGTTCTGACAGGACGTCCCTGGGATGTCCTCCCAGAATCCTCCTCTCACGCGCCCCCTGGGCGCATCACGGATCGCGGTAAATTTTCGCTGGTAGCAACGGCGCATCCAGGGGGGGGGGGGGGGCAACAGGGAAATTGCCCCCCCCCCCCCGAGGCAATCATGTCACATTGGCTTTAAAAAAAAAAAAATTATTTTTTTTTAGGCGTCCGGAGGTCCTCAGGGGCCCGAAGGCCACCAGGGCCCCAGATGGCAACCCCCTCTTTTTTTATTTATTTTTTATAAAAAAAATATATATTTTTAAATATATATTTTTTTATTTTTTATTAAAGGGCCAATTTTTTTTCTTTTATTTTTTTTAGAAGTCCGGAGGTCCCCAGGGGCCCGGAGGCCACCAGGGCCCCAGATGGCAACCCCCTCCTTTTTTTATTTATTTTTTATAAAAAAATATATTTTTTTAATATATTTTTATTTTATTTTTTATTAAAGGGCCAATTTTTTTTTCTTTTATTTTTTTAGAAGTCCGGAGGTCCCCAGGGGCCCGGAGGCCACCAGGGCCCCAGATGGCAACCCCCTCTTTTTTTATTTATTTTTTATAAAAAAATATATTTTTTTAATATATTTTTATTTTCTTTTTTATTAAAGGGCCAATTTTTTTTTTTTTTTTTAGAAGTCCGGAGGTCCCCAGGGGCCCGGAGGCCCCTAGGGCCCCAGATGACAACCCCCCTTTTTTTTTTTATATAAAAATGTTTTTTTATATTTTTTTATTTTTATTTTTTTATTAAAGGGCCATTTTTTCATTTTTTTTAGGGGTCTGGGGGTCCCCAGGGGCCCAGAGATCCCCAGGGCCCCAGTTGACAACCCCCCTTTTTTTATAAAAAAAAATATTATATATATATTTATCATTATTAGATCCCCAGGGCCCCCGGAAGACAATCCTCCTCTTTTTTTATAAAAATGTTTAACATTTTTTTTATATTATTTTTTTTCTTTTTTTTTATATATATAGATATATTTTTATTAAAGGGCTTAGAGGTCCATAGTGCCCCATGTGTCAAACCCCCTTTTTTTATAAATGTTTTTTTTTTTTGTTTATATATTTTTTTTATATTTTTTTTATATCATTTTTTTTAAACTGCTTTGCGGTGCCTGCAGCTGCCGCTGCCGAGTCTCTCACTCTCTCTCTCTCATTACCAGGGCTGGTAGGCTGCCTGTCCTGGGGCTGCTTTGAGCTGTAGCTGACTGAAGCGCTCCCCTCTCTCCTGTGTGTATGACATCGGGCATCTCTGGCTGTGTGTGAGAGCTGGATCTGTGTTTGGCTGTGCTGCCTGTGCTAGACCTAGTAGATGGAGATGGAACACTGATTGAATCAGTGTTTTGTCTATCACACGAGCCCGTCTAGGGGGGACCTTGCTAGAGCACACTGCCCTGCCGAACACAGACCTACAGCTCCTATTTGTTCCATGTCACACGTCGGGAGAAGAGATACCTGCTGTGTGTGATCGAGGCAATGCCATGGTGAGTGCCATCCATGCACAGTGTGGCTGCATTGATAGACAAAAGTGGGGATGCATTGACAAAAGTGGGACTGCATTGTTATACAAAGGTGGGACTGCATTCATATGCACAGTGAGGCTGCAATGATCTCTTGTACCATGTCTTCAGTCTCTGACCATCTCCTTGTACCACGTCTGCAGTCTCTGACCATCTCCTTGTACCACGTCTGCAGTCTCTGACCATCTCCTTGTACCACGTCTGCAGTCTCTGACCATCTCCTTGTACCACGTCTGCAGTCTCTGACCATCTCCTTGTACCACGTCTGCAGTCTCTGACCATCTCCTTGTACCACGTCTGCAGTCTCTGACCATCTCCTTGTACCACGTCTGCAGTCTCTGACCATCTCCTTGTACCACGTCTGCAGTCTCTGACCATCTCCTTGTACCACGTCTGCAGTCTCTGACCATCTCCTTGTACCACGTCTGCAGTCTCTGACCATCTCCTTGTACCACGTCTGCAGTCTCTGACCATCTCCTTGTACCACGTCTGCAGTCTCTGACCATCTCCTTGTACCACGTCTGCAGTCTCTGACCATCTCTTGTACCACGTCTGCAGTCTCTGACCATCTCTTGTACCATGTCTGCAGTCTCTGACCATCTCTTGTACCACGTCTGCAGCCTCTGACCATCTCTTGTACCATGTCTGCAGTCCCAGACAATCGTCTACAAACTATGGGATAGATTTATGGCATTTATATTTAAATATTTTTTACTAGTAATGGCGGCGATCATTGATTTTTTAGCGGTACTGCAACATTGCAGCGGACACATCGGACACCTAATTGAGTTCTGTAAGCAACCCCTTATTTTCATGCAGTGCCCCTCCTGAGACTAGACTCTGGATCCGCCCTTGGCTGGTAGCGGCCGTTTACCTTACTTGTAAACAAACCGGCGTCGGTTCCTCCCTCTCCTCTCTGTACCGATCGGTACAGTGTGAGAGGAGAGGGGGGGGAGCGGGTGTCAGCAGCAGCACTGTGGGCTGGATCTGTGACAACTGCAGTCACAGATCCAGCCATCCCTCCCTGCGCCATACTCTGCAACACCCCCCATACTCTGCAACACCCCCCATACTCTGCAACACCCCCCATACTCTGCAACACCCCCCATACCCTGCAATACATCGCCTATGGGGATTTTTAAGTAGTGAAGTTTGGTGCCATTCCACGAGCTTGTGCAATTTTGAAGGGTGACATGTTAGGTATCCATTTACTCGGCGTAACTTCATCTTTCATAGTATGCAAAAACATTGGGCTAACTTTACTGTTTTTATTTTTTTAAGCACAAAACTGTTTTTTTCTTTTAAAACACGCGTTCAAAAAATTGCTGCGAAAATACTGTGCAAGATAAAAAGTTGCAACAACCGCCATTGTATTCTCTAGGGTCTTTGAAAAAAAAGCATATATATATATATATATATATATAATGTTTTGGGTTTCTATGTAATTTTTTAGTAAATAAATGATGATTTTTACATGTAGGAGAGAAATGTCAGAATTGGTCTGGGTGCTCCAGAACGCCTGATGGTGCTCCCTGCATGTTGGGCCTCTGTATGTGGCCACGCGGTGTAAAAGTCTCACACGTGGGGTATCGCCATACTCGGGAGGAATAGCAGAATGTGTTTTGGGGTGTAATTTGTGGTATGCATATGCTGTGTGTGAGAAATAATCTGCTAATATGACAGAAACAAGATTTTTTTTTTTTTTTTTTTTTTTTACAGAATTTTCAGTCATTTTTTCTTTTATAGCGCAAAAAATAAAAACCGCAGAGGTGATCAAATACCACCAAAAGAAAGCTCTATTTGTGTGAAAAAAAGGACAAAAATTTCAGATGGGTACAATGTTGTATGAATGAGTAATTGTCATTCAAATTGTGAGAGCACCGAAAGCTAAAAATTGATCTGGTTAGGAAGGGGGTTTAAGTGCCCAGTGGTCAAGTGGTTAATAATTCCTTTAAGTGAAACAATAAAAGTGAAATATTCCTTTAAATTTCGTACCTGGGGGGGGGGGGTGTATAGTATGCCTGTAAAGTAGCGCTTGTTTCCCATGCTTAGAACTGTCCCTGCACAAAGTGTCATTTCTGAAGGGAAAAAACGAATTTGAAATCACTCGCGGCTATAATGAATTGTCGGCTCCCGGCAATACAGAGAAAAGTCATTCATAAAAATAAAAAAAATGTGTGGGGGTCCATGGCATTTTTTTAAAAACATTTGGGGTGGAGTTCACTTTAAAATCCATACCAGACCTGAAGGGCCTGGTAATTGAATTTGGGGGGACCCACACGCATTCTTTTTTTATGAATGACTTTTCTCTGTATTGCTGGTATCCGACAATTCATTATAGCCACAAGTGATTTTACATGACTTTTTTCCTTCAGAAATTACATTTTGTGCAGGGACAGTTCTAAGCACAGGAAACAAGCGCTACTTTACATGCATACTATACACCCTCCTAGGTACAAAATTTAAAGGAATATTTAAATTTTATTGTTTCACTTTAAGCATTATTAAAATCACTGCTCCTGAAAAAACTGACGTTTTTTAAAACTTTTTTTGCATTGATACATGTCCCCTGGGGCAGGACCCAGGTCCCCAAACACTCCCCTGGGGGAAGGACCCAGGTTCCCAAACACTTTTTAGGACAATAACTTGCATATTAGCCTTTAAAATTAGTACTTTAGATTTCAAACGTTCGAGTCCCATAGACTTTAACAGGGTTCTAAAGTTCACACAAACTTTTGGTCTGTTCGCAGGTTCTGGTGCGAACCGAACGGGGGGTGCTCAGGTCATCCCTAATATATATATGCGCATTGCATTGCGATGAGCTGTTATAACTTAATAATTGAAAAACTGCAAAAATCGACCGGGGTTTACCTCAGAATCGTGATCTCTATTTTCATTCTCAGTTTATCCAGAATTGTGTAGCTCCAATACATAGCTTGTGTATGTATCATTTTGTTCTATCTAAAGTAATATATAAAAGGTAGGGCCCGAAAGTGACTCAAGACCCGGGGAGCCCCTACAACCCTAAGTGCTGCCCTGCGGATGTGTGTGTGTAAACACTTAAATCTCCATTCTTTCAGGAGAGGAGAGACAGGTTGTGTGTTCCTACTAAGTAGGAACAACGATCTGGCTCCTCCTCTAGTAATTCACCCCTATATGGTTAGAAACGCCTAGCATGGAACAGTTAACCCCTTGATCGCCCCCTAGTGTTAATCCCTTCCCTGCCTGTGACATTTATACAGTAATCAGTGCATTTTTATAGCACTGATCGCTATATAATTGTCAATGGTCCCAAAAATGGGTCAGATCGCTGCCATTTTTCACTATTAAAAAAAAAGAAAATTGACATAAAAATGTCATAAATCTATTACCTATTTTATTACCGATTACAAAAATATGTAGAAGAATACACATCGGCATAAACTGAAGAAGGATTTTATTTTTTATATATTTTTGGGACATATTTACTATAGCAAAAAGTAAAAACGATTGCTTTTCAAAATTGTCGCTCTTTTTTTGTTTATAGCGCATAAATAAATACCGCAGAGGTGATCAAATACCACCAAAAGAAGGCTTTATTGTGGGAAAAAAAGGACATAAATTCTGTTTGGGTACAGCATAGCTCGACCGCGCAATTGTCAGTTAAAGTGATACAGTGCCATATCGCAAAAAATGGCCTGGTCATTAAAGAGGAAATTTTTCCGGTCCTCAAGTGGTTAAAGAGATCTGGCTCCTCCTCTAGTAAGTCACATCCCCATACAGTTAGAAACACCTAACCCCTTGATCGCCCCCCCCCCCCCATGTAAGTCAGCAAAAAAAATGCAAGGCCCCTGCAATAGCGGCGGTCTATACTCACTTCTATGGTGGTCCGTGTCTCCTGTCTTCACTCCCTTCCAGCACTGCAGCCTCTGCCAGTCTCCTGGTTGTGCGCCTTTTGCCCACTGAATGAAGCATAACATTGTATTTAGTAATTAGAACAATTATTGACCTAAACTAAACAACAGATTGTCCTCAATGAAAATTTACACCAAGTTCCTCTGAGACTAACCCTTTTTACAGCAATGTAAAGTTGCGACATTGTAAAGTGCTAAAAATCTATAGCGCTTAGATTTTGTCACATTGAAGAGAATGGATGACAAGCTCTAAATTTAAATGAATGTCAAAATCACATTAGAAACAAAGTCTGATGTCCAACATGCTTACACGTAACTTAACCACTTAAGACCCAGACCATTATGCAGGTTAAGGACCTTGCTCCTTTTTGCGATTTGGCACTGCATCACTTTAACTGACAATTGCGTGGTCATGCTCCCAACAAAATCAGCGTCCTTTTTTCCCCCACAAATATAGCTTTCTTTTGGTGGTATCTGATCACCTCTGTGGTTTTTATTTTTTTCTCTATAAACAAAAATAGAGCAACAATTTTGAAAAAAAAAAACAATATTTTTTACTTTTTGCTATAATAAATATCCCCCAAAAATATATAAAAGAAAACATTTTTTTCCTCAGTTTAGGCCGATATGCATTCTACCTATTTTTGATAGAAAAAAAAAAATGGTTTGGTTTGCGCAAAATTTATAGCGTTTACAAAATAGTGAATCGTTTTATTGCATTATTATTAATATTTTTTTTATACTAATGGCGGCGATCAGTGATTTTTTTCATGACTGTGACATTATAGCGGACACATCGGACACTTTTGAAACATTTTTGGGACCATTGTCATTTTCACAGCAAAAAGTGCTATAAAAATGCATTGATTACTGTGAAAATTACAATTGCAGTTTATGAGTTAACCACTAGGGGGCGCTATAGGGGTTATGTGTGACCTCATATGTGTTTCTAACTGTAGGGCACGGGGCAGGACGTGTGACATCTTTGATCGTCTTTACCTATAACAGGGAACAGACGATCAATGACACTGCCACAAAGAAGAACAGGGAAGGTGTGTTTACACACACCTCTCCCCATTCTTCAGCTTTGGACCGGGTCGCGAGCGTGCCGCCGGCACCACGCTCGCAACCCCACGGCTGGGCTTAAAGAGACACGTACAGGTACGTGATTGTGCCCAGCCATGACATTCTGCTGACGTATATCGGCGTGAATGGACCCTTAAGTGGTTAAAGGGCATGTCTGATTTTACTGTATGGAGCTTCTTTTTGAAGATGTTGCATGGTTAATATTTCCATTGGATGGTGTTCATTAATAGTATTTGTGATTTAGCTTAGGTTCACAATGGGTACGATTGTGTACGATTTGATTTCACATGTCAAATCGCATCTCAAATTGGTGACATTTGCCGGCAATTGTCGTCAATGGCACCGTCTTAATCGGTGCGACGCCGCATCTGCGGTGCTGCACCGATTTCAAAAAGTAATTAACTATAAGTAACTGTGGTGAGTTATTTGCTCAATATCAAATATTTGTCATGTACATGTATTTGTAGCAGCATCTGATATGGTTATTATTATTTCCCCAAAAATTATGTAATTATATTGTTTTTGTCATTTCATTTACCAATTGATATTAATGTATAATTTCAATGCTTTATTCCTTATGGATTGTTTTTTCATTTCAGTATGACCTGTATGAGCTCCTGATGAAGCTCGAACCGAGTGAAACATGTAGGGCGATTTCGATACAGGTCTTCTTCTTGTTGGCTCTCTGTTGAGCCTCTTTATGTCATTTTTATGAACTATGTGTCTATTTTGATATATGTAAAATAATAAAATTTGTTTTTTACTATCCCATTCTTGATTTATTGCTTTTGACACCTTTAAAGTCCCGGGGGTTGTTACCCTTTCCATTCCCTTTGGTTCTTTAGTTTATTCATGGGATGTGGTGTCTTTGATTTGACCCTCTGTGCCTTATAATTTTTGTTTTGTAAAGTGATAATAAAGCCTCTGGGCCAGATTCAGATACACTTAATATTGCGCTGCGTAATCGAAATACTCTACGCTGCCGTATTTCACCAGGCTCTACACCGAATCCTGGTAGATTTTTGCCCGTATGCTACGGCGGCGTAGTCTATTTCTCGCCGCGTAATCGAAATACGCGATTGGGGGGCGTGAAGCATTTAAATTAAGCGCGTCCCCACGGCGATCAAACTGCGCATTCTCCGTTCAGAAATTTCCCGCCGTGCATTGCGCAAAATCACGTCGTTACGTCATTCGTTGTTTGAGTAGCGGCGTTTACGAACATTCCTATTCCCGGACGACTTACGTAAAAAATAATAAAATACTTTTCTGGGATCGCCGGCAAAAGCTCATTAGCATACCCCGACGTGGAAAACAACGGGAAGTCCACCCAGTGGCCGCAATTTTATTGCAGCGTAGATCCGAAGGCGTACGAACACGTAATCCAGTCGAATTGAAGCCCGCAGCCGTCTATTCATGGTTTGAGCTTTCCGACTAGCTAAAAAACGCGCGTAATTTGAAATTACTCCAGTCTAACACCAGTTAGACAGGCGTAATCGCTCTGTGAACCTGGTTCTCTGTTTTTAAGCACTTTCAACAGCTGATTTAAAAGAGAAGTATGTTTTTTTTATTGTATGTTTATTCATACTTACCTAGGTGGATGGAGTATTGGTCTGATGCTCCATTTGTCTGCCGCTGCTTCTAAGACTCAGAACAAAGTGATCGAACAATGCCATTCTAAAGCCGCGTACACACGATCTAACATGTCCACTGAAACTGGTCCGCAGACCAGTTTCAGCGGACATGTTCGATCATGTGTACGGCCTATCGGACCGTTTTCCAGCAGACAAAAGTTCCCAAACATGCTTAGTACCTGTCCGCTGGAAACCTGTCCGGACAGGTTCGATGGTTAGTACACTAAATCATCAGACCAAAATCCCGCACAAGCTCAGAATCAGGTCGACGCATGCTTGAAAGCATTGAACTTCGTTTTTTCATCACGTCGTCGTGTTCTACGTTACCGCGTTCTGGTCCGAGGGGATTTTGGTCCGATGGTGTGTACGCACATCAGACCAACAGACCACTTCAGCGTGGTCCGATGAAAACGGTCCATCGGACATTTTTCCTCGGACATGTCTGATCGTGTGTATGCGGCCTTAGGCCTCGTAAAACGGGCCGTTTCAGCAGACAGATTCGATCGTGTGTACGGGCGAGCAGACAGATTTGTCCACCGGACAGATTTCAAAGCATGCTTTGAAATCTGTCTGCTGCAAACCCGTCTGTCCGACATGTTCGATGGTTAGTACACAAAACCATCGGACCAAAATTGCGCGCATGCTCAGACAAAAGGAGGGGACGGGAGTGCTCGTTCAGGTAAACCTTGTGTTTGTTTATGACTTGGCAAATTCGTCATTTTAAATATCTATAGTGTATCGTTTATTGCCTTTTTCTTTTCTTCATTCTCTTGCTAGAATCAAGCTGTTCTATTGCTGATTCTATTTAGACTGAGTTGTCCCAATATAGCAAAGTTTTATTGTAGGATTTGGCGTTGTCTTTTTGTAATTTTTTGATGTCCTAATTTTTTGTGCTTTCCTCCACATGAATAGATTTCTCTTTTTTTACTTAATGTTGTTCTAATTTATTTTAAATTTGTCATCTGCAGTTTATTTTTTGCTTGCATTATTTTGTTTTCTTTTTGTTTGTTTTTAAAGCTTATTTTTTGTTTTTGTTTGCAACTTATTTTTTTCCAATGCATTTTTTTTTTCTTTGCACCTTTTTTTTTCCAATGCATTTTTTTTTTCTTTGCACCTTTTTTTTTCCAATGCATTTTTTTTTCTTTGCACCTTTTTTTTCCAATGCCTTTTTTTTTCTTTGCACCTTTTTTTTTCCCAATGCATTTTTTTTCTTTGCACCTTTTTTTTCCAATGCATTTTTTTTCTTTTTGCTTTGCAAATGATGTAAACTTCTCTTTTGGGGTTTCCATGGTTTACCAAGTTGTCACACCATTCCTACCCCCCCCCCCAAGGAGTTTGTGTCCTTACAAAATTACACCTTGTATTTTTAGAATGTTTTGGGCCTAATCACCACAGTAGAAAACACAATAGACAAGGTTTGAACGTAAATACAAAAAGCCATTTATTTAGGCACTAAACAAAATTATAAAGAACCTGATCGGCACCACTTGATCAGATAGCAACCTACATGCAGACTTGTGCATTCCACAACATGATCAAGGATAAAATGAACAACCTCAGGAGACACGAAAACAAAAAAATCTGAATCAGCAGCACATGAGCAAACAAACACAAGCTGTGGTACTCCCAACAACCTCACATTTTTGGATAATGAACTGGAAGGCAGATAATCACCTTCTCTTCTTACTTCCAGCCTTCCTTCCTGCCTGCCTTGCAGCGTAACGTACACGGGCATATCCACGGCCCCAGCCTCTTGCAGGTGGGGATGATGTGGCAGCAGGAGGCAGAAGATGGGGAGCAGGCTGGGCCGGGTCACTCAGGTCTGTGTCCCTGGTCAGCATGCCCCTGTGCATCCAGAGAATGACCTTGTTGATTATCCCAAATAAATTCTCGACTACCCTCCGGGCCCTGGCTAGCCTAAAATTGAACACCCTCCTCTCCGGGGTAAGGGTCTTCTGGGGAAAAGGCCGCATCAGGTGAGGTCCAAGCCCGAAAGCTTTGTCCGCTAAAAAAACAAACGGATGTCCTTCCACATTGTCTTCATCCAGTGGCAGTTCAAGACCACCAGTTTGTAGACAGGTGTAAAATTCACTTCGCGCGAACACTCCCCCATCAGACAGCCGGCCATTCTTCCCCACGTCCACATACAAAAATTTGTAGTCTACCGACACCACCGCCATCAACACGATACTATGAAAACCTTTGTAGTTAAAATAGTAGGACCCCGAACGGGGTGGTGGCACTATGAGGACGTGTTTCCCATCTATTGCTCCTCCGCAGTTGGGAAAATCACAACGCAGGGCAACAAAAAAAACAAAAAAAATAAAAATTAGTACTTAGGCACATAAACATTGCAAACACAATACAAAAACCATCCTTGTGCAACATCACAGTAAACATTTTTATATGATTATTGTGGTGGAGTTGTGGCCACAAAAATATCCCACTTATCACACTCCCCACCCCTTTGATGGGGCAAGAAACATTTTTAGGGGGGGTGGGGGTTGAACTACAATGCAGCAGAGAAAAAAATGCCACAAACACCAAAAAAAAAAAAAGGCTAGGTGTGTTTGTCCCTAGGATAGCATGCTGGACAGGTTAATAGTAATGCAGGGAAAAAATATGTAGGTAGGCCAACAAAAAGAACATGGAAAGCTTATCAACATGCATGCATGGGGAGAAAAGGGAACATTCAACACACAGCATCGAAAAATCATGGTCATTAGGGAACAAATGCCAAAAAAATAAACAATAGCTACAATTTGTAAAGACAGAGATTGTGAGCTTCATAAAAGAGGAAACTTACCTTCAGATACTCCTCCTGCATGACTTGTATGACAGCAGAACACGTCTCCGGTATGATGATTCCAAGCGCCTGGGAGAGATGCCTGTCGAGAACTTGAGGTCCTGCAGGCTCCTCCCAGTTGCCAGGTACCGCAACGTGGCAATAAGCCTCTGCTCGGCCGTGATCGCTTGGCGCATCACAGTGTCCTGCCTCGTGATATAGGGGGACAGAAGATCCAGCAGACGGTTGAAAATGGGGTCCGTCATACGGAGAAAGTTCCTGAAGTCATCAGGATTATTCTCCTGGATTTCCCTAAGCAGAGGCATATGAGAGAATTGGTCACGCTGGCGCAACCAATTCTTGGCCCAGGAACTCCTCCTCCCCCTGTTCCTGGCCAAAGGTCTGGAATAATGATAACATCCAGAAGCAAGCCCATATCCAGCACGAACTTTAGCAAAGTTACGCTGCTGCTCCATAATGGCTTCAAACTGGCCGGCTGGTCAGTCAAGAACACACTCAAACAGAAAGCACCCCCCAATCCAGCAATACCTGCAAAGTACGCACGACAAACAGATACCCGCGGACAGGACGCCACTGCAAAGCAGAAACGACCCGACAGCCAGCACTGACTGCCAAATACGCACCCACAAGCACACACTGAACCCGAGAATACGACCTGTAAAGCGCGGAGACCGAAAAGCGCGAATCGGCTCTAACCAAACCTTCGCTAACACGTTACTAGCAAAAGAGGAACAGAGGGCGGCGCCGTAAGCTTTGGTCTTCCCCTTTATAGTGACGTTGTACGTGGTTTACGTGCACGCGTTCTGGTCCGGGGAGATTTGTATTTGACCGTGTGTACGCACAGCAGACCAACAGACAGATTTGCCGTGTCTGCTGGAAACGGTCGGGCCGACACATTTGCGCAGATTTGTCTCCTCGTGTGT
This sequence comes from Rana kukunoris, assembly GCA_029574335.1. Lineage (NCBI taxonomy): Eukaryota > Metazoa > Chordata > Amphibia > Anura > Ranidae > Rana > Rana kukunoris. The sequence goes on from CM056050.1 coordinate 56,954,817, forward strand.
ACGAGGCCTTAGAGTTCTGTGAGCAGAGAGCTGCAGACTGCCAGTCACAGATCTCTGCTCAGCCGGTTCAGGCGCTCAGTGGCGGATCCCAACTCCATGGTCGTGATGACGCAGTGCCTGGACCGACTCTGTGATGTCAGCAGCTAACGGGTCACAGGAGTGCACAATAGACATGTGCATTCGTTTTCGTTAGAATGCATTTTCGTCCGAAAATCAGTTTTTTTCGTTATCGTTTTAACAAACGATAACGAAAGCGCAAGATACTAAAACCAAAAGATCGACATAAAAAATGCTTTATTTTCGTTTTGGTAAAAATTTGATATAGAGAGATTCGACATAGGGAAAAGAGTCGACACTATAGAAATAATAGATTCGACTTTACAGAGAATAGATTTCGATTTATGAGAAAATAGATTCGACATTATTACTAGTCATACAACATTAGAATTCTTGTAGGCGGAATATTCGAACGTACGATTCAACGTAAAGGATTCAACGTTCCGTCGAATATTCTTTTGACCATTCGACAGAAACCAAGTATAATATCTGGATTTTCGGACGAAAGCTATTCCCCAACGAAAAACGAAATAAAATCAAAACAATTTTCGGGAGTAACTAAATAAATGTATTTTCCAAACGAAAAAACGAAACAAAATATTCCAGTCTGCACATGTCTAGTGCACAACGAACTTCCACTCTGAACGCCTAGGCAGTTGAAGAGGAAATGGTACGGCATCTCACAAAAGTGAGTACACCCCTCACATTTCTGTAAATATATTATTATATCTTTTCATGTGACAACAATTAAGAAATGACACTTTTCTACAATGTAAAGTAGTGAGTGTGCAGCTTGTATAACAGTGTAAATTTTCTGTCCCCTCATCGTAAGGTCGCGTACACACGATCAAACCGGTCCGATGAAACTGGCCTTAAGACCAGTTTCATCGGACCAAATCGATCGTGTGTACGGCCCATTGTCCATCGGACCAAAGTTTTAAAACTTGCTTTAAAATCTGTCTGATGGACGCCTGTCCGTCGGACCAAAACGATGGTTAGTACACAAAAGCATCGGACCAAAAACCCGTGCATGCTCAGAATCAAGTCGACGCATGCTTGGAAGCATTGAACATTGTTTTTTCAGCACGTCGTTGTGTTCTACGTCACCGCGTTGTGGTCCGATGGGATTTTGGACCGATGGTGTGTACGCACATCAGACCAACAGACTATCTGGAGAGAAGCCATCTTATCTCTTTCCTGAATCTGGCCCTAAGTGATTACTTGTTTTTTTTTAATAAATTTTCTTTGAACTACTACACCGTGGAACCCCCCCCCCCCCTTTTCATTACATGTTAACTGGCCTTTGAGGAGTTTTGAAAGGAATTTCGTCAGTCACTGATCGGCTGGACCTGGATTCTCCTGGATATCATTGGTGTGCTTTGAAGGCTCGACTAGACCTGTAGGGGTCTTCAAATGAGGTGAGAGGCTGGGGCAAACCATTAAACACACTGTCGATGGTGGAAACACTGGAATGAATTGGATGTCACCGCTGTATGCACATGTACTTTGTTCAATGAACTGCTTTTTGAACGGACTTATTTTCATATCCATTTCCACTTTTTGTGCACTTTAGAGTTGAAAAATATTTTATTGAATTGCCTATTTGCACATTATTTCTTTGTACTTTATGCCGTTTTTGCACATTTAATAAAGACGTATCCTCTGGAATTATTGCACTTCATTGATCTTAGATTAGAAATTATTAATTAAGCGCCACATTTTCTACTTTATTGATTTTAGTCTGTGAACACCTTTTTATGTTGGCAGCTACTGAATAGTGTTTTCATATTTGTTTATGGTTTGCACATTAGTACTTTTCCATAATTAGTTGCATTGAAATGTTTGTATTGAAGTGGTTAACCAAATCCCTAAGCAAGGTATAGATTTCATGGCCCATTGGAACTCAAAGTCTGTTTTAAGCAGTGTGACGGATATTAAGTGACAGTGATTTACTTCTATTAACTGTGGCAAATTAATGTAGCAATTTAAGCAAATTAGGAATGGTTGTCAGAGGGGAAGTGGTGTACATGAGAACATTGCTAGTGCAAAGAGAAATAGTAACCAACTTTAACTTAAAATCAATCTTTTTTATTTTTACAGCTTCGTATTATCTGTTAATGATCTTTAAACTATTAGAATAAATTATCCTATCTACAGGTATTGGGATCTTCTGTAGTTTCACAGCTCAGTCCCTGACCAGCCATAGAAATCACATTCTCCTGAGGCAGAGAAGGGAATCTAAATGCTTGCTACATTGTGAATAAAGAAACATTTAAAAATTAAAATAAGGAGATTTGGACAGCACACCCTAAAAAAAAGTTAATTCACCCAAAATTAATATCTCAGATTTTGTTAGATGCCACTGAGTTGAAACTCTTATTGGTTTGCATACTATCTTAAAACCTCAATGGCATGACGTGTGGAAGAAGCTGCAGGAGGACCTTTAGGCAAAGCATCTGTTGGATGATTTGACATATCAGCATCTAACCGAAATAGAAATATCATGTCTGCATTGAAAAAGTAATACAATTTTTTAAAGGTGTGTGCTGTTTAAAACCCACAAGCTATGCATTCTTCTTCCTAAAAAAAGTTGTTAAAATTTGACAAATAGAGCTTCAATATTCCCTGAGACAATAATGCAACGAACAAAGAGTAAAATCTCTGAATTAATTTCAACCCATGGGGGGGGCTTCGGCAGCGCAATACACAGTTGCATTTTACCCTTTCTTCAAGCAGGGGGTTAAAAGTGCCCCCACGTTAAAATGTAAAAACACCCCACTGTGCCTCCTGCATCTTTCAATATCTCTTTGTCACTACTGTGTACCCCCTCTCCACAATTGCACCCCTTTACATTACACAGCACTCCACAGCTCTGGACCCCTTTACATTACCCTACATTACTGGACCCCTTTACATTACACAGCACCCCTTTCCCTTGACTGAAACACTACACTATATTTACAGTATATTTATTTCAAGTTTAAAAGAGGAACCTTTTGGAATGAGGGACAAATGGATTTGATTCCAGAATAGGGACAGGCACTCTAAATAAGGGACAACTAGAAACTATGCCATAGGCTACAACCCTGTGCTGTGTTTATTCTGTGTTTTCAGACTTGCTAAAAACACATTAGAAAATAGTCTAGTGTTACCTGTGGCAACAGATGTTGGAACAAAGCAAGCACAGGCGTGGTAAATGATATAAAACGGCGCTCCCCTCCCTCTGTCCTCTGGTGCTCGTATCGTATGTCACGGAGCTGGGTCTGTGTGCAAGGTCCCGCCCCCCTAGTTTGGTTTGTGTGATAGACGTAACACTAGAAGACTATCAGATGAGCTGAACTGGGGGGGCGAGACCTTGCACACAGACCCTGCTCCATGACATACGATACGAGCGCCGGAGGACAGAAGGAGGGGAGCGCTGCAGTCACCACTTAAAGAGGCCCCAGGCCCTGTTCCTGGCTCTGCCTAGCAATTCCAGGGGGGGGGGGGGCAAACGACCCCCCTTGCCCTATGGAGCGGACACCCATTTGTCAACCTGTTGCTCTGTCAAAGTACAGTGGAACCTTGGTTTAGGAGTAACTTGGTTTGAGAGCGCTTTGATTTGCAAACAACTTTTAAAAAAAAAATTCTGACTGGGTTTGCGAGTGTTGACTTGCAAGACGAGCAGAATTCAAGCTAAATAGGCCTGCAGTACCTCATTTGGCCTGAGGTAGAGGGGGCGCAGAAGCCGAGCAGAGCCGAAAATAGGCCTGCGGTACCTCATTTGGCCTGAGGTACAGGGGCGCAGGAAACAAGACTAATGGCCCATACACACGATCCGAATATCGGCCGACGGATCGTACGACTTTTTTCGCTTAATAATCGCGAGTAAAATAAAATAGGTTTTAAACTCACGAAAATTATCGTACGATAGAAAAAAACGATCGGAAGTGATGTCACGTGTTGTAATGTATTTGTATTGTATTGTCGGACGACGGCTGTACTGACTAAACGAAAATCGGACGATCGGACGAGAAAAATTTTCGCGCTTGTCCGATCGAATTTAATCGGATGAACGGTCGTGATCGGCTGTCGAAAGTAGTGTACACACGATCCGAAAATCGTACGATCCATCATCGTACGATCGTTTTTGTCCGATATTCGGATCGTGTGTATGGGCCAAAAGTGTCCTTGGGCCTTTTTGGACGTTTTCGGCGCTCTCTGGCGCCCCCCCCCCACATCTGGCCGCATTTGGTATTCCATCCCATTGAAGTCAAAGCGGAACTAATTATTTTTGTTTCCATTGACTTCAATGGGAAAACTCACTTTGATATGCGAGTACTTTGGATTACGAGCATTCTCCTGGAATGGACTATGCTCGCAATATGAGGTTCAACTGTATATAGTTAATTGTCTAAATACAAGAGACATGTGTATTATTCAATCTTGGTGTTCTTGTGTTTCTTCTAGATCTGTCCAGAATTCCTGTGTGAAAAGAATTCCTTTAAAGTGGATGTAAACCTCTCATCCTTTCTAAACTACTGCCATAGTGCCAATCTATAAGGATATAGATGCCTCCTGCATGTATCCTTACCTGTCACATGTCTCCCCTCTGTCTGTTATGAGAAGAAAGCCATTGTTGAAAAAAAGGCGTAAGATGTCCCATTTGCAGTTTGTGAGAAACCATGTGGGGGACACAGCAAACACGTGGAAGAAAGTGCTCAGGTCAGATGAGATCAAAATTTAACTTTTTGGCCTTTGGACTTGCAGCTGTAGTTGCAGCGAAAGGTGGTTCTACAAAGTATTTAAATATACACGCACGCCACACTTTTCACATATTTATTTGTAAATCATTTTGAAAATCATTATCATTTTCCTTCCACTTCACAGTTATGTACCACTTTGTGTTGGTCTATCACATAAAATACCAATAAAATACATTTACGTTTTTGGTTGTAACATGACAAAATGTGGACATTTTTATGTTTGTGTTCGCTAATTTGTTTGTGTTCGAAAATGTTATGTTTGTGTTCGCTAATAATGATTTTAGTGTATCTTTAGTGAAAATATGGTCTTGATATATTTAGGGTGGGTGATCTGCCAGTTAGGCTGTACAGGGCCCCACGATTTCTAACAGCAGCCCTGTGTGGGGGACCAAGGTAAACAAAATTGAATGCATAGAAAAACTAATCACCGCGCATAGAGGCAACCATGAGAAATTTCGAAAAATCTTGTTCTGCTGGAATAAGTTTCCTATCTTTCCAGAGTTCAAATCTTTTTTACAGGAGGATGTGATGCATATAGTGCCTTCCATTCTTATGCCGCGTACACACGATCAGTCCATCCGATGAGAATGGTCTGATGGACCGTTTTCATCGATTAACCGATGAAGCTGACTGATGGTCCGTCGCGCCCACACACCATCGGTTAAATAAACGATCGTGTCAGAACGCGGTGACGTAAAACACAACGATGTGCTGAAAAAAATGAAGTTCAATGCTTCCAAGCATGCGTCGACTTGATTCTGTGCATACGTGCCTACAAACGATCGTTTTTTTGCTATCGGTTAGGTATCCATCGGTTACATTTAAAAACAAGTTGGCTTCTTTTAACCAATGGTTAAATAACCGATGGCGCCCACACACGATCGGTTTGGACCGATGAAAACGGTCAATTAGACCCCATGCTTTGTGTATATATATATATATATATATATATATATATATATATATATATATATATATATATATATATATATATATATATATATATATATATTGTATTATCTGTTCTACCCTACACTTTCTTACTCCCCTACTCACCTTCAGTTTTAAAATTAATTTGTACAGTGGAATCCATGCTCTAAGATTATCTTGCGACAATGATCAATACCTACATAGGATACCAGGGAACCATTAGGTGTTGATTGTAAATTCAGTGATGTTATATTGATTTGTTAATACCCTGGCGGCAAACAAAACGTATTTTTTCTATCAGCCTTATGTATAGAATGTTCTTATACTCTGACTGTCTGATATTTTGTATAAATAAAGAATGCAAAAAAAGAAAAGGAATTCAAGAGCCAATGAAAAGAGCACACTCGGCAGGCTGACAATGCTGCTGCTAATTGTGAAGCAGTAGCTCAGTGATCTCATCCCTAATAGGAATGTGTACGGTAATGGCAAATATATTATGAAATAGATTTTGGGTTTGCATACACTTTTTCTAAAAGTAAAAAAAAAAAAAAAGTCAAAAACTATTTTAATATATTTATATTTGCAAGTAAAAAAAAAAATGATATATATATATATATATATATATATATATATATATATATATATATATATATATATCATTTTTTTTTTACTTGCAAATATAAATATATTAAAATTGTTTGACTTTTTTTTTTTTTTTTACTTTTAGAAAAAGTGTATGCAAACTATATTTCATAATATATTTGGCATTATGTGTCACTGTACACATTCCTATATATATATATATATATATATATATATATATTTTTTTTTTTTTTTTTGTGGAAAATTGCCAGACCTGTTGGGTGACTGCAGACTGGAAAGAGCAAGGGATTCTGTACATTTTTAGAATATCAGTATATGTCCCTATTAGTTGAGATTTAGAATAGGAAATATGTTCTTCATTATATTTTTTAGTAATTTAATTAAAACTGTTTATTATATACTAAATACAATTAGCCATAGTTAGCCATGTAATTGGTTATTCTCAAGACCTAAAAAAATAAGGATGTAAGAGGAAGGTCTGTTTAAATATAATTTCCTGCAGCCAGGATATGTTAGTAAATAACCTTGAGAACAGGAGTAAAAAAAAAAAAAAAGAAGAAAAATGGAAACGCAGAATGTTTTATTTCCTGTCTGTTTTCTGGCTATACGTGAATGGCACAGCAAGTACTTTTTTTTCTTATTATCAAATGTATTGTACATTTCCTTAATACCCACATTTATTAAAGGTACTTAAATGGAAATTGTGGTGTAGTTCCAACAAGCACATATTTTGTTTTGTATTGTGATAATTACAGTGTGTTAAGTAATTGTATCGTGACTTTCTTATTTGGACAGGCTTATAAAAGAATAGTTTATGTTACATAGCCAGTATTGTAGGTTATTTCTTCAGTAATTTAGATTGGTTGATAATCAAAGTAATGCTGTGGAGTCCAGGGGGCCGGATGTGGCCCTCTGCTTGATTCTATCTGGCCCTTTGGGCACTATTTCATGCACTGACACCAACAATGGGGCACACTTCCTCCCAACAACACCAATGATTGGGCCCAATCACACCAATGATGGAGCACAATTCCTCTAAATCAGTGGTCATCAACCTTGTCCTCAGGACCCACTAACAGGCCAGGTTTGCAAGATAACTGAAATACATCACAGGTGATATCACTTGCTACTCAGTGATTGCAGTATTCCAAGGCAATACATAAAACCTGACCTGTTAGTGGTCCCTGCAGGAATGGTTGATGACCACTGCTCTAAATGAAACCAACAATGGGGCCCAATTACACCAGTGATATAGCACAATTCCTCTAAATGATACCAAAGATTGAATTACAATTCCTCCCAAAGACACCAATGATGGGGCACAATGACACCAGTGATGGAGCACAATTCCTCAAACACACATGCCTTATAAATATATAGGGCAATGGACAACATTGGTAGAGCAATGGACGATGTCAGTAGGGCAGAGGCTGTTGTCACACCTGGCACACTCTGTGCGCACGCCTATGGATGGAGCACAATTTCTCGAAATGACACCAATGATGGGGCCCGATGACACCAGTGATATAGCACAATTCCTCTAAATGACACCAAAGATTGAATCACAACTCCTCTCAATGACAGCAGTGATGGGGCACAATTCCTCTAAATGACACCAATGATGGAGAACAGTTCCTCTAAATGACACCAAGGATGGGGCACAATTCCTCTTAATGAGACCAATGATGGGGCCCAATGACACCAGTGATGGAGAACAGTTCCTCTAAATGACACCAATCATGGGGCAAAATTCCTCCCAATGACACAAATGATGGGGCCCGATGACACCAATGATGGGGCATTGCTTACTCCAACTGATACTGGGACATTTTCTACTCCCGATGGCCACGGTCCGGCCCCCCTAAAATCCGAAGGTCAGTAAGCTGTCCTAGGGCAACACATAGTGACTGGTGGATGGAGATACTTATTGCTTAGAGATTTGCCAGCTTGTTAAAAAATGTCCCTGTAAATGGGACTTGTCCCTTCTTTTTTCTGTAGAGAAAAGGAAAGATCCAGCCAGCAGCATAGTGAACTAATAACTTCCTGTGTACTTTACCTCTGTTGACTGCTATCAGCATTGTTCTCAGTTCTTTCTGTGGGCTACGGAACACCTCCCTTGCCCATGTTATGGAGATGAGAAGAAGGGGAGGTGTTGTTTTCCATTGTTTTTAATGACACCCATTCCGCGTCTTTGAAAAAGTGCCTGCACTACTTTGATGCGGCTTAGTGCCAGAGAGTGTAAAGTCAGAGCAAAGTTGCACATTTAAAGTCGCACTCCAAAGTCGCACTGGAAATCAAGCGACTTTGGAGGCACGCAAATGTGAATGGAGCCTAAAGAGACACCTGCTGGTGGTTAGAGGAAACACCTGCGGACCAATTGTACAGCACAGCGCCGCCAGCAGGTAAACAGGGGGAAGACATGCTCAGTAATAATAAACATAGTAAATCCTACGTCTATAACGAAAAAAATCTCTGCCCCCATGTAGGTATATAAGTATGCATTATAAGAACAAGGATTTTTGAAATACTAACATATATTGATAATGATATTTACATGAAACTGATCACATTCAAGTATACATTTAGAAAAAGGCAACTATTGAAAATAATTATAATCAATTATTTCATTGTATTATTATTTTATATTGGGAATAATGTTATTTTAAACTGACTAGAAAAAAATTATGAAAATTATAGCTAGGTTCACATTGTGTGGGTACATTAACCCATTCATTGCAACTTACATGCGTTCCTGGACCCGCTACAATGTGAACGTGGCCTTAAAAATCTGTTCAGCAGAAAGATACAACAGCAGCAGATATAAATACATGTGATATCTATTATTGTTTCTGTGTTTATTGTTCTACTGACAAAATATTGTATAAACAGAGAACTTCATATAAACAGATATCAGTGTCGGAGGGATGTATGAGGCCAGCATGGGATATACTGAGAAGAGTAGGCCCTGTACACACGGGCAAGTATCTCTTCAGGAAAAAAAAACGTTGTTTTCCCTGATGAGATTCTTGGCATGAATCTCTTGCCGCCCGAGTGTACAGACTCTCGTTTCAAAAGAACCACGGTTCTCTTGAAAGGAAAGAACGCGGTGACGTCATCACGTACGACGAGCATGCGCTCATCACATTTGATGCCGTCGCCGCCATCTTGCTTCACCATACCTATGCCGTGGAAGCTACCGCGCATATGTCAAAGTCATTTTGAGCATGCGCGGGTTTCCATGGCGACAGGTAAGTATACACACTCTCTGGGTTTCTCGTCGGGAAACGGGCTGACAAGAATCTCGACGAGAAAAAAAGAAAGCAGGTTCTTTTTTTTTTCTTATTAAGATTCTGGCCAGATTTCCTGACGAGAAACCTGAATGCCTCGTACACACGAATGGGAATCTCGGCAAGAAGCAGTTTTCTTCATGTTTTTGCTGAGAAAATTGGTCGTGTGTACGAGGCTTTAGAGAAATGTACTGACCGTTCACAAAGCTTCCAACAGTCCTTTAGCCCCCATTCACACCAATGTGATTTGTAATGCGATTTGACCATTCCAAATCGCATGACAAGTCACACCCCGTTGTAGGCAATGTTTTTTTTTTTTTAATTGCTTATGCCGCAACGACTTTGAAAAGGATTCTGGCACTACTTTTTGCGGATTTCATTGCAAATTACTTCTGTTGTATAAAGTCGCAAGTCGCAATGAAATCAGCAGTGCAAATTGCACTAATGTAAATGGGGGCTTTTTTCCTTTAACTCCTTCTGTCCCTGTTTCCTCTTTACTTGTCCCTCATGTTGGTCTGATGTATAGACCCCTAGCAATAAAGCATGTGTAATGGATATGTGTACTCTCACCTTGCAAAACAACCTATTCAGTTTAAAATATAAATGCAAGGTATACAGTGTGTGTGTGTGTGTGTGTGTTGTAATGTTTGGGGGGCTATAGGCTCAGCGGGGATTAAGTTCTTAAACCGTTTGTGGGGGGGAAAAAAGACTTTTATTCACAGAAAACAAAATAAGGCTTCATTCAGCACACCAGAAAACTATAACAAAAGTCTGCTTATCTTCAGCACCAAAAATAAGTCAAAAACAAATCACATACAGTGCATTGGTAGATGGGTCTTCATCCCCTGTACTCCAGAAGCCCTCACTGTGGTCTGACCAGCAGCTAGCGGCCTCCCAGCTTGTCCTCACAGGTGTAATCTCCACACTCTCTCACCAACCTCCAGCACCACTTCCTGCTTTATGGGTGGTGTTCTGGGAGTGTTAACTCCTGGTGTGCTGGTTCCCAGTGTTTAGGGGTGGAGGCTCCGTCCCACCCAAATAGCACTTTGGAGCATCCAAAATTCCAGGCCCCAAATTAGTATAAATGATAAATACCAATTCAAATTTATAGTCTAGACAGAGTATACAAGTCAGTAAAATAATACAAATTGTACAATTTAAGAACTGTAGTTTAGCACTACAATTAAAACTGAATTTATTGGCATTTTATTATTGTTACAATTGTATGAAAAGTCATTAACTAATCATGATCTAAGGATGGATTTTTTTTTTTTAAATACTGGAAACTGGTTGCAGATTTGACTTTACTGTTAACTAATTCAATATTTATTGTATTCAATGTTTTACATTATTTAGTGTTATTTCTACTTTATTGTTTATTTTCGTTTTTTTATTTGTATTTTGCATTTAGTTCAGACAACAGTAAGATTTATAGGTCTACATAAAACTGTGCAGTAGTTTATTGTATAGAATGGTTTGCAGCGACATCCTAAAGATAAAAAGCAAAGCTGCACACTTTACTATGCAGCGTCTGCAAGTGTATATAATGCTGATTAAGTGCATGCTATAAAGAAAGTAGATACAGAAGCAAATGAGAAAATCAGTATATAATAAAATAAGTAAAAAGAAGACAAGGAGAGGAAGAACAAAATAAAAAAATGAAAGAGGGGTCTGCAGAACAGCATGACATTAATTTATAATATGTGCGAGACCAAACTATGGAGAAGTCAAATGTTATTCTCGACAACACCTTTCTGCAATAGGGTGACCAGACATCCCCAGTTTCAGGGGACAGTCCCCTGATTGAGGACACTGTCCCTGGACCAAGTCTGTCCCTGGTTTTGTCCCCAGATTGGATTTAATAGGGCGCAGGGGCAATTTCAAAGACAGTCAGTGCAGAATAAAAAATAAATAAATTAGAATTACATCCCCCCCGCTCCGCTGTGCCTACTAGCATAGGGGGGTTGTATTTTTCCCACTATCTGTGCCCCTTTCTGATGATTATGTGCTGGTCGGAGTGGAGGGAATATTTCTTCAGTTTCGGGCGCATGCCCATTTAGCTTCGCTCTCATGTTCTTCTGCCTTGGCACAAATCTTGGCCAGCCACCTGCTTATCTCCTTGCCTTCCCTGGCGGAGTGATCTTCCTCCGCTCCCCACCCAGTAGTAGCCGGGGCACAAAGAGTAAGACTTGAGAGGCTGTGAGGCGGGCGGCAATGGGCAGAGAGTCGCTGATTGTTGCCATTACTAGTAAACAAAAAATATGTCCCCGGATTTCATTTTTAAAATCTGGTCACCTTATTCTGCAATACATGTACATTTCTCCATGTTTTGTATCTTACATATATAAAAATACATGCTGAGCTGTCAGGTATCCAGTGTGCTCTTCCAGGAGCAAAAGAGGTTTCCTATAGTCTATCATGAGAGAAGAGGGCAAGGCTGACAACACTGTTTGGGATTTTAGTGCAGCAGAGGCAGCGTTGTCAGATCACTATTAGACATGTGCAGAACAGAAACATTTGTTTTGTTTCGATTAGTTATTTACATAAATTAATTTAGCTAAATGTGTTTAATTTGCTTAATAATTTTTCAGAATTTGTTTTGTTCATTTTAAGATCGATTCGAAACGTTTTCAAATCATATTCGAATAGTTTTTAAATTCAAATTGTTTTCCAATTTTCAAAGAGAATAAAATAGAATAGGAAATAAAGGAATAGAATTTAAAAAAAGAATATAACAGAAAAAAAATAATATAATAGAGTAAAACAGAACAAAATAGAATAGAAACTAAAAGAACAAAATAGAATGGAATAGAATAAAATATCAAGGTTATAACCATTTTCTGACAATCGAATAGAAAATAATAGAATAAAAAAAAACAATAGAATACAAATCATATAACAATTTTCCGAAATTAAAATAGCATCAATTCAAAATTGAATAGAATAGAATAGAAAATAACACATAAGGATAGAAAAAAACAACAGAAAAGAATAGAATATAACCAGCTTCCTATTCTAATCTATTATTTTCTATTCGATTCAAATTTGAATTATAGTTAAACTTTGGGCAATGGTTATATTTGTTCTATTCTAATCTATTCTATTGTTTTTTAAATTATATTCTTTTTTTGTTTATTATAGTTTTGTCTTTTCTAGTCTATTATTTTGTTCTCTATTCTATTATGTTCTATTATTTTATATCCAAATTAAAATTCATTGTATTCAAAATTTGAATTTCGGAAGATGGTTATATTCATTCTATTCTATTCCATTCTATTGTTTTTTTCTATACTATTCTGTTCATGTCTATTCCATTCTAATCTATTCTTTTCTATTGTATTCAAATTGATTCTATTTGCATTTCGGGAAATGGTTATATTCTTTTAATCCTATTCTAAAAAAAAAATCTATTCTTTTCTATTCAATTATAGTCTATTCTATTCCTTTTTTTCTATTCTATTCTTTTCTTATGTATTCGAATTCAAATTTATTCTATTTGAAATTCGAATTTCTGAAAATGGTTATATTCTTTCTATGTTGTTATATTTCTTTCTATTCTATTCCTTTATTTTCTAATTTATTCTCTTTGGAAATTGGAAAACTATTGTTCCGGCCAATCAGCTGAAGCCACTGATCAGTGTGTTCTGTAGTCAGAATACAATGTCCTGGTGTGTGCGATTCCTGTATTCTCCTTGTTGGTGTGGATGGAGGACACTGTTAGCTTTTTTAATTCACCCCACTGGCTGAAAAAAAAAAAAAACCCACAACACACTAACAGTGTATGGCCGGCTTTAGTGAAAGAACCAGACCCATTTCATGCCTGAAAGAGAATGAGAATACATAATGGACTGTATGATACTGAGCCTGATGTACTGATATGTTGTATGCATTGTTTTTATATACAGGTATATATTTTGTTCACTCACTACACTATTTATTTAAAGTATCTGCTTTAGTTTTTTTTTCAGTTTTTCAGTATGTTCTTTGGCGCAGTGGGGTGTGAGAAGGCAGAAGGGCGCGTATATTTTCCTTTTTTCACCATTTATTACTGTCTCTATAATGTCGAATCTTTCCTCTCTATGTAGAATAATCTTGGACTAATAGGCCGTGTACACACGGCAGAGAACCTCGACGGGCAGAACACATCGTTCCGCCCGTCGAGGTTCTCTGCCAGCCGTCAAAATCGGCGACCCGCCCGTCGGGAATGGCAACCAGCCATTCATCAGCGGCGTACACACGACCGAGGTTCTCGCTGGAAACCAGCGAAAACCTCGCTGGAAGCTGCATTCCAGCGAGGACCTCGGCCGTGTGTACGCTCTCGGCGAGCATCCCGTCGGGAAGCCCATCGAGCAGAAATAGAGAGCACGCTCTCTATTTGCTCGACGGCCCGCCTGGATGAATGGCTGGTTGCCATTCCCGACGGGCGGGTCTCCGATTTCGACGGCCGGCAGAGAACCTCGACGGGCGGAACGATGTGTTCTGCCCGTCGAGGTTCTCTGCCGTGTGTACACGGCCATCCAGGCGGGCCGTCGAGCAAATAGAGAGCGTGCTCTCTATTTCTGCTCGACGGGCTTCCCGACGGGATGCTCGCCGAGAGCGTACACACGGCCGAGGTCCTCGCTGGAATGCAGCTTCCAGCGAGGTTCTCGCTGATAATTAAAAAATGTAAGCATATTGCTACACTTTGGTGTGACCAGGGAACATAAAAAACAATTGTTTTCTGTGTGACATAACAGTGTCTGGAACTTATCCAGTGCAGAAAAAATCCTGCCACGTCACTGTGTGAACAAGACTTAAAATATTATGTTTATTATCCCCCCTGGTGGTATTCCCAAGTCAGGCTCGTGGTGGAATTTCAGAACCAAGAGCGGTAACCCCGAGCCAGACTCGGGATCGCCTCACAGCAGCCACAGGCAGGGAGTTACTTACCTTGTCTCTGGATCCTGCGATGCCTCCCCGCTGTGTGATCAAGCGGTGTCTCCTCACTCGATTCACTGTGTGCCGCCGAGCTCCGTTCCCTGCAACGTTACGACGCACTGGGCGGAAAACGGCGCCAAATTAAAAAAAGTAAATAAACACAATACATACAGTATACTGTGATCTTACAGGTTACAGTACTGTTTGTAAAAAATACACACCCCCTTTGTCCCTAGTGGTCTGCCCAGTGTCCTACATGCACTTTTATATAATAAAAGATGCAAACTGTAGATTGTCCATAGCAACCAAAAGTGTCCCTTTATGTCAAAAGTGATTTTAGACCAACTAGAAAACAGCGATAATAAATTATAATCACTTGCAGAATTGAGCGATTTGTGGGGAAATTCGTTATCAAAAAATAAAAGTAATGACAGCGACAATTCTGCAACTGAGCAAATTTCTGTGATTTTGATTTGATTACATTATTGAATAATTGTTATCATAATTATATTATTATTTGTTATAATTATTTATAATTATTTATTATATTATCATTTTTGATTTTGTGTTTCAAACTTTTTCATTCACGAGATGTCTACTAGACTCTTGTTCGGACAGATTTAGGTGAGTTATTCCTAAGAATTACAGGCCTACAATGTAAAACACCAAATTTCCTTGCAAAATAATTGTACCGCTTTCAGCACCTACAATCTCAAATAATCATACCGCCAGGGTGGTTAATATAGTAAAATAAAGTTTATATTTAAAATGGGCGTTGTTCATAACCTTGTTCTAGTTTTAGAACTACTTGTATAGCAGGCTTAAACTCTGTTTTTTAAATTAGCCTAAAGTTCTTTTTTAACTTACAACACGTTTTTTTCTGTGAGTCACTGAGGCTTTTTTTTTTCATCATTTTTTTACAAATGTCAACAAAAAAATCCCATTTAACACCGTTTTCCTGTAAACTGCTGGTTTGTTACAAAGTTGAGAATCCCTTCCCCTTCCAGGTTTATAAATAAATGATAGGACTTTTAGTCCTACATCTTTAACAAAAGTATATTTTCAGTTCACGCTCTAAAAATTTCTTCCACTTTACTAAACTCAAAAAAGAGCAGACATGACAAATCAATGATGGAGATAACACAACAGAGGAAATATTTTAACCCAAGAAAGATATTTAATTAAATTCTCCCTTCCACCTACAATTATTTTCCCACAGAGCTGTCATTGCCAATTAGGCAGTGGCTGGTTACGTTTTTGTCTTAAGCATTGTGTAACAATCAATGTGGAAGATGAAATTACATTTACTCGTTAATCCATATCTAACTAGGTCCCTGGGGCATCTGACTTAACTACAGCCACACTCAAAAATAGCCACAGGAAGTTCCCATCAAAAGAGGGAATGTTTTAGATTAGAGGGCCAGTAAAAAAACATTGCAAATAAATAAAGCCTTCCTTTTGTCTTGATACAACAGAGCTGGCAAAGTGTCTTGCTTGATTTAGAGTGTGATGAACGTGCAAGAGTCTCCGTGGGACTCTCACTCATAGAATGGAAGCCATTTCAAAAATACCACTGTCACCACCACCAGCAATGGTCTTGTTATTTCATTATTTATAGCTCTAACATATTGCATTACACAGTTCAATGAACCATTTACATCAGGTCCTGCCCCTGAATGAGGCTGCCCCAACACATACGCCAAATGTAATAGGCAGAGGCATAACTAGAACCTTCAGTGACCCGGTGCAAGAAACCATGAAGTTCCCCCCCTGATGCCAGGCCTGGGCCCTTCCCTCCAAGCCTAGGGGTATTCCTTCCAAGCCCTGTGCCGGAACACCAGGATCCAGTCTCAAATGCGACCTTTAACCACTTCCCGACCGCCGCATGTACATATCCATCCACAAAAGGGCACGTACAGGCAGATGTACGCAAATTTACGTCCCTGTCTTTGCGCGGGTCGGGGGTCCGATCGGGACCCCCCCCCCTCGCTACATGCGGCGGTCGGAAACCCGCGGGGAGCGATCCGGGACGAGGGCGCGGCTATTCGTTTCTAGCCGCCCGCTCGCGAACGCTCCGCGGAGCTGAAGAATGGGGAGAGCCGTATGTAAACACGGCTTCCCTGTGCTTCACTGTGGCGGCTGCAACGATCGAGTGATCCCTTTTATAGGGAGACTCGATCGATGACGTCAGACCTACAGCCAAACCCCCCTACAGTTGTGAACACACACAAATCCTACAGCGCCCCCCTGTGGTTAACTCCCAAACTGCAACTGTCATTTTCACAATAAACAATGCAATTTAAATGCATTTTTTGCTGTGAAAATGACAATGGTCCCAAAAATGTGTCAAAATTGTCCGAAGTGTCCGCCATAATGTCGCAATCACCAAAAAAAAATCGCTGATTGGCGCCATTAGTAGTAAAAAAAAAAAATGCAATAAAACTATCCCCTATATTGTAAACGCTATAAATTTTGCGCAAACCAATCGATAAACGCTTATTGCAATTTGTTTTACCAAAAATAGGTAGAAGAATACGTATCGGCCTAAACTGAGGGGAAAAAAAATGTATATATGTTTTTGGGGGATATTTATTATAGCAAAAAGTAAAAAATATTGATTTTTTTTCAAAATTGTCGCTCTATTTTTGTTTATAGCGCAACAAATAAAAACCGCAGAGGTGATCAAATACCACCAAAAGAAAGCTCTATTTGTGGGGAAAAAAGGACGCCAATTTTGTTTGGGAGCCATGTCGCACGACCGCGCAATTGTCTGTTAAAGCGACGCAGTGCCAAATTGTAAAAACGTCTTTGGGCATTTAGCAGCATATTGGTCCGGGGCTTAAGTGGTTAAGACTCTTTTTTTTTATTATTATTTTTTACCAATTTTTTTTTTTTTTTATACAATTGTATTTGTTTTTTTTGTTTGTTTTTAGGAGCCCTGTTGGTGGGCTTTGGGGAAATATCAGGGGTCCACCTTTGAGACAGAGAAATTAGATTTAGGATACATCCCTCAATCTCTATCTCTGCAGCCTCAGCTATAAAGAATAATTTAACAATAGCTCTGTACAGACACAGTGTAAACACGGTTTATTATGCTTCAATTTTGAATGGACAGTACTGATCACTGAATCTGACCATTCAGAAAAGGAAGGAGCCAATAAATGGCAGATTTACCAGCTCCTTCCCCACTCTCCATCCTGACAGCAGCTGGTGGGAGAGGGGAAGAGGGAAGCCAGAAGCTCTGTGAAGGGGCGCAATGGGCAGGAGAGCACACAGGGGAGCAGCAGGACCTGGATAGGAGGAGTGTAGAGAAACTGATCCCCTCCTTGTGCTGCCACTGAATGCCTGCATGAAGGAGAGGAGGAGAAGCAGACTTTCAGCAGCTATGGGAGGGAAATGGCCTCTCCTATCCAGGTGTACATGACGGCCACAGAGGCCCCATAGAGTATGGTGCTAGGTCACAATTGCAACCGATGTACGTACACTTCTGGTAATAGGTCAAAGAGAAGTCCATACTTTGTAGAACCACCTTTCACTGCAATTACAGCTGCAAGTCTTTTTGCAGCAGCTTTTCACATTTAGAAAGTGAACTTTGTATCCATTCTTTGCAAAATAGCTACATTTTGGAGGGAGAACATCTGTGAACAGCAATTTTCAAGTCTTGCCTCAGATTCTCAATTGGATTTAGGTCTGGACTTTGACTGGACCATTCTAACACATGACTATTCTTTGATCTAAACCATTCCATTGTAGCTCTGGCTGTATATTTAGGGTCGCTGTTCTACTGGAAGGTGAACCTCCACCCCAATCTCTAGTATTTTGCAAACTCTAATGCCGCGTACACACGATCAGTTCGTCGGATGAAAACGGTCTGATGGACCGTTTTCATCAGATGAACCGATCGTGTGTGGGCCCCATCATTTTTTTATCCATCAGTCAAAAAAATAGGAACTTGTTTTAAAATGATCTGATGGTTAAAAACCTATAGAAAAAAACGATCGTCTGTGGGTACGTCCATCGGTTAAAAATCCACGCATGCTCAGAATCAAGTCGACCAGTAGCGGCCCGTCCATAGGGGTGCACGGGCACCGCCCCCCCTCCTGTAGTAAAAAAACCCGGGCCCTTTAAGACTTTTTATTTTCCCTAAAATGTTGTTTTACTTATACTGCAGTGATGGCGGTCTGTCTAGAGAGAGAGCTGCAGTGCCGCCCCTATGGCTCTCGCAAATAACATACATTCAAGCTGCATTGCATGAATGTATTTTATTTTTGCCAGCTACGGCTGGTCTATTCAGGTGGCCGAAATTTGGGCGCCGGTTACTAGACATGTGCACAGAAAAAAAATTCGTTTTTTTTGTTCCGTTTCGTATGGTCCCGTCTGTTCGTTTCCGTTCGTTTTTCGTAGGACGCCCGTTTTCCCGTTCGTTCCCGTTCGTTTGTCGTACGACGCGATTTTTTCGTATTCCGATCGTTTCGTATTTCCGTTACCGTTTTATTTTCGTACATGCGGGATGATTCGTTATTCTGTTTAATTCATGTTCGTTTCTTGTTAGACAATAATTATCGTGAATTTTCGTCAATTTGCATTCTGTGTATCTTGAATGCTTTTCTTTTGTTAGTGTGAGGCGCCGTACACACGGCCGAGGTTCTCGCTGAAAACCAGCGAAAACCTCGCTGGAATGCACATTCCAGCGAGGACCTCGGCCGTGTGTACGGTCTCGGCCCAGCTTCCCGTCGGGAAGCCCGTCGAGCCGCAATAGAGAGCACGCTCTCTATTTCCTCGACGGCCCGCCTGGAAGAATGGCTGGTTGCCATTCCCGACGGGCGGGTCGCCGAATTCGACGGCCGGGAGAGAACCTCGACGGGCGGAACGATGTGTTCTGCCCGTCGAGGTTCTCTGCCGTGTGTACGCGGCCTCAGTTGTATGTTCATTGTTCAATGACATCTATAACAAAAGAATTTCATTAGGTATATTGAATGAATTCCTTTTTCTGTTATAGGTGTCATATAAACATACGAAAATAACAAAAGAAACGTGTTCAAATGCAAATCTTTTGTTTATGTTTTTTTTGAATGGCCAGAGAGTTAGGCTGGCCATACATGATACAATTTTCTGCGCAATTTTCTTTAGATTTACCTTCAACTATGTAGTGCAAGGGCCTGCCTGATTGCATACAATTGAAAGTGTTGTTTAGTTTGACCTCATATATGGTTTTTGGTAAATCTAAAAGAAAATTGTACAAGAAAATTGAACATGTATGGCCAGCCTCAGTGACTGAAAGCAGCTTCTCTTTTGTGCTGAGTACTAGAGTAGTGAGTACACTTGTACAGTAAAGCCTAATAAACTTTTCTGTGGATTTTCATCTGAAGGGAGATCAGTTGGCCAGACTTCTGAACCCAAAAATGGTTTTCTGATGACGAACGAATTTTCTGAGAACGATCGGAAAACAAACGTTTTTATGTTTGTTGTTAAAATAGTCTGACCAAGTGTATGGGGCTTAACAATACTATTGTTAAGCCCCATACACTTGGTCAGACTATTTTAACAACAAACATAAAAATGATCGTTTTCCGATCGTTCTCAGAAAATTCGTTCATTTTTAAACTGCATCAGAAAACCATTTTTGGGTTCAGAAGTCTGGCCAACTGATCTCCACAGAAAAGTTTATTAGGCTTTACTGTACAAGTGTACTCACTATTCTGCACAAAAGAGAAGCTGCTTTCAGTCACTGAGGCTGGCCATACATGTTCAATTTTCTTGTACAATTTTCTTTTAGATTTACCAAAAAACATATATGAGGTCAAACTAAACAACACTTTCAATTGTATGCAATCAGGCAGGCCCTTGCACTACATAGTTGAAGGTAAATCTAAAGAAAATTGCACAGAAAATTGTATCATGTATGGCCAGCCTAACTCTCTGGCCATTAAAAAACCCATAAACAAAAGATTTGCATTTGAACCTGTTTCTTTTGTTATTTTCGTATGTTGATATGACACCTATAACAAAAAATTTGCCTTCAGTATTTTGAATACACAGAAAACAGAAAAAGGAATTCATTCAATATACATAATGAAATTCTTTTGTTATAGATGTCATTGAACAATGAACATACAACTGAAAACGAACACAATACGGATTCAAACAAAATACACAATGCAAACCTCTTGATACAGATTTCATTTTCGTTATTTTGCCATTGTCGTTTTTTCCCGTCGGATCGTTCGTTCGTATTTGCGGTCGTTCGTTATGCGGCTCATCCGTTATCCCGTCGTTTTCGTATTTTGGTGCTTTACCTTTTTCGTATGTACACATTATCCCGCGGGTACGAAAATGAACATTTTCGTACGAAAATAACATTCGTACGAACGGGAATGCACATATCTACCGGTTACCTGAATAACGGCAGCTGGTTAGCTGTGTGGAAGTGCCTATTAGAGCCAGTTACAACAATGGGCACAGTGGCCACAATTAAAGGGCACAGTGGCATGCACAGTTGTACAAATGGGCACAGTGGTGACAATGGGCACAGTGGCCACAATTAAAGGGCACAGTGACATGCACAGTAGCACAAATGGGCACAGTGGTGACAATGGGCACAGTGGCAACAATTAAAGGGCACAGTGACATGCACAGTGGCAACAATGGGCGCAGTGGCGACAATTAAAGGACACAGTGGTGACAATTGGCACAGTGGCGACAATTGATGGCACAGTGGCTGCGTTTAATAGCATGGCACAGTGGCTGCGTTTGATAGCATGGCACAGTGACTGCGTTTGATGGCATGGCACAGTGTTGATAAATGATGGCAAAGTGGCTGTGTTTGATGGCATGGCACAGTGGTGACAATTGATGGCACAGTGGCTGCGTTTAATGGCATGGCACAGTGGTGACAATTGATGCCACAGTGGCTGCATTTGATGGCATGGCACAGTGGTGACAATTGATGCCACAGTGGCTGCCTTTGATTACATGGCACAGTGAAGACAATTGATGGCACAGTGGCTGTGTTTGATGGTATGGCACATTGACTGCATTTGATAGGCACAGTGAGGATGCAATTTTTTTTTTCCGTTTGCACCCCCCCAAAAATATTGAGCACCAGCCGCCACTGAAGTCGACGCATGCTTGGAAGCATTGAACTTCATTTTTCTCAGCACGTCGTTTGTTTTACGTCACCGCGTTCTGACACAATCGTATTTTTTTAACCGATGGTGTGTAGGCACGACTGATCATCAGTCAGCTTCATCGGATATCTGATGAAGAGAACCATCAGACCGTTTTCATCAGATGAACCGATCGCGTGTACAGGGCATAAGGTTTTCTTCTAAGATTTCCCTGTATTTGGCCATCCATCTTCCCATCAGCTTTGACCAGCTTCCTTGTCCCTGTTGAAGAAATGTATCCCCACAACATGATGCTGCCACCACCACGGTTTCACGATGGGGATGGTGTGTTCAGGTTGATGTGCAGTGTTAGTTTTCTGCCACACAAATGCCGCGTACACACGGTCGTTTTTTGCGATGAAAAAAAACGACGTTTTTTAAAACGTCATTTAAATTGATCGTGTGTGGGCAAAACGTCGTTTTTTGTCTTCAAAAAAACGACCAAAAAAATTTTCCAACATGCTTGAATTTTTTGTGTCGTTTTTCAAAACGTCGTTTTTTGTTTCACAAAAAGTCACCGTGTGTAGCAAAAACGTCGTTCAAAACGACGTTTTTCAACCCGCGCATGCCCAGAAGCTAGTTATGAAGCGAGCTTCAATGGAAAAGAGTGGTGAACGCAGAGCTTTTTTTCTCAGAAAATAGGTGCAGGAACTCAACCACGACCCGTTCAGATTTCACAAACAGTAGAAGGGTCTTAAAGGGGCATTAAATACCAGAATTGCATTACATACAGTGTGCAGAGTTCAGGGGGTTACAAAGCAGTCACTTGTAAACACAGAAACCAGACTTCTGTGTTCACAAGTGATTGTGGTGAGCGGGCACCAAAAGGTCTGAGCCAAAGGTGGTGGAACTGAGTTCCACCAAGTTCCCCCAGAAAAAAAGCCCTGGGTGAACGTAACCTTGATTTTTGTGAAAAAACGATGGTGTGTATGCAAAATTGTCTTTGAAAGTGACGTTTCAAAAACGTCGTTTTTTACTTCACAGAAAACGTCGTTTTTTTTTTCATCGCAAAAAACGACCGTGTGTACGCGGCAATAGAGTTTTGCTTTTAGGCCGAAAAGTTAAATTTTGATCTCATCTGACCAGGGCACCTTCTTCCATATGTTTGCTTTGTCCCCAACATGGCTTCTCGCTAACTGAAAACTGGACCTCTTATGGCTTTCTTTCAACAATAACTTTTTTCTTGCCACTTGTGGAAGTAAGTATGATATGTTTGTTATTTAAAAAAAAAAATCAAACCTTTAGTATCACTTTAATAGTTGTCCTGTGGACAGATTCTCCTACCCGAGCTGTGGATCTCTGTAGCTCCTCCAGAGTTACCATGGACCTCTTGGCTGCTTCTCTGATTAATGCTCTCCTTGCCTGGCCTGTCAGTGTAGGTGGACAGCCATCTTGGTAGGTTTGCAGTTGTGCCATACTCTTTCCACTTTCGGATGATGGATTAAACAGTGCTCATTGAGATGTTCAAAGGTTGGGGTATTTTTCTATAACCTAACTCTGCTTTAAACTTCTCTACAACTTTATCCCTGACCTGTCTGGTGTGTTCTTTGGCCTTCATGATGTTGTTTGCTCACTAAGGTTTTCTAACAAACTTCTGAGGGCTTCACAGAACAGCTGTATTTATACTGAGATTAAATTACACACAGGTGAATGAATGAATGAAAACTTATATAGCGCGGCACATGCGAACCAAATCGCCTCTGGGCTCTATTTACTAATTAGGTGACTTCTGGAGGCAATTGGTTCCACTAGATTTTAGTTAGGGGTATCAGAGTAAAGGGGGCTGAATACAAATGCACACCACAATTATCTGAAATCTATTTGTAAAAAAAAATTGTAAAAAAAATTAAAACCGTTTTATTATTTGCATTTCACTTCACATTTATGTACCACTTTTGTCTATCACATAAAATCCCAATAAAATACATTTCCATTTTTGGTTGTATTATGACAAAATGTGAAAAAATTTGAAAAATTTCACGGGGTATGAATACCTTTTCAAGGCACTGTATATTGAATGAATGAATGAATGAAAAACTTGTATAGCGCAACACATGCGAATTTAATCGCCTCTGGGCGCTTGTTGTTCCTTTCTCTTTTGAAATCAAAAGAGATGAGTCTTGATCTTTCTCCTGAATGCTAGGTGGTTCTCCTCCAACCGAATACTGGTCGGTAAAGCGTTCCATAGTCTGGGACCTTGGAGCGCGAATCTTCTTTCTCCTTTGGACTTAAAGTTGGCTTTCGGAATCTGGAGCAGATTTTGATTGGTGGATCGCAGAATGCGATTGGGATTGTGAGCTTTTATTTTTTCACATAGATGATGGGGGGCATTCCCATGAATACATCTATGCGTTAGGCAGAGAGTTTTAAAAACAATTCTGTCTTTTACTGGCAACCAGTGAAGGGATCTCAGAGAAGGTGAGATTGATTCCCATGGTTTTTTTCCAGTCACAAGTCTAGCGGCCGTATTTTGCACGACTTGAAGACGAGCGATTTGGTACTTGGGGAGTCCGAGGTAAAGAGCATTTGCATAGTCTAATCTTGAATTCACAATTGCTCCCACCACGACTGGTACGTCTTCTTTGGGGATGAAAGGAGTAAGTCTGCGTAGTAGGCGTAGCAGATGGTGAGATCCGCTGACTACAGACCCTATTTGTGCATCCATTGTCATGTAGGAGTCAAAGATGACCCCAAGACTTTTGACTTTGGTGCTAGGGGTGATGATTTTGCCCAAAATGGGCGGGGGTATCCAAGTTGTCCCCGGGTGATTCGTGCACTTGGAGTAGCCTTATTTGCCAATCACATTTTTACTCGTGCTTGGGGTGATTGTTTGTCCAAAAGTGATAGGAGGAGTCAATGGCGTTCTAGATTTTGTCTTCCGGTTTGCGTAGAGAAAGAGAAGTTCTGTTTCTGATGCATTGAGTTTGAGGGAGCTCTTTGGCCGCGTACACACGATCGGTCAAAACCAATGAAAACGGACTGAAGGTCCGTTTCATCGGTCTAAACCAATCGTGTGTGGATGCCATCGGTCAGTTATCCTTCGGTCAAAAAAAAGAGAACTTGCTTTAAAATTTAACCGATAGACACCTAACCGATAGGTCAAAACCGATGGTTAGTACGCAAAAGCATTGGTTAAAAAGCCGCGCATGCTCAGAATTAAGTCGACACATGCTTGGAAGCATTGAACTTCGGTTTTTTTCAGAACGTCGTTGTGTTTTACAACACCACGTTCTGACACGATAATTTTTTTTATTTTTTATGACAAAACACACGTTTATTATGGAGCGTGCTGGACCGCGGCGGCTCTGGAGGGGCGGGGCATGGCGGCACTCAGAGAAAAAAAAGAAAGCGGATTGTCGGTCTTCCCTTCCTTATACTCCTTCATTTTCCGCTCCCGATCCCTGCTTATGAGAGTGTACATGAGGAGGAGGGGGCCACCCCCAAACACGATGGTACGCAGCCACACGCTGGCGGATAGTCTGTCATTGGGCAAAATGTTGTAATTGCGCGAGAACATCCATCGGTCCACCGCCGGGTCTTGCACCAGCCCCTTCCTCCGGGGGTTATTGAGTTGTAGTTGATATTGTCTCTTCAGTCCGGCTTGGATGGCCGCTCTCTCCTCCTGGAGCTTCCTCCTCTCCGGGGTCTGTTCATAGTATCGGGCCGGGTCCAGCGCCTCCGGGTGGCTCACAAATCGGCTCTCCTTGTAATCCGCCATGACACGATCATTTTTTTAACCGATGGTGTGTAGGCACATCAGACCATCAGTCAGCTTCATCGGTTAACCGATGAAAACGGTCCTTCGGACCGTTCTCATCGGATGGGCTGATCGTGTGTACGTGGCCTTTGTCAGCCAATTATCTGTCAATGTCAGGCATTTTTCTAATCCATGATATTGGTCTTTTTTGTTGGTGATACACAGAGTTGAGTGTCGTTCGCGTAGGAGTGGTAGAACAGGTTTTGTTTGCTAATTATTTGGAGGAGTGGGCGGAGGTAGATGTTGATGAGTACAGGCGACAAGAGTGATCCTTGAGGGACTCCGCATGTGACGGTCCAGGTTTCTGACGTGAAGGCTTCTAGTTTCACTGTCTGTGATCGATTTTCTAGGAACGATGCGAACCATGCGGCAGTACGGTGAAGGTATGTAATGAAGATAATGGGCCGGATTCAGATACAAAAATGTATCTTTCCGGCGGCGTAGCGTTTCCACTTAACGCTACACCGCCGCAAATATTATGGGCAAGTGCCTTATTCAGAAAGCACTTGCTCCATAATATGCGGCGGCGTAGCGTAAAGTGCACGGCGTAAGGCCGCGCAATTCAAATTGCTGAAGTGGGGGCGTGATTCATGTAAATAAATCATGACCCCACGTAATTGATGTTTTTTTTGGACGGCGCATGCGCCGTCCGTGGACGTTCCCAGTGTGCATGCGCGAAATCACGTCGCTTTTTGTCAATGTAAACGACGTGAACATAACTAACGTCGAGCCCCATTCCCGAACGATTTACGCAAACGACGTAACCGACGTACAATTCGACGCTGTCCCGACGTCCATACTTAACATTGGCTACGCCTCCTATAGCAGGAGAAAACTTACGGCACTATAACGCTAACGTAAACGACGTAAACTACGCCACGCCGCCGCAAGTACGTTCGGGAATCGGCATAAATAGCTCATTTGCAAAAACCGCCATAAGCGCCACCAAGCGGCCAGCGTAAATATGCAACTAAGATACAACGGTGTAAGCGACTTACGCCGCTCGTATCTTAGAAGAAAGCCGGCGTATGTTCTTTTCTGAATAGCAAAAAAAAATACGCCGGCTATTCTTAGTATTTACGCAGCGTATCTCTTGATACGCTGACGTAAATTCTTTTAGAATCCGGCCCAATGACTGCACAGCAGAGGATTTACAGCTTCTTGGGTGGCGCCTCCTCTTCAGGCGCTTCAAGAGTCATATCTTCTGATGGGTCTTCTCCTGGTGGGGTTTTGTGCTGACTTTTCTTTATAGGTTTGAGGAATAATGTGATGGGAAGTTGCTGTTGTTTCTTCATGGTGATGAGGAAGGTTTTATATGTCTGAATGGCGGCAGCGATGGCACTATTAACTTTAAGAGCCCGAACCATATAGGGACTGTTATGAAGCGGGAATACTGGGCTGCATCAGCCGGAGATGCATCACAGGGCACGTTTTCCTCTATGGTTGCTTAGTGTTCTCTCTACAGTACTAAAAAATTTACACAGTTCAAATCTGCGAACGACTCTGAACCGAGACTTTGTGGAGGTCGACTGTTTTCTGAAATATGCAAAACTTTACCATTTAACCACTTTAGCCCCAGAAGAATTCCTGACCAGAGCACGTTTTGCGTTTCGGCACTGTGGCGCTTTAACTGACAATTGTGCGGGTCGTGCAAAGTTGCACCCAAACAATTTATGCCTTTTTTTCCCAGAAATTGAGCTTTATTTTAGTGGTATTTGATCACCTCTGCGGTTTTTATTTTTTGCACTATAAACAAAAAACATGTTGAAAGAAAAAAATATTGTTTACTTTTTGCCTTAATAAATATCCCCCAAAAATATATAAAAAAAAAATTTTCTTTCTCAATTTAGGCGAATATGTATTCTTTGGTAAAAAAAACAACAACAATAAAACACACAATAGGCGTATATTGATTGGTTTGCGCAAAAGTTATAGCGTCTACAAAATAGGGGATAGTTTTATGGCATTTTTATAATAAATCTTTTTTTTATTAGCAATGGCAATGATCAGCGATTTTTATCATGAATGCGACTTTATGGCGGACCTATCAGACACCTTTGACACTATTTTAGGACCATTGTCATTTACACAGCGAACAGTGACGTAAAAATGCACTGTTTACTGTGTAAATGAAACTAGCAGGGAAGGGGTTAAACACTAGGGGGCGATCAAGGGGTTGAGTGTGTCCTAGAGTGTGATTCTAACTGTGGGGGGGATGGACTACCTAGAACATGACAGAGATCACTGCTCCCGATGACATGGAGCAGTAGATCTCTGTCATGTTGCTAAGCAGAACAGGAAAATGCCTTGTTTACATAGGCAACCCCCCGTTCTGCCTCTCCGTGAGACGATTGCGGGCACCTTACAGAAGGCACAGTGGCAAATTCAAAGCAACCTACAGGTACGTTGCTTTGCGCAGCCGTGGTATTCTGGCGGCGTATATCGTCGTTAGCCAGCCGACAAGTGGTTAACTATCAACGCGGTCTAAAGGAAACAAATTGCCGTATTTATCGGCGTATAACACGCACATGCGTATAACACGCACCCTAACTTTAAGGCCGCGTACACACGGTCAGACCGGTCCGATGAGACTGGTCTGCAGACCAGTTTTATCGGACCAATTCGATGGTGTGTACGGCCCATCAGATCGTTGTCTGTCGGACGAAAGTTTTAAGGCCTCGTACACACGAGGGGATATGTCCGCTGAAAACGGTCCGATGGACCGTTTCAGCAGACATCTCCGCTCGTGTGTATGGGCTAGCGGACAGATTTGTCCACCCGACAGATTTCAAAGCAAGCTTTGAAATCCATCCGGTGGGAATCTGTCCGCCCGACATGTCTGCTGGTTAGTACACTTACCAGCAGACATGTCGTCCCGCACCGCCGCCGCGCCGCCGCCGAATGTATTCGGCGCATGCGCGGAAGTGTTTTACTTCCTGGTGCGGTGACGTAGCGGTGACGTGGCAGCGTCAACGTCACCGCCACGTCACCGCGCCGTCCGGCGGCGGGGAATTTGATCCGATGGTGTGTACACGCCATCGGATCAAACTCCCGATCGGACATATCCGATGGAAATGGTCCGCGGACCGTTTTCATCGGATATGTCCGATCGTGTGTACGAGGCCTAAAGCTTGCTTTAAAAGCTGTCTGACGGACACCTGTCCGTCGGACAGATTCGATGGTTAGTACGCCAAAGCATCGGACCAAAAACCCACGCATGCTCAGAATCAAGTCGACGCATGCTTGGAAGCATTGAACTTCCTTTTTTCATCACGTCGTTGTGTTCTACGTCACCGCGTTCTGGTCTGATCGGATTTTGGTCTGATGGTGTGTACGCACATCAGACCACTTCAGCCTGGTCCAATGAAAACGGTCCGTCAGACCAGTCTCATCGGACCGGTCTGATCGTGTGTACGTGGCCTTAGAGGGAAGTTTCAGTGAAAGAAAAAATCCACAGCCCCCTGCGTATAACACGCAGGCACAGTTGACCCTTTATTTTCAGGGTAAAAAAGTGAGTGTTATACGCCAATAAATACAGTGGGCCAGATTCTCGTAAGAGATACGCCAGCGTAGCTCCATATACGCCGTCGTATCTCTGTTTTTTCAGCTGGGTATCTATGCGACTGATTCTTCAAATCAGTTACGCATAGATTTTGCTTAGATCCGACTTGCGTAAGTCACTTACACCGTCGGATCTAAGTTGCAATGTTACGCTGGCCACTAGGTGGCGTTCCTGTCGATTTCTGCGTCGAATATGCAAATAAGCCTGATACGCTGATTCCCGAACGTATTTGCGCCCCGTCGTCTTAGTTTACGTTGTTTGCGTAAGCGTAAGGTTACCCCTGCTATATGAGGGGTAACCTTGCGTAGATGCGGCATACGCCATGTTAAGTATGGACGTCGGTACAGCGTCGTGTTTTTCCGTTGTTTACGTAACTCGTCACGAATAGGGCTGTGCGTTAATTACGTTCACGTCGAAACCAATGTATTTTTGCGACATACTATGGAGCATGCGCACTGGGCTACCTTTATGGCCAGCGCATGCACAGTTCGTTCGGCGCGGGGGCACGCTTAATTTAAATACAAGCCGCCCCCTTTGAATTACGCGGGATACGCCGGGCCATTTACACTACGCCGCTACAAATTACGGAGCAAGTGCTTGGAGAATACGGCACTTGCTCCTGTAAGTTGTGGCGGCGTAGTGTAAATAGCATACGCTACGCCGCCAGGTATAAGAATCTGGCCCAGTAACCAGGGCCGCCATCAGGGGGGTACAGGCAGTACACCTGTAAGGGGTCCGGGGGTCCCCAGGGCCTGGAGGCCACCAGGGCCCCAGATGGCAACCCCCTCTTTTTTTATTTTATTTTTATAACAAAATATATATTTTTTACATATTTTTCTTTTCTTTTTTATTAGCCACTTAAGGACCGGACCAATACGCTGCTAAATGACCCAAGGGGTTTTTACAATTCGGCACTGCGTCACTTTAACTGACAATTGCGTGGTCGTGCAACGTGGCTCCCAAACAAAAATTGCGTCCTTTTCTTCCCACAAATAGAGCTTTCTTTTGGTGGTATTTGATCGCCTCTGCGATTTTTATTTTTTGCGCTATATACAAAAATAGAGCGACATTTTTGAAAAAAAAACAATATTTTTTACTTTTTGTTATAAGAAAAGTCAATAAACTAAATTTTAGTCAAACATTTAGGCCAAAATGTATTTAGTCACATGTCTTTAGTAAAAAAAAATCGCAATAAAAAAAAAATTAGCTACCTAGCGGGAACAGCGACACTAATACAGCGATCAGAAAAATAATCGCTTAGTGATGCTGGCAATAGGGAGTGAAAGGGTTAACTAGGGCGGTGATCGAGGGGTTAAAACTTTATTGGGGGGGGTACGGGGGCTACCCAGGACCTAACACTAACTGACTGTCACACTAACTGTCACACTGACACTAAATACAGTAATCATACATGTATGATTACTGCATTCAGTGACTCTGTGACAGGGGGAGGGGGGGGCGATCGGGGGGGGGGGGGGGTTAATGTGCCTATGTGTCTGTGTGAAAGGCCTCGTACACACGAGCGGATATGTCCGCTGAAAACGGTCCGATGGACCGTTTCAGCAGACATCTCCGATCGTGTGTATGGGCTAGCGGACAGATTTGTCCATCGGACAAATTTCAAAGCATGCTTTGAAATTTGTCCGCTACAAACCTGTCCGTCGGATATGTCCGCTGGTTAGTACGGGAAACCAGCGGACATATCCTCCCGCACATGCGTCGTATCCTGTGAATGGATCCGACGCATGCGCGCGGAAGTGTTTACTTCCTGGTGCGTGACGTAGCAGTGACGTGGCGGCGTCAACGTCACCGCCGCGTCACCGCCACGTCAGCGCGCCGTCCGCCGGCGGGGAATTTGATCCGATGGTGTGTACACGCCATCGGATCAAACTCCAGATCGGACATATCCGATGGAAACGGTCCGCGGACCGTTTTCATCGGATATGTCCGATCGTGTGTACAAGGCCTTAGTGTAGTGTTAGTGAAGACTTACTTGTGGTGTGATCTCTCCTCAGCGGTGGTTGAAAAAAAACGCAGAGGGAGAGATCACATCGCTTCCTCCTTCCTGTGTTTACACAGGAGGAGGAAGTGACAGGGCGGGGGGGTGCGCGCATTGGCTGAGAGCAATCCGAAGGGGGCGGACAAAAACGAATAGCTGCCCCCTCCTGCCGGATCGCTCCTACAGCCGCGCGGACCGCCGCATGTACCGGGGGGGGGGGGTCACGATCGGACCCCCGACCCACCTTAAGGCACCAACGTATATATACGTCGATGTGCCTGTCGGTGCCATTCTGCCGACGTAAATGTACATGTGGCGGTCCTTAAGTGGTTAAAGGGACAATTTTTTTTCTTTTCTTTTTTTTTAGAAGTCCGGAGGTCCCCAGGGCCCCGGATGGCAACCCCCCTTTTTTTAATTTTTTTAATAAAAAAATGTAATATATTTTTATTTAATTTTTTTTATTAAAGGGCCATTTTTTTTAGGGGTCCGGAGGTCCCCAGGGGCCCGGAGGCCACCAGGGCCCCTGGTGGCAACCCCCTCTTTTTTTATTTATTTTTTATAAAAAACTATATTTTTTTAATATATTTTTGTTTTATTTTTTATTAAAGGGACAATTTTTTTTCTTTTATTTTTTTTTAGAAGCCCGGAGGTCCCCAGGGCCCCGGAGGCCCCCAGGGCCCTGGATGGCAACCCCTCCTTTTTTATTTATTGTTTATAAAAATATATATATTTTTTAATATATTTTTATTTAATTTTTTTATTAAAGGGCCATTTTTTATTTTTTTTAGAAGTCCGGAGGCCCCCAGGGCCCCGGATGGCAACCCCCCCCACCCTTTTTTTTTTATAAAAAAATATATATTTTTTTATATATTTTTATTTTATTTTTTTATTGAAGGGCCATTTTTTATTTTTTTTAGGGGTCTGGAGGTCCCCAGGGGCCCGGAGATCCCCAGGGGATATATATATATATATTTTTATTAAAGGGCCTACAGGTTTCTTTTTATTAAAGGGCCCAGAGGTCCCGGATGGAAAGCCCCCTTTTTTTTGTAATTTATTTTTATTAAAAAAAATGATTAAAGGGCCCAGAGGTCCCCAGATGGCAACCACCCTTTAAAAAAAAAAATATATATATATATATATATATATATATATATATATATATATATATATATATATATATATATATATATATATATTATTTTTATTAAAGGGCCCAGATTTCCCCAGAGCCCCTCAATTTCAGGCGGCAGCACCCCCCCCCCCCCCACAGGTTTTCTGCTCCTGGGGGCCCATGCCTGAAGCTGTGTAAGGGACCCCAACATTTCTGATGGCGGCCCTGCCAGTAACTCCAATAAATCAGAGAAGCCGCTTACGTCTTTAGTGGGAATTGTGTGCAGAGTATTGTCATCTCTTTCCTCTTTCTAAGAAATACATTATTAACATAGCTAAACAGTGAAATGATGCCTAAAATCTCCATGCTGTACCTGACAATGGAATAATTTATTGCTGCTCCATCTGGCAAATGTTCTATTTCCTAACATGCCCCGGTGGTCATGTTTGCTGCTATCAGTTTCTCATTAACATTCCTGAGAGGGTTTTAAAAAGCTTAAACCAATATTAAACCCAAAAGTGAACATTTATTATATTGCCGCTTACCAATTTTTAGATGTGGTGGCTGCATTTGTTTTCTTTTTTAAGGCTTTCTTTCTTCTAACTTTATCTGGTGATCCTGCCACTAAGCCTGTTGCTTTTCAAAAGAGGAAGCTCTCTTGAGCATGTATCAGTTACAGGGATGAGATCAATTATTCAGCACTGATAGGGGTGCTTACATTGATCAGTTTTATTTATTTATGTAAAACATTTACCCCAAAAGAAAAAAAACATTTGCTGTAGCTGCTTATAAAGTGTGAGCTGGGGGTTGGCTTCAATTAGTCAGTGTATCTAAATCTTTGACTAAATCTAACACTCCCCTTCCCCTAGACTGACAATGCTGCTATCAAAGGGTGCCCCCTGTGCTCCTTCATTCAGAGTGGGGGCACTTCAATACAAGAGATAATCAATGGTATTCACTTAACCTGTCAGAGGCCATAAAGTTGTGGCGCAGTCTGTGTATGGCGCAGTCTGTCAAAAGCATTGACACAGCAGCCCTTGTTTTTCTGAGTTGTATTGCCTGCTGATCCTTCCAATAATTCTGTTATTTTTCATCCTCTAACAGGCCAAGCTGTGCAGCAAAAGTGCCAATTAGAGGGTTCAAGTGGAAATGTAATAAAAAAAAAAAAACTGTGAACAGGTAGTTTTTTTTTAATGCAATATACTGCATTCTCAGGAATTATTATTATTATTATTATTACTATTATACAGGATTTATATAGCGCCTACAGTTTACGCAGCACTTTACAATATAAAAGGAATCAGGACACTTATTTATTTTGTTAAAAATCAAATCATTTATTCACATATTGTATATGTTAACATAACAATAACAATGTGAAAAATAAACAGAAAAAGCAAACACTATAAACATATAATGTGTTGATCCATTAAACAGCGCTGTGAAAAATAGTGAAATTCTCCTAAGGTGTTTCAGAACAGCTCACAGTGAATAAAACTGATGATATAAATGTGAGTGTAAATAAAAATCAATCCGTGACAATAAGACAATAGTCCATAAAAAGTGATCCAAAAATCTTCAGAGGTCTTCCACCACACCAAAAAGTGAACAGTGCTTCCACCACCCTTCAGAATGGTCACTCACCAGAACTAATTGCCTCAGCACTCGCGTACCTAGGCAGATAAGCTTGTAATCACCATAAGGGATCTTCCAAAGATCATGTGGGATCCTATGTAGTGCTCCAAATTATTTCAACGTGTAGGAAAAAGAAAAAATTGTACAATAGTGTGATATCGTCAAGCAGTTTTAATAGCACACCAAAAAACAAATCCAAAGGTTAAACTCACAAACAAACTCAAAATATGAGCAATGTATCACAGCAGTCACCGTCATCCTACAGATATCTTTGCAAGGTATAGCACTTGGCCACGGCGGACCCACGATCAAACAAAACGATCTCACCACTTGGCAGCTTGATTTTGCTGAAGACTGGTTCTCCTAGTTGGTAAATGGCTCCAAACACTGCACAGCACAGCAAGCACAGCAGTCACTCAATCACTGACTATGTAGCCACGCCCCGACATGTTTCATCATTGATGATTTACTCATGGGGTTGGCCACATAGTGAATAACCCTCCCCTTTAAAGTCAGTGTGTCATTTGAATTCCCCGCCTCCCCTGCTACTCGGCACGTGCGCAATCCTCTATTGCTAAGTAATAGGCAAAGGGATTTCTTACTAATCGTTCCCCATAACAGCAGGCGATGTGCCTCCGTTCCGATGACGTCATACGTCACGCTTAGGCTGCCCCGCCTCCCATAACCTACGGCGCGTGTGCGCTCCAAGCTGGAGGATAGAGAGTCAGCCAGCGTTCCCGAAATAGCCCCTCCTATGGTCATGTGATATAAAGCGTCACACATAGGGTGCAGGGCGGAAGCGCAAGCTCCAATGTCGGATGCCCGCCGCCATTACTGAGGGCGGAAGTGTTTGAAAACATTGCGGTAGCGCTACTAAAAGTTGTACAACTTTATAACTAAAACTGATCGGGTGTCCCCGTGGCCAAAGACTACCCAAATCACAATTTAAAATTATTATATGTTTCACATAGGGCACATACATTATATCACACATTAACATACTCAAAAAGTATTTAAAAGACTGGATACATTGTAGAGATTATGCGCCAAATAAATGTATGAGCATTAATAAAAGTAAAATAGGTCTATTATGTAGATAATATTACTCAATAAATGGATGAATGGCTGAAGACGTTATTTGCATAATGTCTAATGCATGTATAGGCTCACTCAGTGGGTGCCCATAGATAGAAAAAACAGCTCAAATAAACAATTTAAATTAATCAAAATCTGAGATCTACTCTTCAATAGAGTGTATGTGTACCAAAGAGCATCTCCATCCCCATAAGGAATACAAGGTCTCATTGTATTCTCCCCCATTCTGTACATACAGTTAAAACTGATTACCGTACTGCCAAGCATAAGTACAGGACAAGGTGAAAATATATCTGTATATATAAAAATAAATGAATATATTACTGAAACTATAAAATTAAAAGTTAAAACTAGAGGATAGCACTGAAGATGATCATCTCCCCAATAGATACAAAAAAGTGGATAAAGTTTCTAGGAATTATTAATAAAACAATTAACGTCTACTTCTATGTTAAGGCCCCTGGGCCATAAACATTTGAGCAAAAAAATCCATTGAGTCTCGCGTTGGGATAAATCCCTCACTCTATTGGATCCCCTCCAAGAGGGGTAAACACATTCGATCCCACAAAATTGTGCCAAAGATGGATCACTGTTGTGTTCCTTTTTGAAGTGCAGGGAGACACTATGATCAGTATACTCTTTTTTAATGTTAGCCAAATGTTCAGCTATCCGCACTCGCAGCAGTCTTTTAGTTCTACCCACATAAAGTAACCCACATGGGCACCAGAGCAAATAAACAATGTGAGAGGAATTGCACGTACTGAATTCTTTAATGGCAAATACTTTCCCATCAGAGCTTGTAACTTCATTTTTTCCCTTATTGTGGACCTTCACGGTTCGACAACATATGCATTTTCTACAAGGGAAGAAGCCTTTAAGATCAATTTTGAGGCGTTGATCTGGTGGGTCAAGAATTTTACGTACCACTTGATCACCAAAATTGGGGGCTCGGCGATAAATGAATCTTGGTTCATTTGATAATATCTCCCCCAAATGTCTATCTCTAGCCAAAATGTGCCAGTGATTCCTAAAGATGGTCTCTATCTCTTTATATTGGTT
The DNA here is from genome assembly GCA_029574335.1 of Rana kukunoris. Taxonomy (NCBI): domain Eukaryota; kingdom Metazoa; phylum Chordata; class Amphibia; order Anura; family Ranidae; genus Rana; species Rana kukunoris. The sequence continues at coordinate 56,990,740 of CM056050.1, forward strand.
ATGGAATCCAGATAGAAAACTTAGTTGATGTTGTATATCAGTTTGTTTGACCTCCCTCTTTTTCAAACACTGTTCTCTTGGTATATTTGCAACTTGGTGGATTATAGTATCCAGGTTAGATTCATCATATCCCTTATGGATGAATCTCCCTTTTAATTTCAAAGACTGTTCTACATAATCATTAACTTCTGTGCAGTTCCGTCGTATCCGTAGGAATTGGCCTTTTGGAATATTCTTGATCCAGGCCGGGTGGTGTCCACTCCGGATTGATAGGTAGCTGTTTCGATCGGTCGCTTTGAAAAACACCTTTGTTTTTAATTTCTTTTCAGAGTATTCAATCAGAACATCTAAAAAGCTCACTGAGCACTTGCAGATGACATATTCAAGTTTAATGTTGTTATTATTGTCATTGAGATCCTCCAAAAAGAGTCTAACATCTGGTTCAGCTCCTTCCCAGATAATTAGAAGATCATCAATAAATCTTCGGTAGAAGATCAATTGTGGCTTCCGATTTCTAAAGATTCGTCTATCCTCCCACTCCGCCATAAATAGGTTGGCCAAGCTGGGAGCGAACTTGGCACCCATTGCCACACCTACTTGTTGGGAAAAAAAGAAACCATTGAACCAGAAGTAATTATGGGTCATACAGAACTCCAAAGCTTGACCCAAAAATCTCTTCTGGGAATGGGGGATGTCATCCCTCTTGCTCAATTCCCAATTCAGTGCAAGTGCAGCATCATCATGTTGTATTATAGTATACAGGGAGGCTACATCCGCTGTTACTAAAAAGATTTCTGAGTTTGTGTTGATGTTTAATTTCTCCAAAGACATAAGTAAGTCAGTCGTGTCTTTCAAATAGGCTTTAGTTTCACGAACACTAGGTTGGAGAAACTTGTCTAAGTATTCACCAAGTCTCGCAGTTACCGATCCTATCCCATTGACAATTGGGCGAGCTGGTGGTACAGTTGCATGTTTATGTATCTTAGGAAGCGTGTAAATGACTGGAATCCTGCATACAGAAGGTGCCAGATAAGCCTTTTCTTTAGCATTAAGAGCATTCGACTGGAACCCTGCATTGACAAGCGATTCAAGCTGCATTTTGTAAGAATCAGTTGGATCAGTTGTCAATCTTCTATAGGTCGTTCGATCATTCAGTAGAGTGGATAATTGATCAAGATAAAAGGACTTATCTAGTACTACAACTCCCCCCCCCCCCCTTATCAGCCGGACGTACAATGATTTGTTTGTTGGTCTCTAAAGCTTTAATGCCTTCTCTAATGTACTGGGGGTTAACATTTTTCTTTTGAGGGAGTTCCTCTATGTCCTTCAGCACTAGATTTTTAAAGACTTCAATATAATGGTTGTTCGAATTCTGAGGATTGAACAAAGACTTATTTTTTAGACCACTGTCTATTCTGCTAGTGGGATTGTGACTTCTCACAACAGCTTCAACAGGGTGACATAAAAAATATTTTTTCATATTTAATGATCTAATAAATTTATGTGTGTCAATGTAAATATCAAACTTGTTCATGATTTTTCTTGGCGCACACTTCAACCCTGTGTTCAAATTTAGGTTTTTCTCATCCGTTTTTTGGGATTGCTTGCGCCTTCCTGCCCTGCACCCCCTTCTTCTTTTTGGGGGTAAGTGCCACTCATCATTGGTGGATACACTGGACCACTCCTGTCCTCTCCCCTGGTATTCTGTGTTTGGGGGGGCCTCCTCGGGGTTCCTCCTCTCCCACCCCCCCCCCCTCTGCCCTAAAAAAAGGTGGGGGTGGATGGCGATAATGATCAGGTGGAGGATAATGATACCATTGTTGGTATTCCTGTTGAGAATAATGCTGTGGCTGATCATTTCTCCCTTGGGATTGGTATGGGCGAGGAGAGTGATACTGATAATTGGGCTGATTAGATGTTCTATCTTGGCGTTGCATCCCAGGTGATCCATATTGGAGTGCATAAGGTCCATTCACTGTACCCTGTAGGCTATCATTTCTCATCAGGCTAGAAATTGGATGTTCTGTTTTCTTTGGGGCTGCTTTGGTTCCCCTATTTTTTCCAGAATCTTTCTTGGGAATAGAGGTATTAGCGCTTTGCACAGAGTCAGTGACAACTCCATCAGGATTCGTATTAGTTTGCCATGTATAAATTTGATTATTTTTAAAATCCTCAGAGTCACGTATAAATTTCTTAACTTTTCTTTTCTGAGTTTCTTTATCCACTTTCTCTAGCTTCTTTTTCATATTGTTGTTAAACTCGACCATCAGAGTTGAATCTTTAATTGTTTCCAATTTCAACTGTATAGCCTGAATTTTTTCCCCTATCAGGGACAACTTGAGTAATATTATCTACATAATAGACCTATTTTACTTTTATTAATGCTCATACATTTATTTGGCGCATAATCTCTACAATGTATCCAGTCTTTTAAATACTTTTTGAGTATGTTAATGTGTGATATAATGTATGTGCCCTATGTGAAACATATAATAATTTTAAATTGTGATTTGGGTAGTCTTTGGCCACGGGGACACCTGATCAGTTTTAGTTATAAAGTTGTACAACTTTTAGTAGCGCTACCGCAATGTTTTCAAACACTTCCGCCCTCAGTAATGGCGGCGGGCATCCGACATTGGAGCTTGCGCTTCCGCCCTGCACCCTATGTGTGACGCTTTATATCACATGACCATAGGAGGGGCTATTTCGGGAACGCTGGCTGACTCTCTATCCTCCAGCTTGGAGCGCACACGCGCCGTAGGTTATGGGAGGCGGGGCAGCCTAAGCGTGACGTATGACGTCATCGAAACGGAGGCGCATCGCCTGCTGTTATGGGGAACGATTAGTAAGAAATCCCTTTGCCTATTACTTAGCAATAGAGGATTGCGCACGCGCCGAGTAGCAGGGGAGGCGGGGAATTCAAATGACACACTGACTTTAAAAGGGAGGGTTATTCACTATGTGGCCAACCCCATGAGTAAATCATCAATGATGAAACATGTCGGGGCGTGGCTACATAGTCAGTGATTGAGTGACTGCTGTGCTTGCTGTGCTGTGCAGTGTTTGGAGCCATTTACCAACTAGGAGAACCAGTCTTCAGCAAAATCAAGCTGCCAAGTGGTGAGATCGTTTTGTTTGATCGTGGGTCCGCCGTGGCCAAGTGCTATACCTTGCAAAGATATCTGTAGGATGACGGTGACTGCTGTGATACATTGCTCATATTTTGAGTTTGTTTGTGAGTTTAACCTTTGGATTTGTTTTTTGGTGTGCTATTAAAACTGCTTGACGATATCACACTATTGTACAATTTTTTCTTTTTCCTACACGTTGAAATAATTTGGAGCACTACATAGGATCCCACATGATCTTTGGAAGATCCCTTATGGTGATTACAAGCTTATCTGCCTAGGTACGCGAGTGCTGAGGCAATTAGTTCTGGTGAGTGACCATTCTGAAGGGTGGTGGAAGCACTGTTCACTTTTTGGTGTGGTGGAAGACCTCTGAAGATTTTTGGATCACTTTTTATGGACTATTGTCTTATTGTCACGGATTGATTTTTATTTACACTCACATTTATATTATCAGTTTTATTCACTGTGAGCTGTTCTGAAACACCTTAGGAGAATTTCACTATTTCTCACAGCGCTGTTTAATGGATCAACACATTATATGTTTATAGTGTTTGCTTTTTCTGTTTATTTTTCACATATATGCAATTTTGAAACAGCAGCTAGGTTCCGTACTCACTTATCTCCTTGTGCGCAGCGGTGGGTGATTAGATAGGGAGCGCATTGTTTAGATCACTCATTTTCCATAACAATAACAATGTTAAAACATGTTAATCAAATAATTCCATCCCACTGATGAGAACTGGTAAGCTGCACTGATGGGCACTGATAAACTGCACTTAGGGGGCACTGATAAGGCTGCAAGTATGACCACTGATAAGCTGCAGTGATGAGCACTGATTAGGCTGCATGTATGGGCAATGATATGCTGCACTGATGGGCGATGATAAACTGCACTGATGGGCACTGAGGCTGCACTTATGGGCACTGATAAGCTGCACTAATGATCACTGATAAACTGCACTTATGGACACTGAGGCAGCACTGATGAGGCTGCACTTATTGGCAATGATATGCTGTACTGATAAGCACTGATGAGGCTGCACGTATGGGCAATGATATGCTGCACTGATAAACTGCACTGAGGCGGCACTGATGAGGCTGCACTTATGGTCACTGATGAGCTGCAGTGATGAGCACTGGTGAGGCTACATGTATGGGCAATGATATGCTGCACTGATGGGCAATGATAAACTGCACTTATCGGGACTGAGGCTGCACTTATGGGCACTGATAAGCTGCACTGATGATCACTGATAAACTGCACTGATGGTCACTGAGGCGGCACTGATGAGGCTGCACTTATTGGCAATGATATGCTGCACTGATGAGCACTGATGAGGCTGCACTTATGGGCAATGATATGCTGCACTGATGAGCACTGATGAGGCTGCACTTATGGGCAATGATATGCTGCACTGATGGGCACTGATAAATTGCACTGATGGGCACTGAGGCTGCGCTTATGGGCACTGATAAGCTACACTGATGGTTACTGATGAGGCTGCACTGATGGGCACTGATGAGGCTACACTAATGGGCACTGATGGGCTGCACTGATAGGCAGTGGACAGACATCTACTGCCCTACTGACCCCGTCCACTACCAATATCTGTAGGAGGGGTTTCCACCATCCCTGTAAAGTTTTCAGTCATTGTTTATGTATTATTTTCAGTTTGATGTGTATTATATGTGACATTACATATCACAGGGTCCGGTATTGTAGTAATATTGAAGTATTAATGCTTCAGGCTGGTGGTGGAGGTGGAATGGTGTGAGGGATATTTTCTTGGCACACTTTGGGCCCCTTGGTACCAATTGAGCATCATTTAATAGCCACGGCCTACCTGAGTATTGTTGCTGACCATGTTCATCCTTTTAAGACTACAGTGTCCCCATCTTCTGATGGCTCCTTAATAATGCACCATGTCACAAGGCTCCAATCATCTCACCACTGGTTTCTTGAATATGACAATCAGTTCTCTGTACTCCAATGGCCCCCACAGTCATCAGATCTTATCCAATAGAGCACATTTGGGATGTGGTGGAATGGGAGATTCGCATAATGGATGAGCTGACAAATGTGCAGAAACTACATGATGCTATCATGTCAATATGGACCAAAATCTCTGAGGAATGTTTCCATCACCTTGTTGATTCTATGCCTTGGAGAATTACGGCAGTTCTGAAGGCAAAAGAGGGTCCAACCCGATACTAGCAAGGTGTACCTAACAAAGTGTCCGGAAAGTGTTTATACTGAACCGTGAGGGATGTGGTGCACAGTAGGGTTGTCCCGATACCAATACTAGTATCGGTATCGGGACCGATACTGAGCATTTGTGAGAGTACTTGTACTCGCACAAATGCTCCCGATGCCTAATCCGATACCCGGAAGTCGGCAGATGGACGGCATTGACAGATGTAGCGTGGACGGCGCCGGGTGCATACATTTAGGGGGACGCCAGGCAGTGTGTGTCACTGCCGGATCCGTCCCCCCTAATGTTCCTGTGTCCCTGTGCCCTGTGAATGGTCATGTACGGCGGCAGGCTGGGCTATCTGTGATCACAGTGGGGCTAGCCAATCCATGATCACGGCGGGGCTGGTCCCGCCTCCTTCTAGCCTCTGGACGGATATACTGTCTTCCCATCCTCCAGGCTCCCCCTCTCCTCCAGACACCCTCTCTTCACCTCCTCCAGGTTAATGGAACACACAAGCTGCAGGTGAGACTGTCAGCCACAGAGAGGTTAGAGGAGTTTTGACAGTATTAGTCAGTATTGGTCAGTATATAGTGTGGTGGACAGAGCAGTGGTCAGTAGTGCCCTCCATCAGTCAGTGTCCCCTGTCAGTGCCATCCATCCGTCAGTGCCATCCATCCGTCAGTGCCCCCCTGTCAGTGCCATTCATCCATCGGTGCCCCCTGTCAGTGCCATCCATCCTTTAGCCCCCCTGTCAGTGCCATCCACCCATCTGTGCCCCCTGTCAGTGGCATCCATCTGTCAGTGGCATCCACCGGTCAGTGCCATCCACCCGTCAGTGCCATCCATCCGTCAGTGCCCCGTCACTGCCATCCACCGGTCAGTGCCCCCTGTCAGTGCCATCCATCCGTCAGTGCCATCCATCCGTCAGTGCAATCCATCCATCAGTGCCCCTGTCAGTGCCATCCATCTGTCAGTGCCCCCTGTCAGTGCCATCCATCTGTCAGTGCCCCCCTGTCAGTGCCATCCATCTGTCAGTGCCCCCCTGTCAGTGCCATCCATCCGTCAGTGCAATCCATCCATCAGTGCCCCTGTCAGTGCCATCCATCTGTCAGTGTCCCCTGTCAGTGCCATCCATCTGTCAGTGCCCCCCTGTCAGTGCCATCCATCTGTCAGTGCCCCCCTGTCAGTGCCATCCATCTGTCAGTGCCCCCCTGTCAGTGCCATCCATCCGTCAGTGCCATCCATCCATTAGTGCCATCCATCCATCAGTGCCCCCTGTCATGCCCATTATTAAATTTGGCACATGACATTAAAAAAAGTATCGGTATTCGGTATCGGTGAGTACTTGAAAAAAAGTATCGGTACTTGTACTCGGTCTTAAAAAAGTGGTATCGGGACAACCTTAGTGCACAGTATATCCATCATCAAAGCTCTGTTTAACCGCCTCGTGTCCTCTGTATAGACAAATGACAGAAGGCGGGATCCCCTCTTGTCCTGGGCCGACGTCATTTGACGTTGCCCAGTCTTATCGTGACGCGCAGGGTGGCAATCGCGCTGTGTCTCTGGGACATGTATCTAATCTCGGTAAAGGGCCGATGATGCGGCTCTTTAACCTTGTAATCGGCTGTGTCAAATCACAGCCAATCACATGTAGACACGGAAGTGCCAGTAAATGTCTCTCCTCTCCTCACAGGGGAGACCTGTACAGATAATCAGTGCAGCCCCAACAGTGCCCAGCAGTGATGCCAGTCTATGCCCATCAGGGATGCCAATCTGTGCCCATCAGTAACACCAATCTGTGCCCATCGGGGATATCAATTTGTGGACAACAGTGAGGCAATTTCTCGCTCTTCTGAGAAATCCTCACTTCCTGTTCTTCTGTCTGTAACTACACAGTAATGCAAGGCTTTCTCCCTGGTGTGGAGTGTCGTGCTCGACCCCTCCCCTGGACTACAGGAGAGTCAGGACGCCCACTAACACACAGCTCCTTTCTCTATCTGCAACGTAGAGAGCATCCTGACTCTCCTGTATTCCAAGGGAGGGGGCAAGCACGACACTCCACACCAGGGAGAAAGCCTTGCATTACTGTGTGTAGTTACAGACAGAAGAACAGGAAGTGAGGATTTTTTAGAAGAAATAAGGACATTTAAAAGAAAAATCGAAGGATGAGGTACAGTAATGAAGCACAAAATGCAGCTTAGGCCGTGTACACACGACCGAGGAACTCGCCGGGCGAAACACATCGTTTTCCTCGTCCAATTTCTTGTTAGGCCTGTCGAGAAACTCGACAAGCTTGCTTTGCGTACACACGTTAAAGACCAAGTCTCGTCGTTCTCAAACGCGGTGACTTCAACACATAGGACGGCAGGGGAAGTTCGATTCCACTGGCACAACCCTTGGGGCTGCTTTTGCTAATCTCATGCGTTAGCGTGTTAAGTAAAAGTTTGGTAAAAGACTATTTGCACTTTTTAGTCTGTTACAGCTTGAAAAATGTGTTATCTCCATTACAAATGCTACTTTTACTCCCGTCTTATACTTTAATCTGAGCATGCGCGGGTTTCTTAGCATACACACGTTCGAGTTCCTCGTCGGAAACCAGCCAGACGAGAAACTCGACAAGCCAAATTCGACTCCCGTCCAGAAAATAGAGAACATGCTCTCTTTTTGGCGGTTTCCTCGGCAAAACACGTCTCCCAACAAGTTCCTTGCCGGATTCTGCCGAGGAAACCAGTCGTGTGTACGCGGCCTTATAATAAGGTGACCAGATTTATAATATGAAATCCGGGGACATATTTTTATTTTTTTCACTAGTAATGGCGGCAATCAGTGACTCTCTGCCTGTCGCCGCCACCGCCCGCCTTAGAGCCTCTCAAGTCTTACTCTCTAGGCCCCGGCTACTACTGGGTGGGGAGTGGAGGAAGATCACTCTGCCAGGGAAGACAACGAGATAAACAGGCATTTGACTGGCTGGGACTTGAGCCAAGGCAGAAGAACATGCGAGCGGAGCTGAAAGGGCATGCGCCCGAAACTGAAGAATATTCCCTTCGCTCCGACCAGCACATGATCATCAGAAAGGGGCTCAGATAATGGAAAAAAATAGACCCCCCCTAAGCTAGTAAGAGCGGGGGGGGGGTGTAATTCAGATTTTTTTTATTAAAGCGGAGTTTCACCCTAAATATAAGATCTCCCATGCGCTTCAGCATACTGGCGTCAGCGCCAGTATGCATAGCACACTTACTGTTTTATCGTAGAAATCCTTTTCTGTCCCCCGCGTTGGACGGCGCCAGTACAGCGCGTCACATCTTCCTAAGATACCCGATATGGACTCGGGTATTTCCGGCGCTATGCGGCGCCTGCGCACAGACCTAGGAGCTGACTGCGCAGGCGCCGTATTTCTCCGAGTCCTATTTCGTAGAAATACGGCGCCTGCGCAGTCAGCTCCTAGGTCTGTGCGCAGGCGCCGCATAGCGCCGGAAATACCCGAGTCCATATCGGGTATCTTAGGAAGATGTGACGCGCTGTACTGGCGCCGTCCACCACGGGGGACAGAAAAGGATTTCTACGATAAAACAGTAAGTGTGCTATAAAAAAAAAAAAAACCCAGCATACTGGCGCTGACGCCAGTATGCTGAAGCGCATGGGAGATCTTATATTTAGGGTGAAATACCGCTTTAATTCTGCACTGACTGTCTTTGAAATTGCCCCAGCCCCTGTTCAAATCCAATCTGGGGACAAAACTGGGGACAGACTTAGTCCGGGGACAGTGTCCTCAATCCAGGGACTGTCCCCTGAAACCGGGGATGTCTGGTCACCCTACCTTAACATGGAATAACAAATGATGGCTTATGGTTTCAAGCTAAACCACCATCACATATTTTAAGTGAACTTAAAAGGAAAATTTGGCTGAAGAGAAACAGCATACAAGTAATTTATTGCTTTGAAATACAGAAATCCTTACTCAAGCTTTGTGGAGCAATATTGAAAACAAAATTCAGCAGCAATGAGTTTAAAATGTAAATGGTTTAGCGCAGTCTTCCTAAGCCTTTTTTTTTTACCATAGAGCAATCCATTAAATTATTTTCAGGTCTCAGAAAACCTTTGCTATAAATTATATCCACAGCTCTTGGTACATTATTGTGATTAATACGTTTTAGATATAATAAAAGAAAAGGATAATAAATAGAGTGAATTGGCGCATTTAACAGCCAGAGCACATACACCTCCTGCTTTGTACCAGTAATCATCATGAAATGAATAATAATAATCATAAAGAAAAAAACAAGCAAATATAGTGAAAATTGTAAAGTCCCTTCACATTGATGGTCAGTGGAAAAAATTCCATTGTATATGTGTGGTCATATAGTTGGGGAAACTATTAAAACCAATCACAATGATTTTACCTAATGAAAAGTCATGCTTTAGGTGGGTTAGATGCTCAAAGTAGTGAAGTGCATCACCTCTGCAATGGAATATTCATTCAATTCCTACAGAAAGACACCTGATTTGGAGGTCAGTGGAAATAATTTATTTATAGAAAGCTAAAATGTCAGGAGCATCTAGAGCTCCTGCTCCTCATTCCAGCATCCTGGTTTTGGCTGTGGCATTCTCCTTGTCTGTCTGTCCATCTTCCAGGTAATTTGTGTGCCTAGTCTCTGGATGGAGACCAAACCTGATTTAAGCCTGCCAAACCTTTAGTGTCATGCTTGTGATAAAATGTGTAAGGCTGCTTTCAGACGGGGCAGACTCCATCAAGCGGATCCACCTGCTCAGCAGGGGATCTCTCTGCTGATCCCCACTGAGCAGGCGGATAACAGGTCCGTGTCCGCTCTGCATAACCCGCTGTTCTCTAAAGGGGCTGTCAGATGGAAACAGACTGCCTGTTCGTTTCCATCCAACTGTCATACGATCCGATCCACCAGACGGATGGGGACCAGATCCCTATCTGTTTTTAGCGGACAGGGTCGGATGCCGGCGGGTGTCAGCGGACTTTTGCAGCTCCATAGAGAGCTATGGATGATCCGATCGGGTGAACCTGAAAACTGACAGGAGGACCTGATCGGTCCATCAGTGTGAAAATGATCTAATACCTGATAAAGCTCTCGGTCTGTCTGCCCTGCTATGCTAGATAGAATTTCCCTGCGTATGACCTCGTATCGGATACCGACTATTCTTTGAACTCTGTCTGCTTTTTACCTGGACTATCATTTAACCACTCTGTCTGTCTGCCAACTTAAATTACCTGTTTTCTTTGCTCAGTTTGGGCCTGCACTGGTGTAGTAGCATTGTGTAGGAGTCCTGGGGCAACTGAGTACCGGTAGGCCTTCTGGCCTTATCGGAAACTAGGCCGCTATAGGTGAAGAACATAGTAGCTAGCTATAGTGTCTGACCACCTGCCTTAGGGGTGAGCGTGACATAAAAAGATCATTTTCATTATAGAAACCTAAAAGATTATCTGAGATACAAGAAAAAGGGCTCCATTGGTTCCACACTGCTGGCTCTGCTAAGTGACATTGGTGCATTGAACAGTTGATGTTATTTTCCAGCTCATGTTTCATATATTACAGGCCAGTGGTAATTGTGCTATTCATGTTACCTTTCTGCCATTGTGAACAAGTATCTGCTATTTCCGCCAAGGGATATTCATTTAGCAATGTGTTTAGCAGATATTTTCAGCTATCTTTCATTGCATTAACTGCCACTTTGCGCACACACAACTTTGTTGAATATATAATGAAAGATAACTGATCAAAAATTGATGCTTTTAGTCAGTTATGGAAGTAAACACTGTACAGTAGATTCGTTACTGTGCGGCAGTTCTAAAAGATCATCGTATTTAAAGCACACAGCACAACCTAAATATTTTTTTGTGTTTACGAAAGTTTTATTTAGAAGATTAAATCATGACAGAATTGCAGTACATACAGAATACATTATACAGTGTGACATGGCATTGAACAAGAATTATATAAAAAGGAGATATTAGACAAGGATTAATCAGAGAGGGGGAATGCAAGCAAAGTAAGATACAATATCCAGTGATTATATGCAGTTAATACAAAAGAGTACAGTAGCGTAAAGTCTACAGACAGAATAAATCATGGGTGTAGGAAGAACTAAGTACAAAATTAACATCCCAGTGGAAGTTATTATTGGGGGAGAGACCAGTATACCCATTTCTTGTCAAAGCATTGCATATTCTCTGAAAGCGTATGATGGATCCTCTCAGTTAGTCTGAGAGCCTCCATGCTAGACAGGACTTGGCACCAAAGAAGGTTGTGCGTTCTCCAGTTCAAAGCTATCATCCATTGGATAGCACCGATTAATGAGTGGAGTAGTTTATTACAAGGACGAGGGATGTTTGGAGCATCCGCGAACAGTGGCGGCCCGTCCATAGGGGGCGCCCGGGCGCCGCCCCCCCCTCCTGTAGTCTTTAACCACTTGCCTACTGTGCACCTACACCATCTTCCTGCCCAGACAAAATTTTAGCTTCCGGCACTGCGTCGCTTTAACTGACAATTGCGCTGTTGTGCGATGTGGCTCCCAAACAAAATTGACGTTCTTTTTTCCCCACAAATAGAGGTTTCTTTTGGTGGTATTTAATCGCCCGTGCGGTTTTTATTTTTTGCGCTATAAACAAAAAGAGAGCGACAATATTTTTTGCTTTTTGCTATAATAAATATCCCATTTAAAAAAAAAAAAAAACATTTTTTATCTCAGTTTAGGCCGATACGTATTCTTCTACATATTTTTGGTAAAAAAAATGTAAAAAATTTAATCGCAATAACCGTATAGTGACTGGTTTGCGCAAAAGTTATATTGCCTACAAAATACGGGACATAATTATGATTTTTTTTTATTTATTTTTTTACTAGGAATGGCGGCGATCTACGATTTTTTTTCGGGACTGGGACATTATAGCGGACACATCGGACACTTTTGACACATTTTTGGGACCATTTATATTTATACAGTGAACAATGCTATAAATATGCATTGATAACTGTATAAATGTAACTGGCAGGGAAGGGGTTAACCACTAGGGGGCGGGGGAGGGGTTAAATGTTTCTTCTAGTTTGTGTTCTAACTGTGGGGGGAGGGGGGTGACTGGGGAGGTGACCGATTGTGTCCCTATGTACAAGGGACACAATCGGTCTCCTCTCTCCCTGACGGGGACGTGAAGCTCTGTGTTTACACACAGAGCTCCACTTCCCAGCTCAGTTACTCGGCAATCGCGTGTGCCCGGCGGCCATTGCGGCCGCCAGGCACACGCACAGGGTTCTCAGTGATGCGACGGGTGCGCACGCGCGCCGCCAGCAGCTTTCTATGACTGCACGTCATATGACGTGCAGTCAGGACAATGGAGTTACCCGCCCGCCGTCATTTGATGGTGGGCGGGTAACAAGTGGTTAAAAAAAAAAAAAAAAAAAGGCTTTTAAAAATTTGTTTTGCAGCGCCGCGCAAATAACATACACTCACACATTGCCTGAGTGTATGTTATTGTGGCCAGCCTAGTCCGATAACCGGACATAGGGCGCCGATTATCTGACTAAGGACAGTTGCTTGGCTGTGGGCAAGTGCCTCTCAGAGCCAGCGGCTCTGATAGGCTTTCCCAGTACAGTCCTTGAGCTCCCGGATGTCTTATCTCGGAACGTAGTTGGCTACGTCCCTTGAATAAGACTGACGCCATCTCAGCCAATCAGGTTTCAGTGGTTCTGTTTATCCGTAACCTGATTGGCTGGAGCGTCATCGAGGGTGGCAGAAGACATCGAAGGACAGTGGAAGGAGGATGGCGAACCCCAGAAAGGTAAGTGCCAGGCGGGGGGGAGCATTCTGACTGGCAGCATTTTACAGGGAATAGTGGGGACAATTGATGTGGGCACCAGTGGGGGACAATTAATGTGGGCACAGTGGCAACAATTGATGTGGGCACAGTGGCAACAATTGATGTGGGCACAGTGGCAACAATTGATGTGGGCACAGTGGCAATTGATGTGGGCACAGTGGCAATTGATGTGGGCACAGTGGCAACAATTGATGTGGGCACAGTGGCAATTGATGTGGGCACAGTGGCAATTGATGTGGGCACAGTGGCAACAATTGATGTGGGCACAGTGGCAACGATTGATGTGGGCACAGTGGCAACGATTGATGTGGGCACAGTGGCAATTGATGTGGGCACAGTGGCAATTGATGTTGGCACAGTGGCAATTGATGTGGGCACAGTGGCAACAATTGATGTGGGCACAGCGGCAACAATTGATGTGGGCACAGTGGCAATTGATGTGGGCACAGTGGCAACAATTGATGTGGGCACAGTGGCAATTGATGTGGGCACAGTGGCAACAATTGATGTGGGCATAGTTGTAACAATTGATGGCATGGCACAGTGACTACGTTTGGCATGGCACAGTGGTGACAATTGATGGCATGGCACAGTGGCTGCCTTTGATGGGCACAGTGAGGCTGCAATTGTGTTTTTTTTTTTCATTTGTTTGCGCCCCCCAAAAAAATGTGAACACCAGCCGCCACTGTCCGCGAATAAGATACAGATTTGTGGAGATAGGACAATTTTGCATTTAACCTCCCTGGCGGTATGAATGAATGAATGAAAAACTTATATAGCGCGGCACATGCGAACTAAATCGCCTCTGGGCGCTTGTTGTTTCTGTCTCTCTTGACATCAAAAGAGCAGAGTTTTAATCTGTCTTCTGAAGGTCAGGTGGTTTTCCTCCAACCGAATGTTAGTTGGTAAAGCGTTCCATAGTCTGGGACCTTGGACCGCAAACCTTCTTTCTCCTTTGGACTTGTATCTGGCTTTGGGTACCTTGACCAGATTTTGGTCGGTGGATCGCAGAACGCGATTGGAATTGTGGGCTTCTATCTTTTCGCATAGATATTGCGGGGCCTTCCCATGGATGCACTTATGTATCAGACAGAGTGCTTTGAAAGCAATTCTGTCCTTTACTGGCAACCAATGAAGGGATCTCAGTGAAGGTGAGATGGATTCCCAGGGTTTTTTCCCAGTCACAAGTCTGGCGGCCGTATTTTGAACGACTTGCAGACGAGCGATTTGGTACTTAGGGAGTCCGAGGTAAAGGGCATTTGCATAGTCCAATCTGGAGTTTACAATTGTTCCTACCACGACTGCTACGTCTTCTTTGGGAATGAATGGAGTAAGTCTGCGTAGTAGGCGCAGCAGATGGTGAGATCCGCTGACTACTGACCCTATTTGTGCGTCCATAGTCATGTAGGTGTCGAAGATGACGCCTAGACTTTTGACTTTGGCGCTAGGGGTGATGATCTGGCCCAAAATGGGTGGGGGTTTCCAAGTGGTTGCCAGTTGACTCTTGCGACTGGCATGAAACAGAAGAAGTTCTGTTTTGGAACGGTTGAGTTTAAGATAACTCTTAGTCATCCAGTTTTCTATCAAAGAGAGACATTTCTCTAAACTGAGATGATGATCCTTTTTGTTGCAGATGCGAAAATACAGTTGCGTGTCGTCTGCATATGAGTGATAAAGTAGGTCTTGGCTACTAATAATTTCAAAGAGAGGGCGAAGATAGACGTTGAAAAGCACCGGTGACAAAGGGGATCCTTGAGGGACTCCACTTGACACCATGCGCTTTTCAGAGGTGAAAGGTCCTAATTTCACTGTTTGTGATCGGTTTTCCAAAAAGGAGGAAAACCATGCTAGATCACCTTCTGCGACTCTGGCTACCTCAGCCAGCCGAGTCAATAAAAGTTTGTGGTCTACAGTGTCAAAGGCTGCGCTTAGGTCCAGCAGAACCAGGAGAGAGGATTCTCCTTCGTCTGCGGCCTCAAGGGCGTCATCCCATATTTTGAGTAATGCTGTTTCCGTTCCGTGTCCGGGACGGAAGCCTGATTGAAATGGATCAAGTAGGTTGTGGGTATCCAGATGCTGTTGCAGCTGTTTTACCACTACTTTTTCCATAACTTTGGAGAGAACGTTAAGGCCTGTTATGGGACGACGGTGAGTTGGGTCCTTGGGATCTAGGGTAGGCTTTTTCAAGATGGGCTTGATTGTGCCCTCTTTCAGCTGGGAGGGCACTATGCCTTCCTTAAATGACTGATTTATTAGCTGCGTGATAGGTGGTGCCAAGATGTCGGCACATTCCTTCAGCAGTTTAGTGGGGATAATATCATTAGGCGCTGTGCTGTTTCGCAAAGTACCGATGATATTTTTAGTGGTCTCTATGGAGATGGGTTCCAGAGTGAACATCGTTGATTGTCGATGGTTTCTGTGGATGTTATGTGGTTGGTTGGGAGGGGGGTTGAGAGGGGTATTGATTTGCCGAATGCTTTCCCGGATTACCTCAATTTTATTAATGAAGAAATCCGATAGTTCATCGCAAAATTCTTGGGTGTCTAAATTGGGGGTTTCCAGGCAACCTGGGTTCATGGTCTGAGTGACCAACTTGAAGAGTTCGCGGGGGCGATTTAAAGCGCTGTTGATAGCCACAGAAAAATTATGTTTCTTGGCTTTAAAGATTTCTTTATGGTATTTTCTTGTTAATTCCTTGTAGATGATGAGATTCTCCTCTGAAACGCTTCTTTTCCAAGCGGCTTCCGCTCTTCTGCGCTCTTGCTTCAGTAGTAACAGTTGGTTGTTGAACCAACCGGACTTGTTTTTCTGGATGCGGGTTTTGCATTTCGGTGCTACTAAGTCGGCTGACTGTAGTAGGGCTGTATTTATGGCATCCAGTGTTTCTGAGGCTGTTAGAAGTGGTTGGATTATTTTTATTTTATTTCCCAAGGTAGATTTGAAGAGTTCCGAATGGAGCTTCTTCTGAGATCTAGTCCAGTGTGTTGCCACCGGCTTGGGTGTTTTTATCAATGGGGGGATTTTGGGAATTATGAATTTAATTGCATGGTGATCTGTCCATGGCAATGGTTCATTTTCCATAATGCTTATTTTCAGATTTTGTCTGAAAATTAAGTCAAGCGTGTGACCTGAAACATGTGTGGGCCCACATACTAGTTGCTGTAACCCTAATCCTTCCAGGTGGTCAATACAGGCGTCGGCAACAGGATCCTGAGAGGAGTTGGCCCAGAGATTGAAGTCCCCGAGCAGCAAAAGGTGTTTGCTGTTAAGGGTATAAGTGGAGATAAACTCCGTCAATGATGTGAGTAGCTGCGATTTTGGCCCGGTATGATTCTGTCTGGAATTTTGTACCAAAAGCGGTACAATTTTTTGCATGGAAATTTGGTGATATGTATTATAGGCCTGCAATTCTTAGTAATTACTTACTTAAACCTGAGCAAAGCAAGACTCTAGTAGACATTCCAGATGTAATAAATTTGAAACACAAACGCATGAATTATAATCTAATCAATAATATAATTTTATTCAATAATGTAATGAAAAATAATGAAATTTGTCAAACACAGAAATTTAATACACATCCTGAGTGTGAAACAGTTTGAAGCATGAAACTAGACAAAGTCTGACGTCGCAATCTGGGCAATAGTACCTGGTTTCTTTTCTGACTTTTTTTCCTTTTTCATCTCTCTTGGAACAGCAAATGACGCACATCCTGGTAGGCACTAACTTTCTTGCGGTTGGTGGGACGTAGTCCACAAAATGACGACCTGTCAGGCATTCTGGATTGACAACGTCAACAGCGCGTCGTCCGGGTCTGTTAGCAGCTACTGATGACGTCTGGTGGTTGATAAAAATCTGCTCAGCCACCTTCCAGATAAAGTCAGAATGAACAAGAGGTATGTTTGTGTTTGCTTTATAAAGGATATAGGCGTTCCAAAGGCATTGTTCCAGGAGATACCTGAAAATCTTTTTATAATACTTCTTCTGTTTCCGCATCACCGGGTAAAATGTCATTGCCTGATCGGCTCGGTCGACACCTCCCATGGTGTGATTATAGTCGATCACGACTTGCGGCTTCAGCACATCTTTCCCATGTTTTGTGCGGACCATGGTAGTGGAGGTGCTGTGCACGGTGCTCATGAGACACACGTCCTTCTTCTCTCGCCATCGCATTGCCATCATCTTTCCCTTTTGAAAGGCAAACATTTTTTTATCTCCTTTTTTTATTGCCAAACGTTGATGGCATGTCACGCCAGTTTGGCCTAACGGTACCATACCCATCAGTTTTGTTTAGGAGCAAAACTTCATAAAGTTCCGGAGATGTAAAAAAATTATCCGTTGTCACGCAATATCCCTGGTTCAGCAATGGGTCCAGCAGTGAAAGGACAGATGATGTGCCCATCCCATAGCAGCTGCACCTGGGGATGAACTTGGTGCCTTTACCAGTGTAAATGACCACATTCCAGATATATCCGGTGAATGATTTGCACAGCATGTAAAACTTGATGCCAAACCGCGCTCTTTTGGAAGCAATGAACTGTATCCAGCTCAGGCGTCCCTTGTAGGCCATCAGACTTTCATCCACACTGACGTCCCTTTCTGGCACGTAGGTCCGCTGGAAGTTGGTGATAATCAGTTGGTATACCTCCCAGATTTTTTTCAGTTTGGGTGCAGGATGCGTGGCCTCATCAAAATCTTCGTTGTTGGCGAAGTGTAAATTCTTCATTATTAGCGAAAAGCGATATTCGGACATCACAGTGCCAAAAAATTGAGTGACCAGTAGCTTATTGGTGGTCCAGTACCATTTCTGGAGTGGTTTCCCCACCACCCCCTGAAGGATGATGAGTCCCAGAAACAGCCAGATGTCGTCTTTAGTGACCGGTTCCCATTTTCTGGATCTGGAAAATCTGGCACGCAGCGTAGCCGATTGCTGGTCATGGTAGCGGTTGGTTTCTGTGACGATTTTTAAAATTACCTCCTCCGTGAGAAATAATTTCAGGTACGCCAGAGGGTTGTCACTCTCCACGTCTACCTTCATCCCAGGAGATCCAGTGAATCGGAACCTCGGGGGCGCTGCCTGGTCCACATCAGTGTCTATATAGCACCAATTGCGCACATCACTTAGGTCAGGTGCGGGATCATCGGCGTTGTCACTTTCTGGATCAGTGTCGCTGTCAGAGTGTCATGGATCTGCCACCTAAGAGTTAATGGTGCAGACTGATTTCAGTGATTGACAACAGGCTGCCTATTTAAACACCTCAGCAGCACAGTGTCTTTGCTGCCTGATCTGCAGTGCTTACCTGACTTCCTGTGATCTGACCTGTTTCCTGTTTCCTGTGTTTGACCCGGCTTGCTGACTACGATTGATCTCTGTTATCCTGATCCCGGCCTGCCTTGTGACCAACGCTCAGCTCTACAACCGCTTGATTTCCCGTTGTCGAACCTGCCTGTATACTGACCATTCTCTGCCTGTCGTTTATATCTATATCGGATCATCTGTTACCAAACCCGGCTTGTCTGACTACGCATTCAGTGCACCCACCAGCCAGCTTCCTGTTTCCTGCTGCACCTGCTGAACCGACAAGACCCAAGACGAACCAGGCACCCATACACCGCCAGGCTCTTGTGGCCACTGTCGCAACATTGGTGGCCCTTTAGCCGGGGTTGTACGAGAAGCCTTCCCACTACACGTCAGGCTCATCTGGCAGGTACGTAACACAGAGTCAGATGACAAAATCGCCCCATGACTCACTATCGCTCTGCTCTGCGAGCACCTACATGTCGCTGACGCTGTCGCTCAGCTCATCCAAAAGCGCATTTGTAGGGCAGCGCTTTTTTGATGCCATTTTCAAAGATTTTATTTGTCACAAATGACAATGGCAAGGGGCACTGAAAGGGCACTGTGTCAGATTCCAAGGTAATACAGTGTAATCCTCTCAGATTACATTGTATAACCTCCTTTTTATATGTTTGTGTTGTGCATACATTTGAATTTCCCTCCCAGTTCCGCTCCCATGCACCATTGCGGTGCAGAGAACGGAACCAGGAAGTCAGCAGAGCAACGGACGGCGCAGCGGGGATCTCGCTGGCGATCACAGCAATGGGAGATCATCGCTGGATCGCCAGGAAAAGGTAAGGAACCCTGCTGCAGGCTCTGCACATACACCCCGAGTGTGACTCGGGGATACCGATCCTAGCAGAAAAAAACAACCCCTCCTCATCATGACATCCCCTAAAGCAGGTGGGGGAGACAGAGTGGTAGAATGTGTGGATTTTAGAGGGGGTCATATACCACCTAGTGAACAATTTCAACGGGGATTCTCTAAAGGTGGTGGCTATGTTGCCTTTGCGCAAGTTATCGAACATTTTATACCAGGATTCTATGGAAAAAGTACAGTCTAAATCCCTTTCCCAATATATCATGTTATGTTGTTTTTTTTTTTTTTTATCACAGGCTGTTTATAATTTCCACGTTTCTCTCTTTAACTGTTGGGAAATTAAGCATTCACGTTTTATCTGTTTTTAAAAAAACATTTTTTGTTACCTTCTGTGACGGACACTGGGTATTCCCGTCATAGGCATGCAGAGGCTATTGCATTAGGGTGTGCACCTCAAATCTCCAACACATATATATGTGATATATTTACCGTCCAAAAGTTAAAACTTAATCAAAATTTTTTTTTTTTTTCAACAATATAATTGAAGCACACTAGCAAATCCACCAAGGGGATGGCTCATAAAGAAGAAATAGAATATTACGGACTGGCCTTGTCAAAGCCCTGATTTGAATCCCATTAAAATGTTGTGGGGGATTTGAAACATGCAGTTCATGCAAGGAAACCCACAAACATCTTTTAACTGAAGAAATATTTATTGGAGGAGTGGTAAAAATGTCATATTAATGTCAGAACCCGGTGGGCAGTTTTGTAAAATGTACATGAAGTTTTTTCAACTAAAGAATACCAGATTCTGAACACAAGGGTGTACTTACTTCTTCCACAATACATCATTACACCCATTGATATTTTTGTTGAATAAATGAGTGAAAAGAGTTTACCTAGTTGAATGGAAAATCTAATGTTTTCCTTTTTCAAATATATTGAAAAAGTCAATTTCTATTCTATATTTAATTTTTCATGTGTGTGTGTGTGTGTGTGTGTGTGTATACTGTATAAGGTGCCTTGAAAAAATTATTCATACCCCTTGAAATTTTCTACATTTTGCCATGTTACAAGCAAAAACTGATTTTATTGGGATTTTATGTGATAGACCAACACAAAGTGACACATAATTGTGAAGTGGAAGGAAAATGATAAATGGTTCAACATTTTTTACAAATAAATCTGTGAAAAGTGTGGGGAGTATATGTACTCAGCCCCCCTGAGTCAATACATTGTAGAATCACAATTCGCTACAATACAGCTGCAAGTCTTTATGGGGATTCCTCTACCAGCTTTGCACATCTAGAGACATTTTTGCCCATTCCTCTTTGCAAAATATCTCAAGCTCTGTCAGATTGGATGGAGAGCATCTGTGAACAGCAATTTTCAAGTCTTGCCACAGATTCTCAATTGGATTCAGGTCTGGACTTTGACTGGGCCATTCTAACACATGAATATGCTTTGATCTAAACCATTCCATTGTAGCTCTGGCTGTATGTTTAGAGTTGTTGTCCTGCTGGAAGGTCGAACCTCCGCCCCAGTCTCAAGTCTTTTGCAGACTCTAAGGCCGCGTACACACGATCGGTCCAACCCAATGAAAATGGACTGAAGTCCAGTTTCATCGTTCCAAACCGACCGTGTGTACGGCCCATCGGTCTGTCGTCCTTTGGACCAAAGTTTTAAAACTTGCTTTAAAATCGGATTGATGGACGCCTGACCATCGGTCCAAACCGATCGTTAGTATGCAAAAGCATCGGTTCAAAAACCCACGCATGCTCAGAATCAAGTCGACGCATGCTTGGAAACATTGAACTTCGTTTTTTCAGCACATTGTTGTGTTTTACGTCACCGCGTTCTGACACGATCGTGTGTACGCGGCCTAACAGGTTTTCTTCTAAGATTGTCCTGTATTTGGCTCCATCCATCTTCCCATCAACTCTGACTTTCTTGCCTGCCCATGCTGAACAGCATCCCCACAACATGATACTGCCACCACCATGTTTCACAGTGGAGGTGATGTATTCTGGGTACAAAGCGTTTTGCATTTAGGCCAAAAAGGTTCAACTTTGGTCTCATCTGACCTGAGCACCTTCTTCCATATGTTTGCTGTGTCCCTCACATGGCTTCTTGCAAACTGCAAACCAGACTTCCTATGGCTTTCTTTCAACAATGGCTTTCTTCTTGCCACTCTTTCGTAAAGGCCAGATTTGTGAAGTGCACGCTTAAAGGGGTTAAAAAACCTTGTGTTAGGGGGCGTGGTTTGCCTTGGAGAGAGATGGCCGCATAGCTCTAGAGCTCCGACTGACCACAGCCATAACTTAGCTTATACTGGAGACCAACGCCGATTTCTGATCTCAAAGTTATGGGGACCTCTTCCCCGACACTCCTCGGCATCCAGATCGCGCTCACCGAGGGATATTGGAGGCAGGCAAAACCCACAAATCCCGGACATATTCCGGTCACAGAGACCCAACATGGCGGCGCGAGTCTCTACCTCAGACCCCTCACGCGCCTCAGAAGGGATTCTCCTCACACCTACAAGCCCAGCTCCGCCACCGCAGACCATAGCGGCTCCGATGGCCTCCCAACAACCCAGCCTGACAGATCTTCACGCGGTGGCGGCAGATATCAAGAACACCCTGTTCGCAGCCATCACTGATCTCCGCCATGAGATCCGCGGCATCACCAACAGGGTGCAAGAAGTGGAACTCATCACGGAGCGTCATCACACAGTCCTGAAAAAGGCTACCTGTAAACTGGATACCCACACCCTACAGCTCCGGGACCTCCAGAGACACGTGGAGGATTTGGATAACCGGGGCCGCAGGCGGAACCTTCGCATACGAGGACTCCCAGAATCTGTGGAACCTGACAGAATACTGCCCTCGGTCACGGAACTCTTCAACCATATCCTGGAGAGGCCCCTGCAGACGCCCATCCTGATGGAAAGGATCCACAGGGCCCTGAGGCCCAGAGGCAAAGATGCGGACCCCCCCAGAGATGTAATCTGCTGCCTGGACAGCTTCCAGACGAAGGAAGACATCCTGCGGAAGGCTCATGGGAAGACCCGGCTGGAACATGAGGGACACACGATCCACATCTATCAAGATCTCTCGGCGATCACGCTTAAACATCGCAGAGACCTCCGTCCGCTGTTAGAAGTGCTACGTACCAGGGGAATCCAGTACCGCTGGAAATTTCCTTTCGCTCTGTCTGCCTCTCGCCTCGGCCACCAGGCCCTTCTCAGAGTCCCTGAAGATCTGGAGGATTTCTGTAGAATACTTGACATCCCGTATGTTGAACTCCCGCAATGGTACGCCGACTTTACCGGCCCGCATTTGATTCCTAACTGGACCGAAGAGGTACCGATGGATGCCCAAGCTACCCGCTATCGCAGACGCCGATCGCCGTCCATCAACAGGCCTGCTCAAGCCTTACCGCCCGGTCACCATCCCTCCAGCCCGCAGGCGGCTCCACAACCCAGAAGAGCTCGCCGCGACTACTGAGATGGTACCGCTATCCGGCTCCCGGGACTTCCAGCTACAGTTCAGCTAAGTCTCCCTTCAATTACCTCTCCTAATCCTTACCCCCCTGTCTGGCCACCTACCTCCCATCCCTCCTTAGTCTAAACTCCTTGCCGCTTATCACCCTTTGCTCAACCGATCCTTCGGATCCAGATAGCTGCTGACCATGCTACTGCGTATGACTTGTCCCCCCCTGCTTCTATGGTGACTATCCGCAATGTTCCCCCCCCCCTTTTCTCATGTTCGCCGGCTCTGATGCTTCATGACAATGGCGGAGTGCACTCGATTCTAAGGCAAGAATCCCCACCGCCTGTTGCCGCTGCTGAGACCCTGCTTCTCCCCCCCCCCCCCCTCACCCCCTCCCAGGATCAAAACAGCCGTTCTTGCCCGTTCTGCAATACCTACAGGACTATGCTTGCCCCCCTTACTCCGCACTGTACACCCTAATGATCTGTGTTTCCCCTGTTCCCTTTTTTTTTCTTTTTTTTTTTTTTTTTTCTCTTTTTCCTTTCCCCCATCTACCTTGTCATACGCCTGCAGAAGACACCCTGTGCCTGAGCCAACGATCGCCACAGACTTCAGTCGAAATGACTCTGCTTAACCGATCCCTGCTAAAAGCCGTGATATCCGAGATGCTCCCCACCGCAACGACAACACTCATCGACACCAGGCGACCAAAGATCGTTCCTACGACAGGCTTCTACTGATCGCTCAGGACAGGGTAGAGTTCACCAATGCTGTCATACAATGTTTTTTTTTTGCCTGGCTAGGTTGTATGCTCTTCTAAATTGTGCCTGCTCCCACTATCCTCATGTCTCTCCCCACTCCCGTCCCCCCCTCCCTACCCATCCTTCCCTACCCATCCTTCCCTACCCATCCTTCCCTACCCTTGTTTCTTCACTGCTCCCCGACTCTAGTTCCCGGGCCAGAGCTATCCAGCATAGGGATGTCTCCCGTCCTGTCAAAGCACGTGTATTTGATTGAAATGTTGAGGGATGGCCTTTAACGCTATAGGCTACGGAGCAGATGCCGGATGGCCATTGTAGCCACTGTCCCGCTAGGCATTTTCTTACGTTGGCAACGGCAGCCTACTGACTCTGTACCACCCTCACCCTCCCCCTTAATCTCCTCTCCTCCCAACGCAATTCTACCTCTCCCACCCCCCCGACCCCCTTTTTTTTCTCCCCCTACCCACCCTCCCCTCCCTCCCCGTCCCCCTCCCTCCTTAGTCTCCGCATCTCCGCATAAACTGCCTGGGAGCCAGGTTCCGGGTTACATGTTGTACGTTCTACGAGGCTTACACATCCTTAGGTGTGTTGGTAATGTTACTGCCAGATTGACACTGAAATGTTTCTGAAAATGTTTTTACTTGTTTATTCTCGAAGTCATGAAAGTTTTGTCGCATTTTTCTCACTCATGACAGCTGTCACTTGTTGTGGACAAACACACGTCACTCACTACCCTCCTACATATACGACCCTATAGCACACTCTGTCTTACCTGTAAACCTGTACCCACCAGACAGGGTTTGCACGCTCTCACTCCACCTCCTGACACATAGTCACCCATCATCAGAGATCTCTCGGTCCCCGCGCAATACACCTGTCCTACCTCTCTTATTATGGCTGTTGGTCGGTCACTCCGACTCCGTTTCCTCTTCTCCCGAGACTAGTCAACCCCCACACGGTGGCCCTTCTCCTGTTTTTACCCGTTGCACACACTACTGCTCTTCACGCCACTGACACTTTCCGGTTACCCCGCCTACGCGGGACTCCTACTACTAGACCGGTGAGGGACCCCTCACCGATCCCCGGTTTTTCTTGATCACTTTCTGCTAGACACCAACGACCGAGTGAACGGTTGCCCGCGCCCAGTCCCCAGGGTACCCTCTCTTCTCCTACCGTTTTTCTTTTCACACATCTCACCACACGCGCCCCCCCCCAAACCTAACCCCCCCACAGCTCTCGGACCCTTTAACTAAGTACGCTCAGGATCCCCCGGTTCTCTGTGACAATGCCCCCTGCTCCGGGAGCGGAAGCTAAAATCTCACTGAAAATTGTTTCCCTCAACGCACGAGGCCTGAATGTTCCTGAACGTCGCTCTCAACTCCTCTATGCTATGCACCGTGACAAAGCAGATGTAGTTTTTGTACAGGAGACCCACTTTCGCACTGACTCGACACCGAAACTCCGCAATTACTACTACCCAACAGCATATCATGCCACCACCCCGACTTCCAAATCCAAGGGAGTCTCTATACTTATAGCGAAGCACTGCCCCTTTCAACTCGTAGACACTCTGACTGACGACGAAGGACGATACATCTTCCTCAAGGGAACGATATTGGACCGCAAGATAACCCTGGCCAATATTTATGCCCCGAATGCCCACCAGGTCTCCTTCTTTCGATGCCTCACCACCTCCCTCTCTGCTTTTAAGGAAGGCATGCTTATTTTAGGTGGAGACTTCAACGTCCCCCTTGATCCACTACATGACACATCCACGGGTACGACATCCCTCACCTACAATGCCCTTAAATCAATTAAATCACAATTGCAAACGCTATTGCTCCATGACACTTGGCGCACGATCAACCCCACGGGAAGAGATTACACATTTTTCTCAGCGCCGCACAACAAGTATTCCCGGATAGACTATATTTTCCTGTCACAACACGACCTACCGAACCTGACTCGCACCTCAATTGACCCCATGTTCTTCTCTGATCACCACCCAGTCTCAATGACACTGACGCTACCAATACACCGCACCACTTCCCACTCGTGGAGGTTGGACCCCTCCTTGCTTACTGACCCCGTAATTGCCGCCGAAGTTGAAGTAAGCATTAAACAATACTTTGACGAAAATAAGTCGATAGACACCTCCGCCCTTAACACGTGGGAAGCCCACAAATGTGTTATCCGGGGCATCTTGATGGCGGCGGCGGCAAAACGCAAGCGGGAACACCGTAAAATCTTCTTAGATCTTACCACTCGCATCCATCGGTTGGAGAAAACGCACAAACGCTCCCTAGCCCTGACCGCCTTACGTCCCCTTCAAGAAGCCAGGTCCGAACTTCTAGAACTCTTAGGTAAACAAATCAAACGTAAATATGTCCTCTCCCAGAGAGTCTTTTACGAATTCGGCAACAAGGCAGGCCGACTATTGGCTCGGGCACTGCAATCCAAGAAGGCTTCCATGACAGTACACTCTTTAACGGACCCCAGGGGTCGGAAAGTTTCTTCCCCTCCTGACATTGCTGACCAATTTGTGACCTACTATTCAAAACTATACAACCTCCACCCGTCAGACTCAGCCTCCGACTCGCTCGCTAGGAAAAAGGCCATCAAAGACTTTCTGACAGAATACAGTCCGAAACCAATATCGAATGCTGTAGCTACCGATTTGGACTCCCCTCTTACTGCGTTGGAAGCCACGATGGCACTGAAAAAAATGAAACCGGGAAAGAGCCCAGGTCCCGATGGCTTGACGGTCGGATATTATAAGACGTACACTCACCTCCTTATCCCCTTTTTCCTCGAAGCTTTCAACTCCTTTGCCTCTCCTACCGCTCCCCCGCGAGATCTTCTGACAGCCCATATAACCGTGATCCCGAAGCCGGGTAAAGACTCGTCTTTGGTGACGAATTATAGGCCCATATCGCTCTTAAACGTGGACCTGAAATGGTACGCAAAGATGCTTGCTAATCGGCTTCTCCCCCTCTTACCCCGACAGATTGACCTTGACCAAGTGGGCTTTGTCCCTGGCAGGGAGGCGAGAGATAACACCCTTAGAGCGATCTCCATCCATCACTGGCTGACATCGACTGGACAAACTGGATTCCTTCTTTCTCTTGACGCGGAGAAGGCATTCGACAGGGTGGCATGGGACTATATGACCGAGACGTTGAAGTTTATGGGCCTCCCTCAGCGCATGCTTCATTACATCCTTGCACTCTATACTAATCCCACGGCCAAGGTCCGTGTGAACGGCCACCTGTCGAGTGCCTTCTCCATTACTAACGGTACCCGCCAGGGCTGTCCTCTTTCACCACTTATCTTTGTCCTCACACTAGAACCCCTCTTGCGACGCCTTCGGTCCAACCCGGACATCAAGGGAATTAATATTGACGGCCACGAACACAAGGTGGCGGCCTTTGCGGATGACATCCTCCTTTTCCTGACTACACCTATAACGACTCTACCCAACCTGTTAGCAGACCTCACGACTTTTAACTACTTAACAAATCTAAAAATAAACTTCTCAAAGTCCAACGCGCTCAATATCAGTCTCCCCCCCCGACGTTTGTGCGCAATGTGAAGCTAACTTTCCACTTAAATGGAATAAGTACTCGATTACCTACCTGGGTATCCAACTTCCATCTTCCCTCTCGGATTTATACTCTGCCAACTATCTCCCCTTGCTACAAAACGTCCAAAAAGATCTTAAATCCTGGTCTGCTGGCATATTCTCATGGTTTGGCAGAGCAGCTGTTATTAAGATGAACATCCTACCCCGTCTTCTCTATTTGTTTCAAGCGGTCCCGATCAAACTTCCTCCGGCCTTTTTCTCAACTTACCGGCGAGCATGTACAGATTTTATTTGGAATGGGCTCAGACCCCGAATAAGCTTCGACAAACTCACGATGCCCAAGTTGAAAGACGGCCTGGGTCTCCCGGACTTATTTAAATACCATCAGGCATGCCACCTGTCGAGAATTATCGACTGGAATGTCCATCTCAACTCCAAAAAATGGGTGCAGCTAGAACACACATTCTCGCCTGCTCCTTTGGCCAACACTCCGTGGCTCTCGACGAACAACACTCCCCCTTCCTGTCAGAATCACCCCCTCATTGCCCCGACACTGGCTACCTTCAGAGTAGCCTGCTCCAAATACCAGATTTCCTCTGTGCAGGGCCCTATGACCCCGCTTAGATGCAACCCAGATTTCACTCCAGGACTCTCCCACACTTTTCTAACAGAGATTTGGCCCCACGCCCAAATGCGTGCGCAACACTTCTATGAACACGATCATCTACTCTCCTACGAAACCCTTGTGTCCAGAATGAGGAATCAATCATTCCCATTCTGGACTTATGTTCAACTCCGACACTTTTTTGACAACCCACGCCCAAAACCAGAATGGTCTCGCAAACTGACTCCCTTTGAAACGTTATGCGCGAGCACCGAACCTTTAACCCACCTTGTCTCCCTTACTCACACCCTACTGTTCCCTGTCTGCAAACCTAAAGATAACTGGGCCAGCCAAAAATGGGAAGCGGAACTCTCCATTGATCTAACAGACCAGAATTGGAAGGCTATGTTCTCCTGCATTCACAAAGGGACGGTCAACGTACACGCTCAAGAAAATGCCTTTAAGGTGTTCTCGAGATGGTACAAAACTCCCACGCGCCTACATGCCATCTACCCCTCTGTTTCCCCAATGTGTTGGAGATGTGGTGCCGAACTGGGTTCCTTACTGCACATATGGTGGTCGTGCTCTAAAATACAGCCGTTTTGGACCGAAGTCCATCGCATCGTCAAATCAGTAACGACCTATGACTTGGATCTTTCACCGGCACAATTTCTGCTCCACCACTCCAACATACCCCCAAGGACCTATTTCCGTTCCCTGGCAATGCATTTAGTCAATGCTGCAAGACTTTGTATTCCCGTGAGATGGCGATCTCCAGACCCTCCAACTATAGCAGACTGGTTCAGACGTATAAACCTAACTTCAGAAATGGAAAATCTAATACACCAGGCTCATGACACACCCTCTAAATACACTGATTCCTGGGCTAGCTGGATTCACTTCACCTCAACTGATGTCTACAAACAGTTAATCTCTTGAGAGCTGTCAGAGAGCTGTGGGGAAACCCTCACTTTCCCCAACCACATCCCCAACCACAGAATACCGATCCCCTTCTGGACCCTCCCCCCCCCCCTCCCTACATAGGGCGAACGCTCTACACTCCCTCATGGGTTTCCCTCCGTGGTCCCTGCACTACAATCGTGCCTCGGACCCTCGGGGTCCTATGCCCCGGGACTTATCTATAGCTCACCCCAGTACACACCTTCGCCCCCTCCATCCTCCTGATAGACACTAGCGCTGCATCTTTTGCCGCTAGACAACACCAATATTTGATCTCGCATACCCAGGTCATAGGAGATGGGCCTCACGCCCTTCTGGTCGTTCACCTTGGTCTTATTACATATGCTCTTTCCGTGACCCACCGTCACCTACGTAAATGGCCGGTCTGCAACGTTATTTACGAATGTTATACTGTACAGGCTTCATGTGTTTGTGTTATATAATCGACTCCCTTGTGGTAGCGGCTGTGTCCGCATTTACACCTCTCCTTTATCTGTTTTAAATGCACGGTTTGCTATGTATGTATTATTATCTTTTGACACAATAAAAAAAATTTATTGTAAAAAAAAAAAACCTTGTTTTTTTTCACCTTAATGCATCCTATGCATTAAGGTGGAAAAACGTATTTTTGATTGGATAGATTGATAGCAGCACAGCCATTGGCTCCAGCTGCTGTCAATCAAATCCAATGATGTGGGTGCCAGGGGCGGGACCAAGTCCTGCATTTGGCAGCATGTTGGCAGAATGTTGGACTCGGGAGTGCGCCCACAAGGTAACCCCCGGGAGAGCGCTTCTCCTAGGGGGTTATCTGATGCAAATAGGAACTGCGAGAGCCGCTGGGAGACCCCAGAAGATGACGTTCGGGGCCACTCTGTGCAAAATTAGATGCACAGTGGAGGTAAGTATGATATGTTTGTTATTAAAACAAAAAAAATCAAACCTTTAGTATCACTTTAATAGTTGTTCTGTGGACAGATTCTCCCGTCTGAGCTGTGGATGGCAGGTCCTGTCCATTCCGCTATGCAGAGCGAACACAGTGTCAGGGATATGGTCAAAGAACTGGCAATCTTGCCAATGGCGCACTCCCAGGCACATTGGCACGCGCAAATATGCAATGGCACGAACGGGCGCATGCAGATGTTCAATGATGTGAACAGGAGTGCGCAGGCGCAATGGCATGTGCACAACATGACATGGCCTATATAAACCTGCTACTGAGCCCTGTGTATTGCAGGATTAGCCTAAGCTCCCCTGGTTTTTCTGACTCTTGATTCCCCATTATCGACTCGGCTTGCTGACATGTGATCCTGATCTCCCAGTTTGACCTTGGCTTGTACTACTGACTTCGCTCCTGTCTGCCCCCTGTGTTTGATCTAGGCTTGGCTTACCGACTCTGCTGAAAATCTGTCTCACCGTGTATGACCTTGACTTGTTCCAGTCTTGACACCTGAACTGATCTTAATGTGTATGACCCCTGGCCTGGCTCCTGGTTCTGTCTCCGGTTTTCTCCAAGTTCATCTGGTACCTCTCAAGCACACCTGCTCTACTACCCACCTTGCTTGTTCTAGCTACCTTTCGGTGACCAGCTCTTCAAACAACCACAGCAAACCATGCTTCTTTGGGCACTGCTTTCCCTGTCCCACTTCCAGTGAAGCGCTGCAGTTAGCTGCAAGGGGAGCCCTCTCTGCATCTCAGCTTTGCATTTGGTACATGACACATGGACACAGTTCCGCTCTCCTCTATGGGGAATTCAGGTGAAAACCGCCCGCCTGTCTGTTTTCATCTGATCTTATCCGATCCACCAGGTGACATGCACCACTCCATAGGGGAGACTGGAGGGTCCGATTAGGTCCACCTGAAAAACTGACAGGTGGACCTGATCAGAAAGCCTGTGTGAAAGGGGCCTTAGGTGATTTCTGTATTCTCACAGTGGAAGAATTGAGGGAATTATGGGTTTTATGATTATACATATATATGTGTTTTTGCACAAGTATATACCTTTTTGGTGAATACATGTGTCTTCATATTTTTTGTGATTTTATGCTATAACACTAGACTCTTTATTGTTTAAGAGATGTGCAATCAGGTTGTGTCAGAATGACTGAATAATGCCATCTTGTGCTGGTCAATCATTATGGCCGAAGATCAGCGCCCTGAATAAGCTGGTGAGAAGATCCTGGCAAGGGACCTCACGAGAGTTGAACTGTTAAATTACAGCTTAGTATTGCTTAGGTTAGTTCTGCTTTAACTGTGGGGGAAAAAAACAGGTCTCCTGCCTGCCAAATAGGGTTGAGCTGTGTGAGATACAGTAGTTGCTAACAGAATAACTTTTGTTTAGAAAAAAATAATCCTCTCTGAGTGATCAACGTACATTGTAATGATTTTGACAAACTTTATTGTGGATTCCTACCTGTTTCTGCTCTGAAGAAAAAGCTGTTTGATCATGTGAATCTAAATAGGAGTGACTTTTTTTATTATTAATCAGTTGATTCATTTGCAGGGTTCTAATAAGGAAAATTGCAGTGTGAGTATTCCTTTAGAAGTGACTTTGGGAACACCTCACCAAAAATCAAATTTTTGTTGCAGAGGATGCCTACACTCTGACATGTATCCGAGTACATTGTTAGCACTTCCGCCTAGCACCAGGGTCGTTTGTAGGCATGTGCATTTCGTTTCGTTCCGAATCGAAATTCGGACGAATTTTCCATTATTCGGACATTCGGATGCATACGAATTCCCGAATTGCTATATTAGCGAAAAATTTCGACCGTTTTCGGAATTCGTTCGTTTTCGACCGAATTTCGAAAAAAAAAAATGGTCGAAATCGGAATTTTTTTTTTTTCGAATTCTGAATCGAATACCCGCGGACTAAATTCGATCGGAATTCGAAAAAAAAAAATATATATATATTTTCAGATTTAATTTGAAAAAAATTCTATTCGAAAAGAGACTATTTGTTTTCTAATCTGGTTGAAATATTTTCGATTTCGACCGTTTTTTTTCGAAATTCGGTCAAAAACGAACGAATTCGAAAAACGTCGAAATATTTTCGATTTCGACCGGATTTTTCGAAATTCGGTCGAAAACGAACGAATTCCGAAAACGAATTCAACACATGTAACGAACCTAACTTAACGAAATTTATTAAATGACTAATTGAAACGAAACGAAACAAATTTTTCACTTTTGCACATGCCTAGTCGTTTGTTCAAATCCCAACCACAGCACTACCTGCACAAAGTTTGCATGTTTTCTCTATGCCTGTGTGGGTTTCCTCCCACACTCCAAAGACATGCTGGTGGGTTAACTGGCTCCTGTCTGAATTGGCCATAGAAATGTGTACATATAAATGTGAGTAAGGGCCTGTGACGAGAGGGCCAGTGAAACCCAGAATCCATTAAAAAGGTTGGGAAACCCTTGTTTCAGCTCCCCACGCACCTCTTATCCTGTGTCCATTAGGGGCACAGGGTGACTGAGAAAATATGGCTTGGATTACTGAAAATGGGGCAGTAATATTTATCCACAATATCTCCCAGTATATATGTAAAGGTTATTCTTGGTTTGTTTGATTCTGAACTCAACATGTTAGTTGAGAGAGCTGATCACATTGGCCTCTGTACAATGTAGGAGACGAGCCGACTCCTACTGGAGCTCCTGCTATTGTGTGAAGATGTCCTGTGTTTATACTTATAATAATGTATAATCTACTGTGTGAACCTCGGTGACAACAAGTCTGACCTGTAGTGAAATTCTGATTAATCACATCAATAGCCAGGTGGGCATGGAGTCACATCGGCTGCTTTAAGGGATTAGTTAATTACCTCATGTTAATTTATGTTTCTGGTTACAAGTGTATTGTTAGAGTAATATAAGCAGAAGGGGTGAACCTCAACTTCAAAATATATAACACTGTATTCTAATAAACAGTTCATGGTAAGCAACCAAACAAGTATTGTCTTGCTTATGGTTCTCAGTAGTTGGAATACCTGATATATACTGCTTCCTTCCAGTCGGAATATAGATGACGAAAGCACTCAAGCTGGGTGTGGGAAGTTTCATTACAGGGGCCATGGGTGGATCTGTTGTTTGGAGCTCTATGGGTGGAGTCGTGATGTCAGACTCCCCTCTCACCTACACTCCTTGTCAACATGTATTTTTTCCTGTGTATTCCTTACACTAAATTCTGCTATGATCACTAACATCCAGTCAAAATCCAGAAAAGTAACCAAATGGCTTCAGAAAAGGAGTGGGGGTGGAAATTAAGAAATAATTCCTGTCTCCAGGCTAGTGTATGAGATATGTAAATGACCTGTCATATATAATAAATAAATAAATAATAGAGCAGACCTCTGCTCAAAATCAGTGACCCAATCACACAAGCAGAAAATATCATTTCTAGGGAAGTACTATACAACAACTGTGTGTTGCCCTTCCATGTGCACAAAGACTAGTTATAGGGGTGGTTTCCACCTATAACTGTGTACAGACAAGATCTAGGTTGCCATATTGCATTGAATTTTACAAAAAATGACAGCTCTTCAGACTTAAAAGGAATGATCGCTTTTAATAATATTCAATTACAATATGATCTGTGTAGCAATTGTATATGCTTTATTATTTATTTATTTCCCCACGAAAGTGGAATTACATTTTAGGACTGGTCAGGCAGTAAAACAGTTCCCATATACATATTTTATATGTATATTTAGTTGTTTGCTTGGAGCTCAATAGGAAATGAGAAGTTCATTTAAAATTTCAGTCTCTCAATTGACAATAAAGTCAGGCAAAGGATAGTTTGTGCATTAGCTTTCAACTGCAATAACACAGAACTACGATGCCCTAGACGGCGACCAGGTCCACAGAAAATAGCAAAGAGAACAAAAAAGCAAAGAAAGCTCTATTTACACACCCAGGGGTGAAATGTCACTGTATTCTTTGTGCTTCATTTACCGTTATCTGGCTATTATATAACTCAGTGCTTTGTAGGAAGGCAATTTTTTCCTTTAGTTTATCTCTAGTGTGAGAGTGGGCATGGAAGGACCACCATATACAAACCGGCAAAGCACCAGATTTTAAAATGCCGTTTGATGCTCATAAAAATTGTACTAGTCTGTTAACCTTTTACAGACAAGAGAAAATAGAAAATATAATGCATTTTCCGGATATTTTGAATTATTACTGTAGCTATTACAACATTTGCTTAGAAGACATTTTTAACAAGAATTTCACATTTCCCTCTTGTTGTTCATGATTTTGTTTTTTGTGTGTGTGTGTGTATATATATATATATATATATATATATATATATAATATACACACAGGTGCATCACATACCATTAGAATAATAATAATCAAAAAGTAAAATTGATTTCAGTAATTAAATTCAAAAAGTGAAACTCATATATTCTTTCTTTTAATCTCTTTGCCTTTCAGCTAGGGAAAAACCCCAAATTCTGTATCTCAGAAAATTAGAATATTACATAAGACCATTAAAAAATTAGAATTTGTAATAAAGAAATGTTGACTTACTGAAAAGTATGTCCATGTACAGTATAGTATGCACTCAATACTTGGTCGGGACTCCTTTTGCATGAATTACTAGACATGTGCATTCGTTTTCGTTAGAATGCATTTTCGTCCGAAAATCTGTTTTTTTCGTTATCGTTTTAACAAATGATAACGAAAGCGCAAGAAACGAAAACCGAAAGATCCGACATAAAAAAATGCTTTATTTTCGTTTTCGTTGCGGTACAAATTCGATATAGAGAGATTCGACATTATAGGGAAAAGATTCGACATGATAGAGAAAATATTCGACATCATAGAGAAAAGATTTGACACTATAGAAATAATAGATTCGACATTACAGAGAATAGATTTAGATTTATAAGAAAATAGATTTCGATTTATGAGAAAATAGATTCGACATTATAGAGAATAGATTTGACATTATTACTAGTCATACAACATTAGAATTCTTGTAGGCGGAATATTCGACTGGAAATGTACGATTCGACGTAAAGTTTCGAAGTTCCGTCGAATATTCTTTTGACCACTCGACAGAAACCAAGTATTATTGGATTTTTGGACGAAAGCTATTCCCCAACGAAAAACTAAACAAATCAAAACGATTTTTGGGAGTAACTAAATAAATTTATTTTCCAAACGAAAAACAAAACAAAATATTCCAGTCTGCACATGTCTATGAATTACTGCATTAATGTGGCGTGACATTGAGGTGATCAGCCTGTGGCACTGCTGAGGTGTTGTGGAAGCACAGGTTGCTTTGATAGCGGATTTCAGCCATCTGCATTGTTGGGTCTGGTGTCTCTAATCTTCCTCTTGACAATACCCCAAAGATTCTCTATGGGGTTTAGGTCAGGCAAGTTTGCTGATAAATCAAGCACAGTGATACCATGATCATTAAACCAGGTATTGGTACTTTTAGCATTGTAGGCAGGTCCCCAGTCATGATGGAAAATTAAATCAGCATCTCCATTTTAGTTAGGGTATCAGAGTAAAGGGGGCCACACTTTTCAATTTGTAAAAAAAAATTAAAACCATTTATCATTTTCCTTTCATGTCACAATTATGTACCACTTTGTGTTGGTCTATCACATAAAATCCCAATAAATACATTTACATTTTTGGTTGTAATATGACAAAAGGTGAACATTTCAAGCCACTGTATACCATAGTTTGTAGATGCTATAATTTTCATGCAAAACAATCAAAATACTCTTATTTGGATTTTTCTCAAAGATATGTAGCAGAATACATTCTTGCCAAAAGCTATGAAGAAATTTGATTCTTTACATTTTTTTTATTAGATTTAGAACAGAAAGAAAGAAAAAAAAACATGTTTTTCAAAGTATTCAGTCTATTTATTTATATTGCAAAAAAAAACAAAACAACAACCCGGTGGCAATCAATCACCACCAAAAGAAAGCTCTATTTGTGTGAAAAAATTATATACATTTTGTTTGGGTACAGAGTTGCATGACCGCACAATTATCAGTTAAATTAGCACATTGATAAATAGCGAAAAATTCTAAAAGTAAAATGGCCTGATCATGAAGGGGGTCAAATCTGCAAAGTGGTTAATATATATTACTTCTTCAACTCCCAAAATATTCAACCACAGTGCTTTGTGTGCTTTTGTAGAAGCTTTTACGGCACACCAGAATGTATTGACCCTTATAATTCAGTGACTCAAATATTGCTTTTCCCCACAAGGTTTAGATAAACAGAAGTACACCTCCTCTCCCAAATTGACCCAGATAAACTTTAGGCAGGGTTCACCTAATTCTACTAATTCTCCATTCTCTTTAATCCTTGGCTCAAAGTCAACAATTAGAAGAACATTTGTTTTATATGTTGTCACATAGATATCATAGAAGGAAATGAACTGCGCATGTTAAACCGCATCTGGATATGAACTTTTATGCACCTTTAATAAATGGGCACTATACCATGGACTGCACCAATGATATCCAAAATGAAATCACAAAAATTACATATTTGTTATTTATAAGTTTAATTAAGCAATTTTGATCATATGTATATATTGTTTTATCACTGCGCAACACCAATTTTACTAACACATTACTAGTATCTATGGAAACACAGCGGGTGTCTGTGGCAACTTGATCCATAGTTTTTCAGTTATTTACTTACCCATTAAGCACAATATATTTAGAACACTGTAATAACTTGTACAGTGGTAGGGCGGAGGAATAACCCCATTACCATATTAACTATTAACTAAGTAATGTTATGTTTGTCCGCACAACCCCTTCCCACTTGTTACAATTTAACACTTCTTATTTCAGAGCATAAGACTTATCCATCATTCAAAATAACAGCTTGGTCTGGTCCATTTATTTTAAAGTGTCAACTCAGCCTATGATTAGTTGTATTGATGTGTTTGTTATAACAAATATTTGTGCTCTTTGATGTGTATTTGATAAATGTTACATCAAGTTGAATGTCTAAGATTAAAGTCCAGAATTTTCTGCTTACTGATACATTTATGTGCATTTACATCCCGGAGAGGGTTTTTGATAAATTGAAGGCATGGCTGGCTTGACGGGATGGCTAAGATGTGAAATCTCAACTGGGAGATAATTATGTGGAATGTTAGTGTTTTCGTTTGAAAGGTAACATTATGTAAGTGTCTGTCATTCATGCATATAAAGTAGGTTGTTAAGAAATGTTAAGTTACATCAGTATTAGCTCTTATAGAGAACTCTACTGGATATCTGTCACCTAACGTAGCCAAGGCTCCTATACAGGATATAATGGCTAAGTGACTGGTACTGTAACCATATCCATGTCCA
Organism: Rana kukunoris; assembly: GCA_029574335.1. Lineage (NCBI taxonomy): Eukaryota > Metazoa > Chordata > Amphibia > Anura > Ranidae > Rana > Rana kukunoris. The sequence goes on from CM056050.1 coordinate 57,027,808, forward strand.
GAAGCTAATTCCCATTAGGAGAGTGTGAGCATTACATTTGCATATTCTTTCAAGTATTTTAGAATGGGCGGGAGCAATGGGTTTTAACTATTCCCTATACGCCATGAGGGAGATGGAGTGATGGAGAATAGGGCTGGGGAATAGTCTAGAGCAGGGATCTCCAAACTATGGCCCTCCAGCTGCTGTGGAACTACACTTCCCATGAGGCATTGTAAAACTCTGACATTCATAGACATGACTAGGCATGATGGGAATTGTAGTTCCTGAACACCTGGAGGGCCATAGTTTGGAGACTCCTGGTCTAGAGTATAGGTAGTTACCTGGGTAATGATGCAATGTACTTTTGACCAGAAGTTTTGGATAAGTGGGCAGGAACCCCAGATATGTAACAATGTCCCACAATCAGATTGACATCTCCAGCAAGTGTCTGGAAGGTCTGTGCAGAATTTGTGTAGCAGGGTGTGGTGTTCCAGACCACTGTGCTTTAATTTTATAGCCATTTTCTTGGAAGGAGACATTTATAGAGCCCTTGTGGATGTTTAGATGTATTTGTTCCCAGCCTTCTGCTGATAGAGATATGGAAAGGTCCCTTTTCCCAAGCTTCACAGGCTAACCAGTGGTTAGAGGGAATATCTTCGAATAGGAGGTCATGTGTTGTTGAGATCAGATGTTGAGGGCTTCTCATCAGACAAAGAGTTTCAAAGGACGTGAGTGCTCTTGAGACAGACAACTTTGGGCCAGATTCAGATACAATTACATTGGCGCAGAGTATCAGAGATACACTACGCCGCCGTATTTTCCCAGGCTGTACGACGAATTCTGGTAGATTTTGTCCCTTACGGTACGGCGGCGTAGTGTATTTCTCGCCGCGTAATCGAAATACGCGATTAGGGGGCGTGAAGCATTTAAATTAGGCGCGTCCCCGCGCCGATCGAACTGCGCATGCTCCATTCAGAAATTTCCCGCCATGCATTGCACGAAATAACGTCGATACGTCATTCGTTGTTTGAGTAGCGTCGTTTACGGACATTCCTATTCCCGGACGACTTACGTCAAAAATAAAAAAAGACGTCGGAAAACGTTGAAATTCGACGCGGGAACGACAGCCATACTTAACATGGGCTGTCTAATATTAGACCAGCAAAAAGCTGGTAACTTTACGAGGCAAAAATATGACTAAAGATGCCGTAAGAGATTGCGATTGACGTTCGTAACTTTGTGGATTGTCGGCAAAAGCTCATTTGCATACCCCGACGCGGAAAACGACGGGAACTCCACCCAGCGGCCGCAATTTTATTGCAGCGTAGATCCGAAGGCGTACGAACATGTAAACCAGTCGGATTGAAGCCCGCAGCCGTATTTTCATGGTTTGAGGTTTCAGAGTAGTGAAAAAACGTGCGTAATTCGAAAGTACTCCAGTCTAACGCGAGATAGACAGGAGTAATCGCTCTGTGAATCTGGCCATTTCTGTCTAAAGAGTAGATGTAGTGAGATAAAAGCCTATAGATCCGGGGGGGGGGGGGGCTTGGGGTTGGAGGGCTCATCCCCGTTGGAAGGTAGGTTTCACGCCTCATCATCTGACACCTCAGTGACACAAGACACGGCTCCAACATAGCGAGACCCTATTTTGGAAAAGTAGCCATCTTAGGAGACTATGGTAACCACCATTTAAAAACAAAACAGTAGCCCAGTTTAAAAGGTGTAACTATAATATATTCTGTTGATTTGTTTCAAAGCTAATTGTCAAATTTATTTTGGTACCTAATTGCTCTCCCCCGATATTATAACCGTTTAAAAAAAAAATGTTTTCTATTTTTAACTATTTCTCTATTTTTGGGCCATAGTGGTGTTCCAATTTACATAGTTGAAAGGTAATACCTTTTGCCCCTGTCGATGAGCATTAGCTCGAAACATGTTGGGTACATAGCTTTTTCATACCCAACTACCACGCTCTTTTACACACATGTGATCACGTGTGCCAGATCTTTTCCAGAGTACTGGCATTTTCATTTTTTATTTGCTTTTATTGTTTTACCATTCATTAGCCTAATAAAGGCTTACCTTTTTAAAACAAACTACACCATGTGGAGTTTTCTTTTTTTGTTTTTGGATACCTACAAGTGTTGCTCCATCTGAAAACTTGGAACCACTCTCCATCTTGGACCCTGTGATCCTTGGGAAAGATCCACAATCTTTGGAATCATTACCCCTCATAGAGCCGTCCATCCGAGGAGCTTTTACAAGCGCACTTGGCACAGTGCTTCCGGCATATGTGTCCAACATTTGTGGTAAGAGTACCCATCTTTTTTCATATATCTGTTTGGTTATCCTGTATGTCCATCCAAGTGGATCACGTATACCATCAGATTCTCCAGTAACACAGGAGCGGTGGATAGGAGTGTTCCATATGAAGACCTGTCTGCTTTGACTTGAAGGACTTGCTTTGTAATTTACACTTTTACACTCCACTGTTTGCACGTATAGGGTTTCACCACCCTTTATATATATTTTCCTGTTATTACGTTTTTGGACTACACCATTACAATGTCACTTATTTGAATGGGACTGGTCTACATTGCTTCACGCAAATTTATGCTCACCAGCGCTGCACTTATTTTTCTTCCATTTTGCAGGGGAATAACTGTTGGATTCTGTAAAATGCAGACTATTGTCTGATAATTAGTTATACTATATTTATACTGTATATATATATATATATATATATATATATATATATATATATATATATATTTATATATAAGTTAGAGACTACCATTTTACATAAAAATACCTATGTCCATCTACTAATCAAACTCATTATTGTGAATATTTGAATATTTGTAAAGGATAGGAGGGTTTCATTCTGCTTAAGGCTGTCAGCAAACTCGGCAGTGACTATAAATGCCTAAAAATGAAGAGAAACTGAGCATGTGATGAGCAGGATGGGACAGCGTATTATTGGATTTTAACAGTATAGACACTTATTTTTAATGTTTTACATAGCTATGGCTGCAAAAGGGGCCAGTCTGAAGTCATCTATCAGGACTTAATTTTTCTAACTAAAGTTCCACTTTAACTGCTTGCCGAGACCACGCTCTGCTGGGCGAGACCACGTAGCTATACGTCATCTCGCCAGCGATGTGCGTGCCCGGCAGGCGCGATCACTGCCGGACACCCGCGATCGCTCGTAAACACACAGCTCTCAATCCTGTCAGGGGAGAAATGCCTAAGGCCGCGTACACACGTACGAGAACCTCGTCGGGCTAAACCCATCGTTCCGCCCGACGAGGTTCCCGATGAGCGGTTGGAAAAGCTAGTCGAGCCAAAGTCCTCATTGAACAACGAGGAAAAAGAGCGTGCTCTCTTTTTTGGCTCGACGAGCTTCCCAGACGGGACGCTCGTCGGAAGTGTACACACGACCGAGAACCTCGGCAGAATATGTCTCCCAGCGAGCTTCTCGCTGGATTCTGCCGAGAAGCTCGATCGTGTGTACGGGGCCTGACTGTCTGTTCATACAATGTATGAACAGCGATCAGCCATTTCCCCAAGTCAGTCCACCAAGTCAGTTCTTAGTTAGAACACACCCAGGGAACATACTTAACCCCTTCCTCGCCCCCTAGTGTTAACCCCTTCCCTGGCAGTGGCCTTTTTATAGTAATCAATGCATTTTTATAGCACTGATCGCTATAAAAATGCCAATGGTCCCAAAAATGTGTCAAAAGTGTCCGAAGTGTCCGCCATAATGTCGTAGTACCGATAAAAATCGCTGATCAGCGTCATTACTAGTAAAACATATATATTAATAAAAATGCCATAAAACTATCCCCTATTTTGTAAACGTTATAACTTTTGCGCAAACCAATCAATAAACGCTTATTGTGATTTTACTAAAAAAATGTAGAAGAATACGTATTGGCCTAAACTGAGGAAAAAAATAGTTTTTTTTATATATATTTTTGGGGGATATTTATTATAGCAAAAAGTAAAAAATATTCAAATCAAATCAAATTGCTGATCAAATACCACCAAAAGAAAGCTCTATTTGGGGGGGAAAAAAGGACGCCAATTTTGTTCGGGAGCCACATCGCACGGCCGCGCAATTGTCAGTTAAAGCGACGCAGTGCCGAATCGCAAAAAGTGGCCTGGTCTTTGACCAGCAATATGGTCCAGGGCTGAAGTGGTTAAGCTTAGACTGGAGTTATCTGTATGATGCGAGTCAACATTTCCACTTGTAATTCTGGTCTGGAGCATGTAAAGAAGGGTTACAAAGCTGGCGTTAACATAAAGTACACTGTGCCAACCTAACTATGGACGTGCAGAGGCAATTTTTATACTTTCTTAGATATTGGAGCATATGAAATAGACAGAATAATAGAAACAGATAGGCTTCAGAAAACAATAGAACTTATAGGACATTTGTTTCTTTAACACAAAGCTTTAGATACACTTTAAATGTTATACAAAATTCTAGTGATTGGGTTTAGATTTACTTAAAATATTTTCTAGTCTTCCTAAATCCAATGAAACAGAACCAGTATGGGTCCTAAAATGTGACTTACAATGAGTATACTTGAGAGCTGTCTATGTTACATAATCCAGTTCAGTAAGGATCTTTTGATCAGTTTGCCAGCAAATCTTTCAGATGTCACATAGATGAATCCTTTCTGAGAATTCACATGACTTCAGCTTTCTTTTAGCAGCTCAGATGTGACGATAAAAGAAACAGCAAAATAATAACTATAACTCATCTGTGGCGATATGTAAAATAATGGGCCCAAATATTGTAGCTGAATTTAAAGGTCCGCATTAAGCTACATTTTCATTTGTATGGCCTTATTATTAGGAATTTAGCTAATCAGCTTAGGTTTGATTCATCGTCATTGTCGTGAAACGTCCTCATAATTCAGAATAACAAAATTTTCCTTGAACCCTATTGAAGTCTATAGGGGGAAAATCTTGATTATGAACTTATTAGGAATTATGTTCCTTTTGTGGGGCTAATAAACAAAGAGAATCAAAAATCGAGAATTATAAAAAGCTAGGCACTGCCATTTGGGACGTGTATCAAAGCCAGGATTAAAATTTATATAACGTCTATTGGTACAATAAAGATGCACAAATCTTTTAAACCACAGGATTGTGTTATGGAACAGCATGATTTTTACAAACAGCCCCAGAGATTGGTGCCATAGGTGTACGTGGGTGGTGCCAGCGGTGCCGATCCCCCTCCTGCCCCCTCCCCCCCCCCCCCCCCCAAAGCTTCCCTCCCCCCTCAATAGTACCATCCCCCTTCCCAAGATTGCATTTGGAGAGGTTAAAAGGTATTGGATTTGTAGAAACCCTTTCCTTTTGTAGTGTGTGGATCTGTAACTGATTGCTCCTGTGTCCATTTGTGTGGCATAGAGTATGTTTACCCTCAGTTTTGATGACAGAAGTTGCTGCACAAAAATTCATTTGTCGCGAGCTGAAAAGTCCAGAGAAGGAAATCTCCCAGTCCCTTTCTCTGTCTATGAACATCAGGGACATAGGAAGAGGATATTTCACAGCAATGCAAAAAAAAGAAAAAGCAGAAAATCAGTTAAATAAATAAATAAATAAACGTGCCCACGACCACATCACCCTCTGCACTACTACCACACTACACCGTCATCAACACCGTCTACGCTTGGGCACACCCCCTATGCAGAGGTGGCACACACAGGCCGGCCGCCGAACGGCCATCCATGCCATTTCCAATGCGGCCCTCGCACCTCTCCAAGTCCTCTCCCCCCCACCCTTACTTGCACCGGACGCTCCTTCTTCCCAGCAGCAGCATAAGGAAAGGGGGGTGCACTGTGATGTAAGGGAGAGTGGGGGACTCAACATCTGATGGTGGGGGGCTCTTGGCGTCTAATGTAAAGGGGATGGGGATGCGCTGGACTTCTAATCTTACAGATACAACCGGCTCTTTTGAGGGCAACCATAATGCTGATGCGGCCCACGATGAAATTGAGTTTGACACCCCTGCCCTAATGCAACAGGCTGTGAACACCAATGGAGACAGCATATGCTAGCAGCACATATTTGGCTGCAGAATTGATTTTGTATTTTAGAAGATACAGCAGAGCCCAGATTTAATCGATTGCATTTATAAAAAATAAACTTTTGTTCTAGGAAGTCTAATCAGCGACACACGAGAAAATGAAAACAACTTAAAGTGGATATAAACCCACAATGATGTCACAATGTAGACAATAATGCCGCGTACACACGATCACTTTTTGTGATGAAAAAAAATGACATTTTTAAAAATGTAATTTAAAATGATCGTGTGTGGGCTTTACATCATTTGTTGTCTTGTGAAAAACAACAAAAAAAAAAAATTCAAACATGCTTCAATTTTTTATGTCATTTTATAACCCCTTCCATACAGGGCATTTTCACCCCCTTCCTGCCCAGACCAATTTTTAGTTTTCAGCGCTGTTGCACTTTGAATGACAATTGCGCGGTCAGGCAACACTGTACCCAAATTAAATCGTTATGTTTTTTTCCCAACACAAATAGAGCTTTCTTTTAGTGGTATTTGATCATCTCTGTGGTTTTTATTTTTTGCGCTATAAACAAAAGAAGAGCGACAATTTCAAAAAAACACAATATTTTTTCCTTTTTATTTAATACATATCACAATTTAAAAAAAAAACAAAAAAAAAACGTTTTTTTCCCGCAGTTTAGACCGATACGTATTCTTCTACGTATTTTTGGTAAAAAAAAAACGCAATAATCGTATATTGATTGGTTTGCGCAAAAGTTATAGCGTCTACAAAATAGGTGATAGATTTATGGCATTTTTATTTTATTTTTTTACTAGTAATGGCGGCGATCTGCGTTTTTTTTTTTTGTGACTGACTTTGCGGCGGACATATTGGACACTTTTGACACGTTTTTGGGACCATTCACATTTACACAGCGAATAGTGCTATAAAACTGCACTGATAACTGTGTAAATGTGACTGGCAGGGAAGGGGTTAACACTAGGGGGCGCTGAAGGGGTTAAAATGTTGCCTAAAGTATGTTCTAACTGTAGGGGGACTCACAGGGGGAGGAGACCGATGTGTGTTCCTCTGTACTGGGAACACACATCAGTCTCCTCACTGCTGACAGGAGGTGGATCTGTGTGTTTACACACACAGATCCACACTCTTGCCGTGATCAGAGGGTGCCCGCGCGCGCCCTAGAACGCCGTGAAGAAAGGACGTTGTGCAACGTCCAGTCTCATCGGCGAGGGGTTGACACAGACGTCAATCACCTATGGCGCGGTAGGGAAGTGGTTAAAATTAAATTTTTTGTGTCATAAAAAATAATCGTGTGTGGGCAAAAACGTTGTTTTAAACCCGCACATGCCCAGAAGCGAGTTAGGAGACGGGAGGTAAAACTACCATTCATAATGGAGTAAAAACCAGCCCACTCACCTGTGGTCATTGTTGGTTTCCTGTGAGCGATACCGCATATCACTGGGCTGGCTCTTCCCAGCTCACCTCACGTTTGTGAGTCCTGGCATTTTGATCGCAGGTGCATTTCGGCTTCTTCGTTCGTGCTCTTCGTCGGCGGTTCCCGCTCACTGTCGCAGGTACTTTCCAAATCTTTTGCATCGTGTGCGGCGATCTTGCAATTTGTTATGCTACCTGTCCCGCATCCTTTCGTAAAGAAAAAAAAACTGCTTCTGAGTTGTGGTCTGCCAAACATATGTTTAAGTTATAATTCAAACCTCTGAGTCGCGGTCGGTCTTTGTCCGATATCACTCACTGTATATAAATATTCACTGTCCATTTAGAGACAATCATGTATTGCTTGTACAGGTTTCTGTGGCTGATTGAGGTGATAATTAGGTCCACCGGATTCCTTCTCTGCACTGGGTTAGCCTGGGGGGAGGGGTGGTTGGTTGGTGTTCAGTTTCAGAGTAAGGGGTGACATACACTCTACAACCAATTCATATCAGATCAATTTAATCCTTCTGATTCGTATGGGATTCATTTCATATATTTACAAATTGATTCGGGTCACACACATTGCATACTTTCTACCGTTGCCATTCGTTGTTTTCCCCCATGCCGTGTGTTTTAGTTCCTGCAGTGGAACTTACAAATCGTTTGCACACGTTTCTCTCTTTGTTTACCAATCCAAAGTAATTTTTGTGCGTCATCCAAGGGGCAACACCATGCTCTTCAGATGTCTTGCACACCCACTGTGCTTTTCGTAGATCAAGTCTTTTTTCAAACTGTCGCAGGTAGGATTTGTACGAATTCTTTGTTTCATGCACCATTTTGCCAGATAACCCGTGCCATCAAAACCCCACTGTGGAACTTGCGAGTCATTCGTCAAGTCTCCATATGCATCCTTATTTAAACCTTGTGCAAGACCACAGTCTTATCGTATAATTTATGAGCACTTGCCACGTAGTAGGCCCATGTCACTTAGAAATGCACTGTCCAGTTGTTTTACTTTACATTACCCTACAGTCGAATTTAGTCACATCAGCGACTCGCCGGTTCATCCCTGCTAGTTTTTTTTTTTCTTTTTTATCTCATTCACTGAGCCCTGGTTCACATTGATGCTACTTTGAAATCGCACTACTTCACTTGAAATAGCAAGTAGCAAGGTCAGTGCGATTTCAGGTGCTACGTGAGAGACATCTGTGTGGCTTCATGCTCAGATGACTATTGAAGTCGCACCGGATAACAGCGTAAGTAATGCAGAAACTACTTTTGCAAATCGGTGCGGTACTGCAAAATCTGTGCCACACCGATTGGAACAGTGCCATTGCCTCCAATAGGCTGCGACTTGTCATGCGAGTGATTTGATCTCTCAAATCGCATTACAGATCGCTCCAATGTGAACCTAGGCTGACAGTAATTTATTTTGTCACATTTTGTTTTCCCGTCACTTCAATTCGAATCCAGTTGCGTCTGCGATACACTGATTAATGTCAACTGCATTTCACACTCCACTGTCAGGTCCGTTATAGTGTTGAGCGGAATACGCCATATTCGATTTCGCAATATTGCGCGAATATATAGAAGAATATTCGCGAATATTCGCTAATATCGAATATTCGTGATATTTTATCCAAAAAAAATTTTGCGAAATTTCGCTAATGCGAAAATGATTGCGAAATTCTCATAAACGGAGATCATTTCCTGTATTACTAAACTAATATGCACTAAACACTAACTCTACACTAACTCTACTTAAAACAAAGGAGAATAAGGGGGCAAAAGAAGGGCGGAGAAGATAATCACGCAATATTCCTATTGCGCGATTATCTTCTCCGCCCTTCTTTTGCATCAGAGCCAATCAGAATAACTTGAATATTCGGCAAAAGGAATATCGCGCAATATTCCTTTTGCCGAATATTCAAGTTATTCTGATTGGCTCTGATGCAAAAGAAGGGCGGAGAAGATAATCGCGCAATATTCCGTTTGTCGAATATTCGAGTTATTCTGATTGGCTCTGATGCAAAAGAAGGGCCTAGTAGCTGATGCGATTCTTTTATGTTGCCGAAAATTCGCAATGCGAATTTTCGGCAACATAAAAGAATCGCATCAGCTACTCGGCCCAGGGTCTCTCTCTAATCATACCAGCAATGCTTTTAGACGTCGATGGAGATCACTAGGATGTGATCTGTTTTAAAAATAAATTTGAAAAAATACGAATATTCGCCATCGCGAATATTCGCCGCAATATTCGAGTTATTCGCGAATACTCGAATATGCAATATTCGTAGCGAATATTCGCAATGCGAATATTCGTGAGAAACACTAGTCCGTTATCAGTCGCAAATTGCAGCATACCTGTTAGGGCCACTGTTGTGGCAAACATTTCGATTCACTTACCCTTCAATCTGATTCGAATCCAAGTCGAATGCGATGCACCGATTTGTCTGAGCGTGCCCCAGTTGTTTGTTGGGCCTCATTTCAGTACATGCTCCAGAGTTTGCTCATTGTTAGTTGCACCCGTAGGACAGCGATTCGTGCCTCTGTCATGGGAATTTCTGTCACTCATTTTACTGAAACGCATCTGATTTGGGACCACGCGCGTTCTCACATGCTCCAGTCGCATCCTCATGCACCAATTCGTCCCAGCGTGCCCCAGTTGTTTTTCAGCCTCATTTCAGTACATGCTCCAGAGTTGCTCGTTGTCAGTCGCATCCGCGGTGCAGCGATTCGTGCCTCTGTCATGGGAATTTATGTCACTCATTTTACTGTCACACATCTGATTTGAATCCACATGCATTTTTATGTGCAGGTTTATCGCAAGCGTGCCTTATTGTCGTTGGCCTCATTTCAGTGCATGCTCCAGAGTTGCTCGCTGTCAGTCGCATCCGCTGTGCAGCGATTCGTGCCTCTGTCATGGGAATTTCTGTCACCCAATTTCACCAAAAAGCATCCAAATTGAAACCACGCACATTCTCACGTGCTCCAATCGCATCCTCATGCACCAATTTGTCTTGGCGTGCCCCGGTTGCTTTTCGGCCTCATTTCAGTACATGTACCAGAGTCCAGTTCATTCTCAGTCGCAAACACGGCCCGACCAATCTGCACCTCTGGCATAGCAATAATTTAATTGAACTGTCACATACCGCACTCTGGTTTGAATCTAGGCGCATCCGTGATGCACCGATTCGTCCCGGTGTGTCCCAGTTGTTTGGCCTCATTTCAGTACATGCTCCAGAGTCCAGTCGTTGTCAGTCGCACGTGCGGCACACCGATTCATGCCTCTGTCATGGAAAAACATTTCACTGTCATGTATCATGTTCCGATTCCTGCCAGTCGCATTCTCATGCATCGATTCGTCTCAGCATATCCCAAAAAAAAAAAACAAGCACTTGCCAACAGCCGATCTGAATCTAGTCC